>OU466859.2:36119392-37369392 GCA_911865555.2 Thlaspi arvense | reverse complement strand
TGGGATCTCTATTACCAACTTGTCCATGATAGCCTTGCATCTTGCATCTTCAAGCTCTTGCTTAGACTTCTTAGGATGCTTAGGATAGGGTATCTTGGGTTTATACACGGTCTTCTTAGCATTATCTGAAGTCTTAGGCGAAACTGCAGCATGTGGTATCTGGTGACGAGCGTCACTGGAATGGTGGCGAGCGTCACCCAATTTGGACGAGTCGGGATTGATCACTGGATATGGGTGACGAGCGTCACCCATCTGGTGACGGTCATCACCAATTTGTGAAGATTCGGGGTCGGGGTTGTGCTCGATGGGTGACGAGCGACACCCATTATTGGTGACGAGCGTCACCCGTGGTTCTTCAGCAAATATTTCTTCATCTTCATACTCTTCCATACCCACGAAATTCCTTGATGTTAAATCCTTCTGCAACACTGGTTGCAGGTTCTTTCCACTCCTCAATGTGATGGCATTCACATGGTGTTTGGGATTAGCATCAGTTCTTCCTGGAAGAAATCCTTCTTGCCTCTGAACAGCTCCTGCAGTTTGGGCAACTTGAACATCAAGCTTCTTCATATGAGAGTTCAAACTCTCAATTTTTCCATTCAAATCCTGATAGAGCGAATCTATCTTGCCATTAAAGTCCACTGTAAGCTTCTGTTGTCCTTCCAAGATCTGTTCTAACATTGCTTCCATTTTATTCCCTTATGGAGGTGCTGGTTGATAGGAAGAAGAACCATAGTTTCTGTAATTTCCACTGTTCTGGAATGGCTTCTGATACTCTGTCTTCTGGAATGGGGGTCTAGGAGTGAAACCAGGCGTGCTCTGTCCTCCTGTAAGGGCGTTCTTCTGATTATTATTGCTGTATCCTCTGTTCCACTGTTGATTCCCATACCTTTGTCCCTGAAAACCACCAGAATTGATGAAATTTACATCCTCCTGCTCAACTTCCTCTGGAGCTTCGAAAGTTTCCACTTCTGCAGCGAAGTGAACCGAATTCTTCCCCACCAAAAGGCTGTGCATATCATCCAACTTAGCCTTAACTTCAGCAATCTGATTTCCATCAGCTACACCACCTTGTTTCATCCTCTGAAAGTCTGCATTTTTAGTGATGTTGCTGCAGACCAAGTTCTCAATCAGTCTGATTGCCTCTTCTGGTCTGTTGGTGTTGAAGTTTCCTGCACTTGCTGCATCCAGTGCCATCTGATATTTCCAGTCAATGCCTCTGAAGAAAATCCCAAGTAATTGCACCTGACTGTAACCATGATGAGGACAGTCCCTTTGATAAGACTTGAACCTGATCCAAGAGGCCTTGAAAGCTTCAGTAGGGCCTTGTGTAAATGATGCAATTTTCGTCCTCATGTTGTCTGATCTTGCATCATCATAGAAGTTGTTCAAAAAGGCATTCTTGGTGTCTTCCCAAGTGGTCAATGAAGCAGGTTCCAGTTGCTTCAGCCAATATGCAGCTTCTCCTTCAAGAGAGTAAGGAAAAAGCTTGCAGAACAGAAAGTCATTGCTAACCCCATTAGCTTTGACACTGGAAGCCAAGTCCTCAAATCTCTCTATATGATTCATAGGATGCTCATGAGGTAAACCATGGAATGGATGCTGGCCAACCAGCTGATAGTAGACTGGTTTAACCTCAAAATCGTTCCTCTGGAAGGCAGGAGGTCGAATTGCAGCTTTGTTGGCATAGACCTGATCAGGTCTGTTGTAGTCACCTAGAGTCCTCTGAACAAAACGCCCAGCAGCGTTATTGACAGCAGCAAGGACTCCCACGTTCTCAGCCACTTGCTGAACCTGCTGTTCAACAATGACATTCCCCTCTTGATCAATTCTCTGCCCCTCTTCGTTCCTCCTATTTCCTTCCCTGTAAACTAAGTGACCTTCTGCATCTTCAACCAAGATAAGTGGAGCGACCATTGTAGATTGCTTCTTAGCTTTCCTGTTAGTTCTCTCCAACCTAGCAAGCTCGTCGATGCTCAAAGTCACAAGCTCTTTCTCTTTGTTGCTTCTGGTTCTGCGATTAGGCATACACCTGAAACAGGAACAAAGAAGAGTAGCTGAAAGTCAGTAAACAAATAAAAACTTAGACAAAATCCTAATACTAAAAATCGATAGGCAGCTATTACTCCCCGGCAACAGCGCCAAAAACTTGATAGGGCTCAGGTTTTACCCAAATAAAACTACTGCAAGTGCACAGCAAAAGCAGTTGTAGTACAAGGGGTATCGAAATCCCATGAGAGTAATGCAGACTACACTATCGAATGTAGATTCAGATTAAGCTAAGCAAGATATGATGTATGTAATGCGAATGAATGAATGAAAGTAAGCAAACGATTTTGTAAGATATTCTAAGTTCCAGAAGACTAAAAGCGGTAAGTCAGGGTAGTTCGCAGGTTGAATCCAAGAATGTATGATGCAGGAAATCAGGAATGATTAAGAACCGTTTTAAACATGAATCACTGATGTATAACTAATCAATTCTCATTGCAAAAGTTATCTATGCCTAAATCACAGAGTTTCAAATCTCTTTGCAAACTCTAACAACCTAAGCATGCAGGAATGATCAGATTCAATTGTTTACAAAACTCCTAAGCCAAATCTCTTTGCACTAAGTTGCTTTGCTCATCAAATACTAGTTCAGGTTATGAATAATGCTCTCACATATATTTAACAACCTATAATTTTCGGATTCCTAGATGATGTGTCTCAGAAATTCGATTTTAAAGCAAGCAGAGATGAAAAACCATAAGATATTCCTAACAGATAGCGATTCTACACTCTTTTCATCAACCTTTGAAAAACCCTAACTTAACTAGCAGATTACTCAGACATGATTATGAGATCACAAAACATAACTGAATAAAATTGCATTAAGAGAAAGAGTAAGAAATAAAGGGGGTTCGAAATCTTCTCAAAAGAGTACAGGATTTGTCTCCCCAAAAAGCTCTGAATAAATCTCTCTCTAAGCTCTCTGAATTCTCAAAAACTAAGATAATAGCAAACAATGGCTGAAAAACCTAATAAATAGAGGCTAAACACGATCTGGGGTCTTCATGTAAATAAAGGAACTTCTGGGCCAATTCTGCAAATCTTCTTCATACTTTTAATAAAACAGCCACGCTCCTTCTTTGATGGGTGACGAGCGTCACCAAAGGTGGTGACGAGCGTCACCATATGTGATACTTTCTGCTTCGAGCTTGGTACTTCGTTGCTTCAACCCAGAATGCTCCAAAAGGTTCCAAAATCTCCAATTATGCTCCAGACATGCTATAACCTGCAAAGACTCTACTAGGACTCTAAAAAAGACCAAAAAGACTCAATAAAAAGGAATTATATCATGGTTAAAAACCATAAAAACCATGATATATCAGTTTCCTACTGCAGCATTAGAGTGGCAGTTGGCGCATGACAGGGAGGACTGGTTTTTAACCATTTTCTTTGAACAGTTTGAGCAAGAGATGTAGTTCCAGCCATTAAGAGATTAGCTGCCCACAACTTTGGTGGTGCAGAAGAATTCAGCGTCCTTCAGTAAGACATTTGAAATTTCTGATTCTAGTGTGTGGATAGGGACATTAAAACGTTTTGTAAGGTATTAGTATGTGATTTAAATATACCTGGGTGATTGAAGTAGTATGGTAGTGGTTCAGTTCTGCAATGGATGACTGCTCTATTTTTTGGACACCACTGTATTTCACGTCAGAGTTGTTTTTTGTGTCTCTGGATATCAAGCTATTTCAATGGTGTCACTGTTAGATGTGAAAATGAGACGAAGGTTAAGAGGGTGAGTGTATAGAATAACCTCTCAGCAAAGTTGTGAGTTGCTTGAATCCCAGCGTCAAAGTAAAAATGTGTGGCAGATGTGGCATTCAGGTACATTTCACCTACAATTGAGTGTCTGCAAATACATGTTAGTGTAAATGATTTAGCTCATTTTGACTGAAGTAAACATTCACGGATCTATGTAGGAGCTAAAAGTTTTTATTGGAAAAGCTTAACCTCCAAAAAAAATTTGGGTTGATATTGGTAGCAAGCATGATGCATGTCCCCGTTGCTTTCTTCTCCAGGCTGCTGTTGAGTATTGCAGCGTGATCATCAAAGGCACTAAGAAGGACCTTTTCGCTGCTGTATGATTTGTAAGTTTCAATATGATATTAGAAAGAGATGCTGCAAGAGAAATATGGAGACTGATATGAGGGACTCAAACCTTTGGAGGCACATATAGACTAAGAGTCGTTCTATTTTTAGTGTGGATTCATTGCGGTACGCTTTACTTGAACATACTGCACCAATCACATCTGCCGTATGAATGCGTTCAAGTATTTAGTAAATGATGAAGTGTCCTGTAAGTGAATATAGCTATGAGTTGAAGCTTGGAATGCAAAATGAATACCTGGGAGGTCCTTGTTGGTGTTGGCTAAGCTGAGAAGCTGGTCGTGAGTACGGAACCTGAATAAATCTTTTGGAATTTGAGTGAAGGAGTCGTCGATGAGAACCATAGTAGTAGTTTGGTTGAAGCGAATGGAATTTTTGAAATCAGTGAGCTTGAATCGTGGATTGCTCTTTGTGACCTCAAATCCAATGATAACATAGATGGAACCTTCATTCAGCAGGGGTTGAAACTTTGGGAGATGCTGAATGTGTATTGTACCTTGCATCAACGTCGACAAAATGGCAGATTTGTTTGAGAGTATGATTATAAACAAACTATATAAGAAGTACGGTGGGAGAAGTGAAGAATTGACCTTATCGTCAAGCAAGAGGAAATCTACACCCATGAGTTATCCATTTTTTTGACGTTGCAAGTATCCCAATACCGTAAGAGCCTCCCTACAACACGCTGTACAGCACGGTCGGACTTGAGCTCTGAGAATGCGAGATAGGTACATGCCATGATTTTGTTGTTGGGATAATTTAGGGGTGAAAATATGGAGAGATAAGGGATGCTTTAGGATGGTATTTGTAGGGCGGGTGAAGGGGAGCAATTGAGTGTGCGAGTTGAGTAGTGGGGGTCGCATTGAAGGTGGTATAATGAAAGAACGTGGAATTACAGCTTAGGAGTTGTCGTTACGAATATCAGCTTTTATTAAGAAAGAGATAAGCTGATGCGACCGCCATGGGAGATGAATGTGTTGGGTTCCGATGATTTATTTTTTTGGGCCTGGGGTACACCAAACTCTCAATGAGAAGTGGGCCTTAAAGTATTCAGTTTTGTTTGGAAAATATGGATTTAATTAGTTATGTTGCAAGCTGGAAATAGATATACGTGGACGATTGGTTTAATCCTCTACCTATTAATTGACAATGTAGTTTAATAAAATATGCTGATTTGTTTAAATTTCATTGGTTTAAAACATCAATCTAACCTAATTAAATGTGACATGAAAATGATGATGTGTAATGATGATGTAATTATGACATGGCATTTGCTAACACATGTGGATTATGACATGGCAAAAAAATGTAGGTGTTTAATTTATTTTAGTTCAAATAATTATTTTATGAAAATTGAAAAATATAAAATATTTAATTACTAATATAAATTGTAAACTGTCGTTTTTATCACATGCACAAAACATATGTTATATTTTTTTATTACATGCACAGGTTTGTACACGTTAAATTGTATAAAAATTATATCTTCATCACATGCACCGACTATATAATCTAAAGTAACATTAATTGTTACTAAAGAACCCATTTTTGTTGTCCACACAAAACAGAAGCTAAAAAATATACAAAGAGAAGTTAGAGTATACCACGTTTTGTTAACCGAAGTATGATTATCTACTTTTAACAGTCTTTTTGAGATTGCCGTTCCGCAATATAATCCAAAGCAACATTAATTGTATCATCAAATTGTATAAAAATTATGAGAATTGTCTTCATCACATGCACCGACTATATAATCCAAAGTAACATTAATCTAACAATGTTTAACTAAAGAGTCCATTTTTGTTGTCCACACGAAACATAAGCTAAACAAACATACAAAGAGAAGTTAGAATATATTTAAGTTCAAATAATTTTATGTGTTTAATTTATTTTAGTTTAAATATTTGTTTTATACAAAGAAGTCTTCGAGAATTTCGGGTTAAATAACTGAATAAATTGAGGAAGATTAATTGAAGACGAAGAAGATGATGAAATTTGCATGTATGTACGCCTGATCCGCAAATCCGCAGCAGGTAACTTGCTCAACCAGCTATCCACGAGTCTGACCCATTTGGCCCTTTAACATAATAAAATAGACCTTTTGTTATAATGAAATATTTAGTCAAAATTATACCATATTTTGCTATTAGGATCGATAATTTAATCGCCCTACTTAATTTTTTATATATTACAAAAAATTAAAATATTTATAACGATTTAGATATTTATGTAATTAAATTTTTAAAACTGTTTATGCTTGCACATGCGTACGGGCCAAACTCCTAGTTTAGTTATATATGGAGATGAATTGTTAAAACTTAGATGGAGAGACAGCTGGCTGCTGAGGTGGAGGCATGAGATGAGATAACAACTCTCTTTATGTATATAGATATCCTCTACCTATTAATTGACAATGTAGTTTAATGAAATATGCTGATTTGTTTAAATTTCATTGGTTAATAACATCAATCTAACCTAATTAAATGTGACATGGAAATGATGATGTGTAATGATGATGTAATTGTGACATGGCATTTGCTAACACATGTGGATTATGACATGGCAAAAAAAATGTATGTGTTTAATTTATTTTAGTTCAAATAATTATTTTATGAAAACTGAAAAATATAAAATATTTAATTACTAATATAAATTATAAACCGTTGTTTTTATCACATGCACAAAACATATGTTATATTTTTTTATTACATGCACAGATTTGTACACGTTAAATTGTATAAAATTATATCTTCATCACATGCACCGACTATATAATCTAAAGTAACATTAATTGTTACTAAAGAACCCATTTTTGTTGTCCACACAAAACAGAAGCTAAAAAATATACAAAGAGAAGTTAGAGTATACCACGTTTTGTTAATCGAAGTATGATTATCTACTTTTAACAGTCTTTTTGAGATTGTCGTTCTGCAATATAATCTAAAGCAACATTAATTGTATCATCAAATTGTATAAAAATTATGAGAATTGTCTTCATCACATGCACCGACTATATAATCCAAAGTAACATTAATCTAACAATGTTTAACTAAAGAGCCCCTTTTTTCTTGTCCACACGAAACATAAGCTAAAAAAACATACAAAGAGAAGTTAGAATATATTTAAGTTCAAATAATTTTCTGTGTTTAATTTATTTTAGTTTAAATATTTGTTTTATACAAAGAAATCTTCGAGAATTTCGAGGTTAAATAACTGGATAAATTGAGGAAGATTAATTGAAGACGAAGAAGATGATGAAATTTGCAGGTATGTACGCCTGACCCGCAAATCCGCAGCAGGTAACCTGCTCAACCAGCTATCCACGAGTCTGGCCCATTTGACCATTTAACATAATAAAATGGACCTTTTGTTGTAATGAATTATTTAGTCAAAATCATACCATATTTTGCTATTAGGACCGATAATTTAATCGCTCTACCTAATTTTTTATATATTACAAAAATTAAAATATTTATAACGATTTAGATATTTATGTAATTAAATTTTTAAAACTGTTTATGCCTGCACATACGTACGGGCCAAACTCCTAGTTTAGTTATATATGGAGATGAATTGTTAAAACTTAGATGAAGAGACAGCTGGCTGTTGAGGTGGAGGCATGAGATAAGATAACAGCTCTCTTTATGTATATAGATATTGTAGTAAATGAAAAATTTAATGACAGGCTAAATTAGGATTCTGTTGAAAGTTGTAAGACCACTACAAATTAGTAAAGACGTGATTCAATATGATGAATTAGAGCAGTTAATAAGAAAACATGAGAGGAAGCAAGAAACTTGGATAAAATATTTGTTTCTAAGAAGACGTAGAAAGTTATAAGCTGAGACTCAGCGGTTTTATTCATTTTACTTACAAATTACAAACCCAACAATAAAGGACTAATTTATGAGACAATATATAGCTTTTTCTATAATTCTATAACTATCTAGAATTGTGAATCAATTCCGATAAGCAAAACTGACAGCAATGAGGATGAGAGGTATATATAGCCAATATCATCGCAAGTACAGAAACAAGAGCAGGAAGAAAAATGGCACCCCAAGATTGTTCTTATATTGTTTTTCTTCTAACCTTATTCTTTTTTTTTGTTCATACTTGTATATTGTTCCGGGCTTCACTTAACTGATTTTTCTTTCATCTTTCTCTTACCGTTCACCTTATTGTAACTTTAAACTAATGTTCCATATCTTAGACATGGCTGCTAGGCATCTATATCTGTTGGACGTAGTTTAACATAAATATGTTGTATATATGAAGTTATGAACATTTGGTATGTGACGTACATTATGTCGTCATATACATTTGTCGTTTCACATAATATATCTTGAGTATAATATGAAATGGATGTCCCTTGCGATGATAGATTTCTAAATAAATTAAAAGAATATAAACTCACCCTTTTGTATTGGTTCTGGTGTAATGACAATATTAGGTATTTCAAATTTTGAATTCTTTGGGGTTTTCCACCTGTAAGATAAAATATAAAATTGATTAGTTAGGATATAGAAATGGTCTGGTGGATAAGATTAATGGACACTTGTGTTGTTTTAAAGACGGGGTTTCATTTAGATTTTCATTTTTTGTAGTATTATTTTGCCAAATTGGAGTTCTTTGTTTTTCGAAACAAAAGCAATTCGCTTTAAAGAGAGAAGTGCATAGTTTCTGTAACAATGAGAAATCTCAATGATTTTATTTGTTCGTTTAGTTCTAATAAAAAAAATGAATACTTAAGCTGTTTAAAAGGAGGTGTTTTGTTAAGTTTCTCTACGTTTGATGTACCTTTTTGCTTCATTGAATTTCCTTAACTTTTTGGCCAAAAAACTTGGAAAAGCACGATAACAGAATATGTTAATCGAACATGGATTATCATTGTATTGTCACCGTCTTTGCCACAAAAGATTATGTGTTCTTATAAATTTTCAGATTTGTCACCATCATCAAAAGAGAATATGCGATCTTCGCGAGTCCGGAGAAGTCGTAACACGTCTCCAACTTCTACGACGTAGTCTTATAATTTGACGACATCTTTTCCTTACACGCAATGAAAAGTAGACTATGGACGAAAATCTTCTTAATCACGGTGCATATGATATCTAGTATGTGGGAGGATTCAATTCAAACCAAGATAGAGATCCGGCGTGTATTTGACGCATTTGGAGATGACCGGCGAAGTTGCTTGCGTAAGAATGGAGGCAGTTGGAGAAAATGTTATTGTAGGTGTTGGCGAGTACGACGGAAAAGAGAGTTTGGCAGATCCAAAGCTGACAATTCCGGCAATAGAATATGTTTGATCCATTGGAACACTGAATTTCTGATACAATAAATGTTAAATATTCAAAAAATCATATAATAAAATCTGTTACCTCAAATACAACGTGATGCTTAAAAGGAGTTAATTGGAATTTGCAGTAATTTAGGTGTATATTAAGGATGATATATTTGTTTCTGATAGATTCTAAATGTTTGGTGATTTGGTGTTTCATTTTGCTAATATATATATTCTTTCTTCTTATTATGGAAAAGTGTAGTTATTCCATTAAAGTTATTTAATAAATTTTGGTGGACCAGAAACTGACGTAATTTCCTAAATATTTACATATAGTTACTACTCTTTAATAATTGCCCACATGTATAGTTTGCTTATCTACAAAGAATAATATATTTTTCTAATAATTAGTGTACATAGACAAAATATATCATCCAAAATTAATGTCTGTAGGTAATAAAAAAAAATTCTACTCTCATCGATATAATAAATAGGCGACCAAAATTAATGATCGTAAGTGATTTGGTGTTTAATCTTGATAATATATATTCTTTCTTCTTATTATGGAAAATGCGGTAGGTGATTTGGTGTTTAATCTTGATAATATATATTCTTTCTTCTTATTATGGAAAATACGGTTATTCAATTAACGTTAAATTTTGGAATTCGAATCTCAAAACAAACGTATGCATGGATATAATCATTACTACCGAACTCTTTAAAAAAATATATATGTTTGCCTGATTTAGCAAATGTTTTTCGGACATTTTTTTATTTAATCATATAATATATAAAAGTTGAAGGCATAATGCACTGAGGGTATCCACATGGGATTAAAAAACTCGATCTGATTGGTCCACATCAGCATATTCATTAAATAAAAAAATGTTAAGTATGATTAGGACGAAAAAATTGATTTAGTTGGTCCACATCAGCTTTTAAATCAAACCAAAAATTATTAAGTATAGTTAAAATATTAAAAGTTAATTTAACAAATTATGTCCAACAAAAAAAGTAAATTCAATCTAATTGATCCAAATCAACATATTTATTAAATCAGAAAATGTTAATATGGTTTAAAATTTTAAAAGTTAAATAAAAAATTTAACAATTAACAATACATGTATAAAAAAGTAACCATTATCAATTATCAATTTAAAAAAATCTACAACAACTCGATTCAACAAATAAAACAATGAAAAACTGAATAAAAATATAACATAAAACTCTTGGAAGACATGATAGAGAAGGAAAAAATGGTTTTGCATGATCATTACAGCTTTCTAACAAAATTAAATGCGAATCAACATGAATCATAGATTATATATACAGTGATACACAACATCAATAAGACTTTCAATAAAAAAATAAATATTTGAACACATAAACCTTTATAAAAAATAGAAATTCTATAGAAAACAGAAAATAATACCAAAATCTTAGCAAGATTATATTTCTCTAAATCAAATGTATATGTAAGTCAAAGTTGGATAATTCGATAGGTAGGGGTGGACACAATTCCCGTCCCATCCCGTCCCGTCCCATCCCGTCCCAGTCCCGATCCCAAATTCCCGTACCATATGGGAATGTGCTTCCCATATGGTACAACATATTGATTCCCATTTGGGAATGGGACGGAACGGGACGGGAACGGGAATTCCCGAAGTCCCATTTGTCCCAAATTATATATAAATAATAAATTAGATATTTAAAATATATTACCAAAATGATCATTATTATATATTAATATATTATTTTATATAAACGAAAGTTAAAACTTAAAAGTTGCACCTCTAAAGTTCTAACTTATAAGTTATAGTCTAAATGCATGCTGACTGCTGAGATTTAAACGGATTATGTTAGATTTTATTTTTTATTTTATTATATATGACTAATAGACTATATGTGGTTTTTTGTTTACTATTCAATGGATTATGTTGGTTTTTTTTAAAAAAATTAAAGCTTTTAAATTTTAATAATTAAGTTAAGTTTGATTTCACTTGTTTCTTGGTTAATTTATAATCTTAGATGACATGTTATTATTATTTATTAGGATTTAGAAAATGAACAATGGACGAATATAAATTGAATTTTAATTTTGTTTTTTACAATTGTCAATTTTTCATGTTATTAGATTTTTTGGGAATTCCCATCCTATCCCGTCCCGTCCCAAATTTTGAATGGAACACATATGGGACAATTATTTTGATTTCCATAATCCTGTCCCGTTCCCATTCCCGCAAAATCCCGTCCCATATTCCCGTTTGCCCACCCCTATCGATATGTATCATTGTTATTATTTTACCTAATAGTTTTTTAAATTTATAATTAAAAATAGGATAAATTACACATTATATATTAAATTCTCTTATATAAATGAAAATCTCTATAAATATATATAATTTTTAAACCAAAATATTAATACAGACTCGCACGTAGCGCGAATTATATACCTAATCATCATATAATATATAAAAGTTGAAGGCATAGTGCATTGAGGGCGTCCACATGAGATTAAAAAACTCGATATGATTGGTCCATATCACCAATTTTCATTAAACAAAAAAATGTTAAGTATGACTAAAACCATAATTTCGTTTTAATCATGGAAAAATTAAATAAAAAATTCTAAGTAACAAATAGAAAAGGAAATTATGTTAAAAAACCAAAAAATAGTATCCTTAAAAATAAAATAGAAATTTGTTTTCAAAAGAGTTAAACTAACAAAAAAAACCAATATCATAAAAGTTCAAACTTATAATATTGATTATGAAAATTCTAACTTCTAAATTAATTGACCAAAAAATATAAAATATTGATTTCGCTTTATAGATGGAAAAATAAAAATGTAAAAGTTTAAGTAGCAAATAGAAAAGAAAATTGTGTTAAAAAAACCAAAATATAGGATCAGTCAAAATTTAAAAGATTAATTTCGTTTTATTGATGAAAAAATTAAAATAAAAAGGCTTAACTAACAGATAGAAAAGAAAATTATGTTAAAAAGCCAAAATATCGTATCCTTCAAAATAAAATAGAAATTTGTTTATGAAAAAATAAACTAACAAAAAAAACAATATCATAAAAGCTCAAACATATAATGTAGATTAGGAAAATTCTAACTTCTAAATTAACTGACAAGAAAAAAAACATTTATTGCATTTTATAGATGGAAAAAGAGCTTAAATAACAACTAGAAAAGAAAATTATATTAAAAACCTAAAATATATCATCCCATGAAATTAAATGTAAAAATAGTCAAACTAACCAAAAAATCAATATCGTAAAAGTTAAAACTTATTGCATAGATTAGAAAAATTTATAACTTATAATGTATTGCACATACACAAATATATAATAATATTATATACTGTCTAGATGCCATTAGAAAACTGATCATCATCAACGACGAGAACTTTTTTAGTCCAGTTAAGCTAATGATATCGCCAATGGTGGAAGTCATAATAAAATAAATGTTCACCTGTAATTAAAAAGATAAGCATGTTTCCCAACAAGTTATTTATATATATTCTAATCTGGAATACAATCTATGTTTACTTACCACCCTTTTATATTTTCTAAACAGTGGGTAATTGTTCGTGTTACTCTCCCGCCAATTTTCAAAGAAAAATAATAAAAAGTGTTGTTAAATCTGTCGTGCTCCAAGCCACAATTATGAACCAAAAAACATTTCAAGGTTCGTAATTTCAATCATATAATTACAATTGTTTTACTATTTTTATGAAAATATGATGAATCCTGAAATAAATTAGATAATAAGATTTATTGAACTCTTAACATCATACTTTAAATTGCATCATGTAGAAGTATTATTTTTAAACTCCACTTCTTCCACCTGTTTTTTTCTGACAAAAATATTGAAGCAACTACTGACTATACTAACTATTTGACATGATAAATACACTCACATGCATATACCTCACCATACTTTAATTTTCTATTGTGTTTTTAGATGTAAAACCAAACTGTTTTAAAGCTACTATGATATATTAAAAGCTTTTTTACCTTTCAACATGTTATAAATTTATGTTTCAAAATAAAATATGAATCATTATCAAAAGAGGCAAATTAACAAAAGAAAAAGTCGTATAAAATAAAACTAACTTGGGCTAAAGATTTTGAAAATCAGTATTAAAAAACTTAACAAAAATAAACAAATGATGTTATAAGCTTTTTAGAAAATTTCATCTAAGATTTAAATTCAACAATTAGAGCATGTCAAATCAGCATTATAACTATAATTAAAATTAATATAAAAATGAATTTAACAAAGAAAAAGTATTTATATAAAAGAAATTAATATGATGTCTATGATACCTATTTGGAAAATCAACAACAAAAAATCTTAATAAAAAAAATATAAGTCCTAAGTATATCAATATATAAAAAGTATATAAATTAAAATAAATAAACAATTACTACCAAAAGATGTAAATTATCAAAAACAAAAATTAAAACAAATTAATTTGAAATTAGTCTCAAAAAGTTCCTGATTTCTAAAGTATTAGTATCAATAATGAATAACTATCTAAAGCTGCAATGGGTTTACATGAGTTTCTAAACCAAACATATTTTTAAATATATAATGATTAATACACTTGATGTTTTTGATTTAAAAACACTATAATAACTTTACACTCGATATTTAACAAGTAGTAAAATATGATTTCTATTCATAGCCACTGCTTATATCTAAATCAACATCAATAACATATTCTAAAATTCTATTTAAATAATAAAGTATGACATAGTTATGAATCAAACTCAAATTGCTATATGTATATGAAATATTCAAATCAAAGCATGCATATTGCACACAAATAATAAAAACAGTAAAAAATAATACAAAAACTCCACACCACCGATTCTACAAGTTAGAAAACTAAAATTATCAAATATTAGATTATAAAAATAGATATTAATGAAAAATAAATAAATATATAACATAAAACTCTTGCAAGACATGGTGGAGAAGGAAAAAATAGTTTTGCATGATCATTGCAGCTTCCTAACAAACTTAAACGCGAATCAACATGAATTATGAATTATATAGGCAGTGTGGTACATAACAACAATAAGACTTTCAATAAAAAAAAAGTATTTGAACAAATAAACCTTCAAGAAAAAAAATTATAGAAATTCTATGGAAAACAGAAAACAATACCAAAATCTTAGCAAGAAAATCTTTCTCAAAATCAAATGTATATGTACGCGACATTTGTATAATTCGGTAGGTATTATTGTTATTATTTTACCTAATAGTTTTTAAAATTATAAATAAAAATAGGAGAAAATTACACATTATATATAAAATTCTCTTACATAAATGAAAATTTCTATAAATATATTATAGTTTTAATAAATTTAAAGATAATAGCTACAAAAAAGTTAAACCAAACTATTAATATAGACTCGCGCGTAGCGCGAGTTAATAACCTAGTATATCTAAAATTACAGTTTCTATAAGAATATATATCATTCTCTACATTTCATTTTTTGGAAGAGAAACATAAGCTTAGTTGCAGGCCAATAAACTACAGATAACTTCAATTATATTTTTGAATATAAGAAATTCCTAAATATGTATGATTTGAGATTAATTCATTTTTGTTTTGTATTTTAAAGCATTTTATCAAGAAACAACTGTTTTGTGAACATGGCAGTCTTACCGTTTCATCTTCCCCAAGAACAATCTGTTGTGTTTGGTGAAGAAAGTGAAAGAAATAACACACCGATCTAAATTTTTGGCATGAATGAATTGTAATAGAGTGTATCCAGAGACCAGGACTCTCCTTTATACGGAGTTTCTATTTCATTTTTTATGGCATGCAAAAGATAAAAATGGGTCTGACGTTGTATGCATACCGCAAGGGAACACCGTTTACCATACGTTTCGTTACATGCGGAAGAGTTTTACCATTTGGGGGTTTTGTTGCATGTTGTTAGAGGTCCATTGTCTTTCATCCTATTTTAAAGAAGCATGTATTGGTTTTGGTTTATTTGAATTATAATTTGGCTATTGGCAAATTTATTGTTTTCCAATAAACAAATGACCGCGAACCATATAACGGTTTATTATATTTTTATTGGAAACAGCGAGAACCATATAACAGTTTTATATAAAAAACAGAGCCTCGCAATTTCAACCAGTTTACGATTATTTCGATATTGTAATTATCAATTGTATATTTTATCAGTTTACTAAACCAAAAGTTACAAAACCAAAGCAAACCAAAAAAACTTAAATCGTTGGAATCAGCGTGAACCATAAGAACTTGTTTACAGACCATATAATAAGTAACCATTACTCCAATGGTTTCCCAGACATGTTTACGGGTCAAAAATTGCCACACTTTTAGTTGATCCTACTTTTAAACAAGAATGTATTGCTCTTGGGTTTATTTGATGAAATATAAATTCACGACAATCAATTTGATTTTTTTCCATTTCTCGAATGTTTTGCCAGACTTGTTTACAGACCATATAATAACTAACCATTAATCCAAAGAATCTCAAACTTTGTTTACAGACAAGATAATTTGTAAGGACTCCTCTCCAACAACAATAGTTGTTGATTTGTCACAGAACTCGTAATAAAGTTAATAAGCTGCTTTCAAATACAGCCTATAGAAGTTGCTGTTTCAAGGAAATAAGTCATGACTTCACGAGTCATTGGACCCAATTCATCCTTGTATAGAGATGTCAAACGGGTCGATGATCTACGGGTTGGACCCGTCTCGGTCCGTTATGGGACGGGTGCGAATACGACATTCAGGAACCATAAAGTAACGGATCTTGTGGTTTTTTCCATCTCGATTGTTGGATTTGACGGTTTAAACCATCACAAGTCTGCGATTCAACGAGTTAAAGCCGCGAGTTAACAGTTTTATATGAGTAATTATTAATTATCTATAATCAATTTACTAAAGCAAAAGTTACAAAACCAAAGCAAACGAAAAGAACATAAATCGTTGTCACTCTTAAGAAAACTTTAAGCAAGCCCTAACAAAAAAATTGATCACAAAACAGAGCCGAGCAGTTGTCATTATCAATAAACTGTTGCGAAATTGCAATATCAGCTCTGTTTTTGAGAGAGAGACACTCACAATGAAGCTATTTACCACATCATTACATCAACCCCTTTCACATCTCTATCTTTGTACATTCTTCATGCGTTTGACATGTATGGAAGGTAAATGAATTAAGGATGATATACTTGTTCCGATAGATATACTTAAAAGATATATTAAAGATCGTTAAATTGAATTATAAAATACTAAATAACAAAAATATAATGAATTGTAGAAAATAAAAATCAAATTTAGTTCTTTCGAAGATAAATAAAATATAAAAAAAAACAAATATTTTTGCTACTGAAGTAGTCTTCTTCATGCTTCAGTGCTAGTCATCATCATCATTGGTGTTATTAGAATTTCGTGACAATGTGGCTTCTATGTTTTCATTTTCAGAATCAATAGCCAATGGATGATCCTCCACTTCGTACATATATTGTAAGACTTTGGTCTTCACATTCTGAGCATATGAATGCTAAAGAAACAATCCACATCCACTCACCTGTGAAAAAACAGAGTTTAGTTTTTTTTGTAAGGAAGTAAACACAATATCCTATTTGTCAAATATAGAAAACATATATATTTTTTTGCATCCGAATAATTATCTTTTGTATACATTATTTTTGAAAACCTTATTATGCAAATGTTGATGTCATCAGTTTCGACATTTTTCCACTTCTCGTAAAAATCTAAAGCATACACGTTTGATAAAAAACATCAAAGGCGGCAACTCCTGAAATAAAGATTTAAAATTAAATTAGTGATTTTGAATATAAACTGAAATAAATTTAAACATATGTTTTATAAACAAATTGACCATACGTTCCATTACTCATTTCAAAATGGATCTCCTCGGATATATGGTTAAATTTTGAAAGTTGATGTCTGATAAACATGAAAGCATTAAATTATTATATAATTTAATTAATTTTTATTTTTACCCCGCATGCATGTGCCATTATAACTTTTTTTTATAGACATAATTAGTTGTAATATTTAAGTATTGATTAACTTTCTTATATATTATATAAATGTTATGTTTTTATACATATGCAATTTTAGTTTTCAACAATAATCACACAAACGTTTCATATCGTTTTGTATCTTTTGAAAACTTTTTATTTTTCCTAGTGTTTACAGTAACATATAATTGTAAATATAAAAATTATATTAAATAATAATTAAATTCTTATAATATGTTTTGAGTATTATCTATATAATACTTTCCTTTTCTCTTTACATAATATAATCTTGTCAATATATATATATATATATATATTAAGTATACATTTTTATTGACCTATTACTAATTAAACCAAAATGAAATTTATCATATTTATTAATCCTAAGAGCAGGTAGATGGTTGGCTCGCATGATATAAATATTTTAAAAAATATATAAATAGTCTAACAACTAAAATTAAAATTAGAGTGTAATGGAGGTAAAAAAAATGTATGCACGATAAGTTTGCATGCGAGTTTGACTTTTGCATAATTAATATTTATATTTACATGCATATCTGTAAGAAAATCAAAGTATGGTTTTTATGTGTTAAAAAATAACAAAGTATATGTTTTTTAATATATATTTTTATAATTTATGTTTTTTTTAAAAAAATATAATAAGTATATTTATACATGTAGGTATGAGTTAGAAATAAGTGAATTTTAATATTTAGGTGTTGGTAAGTTTTTTTCTGTTATTTTCCGCAAACGTTATGTTTTTACACGATGCAGTTATTGGCATTTAACAACAATCACGAAAACCATATCTATCGTTTTGTATTTAAACAATGTTTCTTATTTTTCAGCGTTTAATGATATATAATTTTTCAATAAAAATATAATAAAGAATTGATTATAAAATTTGCGAAATTATATTATAAAATTCTCCGTTAGCTCTCCGCTCATCTCTTCGTCAAATGTTTTATAATCCGCAATCACTCGCTTCCACAACCTCTATGTAACCGAATCGTTGAAACCAATTGGATCTAAACTTATATGTGTATGATTTAAGGTATAAAATAATATATTTAATATTTGATTGTTATTAAAAATTAAGAGTTGATCTGTTCCTAACTTTAATATATTTGTTAATATAAAATATAATGGATCACAACATATACAAAACTTGTTTTATGAAATAATATTTTAATATGTTAGAAAAATATATGCATGAAAGAATTAATATGTGTACGATAATATTTTAAGAATTTTCAAATAAAAACTTAACATCGATCAAAATTATTCCTATATATTCTTTTTTGTCTTCTTTGACTCATACTTTTTTTTCTTAACATTTAATAATATCTTAAACGTTAAGATCATCTCCAATGTATTTTTTTATTGTTTTCTCTAAAACATAAATATACTTCTCTCCAACCTATTTCTATTTTACAGGAAAAAAAAGATTGTTATTTTTTTTCTCTTTAATTGGAGGAAAAAATAACATGCGTTGTTTTCCTCTAAATTAGAATATTTAAAATAAAAGTATATTGAAGATGCTTTAAACCAAAAATATAACCTGAGATTTTTACACAAAACCAAAGTCGTAAAGATTCATTTTTACTTTTACTTTTACTTAGTATTCACATATACAGTATTATAATAAAAACGTTAGTTAAGAAGATATTTATAATTTATTTTTCTATCTGTTTATTTTTTTGTTTTATTTATAATACTAAATTCTTGTTATATAATGGGAATTCATTCATATATGATATAAACTACTTTTTCTTATTTAAAAATAAGATTTATTTAGTATTAACTTAACCAATCAAAATATTTTATTTATTTTAGGAAATTTGTCATGTCACATTTCTGAGGTGGCATTGTTTTGCACTAACTTTTTTTAAGATGTTGACACATAAGAATCTTTTAGTAAACCTGCTTCTCAAATAATAGTTAGGATGAGATATGCGGGATTATTATTCATAACTTCAATCTTATGATTTCATTTTTATTAATAAATTCATTTATTTTTTAAATATATCATTATTAGAAAGAAAGCTTTTAGAAAAATTATGGATTAGAAGAATATATTTCTATAAATTAGTAAGTAGTTAATATTGTTTATAAATTAATAAATTTTTAAGTTCAACATTAGAGGTTTCACTGTACACTCACATCAATTTAAATTTCTGTAAATGGTCATCATTAATATTTATATTACCATCTAACCAAGTAATACAAAAAAAAACAAGGGATTTGCAATTCATTTTTTTATTTGTGGGTTTGCAGGGATCAGTGTAGGTTTCGACATACTAATCTTTTTTTTAACACTGATTTATTAATCTATTGCAAATTATAGGAACTGTTACATCGATGATTCTACAACGGTCAACTCTACCGTCTTATGAAGATCCACAACTAACGACTCTCCCTGCATCCTGCACCACCATCATATGAAGATCTATGCCTGACGAATCTGCTTGAACCACGCTGAAGACCTCTTGTAAGCTTGCCTTCATTAATTTGCACCATTCTTTATTAATCTGCATAATTAAGAATAAATCGCGCTCTCTGGGATTTGAAACCTATACCTCTTGGTGTAGAAGCATTAATAAACCATTATTAAACCATTGAGCTAAAGGAGCTTCCACACTCATCTTTATTGGTGGAATATACTGGTTATACAAATTTATTAGAAATCAAATAAGGCTAAATCAAAAGAAAATTTGCTTCAAACGTAATGGGGGTCTATTGTTGCAACAACAATTGACCTCAACAGAAGGCAATATCGAGAAGACAAGAGTATTCAGCTCCAAAGAGTTGGAAAAAGCCACCGATAACTTCAGCTTAGACAGAATACTTGGCCAAGGTGGTCAAGGTACCGTGTACAAAGGTATGGTTGCTGATGGTAGAATTGTAGCAATAAAGAAATCCAAAGTTGTAGATGAAGACAAGCTAGAAAAATTCATCAATGAAGTTGTTATACTCTCGCAGATCAACCACAGGAATATCATGAAACTCTTGGGGTGTTGCCTTGAGACAAATATTCCTGTTCTAGTCTATGAGTTTATTCCCAATGGCAACCTTTTGGAATATATTCTTGAAGATTTCGATGATGACACGATGACTACTTGGGAAGTGTGTCTCCGCATTGTTGTAGATATTGCAGGAGTTCTTTCATATTTGCATTCGGCTGCATCATCTCCAATCTATCACAGAGACGTCAAGTCTACAAACATAATGCTAGATGAGAAATATCAAGCCAAAGTGTCTGATTTTGGAACTTCTAGATCGGTAACAGTGGATCATACCCACCTAACGTTGGTAGTGTCAGGTACAATGGGTTATATGGATCCTGAGTATTTCCAGTCTAGCCAATTCACAGATAAGAGTGATGTCTATAGCTTTAGGGTTGTACTAGCATAGTTAATCATGGGAGAAAAGTCGATTTCATACTTGCGGTCTCAAGAAAATAGGACATTGGCAACTTATTTCATCACTGCGATGAAAGAGGACAAACTCTTTGACATTATCGATTCACGAATCAAGAATGGCTGCAAGTTGGATCAAGTTAATGCATTGGTAAAAATTGCAAAGAGATGTTTAAATATGAAGGGGAAGAAACAACCAAACTTAAGAGAAGTTTCAATGGAACTAGAGAGGATTTGTTCACCTCTTGGAGATATGCTGCCACATGATTATGTTAGCAAGAACGAAGAAGAAAAAGAAGGAATTGTGGAAGTCAACATAGGAGAAGAATCAAAGAACAATGTGGCTGTTACAGCTCCAGCTTCCCAATACAGCATTGCTGCCTTGTCTTCGTCATGCTCAGATGTTGAATCATTGTTTCCCATTCACACACGGTAGAAATTCAATCTCACAATTCACAAACTACCATATAGTGACAAATTTTTACTTTATATGTTTTCTTATTTTCCTCTTTCATGTGCAATAGGTAAAAACTAATAACGAGCATTTTTTGTATCCATATTATACACTATATAGTTTAAATAGTTTTTGTTGCATGGAATGCAAAACACTTTGTAATCGAACTCAACTCTTGAATATATTAAGAGCGATACCAATATTCATGGTAAATTTAAGTATGAGCATTTGAGTATTGTTCAGATTCGGATCAAATCTATTTGGGTATTGATTATTGTTCAAAAGTAAATTATTGAATGCTTACAGGGTATGTGACAGCCCGGATCATGGAGTTGAGTTTATAAGTCGCGTCTTCTGGGGATGGGCAGTATACAGTTCCGGGACGAAAGTTTAGCGGATCCTCTTAACCCCCTCTTTCCGATTTAAAGGGGACCAAACGGATCGCACCCTACTCCACTGTCTCGTCATTCACAACAATTATGTCCTTTATGGCTTTATGAGGTATCTCCCCCGAATGCTTGTTGATTTATGCCCTCTTTCCGCCATTTTTTTTAGGAACTGTCTTCCATCCCCATTACGACTATGAGGAAGTTATAACCCTATATAATCATTGGGATCGATATAAGGCAACAACAACGATTTTTAGATACCTACCAAGAACCATAGATGCGCCATGAGGAGATGAAAAGATGGTCTCCGTGTGCAGATTGCTAACAAGAGGGGGAACCATTGTTTTTTGCCGCTTATGCCAAACAGCTTGTCGCAAAACATGACGTTTCTCGAAGGTGTTACTCCGACTCCTTTACTCCCAGAAAAGTCTTCGCGTTGTGCTTACGCGGAAAATGTCATGGTTTTAGAATCATGTTAGGGAGGAATTTTTTTGAGAAGAGAAAACTCTACTGAAGGATCGATCTCAATTTCCCGATGGTGCTTCGGATGGTAAGCGCATTCCCAAAAAGAGCACATTGGAGGGTCGTACGGTTCATGGGAGGAGCTGGCAAGGAAGACCCAGAAGTCTGCGGGACTAGAGTCGCAATTCCCAAATGAAAGGTGCCCCAAAAGGCTGATGCGTCCTCAGAAGGAGCACACCAAAAACTTGTGCGGTCCCCATAAGGAGTTGGCAAAAGGACCCGGAGGTCTGCAGGACCAAAGTCCAGAATTCCCAGAGGAATGGTGTCCCAGAAGGCAAGTAATTACACGGGGGAGCATGCTGAGAGGTCGTGTGGTCCCAGATTGAGCTGGCGAAAAAAACCCGGAGGTCTGCAGAACCGCATTACAGAATTCCTTGCGGAATAGTGCCACAAAAGGCAAGCAAGTCCACAGATAGAGCATGCTATAAATTCAGAGCAAGAGTTTTGATAAAAAATCGGATCATAAGCATGATGCCCCCAAAGGGTAAAATAAAAGCAAACGAGGATATACCAATCAAGAAGATAGAAAGCAGGCAGGAGAAAGTAAAGCAAAGAACCACATGGGCCGACAAAACAGGATCTAGAATAAACATGCGATGGGGATTTAAGCAAGCAATGACTCATGCAAGGAATCAATTAAACATAAAATCAAGCAATCACAGAAATATAGAATCACTCAAAGGATAGCTTAAACAAGAAATCACGCAGGCAGGGAATCATGGAATCATATAAAAAAAGAATAGGGGAATGCATGTGACTAACATAATGACAACTCGTTGGCTCCTGCAAGCAAATAATGGCGGTCGGGTCCACGCGGGTTGACCCTGAAAGGGTAAGGATCGCCCCGGAGAGATACATATCTCTTGTAGGGTTTAAGAACTCATATCGTTGCTTTATGACTTGCTGTTGGTGGGGACGATTTTCTGTCGGTGCTTTTGGGCACTCTGAACGTCTTCGGCTATCTTCCCGGGTCGGGAGCTGTGGTTTTCCCAAATGGAGAAAAGTCCATTCATCGGTGGGTGTGGTCCACGTGGCGAATTTTCTTTCGCCTGCTGTGGGAAACTTACGCCACACTATTTTCCTTACTTTTCGTGAACTAACGCTTGCTATTGTCAGCACGAGGGATCACACGTCTCTTCGTGCGCACGACTCGAGAATTAGATATTTACTGAAATATCCCTCGACCTTTTCCATTATTTGCAAAAGGTCGGAACAATTTTTTGCCTTTCCCTACTTGCTCCTTTTTCCGATCCCGACTTATATTTTCACTTTCTTTCGAACCTTCGGCCAAACTCTGTTTCTCCTCATGGTCTCGACACGAAGTCGTCTTCATCAACGAGTTCGTTCGGTAACTCCCGGTGTGCCCCCTTCTCATGGTCTGGGGGCAGTGTCAAAAACATCGCTAGTACTCTCGAGCCGGTTCAGAAGCAGGATCAGCCTCCTTCGGTGTGTTCGCTTAAGACCCTGGAGAGGGTCACTTCGGTGGCCAATCCTCCCTGCGCGCTTCTTACCCCCCCCCCCCCTCTTTCCCACAGAAGAGGACCGAGTGGATCGCACCTTGCTCCACTGTCTTGTCATTCACGACAATTACATAATTTATGGTTGTAGGCGGTACCTCTCCCATGTGCTCCTTAATTTATGTAATATTTCCGGCATCTGTCAGCGTGGGCCCTGCTGAATGCATATCAGGTCCTCTCCGACCTGTCAGGGATTCGCCTGAGAGGGTCTATGGTCATGCTATCGTACTGGCTCCAATACATCTCTCACAACTTCCTCTGCTATGCGCTGCATACCTAATAAAAACACCCTGCCCTGATCTCCGGGGATCGATCAGGGAGCTGGAACTAGCGGGAGCGGTACTTTTTCAGGCTGGTCCGCCAAGGCGTTGATGGTCCTCTCTCCTGGCAAATTTTGGGGTAAGTTTTGCCAATCGATTGGTTTTTCTTTAGTTTTGATCGCTCTTTTTCTGACCTTTCAGCCTCTTTACACGCAGTGTCCAGGGATTCGTGGATCGGCGACGAACTGGTCATGATCCGTCTATCCGCGTTGAACGAGATGTTCAGGAATTTTGATTTTTGTTTGTTATCTCCAGCTTGCATTCGCGAGAGCTCTCTCGTGCTCCCATCCCGCACCCCACTGTGCATCCAAGGTACGTTGATCTTTGTCTGGGGTTTTCTGTATTCTTCTTTCTTATCCTGAAATACTTAACCCTTGCGTGCCAGGTTTGGTGTCCCAGTTGAAGTCCCAATTTGAGGTATATGCTCCCAGCGGATGGCGGTCCAATGCTCGGTTTAATCGGAGTGCAGGGAGATTATTTGCTCAGCATCCTCTCCGGAGGCACTATCTTTCTCCGACCGCTGGCCCCTTTTCACTGGCTGGACCTTCTTCTACTCGTCGCTGTTTGACATATCTTCCAGTTCATAATCAGGTTCCCTTATGGTAAGGGAAGTGACGCCTGGATCCCCGATTCTGGCTCCACCGATGGCTTCTCCGGGTCCCCTGACATGCCACTTTTGGGGGTGGCGGCAAGCCACCACAGAACACCAGGGTTCCCTAGAGAGGGTAATTTCGTCACGTTTTTTCTGTTTTGCTGTTCTTGAGACGGTGGTATCTTGAACCTCTTCGTCCCTCTGTAGGGTTTCCGAGTGCTCACCCTGCTGGAGCATGAGTTATTGAAGGTCGAACGTCATGAACGAGAGTTGTCAGACTGTGCTAGCAGACTTCAGGTCATAATAACTACTCGGGACCGGCTTGCCGAGGCGTAGTCTTCCACTAAAAGGAAGTACTTGGGGGAGAAGCAAGGCGCCTTAGAATTATGTTAGACGATAGTTACCGCAATTTGAGCGATCAGAACTTCGAGGTCCGGCTCCTTTATGATACCGTCACGGTCTTCCAGGGCTTCACCTCAAATGTGGAGTCCAGCGCCACGCTCATGGCCGTTTGGGTGTTAACTGATAGACATGCCTAGCTGACCTAACTTCAGGGGGAGCAAAATGCGGGATGGTGCCGCGATGGCCAGAGCGGAGGTGAAGCCTCTTGCATGGCTCGAGATCACAGTGGTGATCCTTCAAGTTTAGCGGGTGGCCCCTCTTGTCCGGCGCCTCCCTAGTCGTTGTGTTTTCAGACATTGTCGGGCTTTGCCCCCTTCTAATTTGCTCATAAGACACTTTTATTACTCTTTTTCGGACAACTTCAGCTTTTTTAAGGCTTTGATAAATTGACGCATTTATTGTCTGTTCATATCTTTGCTAATTGCTTCACCCACGAACTTGACCTGCTGTTTAAAACAAATTAACTTTCTTGCTCTTGGCGAACACCAGATATACCCCTGGCTATTTTGTAAACTTTACCGAGTATTGCGTGTACTTCTTTGCATGTCGCAATTCTGGAGAGAGGACTGGTGTCTGACTCAATCCTCTGAGACCTGTTTGCCCTCGGCACTTGGCTTTTATGCGTGAAACAAATGTCTCTTTGGCCCTAGCCTGTACTTTTGTGGCGATGGGGGTCGTTGTTTTGACCTGTAGGCGCATGCCAAGGTATGAGCGCATTCGGCCAGGTAGAGCCTTGGACTTTTCTTGGGGCTTGCTCCGTCTTGCCCAATCTCCATGAGGCAAACACTTTCGGGGCGGATTGCCCTTAAATGCCATGTATCCGGCCGGTAGTCTGGGCTGACTCCACACTCTGCATCATTTTCTAACTTTCATTGCACTATGCTTCAGTGCGACTTCCGTCCTCTTCGACTGCTGCGGGCTTTGAGCTGCATCAGCGGTTGGTTTCCCAGTAATGTTGTGACTACTTTATTCGTGGGGCTACATATCGTTCATATCCCTCTTTCTAGTGCCAATTGTTTGAGAAGAAATTACAGAATGCTTACGGGGGATATGTGATCGTTCGTGTTGTGTAGCTGAGTCTCCAATTCTCGTCCTCTGGGGGATGAACAGTATGCGGCTCTAGAGAGGAAGTCTAGCGGGGTCTTGTATACACAGGCAAACGAGTAATTTGGGCCTTCGGGAGAACCAAAATGGAGTTTCCCTCCCGAAGGTTCTCCGACGCTCAAGTCAATGCCTTACTGGGAACATCTACTCAGGAGGGTGGATTTTGGTGGTGTTTATGGTTTAGGTATCCCATCAAAGTATCATGATACCCATCTGATATTTGGTGAGGGTCAAAGTGTAATGGATGGATGATATAAGAATGGATTGCACCAATTCTTATTACACTTGAATCAAACTTTCAAGCTATTTTGATGGAGGTGGTTGAATGATGAGTAACTAAGTTGTTCCTTGATTCCACAAGGAACAGTTTATGCTTCTAACTTCCAAGGGCTCTTCCTCGCATTGACAGTAAGTAGCAACACGAAAATATCAGCCTCTCATTCCACAAAGAACTTAAAAATTTCGCAGGAACAAGATGTTTCAAAGAGATTCTTTTTAGAAAGCAGACAAAGGCGTTTTTCTTTATAAAATTTGGTGAATATCAAATGTACATTACATTGAGCTTATATTGGGCTCAAATATGAATGAAATAAACTTTAACAAGAGTTAAAACAAGCAAAGAAGTCGGGCATAAGTGATGGGTCATATGACCTAGCCTTTGGCTTTAATGTGAATGATCTTGACTTTGGCAATGAATGGAGGGTTGATAATGATTCTTCAGCGTGAGATGAGCATCTGGGGTCTTCTAGGGATGATGTAGGGTCAAGATGGAGTAGAGAATATGGTCGCTGGTCCTTATTTCCGATTTGGACTAAGTGATTATGTCCAAGAAACAAAACCTTCTTCATTGTAATATCTTAATTGGTTTGAGGTGATTTAGGGCGGTTATTATCTTGGTTTGCTGGTCCTCCTTCTTTGGTATCTTCTTGAGACGCAAAATAATGTGAATAAAGTGGCTTGGCATGAGGTGAGTCCGTGGTTTCCATATATAGCTTTAATAATACACATGTAGGTCCAATTATGCGGTTTGGGGGATTTGGTAGGTCTTCTTGCATCTCAATTCGAACAAGTGATGTCTTGGAATGATCAGGAGACTCTCTTCGATGTGTAGAATGACAATGCTTTGGTTTAAAACACTTGTTATCTTTGTAAACAGTTTCCAGCTTCCTTTGCTCCTCTTCTTTAAGCATGTTTAGCTCCAAGTCAGTTTCTGTATGGCCACCAACGTCTAAAGTAGTTTGTCTGGTACTTATATCCTCATCGTACTCTTCCTCTTGAAGAGGTTCTGTCCTTAAAACTATAGCATCTGCATCAAGAAAATTTAAGTTAGTTTCTGTATAAAATTTAGAGTTCAGAAACTTACCTTGATGTTTTCTGGTTTCTTTGGCTTTTAGGTGCTCCAATAGTGAAGTTAATGGAATGTTTTCGGCTTCAGCAAGCTCCAGTGTTGGTTTCAGCTTCTGTAAGGGTGGTTTCTCCTTTAAACATCATGTTTTCATCCCTGCTTCTCACGTTTTGCTCCTTGTTCACCATGGTTTTGAGTTTTTGCTCCTTTAAACCTGCGTAAAACTCTTTTGGCAAAGACAAATGCATCTTATCTGGTGATTTGAAGGACTTTTTGCAAGTCTTAACTCAATCCCTCTCTAATTAGATAGAAGAGGTTTAATCAATCCATCTAGGAGCTAGAATAAAAGAGATGCAAGGCACTAACTAATCTTAACCATGTATGATGAAGAAGGATGATTCTAACAACCTAAATGATCAAAGATGAAATGCACAAACAAAAGAAAGAACTAGCAAGACTAAAGCAACTAATGTAATGCAAAGAAACTAAATGCAACAGAACCTAACAAGGCAATGATCTAAATGCAACAGGACTAAGGTAAACAAAGCAATGGAAGTGCAAGAACTAAAATGAAAGCTAAATTCCATAACTTGAAATGCAAGGCAAGGAATGGACAAAAGCAAGGAACTAAAAATAGAGGAAAACAGAGCACAAGATGATCAAATGCAAAGAACACTAAGGCGCTGATTCAAGGCTAGAGCAATGATGACTTGGGGATTACTTAGTATCAAACCTAGGGTAGTCAAGACCATTAAGAAGCAAAGAACATGATTAAGCCACTAAATAATTCAATCTGCAAACAGAACAGAGATGTCTAAGTTAAGCACATGTTATACCCACTTGTGATGGCATATTTGTGCAAAACCAGCATGAAAACACAAGACTCTTATAGACCAAACATGCTACCTAAACGCCAATATAATCATTTAGGAGAATGTTCTTAACAAAGTTCTTTCAGGCATTCAAACAAACACTTGTGATGCAGCAAACACCTAAGATCAGCTTCATCCTAAAAGAGTTACTAAGCACTAAGAACAACTAAGCTAAGTATTCTAAGCATGAATCAAACAAAAACTCCCTATGCTATAAACTAATCATCAATAAATCTGCTCCAACCTTAAACCATATGAAACTACTCACTACACATCATGGAATCAACATAAACAAGCAGAAATGACTGATATATCATGGTTTTTAACCATGATATAAGTTCTTTTTATTGAGTCTTTTTGATATTTTTAGAGTCCTAGTAGAGTCTTTGCAGGTTATAGCATGTTTGAAGCATAATTGGAGATATTGAAGCTTTTTGGAGCATTGCAAGATGAAGCCACGAAGTGTGCAACTCGGAAGGAGAATGTGGATTTGGGTGACGCTCGTCACCACTTATGGTGACGCTCGTCACCCGTAGAAGAAGGATCGTGGCTAATTTGTTAAAAGATTGAAGATTATTTGCAGAATTGCCCCAGAAGTTCCAGTATCTGCAAGAATACCCCAGATCGTGTTTTAGCTTGTATATATTAGGTTTTCAGCCATTGTTGGCTTGGATCTTAGATTTTGAGAATTCAGAGAGCTTTAGAGAGGATTTTATTCAGAGCTTTTGGGGAGACAGATCATGTACTCTTTTTGGAGAAGATTTTGAACCCCTTTATCTTTTTATTCTATTCTTTCAATGCAATTTTATTCAGATATGCTTTCTGTTTCCTTGATCATGTCTGAGCAATTTGCTAGTTAAGTTAGGGCTTTTCAAAGGTTGATGAAGGGTTTGTAGAATTGCTACATGTTAGGAATATCTTTTGGTTCTTCATCTCTGCTTGCTTTAAAATCGATTTCTTAGACACATCATCTAGAAATCCGAAAATCATAGGTTGTCTAATAGATGTGAGAGCATTATTGATAACCTGATCTAGCATTAGATGAGCAAAACGATTTAGTGCAAAGAGATTTGGCTTAGGAGTTTTGTGAACAGTTGAACTTGATCCTTACTGCATGTTTAGATTGTTAGGGTTTGCAAAGAGATTTGAAACTCTGTGATTTAGACATAGTTAACTTCTGCAATGAGAATTGATTAGTTATATATTTGTGAATCATGTTCAAGAACGGTTCTTAATCATTCCTGATTTCAAGCATTCTACATTCTCGGATTCAACCTGCGAATTGTCCTGACTTAGCGCTTTTAGTTTTCTGAGTCTTAGATCAAACAAATTTCACCTGCTATCTTTTATTTTGTTATTTTGCATACATACACTATTTATTGCTTAGCTTAATCTGAATCTGAAATCGCTAGTGTAGCTTACATACTCTTTTGGGATTCGATACCCCTTATACTACGACTGCTTTGCTGTGCACTTGTAGAAGTTTTATTTTGGTAAAACGTGAGCTCTATCAAGTTTTTGGCGCCGTTGCTGGGGAGTAATAGCTGCCTATCGATTTTTAGTATTAGGATTTTGTCTAAGTTTTAATTTGTTTACTAACTTTCTGCTACTTTTTTTGTGCCGATTTCAGGTGTATGCCTAATCGCAGTACGAGAAGCAACAAAAAGAAGGAGCTTTTGACCTTAGGCATTGACGAGCTAGCTAAGTTGGAAAGGACCATCAGGAAAGCTAAGAAGCAATCTACAATGGTTAATCCACTGATCTTGGTTGAAGATGGAGAAGGTCACTTGGTTGACAGAGAGGGAAACAGGAGGAATGAAGAAGGGTAGAGACTCGATCAAGATGGGAATGTCATAGTTGAACAGCAGGTTCAACAAGTGGCACAAGACACTGGAGTCCCTGTTGCTGCTAACAACGCTGCTGGGCGTTTTGTACAGAGGACTCTAGGAGACTACAACAAACCTGATCAGTTCTATGCCAACAGAGCTGCAATCCGTCCTCCTGCTTTCCAGAGGAATGATTTTGAGCTTAAGCCTGCTTATTATCAGCTGGTGGGACAGCATCCATTCCTTGGATTACCTCATTAGCATCCCATGGATCATATTGAGAGGTTTGAGGACTTAGCTTCAAGTGTCAAAGCTAATGGTGTTGGCTATGACTTTCTTTTCTGCAAGCTTTTCCCTTACTCACTTGGAGGAGATGCTGCATATTGGCTGAAGCAACTGGAGCCTGGTTCGCTGACTACTTGGGAGGACACCAAGAATGCCTTTCTGAACAATTTTTATAATGATGCTAGATCAGAGGACCTGAGGACGAAAATTGCATCATTCTCCCAAGGTCCTACTGAAGCTTTTAAGGCTTCTTGGCTGAGATTCAAGTCTTATCAAAGGAATTGTCCTCATCATGGTTTCAGTCAGGTGCAACTACTTGAGATTTTCTTCAGAGGCATTGATTGGAAGTATCAGATGACGCTGGATGCAGCTAGCGCTGGAAACTTCAACACCAACAGACCAGAAGAAGCAATCAGATTAATTGAAAACTTGGCCTGCAGCAACAGCACCAAGAATGCAGATTTTCAGAGAATGAAACAAGCTGGTTTGAATGATGGGAATCAGATTGCTGAAGTCAAGGCTAAGCCGGACAGTATGCACAACCTCTTGGTGGGGAAGAAGTCAGTTCATTTTGCTGCAGAGGTGGAGACTTCCGAAAATCCAGAGGAGAGTGAGCAGGAAGATGTGAATTTCATCAATGCTGGAGGAATTCAAGGTCAAAGGTATGAGAATCAGCAATGGAACAGAGGATACAACAACAATAACCAGAAGAGTACCTTCACAGGAAATCAGAGCTCGCCTGGTTACACACCCAAACCTCAATTCCAGAAGACAGAGTTCCAGAAACCTTACCAAAACAACAGCACCTTCAACAGGAACTATGGTTCTTCTTCCTACCAATCTGCACCTCCACAAGAGAACAAGATGGAAGCTATGCTGGAACAGATCCTAGAATGACAACAGAAGCTGACAGTGGACTTCAATGGTGATGTTACTGTATATTACATACATTTTGCATACACATTAGTTAGCTTTTCATGCATTTGCATCACATTTTAGATTAGATTGCATCACTTAGAGTCCTAGAGCATTCTTGCACCAGCATAAGCATGTTCCTTGCATTTTGCATCACATTCAGGTTGTTTCTGGCTGCTTTGGAGTCGTGGAGGTTTGTGGACGTGCTGAAGCTGTTGCAGCGGCTCGTGGAAGCTCGGATATTTGCTAAGGATCAGAGATCGAGGAACAGATCGAGCATGGCCGGTCGATCTAGGATGTGATCGACCAAAAGATCGAGAAGACCAGGCGATCCAAGGGAAATGATCGAGACGAGGATCGAGTGAAGCAGTCGATCAAACGGTACAGACGTAAATGACGCCATGCAGAGCGAGAGCCGGATCGAGTCCACTGCTCGATCCAACCGGAGATCGATACCAAGATCGGATGCAACACTCGATCCACCGGAGATGATCGAGACCCAGATCGAGTTGAAGACACGATGTTCAGAGATGATCGAGAGAGCCGCTCGATCCCGGAGTCGATCTCTGTCCTTTCAACCACTTTTGGCCGCTAGCGAAGGGGGGACCATTAGCTTGTTTTGGCCATTTTGGGAAGACGGCGACGTCTTTTTCCCACACAACTTTTCATCCTTATCTTTTTTTTGTGCTTTTCTCTCTGGTTTTGAAGAAGAACACCATTGTCGAACCTTGAGTTTTATTTAGCTTTGTAATCGAATCGTTTCAGCTTAATCTAGTTTTCTTTTCTTGTTCATCGTTTCCTTTTCCATGCTTTGCTTGATTTACCTTATGTGTAGTGAGTAGTTCATTTGGGTTCGGGGTTGAGAGGATTAAGGGGTCCAAAGGGTTTCGATCTTGGGGTTTTCTAAGTGTTTTAATGGCTATCTCTTCTAGGGTGTTGAGCTCTCAAAGCTTAAAGACTCTCACGCCAAGAGCTTCATGATCCGAGAGGTTCCTTACCTTGACAGGATTCAGGGACCTCTGAAGATCACACCCTAGAGACTAGTTACCCCTTCCCAAAAGCCATGGAAGTTTGGGGGACTAGTTAAGCCACCCGTTTGAAATCTGTTTTCCATGCCCTTCGACCTCTCTTTCCACCAAAAACCATGGGTTTGGAGGAGAGGATGAAGGAGTGATCTATACCGAAAGCCACGGATAGATCTTGCTTAGTTTTCAAGGCTTAGAGATTCTCACAAAGTGAGTCGATTTAAAGTTTTCAACCCAAGGTCGAACCTTTTGAAACCCCTGACCATGAATCTCAACCCTAGGCCCTCTCTTTTAGCATCTTTACATCTTCTCTTGTCATTCGCTTGATCTTTGATAGCATCCTGGTCGTTAGTTTTACTGTTCTTGAATTTTTAGACGAGATCGATTTTTATTGCTCGATCTAGTGGTCGATCTCATGGTCGATCCACTAGTCGAATTTTAGTAATTTGTAGCTTTGCCCTTTAATTATTCTGTTTGTTCCTCATGGTAGTTTGATCACTCCTGGTAATATTAAAATAGTTTGCATTTCATTTAGTTGCTGCATCTGATTTTTAGGGATTTTCTCAAGACCTATCTTGTTTCGCTTAGATTTGCATAGTCCTTGCATTCTCTTTGCATTTTCTATCATCCTAGGTGTGGATTGACTCTCTCTTGCATGCTGTACTACAACCTGTCTTGCATTTGAGTTTGATAACCTCATTGCATTCTCACCCTTGCAAAGATATTGTTTATCAAATGGCGCCGTTGCCATCCTAGGATTGTTTAGAGAACATAGAGATTTGGGACTTAGCAAAGACTAAGTCTTTACCTTGTTTTAGTTACTAATCATTCTACTCTCAAACGTGTGTTCTCAGGTATATGAATCTTCGTTCAAGGGGAGATAGCAATCTAATTCAACCTTTGGACAATATTCATCAGCTTGGTCATTCACGGCAAAGAAGAGTACGCGAACAAGCCAGAGCCTTTGAGGAGATTGTTCAGCACGGTTTGGTTGACTTTGAAGCTATGGCTGAACACGAGCACCCAAAGGGACCTCCTCCAGCTCACAAGGCAGTAGGAAGGGGCAATGGAAACCCCCAACATGCGGCTAGACCCCCAAGGATCATAGGAGCCGGAGATGCTCCCAATACTCATCACAATAGGTTTGGGATCATTCCTCCTCCTGTACAGAACAAAAACTTCGAGATTAAGCCAGGTTTCATCTCCATGGTGCAAAACAACAAGTTCCACGGCTTAGCAATGGAAGATCCCTTGGAGCACCTTGACAACTTCAAGCAAGTATGTGGGATGATCAAGATCAATGGCATATCCGAAGATGCTTTCAAGCTGCGTCTCTTTCCCTTTTCACTCGGAGACAAGGCTAGGCATTGGGAGAAGACCCTCCCACAAGGCACCATAACCTCATGGGCCGAGTGTAAGAAGGCCTTTCTCTCAAAGTTCTTCTCTAGCACCAGGACAGCACGGTTGAGAAGCGAAATCAGCGGCTTCACTCAACGAAACAACGAGACATTTAACGAGGCAATGGAACGTTTCAAAGACTACACGATCCAATGTCCTCATCACGGTTTCAGCGAGGAGAACCTACTCAGCACCATATACCGTGGAGCTTCACCAAAGATCAGGTTGTTGCTTGACACAGCTAGCAAAGGGAACTTCCTTGGTCAGGAGGTAGAAGAGGGTATGGAGCTGATAGAAAACTTGGCATTGAGTCATGGCAACTACGCTGGGGACTATGACCGTGCACCGAGAGGATCCGAGCTAGAGTCTCACAAAAAGGATCTGAAGTCTTTGCATGAGAAGATAGATAAGCTGGTGTTAGCCAATCAGAAGCATGTTCACTTTGTTGGTGAAGCTGATGAGAATCAAGAGGAGCTTGAGTTGAGCCAGGAAGAAGCCAATTGGGTGGCGGGACAGAACAATTACAAACCTCAAGGCTACAACCAAGGCTACAACCAAGGCTACAACCAGAACAACAATCTCTCCTACCGAAGCACCAACGTTGCCAACCCTAAGGATCAAGTGTACCCTGCTCAGCAAGCAAAACCTTTCATCCCTTACAACAAAGGTTTTCAGCCAAGTGGTGGTTTCCAAGGTCAAGGGCAGAACAACTTCCAAGGGCAACATCAAAGTAACAAGGGTTATACGCCTAACTACCCTCAGGGCTTTGCACCTCAACAGCAACTGCCGATGCAACAACAAGTTGATCCGGTTCAGGCAATGTTTCAACAGCTGATACAAGGGCAAGCTTCTACAAACCAGAAGTTCGCCGAGATGAACACTCGTCTAGACTCGTCTCTCACTGACTTCTCCACTCAGATCACCAACTTAAACAACAAGATCAAGCAGCTAGAGAAGGGGAAAGCGAGTACAAGTGGTCAGAATAGCCTACCGGGAAAGTGTGAGCAGAATCCTAAGGAGTATGCCAACACCATCACGTTAAGAAGCGGCAAAGAGCTAGAACCTCCGGTTACTCCTAAGAACAACAAGGACGTTGTAATTCAAGAGGGGGAGGGTAAGCCTTCAGCTGATGATGAGATTAACTTTGACAATGTCTGGATCCAAGGGCCAAGAAGAGGAGACAAAGCAGTTGCTGAGAAGAAAGCTGAGCAAACTACTAAGGAGAAGAATGCTTATGTGCCTCCACCGTATGTACCTAAGCTGTCTTTTCATGGCCGTTTCAAGAAGCAACTCATAGAGAAGCATAGAATCCTCTTTGAGAAGCATCTTAAGGACGTGGAGATCAAGCTACCTCTCGTTGACTGCCTTGCAATGATGCCTAAATGCGCCAAATTCTTCAAAGACACTCTCGTGAAGAAGAATAAGGAAAGCAAGGAGGTACTTGTTCTAAGTGAAGAGTGTAGTGCTGTGATACATAAGGAGATAGTCCCTAAGAAGTTGGGAGACCCTGGAAGCTTCACTATACCCTGCGCTTTAGGTCCTCTAGAGTTCAAGAGTTGCCTATGTGATCTCGGAGCTAGCATAAATCTGATGCCTCACTCCGCGGCGAAGAAGCTTGGCTTTACTCGTTTCAGAGACTGTAGGATCTCGTTGGTACTGGCTGATAGGAGTGTGAGGCTACCAGTGGGGCTGCTTGAAGATCTACCGGTGCGAATCAGTGGTGTGAACGTGCCTACGGACTTCGTCGTGTTAGAGATGGATGAAGAGCCTAAGGATCCACTCATCCTAGGAAGACCATTCCTTGCAACCGCCGGGGCTATCATCGACGTCAAGAACAGGAAGATTTCCTTGCACTTGGGAAAGGATATAAGGCTGGACTTCGATATCAATGAGGTTCTGAAGAAGCCGACCATAGAAGGGCAAGCTTTCTACATTGAAACGATGGATGCCTTAGCGGATGAGTTGCTGGAAGAGCTGGCTCTGGAAGACCATCTGAAGCTGGCACTAACTAAGGAGCCAGGAGAGTTTTGCTATGTGGATCAGAGGATCCAGGAGTACGTCAACTTGCTGGATTCTAGGAAGATTGTTAAGAAGGATGAAAGCTGCTGCCTAGAGATCAACCCCGAGATCGACGCCATCACTCGATCCATGAGTCAGATCGACAAGGCAATCGAGAACACAACTCGATCCGGTGCAGCAATCGACAGACATATCGAGAGGAATGATCGATTAGGAAAAACAATCGAGTCGACGATCGAGAGAAACCTTCCGATCATTTTGGGGTCCAATCAGGAGATCCACTCAGCGTCTCGATCCCTTACTCGATCCACATCAAATCGAGTAAGGGAATCGAGCGAAATTGCTCGATCTAGACGACATCGAGAGCAAGATCGACTGGAGGACTCGATTTCAGAAGGGATAGCCGTTGAGGAAAGCAGTCTTAAGGGCCATGCCTTGGGTTCTAAGGAGGGTTCCAAGGAGGAAAGCAACAACAACAGCGACGAGGATGACTGGAGCGAGCTGCTAGCCCCAAAGGTGGACCTTAAGGAGCTCCCAAAAGGGCTAAGGTATGCTTTCTTAGAGCCTAATAACACCTATCCCGTGATTGTGAATGAAAACTTAAGTGATGATGAGTTGCACTCGCTCCTGACTGAGCTGAGAAAGTATAGGAAGGCCATTGGGTACTCTTTAAGTGACACCAAGGGCCTTTCTCCAATGCTTTGCACTCACAAGATTCACTTGGATAATGAGAACGCCTCTTCTATAGAACATCAAAGGCGTTTGAATCCTAATTTGAAAGAGGTTGTTAAGAAAGAGATCCTTAAGCTTTTAGAGGCTGACGTGATTTATCCCATAAGTGACAGCACATGGGTTTCTCCTGTACACGTGGTGCCTAAGAAGGGAGGGATCACGGTCATAAGGAATGATAAAGATGAGCTTATTCCTACTAGAACCATTACTGGTCATAGGATGTGTATTGATTATAGGAAACTTAACCTTGCGACTAGGAAATACCATTTCCCTTTGCCTTTTATTGATCAAATCCTTGAGAGACTTGCTAATCACCCTTACTACTGTTTCCTCGATGGGTATAGCGGTTTCTTTCAGATACCAATTCACCCAAATGATCAGGAGAAGACGACTTTCACATGTCTCTACGGTACCTTCGCATATCGAAGGATGCCGTTTGGATTGTGTAATGCACCGGCTACGTTTCAGCGGTGTATGATGTCGATCTTCTCCGATCTAATAGAGGAGATGGTAGAGGTGTTCATGGATGACTTCTCTGTCTATGGTGCGTCCTTTTCTGCGTGTTTGTTGAATCTTTGTAGGGTACTAAAGCGTTGTGAAGAGACAAACTTGGTGCTAAACTGGGAGAAATGCCACTTTATGGTTAAGGAAGGGATCGTGCTTGGTCATAAGATATCAGAGAAGGGCATTGAGGTTGATCAGGCTAAAGTGGAAGTCATGATGGGTCTTGAGCCGCCGGTTAACGTTAAGGGAGTCAGAAGTTTCTTGGGACACGCCGGGTTCTATAGGCGCTTCATCAAGGATTTCTCCAAGATTGCACGCCCTCTTACACGGTTGTTGTGCAAAGAAGCTGAGTTTGTGTTTGATGAGGAGTGTTTGCGAGCTTTCGTGACCATCAAGGAAGCCCTTACATCAGCCCCTATAGTTCAAGCACCAGACTAGACTCTACCCTTTGAGATCATGTGCGATGCTAGTGACTACGCCGTAGGAGCCGTTCTTGGTCAGAGGAAAGACAAGAAGCTACACGTGATCTACTATGCTTCAAGAACCTTGGATGACACGCAAACAAGGTATACCACTACAGAGAAGGAGTTGCTTGCAGTTGTGTTCGCCTTTGAGAAGTTCCGGTTATATCTTGTTGGTTCCAAGGCTATTGTCTACACGGATCACGCGGCTTTGCGATACATCTATTCGAAGAAAGACACTAAGACTCGGCTCTTGAGGTGGATTCTCTTGCTCCAGGAGTTTGACATGGAGATTAAAGACAAGAAGGGAATAGAAAATGGAGTCGCTGACCATCTCTCACGACTAAGGATCAGCGAGTCTCTCCCCTTAGATGACTCTCTTCCAGAAGAGCAACTCATGGCGATCACCACGGCTGTTTGTGGAAAGCTAGAGGGGCGGTTTGAAGAGGTGTTGAGTTTCAAAGAGGAGGATCTACCGTGGTATGCTGATGTAGTGAACTATTTGGCGTGTGGTGAGGAGCCAACACATCTCAACAGCTATCACAAGAAGCGGTTCATGAGAGAGGCTAGTGACTACTTTTGGGACGAGCCCTACTTGTACAAGAGAGGAGTGGACAGTTTGTACCGGAGGTGTGTTACAAAGGAAGAAGCTAGAGACATCCTCTATCACTGTCATGGCTCTTCCTACGGAGGACACTTCGCTTCATTCAAGACTGCCACGAAAGTGTTGCAAGCCGGTTTCTGGTGGCCGTCCATCTGCAAAGATGCACACGAGTCTGTGAAGAGCTGTGAGGCATGTCAACGAGCAGGGAATATCACTAAGAGGAACGAAATTCCTCAGGTTCCCATCTTCGAGGTTGACGTGTTCGACGCGTGGGGTATAGACTTCATGGGGCCATTTCCTTCTTCATATGGCAACAAATACATCTTAGTAGCAGTGGATTATGTCTCTAAATGGGTTGAGGCTGTTGCTTCCCCTACAAACGATTCTAAGGTGGTGGTCAAGCTGTTCAAGAGTATCATCTTCCGGAGGTTTGGGGTACCTAAGGTGGTTATAAGCGATGGAGGAAGCCACTTCATAAACAAGATTTTTGAGAACCTCTTGAGAAAGTATGGTGTTAAGCATAAGGTGGCTACACCGTATCATCCTCAAACAAGCGGTCAAGTGGAAGTCTCCAACCGGCAAATCAAGGCTATACTGGAGAAGACCGTCGGAGCAACAAGGAAAGACTGGGCAGTGAAGCTGGACGACGCTCTTTGGGCCTACCGTACCGCTTTCAAAACACCGATTGGTACAACTCCTTTCACTCTACTCTATGGCAAGGGTTGTCATCTCTCGGTTGAGCTGGAACACCGTGCATTGTGGGCTGTGAAGAGGCTGAACTTTGACCTCAAGACTGCTCAAGAGAGGCGCCTCATTCAGCTACATGAACTGGATGAGTTAAGACTGAACGCTTATGAGAGCTCTCGGATATACAAGGAGCGGACTAAGGAAGCTCATGACAAGAAGTTGGTTGCCAAGGAGCTTAAGGAAGGAAGTTTAGTGTTGCTGTACAACTCAAGACTCAAACTCTTCCCGGGAAAACTGAAGTCAAGGTGGAGCGGGCCGTTTGTAATCCAAGAAGTGCTGCCTTATGGAGCCGTTACACTGATGGGAAAGAGTGGCAGTGCATTCACCGTCAACGGACACAGAGTCAAGCCTTACTTGGCAGACAGCTATGACAAGGAGAGTACCTCGGTGCTTCTCCAAGACCCACCATCCGCCTAAACCAAGTAAAGTCTAGCTAAAGACGTTAAAGAAAACGCACTTGGGAGGCATTCCCATGTCTATCCTGTACATATTTCTGCTTTATTTCTCTTTCAGTTTTATGTTTTTATTTTGCAAGTGTGTAGGAGCAGGTATGAGGAGTCTAAACCTTGATTTTGAAGTCCAAAAGAGGCGATAGGGGTTAAGAAAAGGCTAGAGATCGAGTGTTAGATCGACTGATCCTGACTCGATCTTTGCTAGATCGAGTCAATGAATCGAGAGGAGCCAGCCAATCTAGACGAGAACGAGTGACAAGATCGACCTTGACAAAAACTGATCGATCGATCCAAAATGGATCGACCGATCTAATTTCTCTCGGGAAAATCTGTTAAAAACAGATCGATCACTCGACTCGATCCATCACTCGATCTAGGCCAAATCAACCCCCAAATCGAGGACATAGCTCGATCATAAGGACTTAGCAGTGGAGCCAACATCTCAATGATCGAGGGAGTCAATCGATCCAAGACTCGATTCATCATGAATCGAGTCTCAAATCGAGTAACCCTCTCGATCTAAGCCATTATGGGCATGAGATCGAGTCCTAGATCGACCAAATGGACTCGATCTCATGCCGAGGTAATATTTTCTTTCCCTCCTTTATTATTTTCCCTCCAATTTTTAAATTCAAAACTTGGTCAAGGCAAGCATCTTTGACCATGAAAGATGTGCCTTGACCAAGACTTTGTCAGAAAACCACCTTTAATACCCATGATTTTGCTTTTTGCTAGTCTTTAAATGTTTCAACAACTTCACACCCTCTCATTCTTGTTTTCTCGAAAATTTTAAACAAAGAGAGTGAGAGTTTTCGGTTTTCAAAGGCTAGCAAAGATCTTTAACATTCTTGCAAAGGTATTTTCAGAATTTAATGATTTATCTTTAGGAAAATTTCCTTTAAATTCGCAAGATATTGTTCTATAATATAGGGTCGGTTTTGATTTTTAAAATTTAGCTAAGTAAAATGAATAATTCTAGATTTTCTAGTATCTAAAGATTTGATTCTCCTTTATTTAGCTACAATTTTTATTAATTCCCCAAAATTTTAGGGTAGTATTTATAAGTTTTCTCCTTCTCCTCTCTTATTCTCATCAAACTGCCGTTTTGCTTATCAAACCTCTTGAGAAAATTTGTTTCAGGTACAATGGCCCCCAAGAGAACAAGAGAAGAGACAGCACAAGAGGGAGAAGGACAAGAGGTGGCTGTTCAAGAGAGGGTCAGATGGACTAAGGATGAGAAGAGGGATAAGAAACGGCTTGAAAGGCTTCGGTTTGAGCCTACCAAGTTTGTGGATCGAGAGCTGCTGTTCAAGCTAGGGATTCTTGGGGATTTCGACCAACTCCTCAAGAACATTGGCCTAAGATGTCTGTCACGGATGGATTGCCCAACCATTCCAGAAGTGACAATAGACTTCCTTGCCACGTTGGAGTTCCGTTACGAGAATCCTAGCACACCCATTCCTTCACAAGGTCACCTCTCCTTCAAGGTTGGACGTCAAGCCTACAGCCTCTCCATCCCCGAGCTATGTCAAGCGTATGGTCTCAACGCGGATGCCAATAAGGTCGAGTTCCCCGCTTTCAAGCGAGCTAATGACTTTTGGGACCTGATTAGCAACGAGGACTACAAAGCCAACACCGCCAAGATCAAGAGAGTGAGAAGCCCGATGCTGAGGTACACTCTGAAGCTGATTGCCAACACATTTAGCGGAAGATCAGTTGCTCCCACAGTCACAAAGACCGAGCTTTGCTTCCTGTTCCAAGGCGTGAAGCACTTGGTGTGTGACCCGGATGAAAATGATGAGCCTATGGAGGATGAGCTCGGCGACGAGGTGAACTACGGATGTGTGCTTGCTGCCTCTTTGGTGAAATACAAGGCTTATGCCTTGCGGTGCAAGGTAACTTCTTCTTTCATTGGCGGCTTCCTCACTCCTCTATTCTTGCAAGCTGGTGTGCTTATACACGACTTCGCACATGTACCAGCCAGAGCTTTCATGGATGAGGCCTACATGAGGAATACCGTCAGCTTGGAACGCACGCCAGCAGAAGGGTTCTACGCCTACCTCTCATAGACGACGAAGACAAGAAGAGAGTGTGCATCCTGCCAAACAAAGATGAGACCGAGCTGCTTGGTGTTGGGAACATCGAGTTCTTGCCCACGGAAGTGGAGTGCTATGCTCCTCTAGGAGGACCACCTGCTTCGGCGATTGCTCCTCGTCAAAGGTCCGAGTCTCCAGCCACGGAAGATGAGATGCCCGAAGCCTACACACTTCCCAAGTTAGACTTTGAGCCGAGAACCAAAACAGAGAAGTTCCTAGCATCTGTTGTGGAGATGCAAAGGAAAATCAACAAGTGGCAAGGCTAGATGCTCAATAAACTTGCCAAGAAGGTCAAGGCACTTCAGGGAGGCTCGCCTAAGAAGGATACAAGTGAAGAGGTTCACCAACCCGAGAAGAGGAGGCTCTCAACCGGTGGAGTTGTCATCCGCGAGACCCAAGGAAGCAACATTCAGCCGGGGCGCCTTTCTCTCCAAGAACCAACCGACAAGGGCAAGACAATAATCTCTAGCTCATCTGGAACATCCTCAAGTTCCAGCCGAGACTAGACCAGAGGTAACAACCTTCTTCCATTGTACATAACCGCTCATATTTGTTTCTTTTTGCTTTGTGTTGGTGTTCCTTTGAATTTGTTTGCCACCGGGACGGTGTCAAGCAAGTTTGGGGGAGTACATGTGTGGTTTGACATGTGTTTTGTGATCTTATTTTCCTTTAGCATCCTTGAGTCTTTAGTTCATGAAAAATTGGTAAAAGTTTTAAAATTTTTTCAAAGATTCATGTAGTTGCATTCATCTTATCAAAACATGTTAGGATTGAGTCTAGAATTTCTCTTAGTATCTAGGTTGTTTGCATTTGCATATGGGGTTAAAGATTTTTAAAAAAGTGTTTTATACTTATGAATTGTTTCAATGCCCTAGTTAGTAGTTCTCTAATGCTTTGTCTATGCTTTGAAAGCAAGTTCTTACCAAGCTTGGATCAATTACTATGATTTTCGTGACTTGAATTGAACTCTCATGATTTGAAACTTGTCCTAATAAGTGAGAACCTTAATTTGAAATTTTAATTATCATCCTTATGCATTTGAAAATGAACACATGGATTTTAAAATATTTAGGCTCTCTTCTTCCTTTTTACCACTCTTTGTGAGCCTAAGTAGAACTCCCACCTTGACCCTTACCCTTCTTTGAAGCCAAATATTTCTTGTGTGACATCATTGTGAGGCCTTCTTTTCGGTTTTGAACTTAGCATAAAGTGTTAGGTTTAGACGACATGATTTGATTCTCATATGATTGCTAGCTTTGCATTTTGAAGCTAGGTATAGGCTTAGGATAAGTTTGGGGGATCATTGGGGTTGTTTTTGTGTCTATTTGTTCTCGGTTTCAAAGGGTTTGGTGATTGAAAGAAAGAAATGGGTTTAAAGTGAAAGATTGTGTTTAAAAATTATGTATATGCTCTAATAATTTCAGGAGGTAGCTCTCCCAATTAAAAAAAAAAAGAAAAAGAAAAAAAAAGAGCTTAAGTGCCAATAAAAAAATAAAAAAAAGAGAAAAGAAAAAAAATAATAAGAGAGCTACCAATAAGAAATAGTTAAAGAGCAAAAATTGTTTTCAAACCTTTTCACTAGCCTAAAGAGTTTAAAAATGTTTTTATTTCTAACTGGGGAATGCTAAGCTTTGAGAAAAAAAAAGAGTAGATTCTAAGTGGTGAGTGAGGATAAAAGTTGATAAATGAGAGGGGTTTAGGATCATTGTTAGTTTACATGGGTAGATGAGAATCTGATCATGTATGCATTAATTGTCTTTACTTTTAGCATTATGCATAAGTTCAACCATTTTTGAGAGAAACCCTTGTTTTAATTGAAAACCCTTTTCAAATGAGATCATTCAATGCTCATAACCTTCACCCTTAGCCAAATGTGTTTTGCTTTAAAGTGCATAAGTTTGATTCATGGTTCGAATGTTAATGAATGTTAAATGATGAGTTTCTTTGATTGTTAGGAATAGGAGAGTCATGATCTGAATTTCTTTGTGTGATGAGTATGGCTAAGTTCTTTGGAGTATGTGTGTGTGCATAGCATTTTAGAACTGTTAACTAGGACATTGACATTGATTCATTTGAAAGGCACTTTTGCAAGAAGCTTAAACCCCCATTCGTTTTTCTTAAAACCTCTCTTCCTTACTTATTTTCTGTTGTTTGAGGGCAAGCAAGAAGTAAGTTTGGGGGAGTTGATGTTACTGCATATTACATACATTTTGCATACACATTAGTTAGCTTTCCATGCATTTGCATCACATTTTAGATTAGATTGCATCACTTAGAGTCCTAGAGCATTCTTGCACCAGCATATGCATGTTCCTTGCATTTTGCATCACATTCAGGTTGTTTCTAGCTGCTTTGGAGTCGTGGAGGTTCGTGGACGTGCTGAAGTTGTTGCAGCGGCTCGTGGAAGCTCGGATATTTGCTAAGGATCAGAGATCGAGGAACAGATCGAGCATGGCCGGTCGATCTAGGATGTAATCGACCAAAAGATCGAGAAGACCAGGCGATCCAAGGGAAATGATCGAGACGAGGATCGAGTGAAGCAGTCGATCAAACGGTACGGACGTAAATGACGCCATGCAGAGCGAGAGCCGGATCGAGTCCACTACTCGATCCAACCGGAGATCGATACCAAGATCGGATGCAACACTCGATCCGTCGGAGATGATCGAGACCCAGATCGAGTTGAAGACACGATGTTCGGAGATGATCGAGAGAGCCGCTCGATCCCGGAGTCGATCTCTGTCCTTTCAACCACTTTTGGCCGCTAGCGAGGGGGGACCATCAGGTTGTTTTGGCCATTTTGGGAAGGCGGCGACGTCTTTTTCCCACACAACTTTTCATCCTTATCTTTTTTTTTGTGCTTTTCTCTCTGGTTTTGAAGAAAAACACCATTGTCGAACCTTGAGTTTTCTTTATCTTTGTAATCGAATCGTTTCAGCTTAATCTAGTTTTCTTTTCATGTTCATCGTTTCCTTTTCCATGCTTTGCTTGATTTACCTTATGTGTAGTGAGTAGTTCATTTGGGTTCGGGGTTGAGAGGATTAAGGGGTCTAAAGAGTTTCGATCTTGGGGTTTTCTAAGTGTTTTAATGGCTATCTCTTCTAGGGTGTTGAGCTCTCAAAGCTTGAAGACTCTCACGCCAAGAGCTTCATGATCCGAGAGGTTCCTTACCTTGACAGGATTCAGGGACCTCTGAAGATCACACCCTAGAGACTAGTTACCCCTTCCCAAAAGCCATGGAAGTTTGGGGGACTAGTTAAGCAACCCGTTTGAAATCTGTTTTCCATGCCCTTCGACCTCTCTTTCCACCAAAAGCCATGGGTTTGGAGGAGAGGATGAAGGAGTGATCTATACCGAAAGCCACAGATAGATCTTGCTTAGTTTTCAAAACTTAGAGATTCTCACAAAGTGAGTCGATTTAAAGTTTTCAACCCAAAGTCGAACCTTTGAAACCCCTGACCATGAATCTCAACCATATGCCCTCTCTTTTAGCATCTTTACATCTTCTCTCGTCATCCGCTTGATCTTTGATAGCATCTTGGTCGTTAGTTTTACTGTTCTTGCATTTTTAGACGAGATCGATTGTTATTGCTCGATCTAGTGGTCGATCTCATGGTCGATCCACTAGTCGAATTTTAGTAATTCGTAGCTTTGTCCTTTAATTATTCTGTTTGTTCCTCATGGTAGTTTGATCACTCCTGGTAATATTAAAATAGTTTGCATTCCATTTAGTTGCTGCATCTGGTTTTTAGGGATTTTCTCAAGACCTATCTTGTTTCGCTTAGATTTGCATAGTCCTTGCATTCTCTTTGCATTTTCTATCATCCTAGGTGTGGATTGACTATCTCTTGCATGCTGTACTACAACATGTCTTGCATTTGAGTTTGATAACCTCATTGCATTCTCACCCTTGCAAAGATATTGTTTATCAAATGGCAAGATAGATTCGCTCTATCAGGACTTGAATGGAAAAATTGAGAGTCTGATATCTCATATGAAGAAGCTTGATATTAAAGTTGTCCAAACTGCATGAGCTGTTCAGAGGCAAAAGGGATTCCTTCCAGTAAGGACTGATGCTAATCCCAAACACCATGTGAATGTCATCACACTGATGAGTGGAAAGAACCTGCAACCAGTGTTGCAGAAGGATTTGAGCTCAAGAAATTTCGTTGGACTTGAAGAGTATGAAGATGATGAAATCTGTGTTGAAAACTACGGGTGACGCTCGTCACCCATGATGGGTGTCGCTCATCACCCACTGAGCAAGACCCCGACGACTTTTCTCCACAAATCGGTGACGATCGTCACCAGGTGGGTGACACTTGTCACCTAATCGAGCAGACTTTCACGACTTGTCCAAATCGAGTGACGCTCGTCACCAATCTAGTAACACTCGTCACTTGTTGCAACCAACTGCAGTTTCGACTGAGACTTCAAATAATGCTAAGGGGACAGTGTATAAGCCCAAGATACCCTATCCTAAAAATCCTAAGAAGTCTAAACAAGAGCTTGAAGATGCTAAATGCAAAGTTATCATGGACAAGTTGGTCATAGAGATTCCATTGATAGATGCTGTGAGGATTACTCTTGTTATAAGGAGGTGTGTGAAGAGGATGGTGACCAACAACTTGAGTTTAGAGGCTGGAGCTATGATGATCAACAAGCAGGTCAGTGCAGTGATTCAGAACAGAGTGCCAGAGAAGCTTTCAGACCCTGGGAGCTTCGTTTTAGACTGCACAATCGTTTCTGACAGGTTTGAGAGATCATTGTGTGATCTTGGTTCTAGTGTGAACCTTATGCCTCATTCTGTTGCCAAGAGCTAAGGGATGACCGATTTTAAGGCTACAAGGATATCTCTTGTCCTAGCTGATAGATCAGTCAGAGTTCCTGAAGGTGTGATAAAGGATGTTCCTATCAAAGTAGGAGATTGCATAATTCCTACAGATTTTGTGGTTCTAGAGTATGGAGATGAACACAAAGACCCTTTGATTCTTGGCAGACCCTTCCTGGCTACTACAGGAGCTATCATTGACGTCAGGAAGGGTAGAATAGAGGTGAATGTTGGTGATTTGGTGATTAATTCGAAATGGACAAGCTGATGAAGAGGCCAACCATAGATGGACAGACTTTCTATGTGGATGTTCTTACCAACATTGCTGATCAGATCTTTCATGAGATGAGATCAGAAGACCCTTTGGAGAGGGCGTTGACCACTTCAGCAGCAGAGTATGAGCATCTGGACGCAGCTGCTACAGGCTACACAAAGATGATGGATGCTACTGCACATGTGATGCAACTGGTTGCACCGGATGAGCTTGTCACCACATCTGCGAAATCTTCTACAATGGGTGACTGGAGTGCAGCAAAAGCACCAAAAGTTGAGCTTAAACAGCTCCCCGCAGGGCTAAGGTACACATTCCTTGGAGAAAACTCTACTTATCCTGTTATTGTTAATGCTTCATTGAACAATACATAGCTCACTCTTCTGCTAAGTGAGCTGCGCAGATTTCGCAAAGCTCTTGGCTATTCCCTTGATGATATTTCAGGGATTTCTCCAGACTTGTGCATGCATAAGATACATTTGGAGGATGAATCAAAATCATCAGTAGAGCACCAGAGGAGACTGAATCCGAATCTGCAGGATGTGGTCAAGAAGGAGATCATGAAGCTGCTGCAAGCTGGAATCATCTACCCCATATTAGACAGTGCTTGGGTCAGTCGACTGCACGTGGTCCCTAAGAAGGGAGGAGTTACAGTGGTGAAGAATGATAAGGATGAGCTGATTCCAACCAGAACTGTGACAGGACACAGGATGTGCAACGATTACATGAAGCTGAATGCAGCCACAAGGAAAGACCACTTCCCTCTGCCTTTCATCGATCAGATGCTGGAGAGGCTGGCGAATCACAAGTATTACTGCTTCCTTGATAGATACTCAGGATTATTTCAGATCCCCATCCATCCAGATGATCATGAGAAGACCACTTTTACCTATCCTTATGACACCTTTGCATACCGCAGAATAACTTTTGGACTGTGTAATGCTCCTGCAACCTTCCAGAGATGCATGATGTCGATCTTCACTGACATGATTGAGAGGTTTATGGAAGTTTTCATGGATGACTTCTCAGTTTATGGGTCTTCCTTCAAAAGCTGTCTGGACAACTTGTGTGCAGTTCTGCAGAGATGTGAAGAGAAGAACTTGGTTTTGAACTAGGAGAAGTGCCATTTTATGGTACAAGATGGCATTGTTCTTGGTCACAGGGTCTCAGGAGATGGTATAGAGGTGGATAGGGCGAAAATTGAAGTGATGACAAGTCTGCAAGCACCTGATTCAGTCAAAGCAGTAAGGAGTTTTCTAGGTCACGCTGGGTTCTATAGAAGATTCATCAAGGACTTCAGCAAGATTGCAAGACCTCTTACTGCTCTCCTCTGCAAAGATGTGAAGTTTGAGTTCACAGAAGAATGCAAGTCTGCTTTTGAACAGATCAAACAAACTTTGGTTACAGCTCTTGTTGTGCAGCCTCCAGATTGGGACTTGCCTTTCGAAGTGATGTGTGATGCCCGCGAATTTTTCAGTTGGAGCAGTGCTGGGACAGAGGAAAGACAAGAAGCTCCACGCCATCTACTATGCCAATATGACATTGGATGATGCTCAGAAGAACTATGCAACAACTGAGAAAGAATTGTTGGCTGTTGTCTTTGCATTTGAAAAATTCTGGCAGTATCTTGTTGGCTCCAAGGTCGTGGTCCATACTGACTATTTAGCACTGAAGTATCTTATGCAGAAGAAGGATGCAAAGCCAAGATTGTTGAGGTGGATTCTGCTTCTTCAAGAATTTGACATTGAAGTAAAGGACAAAAAAGGAGTTGAGAATGAAGTTGCTGATCATTTATCCAGGATTCAAGTTGAAGACAATGTCCCAATAAATGATTTTTTGCCTGAAGAGAGTCTACTTGGTAGAAATCAGACTGCAGGAAGAAAGTGTTGAAAACCTGCAGTTTTCACAGAACTGCAGGGGAGTGACAAGCGACACCAGGGGGTGACGCTCGTTCACACTCAAAAACCTGTCTCCTTACAAGGAACACAAGTATTGAGTAACTTATGGGGTAATTCTGCAAATAATCTTCAATCTTTTAACAAATCAGCCATGATCCTTCCTCTACGGGTGACGAGCGTCACCATAGGTGGTGACGAGCGTCACCCAAATCCACATTTTCCTTCCGAGTTGCACACTTCCTGGCTTTATCTTGCAATACTCCAAAAAGCTTCAATATCTCCAATTATGCTCCAGACATGCTAATCTGCAAAGACTCTACTAGGACTCTAAAAAGACCAAAAAGACTCAATAAAAAGGACTTATACCATGGATAAAAACCATAAAAAACATGATATATCATCTCCCCCGGACTTAGCTTTTGCTTGCCCTCAAGCAAACATCAGACAGAGAACATGGTCGAGGTTTGAAAACAAGAAACAGTCAGCTAAACATCAGGAACACCACATTAGTTAACACTTTCGAATCCACATACCACAGAGTCAACACATGATCAAATTTCAGTGTAATCATCACAAGCTTAGCAAATCTCTCAAGTCTAGTCCAAATTCCTTCAAGAAATCTGAAATCTCTGCTGCTAACTCTTTATTTTTATCTAAGTGTGATGTCTCATCAATGTTTTATCATCACAATCACTTATAGATTCTTTTCCCTTCCTAAACAACTGAACAAAGCAATCTCAACACAGTTCTCCTATTTTGCAAGAACACTCCTGATCGTGTTTTAGCTTGTATATATTAGGTTTTCAGCCACTATTGGCTTGGATGTTAGATTTTGAGAATTCAGAGAGCTTTAGAGAGGATTTTATTTAGAGCTTTTGGGGAGACATATCATGTACTCTTTTTGGAGAAGATTTGAACCCCTTTATCTTTTCATTCTATTCTTTCAATGCAATTTTATTCAGCTATGCTTTTTGTTTCCAGGATCATGTCTGAGTAATTTGCTAGTTAAGTTAGGACTTTTCATAGGTTGATGAAGGGTTTGTAGAATTGCTACCTGTTAGGAATATCTTTTGGTTATTCATCTCTCTTGCTTTAAAATCGATTTCTTAGACACATCAACTAGAAATCCGAAAATCATAGGTTGTCTAATAGATGTGAGAGCATTATTGATAACCTGATCTAATATTAGATAAGCAAAAAAATTTAGTGCAAAGAGATCTGGCTTAGGAGTTTTGTGAACAATTGAACTTGATCATTACTGCATGTTTAGATTGTAAGGGTTTGCAAAAAGATTTGAAACTCTGTGATTTAGACATAGTTAACTTCTGCAATGAGAATTGATTAGTTATATATTTGCGATTTATGTTCAAGAACGGTTCTTAATCATTCCTGATTTCAAGCATTCTACATTCTCGGACTCAACCTGTGAATTGTCCTGACTTAGCGCTTTTAGTTTTCAGAGTCTTAGATCAAACAAATTTCGCCTGCTATCTTTTATTTTGTTATTTCGCATTACATACACTATTTATTGCTTAGCGTAATCTGAATCTGAAATCGCTAGTGTAGTTTACATACTCCTTTGGGATTCAATACCCCTTATACTACGACTGTTTTGTTGTGTACTTGCAGTAGTTTTATTTAGGTAAAACCTGAGCCCTATCAATGACATATCAAACATGATTAAACAAGAACTAGAAGGTACATAACAAAGGAAGTGCAAAACTTTATTAAACGAGTGATCTTGATCAAAATCTCATCAAATCTCATTTTGGGTTTTCCCTTAGGTCGAAAATAAGATTAAGAAGAAGATAAGATGACAAAAAGATAAGCCAAAAGCTTAAATATGTGAAAGGAAAAGGTTTGGTCAAAAGTGGAAAAAGTTGGTCAACTCTCGGATAAAGCATATCGGGGTGTACGGTAGATGTTTTGCTCGATGCAGTCTGTCCCTGTTGCTTCAGACAGCTTTGGTTGATTCAGCACGCATCGGGGAGTTTTGCCTGATGTTTTGGTTGATGCGCTTCCCCGGTATACCACGCTGGTGAATACAGCGTAGCTGAAATCGCTCTATCTCTTTAACCCCATATCCAAAGGACATGATTCGACCACTATTAGAAATTTATTCAGATCCTCTACAACTTTCATGAGGAACGTGGAGTCTGAATATAATGGAGAGGCTTCGTCCGGACCGGTCTTTAACTCGCATCCTGTTGAACCGAGCAAAGATCTCGATATGGGACCTCGGTGCAGCTTGGCTTAATTCTTCTTGCATATTTCTTTGACTATAGATGATCCTCTATCCTCCATAAATCTCATTAGCCCCAAAAACACCTGAAATACACCTCAAACATGCAAATGTATGTATTTCGTAAGCTAAATGCATGTTATGTTGATTCTAAGTGCAAATGAGACTAAAATGCTAAAATATAATGCAAAAACAAAGGATAAAATGCATGAAATGCAGCCTAAAATGCTCTAATATAGCAAGCTATCAACATCCCCACATTTAGTCTTTGCTTGCCCTCAAGCAAATAAAAGATTAAACATGGTGATGAGGTTTTAAAATGGGAACTCATATCATTAAAATGCTAACAATAAATCAAAATGATGTCCATGTTTATAGTGCTAGAATGCAAATGATGGAACTGTACACTAAAACTTAGCCACACTCATCACAAAATGAAAATGATTCTCAAGTTATCGATCTACACAATCTCTCAAATCACTTGACCTTTTTAACATTCATTATACAAGTAACCAATGGATCAAGTTTGTACAAATCAAGTGAAAGCATTTGGTTCAAGGGACATGGTTATGAGATAAAAATGATCTCAAAGAAACAGAGGATCTCTCATATGAAGTGAATCTATCTTAGGCAAAATGCTACAGGTAAAAGCACACTTATGCATGCAAGTCAAAGCTCTCTTCTACCTTTTTTCCAAAGATGATCCTAATTAAGTCTAAACCCCAAGATAAATCCCTAAATCTACCCTTTCCCAAAGCTCTTTTGAAAATTTTATTCTTGAAATGTGGGGGACTTCTTGTATTTGCTGACTTCTTTTAGAACTTGCTCTTCTTTGTTGTCTAGGCGCCAATTTTCATCACCTTTTGGTGGATTGCTTGGCCTGATTTTTCTCCTTTTGGATGATCTTTGTAAGCTTGTTGTTCTTTGTAACTTAAAGCTTTCTTCTTTTTCACTTAGCCACAAGATACAATCATCTTCCCACAATATCGTTTTCTTTATGAAACCATTCGCACTCTTCTTTTCTTCTCAAAAGATACAAACATTTAAAGCTTAAACCACTTAACTCTACCTTTCAGAAATCTCCTATCCTAGTATCAAGCTCAAAATGCAAGCTGATGTCTACAAGAGAGCTTTTCCTTGCCAGCTTTATTCCTAACACTTTTTGCCAAGATAAGTTCAAAAATGATAATGCAAGGCCTCATAAACTCTCACAATAGTGTTTGGGTTTAGAAGTAAGGATAAGTTCAAAGTATGGTTAACTGTCCCTTAATGATGAGGATGAGCTACTTGGATCAACAAAAGAGAAGATGATCCAAATAGGTATATTGGTAGCCATGCAATCACTTTTAATGCACAAACAAGATAATTGAAAGTCTAAATTAAGGTTCCACTTATGTAAAGGTCAAGATCAAATCAAGCAAGCTTCAACTTCAAACAAGGGTTTCAAAATCATAAATTCAAAGAGTGGTTCAGCCTTATTTCAAGTGCTTCATCAAATGCATCAAAGGACTAAGAACAAGGGCATCATTTTCATAAACAACTAGCATTTTCAAAGATTTACTATCATTATCCCATTTTAAACAAGCAAGCTACAACCTAAGTGAATGCATGAAGTCTAAGTCCTATATGAATGCACATGAACTCTCTGTTTTTAAGAAATCAATTTTTGAAAATTTTCAAATTTGTAGTGATTTTCTATGCCTTAAGTGCAATGCATGGTTGTCTAGCTATATGTAAATGCAGTTGTGATGAGAATACAAAATGTTAGTCCAAGCAAACCCTCCCCCACAATTAGAATACACAGTCCATTGTGTATTATAAATGCAAAAGGAGGCTTTAAGCATAGCAAGCTCTGCACTAACCTTCTCAAACTTCTGTAGTAGATTCGCATGCATTCCCACGATGTTCTGTTGATTAGCTAGCATCTCCATTGCACTCTTTGTGTGAGCGGAAAGTAACTGCTCAAGCAATCTAGCTGTGGCAGTATCAGATGTAGAAGGTGGTGTAGTTAAAGGACTGGGGATATCCTGAACTGGTGCAGCGGCTACTTGATGTTCAGGCACAATCTCTGTTGCATACATACGCTCTTGGTGTTCTTCATATAAAGGTGTAAACCTGTGGTGTTATTGGATGGGAACACCAAGCTGATTGTATAATGGAGCACTCTCCCTTGTGTTCGCTTGAGGACTGTAAGGATTGTAGATGTCATAGCTTGTATCCTACTAAGGCTTATGATGAACAGTCGCTTGTTGCTGCACATAGTAGGCTTCAGCTTCGAAGTTGTAAGCATGTCCAAGAGTTGATGTTTTCTCTTTTGCCTTTGGTGAATGATGTAGAAATTGCTCAAGAAACAAGTCTAGCTTAGCACTTAGTGCTAACATACCCAGCTTCGTTTGGTGATGTGAGGTTTCAGTATTCTTCTTGTAGCTATCCTCTTGCTCATCCATATAGTCACCATTACTCAATGCAAGTTTTTCAATCAACTGCAAACCATCCTCAACACTTGTACCCAAGAAGTGGCTGTTACTAGCCGTGTCTAACAGCATCTTGAACCGTGGTGACAGTCCTCTATAGAATGTGCTGAGCAATGACTCTGTTGAGAAACCGTGATGAGGGCAGCGCAATGTGTAACCTTGAAATCTTTCCCATACTGAGGCAGAATGGCTCATCTTGCGATTGTTTGAACCCTGAAATGTTCTGCCTTAGCGTAGCTGTCCTGGTAGAAGAGTAAAACTTTGCAAGAAACACTCTTTTACAATCATCCCAAGAACATCCTGATCCACAAGGCAAAGATCTTTTCCACAAGTGTGCACGGTCACCAAGAGAGATAGGAAATAGCCTCAGTTTAAAACCATCTTCTGTGAGACCACTGTTCTTTTGTAAGCTTCAGATGCTCTCAAAACTGTCCAAGTGATCACACTACTCTTGATCTTCCATAGATTTTCCATTGAAGCGGTTGGCTTGGACCATTGCAATCACACTACTCTTGATCTCAAAGTGCTGCTTTTGAGATGGTGGAGGAAGTATACCTCTGTGTCTAGTATGAAGGTAAGGAGCATCATGAGATCCAATGCGCTGTGCTCTTCTAGCAACCTGAGGCACTGGCCTATGTAACCTCTGAACTGGTGCTTCATCCTCTCTGAACTGAGTTTGATGAGCATGTCCGTGATGGTGTTGATCAGCCATTGTACATGAGAAAACAGAGCAAGAAAGGTAAAGTGACTAGTAAAGTAAAAGGTGGTTAGGTCTAAGCAAGAACCTAAACTCAATTATCTAACAATCCTAGAATGGCAGCGGTGCCAAATTGAAGAAGGGCTTTTTGCAAGTCTTAACTTAATCCCTCTCTAATCAGAAGTAGTATAAAAGAGGTTTAATCAATCCATCTAGGAGCTCGAATAAAAGAGATGCAAGACACTAACTAAGCTTAACCATGTATGATGAAGAAGGGTGATTCTAACAACCTAAATGATCAAAAATGAAATGCACAAACAAAATAAAGAACTAGCAGGACTAGATCAAGTAATGTAATGCAAAGAAACTAAATGCAACATAAACTAACAAGGCAATGATCTAAATGCAACATGACTAAGGTAAACAAAGCAATGGAAGTACAAGAACTAAAATGAAAGCAAAATGCAATAACTTTAAATGCAAGGCAAGGAATGGACAAAAGCAAGCAACTAAAAACAAAGGAAAATAGAGCACAAGATGATCAAATGCAAAGAACACTAAGGTGCTGATTCAAGGCTAGAGCATTGATGACTTGGAGAATACTTAGTATCAAACCTAGGGTAGTCAAGACCATTAACAAGCAAAGAACATGATCAAGCCACTAAATCAATCAATCTGTAAACAGAACAGAGATGTCTAAGTTAAGCACATGTCAGACCCACTTGTGATGGCTTATTTGTAAAAAAACCAGCATGAAAGCACAAGACTCTTATAGATCAAACATGCTACCTAAACGCCAATATAATCATCTAGGAGAATGTTCTTAACAAAGTTCTTTCAGGCATTCAAACACACACTTGCGATGCAAACACCTAAGATCAGCTTCACCGTAAAAGAGTTACTAAGCACTAAGAACAACTAAGATAAGTGATCTAAGCATGAATCAAACCAAAACTCTCTAAGCTATGAACTAATCATCCCCAAATCTACTCCAGTCTCAAACCATATAAAACTACTCACTACACATCATGGAATCAACAGAAACAAGCAGAAATGACAAATCAAACATGATTAAACAAGAACTAGAAGGAAAATAACAAACGAAATGCAAAACTTTATTAAAAGAGTGATCTTGATAAAAATCTCATCAAATCTTCTTTTGGGTTTTCCCTCAGGTCGAAAATAAGATAAAGAAGAAGATAAGATGACAAAAAGATAAGTCAAAAGCTTAAATAAGTGAAAGGATAAGGCTTGGTCAAAAATGGAAAAAGATTGGTCAACTCTTGGATAAAGTATATCGGTGTGTACAGTAGATGTTTTGCTCAATGCAGTTGGATGATGCATTCTGTCCCTGTTGCTTCAGACAGGTTTGGTTGGTTCAGCATGCATCGAGGAGTTTTGCCTGACGTTTTGGTCGATGCGCTTCCCCAGTATAGCAGGCTGGTGAACACTGCGTAGCTGAAATCGCTCTATCTCTTTAACCCCAGATTTGAAGGACATTATTTGACAACTATTGGAAATCTTTTCAGATCCTTTACAACTTTCATGAAGAAAGTGGAGTCTGAATATGAGTGGAGAGGCTTCGTCCGGACCGATCTTTAACTCGCATCCTGTTGAACCGAGCAAAGACCTCGATGTGGGACCTCGGTGCAGCTTCTAAATAGCTTGGATTCATTCTTCTTGCATATTTCTTTGACTCTAGATGATCCTCCATCCTCCCATGAAAATCCTTAGCCCCAAAAACACCTGAAATACACCTCAAACATGCAAATGTATGCAAATGTTGATTCTAAGTGCAAATGAGACTAAATTGCTAAACTATAATGCAAAAACAAAGGAAAAGATGAATGAATTGCAGCCTAAAATTCTCTAATATAGCAAGCTATCATGATTTAAAGTTTAAAAATTCCTGAATTGCAAAATTCTCTAGTACCTTGTCTTTGATTGTACATCTTGAATGAAAGAGATTGTCTCTTTGCTCTTGATCTTCTAGTACTTGCTGTGAATCCTGTGCTCTTTGAATCACTAGAAGTTGTCCTTCTTCGGCATAAATGGCGATCTCATCTTCTGTATTCTCAGCCATCACTTCCATCTTGAGATTCATAACAATCAAGGGTGGTGATCATAACTCTCTTGTTTGGGTATTCTATTGAAAAATGCCCTCTACCTTGACATTTATAACAAACAATGTCATGATGTCTTCAAGAGTTGCTAGTTTTACCTTGGTCTTGGCATGAATCATGGGATTTGAATCGGGACTCCACTGCAGTTTCTCAAAGGGCGTGGTCGTTTGTTGCTGCTGCTGTATGGGTTGGGTTTGTTGATTCCAAGTGTTGTTGTTTTGGCGCCCTCTTGAAGATGTTTTCTGCTTTATTTGCTGCTCTCTTTGAATGGCCATGTGTAGAAGTTCTGGCAAGGAATGGTATGGCTGCATTTCCACCTTCCTTTGTATTCTGTCTTGTAGACCATCCATGAATTGAGACATGAGGGACTCTCCAGTTTCTTCTAGCTCCAATCTACTTCTTAAGACATCAAACTCCTCATAGTATTCCTCAACACTTCTGGTTCCCTAATATAAGGATCTAAATCTTTGCATTAAATTTCAATGATAATGTGGGGGTACATACCTCTTTTGAAGTTCAAACTTCATGTCAGCCCATCTGTTGATTTGAAGATATCTTAATCTCCTCTTTTCAGCTACTTTTATGTCCCACCATGGCCAGTGACACTTGCAATGGCAAGGACCATCTTTTTGGCTCATTGTAAGAATAATATTCAAACAAATGCTCCATTATTCTCTCCCACTCTAAGTATGCTGCTGGATCTATCTTTCCTGAAAAAGTTGGGGCAGTCAGCTTCACTTATGGTGGCAAGTTTCTGTCCTCATTCATAGGCCTCATTGTTTCTTCTGTTGAGAGGTTTTTGAGGAATTTGAATAGGATCTTGTGCTCTTGGTGGTGGTTGATATATCATGGGTTTTATGATTTTTAAAAATGATATAACTCTTTTTTTATTGAGTCTTTTTGGTCTTTTTAGAGTCCTATTAGAGTCTTTACAGGTTGAGGCATGCTTGGAGCATAATCAAAGACTTTGGAGTATTTTGGAGCAAAACAGGAGTTCTTCCCGCATGAAGCAACAAGGAGACGTGATTCTGCACGGGCGACAATCGTCACCACCTAATGGGTGCCCTCGTCACCCACATCTGAGGAAGAGTTGCATGGTTTATTGAAAGATAGAGGAAGAATTGCAGTTTTGGTCCAAAAGTTCTACTATTTGCAAAAGTGTCTCATTCATGTTTTAGCCTGTATATTAGGTTTTCCAGCCATTCTCTTGGCTTTTATCTGATTTTCTAGAGAGTTTTTTGAAGAGATTGATTCAGAGCTTTGAGGGAGACAAATCCTGTACTTTTTTAGAGAAGATTTCGAACCCTTGTATCTCTAATCTTTTCTTTTTAATGCAGTATTATTCAGTTATGATTTGTGCATTCATCTCCATGTCTGAGTAATCTGCCAATTAGGTTAGGATGATTTAAAGGTTGATGAAGAGTTTGTAGAATTGTTAAACTATTAGTAAAATCCATGGGTTCTTCATCTAAACTTGCATTCACATCAATTTTTAGGACTGATCATCCAGAAATCGCACTATAGGTTGTTTAATAGATGTGAGAACATTGTTAATCACCTGAACTAGTTTTTGATGAGCAAAATTACTACCTGCAAAGAGATTTGATTTAGGAATTTTGTGAACAATCGAACCTGATCGTTAATGCTTGTTTGAATTATTAGAGTTTTCAAAGAAATTTGAAATTCTGGAATTTAGGCATAGATAACTTCTGCAACGAGAGTTAATTAGTTTTATCATTGCGTTTTGAGTTCTTGACGGTTTTAATATTTCCTGATTGCATGCATTTTACATTCTCGAATTCAACCTGCGAATTATCCTGGCCTAGCATTTTTAGCCTCTTGAACTTTAGAATCAATCATCAAATCGCTTGCTATTATTTATTTAGTTATTTCGCTTTACATTCACTCATTTCAACTTAGCATAATCTGAATCTAAATTCTGTACTGTAGTAGCTTACTCTTTTGGGATTCGATAATCCTTTGTGCTACTACTGTATTGCTGTGCACTTGCAGTAGTACTTTAAATTGGGTAAACTAGAGCCCCATCAAGTTTTTGGCGCCGTTTCCGGAGAGTAATAGCTACCTACAGATTTTTAATATTAGGATTTTGACTAAGTTTTTTATTTTGTTAACTAACTTTTTGCATCTTTTCTTGTGTTTCTTTCAGGTATATGCATAATCACAGTACCAGAAGCAACAAAGAAAAGGAGCTTGTGACCCTGCACATCGACGAACTCACTAGATTGGGAAGAACCATCAGGAAAGCTGAGAAGCAATCTACAATGGTTAATCCGATCGTCCTGATTACAGATGCAGAAGGCCACTTGGTTGACAGAGAAGGGAACAGGAAGAACGAAGAGGGGCGGAGACTTGATGCGAATGGTGATGTTATAGTTGAACATGTAGTTCAACCAGCTGCAAATCCAGAGCAGCTACCTACTGCAGTGAATGTTGCTGGGCGTGGGAGAACACTATGAGGCTACAACAGGCCTGATCAGTCTAACAGGGATGCAATCCGCCCACCTCCTTTTCAAAGGAATGACTTTGAGCTGAAGCCAGCTTACTACACACTTATGGCTCAGCATTCCTTTCATGGTCTTCCTCATGAGCATCCCATGGACCACATTGAGAGATTTGAGGATTTGGTGACAAGTATCAAGTACAATGGTGTGTCCAGTGATTATCTCTTCTGCAAGCTCTTTCCATACTCTCTTGGATTTGATGCATCATACTAGTTGATGCAACTGCCAGCAGGTTCGCTGACCACTTGGGAAGACACCAAGAACACATTTTTGAACAATTTCTATGATGATGCTAGGTCTGAAGAGCTAAGGTCGAAAATCTCTAGTTTTTCTCAAGGACCTACTGAAGCTTTCAATACTGCTTGGCTGAGGTTCAAGACAAATAAGAGGGACTGTCCACACCATGGGTTCAGTGAGGTTCAGTTGCTCGTAATCATCTTCAGAGGAGTGGATTGGAGATATCAAATTGTGCTGGATGCTGCCAGCAATGGCAATTTCAACACAAGAATTCCAGAAGATACATATGTGCTTATTGAGAATTTGGCATCCAGTAACAGCACCAAGAATGCTAACTTTGAAAGGAAGAAACAAGCTGGTGGGAATGATGGAAGTCAGATTGCTGAGGTCAATGACAAGTTAGACAGTATGCATAGCCTTCTGGTGGGGAAGAAATCAGTTTAATTTGCTGCTGAAGTGGAGACTTTCGAAAATCCTGAAGAGTTTGAAGAAGAAGATGTTAACTTCATCAATGGAGGAGGTTTTCAGGGCCAAATGTTTGGGAATCAGCAAGGGAACAGAGGTTACAATGAAAATAATAAGAGGAGTACCTTCAGAGGAAACAAGAACTCTTCTAGTTATACTCCAAAGCTACAGTTTCAGAAGACGGAGTTGCATAAGCCATATCAGAACAGCAGTAACTTTACAAGGAACTATGGTTCCTCTTCTTATCAGAATATGCCTGCACAATCTTCAGACACTAAAGTTGAATCTTTGCTGGAGAGACTTCTAGAAAGACAGCAGAAGATGACTGTGGATTTCAATGGGAAGATGGATTCGCTGTACCAAGATCTGAATAAGAAGATTGAGAGTCTAAACACTCATGTGAAGAAGCTGGACATCCTAGTTGCTCAAACTGCAGGAGCTGTCCAAAGACAAGAGAGATTTCTTCCTGGAAGGACTGATGCTAATCCCAAACACCAAGTGACTGCCATCACATTAAGAAGTGGAAGAAACCTTTAACCAGTGTTGAAGAAAGGTTTGAGTACTGAAGAAATCGTGAAGCCGGAAGATATTGAAGAAGAGTTTTCTGCTGAGAAAGAAGGAGTGACGACCATCATCCTGGAGGGGTGTCGCTCATCACTAGCTTTACAAGATTTTTTTTTACATTTTGACAGAGTGGTGACGAGGGGAGTCGTCACCCGGGGTCGTCACCAGTCAGTGACGATCGTCACCAACCCGAGACAAAGCTGTTTTGTTTGAAACTGCAGATATTGGCAAAGAACGGGTTTATAAGCCTAAGATTCCCTATCCCAAGCATCCTAAGAAGTATAAACAAGAGCTTGAAGATGCCAAATACAAAGCTATCATGGTCCCTAACTTCACTGAAATCAGTTACAAGCTTCCTTTGCTCCTGAAGTACAAGCTTGCTAGCGTTTGTACAGCTTCTCTTGTTTGGGTCAGTCTGGTTGGTACTGATGTCCTCATTATCTTCTCACTTAATTTTAGAGTGGCTATTAAAGAGAGCAAACTAAATGAGAAGAGTGATGAAAGAGGAAGGTTCCATTACTCACCGTTAACATTTTTTGTTATAATTATCCCCTTTCATAATAAGAAGAATTTTGGTTATCTCGTTTTATCATTGAACCAGTTAACACATTTTAATTTACATATTTATTACAACTAATATCCCCCTTCAAGTTGGAAGATATATGGAAGACAATCCATCTTGGATGTGTGAGAGAGGAAATGAGCAGGATACAAGGCTTTCAACCATTTCCCTAAGAAAATTTATCTTCTTGTGTTGCACTTGAAGCAACTTATCTAGCCTAGAGTTGATCTCTTTAAGCTCTCTCTTTGTTGACTCCAGCTCCTTCTTTAGTAGATTCTTGCTCACCCTTTTGGGTTCTATCATAATCCTTATTCTAATTCCCATCACTTCAGGCAAAATTCTCAACAAGCTTCAAACTTCAAGCCTTCATCAGCATCTTTGGCCAAGAAATTTCCATTGCTTGCTGTATCAAGAAGCATTATTATCTTGAGCAAAGCTCCTCTATATAGTGTGGACAGCAAACTCATTGGAGAAGCCATGGTGTGAGCATTGCAAGGTGTAGCTTTTGAATCTTTCCCAAGCCTCTCCAAATATCTCATTTCTCCTTTGTGAGAAGCTGGAGATGTCATTTCTAAGCCTTGCAGTACCTTTATTTTCTGAAAAATTTGGACAGGAAAGCCTCTTTGCACTGGTCCCAGCTTGTAATTATTCCTTGTGGAAGATTATTTTTCTATTGGTAAGCCTTATCACCCAAGGAGAAGGGGAATAATCTTATCTTGAACCCATCTTCACTAACACCATTGATGTTTGTCAAGGAGCATAGTCTATCCAATTGGTCTAGGTGATTAAGAGGGTCTTCAAGTGGCAGCCCATGGAACTTGCTTCCTTGCACCATTGACATGAGACCACTTATGATCTCAATGTTATTGTTCTGCACTGGAGGAGGCTGAATTCTATGTCAGTTGTTGTGTGTGTTAGGAGCATCTCCGGCACCAATCTGCCTAGTAAGCCTTTGTGGATGGACAGGACCTCTTGCCCCTTGTACACCTTGGACGCCCTGAGCTCCTGGAGGGCCTTTCTGGCCTTGGATTCCTTGAGCACCCTGCTCACCATGATGACCTTGTGGTCCAATATTAGCAGCTCCTTACTGCTCCATGTGAGCGTATGGAACATCTTAAGTCTTTTTCTTTTCCTTCTTGCTCTTAAACTCCTCTCAAGTAGCTGAATATTATCTTGGTAGTCAATTAAATCCTGATTTTCTCTTGACCTCAAGTTCATGCGCCTTCAAGAGAGATAGAACAAGTTGGAAAATCAGTAACCAAAAAACAAAATAACAGTCTAAACTCAAACAATACATAAATCCTAATGCTTAAATCACTCCCAAATGGCAACGACTCCAAATTGATTCATCTATTTTACTACTTTAATTATCAAAATTCACACTCATGTCATTGCAGCATTTGAGATATCAATCCAATCAGGAGTTTCTAAGACACTAGGAATGCAGCAAATTGTCTAATTCCAACCAAATCAAGATACAGTAGTGATCAACTCAAACAACCAAACTAACAAGACTAAATAAGAGCAACTTCGAACTTGATACTTACATAAATAAAAGAAGGACTCAAGATGGGTTTATTGATGTAGGGAGGCTTAAAAATGATCAATGATGCTTCACAAACATATAACAATGCTAACAACCTAACCAATAACTAATTCCTATTAGTGATTAGATAGCTAACAAGCAAGCAAAACCAATTCTATCAAGCAAATATACCTTCTATACAGCTAATCCCTTAGGCTGGAGTTGATAAATCGTCTAAGTGATAAATCAGTATTTCATTAAACACTTCACATGCATAATAGAAATTTAGAGACTAAGAAAGCTTGATCAAGACTAACCTAGTATTAAGAACATCAAAATAGAGAGGAAACAATATCATTAAGCACAAGACATCATTAATCTATCCCATTTCAAACCCTAAAAATGAAAACTCACTAATCATAGCTAAATCCACAAAATCCAAAGAGAAAGAATGGCTAAACATGATTAGAAAGAAGATTAAACAAGGAAAGATTAGGAGAAGTGCAGAAATCTACTAAACAAAACAAGGTTCTTACAAAGATTACTCAAAAGAGAACATTTTTAGCTTAGAACAATAAAAGATAAGATGTCTAATGATTTTAGGTCTTTACATATTTATAGATAGGAGGAATATCCCTAATACACCAAGAGTAAACTTGGCTTTAGCTGGTTCGAGTGCACCATATCAGCCTGGACTGCCTGATGCACAGGCCATTGCAGCTCTTCTTCTTCTTGTATCGGCTTCATCCATCCTGGTATGCAGACCGGTACACTGGCTTCATGGGTTATATCGGGATGGTCTTGCCCCGTATGCAGGCCGATATGATCGCACTTTTTTAAGGCATATCGGCTTCCTCTTGCCCGATATTCCAACCGGTACGAGTCCTGTCTCCAATGTATCGGCTTGGCTGCACGATATCTAGCCCGATATGTGCCATTCTCCTTGTATCAGCTTCCTTTCACCCCAGGTGCAGCCTGGTACACTCCATATCGGGCCGGGCTGCCCGATATCCAACCCGATATTGGTCCCCTCCTTGTTCTTCCTTTGGCTCCACTCCTTGCTCACTCCCAATGCTCCACATAGCCTCTAAACACTCCTTTTGCACCTGTCACAACTCCAGTTGCAACCAAAATGCAATGCAACACCTAAAACTATTCTAAGTCCTAAAAGAATGAAAATGGGTCAAGAACAAGTGCAAAAGCATGTTTCAAGACCAAAAACTAGTGATAAATAGATGCTAATATGGTATAAATAATGAGTATATCAAAGATGTATGGAATGTTTTGAGCTGTCTTGAGCTCCAATGTTAGTGTACGATCAGTTTCAGGGATTTTCTCATCCTTGTAAGACACGTTTACAGCCTTGTATCTCACATCTTGGTCTTCTTGGTCCTTTAAACCTGTATAAAGCGCATTTAGAGAAGACAAGTGTATTATATCTGGTGGATCAAAGTCTAAGGATTCTTGTATTGCAAAATAAGTTGCCTTAGCTTTAGTATCAGTCTTTGCTCTGACTTGCATAACTTGAATTTCTCTTTGTGCCAATGGGGCAGTAATCTTCACTTATGATGGAAAACTTCTATCACTTATGGTGGAAAACTTCTATCTTCATTTTGTGTCCTGTTGTGATCAGCTTGGTTTCTTCCATTGAGGAGATCTTGTGCCACATGTATGGGGTCTGGTGCTCGAGGTGGAGGTCTTTCAGGTGGCCTTGGCTCTTTGTATTGTTGGGCTTGTTCGTTTAGCAAACTGGTTGCTTCAATTCTTCTTCTTTCAAGGCGTGCAAGGCAGTTGTCCATCGACTTAACGTAGGCTTTAACGTCAACCATCAAGGAGTTGAAGTTCTCATTCAGCATCATGGCCATCATGGCTTGCATAGGATCTGCTTGGGCATTCTCCGTAGTTGTACATGCAAAAGATTCAACAAAAAAAATCAAAGATATGTTTTAAATCAAAGCAAAATACAAATTAAGAAATTTTTGCAATTTGACTAGTTGATTGAGAACTTGATTTAAAATTAACAAATGGTTAATGGCTTGCTAATTTATGAAAAATAATTTTATGGGTTTTTAAAAGTTTAAATAAACAGAAACAAAAGACGAAATATTCTTATGAGCTGTTATGGATTTTATAAAATTCAAACAAAACAACTAAAAGGGAAGAACAATATTCATGGTTTTTAGTTGTAGAATGAAATAACTTAACAAAATAAAATTGATATAATAAAAACTTGTAAAGAGATGTGAATACACCTAGGATAGGAGCTTTTAAGCTCTGATACCAATGATATAAAAATGGATTCCACCAATTCTTAATACACTTGAATCAAGACTTCAAGCTGAATGATGGAAATGATTGAATGATGAGTAGCTGATTTGCTGATTAATTCCACAACCAACGGTTTATGTCTCTAACTTCCAAGGGCTCTTCTTCGCATGAAAAGTAAGAAATAATACGAAAATCCAAGAGCTTGATTCTACAAACACTTAGAAATTCGCAAAAACAAAGTTAACATCAAAGGGATTATCTTTAGAAAGCAACAAAAGGGGGTTTTTAATTCATATAAGTTGCGTGTTAGAAATGCAATGCTTATGAGCTTATATAATGCTCAAAATTTAAGAATAAACAGTAACAATGTAAAACAAAATAATGCATAAATTGTGGCTTGACTTGTCGCTAGTCATAGGGCATAAAGGGGGGAAAAGACTTCATTTGGGGCAATGAGAGAGGGGCTAATCTTATGGTCTTCAGGATTGTATGAATGCTCATGATCTTCTCTTATGAATGTAGGGTCGAGATCAAGTGGAGTGAATGGTCGTTGGTCTTGCTTTCCCTTCAAAGCAATGAAATTATCCCCAAGAAAGGAAAGTCTCTTTATGTTGATATCTTCTTTGGTTTGGGATGGTTTGGCATGGTTATTGGCTTGACTTGGTGGTTTAGAACTCTTAGTATCTTCAGGACACGCCAAGGAATGTAGATGAAGCGTGTTGATATAAAATATGGTCGAGGTTTCCTGAAATGGTCTTGAGAATGCATATGTAGGTCCATGTGCATGACTTCGGGGCTCTTCTTGCATATCTTTCATTCTAGCTCGTACTGATTGTGTTTTAACTCGCTCAATGTATTCTTTTTGATGTAATGAATGGTCAAACTCCAAGCTTAGGTCCTGATAACAAGATTTTTAGGATGAGGTTGTATTATCAAAACTCAAGCAACCTATGGATGTAGTATAGTGTGCAAGAGATATCAAGCCAACCTGGGAAGCAAGAAGAACACTAAGAATGCAAGGTAAAGCAAATCTAAGCAAATCGGGAAAATGATTCATAAAATCAAAGAGACCTAAATGCAACGACCAAATGAGATGCAAAACTATTTTAAAATCCCTGGAAGAGGGTTAACTACTACTAGGAAAAAGCAGGAGATTAAAAATGCAAGTCTACTAAATACTAAAAATCGAGCACTGAATCGGGTAAAACAGATCGATCTAACAACTTAAAAGCGATAACTTCAAATGAACAAAGATGCAAGCTTTAAGACTAAAAGATGATTACTTGATGTTTAAGAATGCTAAAAGAGGGTTTAGGGTGGAGGGTCATATTCAAGATTGTTCAAAGGTTTAAGCTTTGGTTTGAAAATATATAGATCTACTCATTGATGAGCTTTCTCTAAGCCTTGAAAACAAAACAAGAACCATCCATGGCGTGTGGTATGATTCACTTCCTCAATCTCTTCTCCAAACCCAAGGTGTTTGGTGGAAAAAGAGATCAAAGAGCAAGAAAAACAGATTTCAATCTATGGCCTAACTAACCTCCTCTACATCCATGGCATTTGGGAGAGGGTCGATTAGTCTCTAGGACTTGGTTTTCTAGGACATTTGAATCCGGTCAGGGTAAGACAGCCTTGGAATCATAGAGATCTTTTCCAAGACTGTCTAAGCCTTAAGACCCCAAGATCCTAGAAGAGAAGGGATGAAGAACAAGAAAAACACAAAACTTTAAACCTCTTAAGCCCTTGAATCGCCTCAACCCCAAATCCCAAAAGAAAACTACTCACTACTCATATTTGAAACCGATTGAAAAGCAATAAACAAAGAACTAAGCATGATCAAAGAGAGATTAAAGAAAAACTGCTTAATATTAAAAGATTCATGTTCAAAAACTAGAAAAAGCTTTTGGTTTTGCAATGGCGGATTCGCCTAAGATGAAGAACATTAAAAACTAAGACAAAGTGTGCATAATTGAAAGTGATGGTCGCATTTTCCCAAAATGGCCGAACATCTCTCAATCGTCCCCTCGCTAGATGCCAAAACCATCTGGACGGATAAGGCTCCTCAGGAATCGATCTCTGGATCGAGCAGCTCACTCGATCTTCTTGTTCGATCGCCTTCCTTTGCTCGATCTGGTTGGATGGATCGAGCACCTTCCTCGATCTTCTTCTTGATCCTTGGATGATCGAGTTGTGGTCTCGATCTGGCTCTCGTTCTGCATGGCGTCATTCACGTCCGTACTCCAGATCGATCTCCTCTCTCGATCTTGGTCTCGACCCTTCCTCTTGAATCGACTTGGGTCACTCGATCTTCTGGTCGATCTCATCTAGATCGACCTGCCTTGCTCGATCCGCTACTCGATCTCGGGTCCTTTGCATGCATGGTTGAGTTCTCCAAGTGTCCACGAGCTTAGTTTCGATCCTCCTCATGTCCACATAGCCTCCACAACTCCAGAGTGCTCCAAAGAACCTGATAATGACGCAAAAGTGCAAGAAATATGCAAAATGCGAATGCAAAGAGACCTAGGACCTAAAATGCAACAAATGGAACAAACTAGCCTATAATGCAAGATGAATGCATGAAAAACTATCCTAAATGCATGCAAAATATGCAAAATATATGGTAATATCAACTCCCCCAAACTTGCCTTTTCCTTGCCCTCAAGCAAACAAAATTCAACAAAGGAACAAGGTTTGAAAGTGGAAGCTCAAAACGAAAGATGTCAATGGGAAAACCGATTCAATGCAAAAGTTATAAGTTCTAAGATGCAAATAGGTTGTTCTACTTTAAAAGCTTTAGCCATACCCATCAAAGCAAACAATGAACCCTAGCTTAGCTTACACAACCATTCAAATCAGCCAACTCCTTAACATTCATTAAGCGATAACCAATGGATCAAGTTTGTGCACATCAAGCGAAAGCATTTGGTCAAAGGGATATGGTCATGAGATGAAAATGATCTCATTTAAAGAGGGGTTTTTAAAAATCAGGGGATCACACAATGAAAGAATCCTATCTTTGGCAAAATGCTAAAGGTAAAGGCACATCTATGCATGCAAGTTAAAGCTCCATTCAACTCATTTTACCCAAGATGATCCTAAAAACTTCTACACCCCAAAGTTAACCCCTAAATCTACCCTTTCCCAAAGCGCTTGATCATCTTCATTCTTCACAATGGGGGAAACTCCTTTTTGCTTTGCCGTGTGGTTGACTTCTTCTTTTTGAACCTTGCTCTTCATTGTTGAATGTTTGGCGCCGCTTTCATCACCTTTGGTTGATAGCTTGGTCTGATTTTTCCTTTTGGTTGACCTCTTCTTAGCTTTGTTGCTGCTGGCGTCTTTCTTTTCTTTGACACTTAGAGCATTTTTATCTACTTTACTTAACCACAATTTACTCGTTCCCCCCTTGCTACTAATCTCATACTTCTTTCTTCTTTTGAAAATATATAAAAAAGAAACTCTTAAACCACTCAAATGACCCTTTCTCCAAACTCCTAACCTAATACCAAGCTCAAAATGCAAGGTGGTGTCTACAAGGGAGCTTCTCCTTGCCAGCCCTATTCCTAACACTTTTTGCTAAGATAGGATTGAAAATGATGCAATAAAAGGCCTCACTACTCACGCAAAAGTGTTTAGGTCTGAAAGAAGGTTTGGTTTAAGGCGTGATTAACTGTCCCATTATGATGAGGATCAGCTACTTGGATTAACAAGAGTGGTAAGAAAGGAAGAAGATAATCCAAGTATGTATATGGGTAAGCTATGCAATCGCTTTTAATGCATAAACAAGATAATTCAATGTTAAGATTAAGGTTCTACTAAGATAGAGTTGGCATCAAATCAAAGCGAGTTTCAATATAAGACTAGAGTATCAAATGCAAGTAATCAAGGTATGGTGCAGCCTTAACTTCAAACTCACTAGATGCAATCAAACAACAAACAACTAAGGCATTGAAAACAATTCAAACATTGACAACTTAACAAGTGTTTATCATTTACTCCCTATGCAAATGCAGCAACCTAAATGATTTTTTAAAAAAATTCTAGACTCAATCCTAAAATGTTCTACAATGCAAGTGCAACTACATGAAATTTTTTATTTTGAAAATTTTAAAAAGTTTATCATTTTTGGTGTTTTCTATGCCTTATGATGCAATGCAAGACTCAAATGATGATAACAGAAAATAAGAACAAAGAAAACATGTCAAACACACCACACACTCCCCCAAACTTGAATGACACAGTCTCGGTGGCAAACAAATACAAAGAAGTTCAAAATACAAAGCACAAATCAAAGAAAACATGCGTGGTATATACAATGGTTTGGTTGTTGGTACCTCGGAGCTAAGTAAGGCTGGAGCTTGAGGTTGCTCCAGACTTCTTGCTCTTCTTAGGAGTTTCGTGAGCTACTGCCTTGCCTTTATCCTTACTAGATTGCTCATGAACCGAGTGGCGAGCATCTTGGACGTTGTCTTGTGGCTCACGTATCTCAATGCCTCTGGTTGATCTCCTTCTCTTCTCGGGTTGCTCAACCTCTTCGCTTGAAGGTGAATCAGGGGAGTTGCCTTTAAGCTTCTTGATCTTCTGAGCAAGCTTCTTGATCATCTTGCTATGCCACTTGTTCACCTTCCTTTGCATTTCCACAACAGAAGCAAGGAACTTCTCCGCCTTTGTCGTCGGCTCAAAGTCAAGCTTTGGAAGGACGAAGCTCTCGGGCATCGCAGCATCTGAGGTAGGGGACTCTGACCGTGGGTGAGCAGCTTGTGTGGGCACGGCTGTGCCTCCTAGAGGTGCGAAGCACTCCTCAACACTTTGCAGGAATTCAACGTTGCCAACACCTAGCAGCTCGGTTTCCTCCTTGTTCGGCAATATGCACACCCTCTTCTCATTCTCACAGTCATAGAACAAGTATGCAAAGAATCCCTCAGCTGGCGTGCGTCCCAAGCTATCCGTGTTTCTCATGTAAATCTCGTCCATGTAAGCTCTTTCTGCGCAAGGAACGAAATCAGGAAGTGGCACGCCGGCTTGAACAAACATTGGAGTGAGGAAGCCTCCTATCAGCGCCGAGCTCGCCTTGCATCGCATCGCCCAAGCCTTGTACTTAATCAAAGAAGCAGCTAGGATGCAACCGTAGTTAACATCATCTCCGAGCTCGTCCTCCATTGGCTCGTCGTTCTCCTTGGGATCACACAGCAGATGCTTAACGCCTTGGAACAAGAAACACAGCTCGTTCTTGGTGATTATAGGAGCCACGGACCGTCCACTGAAGGTGTTGGCGATGAGCTTGAGTGTGTATCTCAGCACAGGACTCCTCACTCTCTTGATCTTCGCCGTGTTCGCCTTGTAGTCATCGTTGCTTATGAGATCCCACAAGTCGTTGGCTTGGGTGAAAGGAGGAAACTCCACTTGCTTGGCGTCAGCCTTCAGACCGTATGCTTGGCAAAGCTCGGTGATGGAGAGATGGTAGGCTTGCCTCCTGATCTTGAAGGTAAGGTGGTCTTGAGAAGGAGTGGGGAGACTCGGATTCTCGTAGGTGAACTCCAAAGTGGAAAGGAAATCGATGGTTGCCTCGGGATAGGTTGGGCAATCCATCCGTGACAAGCACCGGAGCCCAATGTTCTTGAGAAGCTGATCAAAGTCTCCCAAGATCTCCATCTTAGCCAAAAGATCCATACTCGCGAACTTTGTGGGATCGAACCTAAGCCTTTCCAGCCTTTTCTTGGCTTGCTTCTCTTCTTTTGTCCATCTGACCCTCTCTTGAACCACTTCTTGAGCTTCTCCTTCTTGTGCTGTCTCTTCTCTCGTTCTTTTTGGAGCCATGGTACCTGAAACGCAAATCTCAAGCAAGAGAATGAGTATAGGCGGCGAATAGTGAGAGAAAGACAATGTAGAAGGAAAACCTTTTTAGCAATTACCCTAGATTTTTGGAGAATTTAAAGAAATATTAGCTAGATAATAGAGAAAGAAATCTAGAGATAAGATTAAATCTATAAGTTTTCCTAATATCTAGCTATTTTTAAAAATTTGTTAAACTCCCTAACAACTAACCATCAACCAAAGCAAATAAAAGAAAATTTTCTAAAAGATTTTAAACAATGAACCGAAAATACATTTGCAAAGATTGAAAGCAGATGTTTTTAGCCTTTAAGAAAAGAAAATCACACTCTCTATTGCCTTAGAAAACTCGAAATACAAATGAGAGAGAGTGTGTGGTTTCATGGAAATATAAAGGCTAACAAAGATATAAAACCATGGGCAAAACAAGTGGTTTTTGACAAAAGTGTGGTCAAGGCACATCTTTCATGGTCAAAGATGCTTGCCTTGACCACAATTCAAATTTAAAAACAGGAGGGAAAGAAGAAAAGAGGGAAAGAATTCACTTACCTTGGCACGAGATCGAGTCCATTTGGTCGATCTAGGACTCGATCTCATGCCCATGTATACTAGGATCGAGAGGTTCAATCGATCAGGGACTCGATTCAGATTGCATCGCGTCTTAGATCGATTGTACCCTCTCACTCCATGATTTTTGGTCACTTAGGCTGTACTCCTTGGATCGAGCCGCGTAGTCGATTTGGGGGTTGTTTGAGCTTAGATCGAGTGGCAGATCGAGTAGACTGATCGATTTAGCCACGAGGATCGAGTGAGGTCAATCAATTTATAACTCGTTTGCATTTCAAGCTAAACGTATGGGTGGTTTATCCTCCCATGATCGACTGAATCACTAGATTGTCTACTCGATCTTGTCTAGATCGACTGACTCCTCTCGATTCACTACTCGATCTAGTAAAGATCAAGCTAGGATAAGTCGATCTAGCACTCGATCTCTAGCTTATACTTAGCCATTCTCGCCTATTTTGTCTCCAAGAACATGGTCTACAATCCCTCATCCTTTCACATACACACTCAAACATAAAAAGCATAAAACTGAAATAGAAAGAAAGCAAAAATATGTACAAGATAGACATGGGAATGCCTCCCAAGTGCGCTTTCTTTAACGCCTGGGGTGGGTCTTGGAGAAGCATTGTGGTGCTCTCCTCGCTGCAATCACTCGCCAAGTAGGGCTTGACTTTGTGCCCATTAACCGTGAAAGCATTACCGCTCTTGCCAACCAGTGTAACCGCTCCATAGGGAAGAACTTCCTTGATCTCAAACGGTCCACACCATCTAGACTTGAGCTTCCCTGGAAATAGCTTCAACCTCGAGTCGTAGAGTAGCACCAGACTGCCTTCTCTTAACTCCTTATGAACCAGCTTCTTGTCATGAACCGCCTTGGTCCTCTCCTTGTAGATCTTAGCACTTTCGTAGGCGTCTAACCGTAGCTGATAGACGTTTTCTTACGGTCTAATGCAGCAGAGAGGTTATCAAAACTCTAATGCAAGCAATGTTGTAGTAAGGCAAGCAGGAGAGTGTCAATCCACTTCTAGATGATAGAGAATCCACAGATAATGCAAGGTCTAAGACAAATCTAAGCAAATGAGACAGTTTATGAGAAATAATCTAAAAACTAAATGCAGCAACCTAAACAGATTGAAACCTATTTTAAAAATACTAGAAAGGAAGCAGTTACCACGAGGAACAAACAGATAAATTAAAGGGAAGAGCTTCGAATTGTTAAAATTCGACTAGTGGATCGACCACAAGATCGACCACTAGATCGAGCAGAAACGATCGATCTTGTCTAAAACCGTAAGGACAATGAATCTAAAGAGCAGGATGCTATCAGGTAACAAGCTAAAGATGATATGAGATGTAAATATGCTGGAAGAGAGGGCTTTAGGGTTGAGATTCATATAAGGGGTTTCAAAGATCGATCTTGGGTTTGAAACTTTAGATCGACTCACTTGGTGAGGATCTCTAAGCCTCAAAAACAAAACAAGATCTATCCGTGGCTTTCGGTATAGATCACTCTTTCATCCTCTCCTCCAAACCCATGGCTTCTGGTGGAAAGAGAGGTTGAAAGGCAAGGAAAACAGATTTCGAACAATGGCTTAACTAGTCCCCCAAACTTCCATGGCTTTTGGGAAGGGGTAACTAGTCTCTAGGGTGAGATCTTCCGAGGTCCCTGGATCCTTTCAAGGTAAGGGACCTCTCGGATCATGAAGCTCTTGGCGTGAGAGTCTTCAAGCATTAAGCTTTCAACACCTTAGAAGAGATAGCCTTAAAAACGTTTAGAAAACAAACCAAGATCGAACTTTTTCTACCCCTTAATCCTCTCAACCCCTAACCCAAAGTAGACTACTCACTACACATAAAGTAAATCAAGCAAGGTAGAAGAAATGAAACAATAAACATGAAACAACGACTAGATTAAACGATAAGGTTCGAGAATACAAAAGCTTGAAAAGAAAAACTGGTTCAACAATGGTGTTCTTACGAAAACCAGAGAGAAAACATGAAAGAAAAGATAAGAAATCTAAAAGTTATCGAAAAAAAAGCATTCGCCGCCTTGGCTAAAATGTCAAAACAGTCCAATGGTCCCCCCTTCGCTAACAGCCAAAAACGGTTGAAAGGACAGAGATCGACCATTGGATCGAGTTGTTCTCTCGATCATATCCGGCCATCGTGTCTTCGGCTCGATCCGGGTCTCGATCTTCTTCGGTGAATCGAGTGTTGCATCAGATCTTGGTATCGATCTTCGGAAGGATCGAGTGGTGTACTCGATCCGGCTCTCGCTCTGCATGGCGTCATTTACGTCCATACCGATACATCGATTGCTTCACTCGATCTCCTTCTCGATCATTATCCTTGGATCGCCTAGTTGGCTCGATCTTCTGGTCGATCAACCCCTAGATCGACCGGCCATGCTCGATCTGCTCCTCGATCATTGGTCCTTAGCACACTCCCGAGCTTCCATGAACTGCTACATCGGCCTCCACACCTCCACGAACCTCCGTGTCTCCAAAGCAACCAGAAACAACCTGGAATGGATGCAAAATGCAGAAAAAATGCATATGCTGATGCAAGAATGCTCTAGGACCCTAAGTGATACAATCTAGCCTAAAACATGATACAAATGCATGAAAAACTACCTAATGAGTATGCAAAATGTATGCAATATGCAATGATATCAACTCCCCCAAACTTACTTTTTGCTTGCCCTCAAGCAACAAAAAACAAGTAAGGAAGAGAGGTTTTCAGAAAAATCAAAGGGGTTTTAAACTTTTTGCAAAGGTGCTTTTCAAATAGATCATCTCAACGTCCTAGTTCTTAATTCTAAAATGCAGTATACAAACTCTACTTCAAAGAACTTAGCCATATTCATCACATGTTGAATTTCAGATCATGACTCTCATATTCCAAACAATCCAAGAATCCTATCCTTTAACATTCAATTAATGATCAAACCGTGAATCACACTCATACACTTAAAACATAATACATTTGGCTAAGGACAAGGTTATGAGACAAAAATGATCTCATTCAAGTGGGTGATTCAAACAATGGGTTATCTCAAAAAGGATCGAACTTATGCATAATGCTAAAGGTGAAGACAATTAGTGCATACATGACTAGACTCTCATCTACCCATATACACTAACAATGATCCTAAACTCCTCTCATTTTCTTTCTTTTTCAAGCTCACTTACCCTCTAGAAGCTACCCCAAACAATAAGGCAAGAAGCCAAGCATAACCCACAAAAATAGAAAACAACTTCACTCTTCTTAGGCTAGTGGTGGTTGAACACAAACTTAAAGCCTCCCTTTTTTTTTTCTTTAAAAACTTGATAGCTCTCTTCTCTTATATTTATTATTATTATTATTTTTTTTTTCTCTTTTTTTTTTATTTTGGCCTTTGGCTCTTTTCTTTTTGATTTTCTTTTTATTTTTGAGAGCTAACTTCTTTTCTTTTAAAACTGAGCTTTCTTTTAAAAATAGAACAAACCACCACTTAAAACCATGAGTCCTTATTTTCAAATCCCAAACCATTTCTTTTTAAACCAAAAACACATAAGCAAAATTCTTTTTAACACCAGTGAATCCCTGCCCCAAAACAAACCTAGAACTAGCTTCAAAATGCAAAGCTAGCATAAATATGAAAGCCTAATCATGTCGCCTAAACCTAACACTTTATGCTAAGTTCAATCCGAAAATAAGGCCTCACATCACACAAGAAATATCTGGCTTGAAAGGAAGGCTAGGTTCAGGGTGTGGAGTTCTATTCAGACTTACAAAGAGTGGTAGAAAAGGGTAAGAAAGCCTGAATAAGTATATGTGATCCATGTACTTCATTTCAAATGCACAAGTGTGATAATTCAAATTCAGATTAGGGTTCTAACTTAGTAGAAAAGGATTCAATTCATGTTTGTTCAACTTAAGCCACGAAAATCAAAACAAATGATCCAAATATGGTTAGAACTTAACTTCAAGTTTGCACAAGCATCAAAGAACTACTAACTAGGGTATTGAAATGATGCATAAGTAAAACACCTTTTTAAGAAATTCTAACCCCTTATGCAAATGCAAACAACCTAAGTGATATGAGAAATTCTAGACTCAATCCTACATGTTTTAAGAAATATGAATGCAACTACATGAATCTTTGAAAATATTTTAAAAATTTTACCAATTTTTCATGAACTAAGACTCAAGGATGTAAAAGGAAGATAAGATCAAAGAACACAAGATTAAATCACACAAGTACTCCCCCAAACTTGCTTGACACCGTCCCGGTGGCAAACTCATCCGAAGGAGCAAACAAACACAATGCAAGAAACAAAGATGTGCGGTTATATACAATGGAGGAAGGTTGTTACCTCTTGTCTAGGTTCGGCTGGAACTTGAGGACGTTCCAGAGGAGCTAGAGATTGTTGCCTTTCCTTTGTTGCCTGGTTCTTGGAGGGAGTGGCAAGCCGGTTGAATGTTGTCTCCTTGGGTCTCGCGGATCACAACTCCTCCGGTTGAGAGTCTCCTCTTCTCGGGTTGTTGTATATCTTGGCTTACAGCTGGCTTAGGCTGGCTTCCTTGGAGTTGTTTGACCTTCTTCCCCAGCTTCTTAAGCATCCTCCCTTGCCACTTGTTGATCTTCCGCTGCATCTCCACCACCGAGGCTAAGAACTTCTCGGTTTTGGTCCTTGGCTCAAAATCCAGCTTGGGAAGTGTGTAAACCTCGGGCATCTCATCCTCTGTTCCTGGAGACTCTGACCTTTAGCGCGGGGCAATGGCTGAAGCAGGCGGTCCTCCTAAAGGGGCAAAGCATTCTTCCTCTGTGGGTAAGAACTCGATGTTCCCAACACCAAGCAGCTCGGTCTCGTCTTTGTTGGGGAGGATGCACACTCTCTTCTTGTCTTCCTCATCTATGAAGAGGTAAGCATAAAACCCTTCTGCTGGCGTGCGTCCCAAGCTATCAGTGTTTCTCATGTATGCTTCATCCATGAAAGCTCTGTTTGGGACGTGAGCAAAGTCATGGATGGGCACACCAGCTTGCACGAACAAAGGAGTAAGGAAACCACCAATGTAGGAAGAGGTTGCCTTGCACCGTAAGGCATAAGCCTTGTACTTCACCAGAGAAGCCGCGAGCACACAGCCGTAATTCACTTCATCGCCGAGTTCATCTTCTATGGGCTCTTCATTCGCATCCAGATCAGACACCAAATGCTTCACGCCTTGGAAAAGGAAGCACAGCTCCGTCTTCGTGACAGTAGGAGCAACAGACCTCCCACTGAATGTATTAGCTATCAGCTTCAAAGTATACCTCAGCACCGGACTCCTAACTCTCTTGATCTTGGCGGTGTTGGCTTTGTAGTCTTCATTGCTGATCAGGTCCCAAAACTCGTCGGCTTTCTTGAAGGCTGGGAACTCCACCTTGTGTGCATCAGCCTTGAGACCGTAGGCTTGGCATAGCTCGGGGATGGATAGTGTGTAAGCTTGGCGGCCAACCTTGAAATAGAGACGGCCTTGAGAAGGAACAGGTGCACTCGGATTCTCGTACCGGAACTCCAAAGTGGCTAAGAAATCTATCGTCACCTTGGGAATTGTAGGGCAGTCCATCCGCGACAAGCACCTCAGACCAATGTTCTTGAGGAGTTGGTCGAAGTCTCCAAGGATCCCGAGCCTGGACAGAAGCTCTCGATCAGCAAACTTTGTAGGTTCAAACCGGAGCCTCTCCAACCTCTTCTTATCCCTCTTCTCATCTTTGCTCCACCGGACCCTCTCTTCAACCACCACTTCTTGTGTTTCTCCTTCTTGTACTTCTTCCTCTCTTGTTCTCTTTGGTGCCATTGCTCCTGAAACAAATTTTTCTAGAGAATGATTAGCAAGAGGCGAATTGAATGAGAATAAGAGAAGAGGAGAAGAAGATTTATATAAACTACCCTAGAATTTTGGGGATCAAATAAAAATAATAGCTAGATAAAAGGAAATCAAATCTTTGAGATACTGAAAATCAAGAATTTTTCCTATTACTTAGCTAATTTTAAAAATTCAAATCCGATCCTATATCCTAAAACAAGAACTTGCGATTTTTAAGGAGATTTTCTTGAAATAAAATCATTAAACCTTGAAAATACCTTTGCAAGAGTAGATGATATCTTTGCTAAACTTTAAAAGCTTTAAATTCTCACTCTCTTTGTAAGAAAAACTCGAGCAAACAGAAATGAGAGGGTGAGGAATAAATTGAAACATTTAAAGAGTTTAACAAACCAAAACAATGGGTGGTCAAAGTGGTTTCTGACAAAAGTCTTGGTCAAGGCACATCTTTCATGGTCAAAGATGCTTGCCTTGACCAAGTTTTGAATTTAAAAAATAGAGGGAAATGAGTAAAGGAGGGAAATAAAATTGTTACCTCGGCATGAGATCGAGTCCTTTCGGTCGATCTAGGACTCGATCTCATGCCTAAAATGGCTTAGATCAAGAGGGTTACTCGATTTAAGACTCGATTCAAGGTGAATCGAGCCCTGGATCGATTGGCTCTCTCGATCATTGAGATGTTGGCTCCTCGGCTAAGTCCCTCTGATCGAGCTATGTCCTCGATTTAGGGGTCGATTTGGCATAGATCGAGTGGTGGATCGAGTCGAGTGATCGATCAGTTTCAACAGATTTTTCCCGAGAGAAATTAGATCGGTCGATCCGATTTGGATCGATCGATCCTTTTTCGTCAAGGTTGATCTTGTCACTCGTTCTCGTCTAGATCGACTGGCTCCTCTCGATTCACTGGCTCGATCTAGCAAAGATCGAGTCAGGATCAGTCGACCTAGCACTCGATCTCTAGCTTTATCTTAACCCCTATTGCCCCTTTTGGACCCCAAAGATAAGGTTTAGATTCCTTATACCTGTTCCTACACACTAAAAACATAAAAACATAAAACTGAAAGAGAAATGAAAGCAAAAATATGTACAAGATAAACATGGGAATGCCTCCCAAGTGCGCTTTCTTTAACGTCTTTAGCTAGACCTTACTTGGTCTAGGCGGTTGGTGGGTCTTGGAGAAGCACCGAGGTACTCTCCTTGTCAAAGCTGTCCGCCAGGTAGGGCTTGACTCTGTGTCCGTTGACGGTGAATGCACTACCACTTCTTCCCATCAGAGTAACAGCTCCATATGGCAAGACCTCTTGAATCACGAATGGTCCGCTCCACCTTGATTTCAGCTTGCCCGGGAAGAGCTTCAGCCTCGAGTTGTACAGCAACACCAGTCCTCCTTCCTTAAGCTCCTTGGCAACCAATTTCTTGTCATGAGCCTCCTTAGTCCGCTCCTTGTAGATCTTGGAACTCTCGTAAGCATTCAACCTCAACTCGTCCAGTTCGTGTAGCTGAATAAGACGCCTTTCCTGAACCGTCTTGAGATCAAAGTTCAGCCTCTTCACAGCCCATAATGCACGGTGTTCCAGTTCAACCGGGAGGTGACAACCCTTGCCATAGAGTAGAGTGAAAGGGGTTGTACCAATCGGCGTCTTGAAGGCAGTACGGTAGGCCCAAAGAGCATCGTCCAGCTTCACTGACCAGTCCTTCCTTGTTGCCCCAACCGTCTTCTCCAGAATAGCTTTGATCTGCCTGTTAGAGACTTCCACCTGACCGCTCGTTTGAGGATGATACAGTGTAGCCACTGATATGGGTCAGGTTTTACCCAAATAAAACTACTGCAAGTGCACAGCAAAAGCAGTTGTAGTACAAGGGGTTATCGAATCCCAAGGGAGTATGTAAACCACACTAGCGATTATAGATTCAGATTAAGCTAAGCGATAAATAATGAATGTAATGCAAAACAGTAAAATAAATGCAAGAGGGCGTTTTTATGCTTGTTCTTAAAGTTCAGAAGGCTAAAGGCGCTAAGTCAGGACAGTTCGCAGGTTGAATCTGAGAGTGTAGAATGCATGCAATCAGGAATGAATTAAAACCATCTTGAACATGAATCGCAAAGATATAACTAATCAATTCTCATTGCAGAAGTTATCTATGTCTAAATCACAGAGTTTCAAATCTCTTTGCAAATCCTAACAACCTAAACATGCAGTAATGATCAGGTTCAATTGTTCACAAAACTCCTAAGCCAAATCTCTTTGTACTAGGGCGTTTTGCTCATCTAATACTAGTTCAGGTGATTAATAATGCTCTCACATCTATCAAAAACCTAGGGTTTCGAAATCCAGATGATGTGTCTAAGAAATCGATATGAATGCAAGCACAGATGAAGAACCAATGAATTTCCTATAAGTTTTTAGCAATTCTACAAACTCTTCTTCAACCTTTGAAAAGCCCTAACTTAACTAACAAACTACTCAGACATGGTGATTTGAGAAAACATCATGAAAAGAATAGATTGCATAAAAGAAATAAGAAGTAGAAATAAAGGAGTTCGAAATCTGCTCTGAAAGAGTCTGATTTGTCTCTCCAAAAGCTCTTCTACAAATCTCTCTCTAAAGCTCTCAAAAATAATAAGAGACAAGATATATGCCAAAAGAATGGCTGAAAAACCTAATATACAAGCTAAAACACGATCTGGGGTCTTTTTGCAAATACTGGAACTTTTGGGCCAAAACTGCAATTTCTTCCTAATCTTTTAAAAACAGGCCACGACCTCCTTCCTTGGTGGGTGACGAGCATCACCAGCTTGGTGACGAGCGTCACCATATGGCATACTTTCTTCTTCGAGCTAGGTACTTCGTGGCTTCAACTCAGAATGCTTCAAAAGGTTCCAAAATCTCCAATTATGCTCCAGACATGCTATAACCTGCAAAGACTCTTCTAGGACTCTAAAAAGACCAAAAAGACTCAATAAAAAGAACTTATATCATGGTTAAAAACCATAAAAACCATGATATATCAACTCCCCCAGACTTAGCTTTTGCTTGCCCTCAAGCAAACATTAGACAAAGAATAAGGTCGAGGTTTGAAAACAAGAAACAGTCAGTCAGTCATCAGAAACACCACACTAGTTAAAGCTTTCGAATCCACATACCACAGAGTCAACACAAGATCAAATTTCAGTCTAATTATCACAAGCTTAGCAAATCTCTCAAGTCCAGTCCAAATCCCTTCAAGAAATCCGAAATTTCTACTATCAACTCCTTATTTTTATCTAAGTGTGAAGTCTCATCAAAGCTCTATCATCTTAATCACTTTACAGATTCTTTTCCCTTCCTAACAACTGAACAAATCAATCTCAACACAGTTCTCCTATTTTCTCTTCCCTTAATCTTTTCCCTTAGGATATTTTCGATTTTTCACTTCTTTTTCTCAACTTTTTCAGTCTAAGATATGGTGCTACTCAATACTTGTGTTCCTTGTGAGGAGACAGGTTCTTGAATGTGTTCACTACTGTTGTTTCTTGTGAGGAGACAGGGTCATGAATGCACCATTCTTTGGACTTAATCTTTTTTAAAAAAAACTACATCAGGGAAAACCAAAGAGAGACTGTATTTTAATCTTATGTCAGTGCTTAAAGAGAGAATCAAGATCAATAAGAATCAATCACCAAGACAAGAAATTTAAAGTTCATTAAGGTGGAGCTAACAGCAAATTTTCCAGATTCTCTAAGAACCTAAACCTTCATTGCTAGACTGATCTACCTATGACTTTCAACTTAGTAAGACTTGTAATCAACTACTGTGGCAATGGTTCTTATCAGCAAAAACGTCTTATGGCTAGTTCCAAGAAAAACTAACAGTTTCAAAAATTTTGACTCTAGAAAAACAGGTTTTTTACTCAACTTTAAGACTCTATAAACATGACACAAAGCACACAACGTCAGTAACCACCTCCCCCAGACTTGAACAACACTGTCCCCAGTGTTATTAAGCCAAGAGTTGGTCAGAAAAATGAATGAGAAGTCGAAAAACCAAGTCAGAAAAGTGTTACCTCGCGTGGGGTCGGGTGACGAGCGTCACCACGACCTGTATTGCATAAATCTTATGTTAGATGTTAATTAACGAAGTGTTTGCATGTGTACTCGAAAGTTAGACTTTTTGAGCATTCAAACACATAATTAACAACATCCAAACATAGCAATAATAACCTGGGTCAACAATCTCACAAAACATCATCAAAGAAACTGACAACTGACTCAAAAGAAACATAAAAATGACTCAAAAGAAGGAAAAATAAAAAGAGAAAAAGGAACAAGTAACCAGATAATGAAGCCTCAATCCTCATCCTCACAAGGCTCAGTAGTGTAGTGGGGGCGGACACAACCACAGTTGCTAAGTGTAGCAACAGCATCCCAGAGTCCCTCAAAGCTATCAATGACATACTCCTGGAAAGCAGCCATATCCATGGGTGTCTGTGGTCGTGGAGGACGCCTGAAGGCAGCAGAAGAGCCACTCTGGCGTGTAGAAGGTCCAGCATCAGTAGCAGCAGCAGTAGAAGCAGAGGGACCAGCTGTAGCAGCTCTAGCAGGGCGCAGAGTTAAGGGGCGCAGAAGAGTCTGTGCTGGCATGAAGAATAGCTGGCGTGGGTCTGTCTGGATAGTAGTGAGTGCTCGCTGTGGCAACTTAATGCCAACATACTCTCCAAAAGTAGTAGTGAAAGTCCAGACAACTCTGGTCTTCATCCAAGTGACATGGCGCAGATACTGCTCATCCATAAGCGATCTATCACTGCGCAGACTGCAAGGGGTAACATCGATCTGGAAATGATGGAAGATCGGTGTCAACAAGCTGCCCACACTCTCAGTTTTCTCCCCTGGACTGGTGAATGGCTTGGTCTTCAAAGAGACCAAATGCTCAGCGAAAACAGCACCTAAATTGGCGCGAACCATACTATCAACTGGTATCGAATCATCCAGCATCTCATAAAGTCCGTAGTAAAGGAGAATCAGCTCGCTAACTCGAGTCTTGCTGGGCGCAGACTTGCACAGAATAGTATGACCAAAGAGGCGCAGAAGGTACCTCAAAACCGGATGTCTAACCTCTGTCTGCGTGCTGGTCTTGCTATCATAGACTCCATTCCCGAACTTGGACCAGAATGTCCTCATATGGGTCCACTGAGAGGGAAGGAGAACGCCTGTGGGATGGTCAGAGAAGCCATAGATCCCACAAAGCTCCATCAGACTGATCCGGTATCGAATCCCTCGGATCAGAAATGTCATAGTGCCTTCCTGAGCACGCTTCGCCAGCTCATTCGCGTAGTAGACGCGAACTGTAGAGAGAAGCTGGCGGACCAAATCTGGGTACAAGTCGTACTGCTGGAATGGCATAGTCCCCATGCCAATGCGCTCCAAAATCTCATAAACCTCCTCAAAGATCCCCATCTTCTGCAGAACAGCAGGATCCGCGAGCCTAGTAGGGATAATCTTAACTCCTAGCCACGCATTGTAGAACAGCGTGTCATACTCATCCCACTCCTCCTGAATATCACGGAATACACAGGTATCCCGAGCCACTTCTTGCTTCGGAGTCCCTGCCCAAGCCATCTCCGAGGCTATTTTCCGATCCTCTCGTTTGGGCCATGGGGGCCTGCAAATCGGGTGCTGACTGAAGGAATCTGTAGACCCTGTTGCAGTGCTGGAAGACGAGCTTTGTCTTAGTCTTTTCTCTTGACGAGGCATCTGCAAATTGAGCACCAAAATCGACCAAAATCATCTCAAAAGTTAGCAAATTTTTCAAAGTTCGAAAAATCAACCAAACAGGATCAAATAGCTAATGGCGATTAATCCCTACACTACCAGGAACACAATTCAAGCATCAGTTCAACCTAAATCACCCAAAATTTCCAGATTTTTGCAACTTTCATCATGAACTCAAAAATTCAAATAGTGCAAATCAACCGATTAAATCGCACAAAGATGGTTCCATTCCTCCAATACAACCTAACTAACCATGATTCAACAGTTAAATCAAGCCAATCAAGTCAAAAATCGAATTTTACCAAACCTGAGGCGGACTGAAAATTAGGGATTCCGAAAACATACCTTGCGGATCGTAAAAACTAAGTTGATATTCAGAAAGAGGAGTAAAATCTACACGGATTAGACTCTTGAATCACTCAATTTGGTTAAGAAAATCAAAAGTTATGAAATTCCTATTTCTCTCTAAGTGTTCGGTTATTTTGCAGGTTTTGGCTCGAGGGAGAAGAAGAAGAAGTTAAAACCCGTGTTCGATTCTTATGGGTGACGAGCGTCACCATAAGGGCGACGATCGTCACCGTTTTTTTTTTTTTTTTTTTTTTTTTTTTTTTTTTTTTAACTGAATAAAATTCTAATTACTAGTTCTAAGCACGAAAATAATTCCTAAGTATTATATCTACAACTTACCAGTGGGTTGCCTCCCACTAAGCGCTCTTTTAAAGTCATTAGCTTGACTTTGGTTGGCTGTTTAGACAGCTGGTGCCTGATCCTGAGACACAATGTGTCCTGCTGGAATCTCTGCTTGTGCCCAGTAATGCTTCACCCTTTGTCCATTGACAATAAACTCCTCTCCTTTGGAGTTAATCAGGACAATTGCACTATGTGGGCGAGCCTCTTTGACAGTGAAAGGACCTGACCATCTAGAACGCAGTTTACCAGGAAAAAGCTGTAAACGAGAGTTATAGAGTAATACCTGGTCATTGGGCTCGAAATGCCTGGAGATGATCTTCTTATCATGATATGCCTTTGTCCTCTCCTTGTATAACTTGGAGTTTTCATAGGCTAGATATCGAATCTCATCCAGTTCATTGAGCTGAATCAAGCGCCTTTCTGCAGCAGGTTTCAGATCGAAATTCAGCTTCTTGATTGCCCATTCTGCTCTGAACTCCAGCTCTACTGGTAGATGGCACGCCTTGCCATAGAGAAGGTGGAAAAGAGTAGTCCCAAGTGGCGTTTCGTAGGCAGTCCTGTAGGCCCATAATGCATCATCCAGCTTTGCAGACCAATCCTTCCTTGTTTTCCCAACTGTCTTTTCCAGAATTTGCTTGATCTGTCTGTTGGAAACCTCGACTTGTCCACTTGTTTGGGGGTGATAGGGCGTGGCCACTCTGTGCTGTACACCATACTTCTTCAACAGCTTGTCAAAAACCTTGTTGACAAAGTGAGAACCCCCATCACTTATGACAATCCGTGGGACACCAAATCTGGGAAAGATAATGGTCTTAAACAGCTTCAAAACCACTGCAGCATCATTAGTAGGAGTAGCCAACGCCTCTACCCACTTAGATACATAATCAACAGCAACCAGAATGTATCTATTCCCATAAAATGAGGGAAAAGGTCCCATGAAGTCAATACCCCAACAATCGAAAACTTCAACTTCCAGAATGAAGTTCTGTGGCATCTCATGTCTCCTGCTGATTTTTCCTCTTCTCTGACAAGTATCACAGCTTGTGATGAAGGCTTGGGCGTCCCTGAACATGGTAGGCCACCAAAATCCAGCCTGCAAAACCTTAGAGACAGTCTTGAATGTAGCAAAGTGTCCAGCATAGTCTGATCCATGACAGTGGAAGAGCACGTCCTGAACTTCTTCTTCTGCTAAACATCTTCTGTAAATACCATCAGCACAATGCTTGTAGAGGTATGGCTCATCCCAATAGAATCTCCTAAGTTCTCTCAAGAACTTCTTCTTAGCATATCCTTTAAAATCATGTGGTTCATCCTCTGCAGCAAGGTAGTTTGCAATATCAGCATACCAGGGTCTCTTTGGATCATGTAAAGCATAAACAGGCTCTGCAAAAGCTTTCCCCAAACTTGCACAAATCGCAGATAAGTGTGGAGATCGGTGACGAGCGTCACCAATGTTGGTGACGAGCGTCACCTCGCTCGTATACTTTTATCGCGAATGGTCTTGGTTGGTGACGAGCGTCACCCCCCTGGTGTCGCTCGTCACTCCCTGTAGTTTCGTGAAAACTGCAGGTTTTCGACACTTTCCTCCTGTTCTCTGGTTTCCACTAAGTAAACATTCTCTTCAGGCAAGAAATCATTGATGGGAACACTGTCTTCGACCTGAATCCGGGATAAATGGTCAGCAACTCCATTCTCAACCCCTTTCTTATCCTTCACTTCAATATCAAATTCCTGAAGAAGCAGGATCCATCTCAACAGCCTTGGTTTTGCATCCTTCTTCTGCATTAAGTACTTCAGTGCTGAATGGTCAGTATGAACCACGACCTTGGAGCCAACAAGATACTGCCTGAACTTCTCAAAAGCAAACACAACAGCTAACGATTCCTTCTCAGTTGTTGCATAATTCTTCTGAGCATCATCCAAAGTCCTACTTGCATAGTAGATGGCGTGGAGTTTCTTGTCTTTCCTCTGTCCCAGCACTGCTCCAACTGCAAAATCGCTGGCATCACACATTACCTCAAAAGGCAAGTCCCAATCTGGAGGCTGCACAACAGGGGCTGTAACCAACGCCTGTTTGATCTGTTCAAAAGCAGATTTGCACTCTTCTGTGAACTCAAACTTCACATCTTTGCAGAGGAGAGCAGTAAGTGGACGTGCTATCTTGCTAAAATCTTTGATGAGCCTTCTGTAGAAGCCTGCATGTCCCAGAAAACTCCTCACTGCTTTGACTGAATCAGGTGCTTGCAGACTTGTCATCACCTCAATTTTCGCCCTATCCACCTCTATACCGTCTCCTGAGACTCTGTGACCAAGTACAATACCATCCTGTACCATAAAATGGCACTTCTCCCAATTTAAAACCAAGTGTTTCTCTTCGCATCTCTGCAGAACTGCACACAGGTTGTCCAAACAGCTCTTGAAAGAAGATCCATAAACAGAGAAGTCATCCATGAACACCTCCATAAACTTCTCTATCATGTCTGTGAAAATCGACATCATGCATCTCTGGAAGGTTGCAGGAGCATTACACAGACAAAAGGGCATTCTGCGATAGGCAAAAGTGCCATAAGGACAGGTAAACGTGGTCTTCTCCTGATCATCTGGATGGATGGGGATCTGAAAGAAGCCTGAATACCCATCAAGGAAGCAGTAATACTTGTGATTCGCCAGCCTTTCTAGCATCTAATCGATGAAAGGTAGAGGAAAATGGTCCTTCCTTGTTGCTGCATTCAGTTTCCTGTAGTCTATATACATCCTGTGTCCTGTCACAGTCCTGGTTGGAATCAGCTCATCCTTGTCATTCTTGACCACGGTGACACCTCCTTTCTTAGGCACCACGTGCACTGGACAAACCCAAGCACTGTCTGAAATAGGATAGATGATACCAGCCTGCAACAACTTCATGATCTCTTTCTTGACCACATCTTGCAAATTCGGATTTAGCCTCCTCTGATGCTCAACTGATGATTTCGATTCATCTTCTAGGTGTATTCTATGCATGCACAAGTCTGGAGAAATACCTGAAATGTCATCAAGAGAATAACCAAGAGCTTTGCGAAATTTTCGCAGCTTGCTTAGCAATAGGGTGAGCTCTGCATTGTTCAATGAAGCATTAACAATAACAGGATAGGTGGAGTTTTCTCCTAGGAATGCGTACCTTAGCCCTGCAGGGAGCTGTTTAAGCTCAACTTTTGGTGCTTTTGCTGCTGACCAGTCACCCATTGTGGCGGCTTTTGCAGATGTGGAGACAAGTTCATCCTGTGCAACCAGTTGCATAACTTGTGCAGTAGCATCCATCATCTTTGTGTAGCATGTTGCAGCAGCATCTAAATGCTCATACTCAGCTGTAGAAGTGGTCAACGCCCTTTCCAAGGGGTCATCTGGACTCATCTCATGGAAGATCTGATCAGCAATGTTTGTGAGAACATCAACATAAAAAGTCTGTCCATCTATGGTTGGCCTCTTCATCAGCTTGTCCATTTCGAATTTCATCACTAAATCGCCAACATTCAGCTCTATTCTACCCTTCCTGACGTCAATAATAGCTCCTGCAGTGGCCAGGAAGGGTCTGCCAAGAATCAAGGGGTCTTTGGGCTCTTCTCCATACTCTAAAACCACAAAATCAGTAGGGATCATACAATCTCCTACTTTGATAGGAACATCCTCTATCACCCCTTCAGGAACTCTAACTGATCTATCAGCTAGGACAAGAGATATCCTTGTAGTTTTAAAATCAGTCATCCCCAAACTCTTTGCAACAGAGTGGGGCATGAGGTTCACACTAGAACCAAGATCACACAATGACCTCTCAAACTTGTCATTGAAGATGGTGCAGTCTAAAACAAAGCTTCCTGGGTCTGAAAGCTTCTCTGGAACTCTGTTCTGAATCACTGCACTGACCTGCTCGTTGATCATCATAGCTCCAACCTCAAGGCTCAAGTTGTTGGTCACCATTCTCTTCACATACCTCCTAATAACAGGAGTGATCCTTACAGCATCAATCAATGGGATCTCTATCACCAACTTGTCCATGATAGCTTTGCATCTGGCATCCTCAAGCTCCTGCTTAGACTTCGTAGGATGCTTAGGATAGGGTATCTTGGGTTTATACACGGTCTCTTTAGCATTATCTGAAGTCTTAGGCGAAACTGCAATATGTGGTGTCTGGTGACGAGCGTCACTGGACTGGTGACGAGCGTCACTCACTTTGGACAAGTCGGGGTCGAGTACTGGATTTGGGTGACGAGCGTCACCCCCTTGGTGACGGTCGTCACTAATAAGTGAAGAATCAGGCTCGGGGTTGTCCTCATTGGGTGACGAGCGACACCCATTATTGGTGACGATCGTCACCAATGGTTCTGCAGCAAAATTTTCTTCATCTTCATACTCTTCTACACCCACGAAATTTCTTGAGGTTATATCCTTCTGCAACACTGGTTGCAGGTTCCTTCCACTCCTCAATGTGATGGCATTCACGTGGTGTTTGGGATTAGCATCAGTTCTTCCTGGAAGAAATCCTTCTTGCCTCTGAACAGCTCCTGCAGTTTGAGCAACTTGAACATCAAGCTTCTTCATATGAGAGTTCAGACTCTCAATTTTCCCATTCAGGTCCTGATAGAGCGAATCTATCTTGCCATTGAAGTTCACAGTAAGCTTCTGTTGTCCTTCCAGAATCTGTTCTAACATTGCTTCCATTTTGTTCTCTTGTGGAGGTGCTGGTTGATAGGAAGTAGAACCATAGTTTCTGTAGTTTCCACTGCTCTGGAATGGCTTCTGATACTCTGTCTTCTGAAAAGGGGGTCTAGGAGTGAAACCAGGCGTGTTCTGTCCTCCTGTAGGGGCATTTTTCTGATTGTTGTTGCTGTATCCTCTGTTCCACTGCTGGTTCCCATACCTTTGTCCCTGAAATCCGCCAGAGTTGATGAAATTTACATCCTCCTGCTCAACTTCCTCTGGAGCTTCGAAAGTCTCTACTTCTGCAGCAAAGTGAACTGACTTCTTCCCTACCAAAAGGCTGTGCATATCATCCAACTTAGCCTTAACTTCAGCAATCTGATTTCCATCAGCTGCACCAGCTTGTTTCATTCTCTGAAAGTCTGCATTTTTAGTGCTGTTGCTGCAGACCAAGTTCTCAATCAGTCTCACCGCCTCCTCTGGTCTGTTGGTATTGAAGTTTCCACTGCTTGAGGCATCCAGCACCATCTGATATTTCCAGTCAATGCGTCTGAAAAAGATCCCAAGCAATTGCACCTGACTGAAACCATGATGAGGACAGTCCCTCTGATAAGACTTGAACCTGATCCAAGAAGCCTTGAAAGCTTCAGTAGGGCCTTGTGTAAATGATGCAATTTTCGTTCTCATGTCTTCTGATCTGGCATCATCATAGAAATTGTTCAGAAAAGCATTCTTGGTGTCCTCCCAAGTAGTTAGTGAAGCAGGTTCCAGTTGCTTTAGCCAATATGCAGCTTCTCCTCCAAGAGAGTAAGGAAAAAGCTTGCAGAACAGAAAGTCATTGCTAACCCCATTAGCTTTGACACTGGAAGCCAAGTCCTCGAACCTCTCTATGTGGTCCATAGGATGCTCATGAGGTAAACCATGGAAGGGATGCTGTCCAACCAGCTGATAGTAGACAGGTTTAACCTCAAAATCGTTCCTCTGGAAGGTAGGAGGTCGGATTGCAGCTCTGTTGGCATAGAACTGATCAGGTCTGTTGTAATCGCCTAGAGTCCTCTGAACAAAACGCCCAGCAGCGTTATTGACAGCAGCAGGGACTCCCACGTTCTCAGACACTTGCTGAACCTGCTGTTCAACAATGACATTCCCCTCTTGATCAATTCTCTGCCCCTCTTCGTTCCTCCTGTTTCCTTCCCTGTCAACCAAGTGACCTTCTGCATCTTCAACCAAGATCAGTGGAGCGACCATTGCAGATTGCTTCTTAGCTTTCCTGTTAGTTCTCTCCAACCTGGCAAGCTCGTCGATGCTCAAAGTCACAAGCTCCTTCTCTTTGTTGCTTCTGGTTCTGCGATTAGGCATACACCTGAAACAGGAACAAAGAAAAGTAGCTGAAAATCAGTAAAGAAATAAAAACTTAGACAAAATCCTAATACTAAAAATCGATAGGCAGCTATTACTCCCCGGCAACGGCGCCAAAAACTTGATAGGGTTCAAGTTTTACCCAAATAAAACTACTGCAAGTGCACAGCAAAAGCAGTTGTAGTACAAGGGGTTATCGAATCCCAAGGGAGTATGTAAACCACACTAGCGATTATAGATTCAGATTAAGCTAAGCGATAAATAATGAATGTAATGCAAAACAGTAAAATAAATGCAAGAGGGCATTTTTATGCTTGTTCTTAAAGTTCAGAAGGCTAAAGGCGCTAAGTCAGGACAGTTCGCAGGTTGAATCTGAGAGTGTATAATGCATGCAATCAGGAATGAATTAAAACCATCTTGAACATGAATCGCAAAGATATAACTAATCAATTCTCATTGCAGAAGTTATCTATGTCTAAATCACAGAGTTTCAAATCCCTTTGCAAATCCTAACAACCTAAACATGCAGTAATGATCAGGTTCAATTGTTCACAAAACTCCTAAGCCAAATCTCTTTGTACTAGGGCGTTTTGCTCATCTAATACTAGTTCAGGTGATTAATAATGCTGTCACATCTATCAAAAACCTAGGGTTTCGAAATCCAGATGATGTGTCTAAGAAATCGATATGAATGCAAGCACAGATGAAGAACCAATGAATTTCCTATAAGTTTTTAGCAATTCTACAAACTCTTCTTCAACCTTTGAAAAGCCCTAACTTAACTAACAAACTACTCAGACATGGTGATTTGAGAAAACATCATGAAAAGAATAGATTGCATAAAAGAAATAAGAAGTAGAAATAAAGGAGTTCGAAATCTGCTCTGAAGGAGTCTGATTTGTCTCTCCAAAAGCTCTTCTACAAATCTCTCTCTAAAGCTCTCAAAAATAATAAGATACAAGATATATGCCAAAAGAATGGCTGAAAAACCTAATATATAAGCTAAAACACGATCTGGGGTCTTTTTGCAAATACTGGAACTTTTGGGCCAAAACTGCAATTTCTTCCTAATCTTTTAAAAACAGGCCACGACCTCCTTCCTTGGTGGGTGACGAGCGTCACCAGCTTGGTGACGAGCGTCACCATATGGCATACTTTCTTCTTCGAGCTAGGTACTTCGTGGCTTCAACTCAGAATGCTCCAAAAGGTTCCAAAATCTCCAATTATGCTCCAGACATGCTATAACCTGCAAAGACTCTTCTAGGACTCTAAAAAGACCAAAAAGACTCAATAAAAAGAACTTATATCATGGTTAAAAACCATAAAAACCATGATATATCAGCCACCTTATGCTTAACCCCATACTTTCTCAAGAGGCTCTCAAAAACCTTGTTTACAAAGTGGCTTCCTCCATCACTTATAACAACCTTGGGTACCCCAAACCTTGGAAAGATGATACTCTTGAACAATTTGATCACAACCTTAGAGTCATTTGTAGGGGAGGCAACAGCCTCAACCCATTTGGAGACATAATCCACAGCTACTAAGATGTACTTGTTGCCGTATGAAGAAGGAAAATGCCCCATGAAGTCAATACCCCACGCATCGAACACGTCAACCTCGAAGATAGGAACTTGAGGCATTTCATTCCTCTTGGTAATGTTCCCTGCTCGCTGAGATGCCTCACAGCTCTTCACAAACTCGTGTGCATCTTTGAAGATAGACGGCCACCAGAAACCCGCTTACAACACTTTCGTGGCAGTTTTGAATGAAGCGAAGTGTCCTCCGTAGGAAGAGCCATGGCAATGATAGAGGATATCCCTGGCTTCTTCCTTTGTAACACATCTTCGGTACAAGCTGTCTACTCTTCTTTTGTATAGGTAAGGCTCATCCCAAAAGTAGTCACTAGCCTCCCTCAAAAACCTCTTCTTGTGATAGCTGTTGAGATGTGTTGGCTCCTCACCACATGCTAGGTAGTTCACCACATCAGCATACCATGGTAGATCCTCCTCTTTAAAACTCAACACTTCCTCAAACCTTCCTTCTAGCGTCCCACAAACAGCAGTAGTAATCGCCATAAGTTGTTCTTCTGGAAGAGAGTCGTCTAAAGGGAGAGACTCGTTGATCCGTAGCCTTGAGAGGTGGTCAGCGACTCCATTTTCTATCCCCTTCTTGTCTTTAATTTCCATGTCAAACTCCTGAAGTAAGAGAATCCATCTTAAGAGCCGAGGCTTAGTGTCTTTCTTTGAGTAGATGTATCGTAGAGCAGCATGATCCGTGTATACAATAGCCTTGGAGCCAACGAGATACGATCTGAACTTCTCAAAGGCGAAGACTACTGCAAGCAGCTCCTTCTCCGTAGTGGTGTATCGTGATTGCGTGTCATCCAAGGTCCTTGAAGCATAATAGATCACATGTAGCTTCTTGTCCTTCTTCTGACCAAGGACTGCTCCTACAGCATAGTCACTAGCATCACACATAATCTCAAAAGAGAGAGACCAGTCTGGTGCTTGGACTATAGGGGCTGACGTGAGGGCTTCCTTGATGGTCACGAAAGCCTTCAAACACTCCTCATCGAATACAAACTCAGCTTCCTTGCACAACAGCCGTGTAAGGGGGCGTGCAATCTTTGAGAAATCTTTGATGAAGCGCCTATAGAACCCTGCGTGTCCCAAGAAGCTTCTGATCCCTTTAACATTAACCGGCGGCTCCAAACCCATCATAACCTCAACCTTAGCCTGATCAACCTCAATACCCCTCTCTGAAATCTTGTGACCGAGCACTATCCCTTCCTTGACCATGAAGTGGCATTTCTCCCAGTTCAGCACCAGGTTTGTTTCTTCACAACGTTTAAGTACCCTGCAAAGATTCAACAAACACGCAGGAAAGGACACACCATACACAGAGAAGTCATCCATAAACACCTCTACCATCTCCTTTATAAGATCGGAGAAGATCGACATCATACACCGCTGAAAGGTAGCCGGTGCATTACACAATCCAAACGGCATCCTTCGATATGCAAAGGTACCGTAGGGACATGTAAAAGTCGTTTTCTCCTCATCGTTTGGGTGAATAGGTATTTGAAAGAAACCGCTATACCCATCGAGAAAACAGTAGTAAGGGTGATTTGCAAGTCTCTCAAGCATCTGATCAATAAAAGGCAAAGGGAAATGGTCTTTTCTAGTCGCAAGGTTAAGCTTTCTATAGTCAATACACATTCTATGACCAGTAATGGTCCTAGTAGGGATAAGTTCATCCTTTTCATTCCTTATGACCGTGATCCCCCCCTTCTTAGGCACCACGTGTACAGGTGAAACCCACGTGCTGTCACTTATGGGATAGATCACGTCAGCCTATAATAGCTTAAGGATTTCCTTCTTAACAACCTCTTTCAAGTTAGGATTCAAACGCCATTGATGTTCTACAGAAGTGGCGTTCTCATTATCTAAGTGAATCCTATGAGTGCAAAGCATTGGTGAAAGACCTTTGATGTCACTTAAAGAGTACCCAATGGCCTTCCTATACTTTCTCAGCTCAGTTAAGAGCGAGTGCAACTCATCATCACTAAGGTTTTCATTTACTATCACGGGATAGGTGTCATTAGGTCCTAAGAAAGCATACCTTAGCCCTTTTGGGAGCTCCTTAAGGTCCACCTTTGGGGCTAACAGCTCACTCCAGTCATCCTCGTGGCTGTTGTTGTTGTTCTCCTCCTTGGAACTCTCCCTTGAACTCGAGGCATGGCCCTTCAGACTGCTTTCCTCTATCGCTATCCCTTCTGTGATCGAGTCCCCCGGTCGATTCTCCTCTCGATGTCGTCTAGATCGAGCCATTTCACTCGATTCACTTACTCGATTTGATATGGATCGAGTAAGGGATCGAGACGTTGAGTCGATCTCTTGATTGGACTCCAAAGTGATAGGGAGGTCTTTCTCGATCGTCAACTCGATTGTTTCTTCTGATCGGGCATCATTCTCGATCTGTTGGTCGATTGTTGCACCGGATCGAGTTGGGTTCTCGATTGGCTTGTCGATCTGACTCCTGGATCGAGTGATAGCGTCGATCTCGGAGTCGATTTCTAGGCAACATCCTTCTTCATTCTTGATGATCCTCCTCGAATCTAGCAGGTTCACGTACTCTTGGGTCCTCTGGTCCACATAGCCGAACTCTCCTGGCTCCTTAGTGAGTGCTAGCTTCAAATGGTCTTCTAGAGCTAGCTCTTCCAGCAACTCATCCGCCAAGGCATCCATCGTTTCGATATAGAAAGCTTGTCCTTCAATGGTTGGCTTCTTTAGAACCTTGTTGATGTCAAAGTCTAGCCTGATCTCTTTCCCCAAATGCAAGGCAATCTTCCCATTCTTCACGTCTATTATGGCTCCGGCCGTTGCGAGGAATGGTCTCCCTAAGATGAGTGGGTCTTTCGGCTCCTCGTCCATCTCCAGCACTACAAAGTCTATAGGTACATTCACACCACTGATTCGCACCGGTAAGTCTTCAAGCAGCCCCACCGGTAATCTCACGCTCCTATCAGCCAGCACCAATGAGATCCGACATTCCTTAAACCGAGTGAAACCAAGCTTCTTAGCCACGGAGTGAGGCATCAAGTTTATGCTAGCTCCAAGATCACACAAGCAACTCTTGAACTCTAGAGGACCTAAAGCACAAGGTATGGTGAAGCTTCCAGGATCTCCCAGCTTCTTAGGCACTATCTCCTTATGAATAACCGCACTACACTCTTCGCTTAGTACAAGCACCTCTTTGCTTTCTTTGTTCTTCTTCACAAGGGTGTCCTTGAAAAACTTGGTGCACTTGGGCATCATAGCGAGACAGTCTACAAGAGGCAACTTTATCTCCACGTCTCTCAAGTGCTTCTCAAACAGGATCCGGTGCTTCTCTATTAACTGCTTTTTGAAATAACCCGGGAATGGCAACTTCGGTACGTAAGGTGGGGGCACGTAGTCATCCTTTTCCTTGGTGGTTTTCTCAGCCTTTTTCTCAATGAATGCCTTGTCACCTCTTCTCGGTCCTTGGATCCATACGTTGTCAAAGTTTATCTCCTCATTATCAGCTGAAAGTTTACCCTCCCCCTCTTGAATTACAACGTCCTCGTTGTTCTTTGTAGAGACCGGAGGCTCAAGCTCTTTGCCACTTCGTAACATAATAGCATTGGCATACTCCTTGGGGTTTTGCTCACACTTTCCCGGGAGGCTGTTATGTCCACTCGTGCTTGCCTTGCCCTTCTCCAGCTGCTTGATCTTGTTGTTGAGGTTTGTGATTTGAGTGGAGAAGTCGGTTAAGGATGAATCTAGCCGAGTGTTCATTTCAGCGAACTTCTGATTTGTAGAAGCTTGCCCTTGTATTAGCTGTTGGAACATTGCTTGAACCGGATCAACTTGTTGTTGCTTCGGTTGTTGTTGCTGTTGAGGTGCAAAGCCCGGAGGGTAGTTAGGAGTATAACCCTTGTTTTGTTGTTGTTGCCCTTGGAAGTTGCCTTGCCCTTGACCGTGGAATCCACTACTCGGTTGAAAACCTTTGTTGTAAGGGATGAAAGGTTTAGCTTGTTGAGCAGGGTACACTTGATCTTTAGGGTTGGCTACATTGGTGTTTCGGTAAGAGAGGTTGTTGTTCTGGTAGCCTTGGTTGTAGCCTTGAGACTTGTAGTTGTTTTGTCCAGCCACCCAATTTGCTTCTTCTTGGCTTAGCTCTAACTCCTCTTGGTTTTCATCAGCTTCACCAACGAAGTGAACATGCTTCTGATTAGCTAAGACCAACTTGTCAATCTTCTCATGCAACGATTTGAGCTCCTTCTTGTGAGACTCTAATTCTGATCCCCGCGGTGCTCGGTCATAATCCTCGGCATAGTTTCCATCACTCAACGCCAGGTTCTCTATCAGCTCCATACCCTCTTCTACTTCTTCACCGAGGAAGTTCCCTTTGCTAGCTGTATCAAGCAACAACCGGATCTTTGGTGAAGCTCCACGGTATATTGTGCTGAGTAGAGTCTCCTCACTGAACCCGTGATGAGGGCATTGGATCGTGTAATCTTTGAAACGCTCCATAGCCTCGTTGAATGTTTCGTTGTTCCTTTGAGTGAAACCGCTGATTTCGCTTCTCAACCGAGCAGTCCTGGTGCTTGAGAAGAACTTTGAGAGGAAAGCCTTTTTACATTCAGCCCATGATGTGATGGTGCCTTATGGGAGGGTCTTCTCCCAATGTCCAGCTTTGTCTCCGAGTGAAAAGGGGAAGAGACGCAGATTGAAGGCATCTTCTGATATACCGTTGATCTTAATCATTCCACACACTTGCTCGAAATTGTCCAAGTGCTCCAAGGGGTCTTCCATTGCTAAGCCGTGGAACTTGTTGTTTTGCACCATGGATATGAACCCCGGCTTGATCTCAAAGTTATTGTTTTGTACCGGAGGAGGAGTGATCCTAAACCTATTGTGGTGGGTATTGGGAGCATCTCCGGCTCCTATGATCCTCAGAGGTCTAGCCGCGTGTTGGGGGTTTCCATTGCCCCGTCCTGCTGGAGGTGGTCCTTCTGGATGCTCGTGTTCAGCCATGTCTTCAAAGTTAACCAGACCTTGCTGAACAATCTCCTCAAAGGCTCTTGTTTGATCTCTGACTCTTCTTTGCCGTGAGTGACCAAGCTGATGAATGTTGTCTAAGGGTTGTAGAAGATTGTTGTCTCCCCTTGAACGAAGATTCATGTACCTGAAAACACACGGTTTAGAGTAGTAGGATTAGTAACTTGAAAAAGGTAAAGACTTAGTCTTTGCTAAGACCCAAATCTCTATGTTCGCTAAGCAACCTAGAATGGCAACAGCGCCATTTGATAGACGTTTTCTTACGGTCTAATGCAGCAGAGAGGTTATCAAAACTCTAATGCAAGCAATGTTGTAGTAAGGCAAGCAGGAGAGTGTCAATCCACTTCTAGATGATAGAGAATCCACAGAGAATGCAAGGTCTAAGACAAATCTAAGCAAATGAGACAGTTTATGAGAAATAATCTAAAAACTAAATGCAGCAACCTCAACAGATTGAAACCTATTTTAAAAATACTAGAAAGGAAGCAGTTACCACGAGGAACAAACAGATAAATTAAAGGGAAGAGCTTCGAATTGTTAAAATTCGACTAGTGGATCGACCACAAGATCGACCACTAGATCGAGCAGAAACGATCGATCTCGTCTAAAACCGTAAGGACAATGAATCTAAAGACCAGGATGCTATCAGGTAACAAGCTAAAGATGATATGAGACGTAAATATGCTGGAAGAGAGGGCTTTAGGGTTGAGATTCATATAAGGGGTTTCAAAGATCGATCTTGGGTTTGAAACTTTAGATCGACTCACTTGGTGAGGATCTCTAAGCCTCGAAAACAAAACAAGATCTATCCGTGGCTTTCGGTATAGATCACTCTTTCATCCTCTCCTCCAAACCCATGGCTTCCGGTGGAAAGAGAGGTTGAAAGGCAAGGAAAACAGATTTCGAACAATGGCTTAACTAGTCCCCCAAACTTCCATGGCTTTTGGGAAGGGGTAACTAGTCTCTAGGGTGAGATCTTCCGAGGTCCCTGGATCCTGTCAAGGTAAGGGACCACTCGGATCATGAAGCTCTTGGCGTGAGAGTCTTCAAGCATTAAGCTTTCAACACCTTAGAAGAGATAGCCTTAAAAACGTTTAGAAAACAAACCAAGATCGAACCTTTTCTACCCCTTAATCCTCTCAACCCCTAACCCAAAGTAGACTACTCACTACACATAAAGTAAATCAAGCAAGGTAGAAGAAATGAAACAATAAACATGAAACAACGACTAGATTAAACGATAAGGTTCGAGAATACAAAAGCTTGAAAAGAAAAACTGGTTCAACAATGGTGTTCTTACGAAAACCAGAGAGAAAACATGAAAGAAAAGATAAGAAATCTAAAAGTTATCGAAAAAAAAGCATTCGCCGCCTTGGCTAAAATGTCAAAACAGTCCAATGGTCCCCCCTTCGCTAACAGCCAAAAACGGTTGAAAGGACAGAGATCGACCATTGGATCGAGTTGTTCTCTCGATCATATCCGGCCATCGTGTCTTCGGCTCGATCCGGGTCTCGATCTTCTTCGGTGAATCGAGTGTTGCATCAGATCTTGGTATCGATCTTCGGGAGGATCGAGTGGTGTACTCGATCCGGCTCTCGCTCTGCATGGCGTCATTTACGTCTGTACCGATACATCGATTGCTTCACTCGATCTCCGTCTCGATCATTATCCTTGGATCGCCTAGTTGGCTCGATCTTCTGGTCGATCAACCCCTAGATCGACCGGCCATGCTCGATCTGCTCCTCGATCATTGGTCCTTAGCACACTCCCGAGCTTCCATGAACTGCTACATCGGCCTCCACACCTCCACGAACCTCCGTGTCTCCAAAGCAACCAGAAACAACCTGGAATGGATGCAAAATGCAGAGAAAATGCATATGCTAATGCAAGAATGCTCTAGGACCCTAAGTGATGCAATCTAGCCTAAAACATGATACAAATGCATGAAAAACTACCTAATGAGTATGCAAAATGTATGCAATATGCAATGATATCAGTAGCTCATCAAGCTCATGTAGCTGAATCAACCGTTTCTCCTGAGCTGTCTTGAGGTTGTAGTTCAGCTGCTTCACTGCCCATAGTGCTCTATGCTTCAACTCAACAGGAATATGGCATGCCTTGCCGTAAAGAAGAGTGAAAGGAGTAGTACCAATAGGAGTCTTGAAAGTGGTTCGGTAAGCCCACAAAGCATCATCGAGTTTGACCGCCCAATCTTTTCTAGTAGCCCCAATTGTCCTCTCTAGTATAGCCTTGATCTGCCTGTTAGACACCTCTACTTGCCCACTAGTTTGAGGATAATAGGGAGTTGCTACCTTGTGCTTCACTCCATACTTCGTCAAGAGGCTTTCAAACACCTTGTTGATAAAGTGGCTTCCTCCATCGCTGATCACTATCTTGGGTACTCCAAACCATGGGAAGATGATGGTTTTGAAGAGCTTGATCACCACTTTTGCATCGTTTGTTGGGGAAGCTATAGCCTCAACCCACTTAGACACATAATCAACAGCCACCAAGATGAATTTGTTGTCGTAAGAAGATGGGAACGGTCCCATGAAATCTATCCCCCAAGCGTCAAAGACATCAACTTCAAAGATTGGTACCTGAGGCATCTCATTTCTCTTGGTGATGTTCCCTGCCCTTTGAAAAGCTTCACAAGCTTTAACAAATTCATGAGCGTCGTTCAACAGCAATGGCCACCAAAAGCCGGCTTGTAACACCTTTGTAGCAGTCTTGAAAGAAGGGAAATGACCTCCATAAGATGAGCCGTGACAATGTAGAAGTATGTCCTTAGCTTCTTCCCTTGTTACACAGCTTCTATACAAGCTGTCCACTCCTCTTTTGTACAAGTATGGCTCGTCCCAAAAGTAATGGGAGACATCTCTCATGAACTTCTTCTTGTGGTAGTGGTCTAGATGAGAAGGCTCCTCTCCACAAGCTAAATAGTTTACTATATCAGCATACCAAGGCAAGTCTTCTTCCTTGAAACTCAAAACCTCTTCAAACTTGTCTTCAAGCCTTCCACATACTGCCGTGGTGATCATTATGAGCTGCTCCTCTGGAAGTGAATCATCTAATGGCAAATTTTCATTGACTCTCATCCTAGAGAGGTGATCAGCAACACCATTCCCTATCCCATTCTGGTCTTTTATCTCCATATCAAACTCTTATAGAAGGAGAACCCACCTTAAGAGCCTCGGCTTTGTATCCCTCTTGGAATAGATGTACCTCAAAGCTGCGTGATCTATGTATACAACAACCTTAGAGTCCACCAAGTATGATCTGAACTTGTCAAAGGCTAACACAACGGCCAGCAGCTCCTTCTTGGTTATAGCATATCTCACTTGCGTGTCATCCAAGGTACGACTGGCGTAGTAGATAACATGCAACCTCTTGTCTTTCCTCTGACCAAGAAGTGCTCCCACGGCGTAGTCGCTCGCATCACACATGATTTCAAATGGTAGGCTCCAGTCTGGTGCTTGTACTATTGGCGCGGACACAAGAGCCTCCTTGATGGTCTTGAAAGCATGAATACATTCCTCATCAAAGACAAAATCAGCTTCCTTGCATAACAACCGTGTGAGGGGTCTTGCTATCTTGGAGAAATCTTTTATGAATCTCCTGTAGAAGCCCACGTGACCTAAGAAGCTCCTCACTCCCTTTACATTAACCGGCGGCTCAAGACTCATCATGACCTCAACCTTAGCTTTATAAACCTCTATTCCTTTCTCTGATATCTTGTGGCCAAGTACGATCTCTTCCTTCACCATGGAGTGACACTTCTCCCAGTTCAGCACCAAGTTTGTCTCCTCACACCGCTTAAGTACCTTGCAAAGATTCAACAAACAATCCTCGATTTCCTTGTCTATCTGACCACTGGATCGAGTGAGTATATCGATTTCGGGGTCGATCTCTAGGCACCCGTCTTCATCTTCTTTCACAACTTTTCTAGAGTCAAGCAGATTAACATACTCTTGGGTCTTCTCATTCAAGAAGCCATACTCTCCTCTCTCCTTAGTCAGAGCCAGCTTCAAGTGATCCTCTTGTGCCAACTCTCCAAGCAATTCATTTGCCAAAGCATCCAATGTTTCAATGTAGAATGCTTGTCCTTCAATGATTGGCTTCTTCAAGACCTCATTGATATCAAAATCTAGCTTGATGTCCTTGCCAAGGTGCAGAGCTATCTTCCCATTCTTTACATCAATGATTGCTCCGGCAGTTGCAAGGAATGGTCTTCCAAGTATAAGCGGATCTTTAGGCTTTTCACCCATCTCAAGCACAACAAAGTCGGTTGGTACATTGACATCGCTTATTCTCACTGGAAGATCTTCTAGCATACCCACTGGAAGTCTTACGTTTCTCTCAGCTAACATAAGGGAGATCCTACACTCTTTGAAATGTGTACAACCTAGCTTCTTTGCTATAGAGTGGGGCATGAGATTGATACTTGCTCCCAAATCACATAAACAGCTCTGAAACTTCAATGGACCCAAAGCGCAAGGAATGGTGAAGGATCCTGGATATCCTAGCTTCTTAGGCACCATTTCTCTATGGATAATAGCACTACACTCTTCACTAAGCACCAAAACTTCTTTACTCTCCTAGTTCTTCTTTGTAAGGGTGTCTTTGAAGAACTTAGCACACTTCGGCATCATAGCTAGACAATCCACAAGAGGCAACTTGATCTCCACATCCTTTAGATGCTTCTCAAATCAGAGTATGTGCTTCTCTATCAGCTGTTTCTTGAAGCGGCCATGAAAAGGAAGCTTCGGTACATACGGTGGAGGCACATAAGCATCCTTCTCCTTAGTAGCTTGCTCTGCTTTCTTCTCTACAACTACTTCTTTGCCTTTCCTTGGACTCTCAATCCACACATTATCAAAGGTGATTTCTTCATCAGCTGAAAGCTTACCCTCCCCCTCTTGAATCACAATGTCCTCATTGGTCTTAGGAGCAACTCACGGTGGAAGTTCTTTCCCACTTCTTAGTATTATAGCGTTTGCATACTCTTTGGGATTCTGCTCACACTTGTCCAGTAAGCTGCTCTGACCGCTTGTACTAGCCTTGCCCTTCTCTAACTGCTTGATCTTGTTGTTCAGATTGGTTATCTGTGTTGAGACGCCAGTAAGAGAGGAGTCTAGGCGGTTGTTCATCTCAGCAAACTTCTGATTACTTGAAGCTTGACCTTGTACCGGATATTGAGGTTGGGGTTGCATCTGTTGTTGTTGTGGAACGAAGCCAGGAGGAAACATAGGAGTGTAGCCTTTGTTGCCTTGCTGTTGCTGCTGACCCTGAAAGTTCCCTTGTCTTTGCCCTTGAATGCCACTATTCGGTTGAAAATCCTTGTTATAAGGAACAAACGGCTTTGCTTGCTGAGGGGGGTACACTTGATCTTTAGGGTTTTCAACATTTGTGCTCCTGTAAGAGAGATTGTTGTTGGCTTGGTAACCTTGTGAATAACCATGAGTCTTGTTATAGTTCTGACCAGAAATCCAGTTAGCTTCTTCTTGACTCAAGTCTAGCTCCTCTAAGACTTCTTCGGCTTCACCCACAAAGTGCACGTGCTTCTGATTGGCAAGCACTAGCTTGTCTATTTTCTCATGCAGCGACTTGAGCTCTTTCTTGTGAGACTCTAGCTCAGAACCTCGTGGTGCACGGTCATAATCTTCGGCGCAGTTGCCGTCACTCAAAGCCAAGTTTTCGATTAACTTCATACCCTCTTCCACTTCTTGACTAAGAAAATTACCTTTACTAGCTGTGTCAAGCAACATTCTGATCTTGGGTAAGGCTCCACGATATATTGTGCTTAGGAGAGTCTCTTCACTGAAGCCGTGGTGAGGACACTGAATGGTATAGTCTTTGAATCTCTCCATAGCTTCATTGAATGTCTCGTTCTGCCTTTGAGTGAATCCGCTGATCTCACTTTGCAGCCTTGCTGTTCTTGTGCTCGAGAAGAACTTTGAGAGGAACGCCTTCTTACACTCAGCCCAAGAGGTAATGGTGCCTTGTGGAAGGATCTTCCCCTAATGCCTTGGTGCCTTGTGGAAGGGTCTTCCCCCAATGCCTAGCCTTATCATCAAGAGAAAATGGGAATAGCCGTAGCTTGAAAGCATCTTCCGAGATCGCATTGATCTTTATCATCCCACAAACTTGCTCAAAATTGTCAAGATGCTCCAAGGGGTCTTCCATAGCCAGCCCATGGAATTTGCTGTTCTGAACCATAGAGAGGAATCCTGGCTTTATCTCAAAGTTTTTGTTCTGTACTGGTGGAGGAGTGATCCCAAAGCGGTTTGATAGGTATTAGGAGCATCTCCAGCACCAATGATCCGTGGGGGTCTAGCTGCGTGGTTGGGGTTTCCATTGCCCCTTCCTACAGCGCCGTGAGCTGGTGGAGGTCCCTCAGAATGTTCTTGCTCAGCCATTGTTGCAAAGTCTACTGAACCAGCTTGAACAATCTCTTCAAAGGCTTGAGCTTGCTCTCTTGCTCTTCTTGTTCTTGATCTTCCTAGTTGGTGAATATTGTCCAGGGGTTTAAGTAGATTGTTGTCACCCCTGGATCGCAGATTCATGTACCTGAAAGACACAAGTGTGAAGAGAAAGAGATTAGTAACCAAAATTAAAGTAAAGGCCTAGTCTTTACTAAACCCCAAATCTTAATGCTTCCTAACAATCCTAAGATGGCAACAACGCCATTTGATAACAAGATTTTTAGGATGAGGTTGTATTATCAAAACTCAAGCAACCTATGGATATAGTATATTGTGCAAGAGGTATCAATCCAACCTAGGAAGCAGGAAGAACACTAAGAATGCAAGGGTAAAGCAAATCTAAGCAAATCGGGAAAATGATTGGTAAAATCGAAGAGAACTAAATGCAACGACCAAATGAGATGCAAAACTATTTCAAAATCCCTGGAAGAGGGTTAACTACTACTAGGAAAAAGCAGGAGATTAAAAATGCAAGTTTACTAAATACTAAAAACCGAGCACTGAATCGGGTAAAACAGATCGATCTAAAAACTTAAAAGCGATAACTTCAAATGAACAAAGATGCAAGCTTTAAGACTAAAAGATGATTACTTGATGTTTAAGAATGCTAAAAGAGGGTTTAGGGTCGAGGGTCATATTCAAGAGTGTTCAAAGGTTTAAGCTTTGGTTTGAAAATATGAAGATCTACTCATTGATGAGCTTTATCTAAGCCTTGAAAACAAAACAAGAACCATCCATGGCGTGTGGTATGATTCACTTCCTCAATCTCTTCTCCAAACCCATGGCGTTTGGTGGAAAAAGAGATCAAAGAGCAAGAAAAACAGATTTCAATCTATGGTCTAACTAACCTCCTCTGCATCCATGGCGTTTGGGAGAGGGTTGATTAGTCTCTAGGACTTGGTTTTCTAGGACATCTGAATCCGGTCAGGGTAAGACAGCCTTGGAATCATAGAGATCTTTTCCAAGACTCTCTAAGCCTTAAGACCCCAAGATCCTAGAAGAAAAGGGATGAAGAACAAGAAAAACACAAAACTTTAAACCTCTTAAACCCTTGAATCGCCTTAACCCCCAAATCCCAAAAGAAAACTACTCACTACTCATATTTGAAACCGATTGAAAAGCAATAAACAAAGAACTAAGCATGATCAAAGAAAGATTAAAGAAAAACTGCTTAATATTAAAATATTCAAGTTCAAAAACTAGAAAAAGCTTTTGGTTTTGCAATGGCGGATTCGCCTAAGATGAAGAACAGAAAAAGCTAAGACAAAGTGTGCATAATAGAAAGTGATGGTCGCCTTTTCCTAAAATGGCCGAATATCTCTCAATGGTCCCCTCTCTAGATGCCAAAACCAGCTAGACAGATAAGGCTCCTCAGGAATCGATCTCTGGATCGAGCAGCTCACTCGATCTTCTTGTTGGATCGCCTTCCTTTGCTCGATCTTCCAGTCGATCTGGTTGGATGGATCGAGCACCTTCCTCGATCTTCTTCTCGATCCTTGGATGATCGAGTCGTGGTCTCGATCTGGCTCTCGTTCTGCATGGCATCATTCACGTCCGTACTCCAGATCGATCTCCTCTCTCGATCTTGGTCTTGATCCTTCCTCTTGAATCGACTTGGGTCACTCGATCTTCTGGTGGATCTCATCTAGATCGATCTGCCTTGCTCGATCCGCTACTCGATCTCGGGTCCTTTGCATGCATGGCTGAGCTCTCCAAGTGTCCACGAGCTTAATTTTGATCATCCTCACGTCCACATAGCCTCCACAACTGCACAGTGCTCCAAACAACCTGATAATGATGCAAAAGTGCAAGAAATATGCAAAATGCGAATGCAAAGAGACCTAGGACCTAAAATGCAACAAATGGAACCAACTAGCCGATAATGCAAGATGAATGCATGAAAAACTATCCTAAATTCGTGCAAAATATGCAAAATATATGGTAATATCAGGTCCCTAGCTCCATTGAAATCAGCTACAGATTCCTCAAGAATGTGTCTTGTTACTCTAAGTTTTTTCTAAGTGTATAGGAGACTCGAACAAGTGTGGAGGGTTCAATTGGCACGTGATGCATCCGTGTGAGTTGAGTGTTAAAAGGGTCGAGGTATATTAGTCTTTTCCTCGTATTCTTCCTTTGTTATCACCGAGCAATTAGGGTAAAGAGTCCGTGCACTGTAGAGAGAGATTCAGCTTGATTTGAGCTTAGAGATCTAGTGGATTTTCTCGCCGGAGTAATATCCGGCCCCAGAGACGTAGCCATCCTCGCGACGTTGAACTCTGGGTGATCAACTGCCTGTGTTTTTTCTTTACTTGCAATTGTGTGTTACTTCTTTTGGTCGTCGAGATTTAGGCTTAAATCGCACAAATTGTTATCCGAGCACCAGGTTCATCAGGTGAAAGGGATCGTTTGATTCAAGATCGAAGCGATTTTAAGGAGATGTAGACTTCTCCGGCAAGGATCGAGAAATTCGATGGGACTGGTGACTTCTATCTATGGAGGCGGAGGATGTATGCACATCTGAGCGTTTCGGGGTTGAAAGATGTTCTGGTGGAGGTACCAGAAAGTTTGACGGAAACCTTAAAGCTATCTCCCACGGCGGCTACAGCGGTGGTAGATGGTATAACGTCGGTTTTGCCAGAAAAGAAAAGGATGTGGCGATCGACGAAGCAAGATTATAACGATGCAAGAGAGCGATGCATTTGATCTTCTTGAGTGTAGGAGATCAAGTATTGAGAAAGATCGAGTGGTGCATGACTGCTGCTGAAGCATGGAATCTTCCGGAAAATGAGTATATGCCGAAGTCTTTGTCAAATAGGGTGTATGCTCATCTTTAGCTGTATGGTTTCAAAATGCAAGATCACCGCATCATTGACGAGAATGTTGTAGATTTTATGAAGTTGAGTCGGGAATTGAGTCATCTTAGTGTTCAGGTACCCGAAGAAGTTCAGGCTATTCTTCTTTTGAATTCTCTGCCAACGAGATTTGATCAATTCAAAGAGACTTTGAAGTATGGTAGAGATTCTATCCAGCTTGTGGACGTTGTAAGCTCAGGAAGATCCAAAGAGAAGGAGTTAAGGGGAAGCTCCGGTTCAAGAAACAGTTCTGAAGGACACTACTTGAGGGGAAGATCAGAGGATAGAAGTTCGAAGTCCGTCAAGGGACAGAATGGCAGGTCAAGGTTAAGATCAAAGGCAGCAAGAAGATTTGCTGGATCTGTGGTAAGTAGGGGCACTTCAAGAAGCAGTGCTACAAGTGGTTAGAAAGGAACAAGGGAAAGTATCAATCTCAAGGAGGAGGAGAGTCATCACATGCTAAAGACAATGCTCAGGATATCGTGGGTCTGATAGTAAGTGAGGTAAACTTGTCACAGGGTTCAAATGATCAAGAGGAATGGGTTATGGATAAAAGGTTGCGCATTCGATATGACTACGAGGAAAGATATCTTCATTGAGAAGAGAGAGGTCACGACTGGAAGAGTCAGAATGGCGAATAACACAAATGCTGAAGTCAGAGGAATTGGCTCAGTAAGGCTTTCAAACCCGGATGGTATGACATTTGTCCTGCATGATGTAAGGTACATGCTGGAGATAGGCAGGAATCTAATATCGATGGGAACGTTAGAGAACAAAGGTTGTGAATTCAAAGGAAGGAATGTAGTCTTGAAGGTCATTAAAGGCTGTATAGTGATCATTAAGGGAGTTAGTAAGGGGAGCAATACACTTTATATTCTTTAGGGCAAAGCCAAAAGGTCAGAGGGGTGTGTTTCTGTCACAAACGCAGTCACTTCAGGTGAAGACTATACGAAGCTCTGGCATTGTCGTCTGGGTCATGTGGGACAGAAGGTTCTTAAGATACTAGTGAAGAAAGGTTGTTTGGAGGCTGATAAGATTACTGAGGTAAAGTTTTTTGAAGAAGGTGTGATAGGTAAAACACACAAGGTCAGCTTTGGCCCTGCTCAACACGTAATGAAGGAGAAACTTAACTATGTGCATTCTGACTTATGGGGTTCACCGAATGTCCCTATGAGTTTGGGAAATTGTCAATACTTCATCTCTTTTACGGATGATTGGTCTAGGAAAGTGTGGATATGTTTCCTTAGAACCAAGGATGAAGCATTTTACAAGTTCACTGAGTGGAAGAAGATGGTCGAAGTTCAATCAGAGAGAAAGGTGAAGAAACTCCGAACAGATAATAGGCTGGAATTCTGCAATCACAGGTTCGATGCCTTCTGTAAGTCAGAAGGAATCATTAGGCACAAGACTTGTGCTTATACTCCGCAACAGAACAGAGTTGCAGAGCGACTGAACAGGACAATAATGAACAAGGTGAGAAGTATGCTTAGTGAGAGTAATCTTGAACTAAAGTTATGGGCATAGGCTGCTTTAACGGCTATGTATTTAATAAAAAGGCCTCCCTCGTCTCTGATTGACTTCGAGATTCCAGAAGAGAAATGGACATCTGCAGTGCAAAACTTGGCAGGATTAAGGAAGTTTGGCTGTGTTGCTTACATTCATTCAGATATTCATTCAGATTAAGGCAAGTTCAAGCCAAGGGCAAAGAAAGGAATCTTGACTGGGTATCCTAACAGAGTGAAAGGGTTTAGGGTTTGGTTGCTAGAAGAGAGGAGATGCGTGATCAGTTGAAATGTCATTTTCAAAGAGGTATCAGTGTTGACCATTTTATTACTTATCCAGTTTTAAGTTTTGATTGCGCAGGTGAGAACAGGGAAACAGATGAAACCGATGTACCAGCTCAAGGTGGAGCTATTACGACAACTCAGTTTGAAGTTCCAGAGGAGACAGAACGTCAGACAGACTCAGAGATTAGAAAAGATGTTTCAACTCACAAAGAGAGAGATCGCCCACAGAGGAAGACAAAGCTTCCAGAAAAGTTCAAAGACTTTATGATGTATCCGGATGATGAAGACATTGCTGGATTTGCTTACTTGGTCATGGAAGATGGGGGCAAGACAGAACCTCAAAGTAATAAAGAGGCGTTGAATGACTCTAACAGTGAATTGTGGATACAAGCGTCTGATGAACAGATGGAATCTCTTATGAAAAACGGCACCTGGATTCTAGTTGACAGAGTCAAGGGTCATAAACCGATTGGGTGCAAGTGGGTATATAAGAGAAAGGCAGGCATTATTGGTGTTGAAGATCCGAGATTCAAAGCAAAGCTCGTAGCTAAAGGATAATCTCAGAAGGAGGGTGTCGGCTATCAGGAGATTTTCTCTCAGTAGTGAAGCATGTGTCTATTCAGCTTTTACTCTCAATGGTGTTACATTTTGACATGGAATTTCAGCAAATGGATGTGAAGACAATGTTTCTACACGGTTATTTAGACGAAACTATCTACATGGAACAGCATGAAGGGTATGTGGATAAGCAGAATCCAGACAAAGTTTGTTTGTTGAAGAGGTCGTTATACAGTTTAAAACAGTCTCCAAGGCAATGGAACAATAGATTCGACGACTTCATGTAAGAAAATGACTACAACAGAAGCGAGTATGATATGTGTGTCTACTACAAGAAGATGAGCAATGACGAGTATGTATATCTTTGTGGATGATATTCTGATCGCCTCAAAGGACAAGAAGCACGTTGGCGAACTTAAGCAGTTGCTGAAGTCAGAGTTCGATATGAAAGACTTGGGAGATGCTAAGAAAATACTGGGTATGGAGATTTACAGAGATCGAGCTAAAGGAACGCTCACGATTTCTCAGAAAGGTTATCTCTCAAAAGTTTTGGGAAACTTTTGGATGGATCAGTCTAAGCCTGTTCCAACGCCTATGGAATACACTTCAAGTTACAGTCAGCAACAAATAAGGAAACAGAAGATCAGTACGAAGATGTGAAGAATATTCCATATAAAGCGCAGTAGGGAGTATCATGTACTCTATGATCGGGACTCGACCAGATTTAGCCTACATCGTGGGCTTGGTATGCAGATTTATGAGCAATCTTGTAAAGAAACATTGACAGGTGGTTAAATGGGTTTTCAGGTACATCAGAGGATCACTGAAGATGAAGTTGTGTTACAGAAAAGAAGGAGAGTTCGAGATCAGAGGTTATTGTGATGCTGATTACACTGCAGATTTGGACAAGAGGAGATCGATTTCGGGAATGGTGTTCATTACAGGAGGTAATGCCATAAGTTGGAGATCATCTTTGCAAAAGGTTGTTGCGTTATCAGCTACGGAGGCGGAGTATATGTCTTTGTCAGATGTGTCTAGAGAAGTAGTGTGGTCGAAAGGATTGGTGAATGAATTAGGATTCAAGCAAGGAGCTGTAAATATTTTATGCGATTCTCAGAGTGCAATAACATTGGCCAAGAATGCAGTGCATCATTAGACGACGAAGCATGCTTCTGTTAAGTATCACTTCATACGAGACTTAATCAGTTTCAGGCTTGTTCAAGTAGTGAAGATTGCTTCAGCTTACAATCCGGCGGATATTTTCACCAAGGTTCTACCAGTGGGCAAGTTCAATGAAGCGTTGGAATTTCTCAGAGTTACAGGAAATTAAGCAGAGCATTCCTTTGTGGAAGCTGAGTGGATTTATTCAGAAGATAAGAAGCTGAGAGGGTTTTCTCAGGAAGCTTTCAAGTGCAGAAAGGTTGAGGAGGTATTCTCAAAGAAGATATGAAGTTGAGCAGGGTTTTGCTCAAGGCTGAAGAGTTTTTCAGGTGAAGCTAGATCAAGGTGGAGTTTGGGCCAAGGTGGAGATTTGAAGAATGTGTCCCATTACTCTAGTTTTATCTAAGTGTATAGGAGACTCTAACAGGTGTGGAGGGTTTCAATTGGCACATGATGCATCTGTGTGAGTTGATTTGAAAAAAGGTCGAGGTATATAAGTCGTATCCTCGTCTTCTTCTTTTGTTATTGATATATCATGATTTTTATGGTTTTCAACCATGGTATAAGTCCTTTTTATTGAGTCTTTTGGTCTTTTTAGAGTTCTAGTAGAGTCTTTGCAGGTTATAGCATGTCTGGAGTATAATTGGAGATTATAGAGCATTTTGAAGCATTGCAAGATACAACCACGAAGTGTGCAACTCAGAAGGCGAATACTGAAGTGGGTGACGCTCTTCACCACTCAAGGGTGACGCTCATCACCCTTAACTGGGAAGGAGTCGCGACTTGTTGTTAAAAGATGGAGGATTATTTGCACTTTGGCCCCTGAAGTTCCACTAGTTACAAAAGTGTTCCAGCTTGTGTTTTAGGTTGTCTATATTCGGTTTTTAGTCATTGTTGGCTGGGATCTTAGATTTTAGAATTCAGAGAGTTTTAGAGAGAGTTTTATTTAGAGCTTTTGGGGAGACAGATCTTGTACTCTTTTGGAGAAAGATTTCGAACCCTTTTATATTTTACTCTATCTCTTTCAATGCAATTTTATTCAGCTATGCTTTGTGTTTCCATGATCATTTCTGAGTAATCTGCTAGTTAAGTTATAGCTTTTCAAAGGTTGATGATGAGTTAGTCGAAATTTCTAACTGTTAGGAATATCTGTTGGTTCTTCATCTATGCTTGCTTTAAAACCAATTTTCTTAGACACATCATCTGGAAATTCGAAACCTAGGTTGTTTAATAGATGTGAGAGCATTATTGATAACCTGATCTACTATTAGATGAGTAAAATAATTAGTGCAAAGAGATTTGACTTAGGAGTTTTGTGAACAATTGAACCTGATCATTATTGCATGTTTAGGTTGTTAGAGTTTGCAAAGAGATTTGAAACTCTGTGATTTAGACATAGTTAACTTCTTCAAAGAGAATTGATTAGTTATATCTTTGCGATTCATGTTCAAGACGGTTCTTATTCATTCCTGATTTCATGCATTCTACATTCTCAGATTCAACCTACGAATTGTCCTGACTTAGCGCTTTTAGTTTTCTGAGTCTTGGATAAATCAAAATTGCCTGCTTTCATAATTTTAGTTACTTCACATTACATTCATTATTTACTGCTTAGCTTAATCTGAATCTATAAATCGCTAGTGTAGTAAGCTCACTCCCTTGGGATTCAATAACCTTTTATGCTACAACTGCTTTGCTGTGCACTTCCAGTAGTTAATTAATTGTGTAAAATCTAAGCCCTATCAAGTTTTTGGCACTGTTGCCGGGGAGTAAGAGCTGCCTATCGATTTTTAGTATTAGGATTTTGTCTAAGTTTTTATTTGTTTACTAACTTTCTGCTACTTTTCTTTATGCTGGTTTCAGGTGTATGCCTAATCGCAGTACCAGAAGCAACAAAGAGAAGGAGCTTTTGACTTTAGGCATTGACGAGCTAGCTAAGTTGGAGAGGACTATCAGAAAAGCTAAGAAGCAATCTACAATGGTCAATCTGATTGTCTTGGTCGAAAATGCAAAAGGTCACTTGGTTGACAGAGATGGAAACATGAGGAATGAAGAAGGGCAGAGACTGGATCAAAATGGGAATGTCATAGTTGAACAGGCGATTCAACAAGTGGCACAAGACGCTAGAGCTCCTGTTGCTGCTAATAACGCTGCTGGGCGTTTTGTTCAGAGGACTCTAGGAGATTACAACAGACCTGACCAGTTCTATGCCAACAGAGCTGCAATCCGCCCTCCTCCTTTTCAGAGGAATGGTTTTGAGCTCAAGCCTGCTTATTATCAGCTGGTGGGACAGCATCCTTTTTATAGCTTACCTCATGAGCATCCTATGGATCATATTGAGAGGTTTGAGGATTTGGCTTCAAGTGTCTAAGCTAATGGAGTTAGCTATGACTTTCTGTTCTGCAAACTGTTCCCTTACTCACTTGGAGGAGATGCTGCTTACTGACTGAAACAAATGGAGCCTGGTTCACTGACCACTTGGCAGGACACAAAGAATGTTTTCTGAATAATTTCTATGATGATGCTAGATCAGAGGACCTGAGGACAAAAATTGAATCATTTTCCCAAGGTCTTACTGAAGCTTTTTAAGCTTCTTGGCTGAGATTCAAGTCTTATCAAAGGGACTGTCCTCATCATGGCTTCAATCAGGTGCAGCTGCTTGGTATTTTCTTCAGAGGCATTGACTGGAAGTACCACATGGCGTTGGATGCTGCTAGTAATGGGAACTTCAACACAAACCTTCCTGATGCTGCAATAACTCTGATTGAAAACTTGGCCTGCAGTAACACCACCAAGAATGCTGATTTTCAGAGGATGAAACAGGGTGTTTTGATTGATGGGAATCAGATTACGGAAGTTAAGGCTAAGCTGGATGGTATGCACAGCCTTCTGGTGGAAAAGAAATCAGTCCACTTTGCTGCAGAAGTAGAGACTTTCGAAAAACCAGAAGAGATTGAGCAGGATGATGTGAATTTCATCAATGCTGGAGGATTTCAGGGTCAAAGGTATGGGGATCAGCAGGGGAACAGAGGTTACAACAGCAATAATCAGAAGAGCACCTTCACAGAGAACCAGAATTCACCTGGTTACACGCCCAAGCCTCAGTTCCAGAAGACAGAAATCCAAAAACCTTACCAAAACAGCAGCAACTTCAACATGAACTATGGTTCTTCTTCCTACCAAACTGCACCTCCACAAGACAATAAGGTGGAAGCTATGTTAGAACAAGTCCTAGAAGGACAGCAGAATATAACAGTAGACTTCAATGGCAAGCTAGATTCGCTGTACCAAGACCTGAATGGAAAAATTGAGAGTCTAAACTCTCACATGAAGAAGCTGGATGTTCAGGTTGCTCAAATGGCATGAGCTGGTCAAAGGCAAGAGGGATTCCTTCCTGGAAGGACTGATATCAATCTCAAGCACCAGGTTAATGCCATCACAGTCAGGAGTGAAAATGAGCTTAAAACAGTGCAGAAAAAGAGGTTGAGTGCAGACCTGATCGTGCAACTGATGCATTTTTAAGGATAAACATTTTGCAGTCTGAGAGTTGAGTGACGAGCGTCACCAAGAAAGAGGGACGCTTGTCACCAACTTACAAGGGTATCGGAGGTTGTCACAAGTCAGTGACGAGCGTCACTCACCTGGTTGATGATCGTCACTAACCCCATAACGAAGCTGCTTCGCCTGTAACTGCAGATAACCACATTGAACAGACTTATAAACCCAAGACACCCTTCACCAAGAATCCTAGGAAGTCTAAACAGGAGATAGAAGAAGCCAGATGCAAAGCTATGATAGACAAGCTGATGCTTGAGATTCCTCTTGTTGGTGCAGTCAAACTTTCACCTGCACTAAGAAGGTATGTTAAGAGAATGGTTGATAATGGTGTAAGTCATGAGGAAGGAGCATTGCTCACTAGAGACATTAGTGTAATTTTCTTGGGTAGAGTTCCAAAGAAGAATAAGAAGATGACTGTTTCTGAACAAGTTAGCGCCATCATTGAAACCAGAGTTCCAGAGAAGCTACCTGATCCAGGAAACTTTGTGCTTGATTGCTCAATCTCAACATGACGTTTTCCCCATTTTCTATGTGATCCAGGGTCAAGTGTTAACCTGATGCCTTCTTTTATTGCTGCTAGACTTGGAATAACTGATTTCAAGCCAGCTGAGATCCCTCTTATCTTAACTGATCGATCCATAAGAACCCCATAAGGAATTTTAGAGGATGTTCTTGATAACATTGAAGGCTGCATGATTCCTACAGACTTTGTGGTCTTGAAATATGCTGAAGAATGATCCTCTTATTATGGGAAGATTATTCTTGGCTATTGCTGACGCCATCATTATGTGAAAAAGGGGAAGATAGAGCTTGATTTGGGTGATGTTGTCATAAACTTTTGACATGGATAAGTTAAGAGGGAGTTCCACCATTGATGGTCAGACTTTTTCAGTAAGGACTTCCAGAGATGAAGAGCCAGTCATGGAGCATTCAGAAGACATTACTGTTGGGTTTGTCAATGAATCAGATGCTAATGGGCAAGTGAACAAGATGGCTGTTCAAGAGGCAATATCTGAAGTTTCAGCAAAAGCTATTGGGTTTGAGGATATGAGTGCCGATTATATTTTCAGGACTAAGCTCGCAGAAGAGGTTCCATTGAATGACAAGTTGCAGGAGGAAGATGAGTTTGTGATGGAGGCAAGGCTAGCAGAGCTGAACTGCAGGAAAACTGAAAAAAACTCGAACTGCAGGGTCAGTGACGATCGTCACTGACCTGGTGACGCTCGTCACCAGTCCAGACACAAAAGTGCAGCATGATCCTTACGCTTCAAGTCCATCTTATGCTGCCATACCAACAATTCAACATTCCACAACCCAGAAACCTGCAACAAAACAAAGGTATGCACTTCCTGGAACCAATTCCAAACCTCCTAATCTTATCAATAAGAACTTAAAAGGTGCAAAAGATGCTTCACACTTATGTAAGCAACAAAACTCTCGTAGGAAGCTTGGTGTTTCTTTTGATGATTATGCAGGAAAGAGAAGTGTCCCACACACAGTCACAACCCGTCCCGCTGATGTTCCTCACTTCCTTGGAAGAGTTCATGCACCTGCTTCTTATATACACCACCATGGATGAGGAGAAATACTTCTCCAAGGCATTCACTGCCACTTTCTGATCCACCAGCTGTCTGAGCAGCATTCAAAGTCGAGCAAATGACTTTAAACAAGCGCTTAGTGGGAAGCAACCCACTGGTAGGTTTTCTTTTTCATGTACTTAATCTAATTTTCGTTTACATATAGAAAAAAAACAAAAACATGAGAAAAACCGAAGAAAAAAAAGAAAAAAAAAGAGTCAGTTTGTTCAGTTTGCTTTGATGATGTTTTGTGAACTTGTTGAACCATGGGTTATGCTTTGTTTGGATGTTTTGATGTGTGTTTTGAGTGCTCTAACAGTCTGACTTCGGAGTACACATGATGGCATTGCATTAACACATCCAACAAGACGATTCTTGAGTATCAGACGTGGTGACGATCGTCACTGATATCTCCATTATTTATACCATTTTAGCTTGCATTCATCACTAGTTTTAGTCTCTAAGCATGCATATTTTGCTTCTTCTTGTCCCATTTGCATGCATTTAGGAGTTAGTGTAGTTTTAGGAGCTGCATTGCATTTTGCATACATTTGGAGTTTTATTCAGGTATTTGAAGGAGTGTTGAGGCCATGTGGTGCAATAGGTGTGAGCTGGGAATAGAGCAAGGCAAGAGACAAAGGTGATATCTCCATTATTTATACCATTTTAGCATGCATTCATCACCAGTTTGAGTCTCTAAACATGCATATTTTGCTTCTTCTTATCCCATTTGCATACATTTAGTAATTAGTGTAGTTTTAGAAGCTGCATTTCATTTTGCATGCATTTGGAGTTTTATTTAGGTACTTGAAGGAGTGTGGAGGTCATGTGAAGCAATGGGTGTGAGCTGGGAATATAGCAAGACAAGAGACAAAGATGGATGAACCAATATCGATGATGATATCGACATCATGTGATCGATACGGAGCATATCGATGGGAGTATCGACCACCACAACATCAATACAAAAGAGGCAAAGTGTGAAGGAAGCATATCGACTTAGACACCTCGATGCAGCAGAATGGAGTCCATATCGAGAAGGGTATCGACGTCCCAAGACCGATGCACATGACAGGACAATACCGAGGTCCCATATCGACTTGCTTGATCGATGAGCCTTAACTAAAAGGCGATTGTATCGACTTCACACCTTGGAGAGCCAAACTGATACAACTCATAAGCCTTCTGTATCGACATGCATAACGACCAAGAGGCATCGATACAACCTAGAAGAGGAGAAGTTATCGATATGTGTATCGATATTCCATGTCGATATGGTCCATCCGAGTCAGCTTACTTTGGTTTAATCTTGGTTTACTAGGGGTTTTCTTGTTTCCCTATCAATACTAAAGTCCTAAAATGGCTAGGCAAGTTGGATCTTGTTATTTTCTTTCTGTTCTTGCACTTAAAAACCTGACCTTTTTCGGCTTTGCTTCGTAAGAACTTGCTTGATTTAGTGAATTTCTGTATTTTCCTTTGATCTATTCTTGTTTAATCTGCTTCCTAATCATGCTTGACCATCTTTTCTCTTTGGAATTTTTGGTTTTGACTATGGCTAGTGAGTAGTCTTATCTAGGGATTAAGATGGGATAGATTAGAGGGATTTTAGGACTAGATTAGTAATGTCTTATGCTTAATATGATTGTCTTCTCTCTATTAGATGTGTTTAACACTAGATTAGTCTTGGCCAGGCTTGTTTAGTATCTTGGCTTTCTCTAGCGCCTGGTAAGTGTTTGGTGAAATGCTGCTTAGAGTCTCTTAGAGGATTTGTAAGCTTAGCCTAAGGAATTAGATGTCTAAGGTGCATTTTGGCTTTATAGGATTGGAGTTCTGTTCTGAATGTTTGCTGGTCATGTGTTTGAGTAAAGGGATTTATCTTGAATGTGTGCTTAGCAAAGTGATTAATGTCAAGGATTTGAGCTAGTTATAGTTGTTAATCATATGCCTAGAAGATAACATTGTTTGAATTGTTTTGAAGCATCATTAGTTAGGTTCTAATCCCCTCTTAATCAATAATCCCCATCTTAGATCCTTGATTTATCTATTCGAACTTCCATCTTTGCTTAGTTGAGTCTTTAGACTTGTTAGTATTGTTCACAGCTGCCATTTTAAATCTTGCTTGGCTTAAATAATTTTCTGTATTCTTGGTGCCTTAACAAACTCTGATGGATGTGTACCTTACATGCTGCAATGACATGGGTATATTGAGATTTGCTTAGTAGTGAAACAACTGCTTATCAAAAGGTGGATGGACCAATATCGATGATGATATCGACATCATGTGATCGATACAGAGCATATCGATGAGAGTATCAACCACTACAACATCGATACAGAAGAGGCAAAGTGTGAAGGGAGCATATCGACTTAGACACCTCGATGCAGCAGAATTAAGTCCATATCGAGCAGTGTATCGATGTCTCAGACTGATACACATGAGAGGGCAATACCGAGGAGCAATATCGACTTGCTTGATCGATAAGCCTTAACTAAAGGCGATTGTATCGACTTCACACCTTGGAGAGCCAATCCGATACAACCTGGAAGCCTTCTGTATCGACATGTGATAACAGGTTTTTTACAATGCAAGCAGAGGTATTATCAAAGCTCAAGCAACCTATAGATGTAGTATAGTATGCAAGAGGAATCAATCCACACCTAGAGAGCAGGAAGAACACTAAGAATGCAAGGGATGAGTAAATCTAAGCAGATTATGAAAATGATTGGTAAAATCTAGGAAGACTAAATGCAATGATCTAATGCGATGCAAAACAATTTTAAACTCCTTGGAAGAAGGTTAACTACCACGAGGAACAAGGAAAAGATTAAAAGTGCAAAGCTACTAAAAACTAAAAATCGACCAGTGAATCGACCACATGATCGAGCACTGGATCGAGCAGAATGGATCGATCTAACATCAACTTAAACAGAAATAATTTCTAATGAACAAGATGCAAACTAAATGACAAGAGAATGATGAACAGAGGTTTAAAACACTAAAAAGAAGGGTCCATGGTTGAGGGTCATATTCAAGGGTATCAAAGGTTTAAGCTTTGGTTTGAAAACATTAGATCTACTCACTTTGTGAGGTTTCTCTAGGCCTTGAAAACAAAACAAGAACCATCCATGGCGTGTGGTATGGTTCACTTCCTCGATCTCTTCTCTAAACCCATGGCGTTTGGTGGAAAAAGAGATCGAAGAGCACGAAAGACAGATTTCAAATATTGACCTAATTAATCCCCTAAACAACCATGACAGGTGGGAAAGGAAGGATTAGCCTCTAGGATCTGGTTTTCTAGGACATCTGAATCATGTCAAGGTAAGACAGCCTTTGGTTCATAGAGACCTTTTCCAAAGCTCTCTAGGTTTTAAGATCCCAAGATCCTAGAAGAGAAGGCATGAAGAACAAGAAAACACAAAGCTTTCAACCCTTTCAACCATTTTGAATCACCTCAACTCCAAAACCCGAAACGACTACTCACTACACATGTTTAAGATCGAATCAAAAGCAATAATTGATAAGCTAAGCATGATCAACGAAAGATTAAAGAAAAACTTGCTTGATATTAAAAGATACAATGGTTCAAAAACGAAAAAAGCTTAAAGTATCCAACAATGGTGAATCGCCTAACTTAGAGAGAAAACAGAAAAAGACAGAATTAAGATAGTGAAAACGAATGGCTGCTTTTGCCAAAAATGGCTAAAAAGTTAGCTGGTCCCCCCCCCCCTCGCTAGCCGCCAAAGAAAGCTGGACGGATAAAGTTTGTCTGGGATCGGGCTGGAAGCTCGATCTGGCTCTCGATCTTGTCTTGGATCGGATGGCTTTAGTCGATCTCTGAGTCGATCTTGTGCTGATCGGGTTAGAAGCTCGATCTGGTTCTCGATCTGCATGGCATCATTCACGTCCGTACTCCAGATCGATCTCCTCTCTCGATCTTCGTCTGAATCCTTCCTCTTGAATCGACTTGGTGCACTCGATCTTCTGGTCGATCTCATTTAGATCGACCTGCCTTGCTCGATCCGCTACTCGATCTCGGGTCCTTAGCATGCACTCCTGAGTTCTTCGAGTGTCCACGAGCTTTGTTGTGATCCTCCTCACGTCCACATAACCTCTGCGACTCCTTAGTGCTCCAAACAACCTAATAAATGATGCATATATGCAAGAAACATGCAAAATGCAAATGCAAAGGGATCTAGAACCTAAAATGCAAAAAATAGAACAAACTAACCTATAATGCAAGATAAATGCATGAAAAACTACCTTAAATGTATGCAAAACATGCAGAATATTTGGAAATATCAACTACCCCAAACTTGCTTTTTGCTTCCCTTCAAGCAAACAAAATTCAAGGAAGGAAGAGAAGTTTTAAAAATGGGGGTTTAAGCTTCTTGCAAAGGTGTCTTTCAAATGAATCAATTCAATGGTCCTAGTTCTTAATTCTAAGATGCAATGCACACACTCATACTCCAAAGAACTTAGCCATACTCATGACATAATGAATTTCAAATCATGACTCTCATATTCCAAACAATCAAAGAATCCTATCCTTTAACATTCATTAAGATCAGAACCGTGAATCACACTTATGCACCTTAAAGCCGAACACATTTGGTTAAGGATAAAGGCTATGAGACTAGAATGATCTCATTTAAATGGGTTCAACAATGCAGTGGTTTCTCTCAAGAAATGTATGAACTTATGCATAATGCTAAAGGTAAAGGCAATTGATGCATACATGACTAGACTCTCATCTACCCATATACACTAACAATGATCCTAAAACCCCTCTCATTTCTTTTCTTTTCAGCTCACTCACCCTCCTAGATACTACCCTTATCAAAACAGCAATTCGCTTAGCAAAAACCCAAACAAAGACATCATTTCAAACTCTTTGGCTAGTGGAAAGGCTGAAAACACATTTAGTTATTTTCTATTCTTATTGATAGCTCTCTACTCATTTTTCTTTTCTTTTCTTTTTATTTGGCACTTAGGATCTTTTCTTTTCTTTTTCTTTTTCTTTTCTTTGAGAGCTATCTTCTGAAATACATTAGAGCGTTTCATTTTAAAACATTGAGCCTTCCACTTAAATACTTTTCAAACACTTCAAACACCAAAATCCTTTTGAAACCGAAAACAAATAAGCAAAATAAACAGTCCCCATGAACCCCAGACCTAACCTAAGCCTAAAACTAGCTTCAAAATGCAAAGCTAGCAATCAAATGAGAGCCTAATCATGTCGCCTAAACGTAACACGTTATGCCAAGTTCAAACCGAAAAGAGGCCTCACAATGATATCACACAAGAACATTTGGCTAGAAAGAAGGATAAGGGTCATGGTGGGAGTGCTACTTAGGCTCACAAAAGAGTGGTGAATGGAGGAAGAGAGCCTAAATATGTATATGATCCATGTGTTCATTTTCAAATGCATAAGTATGACAATTAAAGATCAGATTAAGGTTTTCACTTATTAGGATAGGATTCAGTTCATGGATGTTCAAGTCAAGCCACGGAAATCAAATCAGATGATCCAAGTATGGTAAGAACTTAATTTCAGAGAGTGAACAATGCATCAAAGAACTACTAACTAGGGCCTTGAAACAATTCATGAGCTTAAACCACCTTTTAAAGAAAAACTCTAACCCCTTATGCAAATGTAAACAACCTAGATGCTCAAAAATTCTAGTCTCAATCCTAAAATGTTTAACCAAGTGAATGCATCTACATGAAGTTTTTTGAAAATTTTTTTTTTAAAAATTTTACCAATTTTTTGCTCTTTTCTATGCCTTAGATGCAATGAAGACTCGAAGGATGCAAACAGAAAATAAGAAGAAAGAAAACATGTCAAACACACCACACACTCCCCCAAACTTGAATGACACCGTCTCGGTGGCAAACAAATTCAAAGGAGTTCAAAACATAAAGCAAAAACAAAGAAAGCATGCGTGGTATATACAAGGGACGGTTGTTGGTACCTTGGAGCTAAGAAGTGCTGGAACTTGAGGATGTTCCAGACTTCTTGCTCTTTGTGGTGGTCTCGTGAACTACTGCCTTGCCCTTATCCAAGCTAGCTTGCTCATAAACCGAGTGGCGCGCAGGTTGAGCTGTTGCTTGTGGCTCACGTAAAACGATGCCTCCGGTGGATCTCCTTCTCTTCTCGGGCTGCTCGACTTCTTCGCTTATAGCCTTCTTAGGTGAGCTCCCTTGAAGCGCCTTGACCTTCTTGGCAAGCTTCTTGATTACTTTGCTTTGCCATTTGTTGATTTTCCTTTGCATCTCCACAACAGAAGCAAGGAACTTCTCGGTCTTAGTCTGCGGCTCAAAATCGAACTTGGGAAGAACAAAGCTCTCGGGCATCTCATCATCTGAGGCAGGAGACTCTGATCGTGGGCGAGCAGCTAGTGCTGGAGCAGCTGTTCCTCCTAGAGGCACAAAGCACTCCTCTACACTCGGCAAGAACTCTACATTGCCAACTCCTAGAAGCTCTGTTTCCACCTTGTTTGGCAAGATGCACACTCGCTTCTCGTTCTAAGATTCAATGTACAAGTAGGAGTAGAAACCCTCGGCTGGCGTGCGTCCCAAGCTATCCGTGTTCCTCAGGTAGATCTCATCCATGAAGGCTCTCTCCGGAATAGGAGTGAAGTCTTGAAGCGGTATGCCAGCTTGCACAAACAAGGGGGTGAGAAAGCCTTCAATCAAAGCTGAGCTTGCCTTGCATCGCAAGGCATACGCCTTGTACTTCACCAATGAGGCTGCTAGAATACACCCATAGTTCACATCGTCGCCAAGCTCATCCTCCATTGGCTCGTCATTCTCCTTAGGATCACACAAGAGGTGCTTCACGCCTTGGAACAAGAAGCAAAGCTCGGTCTTGGTGACTGTGGGAGCTACGGACCGTCCACCGAAGGTGTTAGCAATCAGCTTGAGCATGTATCTTAGCACCGGGCTTCTCACTCTCTTGATCTTCACCGTATTCGCCTTGTAGTCATCGTTGCTTATGAGATCCCACAAGGCAGGGAACTCAACCTTGTTGGCAGCAGCATTGAGGCCATAGGCTTGACAAAGCTCCGGGATTGAGAGACGAAAGGCTTGACGCTTGATCTTGAAGGAGATGTGGCCTTGAGAAGGAGTAGGGATGCTCGAGTTCTCATATGAAAACTCCAAAGTGGCTAGGAAGTCGATTGTAACTTCGGGGAAAATTGGGCAATCCATTCGTGACAGACACCTGAGCCCTATGTTCTTGAGGAGTTGATCAAAATCCCCCAAGATCCCCATCTTAGACAGCAAACTCCTATCCGCAAACTTTGTTGGTTCAAACCGAAGCCTCTCTAGCCTTTTCTTGGCTTGCTTTTCCTCCTTTGACCATTTGACCCTCTCCTGAACCACTTCCTGAGCTTCTCCCTCTTGTGCTGTCTCTTCTCTCGTTCTTTTGGGAGCCATAGTACCTGAAACACGATTCTCAAGCAAGAGAATGAGCAAAGGCGACGAAATTGAGAGAAAGACTAGTAAAGAAAGAAAAACTTATAACTAATATCCTAGATTTTTTGGGGAATTTATAAAAAATATAGCAAGATAGTAGAGAAGAAAATCTAGAGATAGAGTTATATCTAGAATTTTTCCTAATATCTAGCTATATCTAAAAATTTTCCTATTTCCCTAGCAAATCATTCTCTAAATCACAACAGAAAACGATTTTCTTGAAAGATTAAGCAAGCAAATCAAATAACCACGAAAATACCATTGATTTTAGGAAAAAAAATGAAACGCTCAAGTCTTAAAAACTCCAATTTGCTCTCTCTCTCTTTGTTTTGTGAAAATCGGGTGTTCAAAGTGAAGAATCAAAAGAGAGAAAGAGAGGTTTTAAAACTAAAATCTTTGGACCCAAGCATAAGTAGTTTCTGACAAAAAGCTTAGTCAAGGCACATCTTTCATTTTCAAAGATTCCTGCCTTGACCAAGATTTGAATTTAAAAACAGGAGGGAAAGAAGAAAAGAGGAAAAATAAATTGTTACCTCGGTTGCATCGAGTCTAAGATCGATTGTACCCTCTCGTTCCTTGACTTTTGGTCAACCAGGCATTGGTCCTTAGATCGAGCTACATGATCGATTTGGGGGTCGATTTGGCTTAGATCGAGTGGGGGATCGAGTTGACTGATCGATCTGTCATTGAAGAGCCTTCCCGAGAGAAATTAGATCGGTCGATCCAGTTTTGGACCGATCGATCCAATCCTCAAGAATTTCCCGAGACATTTTAGATCGGTCGATCTAGATGGGATCAATCAATCCGAATCATCTAGATCGACATTGTCCACTCGATCTCGTCTAGATCGACTTGCTCCTCTCGATTCACTAGCTCGATATAGTAGAGATCGAGTTAGGTTGAGTCGATTAAGCACTTCATCTCTAGCCTATATTTAACCCTTCTCGCCTCTTTTGGACTCCAAGATCACACCTAACAATCCCTTATCCATTCACCTACACACTTAAACATTAAAAGCATAAAACTGAAGTAGAAATAAAGCAAAAATATGTACAAGATAGACATGGGAATGCCTCCCAAGTGCACTTTCTTTAACGTCTTTAGCTAGACTTTACTTGGTTTAGGCCTGAGGGGGGTCTTGGAGATGCACGGAGGTTCTCTCCTTGCTGCAATCACTCCCCAAGTAAGACTTTACTCTGTGCCCGTTGACCATGAAAGCCTTTCCACTCTTGCCAACCAAAGTGACAGCTCCATAGGGCAGAACCTCTTTGATCTGAAACGGTCTACACCACCTTGATTTGAGCTTGCCCGGGAACAGCTTCAACCTCGAGTCATAGAGTAGCACCAGACTGCCTTCTCTTAACTCCTTGTGAACAAGCTTCTTGTCATGAACAGCCTTAGTCCATTCCTTGTAGATCTTAGCACTGTCGTATGCATCCAGCCGTAGCTCATCAAGCTCATGTAGCTGAATCAACCGCTTCTCTTGAGCTGTCTTGAGGTTGCAGTTCAGCTGCTTCACCTCCCATAGTGCCCTATGCTCCAACTCAACAGGAAGGTGACACGCCTTGCTGTATTGAAAGGTGAAGGGAGTTCTACCAATGGGGGTTTTGAAAGCAGTCCGGTAAGCCCACAAAGCATCATCTAGCTTAACCGCCCAATCCTTCCAAGCAGTCCCAACTGTCCTCTCGAGTATTGCCTTGATGTGCCTGTTAGAGACCTCTACTTGCCCACTCGTTTGAGGATGATAAGGCGTAGCTACCTCGTGCTTCACGCCATACTTCCTTAAGAGGCTTTCAAACACCTTGTTGATGAAATGGCTTCCACCATCGCTGATTACAACCTTGGGGACTCCAAACCGTGGGAATATAATGGTCTTGAAGAGCTTGATCACCACTTTTGCATCATTCGTTGGGGAAGCTATAGCCTCAACCTACATAGACACATAATCAACCGCCACCAAGATAAACTTATTGCCGTAGGAAGATGGGAATGGTCCCATGAAATCTATCCCCTATGCGTCAAAGACATCAACCTCAAAGATAGGAACCTGAGGCATCTCGTTTCTCTTGGTGATGTTCCCTGCCTGTTGACAAGCTTCACAACTCTTAAAAAAATCGTGAGCGTTCTTGAAGATAGATGGCCACCAGAAACCCGCTTGTAACACCTTTGTAGCGGTCTTGAAAAAAGCGAAATGACCGCCGTATGATGAGCCGTCACAATGTAGGAGTATGTCCCTAGCTTCTTCCCTTGTTACACACCTCCTATACAAGCTGTCCACGCCCCTCTTGTACAAGTATGGCTCATCCCAGAAGTAGTGGGAGACATCTCTCGTAAACTTCTTCTTGTGGTAATGATCTAGGTGAGAAGGCTCTTCTCCACACGCCAAGAAGTTCACTATATCAGCATACCAAGGCAAGTCTTCTTCTTTGAAACTCAAGACCTCTTCAAACTTGTCTTCAAGCTTCTCACATGCCGCCGTGGTGATCATCATGAGTTGCTCTTTAGGAAGTGAATCATTAAGTGGCAAAGCTTCATTGACTCTCATCCTTGAGAGGTGATCAGCAACACCATTCTCTATCCCCTTCTTGTCTTTTATCTCCATATCAAACTCTTGTAGAAGGAGAATCCACCTTAGAAGCCGCGGTTTAGTGTCTTTCTTGCAATAGATGTACCTCAAAGCTGTGATCTGTGTAGACAACAACCTTAGAGCCTACGAGGTATGATCTGAACTTCTCAAAAGCAAACACAACAGCCAGCAACTCCTTTTCGGTGGTGGCATATCTGACTTGCGTGTCATCCAAGGTACGACTGGCATAGTAGATTACATGCAACCGCTTGTCTTTCCTCTAACCAAGAACAGCTCCCACGGTGTAGTCGCTCGCGTCACACATGATCTCGAATGGTAGAGTCCAGTCCGGTGCTTTTACTATTGGCGCAGATACAAGAGCTTCCTTGATGGTCACGAAAGCATGAAGACAATCCTCATCAAACACAAAGTCAGCTTCCTTGCATAACAATCGTGTGAGGGGCCTTGCTATCTTGGAGAAATCCTTTATGAATCTCCTGTAGAAGCCTGAGTGGCCTAAGAAACTCCTTACTCCCTTCACATTAACCGGCAGCTCAAGACTCATCATGACTTCAACCTTGGCTTTGTCAATCTCTATGCCCTTCTCTGATATCTTGTGGCCAAGTATTCACCATGAAGTGACACTTCTCCCAGTGGAGCACCAAGTTTGTCTCCTCACAACGCTTTAGTACCTTGTAAATATTCAACAAACAAGCAGAAAAGGACGCACCATAGACCGAGAAGTCATCCATAAACACTTCTACCATCTCCTCTATAAGATCAGAGAATATCGACATCATACACCGCTGAAACGTAGCTGGTGCATTACACAACCCGAATGGCATCCTTCGATATGCGAAGGTGCCATAAGGGCATGTAAAGGTCGTCTTCTCTTCATCGTTTTGATGGATTGGTATTTGAAAGAAACCACTATAACCATCAAGAAAACAGTAATAAGGATGATTAGCAAGTCTCTCAAGCATTGGATCAATAAAAGGTAAAGGAAAATGATCCTTTCTAGTAGCAGAATTAAGCTTCCTATAGTCTATACACATACGGTGATCTGTGATAGTCCTAGTAGGAATCAACTCATCTTTATCATTTTTAATGACCGTGATCCCTCCCTTCTTAGGCACCACGTGTACAGGAGAAACCCACGTGCTGTCACTTATGGGATAGATCACGTCAGCCTCTAACAACTTAAGAATCTCCTTCTTAACTACTTCTTTCAAATTCGGGTTTAAACGCCTTTGATGTTCAATAGAAGAAGAGTTCTCATTATCTAAGTGAATCCAATGAGTGCAAAGCATTGGTGAAAGGCCGTTGATGTCACTTAGAGAGTACCCAATGGCCTTCCTATACTTTCTCAGCTCATTTAGGAGCGAGTGCAACTCATCATCACTCAGATCCTCATTCACAATCACGGGGTACGTATCATTAAGCCCTAAGAAAGCATACCTTAGCCCTTTTGGGAGCTCCTTTAGGTCCACATTTGGGGCTAGCAGATCGCTCCAGTCCTCCTTGTGGCTCTTATTGACGTTCTCATCCTCATTAGCCTCCTTAGAACCCAAGACATAAGCCCTTAGACTGCTTTCTTGAACCGTTGTCTCCTCCGAGATCGAGTCATCCAGTCGATCTTGCACTTGTTCTGGTCCGGATCGAGCAACTTTACTCGATTCACCCACTCGATTTGATTGGGATCGAGCAGGAGATCGAGTCCTTGTCTCATTCTCTGAGCTGATCGATTGGCTTCTCTTGATCTTCCCATTGATTGTTTTGCTGGATCGACCAGTGTCCTCGATTTTCTTGTCGATTGCTGTCCTGGATTGAGTGATCTTCTTTATTGCCTGATCGATCTCTAGGCATCCGCCTTCATCTTCTATCACAACTTTTCTAGAGTCAAGGAGATTAACGTACTCCTGAGTCCTCTGATCCAAGAAACCGTACCCTCCTCTCTCCTTAGTCAATACCAGCTTCAGGTGATCCTCTTGTGCAAGCTCTTCTAACAATTCATCCGCCAAGGCATCCAACGATTCTATGTAGAATGCTTGCCCTTCTATGGTTGGCTTCTTCAGGACCTCATTGATGTTAAAATCTAGCTTTATGTCTTTCCCCAATTGTTGAGCTATCTTCTCATTCTTAACATCAATGATTTCTCCGGCGGTTGCAAGGAAAGGTCTTCCTAGTATAAGCGGATCTTTAGGCTCTTCATTCATCTCAAGCACAACAAAGTCAGTTGGTACATTGACATCGCTTATTCTCACTGGAAGATCTTCTACCAAACCCACTGGAAGTCTCACGCTCCTATCTGCTAACACAAGGGAGATTAAAAACTCCTTGAACCGTGTGAAACCAAGCTTCTTTGCTATAGAATGGGCATGAGATTGATACTTGCACCCAAATCGCATAAGCAGCTCTTGAACTTCAATGGACCCAGAGCACAAGGAATGGTGAAGGATCCTGGATCTCTTAGCTTCTTAGGAACAATCTCCTTGTGAATGATGGCACTACACTCTTCAATAAGCACCAAGACTTCTTTACTCTCCTTGTTCTTCTTTGTAAGAGTGTCTTTGAAGAACTTAGCACACTTTGGCATCATAGCTAAGCAATCAACAAGAGGAAGCTTGATCTCTACATCCCTTAGATGCTTCTCAAACAAGAGTCTATGCTTCTCTATAAGCTGTTTCTTGAAGCGGCCAGGAAAAGGAAGCTTAGGCACATACGGTGGAGGCACATAAACATCTTTCTCTTTAGTAGCTTGCTCTACTTTCTTCTCTACGGCTACATCTTTACCCTTTCTTGGTCTCTCAATCCATACATTATCAAAGTTGATCTCCTCATCAGCTGAAAGCTTATCCTCCCCCTCTTGAACCACAATGTCCTCATTGGTCTTAGGAGCAACTCGCGGTGGAAGTTCTTTGCCACTTCTTAGTGTAATGGCATTGGCGTATTCCTTGGGGTTCTGCTCACACTTGCCTGGTAAGCTGCTCTGACCGCTTGTAGTTGCCTTTCCCTTCTCTAACTGCTTGATCTTGTTGTTCAGGTCTGTTATCTGAGTTGAGACATCAGTGAGAGAGGAGTAAGGCGGTTGTTCATCTTGGCAAACTTCTGATTAGTTGAAGCTTGACCTTGAAGCAACTGCTGGAACATAGCTTGGACCGGATCTTGTTGGTGCGGTTGCATTTGTTGTTGTTGAGGAACAAAGCCGGGAGGAAACATAGGAGTGTAACCTTTGTTGCCTTGCTGCTGCTGCTGGCCCTGAAAGTTTCCTTGCCTCTGCCCTTGAAAGCCACTATTCGCTTGAAAACCTTTGTTGTAAGGAACAAACGGCTTTGCTTGCTGAGGGGGGTACACTTGATCTTTTGGGTTTTCAACATTTGTGCTTCGGTATGAGAGATTGTTGTTAGCTTGGTACCCTTGTGATATCCTTGAGGCTTGTTGTAGTTCTGACCAGCCATCCAGTTAGCCTCTTCTTGGCTTAAGTCTAACTCTTCCAAAACCTCTTCTTGTTCACCCACAAAGTGTACATGCTTCTGGTTTGCAAGCACCAACTTGTCAATCTTCTCATGCAAGGACGTAAGCTCTTTCTTGTGAGACTCTAGCTCAGATCCTCTCGGTGCACGGTCATAGTCTTCAGCGTAGTTACCGTCCTCAATGCCAAGTTCTCAATTAGCTCCATCCCCTCTTCTACTTCTTAACCAAGGAAATTTCCCTTGCTTGTCGTGTTAAGTAGCATACGTATCTTTGGCAATGCTCCATGGTAGATGGTGCTTAGAAGAGTCTCTTCACTGAAACCGTGGTGAGGACACTGAATGGTATAGTCTTTGAATCTCTCCATGGCTTCATTGAATGTCTCATTCTGCCTTTGAATGAAGTCGCTGATCTCACTTCTCAACCTTGCTGTTCTTGTGCTAGAGAAGAACTTTGAGAGGAAAGCCTTCTTACACTCAGCCCAAGAGGTAATGGTGCCTAGTGGAAGTGTCTTCTCCCAATGCCTAGCCTTGTCTCCGAGAGAAAATAGAAAGAGACGCAGCTTGAAAGCATCTTCGGATATGCCATTAATCTTGATCATCCCACAAACTTGCTCAAAGTTGTCAAGGTGCTCCAAGGGGTCTTCCATTGCCAGCCCATGGAACTTGCTATTCTGAACCATAGAGATGAATCCTGGCTTTATCTCGAAGTTGTTGTTCTGAACCGATGGAGGAGTGATCCCAAAACGATTATGATGCGTATTAGGTTCATCTCCAGCACCAATGATCCGTGGGGGTCTAGCCGCGTGGATGGGGTTTCCATTGCCCCTTCCTACAGCACCGTGAGCTGGTGGAGGTCCTTCAGGGTGTTCTTGCTAAGCCATTGTTGCAAAGTCCACTGAACCGGCCTGAGCAATCTCCTCAAAAGCTCTAGCTTGCTCACTAACTCTTCTTGATCTTGCGTGTCCAAGTTGATGAATATTGTCTAGGGGTGTAAGTAAGTTGTTGTCACCCCTATAACGCAGATTCATGTACCTGAAAGACACAAGTTTGAAGGCAGAGAGATTAGTAACCAAAATGAAAACAAAGGCTTAGTCTTTACTAAACCCCAAATCTTAATGCTTCCTAGCAACCTAAGATGGCAACGGCGCCATTTGATAACAGGTTTTTGACATGCAAGCAGAGGTATTATCAAAGCTCAAGCAACCTATAGATGTAGTATAGTATGCAAGAGCAATCAATCCACACCTAGAGAGCAGGAAGAACACTAAGAATGCAAGGGATGAGTAAATCTAAGCAGATTATGAAAATGATTGGTAAAATCTAGGAAAACTAAATGCAATGATCTAATGCGATGCAAAAAAATTTTAAAATTCCTGGAAGATGGTTAATTACCACGAGGAGCAAGGAAAATATTAAAAGTGCAAAGCTACTAAAAACTAAAAATCTACCAGCGAATCGACCACTGGATCGAGCAGAATGGATCGATCTAACAGCAACTTAAACAGAAATGATTTCTAATGAACAAGATGCAAACTAAATGACAAGCGAATGATGAACAGAGGTTTAAAACACTAAAAAGGAGGGTCCAGGGTTGAGGGTCATATTCATGGGTATCAAAGGTTTAAGCTTTGGTTTGAAAACATTAGATCTACTCACTTTGTGAGGTTTCTCTAGGCCTGGAAAACAAAACAAGAACCATCCATGGTGTGTGGTATGGTTCACTTCCTCAATCTCTTCTCCAAACCCATGGCGTTTGGTGGAAAAAGAGATCGAAGAGCAAGAAAGACAGATTTCAAATATTGACCTAACTAATCCCCTAAACGACCATGGTATGAGGGAAAGGAAGGATTAGCCTCTAGAATCTGGTTTTCTAGGACATCTGAATCATGTCAAGGTAAGACAGCCTTTGGTTCATAGAGACCTTTTCCAAGGCTCTCTAGGTTTTAAGATCCCAAGATCCTAGAAGAGAAGGCATGAAGAACAAGAAAACACAAAGCTTTCAACCCTTTCAACCCTTTTGAATCACCTCAACCCCAAAACCCAAAACGACTACTCACTACACATGTTTAAGATCGAATCAAAAGCAATAAACGATAAGCTAAGCATGATCAACGAAAGATTAAAGAAAAACTTGCTTGATATTAAAAGATTCAAAGGTTCAAAAACAAAAAAAAAAGCTAATGGCTGCTTTTGCCAAAAATGGCGAATCGCCTAACTTAGAGAAAAAACAGAAAAAGACAGAATTAAGATAGTGAAAGCGAATGGCTGCTTTTGCTAAAAATGGCTAAAAAGTTAGCTGCCCCCCCCCCCCCCCCCCCCCCCCCTCCCTCGCTAGCCGCCAAAGACAGCTGGAAGGATAAAGTTTGTCTGGGATCGGGCTGGAAGCTCGATCTGGCTCTCGTTCTTCGTCTTGGATCGGATGGCTTTGGTCGATCTCTGAGTCGATCTTGTGCTGATAAGGTTGGAAGCTCGATCTGGTTCTCGATCTGCATGGCGTTATTCACGTCCGTACTCCAGATCGATCTCCTCTCTCGATCTTGGTCTCGATCCTTCCTCTTGAATCGACTTGGTGCACTCGATCTTCTGGTTGATCTCATCTAGATCGACCTGCCTTGCTTGGTCTGCTACTCGATCTCGGGTCCTTAGCATGCACTCCTGAGTTCTCCAAGTGTCCACGAGCTTTGTTATGATCCTCCTCACGTCCACATAACCTCTGCGACTCCTTAGTGCTCCAAACAACCTGATAATGATGCATATATGCAAGAAACATGCAAAATGCAAATGCAAAGGGATCTAGAACCTAAAATGCAACAAATGGAACCAACTAACCTATATTGCAAGATGAATGCATGAAAAACTACCCTAAATGTATGCAAAACATGCAGAATATATAGCAATATCAACATGCATATCGACCAAGAGGCATCAATACAACCAGAAGAAGAGAAGATATCGACATGTGTATCGATATTCCATATCGATATGGTCCGTCCGGGTCAGCTTACTTTTGGTTTAATTTTGGTTTACTAGGGGTTTCCTAGTTCCCCTATAAATAATAAAGTCCTTAAATGGTTAGGCAACTTGGATCTTGCTATTTTCTTTCTGTTCTTGCACTTAAAATCTTTCCTTTTTCAGCTTTGCTTGTAAGAACTAGTTTGATTTATTGAATTTCTGTATGTGCCTTTGATTTATTCTTGTTTATTCTGCTTCCTAATCATGCTTAACCATCTTTTCTCTCTAGAATTTGTGGTTTTGACTATGGCTAGTAGTAGTCTTATTTAGGGTTTGAGATGGGATAGATTAGAGGGGTTCTAGGACTAGATTAGTGATGTCTTATGCTTTATATGATTGTCTTCTCTCTATTAGATGTGTTTAACACTAGATTAGTCTTGGCCAGGCTTGTTTAGTATCTTGGCTTTCTCTAGCTGATCGGGTTGGAAGCTCGATCTGGTTCTCGATCTGCATGGCGTCATTCACGTCCGTACTCCAGATCGATCTCCTCTCTCGATCTTGGTCTCGATTTTTCCTCTTGAATCGACTTGGTGCACTCGATCTTCTGGTCGATCTCATCTAGATCGACCTGCCTTGATTGATCCGCTACTCGATCTCGGGTTCTTAGCATGCACTCCTGAGTTCTCCAAGTGTCCATGAGCTTTGTTGTGATCCTCCTCACGTCCACATAACCTCTTCGACTCCTTAGTGCTCCAAACAACCTGATAATGATGCATATATGCAAGAAACATGGAAAATGCGAATGCAAAGGGATCTAGAACCTAAAATGCAACAAATGGAACAATCTAACCTATAATGCAAGATGAATGCATGAAAAAATACCCTAAATGTATGCAAAACATGCAGAATATATGGCAATATCAACATGCATATCGACCAAGAGGCATCGATACAACCTAGAAGAAGAGTAGATATCGACATGTGTATCGATATTCCATGTCGATATGGTCCGTCCGGGTCAGCTTACTTTTGGTTTAATCTTGGTTTACTTGGGGTTTCCTAGTTCCCCTATAAATACTAAAGTCCTTAAATGGTTAGGCAACTTGGATCTTGCTATTTTCTTTCTGTTCTTGCACTTAAAACCTTTTCTTTTTCAGCTTTGCTTGTAACAACTAGTTTGATTTGGTGAATTTTGTATGTGCCTTTGATCTATACTTGTTTATTCTACTTCCTAATCTTTCTTAACCATCTTTTCTCTCTGGAATTTGTGGTTTTGACTATGGCTAGTAGTAGTCTTATTTAGGGTTTGAGATGGGATATATTAGAGGGGTTTTAGGATTAGATTAGTGATGTCTTATGCTTAATATGATTGTCTTCTCTCTATTAGATGTTCTTAACACTAGATTAGTCTTGGCCAGGCTTGTTTAGTATCTTGGCTTTCTCTAGCGCCTGGTAAGTGTTTGATGAAATGCTGCTTAGAGTCTCTTAGAGCATTTGTATGCTTAGGCTAAGGAATTAGATGTCTAAGGTGCATTTTGGCGTTATAGGATTGGAGTTCTGTTCTGAATGCTTGCTTATCATGTGTTTGAGTAAAGGGATTTATCTTAAATGTGTGCTTAGCAAAGTGATTAGTGTCAAGGAATTGATCTAGTTATAGTTGTTAATCCTATGCCTAGAAGATAGCATTGTTTGAATGATTTTGAAGCATCACTAGTTAGGTTCTAACCCACTCTTAATCAATAACTCCCATCTTAGATCCTTACTTCTTCTATTTGAATTTCTTGCTTGCTTAGTTTAGTCTTTAGACTTGTTAGTATTGTTCACAACTGCCATTTTGAATCTTGCTTGACTTAAATGATTTGCTGTATTCTTGGTGGCTTAAGAACTCAGATGCATTGATACCTACATACTACAATGATATGAGTATGTGTAGGATTTGCTAGCTAGTAATAATCCTGCTATCAAATTGACGTCGTTTCTATATGGGTTTAGCTTAAGCATTAGGATTTGTGGATTGTCTAAGATCAAGCATTTAATTTTTCTGTTTTTTACTGATTTGCAAGCTTCTCTTCTGCTTATAGGTGTATGAACTTGAAGTCTAAAGGCAATCAAAACCTTCTGGACTATTAACACAATATTCTGCAAGTGGAAAGAGCACTAAGAGCTACAAAAGAAAGAGAGAGACTGCAAAGGTTTCATCAGCTCAACATGGAGCATGGAATAGATGATCAGCGATTTCATGGACCACCAGGAGCACAAGATGCTCAAGGAGTTGCTGGAGTTCAGGGACAGCAGGGAGTCCAAGGTGAACAAGGTCAGAGAGGACCAGCACATGGTGCACGCCCAATCAGACCCATTGGAGCTGGTGACACACCAAACGCTTACAACAACCGAACTGGAATCCTTCCTCCAGCAGTTCAGAACAACAACTTTGAGATTAAATCTGGATTGATCTCAATGTTTCAAGGCAGCAAATTCCATGGGTTACCACTTGAAGACCCTTTGGATCACTTGGATAATTTTGACAGACTTTGCTCACTAACCAAGATCAATGGAGTCAGCGAAGATGGCTTCAAGCTCAGGTTGGATCCTTTTTCTCTTGGAGACAAAGCCCACCAATGGGAGAAAAACTTGCCACAAGGAAGTATCACCAGCTGGGATGAGTGCAAGAAAGCTTTTCTAGCAAAGTTCTACTCTACTTCAAGAACTGCTAGAATCAGGAATGAGATATCCGGTTTTGCTCAGAAGAATAGTGAGAGTTTTGGTGAAGCATGGGAGAGATTCAAAGGATACATACTGCAATTCCCTCACCATGGATTCTCACAATCTCCACTACTCTCTACCCTGTACAGAGGCGCTCTCCCCAAGATCAGGATGCTGCTTGATACTGTCTCCAATGGGAACTTCCTATCAAAGGATGTAGATGAAGGCCTAGAGCTTGTGGAGAACTTAGCCCAAAGTGATGGGAATTATAGTGAAGATTATGACAGAGCTCCAAGAGGAGAGGATGGCAACACTAAGAAGGAGCTGGAGTCTACAAGAAGAGGGTTGAAAGAGCTGAATTCTAGGCTTGACAAACTGCTACAAGTGCCACACAAGGAGATCAACTATGTTGGTGAAATGGTGGAGATGCCTAATGAAGAGGAGTTACAAGTGGAGGAGATGAATTACTTGGGTAATTAAGGGGGATACAATGGATATTGAATCTCAGACCCAACCCCAACTTGTCATATAGGAGCAACAATGTTGCTAACCCCAAGATCAAGTTTACCCTCCACAGAAATCTGAAGAGAATTAGCCAAGACCTTTTGTGCCATTCAACCAAGGATATGCACCAAGGAACAACTTTCAAAGCAACTTCCACTAAAAGCAGTTCGCTCTTCTTGGATTCTCTCAAGGTCAAGCAAGCTCATCTAACACCAATGATGCTGAAGTAAAAGGACTGTTGCAACAACTCCTTCAAGGCCAACAAGCTACTAATCTGGAGATCACCAAGAAGTTTGTTGAAGTCTGCAACAGAATGGATACTATTCATATGGAGTTGTCAAACAAGATTGATGTATTGGCTTCAAGAGTGAAGACCCTAGAGAACAACAAGGGCATAGCTGGTCTCAAAACTCAAGGATACCTTCCTGGGAAACCAGAAGCCACCCCTAAGGAGTTCTGCAATGCCATAGTCACTGAAGAAGAGACCTTCTCAGATGAAGAGGAAGCTGTCATTGATGAGTTCCTTTCTCTGTTCACCGAGGACACTGAACTTCAGAGTGGGGGAGAAGAGTTTTTGGCTGCTGACGCCAACCATGAAGCTGCAAAGGAGAAGTCTCTTGAAGCAACAACAACTAAGAAAGAGTGGGGGAGAAGAGTTTTTGGATGCTGACACCAACCATGAAGCTGCAAAGGACAAGTCTCTTGAAGCAACAGCAACTAAGGAAGAGGAGAAGAAGGGGCTACATGAGGAGAATCAAGCTGAGAAACAAACTGGGATCTATGGTCATTCTCCTTATAAGCCAGCTCTACCCTTTCCTGGAAGGTTCAAGAAGCATCTTATGGATAAATACACCACCCTCTATGTCAACCAGATGAAGCTTAGAGGTCTTGACATTGAGACAGAGCTAAAGGAGGCCATTGCCAAGACTGAGGTCCTGAACGTCAAGAAGCTTAGAGATCCTGGATGCTTTACTTTGCCTTGTGAACTCAAAAGGCAAACCTTCAAGAGCTGTCTTTGTGATCTTGGAGCAAGTAACAACCTTCTCCAATCCTCTACTGCTAAGGCGCTTGGCTACACTCAACTTCAAGAGAGTAATGTGTCTCTTACCATAGCTGATGGGACAGTAAAGGCACCACTTGGAGCTCTCAAAGATGTACTGATGATGATTGAAAGAGTGGTCATACCAACAGATTTTCTGATCCTGGATGTTGAAGGGAAGATCAAGAACGCCATCATTCTAGGGAGACCATTTTTAGCATCAGTTGGTGCAGTGTTTGATGCAAAGGAATGCACAATAGAGCTAAGATTGACCAAAGAGAAGGTTCTGAAGTTTGGCTCCAAAGGGAACAAGCTGGAAGATGAGCAAGCCTTCTCAATGGAAGTCAAGAAGTTATAGAAAGTTGGTGAGCATTGGCCAGAGTTTTAAGGCTATGTTGGTGCAAGCTTTGATGGCTGCTGTCTGTCCAAGATGTTTGCTAATACCACTGAAGAGGAAGTCTTCGAAGTTGCTATTTCTGATTGTGTGAATGAAATTCTGCTGGGTAACAAAGAAGATGGGGTTGTCTTGAAGCCCTTTTTTCTAAGTATGGAGAGGTCCACTACAAGCTAAAGGAGGGAAGCAAACCAAAGCCCTTTGCTGTGTTGAAGATTGATGGGGTCACCAGAAAGGTCAAAGGAGGCATAGCAACACCAAGGAGTTCAAACCTCATGCTCCAAACCTCAACTAAGGAGCTGAGGAAAGTCAAGCTAAGTGACTCTAAACAAGCGCACTTGGGAGGCAATCCCATGGTATCCTTGTATATAGATTTGCATTTTTATGTTTTTTATGTTTGTGTGAGAGTTTTTGAGTATCTCTAGTAACCAGGTACGAGCTAAGGTATGAGGAACCAAGCTTGGAAGAAGAAAGAGTTCGAAGAAGGGTCAATATCGACCAGCATATCGGCCATGCGCATTGATACCAGTCATACAGAGCATGTATATCGATCATGACTTACTCAATGCAAGTGTGTTGGACATGTATCGACGTGCGTATCGGGGTGATCCTGATCGATACTCCTGGGAGGATTGTTGTATCGATCAGAGTACTGATATGAGGCAACCCGATATGCTTTGACAAGCAATGTATCGGGGTATACACACTTTGATATGCTTCAACTGGTATTTGGATCGATACACAATTCAAATGATATGCCACTCCCCTAAACTTACTTCTTGCTTGCCCTCAAGCAACAGAAAATAAGTAAGGAAGAGAGGTTTTTAGAAAAAATGAATGGGGTTTTAAACTTTTTGCAAAAGTGCCTTTTAAATGAATCAATCTCAATGTCCTAGTTATCAGTTCTAAAATGCTATGCTTACACTCATACTCCAAAGAACTTAGCCATACTCATCACACAAAGAAATTCAAATCATGACTCTCCTATTCCTAACAATCAAAGAAACTCATCCTTTAACATTCATTAACATGCGAACCATGAATCAAACTTATGCACTTTAAAGCAAAACACATTTGGCTAAGGGTTATGGTTATGATCATAGAATGATCTCATTTGAAAGGGTTTATAAATAGATTAAGGGTTTCTCTCGAAAATGGTTGAACTTATGCATAATGCTAAAGGTAAAGACAATTTATGCATACATGATTAGATTCTTATCTACCCATGTAAACTATCAAATGATCCTATACCCCTCTCATTTAAGAAATTTTATCCTCACTCACCACTTAGGAGTCTACCCCTTTCCTTCACAAATTTAGCAATCCCCAATTCAAAATAAAGACATTTTTAAACTTTTAGGCTAGTGAAAAGGTTTTGAAAAATATTTTTGCTCTTTAGAAATTTCTTATTGGTAGCTCTCTTATTATTTTTTTTTCTTTTCATTTTTTTCTTTAATTGGCACTTAGGCTCTTTTTATTTCTTTTTCTTTTCTTTTCTTTTCTCTTCTTTTTTTTATTTTATTATGGAGAGCTACCTCCTGAAATTAGAGCATACTTAGTTTTAAAAAACAACCTTTCACTAAAAACCTCATTTCTTTCCTTAAAACACAAAGCTCTTTGAAACTGAGAGTAAATAGACAAGATAGCAACCCCAATGATCCCCCAAACTTATCATAAGCCTACACCTAGCTTTAAAATGCAAAGCTAGCAACAATATGAAAACCAAATCATGTCGCCTAAACCTAACACTTTATGCCAAGTTCAAACCGAAAGGAAAGGCCTCACAAAGATGTCACACAAGAACATTTGGCTTCAAAGGAGGGTAAGGTTCAAGGAGGGAGTTCTACTTAGGCTCACAAAGAGTGGTAAAAAGGAAGAAGAGAGCCTAAATATTTTAAAACCATGTGTTCATTTTCAAATGCATAAGAATGATAATTAGAATTTCGAATTAAGGTTTTCACTTATTAGAATGAGTTTCAAATCATGAGAGTTCAATTCAAGCCACGAAAATCCTAACAAGTGATCCAAGCATGGTAAGAACTTACTTTCAAAGCATAGACAAAGCATTAGAGAGCTACTAACTAGGGCATTGAAACAATTCATAAGTAAAAATATCTTTTTAAGAAACTCTAACCCCTTATGCAAAATGCAAACAACCTAGATGCTATGAGAAATTCTAGACTCAATCCTAACATGTTTTAAAAAGATGAATGCAACTACATGAATCATTGAAAATGTTTTAAAAATTTTACCAATTTTTCATGAACTAAGACTCAAGGATGCAAAAAGGAAAATAAGATCAAAGAACACAAGTCAAATCACACATGTACTCCCCCAAACTTGCTTGACACCGTCCCGGTGGCAAACTCATCCGAAGGAGCATCAAAACACAATGCAAGTAACAAATATGAGCAGTTATATACAATGGAAGAAGGTTGTTACCTCTGGTCTAGGCTCGGCTGGAACTTGAGGATGTTCCAGAGGAGCTAGAGATCGTTGCTTTGCCTTTGTCAGCTGGTTCTTGGAGAGAGTGGCGCGCCGGCTGAATGTTGTCTCCTTGGGTCTCGCGGATCACAACTCCTCCGGTTGAGAGTCTTCTCTTCTCGGGTTGTTGCATCTCTTGACTTGCAGCTGGCTTAGGCGTGCCTCCCTAAAGTGCTTTGACTTTCTTCCCAAGCTTCTTCAGCATCTTGCCTTGCCACTTGTTAATCTTCCGTTGCATCTCTACCACCGATGCTAGGAACTTCTCGGTTTTTGTCCTCGGCTCAAAGTCCAGCTTGGGAAGTGTGTAAGCTTCGGGCATCTCGTCTTCCGTGCCTGGAGACTCTGACCTTTGACGCGGAGCAATGGCTGAAGCAGGCGGTCCTCCTAAAGAGGCAAAGCATTCTTCCTCCGTGGGCAAGAACTCGATGTTCCCAACACCAAGCAGCTCGGTTTCATCTCTGTAGGGAAGGATGCACACTCTCTTCTTATCTTCGTCATCTATGAAGAGGTAGGCGTAGAACCCTTCTGCTGGCGTGCGTCTCAAGCTATCAGTATTCCTCATGTATGCTTCATCCATGAAAGCTCTGTTTGGGACGTGAGCAAAGTCATGAATGGGCACACCGGCTTGCACCAACAGAGGAGTAAGGAAACCGCCAATGTAAGAGGAGGTTGCCTTGCACCGTAAGGCATAAGCCTTGCACTTCACCAGAGAAGCCGCGAGCACACAGCCGTAGTTCACTTCATCACCGAGTTCATCTTCTATGGGCTCTTCATTTGCGTCCGGATCAGACACCAAGTGCTTCACACCTTGGAACAGGAAGCACAGCTCCGTCTTTGTGACCGTAGGGGCAACAGACCTTCCACTGAACGTGTTGGCAATCAGCTTCAGAGTATACCTCAGCATCGGGCTCCTTACTCGCTTGATCTTAGCGGTGTTGGCCTTGTAGTCTTCATTGCTGATCAGATCCCAAAACTCGTCGGCTTTCTTGAAGGCTGGGAACTCGACCTTGTATGCATCAGCGTTGAGACCGTAGGGTTGGCATAGCTCAGGGATGGAGAGTGTATAGGCTTGACGTCCAACTTTGAAGTAGAGGCGGCCTTGAGAAGGGTCGGGTGCACTAGGATTCTCATACCGGAACTCCAAGGTGGCAAGGAAGTCTATTGTCACTTCAAGAATGGTTGGGCAATCCATCCGTGACAGACATCTTAAGCCAATGTTTTTGAGGAGTTGGTCGAAGTCCCCAAGAATCCCGAGCCTAGACAACAGCTCTCGATCAGCAAACTTGGTAGGCTCAAACCGGAGCCTCTCTAGCCGCTTCTTATCCCTCTTCTCATCCTTGCTCCATCTAACCCTCTCTTGAACTGCCACTTCTTGTCCTTCTCCTTCTCGTGCTTGCTCCTCTCTTGTTCTCTTTGGGGCCATGGTTCCTGAAACAAATTTCTAAAGATATTGATAAGTACACGGCGGTTTGATGAGAATGAGAGAAGAGAAGGAGAGAATTTATAAAAAGCTACCCTAGAATTTTGGGGAATAAATAAAAATCATAGCTAAATAAAAGGGAATCAAATCTTTAGATACTGAAAAATCTAGAATTTTTCCTTTTACTTAGCTAGTTTTAAAAATTCAAAACTGATCCTATATTCTAAAACAAGATCTTGCGATATTAAAGGAGATTTTCTAAAATTAAACCATTAAATCTTTGAAAATACCTTTGCAAGAAGTTCAGAATATCTTTGCTAGCTTTTGAAAATTGAAACTCTCACTCTCTTTGTTTAAAATTCTCGAGCAAAACAGGGATGAGAGGGTGAGAGGATGTTTGAAATATTTAAAGACTTAGCAAAACCAAAACAATGGGTAGTCAAAGTGGTTTCTGACAAAGTCTTGGTCAAGGTACATCTTTCATGGTCAAAGATGCTTGCCTTGACCAAGTTTTGAATTCAAAAGTTGGAGGGAAAAGAGTAAAGGAGGGAAAGAAAAATGTTACCTCGGCATGAGATCGAGTCCATTTGGTCGATTTAGGACTCGATCTCATGCCCAAAATGGCTTAGATCGAGAGGGTTACTCGATTTGAGACTTGATTCATAGTGAATCGAGTCCTGGATCGATTGGCTCTCTCGATCATTGAGATGTTGGCTCCTCGGCTAAGTCCTCATGATCGAGCTATGTCCTCGATTTAAGGGTCGATTTGGCATAGATCGAGTGATGGATCGAGTCGAGTGATCGATCTGTTTTCAACAGATTTTCCCGAGAGAAATTAGATCGGTCGATCCGATTTAGATCGATCGATCCTTTTTTGTCATGGTCGATCTTGTCACTCGTTCTCGTCTAGATCGACTGGCTCCTCTCGATTCACTGACTCGATCTAGCAAAGATCGAGCCAGGATCAGTCGATCTAGCACTCGATCTCTAGCCTTATCTTAACCCTTATTGCCTTTTTAAGACCTCAAAGTCAAGGTTTAGACTCCTTATACCTGTTCCTACACACTTGCAAAATAAAAACATAAAACTGAAAGGGAAATAAAGCAGAAATATATACAAGATAAACATAGGAATGCCTCCCAAGTGCGCTTTCTTTAACGTCTTTAGCTAGACCTTACTTGGTCTAAGCGGATGGTGGGTCTTGGAGAAGCACCGAGGTACTCTCCTTGTCATAGCTGTCTGCCAAGTAGGGCTTGACTCTGTGTCCGTTGACGGTGAATGCACTGCCACTTTTTCCCAACAGAGTAACAGCTCCATAAGGCAACACTTCTGGAATCACGAACGGTCCGCTCCACCTTGATTTCAGCTTGCCCGGGAAGAGTTTGAGCCTCGAGTTGTACAGCAACACTAGTCCTCCTTCCTTGAGCTCCTTGGCAACCAACTTCTTGTCATGAGCCTCCTTAGTCCGCTCCTTGTATATCCGGGAGCTCTCGTAAGCATTCAGCCTCAACTCATCCAGTTCGTGTAGCTGAATAAGGCGCCTCTCCTGAGCCGTCTTGAGATCAAAGTTCAGCCTCTTCACAGCCCACAACGCACGGTGTTCCAGATCAACCGGGAGGTGACAGCCCTTGCCATAGAGTAGAGTGAAAGGAGTTGTACCAATCGGCGTTTTGAAAGCGGTACGGTAGGCCCAAAGAGCGTCATCCAGCTTCACTGACCAGTCTTTCCTTGTGGCTCTGATGGTCTTCTCTAGAATAGCCTTGATTTGTCTGTTGGAGACCTCTACTTGACCGCTTGTTTGAGGATGATACGGTGTAGCCACCTTATGCTAAACCCCATACTTTCTCAAGAGGTTCTCAAAGACCTTGTTTATAAAGTGACTTCCTCCATCACTTATAACAAACTTGGGTACCCCAAACCTCGGGAAGATGATACTTTTGAGCAACTTGATTACCACCTTAGAGTCATTTGTAGGGGAAGCAACAGCTTCAACCCATTTGGAGACATAATCCACAGCTAATAAGATGTATTTGTTGCCGTATGAAGAAGGGAATGGTCCCATGAAGTCAATTCCCCACGCGTCGAACACGTCAACCTCGAAGATAGGAACTTGAGGCATTTCGTTCCTCTTGGTTATATTCCCTGCCCGTTGACATGCCTCACAGCTCTTCACAAACTCGTGTGCATCTTTAAAAATGGAGGGCCACCAGAAACCGGCTTGCAACACCTTCGTGGCAGTCTTGAATGAGGCGAAATGTCCTCCGTAGGAAGAGCCATGGCAATGATAGAGGATGTCCCTGGCTTCTTCCTTTGTAACACATCTCCGGTACAAGCTGTTTACTCCTCTTTTGTATAGGTAGGGCTCGTCCCAGAAGTAGTCACTAGCCTCCCTCATAAACCGCTTCTTGTGATAGCTGTTGAGATGTGTTGGTTCCTCACCACACGCTAGATAGTTCACCACATCAGCATACCACGGTAGATCCTCCTCTTTGAAACTCAACACCTCCTCAAACCTCCCTTCTAGCTTCCCACAAACAGCCGTAGTAATCGCCATAAGCTGCTCTTCTGGAAGAGAGTCATCTAAGGGGAGAGACTCGTTGATCCTTAGCCGTGAGAGGTGGTCAGCGACTCCATTTTCTATCCCTTTCTTGTCTCTAATCTCCATGTCAAACTCCTGGAGTAAGAGAATCCATCTTAAGAGCCGAGGCTTAGTGTCTTTCTTCGAGTAGATGTATCGTAAGGCAGTGTGATCCGTGTATACAATAGCCTTGGAACCAACCAGATATGATCTGAACTTCTCAAAGGCGAAGACTACTGCAAGCAGCTCCTTCTCCGTAGTGGTGTATCGTGATTGCGTGTCATCCAAGGTCCTTGAAGCATAATAGATCACGTGTAGCTTCTTGTCTTTCATCTGACCAAGGACGGCTCCTACGGCGTAGTCACTAGCATCACACATGATCTCAAAGGGAAGAGACCAGTCTGGTGCTTGGACTATAGGGGCTGATGTAAGGGCTTCCTTGATGGTCACGAAAGCCTTCAAACACTCCTCATCAAATACAAACTCAGCTTCCTTGCACAACAGCCGTGTGAGAGGGCGAGCAATCTTGGAGAAATCCTTGATGAAACGCCTGTAGAACCCTGCGTGTCCCAAGAAGCTTCTGATTCCCTTGACATTAACCAGCGGCTCAAGACCCATCATGACCTCCACCTTAGCTTGATCAACCTCAATACCCTTCTCTGTTATCTTGTGACCAAGCACGATCCCTTTCTTAACCATGAAGTGGCATTTCTCCCAGTTCAGCACCAAGTTTGTCTCTTCACAACGTTTAAGTACCCTGCAAAGATTCAACAAACACGCAGGAAAGGACGCACCATACATAGAGAAGTCATCCATGAATACCTCTACCATCTCCTTTATAAGATCAGAGAAGATCGACATCATACACCGCTGAAATGTAGCTGGTGCATTACACAATCCAAACGGCATCCTTCGATATGCAAAGGTACCGTAGGGACATGTGAAGGTCGTCTTCTCCTGATCATTTGGGTGGATAGGTATTTGAAAGAAACCGCTATACCCATCGAGAAAACAATAGTAAGGGTGATTTGCAAGTCTCTCAAGCATTTGATCAATAAAAGGCAAAGGGAAATGGTCTTTCCTAGTCGCAAGGTTATGTTTCCTATAGTCAATACACATTCTATGACCAGTGATGGTCCTAGTAGGGATAAGTTCATCCTTTTCATTCCTTATGACCGTGATCCCTCCCTTCTTAGGCACCACGTGTACATGGGAAACCCACGTGCTGTCACTTATGGGATAGATCACGTCAGCCTCTAAAAGCTTAAGGATTTCCTTCTTAACAACCTCTTTCAAGTTAGGATTCAAACGCCTTTGATGTTCTATAGAAGAGGCGTTCTCATTATCCAAGTGAATCCTATGAGTGCAAAGCATTGGTGAAAGGCCCTTGATGTCACTTAAAGAGTACCCAATGGCCTTCCTATACTTTCTCAGCTCAGTTAGGAGCGAGTGCAACTCATCATCACTAAGGTTTTCATTCACAATCACGGGATAGGTGTTATTAGGCCCTAAGAAAGCATACCTTAGCCCTTTTGGGAGCTCCTTAAGGTCCACCTTTGGGGCTAACAGCTCACTCCAGTCATCCTCGTGGCTGTTGTTGTTGCTTTCCTCCTTGGAACTCTCCTTTGAACCCGAGGCATTGCCCTTCAGACTGCTTTCCTCCATCGCTATCCCTTCTGAGATCGAGTCCTCCGGTCGATTCTCCTCTCGATGTCGTTTAGATCGATCCATTTCGCTCGATTCACTTACTCGATTTGATAGGGATCGAGTAAGGGATCGAGACGCTGAGTCGATCTCTTGATTGGACCCTAAAATGATCGGGAGGTCTCTCTCGATTGTCGACTCGATTGTTATTCCTGATCGAGCATTCTTCTCAATCTGCCCATCGATTGTTGCACCTGATCGAGTTGTGTTCTCGATTGACTTGTCGATCTGACTCCTGGATCGAGTGATAGCGTCGTTCTCGGGGTCGATCTCTAGGCAGCAACCTTCTTCATTCTTGATAATCCTCCTAGAATCCAGCAGGTTCACGTACTCTTGGGTTCTTTGGTCCACAAAACCAAACTTCCCTGGCTCCTTAGTTAGTGCTAACTTCAGATGATCTTCTAGAGCTAGCTCTTCCAGCAACTCATCCGCCAATGCATCCATCGTTTCAATATAGAAAGCTTGTCCTTCAATGGTCGGCTTCTTTAGAACCTTGTTGATGTCGAAGTCTAGCCTGATCTCCTTCCCCAAATGCAAGGCAATCTTCCCATTCTTCACATCCATTCTTCCCCAAATGCAAGCCAAGCTTGCAAGGAACGGTCTCCCTAAGATGAGTGGATCCTTAGGCTCTTCATCCATATCCAACACTACAAAGTCTGTAGGTACGTTCACACCACTGATTCGTACCGGTAAATCTTCAAGCAGCCCCACTGGTAACCTCGCGCTTCTATCAGCCAGCACCAATGAGATCCGACAGTCTTTAAACCGAGTAAAACCAAGCTTCTTAGCCACGGAGTGAGGCATCAAGTTTATGCTAGCTCCGAGATCACACAAGCAACTCTTGAACTCTAGAGGACCCAAAGCGCAGGGTATAGTGAAGCTTCCAGGGTCTCCCAGCTTCTTAGGGACTATCTCCTTGTCTATAACTGCGCTACATTCTTCACTTAGAACAAGTACCTCTTTGCTTTCTTTATTCTTCTTCACAAGGGTGTCCTTGAAAAACTTGGCGCACTTGGGCATCATAGCAAGACAATCAACAAGAGGCAGCTTGATTTCCACGTCTCTCAGGTGCTTCTCAAACAAGTTTATGTGCTTCTCAATGAGCTGCTTTTTGAAACGACCGGAAAATGGCAACTTCGGTACGTAAGGTGGGGGCACGTAAGAGTTCTTCTCCTTGGTGGTTTGCTCACTTTTCTTCTCAGCGACCGCCTTATCTCCTCTCCTCGGCCCTTGGATCCAAACGTTGTCAAAGTTTATCTCATCATCATCAGCCGAAGGTTTACCCTCCCCCTCTTGAATTGCAACGTCCTCATTGTTCTTTGTAGAGACCGGAGGTTCGAGCTCTTTGCCGCTTCTCAACGTTATAGCATTAGCATACTCCTTGGGATTCTGCTCACACTTTCCCGGAAGACTGTTCTGACCACTCGTGCTTGCTTTGCCTTTCTCCAGCTGCTTGATCTTGTTGTTTAGGTTGGTGATCTGAGTGGAGAAGTCGGTTAGAGATGAGTCTAGGCGAGTGTTCATTTCAGCGAACTTCTGGTTGGTAGAGGCTTGCCCTTGTATTAGCTGTTGAAACATTGCTTGAACCGGATCAACTTGTTGTTGCATCGGTTGTTGTTGCTGAGGTGCAAAGCCCGGAGGGTAATTAGGAGTATAACCTTTGTTGTGTTGTTGTTGCCCTTGGAAGTTGCTCTGCCCTTGACCTTGGAAACCACCACTCGGTTGAAAACCTTTGTTGTAAGGGATGAAAGGTTTTGCTTGCTGAGCAGGGTACACTTGGTCTTTAGGGTTGGCTACGTTGGTGCTTCGGTAAGAGAGGTTGTTGTTCTGGTAGCCTTGGTTGTAGCCTTGAGACTTGTAGTTGTTCTGTCCAGCCACCCAATTTGCTTCTTCTTGGCTTAGCTCTAACTCCTCTTGGTTCTCATCAGCTTCACCAACAAAGTGAACATGCTTCTGAATAGCTAACACCAACTTATCAATCTTCTCATGCAAAGATTTGAGCTCCTTCTTGTGAGACTCTAACTCTGATCCTCTTGGTGCACGGTCATAATCTTCAGCATAGTTTCCATCACTCAACGCCAAGTTTTCTATCAGCTCCATACCCTCTTCTACCTCTTGACCGAGGAAGTTCCCTTTGCTAGCTGTGTCAAGCAACAACCTGATCTTTGGTGAAGCTCCATGGTATATGGTACTGAGTAGTGTCTCCTCACTGAACCCGTGATGAGGACATTGGATCGTGTAATCTTTGAAACGCTCCATTGCCTCGTTGAATGTCTCGTTGTTCCTTTGAGTGAAACCGCTGATTTCGCTTCTCAATCGTGCTGTCCTTGTGCTTGAGAAGAACTTGGAGAGGAATGCCTTCTTACACTCAGCCCATGATGTGATGGTGCCTTGTGGGAGGGTCTTCTCCCAATGTCTAGCTTTGTCTCCGAGTGAAAAGGGGAAGAGGCGCAGCTTGAAAGCATCTTCGGATATGCCATTGATCTTGATCATCCCACATACTTGCTCGAAGTTGTCTAAGTGCTCCAAGGGGTCTTCCATTGCTAAGCCGTGGAACTTGTTGTTTTGCACCATGGAGATGAAACCTGGCTTGATCTCGAAGTTATTGTTTTGTACAGGAGGAGGAGTGATCCCAAACCTATTGTGGTGGGTATTGGGAGCATCTCCGGCTCCTATGATCCTTGGGGGTCTAGCCGCGTGTTGGGGGTTTCCATTGCCCTGTCCTGCTGCCCCGTGAGCTGGAGGTGGTCCTTCTGGATGCTCGTGTTCAGCCATAGCTTCAAAGTCAACCAAACAGTGCTGAACAATCTCCTCAAAGGCTCTTGTTTGCTCTCTGACTCTCCTTTGTCGTGAGTGACCAAGCTGATGAATGTTGTCCAAGGGTTGTAGTAGATTGTTGTCTCCCCTTGAACGAAGATTCATGTACCTGAAAACACACGTTTGAGAGTAGAAGTATTAGTAACTTGAAAAAGGTAAAGACTTAGTCTTTGCTAAGACCCAAATCTCTATGTTCTCTAAACAGTCCTAGAATGGCAACGGCGCCATTTGATAAACTTATTTATACACTGGTAGTGTGTATAGTGGTAAGTATTCCCGCCTGTCACGCGGGTGACCCGGGTTCGATCCCCGGCAACGGCGCCATTTGATAAACGCTTTCTAGCGAGGGTTTATGATGCAGAGAGGTTATCAAACTCTAATGCAAGCAATGTTGTAGTATAGCAAGCAAGAGAGAATCAATCCACTTCTAGGAGATAGAGAATGCACAGAGAATGCAAGGATTAAAGCAAATCTAAGCAAAATGAGAAAGTTTATGAGAAAATATCTAAGAACTAGATGCAGCAACCTAAAGAGAATGAAACCTATTTTAAAAATACTAGAAAGAAAGCAACTACGACGAGAAACAAACGGATTAATTAAAGGAAAGAGCTTCGAATTATTAAAATTCGACTAGTGGATCGACCACGAGATCGACCACTAGATCGAGCAGTAACAATCGATCTCGTCTAAAATCGTAAGAACAGTAAAGCTAATGACCGGGATGCTATCAGATAACAAGCGAATGATGAGAATAGACGTAAAGATGCTAAAAGAAAGGGCCTAGGGTTGAGATTCATGGTTAGGGGCTTCAAAGGTTCGACCTTGGGTTTGAAACTTTAGATCGACTCACTTGGTGAGGATATCTAAGCCTTGAAAACAAAACAAGATCTATCTGTGGCTTTCGGTATAGATCACTCTTTCATCCTCTCCTCCAAACCCATGGCTTTTGGTGGAAAGAGAGGTCGAAAGGCAAGGAAAACAGATTTCAAGTAAATGGCTTAACTAGTCCCCCAAACTTCCATGGCTTTTGGGAAGGGGTAACTAGTCTCTAAGGTGTGATCTTCCGAGATTCCTGGATCTGTCAAGGTAAGGAACCTCTCGGATGATGAAGCTCTTGGCGTGAGAGTCTTCAAGCTTTAAGCTTTCAACACCTTAGAAGAGATAGCCTTTAAAAACGTTTAGAAAAACCCCAAGATCGAAACCCTTTCTACCTCTTAATCCTCTCAACCCCGAACCCAAAGGAACTACTCACTACACATAGAGTAAATCAAGCAAAGCATATGAAACGAGATGATGAACATGAAAGAGAAACTGGATAAAACGATAATGATTCGAATACAAAAGCTTAAGAGAAAAACGAGTTTCAACAATGGTGTTCTTCACGAAAACCAGAGAGAAAACATAAAGAAAAAGATAAGGATCTAAAAATTATCGAAAAAGGGCGTCGCCGCCTTGCCTAAAATGCCCAAACAAGCCAATGGTCCCCCCTTCGCTAGCAGCCAAAAACGGTTGAAAGGACAGAAATCGACTCCAAGATCGAGTGGTTCTCTCGAATCGATCATCATCGGCGAATCGAATGTTGCATCCGATCTCGGTATCGATCTTCGGCTGGATCGAGTGATGTACTCGATCTGACTCTCGCTCTGCATGGCGTCATTTACGTCCGTACCGATTGATCGATTGCTCCACTCGATCTCTGTCTCAATCATTCTCCTTGGATCGCCCAGTTGGCTCGATCTTCTGGTCGATCAACTCCCAGATCGACCGGCCATGCTCGATCTGCTCCTCGATCTCTGGTCCTTAGCATATTTTCGAGCTCCCACGAACTGCTACATCAGCTTCAACACGTCCACGAACCTCCACGACTCCAAAGCAGCCATAAACAACCTGAATGTGATGCAAAATGCAAGGAAAATGCGTATGTTGATGCAAGAATGCTCTAGTACCTTAAGTGATGCAATCTAACCTAAAATGTGGTATAAATGCATGAAAAGCTAACTAATGAGTATGCAAAATGTATGCAATATGCAATAACATCAATGACATGCATCAACGTACCAGGTCGATATGATGTCAAGAAGTGCGTATCGAGCACAATATCGATGTAACACATCGATGTGCCTTAACTGCGAGGACGAAAGGCGATTAACCGCCCTTTGTTAAGGCATATCGAAGTAAATATCGATATCCCATGTCTATACACCTCAAGTGACGAATGAAAACATTGCAGCTAAGCATATGTCAAGGTGTATCGATGTGCATGTCGACATGATAGCCCGATATGGAATTTTTCCAAATCATACTGAGCTGCATATTGAGCTACTAGCTCGATATTGGACAGATATGTATGATTATCGGACCACATATCGACATAAGGGATGCCAATACAAGAGATGTCAATCAGTATCGACATGCATGCAGGTCGATATCAAGACTCATACCACCGATATCGGCATGCATATCGACTGTACCAAGTCGATATGATCAATATCGATCACAATATCGACTTGGGTGGTCGATATTGCACACGAGGTAAGCACTCTTCAATTCAAAGTTTTCCCTCCTTGGTCAAACTAGATCAAGGAATTTAAATTTGAATCCTTCCCCTTCCCAAGCACAAGTGGGACCTCTTTTTAGCACTCTTTGTCCCCTTGCTCCCCACAAAAAGATTCCCCAACCCTCTATATAAACTAACCCCACCCTTCACTCTTTCTCACTTTCATTCCTAGCTTTTCATCTACTAAATTTCGAATTTTTGTGTTTTCAAAGTGCTTGAGAGAGTCAAACCACTTCAGGTATTGTCTCTTAGCTTCTAAATTTTTGTTTCATGCACTTAAAAACTTGTTCTTGTTTAGTGATTGAATTCTAGTAGTGATGCATTGCTTCTTACTTATTTTTATTTCTTTTGCATGGTGAATAAGCTGTCAGGATAGCTGATTACAAGTCTTACTAAGTTGAAAGTAATTGTTAGATCAGTTGATATTACTATATATTCTGCATATTTTGCATGCATTTAGGATAGTTTTTCATGCATTCATCTTGCATTATAGGATAGTTTGCACCATTTTAGGTCCTAGAGCACTTTTGCATTAGCATTTGCATGTTTCTTGCATTATGCATCATATTCAGGTTGTTTTCAGACACTTTGGTGCTGTGGAGGATTCATGGACATGCTAAGGCTCGTGAGGAAGCTCGTGGACACTTGGAGAACTCAGACGTGCATGCAAAGGACCCGAGATCGAGTAGCGGATCGAGCAAGGCAGGTCGATCTAGATGAGATCGACCAGAAGATCGAGTGCACCAAGTCGATTCAAGAGGAAGGATCGAAACCAAGATCGAGAGGGGAGATCGAACTGGAGTACGGACGTGAATGACTCCATGCAGATCGAGAACCAGATCGAGCTTCCAACCTGATCATCACAGGATCGACTCAAGGATCGACCAAAGCCATCCGATCCAAGACGAAGATCGAGCCAGAGATCGAGTGACCCGACTCGATCCCAGACAAACCTTATCCGTCCAGCTGTCTTTGGCGGCTAGCGAAGGGGGGACCAGCTAACGGTTTAGCCATTTTTGGCAAAAGAAGCCATCGCCTTTATCCTATCTTCATTCTGTCTTTTCCTTTTTCTCTCTAAGTTAGGCGATTCGCCATTGTAGAACAGCTTAAGCTTTTTCAGTTTTAAACCTTTGAATCTTTTAATATAAAATAAGTTTTTTTCCTTTAATCATTGGTTAATCATGCTTAGCTTATCGTTTATTGCTTTTCATTCGATCTTAAACATGTGTAGTGAGTAGTCGTATTGGGTTTTTGGGGTTGAGGCGATTCAAAAGGGATGAAAGGGTTTAAAGCTTTGTGTTTTCTTTGTTCTTCATACTTTCTCTTCTAGGATCTTGGGATTTTAAAGCCTAGAGAGCCATGGAAAAGGTCACTCTGAACCAAAGGCTGTCTTACCTTGACAGGATTCAGATGTCCTGGAAAACCAGATCCTAGAGGCTAATCCTTCCTTTCCCATACGCCATGGTTGTTTAGGGCATTGGAAAACCAGATCCTATAGGTCATTGTTTGAAATCTGTTCTCCATGCTCTTCGATCTCTTTTTTCCACCAAACTCCATGGGTTTGGAAAAGAGATTGAGGAAGTGAACCATACCACACGCTATGGAAGGTTCTTGTTTTGTTTTCAAGGCTTAGAGAAACCTCTTAAAAGAGTAGATCTAAATGCTTTCAAACCAAAGCTTGAATCTTTGATACCCTTGAATATGACCCTCGATCCTAAACCCTCTCTTTTAGTATTCTCAAACCTCTGTTAATTATTTGCTTGTCATAAAGTCGCATTCTTGATCATTAGAAGTCGTTCTGTTTAAGTTGCTTGTTAGATCGATCCATTCTGCTCGATCCAGTGCTCGATCCTGTGGTCGATTCACTGGTCGATTTTTAGTTTTTAGTAGCTTTGCATTTTTCATCTTTTGCTTGTTCCTAGTGGTAGTTAACCCTCTTCCAGGGATTTTAAAATTGTTCTGCATTGCATTAAGTAGTTGCATTTAGTTTTTCTTGAATTTACCAATCATTTATCATATTTGCTTAGATTCACTAGATCCTTGCATTCTCATTGCTCTTCCTGCTCCCTAGGAATGGATTGATACCTCTTGCTATACTACGAATGTGTGTTGCTTGAGTTTTGATAACCTCCTGCTTGCATCATCCATAAGAAACCTGTTATCAAATGGCGCCGTTGCCATCTTAGGGTTGCTAGGAAGCATTAAGATTTGGGGTTTAGTAAAGACTAAGCCCTTGTTTTCATTTTGGGTACTAATCTCTCTGCCTTCAAACTGGTGTCTTTCAGGTACATGAATCTGCGTTCTAGGGGTGACAACAACTTACTTACACCCCTAGACAATATTCATCAACTTGGGCACGCAAGATCAAGAAGAGTTAGAAAGCAAGCTAGAGCTTTTGAGGAGATTGTTCAGGCCGGTTCAGTGGACTTTGCAACAATGGCTGAGCAAGAACATCCTGAAGGACCTCCACCAGCTCACGGTGCTGTAAGAAGGGGCAATGGAAACCCCATCCATGTGGCTAGACCCCCACGGATCATTGGTGCTGGAGATGAACCTAATACGCATCATAATCGTTTTGGGATCACTCCTCCATCGGTTCAGAACAACAACTTCGAGATAAAGCCAGGATTCATCTCTATGGTTCAGAATAGCAAGTTCCATGGGCTGGCAATGGAAGACCCCTTGGAGCATCTTGACAACTTTGAGCAAGTTTGTGGGATGATCAAGATTAATGGCATATCCAAAGATGCTTTCAAGCTGCGTCTCTTTCCATTTTCTCTCGGAGACAAGGCTAGACATTGGGAGAAGACACTTCCACAAGGCACCATTACATCTTGGGCTGAGTGTAAGAAGGCTTTCCTCTCAAAGTTCTTCTCTAGCACAAGAACAGCAAGGCTGCAAAGTGAGATTAGTGGCTTCACTCAAAGGAACAATGAAACATTCAATGAAGCCATGGAGAGATTCAAGGACTATACCATTCAGTGTCCTCGCCACGGCTTCAGTGAAGAGACTCTCCTAAGCACCATCTACCGCGGAGCATTGCCCAAGATTCGGTTGCTACTTGATACAGCAAGCAAGGGCAACTTCCTTGGTCAAGAAGTAGAAGAGGGAATGGAGCTAATTGAGAACTTGGCATTGAGTGACGGCAACTATCCTGAAGACTATGACCGTGCACCTCACGGTTCCGAGCTAGAGTCTCACAAGAAAGAGCTTTAGTCACTTCACGAGAAGATAGACAAGTTGGTGCTTGCTAATCAGAAGCATGTACACTTTGTGGGTGAATAAGAAGAGGTCTTGGAGGAGTTAGACTTGAGCTAAGAAGAAGCTAACTGGATTGCTGGTCAGAACTACAACAAGCCTCAAGGATATTCACAAGGGTACCAAGCCAACAACAATCTCTCTTACCGAAGCACAAATGTTAAAAACCCTAAAGATCAAGTGTATCCCCCTCAGCAAGCAAAGACGTTTGTTCCTTACAACAAGGGTTTCCAAGCGAATAGTGGCTTTCAAGGGCAGAGGCAAGGGAACTTCCAGGGTCAGCAGCAAGGCAACAAAGGTTACACTCCTATGTTTCCTCCCGGCTTTGTTCCTCAACAACAACAAATGCAACTGCAACAACAAGATCCGTTCCAAGCTATGTTCCAGCAGTTGCTTCAAGGTCAAGCTTCAACTAATCAGAAGTTTGTCGAGATGAACAACCGCCTTGACTCCTCTCTTACTGACGTGTCAACTCAGATAACAAACCTGAACAACAAGATCAAGCAGTTAGAGAAGGGAAAGGCTACTACAAGCGGTCAAAGCAGCTTACGGGGCAAGCGTGAGCAGAATCCCAAGGAATACGCCAATGCCATTACACTAAGGAGTGGCAAATAACTTCCACCGCGAGTTGCTCCTAAGACAAATGAGGACATTGTGATTCAAGAGGGGGAGGATAAGCTTTCAGCTGACGAGGAGATCAACTTTGACAATGTATGGATTGAGAGACCAAGAAAGGGTAAAGAGGTAGCCATAGAGAAGAAAGTGGAGCAAGCTACTAAAGAGAAAGATGTTTATGTGCCTCCACCGTATGTACCTAAGCTTCCTTTTCCTGGCCGCTTCAAGAAACAGCTGATAGAGAAGCATAGACTCTTGTTTGAGAAGCATCTAAGGGATGTAGAGATCAAGCTCCCTCTTGTTGATTGCCTAGCAATGATGCCAAAGTGTGTTAAGTTCTTCAAAGACACTCTTACAAAGAAGAACAAGGAGAGTAAAGAAATATTGGTGCTTAGTGATGAGTGTAATGCCATCATTCACAAGGAGATTGTTCCTTAGAAACTAGGAGATCCAGGATCCTTCACCATTCCTTGTGCTTTGGGTCCGTTAAAATTTAAGAGCTGTTTATGTGATCTTGGTGCAAGTATCAATCTCATGCCCCATTCTATAACAAAGAAGCTTGGTTTTACACGGTTCAAGGAGTGTAGGATCTCCCTTGTGTTAGCAGATAGAAGCGTGAGACTTCCAGTGGGTTTGCTAGAAGATCTTCCAGTGAGAATAAGCGATGTCAATGTACCAACTGACTTTGTTGTGCTTGAGATGGATGAAGAGCCTAAGGATCCGCTTATACTAGGAAGACCATTCCTTGTAACCGCCAGAGCCATCACTGATGTCAAGAATGGAAAGATAGCCCTACACCTTGGCAAAGACATAAAGCTGGATTTTGACATCAATGAGGTCTTGAAGAATCCGACCATACAAGGACAATCATTCTACATAGAAACCTTGGATGCCTTGGCGGATGAATTGCTAGAAGACCTTGCACAAGAGGATCACTTGAAGCTGGCATTGACTAAGGAGAGAGCAGAGTACGGTTTCGTGGATCAGGGGACTCAGGAGTACGTTAATCTCCTTGACTCTAGAAAATTTGTGATAGAAGATGAAGGTGGATGCCTAGAGATCGATCAGGCAATCGAGAAGATCACTCGATCCAAGACAGCAATCGACAAGAAGATCGAGGAGACTGGTCGATCCAGCAAAACAATCAATGGGAAGATCGAAAGAAGCCAATCGATCAGCTCAGAGAACGAGACGGAGACTCGATCTCTTACTCGATCCCAACAAAATCGAGTAGGTGAATCGAGTGAAGTTGCTCGATCCGGACCAGAACGAGTGCAAGGTCGGCTGGAGGACTCGATCTCGGAGGGGATAACGGTTCAAGAAAGCAGTCTTTTGGGTCATGTCTCGGGTTCTAAGGAAGTCAATGAGGATGGGAACGTCAACAAGATCCACGAGGTGGACTGGAGCGAGCTGATAGACCCAAAGGTTGACCTAAAGGAGCTCCCAAAAGGGCTAAGGTATGCTTTCTTAGGGCTTAATGATACCTACCCCGTGATTGTGAATGAGAATCTAAGTGATGATGAGTTGCACTCGCTCCTAAATGAGCTGAGAAAGTATAGGAAGGCCATTGGCTACTCTCTAAGTGACATCAAGGGCCTCTCACCAATGCTTTGCACTCATAGGATTCACTTAGATAATGAGAAATCTTCTTCTATTGAACATCAAAGGCGTTTGAACCCGAATTTGAAAGAATTAGTTAAGAAGGAGATTCTTAAGTTGTTAGAGGCTGACGTGATCTATCCCATAAGTGACAGCATGTTGGTTTCTCCTGTACACGTGGTGCCTAAGAAGGGAGGGATCACGGTCATTAAGAATGATAAAGATGAATTGATTCCTACTAGGACTTTAACAGGTCACCATATGTGTATAGACTATAGGAAGCTTAATTCTGCTACTAGAAAGGATCATTTTCCTTTACCTTTTATTGATCAAATGCTTGAGAGACTTGCTAATCATCCTTATTATTGCTTTCTTGATGGTTATAGTGGTTTCTTTCAAATACCAATCCATTCGAGCGATCAAGAGAAGACGACCTTTACATGCCCTTATGGCACCTTCGCATATCGAAGGATGCCATTCGGGTTGTGTAACGCACCGGCTACGTTTCAGCGGTGTATGATGTCGATCTTCTCTGATCTTAATAGAAGAGATGGTAGAAGTGTTTATGTATGACTTATCGGTCTATGGTGCGTCCTTTTCTGCTTGTTTGTTGAATCTTTGCAAGGTACTAAAGCGATGTGAGGAGACAAACATGGTGCTCAATTGAGAGAAGTGTCACTCCATGGTGAAAGAAGGGATAGTACTTGGCCACAAGATATCAGAGAAGGGCATAGAGGTTGACAAAGCCAAGGCTGAGGTCATGATGAGTCTTGAGCCGACGGTTAATGTGAAAGGAGTAAGGAGTTTCTTAGGCCACGCAGGCTTCTACATGAGATTCATAAAGGATTTCTCCAAGATAGCAAGGCCCCTCACACGGTTGTTATGCAAAGAAGCTGAGTTTGTGTTTGATGAGGATTGTCTTCATGCTTTTGTGACCATCAAGGAAGCTCTTGTATCTGCGCCTATAGTACAAGCACTGGACTGGACTCTACCATTCGAGATCATGTGTGACGCGAGCGACTACGCCGTGGGAGCTGTTCTGGTCAGAGGAAAGACAACCGGTTGCATGTAATCTACTATGCCATCCGTACCTTGGATGACACGCAAGTCAGATATGCCACCACCGAGAAGGAGTTGCTGGCCGTTGTGTTTGCTTTTGAGAAGTTCAGATCATACCTCGTAGGCTCTAATGTTGTTGTCTACACAGATTATGCAACTTTGAGGTACATCTATTCAAAGAAAGACACTAAACCGAGGCTTCTAAGGTGGATTCTCCTTCTACAAGAGTTTGATATGGAGATAAAAGACAAGACGGGGATAGAGAATGGTGTTGCTGATCCCCTCTCAAGGATGAGAGTCAATGAAGCTTTGCCACTTGATGATTCGCTTCCTGGAGAGCAGCTCTTGTTGATCACCACGGCGGTGTGTGAGAAGCTTAAAGACAAGTTTGAAGAAGTTTTGAGTTTCAAAGAAGAAGACTTGCCTTGGTACGCTGATATTGTGAACTACTTGGTTGTGGAGAGGAGCCTTCTCATCTAGATTCATTACCACAAGAAGAAGTTTATGAGAGATGTCTCCCACTACTTTTGGGACGAGCCATACTTGTACAAGAAGGGCGTGGACAGCTTGTATAGAAGGTGTGTAACAAGGGAAGAAGCTAAGGACATACTCCTACATTGTCACGGCTCTTCATATGGTGGTCATTTCGCTTCTTTCAAGACCGCTACAAAGGTGTTACAAGTGGGTTTCTGGTGGCCATCTATCTTCAAGGACGTCCATGAGTTTGTTAAGAGTTGTGAAGCTTGTCAATGGGCAGGGAACATCACCAAGAGAAACGAGAAGCCTCAGGTTCCTATCTTTGAAGTTGATGTCTTTGACGCTTGGAGGATGGATTACATGGGACCATTCCCATCTTCTTAAGGAAACAAGTTCATCTTAGTAGCCGTGGACTGTGTGTCTAAGTGGGTTAAGGCTACAGCTTCCCCAATAAACGACGCAAAAGTGGTGATCAAGCTTTACAAGACCATCATATTCCCACGGTTTGGAGTCCCCAACGTAGTAATCAGTGACGGTGGAAGCCACTTCATCAACAAAGTGTTTGAAAGCCACTTGAAGAAGTATGGTGTGAAGCACAAGGTAGCTACGCCTTATCATCCTCAAACAAGTGGGCAAGTAGAGGTCTCTAACAGTCAGATAAAGGCAATACTCGAGAGGACAGTTGGGACTACACGGAAGGATTGGGCGGTTAAGCTAGACGATGCTTTGTGGGCTTACCGAACCGCTTTCAAGACCCCCATTGGTACTACTCCTTTCACTCTTCTATACGGCAAAGCGTGTCACCTTCCTGTTGAGTTAGAGCCTAGAGCACTATGGGCAGTGAAGCAGCTCAACTACAACCTCAAGACAGCTCAGGAGAAGCGGTTGATTCAGCTACATGAGCTTGATGAGCTATGGCTGGATGCATACGACAGCTCTAAGATCTACAAGGAGCGGACTAAGGCTGTTCATGACAAGAAGCTGGTTCACAAGGAGTTGAGGGAAGGCAGTTTGGTGCTACTCTACAACTCGAGGTTGAAGCTATTCCCAGGGAAGCTCAAGTCAAGGTGGAGTGGACCGTTTGAGATCAAAGAGATTCTACCCTATGGAGCAGTTACATTGGTTGGCAAGAGCGGGAATGCTTTCACGGTCAATGGGCACCGAGTTAAGCCCTACCTGGCGAGTGATTGCAGCAAGGAGAGCACCTTTGTGCTTCTCCAAGACCTCCCTCAGGCCTAAACCAAGTAAAGTCTAGCTAAAGACGTTAAAGAAAGCGCTCTTGGGAGGTATTCCCATGTCTATCTTGTACATATTTTTGCTTTATTTCTATTTCAGTTTTATGCTTTTAATGTTTAAGTGTGTAGGTGAATGGATAAGGGACTGTTAGGTGTGATCTTGGAGTCCAAAAGAGGCGAGAAGGGTTAAGTATAGGCTAGAGATCGAGTGCTAGATCAACTCATCCTAGCTCGATCTTTACTAGATCGAGCTAGTGAATCGAGAGGAGCCAGTCGATCTAGACGAGATCGAGTAGACAAGTCGATCTAGATAAGTTCGGATCGATCGATCCCATCTAGATCGACCGATCTAAAATGTCTCGGGAAATTCTTGAGGTTTGGATCGATCGGTCCAAATCTGGATCGACCGATCTAATTTCTCTCGGGAAGTTTCTCCAAAGATAGATCAATCAGTCAACTCGATCTCCCACTCGATCCAAGCCAAATCGACCCTCAAATCGATCACGTAGCTCGATCCAAGGACCAATGCCTGGTTGACCAAAAGACAATGAACGAGAGGGTACAATCGATCTAAAACTCGATGCAAATTGAATTGAGTCCCTGATCGATCAAACCTCTCATTCCTTGAATTTTTTTCAACCAGGCATTGGTCCTTGGATCGAGCTACGTGATCGATTTGAGGGTCGATTTGGCTTGGATCGAGTGGGATATCGAGTTGACTGATCGATCTATCTTTGGAGAACCTTCCCAAGAGAAATTAGACCGGTCGATCCAGATTTGGACCGATCGATCCAAACTTCAAGAATTTCCCGAGACATTTTAGATCGGTCGATCCAGATAGGATCGATCGATCCGAACTCATCTAGATCGATATTGTCTACTTGATCTCGTCTAGATCGACTGGCTCCTCTCGATTTACTAGCTCGATCTAGTAAGATCTAGATGAGTTCGGATCTTACTAGATCTTACTAGATCTAGTAAGATCTAGTAAGATCGAGCTAGGATGAGTCGATCTAGCACTCGATCTATAGCATATACTTAACCCTTCTCGCCTCTTTTGGACTCCAAGATCACACCTAACAATTCCTTATCCATTCACCTACACACTTAAACATTAAAAGCATAAAACTGAAATAGAAATAAAGCAAAAATATGTACAAGATAGACATGGGAATGCCTCCCAAGTGCGCTTTCTTTAACGTCTTTAGCTAGACTTTACTTGCTTTAGGCCTGAGGGGGGTCTTGGAGAACCACGGAGGTGCTCTCCTTGCTGCAATCACTCGCCAGGTAGGGCTTAACTCTGTGCCCATTGACCGTAAAAGCATTCCCGCTCTTGCCAACCAATGTAACTGCTCCATAGGGTAGAACCTCTTTGATCTTAAACGGTCCACTCCACCTTGACTTGAGCTTCCCTGGGAATAGCTTCAACCTTGAGTTGTAGAGTAGCACCAAACTGCCTTCCCTCAACTCCTTGTGAACCAGCTTCTTGTCATGAACAGCCTTAGTCCGCTCCTTGTAGATCTTAGAGCTGCCGTATGCATCCAGCCATAGCTCATCAAGCTCATGTAGCTGAATCAACCCCTTCTCCTGAGCTGTCTTGAGGTTGTAGTTGAGCTGCTTCACTGCTCATAGTGCTCTATGCTCCAACTCAACAGGAAGGTGACACGCTTTGCCGTATAGAAGAGTGAAAGGAGTAGTACCAATGGGGGTCTTGAAAGCGGTTCGGTAAGCCCACAAAGCATCGTCTAGCTTAACCGCCCTATCCTTCCGAGTAGTCCCAACTGTCCTCTCGACTATAGCCTTTATCTGCCTGTTAGAGACCTCTACTTGCCCACTCGTTTGAGGATGATAAGGCGTAGCTACCTTGTGCTTCACGCCATACTTCTTCAAGAGGCTTTCAAACACCTTGTTGATGAAGTGGCTTCCACCGTCACTGATTACTACTTTAGGGACTCCAAACCGTGGGAATATGATGGTCTTGAAGAGCTTTATCACCACTTTTGCGTCGTTTGTTGGGGAAGCTATAGCCTCAACCCACGTAGACACATAGTCCACGGCTACTAAGATGAACTTGTTGCCGTAAGAAGATGGGAATGGTCCCATGAAATCTATCCTCCAAGCGTCAAAGACATCAACTTCAAAGATAGGAACCTGAGGCATCTTGTTTCTCTTGGTGATGTTCCCTGCCCATTGACAAGCTTCACAACTCTTAACAAACTCATGGGCGTCCTTGAAGATAGATGGCCACCAGAAACCCGCTTGTAACACCTTTGTAGCGGTCTTGAAAGAAGCAAAATGACCACCATATGAAGAGCCGTGACAATGTAGGAGTATGTCCTTAGCTTCTTCCCTTGTTACACACCTTCTATACAAGCTGTCCACACCCCTCTTGTACAAGTATTGCTTTAGGATAGTTTTTCATGCATTCATCTTACATTATAGGATTGTTTGCACCATTTTAGGTCCTATAGCACTTTTGCATTAACATTTGCATGTTTCTTGCATTATACATCATATTCAGGTTGTTTTTAGACACTTTGGAGCTGTGGAGGATTCATGGACATGCTAAGGCTCGTGAGGAAGCTCGTGGACACTTGGAGAACTCAGACGTGCATGCAAAGGACCCGAGATCGAGTAGCGGATCGAGCAAGGCAAGTCGATCTAGATGAGATCGACCAGAAGATCGAGTGCACCAAGTCAATTCAAGAGGAAGGATCAAAACCAAGATCGAGAGGGGAGATCGAACTGGAGTACGGACGTGAATGACACCATGCAGATCGAGAACCAGGTCGAGCTTCCAACCCGATCATCACAGGATCGACTCAAGGATCGACCAAAGCCATCTGATCCAAGACGAAGATCGAGCCAGAGATCGAGTGACCCGAGTCGATCCCAGACAAACCTTATCCGTCCAGCTGTCTTTGGTGGCTAGCGAAGGGGGGACCAGCTAATGGTTTCGCCATTTTTGGCAAAAGCAGCCATCGCCTTTATCATATCTTCATTCTGTCTTTTCCTTTTTCTCTCTAAGTTAGGCGATTCGCCATTGTAGAACAGCTTAAGCTTTTTCAGTTTTAAACCTTTGAATCTTTTAATATAAAGCAAGTTTTTCCTTTAATCGTTGGTTAATCATGCTTAGCTTATCGTTTAATGCTTTTGATTCGATCTTAAACATGTGTAGTGAGTAGTCGTTTCGGGTTTTTGGGGTTGAGGCGATTCAAAAGGGTTTAAAGGGTTTAAAGCTTTGTGTTTTCTTTGTTCTTAATACCTTCTCTTCTAGGATCTTGGGATCTTAAAGCCTAGAGAGCATTGGAAAAGGTCTCTACGAACCAAAGGCTGTCTTACATTGACAGGATTCAGATGTCCTAGAAAACCAGATCCTAGAGGCTAATCATTCCTTTCCCATACGCCATGGTTGTTTAGGGGATTAGTTAGGTCATTGTTTGAAATCTGTTCTCCATGCTCTTCGGTCTCTTTTTCCACCAAACGCCATGGGTTTGGAGAAGAGATTGAGGAAGTGAACCATACCACACGCCATGGATGGTTCTTGTTTTGTTTTCAAGGCTTAGAGAAACCTCTTAAAAGAGTAAATTTAAATGCTTTCAAACCAAAGCTTGAATCTATGATACCCTTGAATATGACCCTCGACCCTAAACCCTTTCTTTTTAGTATTCTTAAACCTCTGTTAATCATTTTCTTGTCATAAAGTCGCATTCTTGATCATTAGAAGTCGTTATGTTTAAGTTGCTTGTTAGATCGATCCAGTGCTCGATCCTGTGGTCGATTCACTGGTTGATTTTTAGTTTTTAGTTGTTTTGCATTTTTCATCTTTTGCTTGTTCCTAGTGGTAGTTAACCCTCTTCCAGGAATTTTAAAATTGTTCTGCATTGCATTAAGGAGTTGCATTTAGTTTTCCTTGAATTTACCAATCATTTATCATATTTGCTTAGATTCACTAGATCCTTGCTTTCTCATTGCTCTTCCTGCTCCCTAGGAATTGATTGATACCTCTTGCTATACTACGACTGTGTGTTGCTTAAGTTTTGATAATCTCCTGCTTGCATCATCCATAAGAAACCTGCTATCAAATGGCACCGTTGCCGGGGTACAATCGATCTAAGACTCGATGCAAATTGAATCGAGTCCATGTTCGATCAAACCTCTCAATCCTAGCCATTATAGGCATGAGATCGAGTCCTAGATCGACCAAATGGACTCGATCTCGTGTCGAGGTAACAAATTCTTTTCCCTCTTTTCTTCTTTCCCTCCTATTTTTAAATTCAAATCTTTGTCAAGGCATGAATCTTTGACCATGAAAGATGTGCATTGACCAAGCTTTTGTCAGAAATCACTTTTGCATGTATCCAAAATTTTCTTGTCTTTAAAACCTCTCTTTCTCTCTTTTATTTCACCACTTTGAAAGCTCGATTTACACAAAACAAAGAGAGAGAGAGAGAGCGAACTTGAGTTTTAAGACTTGTACATTTCATTTTCCTCTAAAATTAAAGGTATTTTCGTGTTATTTGATTTGCTTGCCTAATTTTTCAAGAAAATCTTTTTCTGTTGTGATTTAGGGATTGATTTGCTGGGGAATTAGGAAATTTTTTTAAATATAGCTAGATATTAGGAAAATTGTAGATTTGATTCTATCTCTAGATTTTCTTCTCTACTATCTTGCTATAATTTTTATAAATTCCCCAAAAATCTAGGGTATTAGTTATAAGTTTTTCTTTCTTGACTAGTCCTTCTCTCAATTTCACCACCTTTGCTCATTCTCTTGCTTGAGAATTGCGTTTCAGGTACCATGGCACCGAAGAGGACTAGAGAAGAAACAGCTCAAGAGGGAGAAGCTCAAGAAGTGGTTCAGGAGAGGATCAGATGGTCTATGGAGGAAAAGCAAGCCAAGAAACGGCTAGAAGAGGCTTCGGTTCGAGCCCACAAAGTTCGCGGATAGGGGTTTGCTGTCTAAGATGGGGATCTTGGGGGATTTTGATCAACTCCTCAAGAACATAGGGCTCAGGTTTCTGTCACGAATGGATTGCCCAACTTTTCCCGAGGTGACAATAGATTTCCTAGCCACTTTGGAGTTCGCATATGAGAACCCGAGCATCCTTACTCCTTCTCAAGGCCACATCTCCTTCAAGATCAAGCGTCAGGCCTTTCGTCTCTCAATCCCGGAGCTTTGTCAAGCCCTCAATGCTGCTACCAACAAGGTTGAGTTCCCTCCCTTCACTCAAGCCAATGACTTGTGGGATCTCATAAGCAACAATGACTACAAGGCGAATACGGCGAAGATCAAGAGAGTGAGGAGTCTGGTGCTAAGATACACGCTCAAGCTGATTGCCAACACCTTCAGTGGATGGTCTGTGGCTCCCACAGTCACCAAGACCGAGCTTTTCTTCCTCTTCCAAGGCGTTAAGCATCTGCTTTGTGATCCTAAGGAGAATGACGAGCCAATGGAGGATGAGCTCGGCGACGACGTGAACTATGGGTGCATCTTAGCCGCCTCCTTGGTGAAGTACAAGGCGTATGCCTTGCGATGCAAGGCAAGTTCAGCTTTGATTGGAGGCTTCCTCACGCATATGTTTGTGCAAGCTGGCGTACCGCTTCAAGACTTCACTCCTGTTCCGGAGAGAGCTTTCATGGATGAGATCTACATAAGGAACATGGATAGCTTGGGACGCACGCCAGCCGAGGGTTTCTACGCCTACTTGTTCATTGACTCTGAGAATGAGAAGCGGGTTTGCATCTTACTAAATAAGGAGGAAACAGAGTTGCAAGGAGTTGGCAATGTAGAGTTCTTGCCAAGTGTAGAGGAGTGCTTTGCACCTCTAGGAGGAACAGCTGCTCCAGCACTAACTACTCGCCCACGGTCAGAGCCCCCCACGTCAGATGCTGAGTTACACGAGTATGTCCTTCCCAAGATTGACTTTGAGCCGAGGACAAAGGCAGAGAAGTTCCTTGCTTCTGTTGTAGAGATGCAAAGGAAAGTGAACAAGTGGCAGAACAAGATGATCAAGAAGCTTGCTCAAAAGATCAAGAAGCTTAAGAAGAACTCACCTGGTTCACCTTCAAGCGAAGAGGTCGAGCAGCCCGAGAAGAGAAGGATATCCACCGAAGGGATTGAGTTCCGTGAGCCACAAGCAACAGCTCAACCTACGCGCCACTCGGTTCATGAGCAAGCCAGCTTGGATAAGGGCAAGGCAGTAGCTCACGAGACCCCCACAAAGAGCAAGAGGTCTGAAGCAACCTCAAGCTCCAGCACTTCTTAGCTCCGAGGTACCAACAACCATCCCTTGTATATACCACGCATGATTTCTTTGTTTTTGCTTTGTGTTTAGAACTCTCTTGGATTTGTTTGCCACCGAGACAGTGTCATTCAAGTTTGGGGGAGTGTGTGGTGTGTTTGACATGTTTTCCTTCTTCTTATCTTCTGTTATCATCCTTTGAGTCTTGCATGCATCCTAAGGCATAAAAAAGAACAAAAAAATTGGTAAAATTTTTAAAAATTTTCAAAACAATTCATGTAGTTGCATTCACTTTGTTAAACATTTTAGGATTGAGTCTAGAATTTTTAAGCATTTAGGTTGTTTACATTTGCATAAAGGGTAAAAGTTTTTCTTGAAAAGTGTTTTAAGCTCATGAATTGTTTCAAGGCCCTAGTTAGTAATTTTTTGATGCATTGTACACTCTTTGAAAGTAAGCTCTAACCATACTTGGATCATGTGTTTTGATTTTCGTGGCTTAACTTAAACATTCATGAATTGAATCTTGTCGTAATAAGTGAGAACCTTAATCTGATCTTTAATTGTCATACTTATGCATTTGAAAATGAACACATGGATCATATACATATTTAGGCTCTCTTCCTCTTTTCACCACTTTTTTGTGAGCCTAAGTAGAACTCCCACCATAACCCTTACCCTTCTTTCAAGCCAACTTCTCTTGTGTGATATCTTTATGAAGCCTCTTCCCGGTTTGAACTTGGCATAACGTGTTACGTCTAGGCGACATGATTAGGCTCTCATTTGATTGCTAGCTTTGCATTTTGAAGCTAGTTTTAGGCTTAGTTTAGGTTTGGGGGTTCATGGGGGTTGCTTATTTTGCTTACTTATTTTCGGTTTCAAAAGAGTTTGGTGTTTAAAGTGAATGAAAAGGTTTTAAGTAGAAGGCTTGTTTTAGAATGAAAGCTCTAAGTCTAACTAAGAAGGTAGCTCTCAAAGAGAAAAGAAAAAGAAATGAAAAGAGCCAAAGAGCCAAATGTTTAAAAAGTAAAAAAAAGTAGAGCGCTATCAAAAAGAAAAGAAAAAGAGCTAAATGTGTTGTCAGCCTTTCCACTAGCCACAAGAGTTTTAAGATGATGCTTTTATTTGGGTTTTTGCTAAGCGAATTGCTTTGATGATGAGGGTAGTCTCTAGGAGGGTGAGTGAGCTAAAAAGAAAAGAAATCAGAGGGGTTTTAGGATCATTGTTAGAGTATATGGGTAGATGACAGTCTAGTCATGTATGCATTAATTGCCTTTACCTTTAGCATTATGCATAAGTTCTTACCTTTTTGAGAGAAACCGTTGCACTATATAACCCATTTAAATGAGATCATTCTAGTCTCATAGCCTTTATCCTTAACCAAATGTGTTCGGCTTTAAAATGCATAAGTGTGATTCACGGTTTTGATCTTAATGAATGTTAAAGGATAGGATTCTTGGATTGTTTAGGATATGAGAGTCATGATTTGAAATTCATTATGTGATGAGTATGGCTAAGTTCTTTGGAGTAAGAGTGTGTGCATTGCATTTTAGGACTAAGAACCAGGACCATTGAATTTATTCATTTGAAAAACACTTTTACAAGAAGCTTAAACCCCCGTTTCTTAAACCTCTTATCCTTTCTTGAATTTTGTTAGCTTGAGGGCAAGCAGAAGGCAAGTATGGGGGAGTTGATATTACTATATATTCTGCATTTAGGATAGTATAGTTTTGCATTCATCTTGCAGTATAGGTTAGTTTGCACTATTTTAGGTCCAAGAACACTTTTGCATTAGCATTTGCATGTTTCTTGCATTATGCATCATATTCAGGTTGTTTTTGGACACTTTGGAGTTGTGGATGATTCATGGACATGCTAAGGCTCGTGAGGAAGCTCGTGGACACTTGGAGAACTCAGACTTGCATGCAAATGACCCGAGATCGAGTAGTGGATCGAGCAAGGCAGGTCGATCTAGATGAGATCGACCAGAAGATCGAGTGCACCAAGTCGATTCAAGAGGAAGGATCGAAACCAAGATCGAACTGGAGTACGGACGTGAATGACGCCATGCAGATCGAGAACCAGGTCGAGCTTCCAACCCGATCATCACAGGATTGACTCAAGGATCGACCAAACCCATCTGATCCAAGACGAAGGTCGAGCCAGAGATCGAGTGACCCGAGTCGATCCCAGACAAACCTTATCCGTCCAACTGTCTTTGGCGGCTAGCTGATAAACGTTTTCTTAGCTCGTGTTATGCAGCAGAGAGGTTATCAAAACTCTAATGCATGCAATGTTGTAGTAAGGCAAGAAGGAGAGTGTCAATCCACTTCTAGGAGATAGAGAATGCACAGAGAATGCAAGGTCCTAAGCAAATCTAAGCAAAATGAGACAGTTTATGAGAAATTAACTAAAAACTAGATGCAGCAACTTAAACAGAGTGAAACCTATTTTAAAAATACTAGAAAGGAAGCAACTACCACGAGAAACAAACAGATTAATTAAAGGAAAGAGCTTTGAATTGTTAAAATTCGACTAGTGGATCGACCACAAGATCGACCACTAGATCGAGCAGTAACGATCGATCTCGTCTAAAATTGTAAGAACAACAAATCTAATGACCAGGATGCTATCAGATAACAAGCGAAAGATGAAATAAGACTTAAAGACTCTAAAAGAAAGGGCCTAGGGTTGAGATTCATGTAAAGGGTTTCAAAGGATCGATCTTGGGTTTGAAACTTTAGATCGACTCACTTGGTGAGGATCTCTAAGCCTTGAAAACAAAACAAGATCTATCCGTGGATTTCGGTATAGATCACTCTTTCATCCTCTCCTACAAACCCATGGCTTTTGGTGGAAAGAGAGGTCGAAAGGCAAGGAAAACAGATTTCAAGTAGATGGCTTAACTAGTCCCCCAAACTTCCATGGCTTTTGGGAAGGGGTAACTAGTCTCTAAGGTGTGATCTTCCGAGGCTCCTGGATCCTGTCAAGGTAAGGAACCTCTCGGATCATGAAGCTCTTGGCGTGAGAGTCTTCAAGCATTAAGCTTTCAACACCTTAGAAGAGATAGCCTTAAAAACGTTTAGAAAACAAACCAAGATCGAACCCTTTCTACCACTTAATCTTCTCAACCCCGAACCCAAAGTAAACTACTCGCTACACATAGAGTAAATCAAGCAAAGCAGAAGAAACGAGACGATAAACATGAAAGAAAAATTGGATTAAACGATAAATATTCGAATACAAAAGCTTCAAAAAAAAACTGGTTCAACAATAGTGTTCTTCATCAAAACGAGAGAGAAAAACCTGAAAGAAAGGATAAAGATCTAAAAGTTATTGAAAAAGCATCTCGCCGCCTTGCCTAAAATGCCCAAACAAGCCAATGGTCCTCCCTTCGCTAACAGCCAAAAACGGTTGAAAAGACAGAAATCGACCACTGGATCGAGTGGTTCTCTCGATCACATCCGGGCATCGTGTCTTCGGCTCGATCCGGGTCTCGATCTTCATCGGCGAATCGAGTGTTGCATCCGATCTCGGTATCGATCTTCGGGTGGATCGAGTGGTGTAGTCGATCTGGCTCTCGCTCTGCATGGCGTCATTTACGTCCGTACCGATTGATCGAATGCTTCACTCGATCTCCGTCTCGATCGTTCTCCTTGGATCGCCTAGTTGGCTCGATCTTCTGGTCGATCAACTCCTAGATCGACCGGCCATGCTCGATCTGCTCCTCGATCACGGGTCCTTAGCATATTTCCGAGCTCCCACGGACTGCTGCATCAGCGTCCACACGCCCACGAACCTCCATGACTCCAAAGCAGCCAGAAACAACCTGAATGTGATATGCTGATGCAAGAATGCTCTAGGACCCTAAGTGATGCAATCTAACCTAAAACATGATACAAATGCATGGAAAACTAACTAATGAGTATGCAAAATGTATGCAATATGCAATAACGAGTCCTAATGATCGAGCTATGTCCTCGATTTAGGGGTCGATTTGGCATAGATCGAGTGATGGATCGAGTCGAGTGATCGATCTGTTTTCAACAGATTTTCCCGAGAGAAATTAGATCGGTCGATCCGATTTGGATCGATCGATCCTTTTTCGTCAAGGTCGATCTTGTCACTCGATCACGTCTAGATCGACTGGCTCCTCTCGATTCACTGACTCGATCTAGCAAAGATCGAGCCAGGATCAGTCGATCTAGCACTCGATCTCTAGCCTTATCTTAACCCTTATTGCCTTTTTAAGACCTCAAAGTCAAGGCTTAGACTCCTTATACCTGTTCCTACACACTTGCAAAATAAAAACATAAAACTGAAAGGGAAATAAAGCAGAAGTATGTACAAGATAAACATGGGAATGCCTCCCAAGTGCGCTTTTTTTAACGTCTTTAGCTAGACCTTACTTGGTCTAAGCGGATGGTGGGTCTTGGAGAAGCACCGAGGTATTCTCCTTGTCAAAGCTGTCTGCCAAGTAGGGCTTGACTCTGTGTCCGTTGACGGTGAAGGCACTGCCACTTTTTCCCATCAGAGTAACAGCTCCATACGGCAAGACCTCTTGAATTACGAACGGTCCGCTCCACCTTGATTTCAGCTTGCCCGGGAAGAGCTTGAGCCTCGAGTTGTACAGCAACACCAGTCCTCCTTTCTTAAGCTCCTTGGCAACCAACTTCTTATCATGAGCCTCCTTAGTCCGCTCCTTGTATATCCGGAAGCTCTCGTAAGCATTCAGCCTCAACTCGTCCAGTTCGTGTAGCTGAATAAGGCGCCTCTCCTGAGCCGTCTTGAGATCAAAGTTCAGCCTCTTCACAGCCCACAATGCACGTTGTTCCAGCTCAACCGGGAGGTGACATCCCTAGCCATAGAGTAAGTTGAAAGGAGTTGTACCAATCGGCGTCTTGAAGGCGGTACGGTAGGCCCAAAGAGCGTCATCCAGCTTTACTGACCAGTCTTTCCTTGTTGCTCCGACAGTCTTCTCCAGTATGGCCTTGATTTGCCTGTTGGAGACCTCCACTTGACCGCTTGTTTGAGGATGATACGGTGTAGCTACCTTGTGCTTAACCCCATACTTTCTCAGGAGGTTCTCAAAGACCTTGTTTATAAAGTGGCTTCCTCCATCACTTATAACAACCTTGGGTACCCCAAACCTCGGGAAGATGATACTCTTGAACAACTTGATCACCACCTTAGAGTCATTTGTAGGGGAAGCAACAGCCTCAACCCATTTGGAGACATAATCCACAGCTACTAAGATGTATTTGTTGCCGTATGAAGAGGGAAAAGGCCCCATGAAGTCAATCCCCCACGCATCGAACATGTCAACCTCGAAGATAGGAACTTGAGGCATTTCGTTCCTCTTGGTTATATTCCCTGCTCGCTGACATGCCTCACAGCTCTTCACAAACTCGTGTGCATCTTTAAAAATGGAGGGCCACCAGAAACCGGCTTGCAACACTTTCGTGGCTGCCTTGAATGAGGCGAAGTGTCCTCCGTAGGAAGAGCCATGGCAATGATAGAGGATGTCCCTGGCTTCTTCCTTTGTAACACATCTCCGGTACAAGCTGTCTACCCCTCTTTTGTATAGGTAAGGCTCGTCCCAAAAGTAGTCACTAGCCTCCCTCATAAACCGCTTCTTGTGATAGCTGTTGAGATGTGTTGGCTCCTTACCACACGCTAGGTAGTTCACCACGACAGCATACCACGGTAGATCCTCCTCTTTAAAACTCAACACTTCCTCAAACCTTCCTTCTAGCTTCCCACAAACAGCAGTAGTAATCGCCATAAGCTGCTCTTCTGGAAGAGAGTCATCTAAAGGGAGAGACTCATTGATCCTTAACCTTGAGAGGTGGTCAGCGACTCCATTTTCAATCCCCTTCTTGTCTTTAATCTCCATGTCAAACTCCTGGAGTAACAGAATCCATCTTAAGAGCCGAGGCTTAGTGTCTTTCTTCGAATAGATGTATCGTAAGGCAGCGTGATCCGTGTATACAATAGTCTTGGAGCCAACGAGATATGATCTGAACTTCTCAAAGGCGAAGACTACTGCAAGCAGCTCCTTCTCCGTAGTGGTGTATCGTGATTGCGTGTCATCCAAGGTCCTTGAAGCATAATAAATCACGTGTAGCTTCTTGTCTTTCTTCTGACCAAGGACGGCTCCTACGGCGTAGTCACTAGCATCACACATGATCTCAAAGGGGAGAGACCAGTCTGGTGCTTGGACTATAGGGGCTGATGTAAGGGCTTCCTTGATGGTCACGAAAGCCTTCAAACACTCCTCATCGAATACAAACTCAGCTTCCTTGCACAACAGCCGTGTAAGAGGGCGTGCAATCTTGGAGAAATCCTTGATGAAACGCCTATAAAACCCTGCGTGCCCCAAGAAGCTTCTGATCCTTTTAACATTAACCGGCGGCTCAAGACCCATCATGACCTCCACCTTAGCCTGATCAACCTCAATACCCTTCTCTGATATCTTGTGACCGAGCACTATCCCTTCCTTAACCATGAAGTGGCATTTCTCCCAGTTCAGCACCAGGTTTGTCTCTTCACAACGTTTAGGTACTCTGCAAAGATTCAACAAACAAGCAGGAAAGGACGCACCATACACAGAGAAATCATCCATGAACACCTCTATCATCTCCTCTATAAGATCAGAGAAGATAGACATCATACACTGCTGAAAGGTAGCCGGTGCATTACACAATTCAAACGGCATCCTTCGATATGCAAAGGTACCGTAGGGACATGTGGAAGTCGTCTTCTCCTGATTGTTTGGGTGAATAGGAATTTGAAAGAAACCACTATACCCATCGAGAAAACAGTAGTAAGGGTGATTTGCAAGTCTCTCAAGCATTTGATCAATAAAAGGCAAGGGGAAATGGTCTTTTCTAGTCGCAAGGTTAAGTTTTCTATAGTCAATACACATTCTATGACCAGTAATGGTCCTAGTAAGGATAAGTTCATCCTTTTCATTCCTTATGACCGTGATCCCTCCCTTCTTAGGCACCACGTGTACATGGGAAACCCACGTGCTGTCACTTATGGGATAGATCACGTCAGCCTCTAAAAGCTTAAAGATTTCCTTCTTAACAACCTCTTTCAAGTTAGGATTCAAACGCCATTGATGTTCTACAGAAGTGGCGTTCTCATTATCCAAGTGAATCCTATGAGTGCAAAGCATTGGTGAAAGGCCCTTGATGTCACTTAAAGAGTACCCAATGGCCTTCCTATACTTTCTCAGCTCAGTTAGGAGCGAGTGCAACTCATCATCACTAAGGTTTTCATTTACTATCACGGGATAGGTGTCATTAGGCCCTAAGAAAGCATACCTTAGCCCTTTTGGGAGCTCCTTAAGGTCCACCTTTGGGGCTAACAGCTCACTCCAGTCATCCTCGTGGCTGTTGTTGTTGCTTTCCTCCTTGAAACTCTCGCTTGAACTCGAGGCATGGCCCTTCAGACTGCTTTCCTCCATCGCTATCCCTTCTGAGATCGAGTCCTCCGGTCGATTCTCCTCTCGATGTCATCTAGATCGAGCCATTTCGCTTGATTCACTTACCCGATTTGATATGGATCGAGTAAGGGATCGAGACGCTGAGTCGATCTCTTGATTGGACTCCAAAATGATCAGGAGGTCTCTCTCGATCGTCGACTCGATTGTTTTTCCTGGTCGAGCATCCTTCTCGATCTGTCCATCGATTGTTGCGCCGGATCGAGTTGTGCTCTCGATTGACTTGTCGATCTGTCCCCTGGATCGAGTGATAGCGTCGATCTCGGGGTCGATCTCTAGGCAGCAACCTTCTTCATTCTTGATAATCCTCCTCGAATCCAGCAGGTTCACGTACTTTGGGTTCTCTGATCCATATAGCCAAACTCCCCTGGCTCCTTAGTGAGTGCTAGCTTCAGATGGTCTTTTAGAGCTAGCTCTTCCAGCAACTCATCCGCCAAGGCATCCATCGTTTCGATATAGAAAGCTTGTCCTTCAATGGTTGGCTTCTTTAGAACCTTGTTGATGTCAAAGTCTAGCCTGATCTCCTTCCCCAAATGCAAGGCAATCTTCCCGTTCTTCACATCTATTATAGCCCCGGCGGTTGCAAGGAACGGACTCCCTAAGATGAGTGGGTCTTTAGGCTCCTCGTCCATCTCCAACACTACAAAGTCTGTAGGTACGTTCACACCACTGATTCGTACCGGTAAATCTTCAAGAAGCCCCACTGGTAACCTCACGCTTCTATCAGCCAGCACCAATGAGATCCGACAGTCTTTAAACCGAGTGAAACCAAGCTTCTTAGCCACGGAGTGAGGCATCAAGTTTATGCTAGCTCCGAGATCACACAAGCAACTCTTGAACTCTAGAGGACCCAAAGCACAGGGTATAGTGAAGCTTCCAGGATCTCCCAGCTTCTTAGGGACTATCTCTTTGTGTATAACCACACTACACTCTTCACTTAGTACAAGTACCTCTTTGCTTTCTTTGTTCTTCTTCGCAAGGGTGTGCTTGAAAAACTTGGAGCACTTGGGCATCATAGCGAGACAGTCTACAAGAGGCAGCTTGATTTCCACGTCTTTTAGGTGCTTCTCAAACAAGATCCGGTGCTTCTCTAGAAGCTGCTTTTTGAAACGACCGGGAAATGGTAACTTTGGTACGTAAGGTGGGGGCACGTAGTCATTCTTCTCCTTGGTGGTTAGCTCAGCTTTCTTCTCAGCTACCGCCTTATCTCCTCTCCTCGGCCCTTGGATCCAAACGTTGTCAAAGTTTATCTCATCATCATCAGCCAAAGGTTTACCCTCCCCCTCTTGTATTACAACGTCCTCGTTGTTCTTGGTAGAGACCGGAGGTTCGAGCTCTTTGCCGCTTCTCAACGTTATAGCATTGGCATACTCCTTGGGATTTTGCTCACACTTTCCCGGAAGACTGTTCTGACCACTCGTGCTTGCTTTGCCCTTCTCCAGCTGCTTGATCTTGTTGTTTAGTTTGGTGATTTGAGTGGAGAAGTCGGTTAGAGATGAATCTAGCCGAGTGTTCATTTCAGCGAACTTCTGGTTGGTTGAAGCTTGCCCTTGTATTAGCTGTTGAAACATTGCTTGAACCGGATCAACTTGTTGTTGCATCGGTTGTTGTTGCTGAGGTGTAAAGCCTGGAGGGTAGTTAGGAGTATAACCCTTGTTGTGTTGTTGTTGCCCTTGGAAGTTACTTTGCCCTTGACCTTGGAAACCACCACTCGGTTGAAAACCTTTGTTGTAAGGGATGAAAGGTTTAGCTTGTTGAGCAGGGTACACTTGATCTTTAGGGTTGGCTACATTGGTGCTTCGGTAAGAGAGGTTGTTGTTCTGGTAGCCTTGGTTGTAGCCTTGAGACTTGTAGTTGTTCTGTCCGGCTACCCAATTTGCTTCTTCTTGGCTTAGCTCTAACTCCTCTTGGTTTTCATCAGCTTCATTAACAAAGTGAACATGCTTCTGATTAGCTAATACCAACTTGTCAATTTTCTCATGCAACGATTTGAGCTCCTTCTTGTGAGACTCTAACTCTGATCCTCTCGGTGCTCGTTCATAATCCTCGGCATAGTTTCCATCACTCAACGCCAGGTTTTCTATCAGCTCCATACCCTCTTCTACCTCTTGACCAAGGAAGTTCCCTTTGCTAGCTGTATCAAGCAACAACCGGATCTTTGGTGAAGCTCCACGGTATATGGTACTGAGTAGTGTCTCCTCGCTGAACCCGTGATGAGGACATTGGATCGTGTAATCTTTGAAACGCTCCATTGCCTCGTTGAATGTCTCGTTGTTCCTTTGAGTGAAACCACTGATTTCGCTTCTCAACTGAGATGTCCTGGTGTTTGAGAAGAACTTTGAGAGAAAGGCCTTCTTACACTCAGCCCATGATGTGATGGTGCCTTGTGGGAGGGTCTTCTCCCAATGTCTAGCTTTGTCTCCGAGTGAAAAGGGGAAGAGACGCAGCTTGAAAGCATCTTCGGATATGCCATTGATCTTGATCATCCCACATACTTGCTCGAAGTTGTCTAGGTGCTCCAAGGGGTCTTCCATTGCTAAGCCGTGGAACTTGTTGTTTTGCACCATGGAGATGAAACCTGGCTTGATCTCGAAGTTATTGTTTTGTACCGGAGGAGGAGTGATCCCAAACCTATTGTGGTGGGTATTGGGAGCATCTTTGGCTCCTATGATCCTCGGTGGTCTAGCCGCGTGTTGGGGGTTTCCATTGCCCCGTCCTGCTGGAGGAGGTCCTTCTGGATGCTCGTGTTCAGCCATGTCTTCAAAGTTAACCAAGCCGTGCTGAACAATCTCCTCAAAGGCTCTTGTTTGCTCCCTGACTCTCCATTGCCGTGAGTGACCAAGTTGATGAATGTTGTCTAAGGGTTGTAGAAGATTGTTGTCTCCCCTTGAACGAAGATTCATGTACCTGAAAACACACGTTTGAGAGTAGATGTATTAGTAACTTGAAAAAGGTAAAGACTTAGTCTTTGCTAAGACCCAAATCTCTATGTTCTCTAAACACTCCTAGAATGGCAACGGCGCCATTTGATAAACGAATTCTTAGCTCGTGTTATGCAGCAGAGAGGTTATCAAAACTCTAATGCATGCAATGTTGTAGTAAGGCAAGCAGGAGAGTGTCAATCCACTTCTAGGAGATAGAGAATGCACAGAGAATGCAAGGTCCTAAGCAAATCTAAGCAAAATGAGACAGTTTATGAGAAATTAATTAAAAACTAGATGCAGCAACCTAAACAGAGTAAAACCTATTTTAAAAATACTAGAAAGGAAGCAACTACCACGAGAAACAAACAGATTAATTAAAGGAAAGAGCTTCGAATTGTTAAAATTCGACTAGTGGATCGACCACAAGATCGACCACTAGATCGAGCAGTAACGATCGATCTCGTCTAAAACTGTAAGAACAACAAATCTAATGACCAGGATGCTATCAGATAACAAGCGAAAGATGAAATAAGACTTAAAGACTCTAAAAGAAAGGGCCTAGGGTTGAGATTCATGTAAAGGGTTTCAAAGGATCGATCTTGGGTTTGAAACTTTAGATCGACTAACTTGGTGAGGATCTCTAAGCCTTGAAAACAAAACAAGATCTATCCGTGGCTTTCGGTATAGATCACTCTTTCATCCTCTCCTCCAAACCCATGGCTTTTGGTGGAAAGAGAGGTCGAAAGGCAAGGAAAACAGATTTCAAGTAGATGGCTTAACTAGTCCCCCAAACTTCCATGGCTTTTGGGAAGGGGTAACTAGTCTCTAAGGTGTGATCTTCCGAGGCTCCTGGATCCTGTCAAGGTAAGGAACCTCTCGGATCATGAAGCTCTTGGCGTGAGAGTCTTCAAGCATTAAGCTTTCAACACCTTAGAAGAGATAGCCTTAAAAACGTTTAGAAAACAAACCAAGATCGAACCCTTTCTACCCCTTAATCCTCTCAACCCCTAACCCAAAGTAAACTACTCGCTACACATAGTGTAAATCAAGCAAAGCAGAAGAAACGAGACGATAAACATGAAAGAAAAATTGGATTAAACGATAAAGATTCGAATACAAAAGCTTCAAAGAAAAACAGGTTCAACAATGGTGTTCTTCGTCAAAAAGAGAGAGAAAAACCTGAAAGAAAGGATAAAGATCTAAAAGTTATTGAAAAAGCATCTCGCCGCCTTGCCTAAAATGCCCAAACAAGCCAATGGTCCCCCCTTCTCTAACAGCCAAAAACTGTTGAAAGGACAGAAATCGACCACTGGATCGAGTGGTTCTCTCGATCACATCCGGGCATCGTGTCTTCGGCTCGATCCGGGTCTCGATCTTCATCGGCGAATCGAGTGTTGCATCCGATCTCGGTATCGATCTTCGGGTGGATCGAGTGGTGTAGTCGATCTGGCTCTCGCTCTGCATGGCGTCATTTACATCCGTACCGATTGATCGAATGCTTCACTCGATCTCCGTCTCGATCGTTCTCCTTGGATCGCCTAGTTGGCTCGATCTTCTGGTCGATCAACTCCTAGATCGACCGGCCATGCTCGATCTGCTCCTTGATCACTGGTCCTTAGCATATTTCCGAGCTCCCACGGACTGCTGCATCAGCCTCCACACGCCCACGAACCTCCATGACTCCAAAGCAGCCAGAAACAACCTAAATGTGATGCAAAATGCAAGGAAAATACATATGCTGATGCAAGAATGCTCTAGGACCCTAAGTGATGCAATCTAACCTAAAACATGATACAAATGCATGAAAAACTAACTAATGAGTATGCAAAATGTATGCAATATGCAATAACATCACTAGCGAAAGGGGGACCAGCTAACGGTTTAGCCATTTTTGGCTAAAGCAGCCATCACCTTTATCATATCTTCATTCTGTCTTTTCTTTTTTCTCTCTAAGTTAGGCGATTCGCCATTGTAGAACAGCTTAAGCTTTTTCAGTTTTAAACATTTGAATCTTTTAATATAAAGCAAGTTTTTCCTTTAATCGTTGGTTAATCATGCTTAGCTTATCGTTTAATGTTTTTGATTCGATCTTAAACATGTGTAGTGAGTAGTCATTTCGGGTTTTGGGGTTGAGGCGATTCAAAAGGGTTTAAAGGGTTTAAAGCTTTGTGTTTTCTTTGTTCTTAATACCTTCTCTTCTAGGATCTTGGGATCTTAAAGCCTAGAGAGCCTAGGAAAAGGTCTCTATGAACCAAAGGCTGTCTTACCTTGACAGGATTCAGATATCCTGGAAAACCAGATCCTAGAGGCTAATTCTTCCTTTCCCATACGCCATGGTTGTTTAGGGGATTAGTTAGGTCATTGTTTGAAATATGTTCTCCATGCTCTTCGATCTCTTTTTCCACCAAACGCCATGGGTTTGGAGAAGAGATTGAGGAAGTGAACCATACGACACGCCATGGATGGTTCTTGTTTTGTTTTCAAGGCTTAGAGAAACCACTTAAAAGAGTATATCTAAATGCTTTCAAACCAAAGCTTGAATCTTTGATACCCTTGAATATGACCCTCGACCCTAAACCCTCTCTTTTTAGTATTCTTAACCTCTGTTAATCATTTGCTTGTCATAAAGTCGCATTTTTGATCATTAGAAGTCGTTCTGTTTAAGTTGCTTGTTAGATCGATCCATTCTGCTCGATCCAGTGCTCGATCCTGTGGTCAATTCACTGTTCAATTTTTAGTTTTTAGTGGCTTTGCATTTTTCATCTTTTGCTTGTTCCTAGTGGTAGTTAACCCTCTTCCAGAGATTTTAAAAATTTTCATTGCATTAAGTAGTTGCATTTAGTTTTCCTTGAATTTACCAATCATTTATCATATTTGCTTAGATCCACTAGATCCTTGCATTCTCATTGCTCTTCCTGCTCCCCAGGAATGGATTGATACCTCTTGCTATACTACAACTGTGTGTTACTTGAGTTTTCATAACCTCCTGCTTGCATCATCCATAAGAAACCTGTTATCATCAGTCTAGCAATGAAGGTTTAGGTTCTTAGAGAATCTGGAAAATTTTATGTTAGCTCCACCTTAATGAACTTTAAACTTCTTGTCTTGGGGCTTGATTCTTATTGATCTTGATTCTCTCTTTCAGCACTGACAATAAGGTTTAGATACAGTCTCTCTTTGATCTTTCCTGATACAACTTCAAAGAGTTTAAGTTAATAGAATGGCGCATTCATGACCCAGTCTCCTAACAAGGAACAACAGTAATGAACAACACTTATGAACCTGTCTCCTCACAAGGAACACAAGTATTGAGTAGCACCATATCCTAGACTGTAAAAAAATGAGAAAAGAGTTGAAAAATTGAAAAATATCAGAAAGAAAAGATCAAGGGAAGAGAAAATAGGAGAGCTGTGTTTAGAGTGCTTTGTTCAGTTTTTTAGGAAGGGAAAAGATTGAGATGATAAAACCTTGATGAGATATCACACTTAGAGAAATAACAGGAGTTAACAGTAGAGATTTTGGATTTCTTGAAGGGATTTGGATTGGATTTGAGAGATTTGCTAAGCTTGTGATGATTGGACTGAAATTTGATCTTGTGTTGGCTATGTGGTATGTGGATTCGAAAGTGTCAATCAATGTGGTGTTCCTGATGATTAGATGATTGTTTCTGTTTTCAAACCTCGATCCTGTTCTTTGTATGATGTTTGCTTGAGGGCAAGCAAAAGCTAAGTCTGGGGGAGTTGATATATCATGGATTTTATGGTTTTTAACCATGGTATAAATCCTTTTTATTGAGTCTTTTTGGTCTTTTTAGAGTCCTAGTAGAGTCTTTGCAGGTTATAGCATGTGTGGAGCATAATTGGAGATTATGGAGTTTTTTGGAGTATTGCAAGATACAACCACAAAGTGTGCAACTCAGAAGGTGAATACTGAAGTAGGTGACGCTCGTCACCACTCAATGGTGATGCTCATCACCCTTATCTGGGAAGGAGTCGCGACTTGTTGTTAAAAGATGGAGGATTATTTGCACTTTGGCCCCTGAAGTTCCACTAATTACAAAAGTGTTCCAGCTCGTGTTTTATGTTGTATATATTAGGTTTTTAGCCATCTGGGATCTTAGATTTTAGAATTCAGAGAGCTTTAGAAAGAGTTTTATTCAGAGCTTTTGGGGAGACAGATCTTGTACTCTTTTGGAGAAGATTTCGAACCTCTCTATCTTTTACTCTATCTCTTTCAATGTAATTTTATTCAGCTATGCTTTGTGTTTCCATGATCATGTCTAAGTAATATGCTAGTTAAGTTAGGGCTTTTCAAAAGTTGATGATGAGTTTGTAGAAACCGCTAACTGTTAGGAATATCTGTTGGTTCTTCATATGTGCTTGCTTTAAAACCGATTTTCTTAGACACATCATCTGGAAATTCGAAACCTAGATTGTTTAATAGATGTGAGAGCATTATTTATAACCTGATCCAGTATTAGATAAGCAAAATGACTTAGTGCAAAGAGATTTGACTTAGGAGTTTTGTGAACAATTGAACCTGGTCATTACTGCCTGTTTAGGTTGTTAGAGTTTGCAAATAGATTTGAAACTCTGTGCTTTAGACATAGTTAACTTCTGCAATTCTGCAATGAGAATTGATTAGTTATATCTCTGCGATTCATGTTCAAGACGGTTCTTATTCATTCCTGATTTCATGCATTCTACATTCTCGGATTCAACCTGTGAATTGTCCTGACTTAGCGCTTTTAGTTTTCCGAGTCTTAGATAAATCAAAATCGCCTGCTTTCATAATTTTAGTTACTTCGCATTACATTCATTATTTACTGCTTAGCTTAATCTGAATCTATAAATTGCTAGTATAGTAAGCTCACTCTCTTGGGATTCGATAACCTTTTATGCTACAACTGCTTTGTTGTGCACTTGCAGTAGTTAATTAGTTGGGTAAAACCTGAGCCCTATCAGTTATCACTGAGAAATTAGAGTTAAGAGTATGTACACTGTAGAGAGAGATTCAGATCAGTTTGAGCTAAGAGATCTTGTGGATTTGCTCGCCAGAGCGATATCCGGCCCCAAAGACGTAGACATCCTCACGAATGTGAACTCTGGGTGATCAATTACTTGTGTTCTTTCTTTACTTGCAATTGTGTGTCACTTCTTTTTGTCGTCCGGATTTAGGCTTAAATCGCACACTTCCTTTGCTCCTCAGGTATAAGCTTGCTAGTATTTGTACAGCTTCTCTTGTCTGGTTCAGTCTGGTTGGTACTGATGTCCTCATTATCATCTCACTTGATTTTAGAGTGGCTATTAAAGATAGCAAACAAAAGAAGAAGAGTGACGAAAGAGAAAGGTTCCATTACTTATCGTTAACATTTTTTGTTACAATTATCCCCTTTCATAATAAGAAGAAGTTTAGTTATCTAGGTTTATCACTGAACCAGTTAACACATTTTAATTTATATATTGATTACATCTAACATCCGCCTCAAGATGGAAGATATATGGAAGACAAAGCCATTTTGCATGTGTAAGAGTGTAAATGAGCAGGATACAAGGTTTTTGTGAAAATCGGCCAACTAATTATCTGTGAGTATGTGAAGTGGTTTGATTAAGCCACTTTGCACCCTGTCTCGAACAATGTGACAATCTGTCTCAAGATGTTTTCTTCGCTCATGAAAGATTGCATTATTTTCTTTATGAATAGCTGCAGATGAAATGCAGCAAAAGGTCACCAGTTAATTGTGGAGCAAAAATATTCTTTAAAAGATTTACCAACCAATTGAGTCCCGAATTGCAAATTCTATTTCTTGATATTCAGATTATCCGAAAGAATGTGAAATTGTATTCGGTTTCTTAGACTTCCATGAGATAAAAGATAATCCAAGAAACATACACAAACCACATGTAGAATGTCTTGTGTCAGCACATGATGCCCAATCAACATCTGTAAAGCATTTAAGTATGAGATCATAATTAGCATAATAGAAGAGACCCTTTCCAATTGTTCCTTTGAGATAATAAACCACTTTATATGTTGCCGGAAGATGTGAATTCTTTGGAGCATAAATGAACTGACAAAGGCGATTAAGTGCATAAGTAATATCCGATCGAGTGGATGTCAAATACAACATGCATGATCAGTTCTATGCAAACAGAGATGTAATCCGCCTTCCTGCCTTCCAGAAGAATGATTTTGAGGTGAAGCTTGCATACTACACTCTTGTAGGCCAGCATATCTTCCATGGTCTCCCTCGTGAGCATCCTATGGACCATATAGAGAAGTTTGAGTATTTGGTGACAAGCATCAAGGTTCATGGAGTCGACCTTCTCTGCAAGCTGTTCTCATACTCTCATGGTGGAGATGCAGCTTATTGGCTGAAACAGTTGGAACCTGGATTGCTGGTTACTTGGGAGGACACCAAGACACCTTCCTCAACAACTTCTATGATGATGCAAGGTCTGAGGAGCTGAGAAAAAAATCTATTCCTTCTCTCAAAGACCAATTGAAGCTTTCAAGACTGTCTGGTTGAGGTTCATATCATATCAGAGAGATTGTCCACCCCATCGCTTCAATGAGGTACAACTGCTGGGCATTTTCTTCAGAAGTGTTGACTGGAGATATCAGATGGCTTAAGATGCTGCCAGCAATGGGAATTTCAAGACAAGTTATCCAGCAGACGCCATTGTACTGATTGAGAACATGGCATCTAAATATAGTACAAAGATCGCAGATTTTGAGATGAAGAAGCAGGAAACATGGATGGCAATCAGATTGCTGAAGTGAAGGCTAAGTTGGACTCTATGCATAGCCTTCTAGTGGGAAAGAAATCAGTTCATTTTGCTGCTGAGGTTGAGATTTTTTAACTATCTGAACAATTTGAGGAAGAAGCTGTTAATTTCATCAATGGAGCTGGTTTTCAAGGTCAGAGATTTGGAAATCAGCAAGGATATGGTTCCTCTTACCAGAAGTCTTTTCAGAGCAACAACTTCACTAGAACTTATGGTTCTTCTTCTTACTAGAAACCTCATGCTCAAGACAGTAAAATGGAATCTATGCTACAACAGATCATGGAGGGCCAGCAGAAGATGACTGTCGACTTCAATAAGAAAATTGATGCTTTGTACCAAGACTTGAATGGGAAATTCGAAGCTCTGAACACTCATGTCAAGAAATTGGGCATTCAAGTTGATCAAACTACATGAGCTGTAGGATTCCTTCCTTGAAAGACTGATACTAATTCAAGACATCATGTCAATGTCATCACAGTCAGAAGTGTAAAAGAGCTTAATCCAGTGCAGCAAAAGAGGTTGAATGCAGAGGAAATCGTGAAACTAATTGATGTACACTTGATTTGGACCAAGTATACTTTGAAATCAAGATGCTTGAAGCTAAGTGAAGCTGGCGGATTGAATGGTTTGATGGTTGATAAACCAATGTACTTGAACTCCAAACACCAAGAGTTTTAGATTCTAATGTTCAAGGATTAATCCTTGCGAGAACACTAGTCTCTACACGCCTTACAAGTTCTAAGAATCTCTCAAAAGAACTAGTAAATCGCAGGAACTTTGAATGCAAAGAACTTTCTTTGTAAACAAACAAAATGACTTTTAATTTCTTGAATATTCTGAATATCAAATACAATGGGAATGAGCTTATATAATGCTCAGAAATGAGATAGAAAAACAGTAACAAAAGTAATAAAAGAGAAAGCATGAAATGTGATAAGAATAGCTTAAGTGATGGGATTATGAATCTCCTAGCCATTGTCATAATGGGGGAAACTAGCTTGATTGGTGGCTGTGAGGATGGGACAAATCTTGGGGGCTTCAGTAAAGTATAAACGCTCAGGATCTATCTTGAATGGAGGGCCAAGATTAGATAGTCGTTGGTCTTAGCCATGCTTTCCTTTGGAGGTGATATAATTAAGTCCGGATAAGGAAAGTTCTTTCATGGTGATATCTTTTGGGTCTTCAGATGGTTTAATGTAGTTAATGGCTTGGTTTGGTGGTCTTACTTCTTTGGTATCTTCTTGGAACGCCAAATAATGTGGCTTGACATAAGATAAGGCCGAGCTTTCCTTAATTGGTCTTGATAATGCATATGTAGGTCCAAACATGTTATCTGGTGGCTTTGGCGGTTTGGCTTGGTTCTCTTTTAATTTAAACTGGTCCAGCATGTTTCTTGGTGGTTTTTCTCGATCAACAAGTTCCTCTTTAAGTGTAGGACGGTGGCTTTTTGAACTTGAAGCATTATTTCCTTTGCCTTCAGCTACAAGCTTCTTCTTCTCTTCAGCTACAAGCAAGCTTATCTCCAGTTTGGTATTTAAATATCCTCCAATGTCTACGGGGGTTTTTTCGCTACTGATGCCCACATCATTAATGGAGTTTGAAGATGAATGTTTTGCAGGCTAAAAGGGGGTGACGACCTTCACCCACCAGTGGTGTCACTCGTCACCCAATTTACAAAGGCAAAATTACGTTCCAACGGAGTGGTGACGAGCGAGATCGTTACCCAGGGGTCGTCACCAAGTACTGATGAGCGGCACCTTCTTAGTGATGAGTGTCACCCATCCCATAACAAAGTTGCTTCACCTGTAACTGCAGATTATGGCAAGCAACAAGTTAATAAACCCAAGATACCATATACCAAGCATCTTAAAAAGTCTAAACATGAGTTAGAAGAAGCCAGATGCAAGGCAATGATAGACAAGCTGATGGTTGAGATATCCCTAGCTGATGTAGTCAAGCTTTCACCTGCACTAAGAAGGTATGTTAAGAGAATGGTTGTGAATGGTGTAAGTCCAGAGGAAGGAGCATTGCTTACCAGAAACATTAATGCGATTCTCTTGGGCACAATCCCAAAGAAAAAGAAGAAGGTGACTGTCTCTGAACAAGTCAGTGCTATGATTCAAAGCAGAATTCCAGAGAAGCTATCGGATCCAAGAAACTTTGTGCTAGATTGCTAAATCTCAACAGGAAGGTTTCCTCATTATCTTTGTGATCTAGGAACAAGTATTAACGTGATGCCTTCGTTTGTTGCGGCTAGACTTCGAATGGCTGATTTCAAGCCAGTTGGGATCTCTTCTATCCTAGATGATCGATCCACAAGGACCTCATAAGGTATCTTAGAGGATGTTCCTGTCAAAATTGAAGGCTGCATGATTCCCACAGACTTCATGATTTTGGAATATGCTGAAGAACCTAAAGTTCCTCTTATTCTAGGAAGATCATTCTTTGCTTCAGCTGGTGACATCATTGATCCGAAAAGGGGGAAGATAGAGCTTGATTTGGGTGATGTTGTCGTGAATTTTGACATGGACAAGTTAAGAGGGAGTTCCACCATTGATGGTTAGACTTTTTCTACAGAGACTTCAGTGGATGAAGATCCAATCAGGGAACATTCAGATGACATTAATGTCGGGTATGTCAAGGAGTTGGAAACTAGTGAGCAAGTGAACAAGCTAATTGTTCAAGAGGCATTGGCTGAGAATTCTGAGAAAGGTGCAAAAGTTGCTTCACACTTACGCAAGCAACAAGATTCTCGTAGAACACTTGGCTTTTCTTTTGGTGACTCCGCAAGAACAAGAACTGTCCCACCCAAAGTCAAATCCCGCCATGCTGTTGTTCCTCATTTCCTTGGAAGATCTCATGCCCCCGCTGCTTATTCACCAACATTAGAGCTTTGCCTTCTGCCTCAAGGGCATATGATGTTAATCCGAGCATGGCCGATCCCCAGTACTTGCAGACTCCATGTGAATCCTGCATGATCCATCCAGTCGTACTTTGATGTGAACTAGGGTGAAATGCAGCGTCATATTTACATTCAAATGTTTTAGTCATAGGTCTGGACCAATAAGTGATGCGGGTTAACATATGCTTAGTGGAGGAAGGGGGAGTGGATATGGATATTCATTCAGCGACATCAGCAATAGCAAGATTTATATCTCTTCTAATTTTGATAGCCTTGTTTTGAAAGATGAGTTTATTACGTGATTTCCAAAGACGCCAGAGTAACCAGAATGGGAGGAGCTTATCCGTATTTGAAAGTCTGGAAAGTGTTTGAACATCAAGGAGAGAAGAAATAGTAGTTTTGGTGTCTAGTGATGAAGTAATACGACTGTGGAAAGGTGTATTAGATAATCTCCATGTCGATAATGAGAAAGGGCATGTTGATAGGGTCTAAGTTTTACCCAAATATATTACTACTGCAAGTGCACAGCAAAGCAGTTGTAGCACAAAGGGTTATCGAATCCAAAAACACTATAGATTTTAGGTTCAGATTAAGCTAAGCAGTAATGAATGAATATAATGCGAATTAACTAAAATAATGAAAGCAGGCGATTTTAGTTGATTAATCTAAAGTTCAGAAAGCTAAAAGCGCTAAGTCAGGATAATTCGCAGGTTGAATCTGATAATGTAGAATGCATGTAATCAGGAATGAACTAAACCGTCTAGAACTCAAAACACAATGATATAACTAATCAATTCTCATTGCAGAAGTTATCTATGCCTAAATCACAGAATTTCAAATCTCTTTGCAAATTCTAACAAGTCAAGCAAGCATTAAAGATCATGTTTCGATTGTTTACAAAACTCCTAAGTCAAATCTCTTTGCAAATAAGTGTTTTGCTCATCTAATACTAGTTCAGGTGATTAACAATGTTCTCACATCTATTAAACAACCTAGGGTTTTGAGATCTAGATGATTTGTCAAAGAAATCGATATGAATGCAAGCACAGATGAAGAACAAATAGATTTTCCTAACAGTTTGGCAATTCTACAAACTCTTCATCAACCTTTAAATCATCATAACTTAACTAACAGATTACTCAGACATGATTATGAATAGACAAAGCATAGCTGAATAATACTGCATAAAAAGATAAAGAGTAGAGATACAAAGGGTTTGAATTCTTCTCAGAGTTGTCTCCCTCAAAGCTCTGTAAACTATCTCTCTGTAAAGCTCTCTAGAAAATCAGATACAAGATAAAAGCCAACAATTGCTGAAAAACTTAATATACAGGCTAAAACACGAGCAGGGGTCTTCTTGTAAATAATAGAACTCTTAGGCCAAAAGGATAAATTCATCTCCATCTTTTAATAGAACACGCGACTCCTTCTCAGAGTGGTGACGATCGTCACCAATGCCAATCAACGCCTTCTGAGTTACTAACTTCGGGAGTGACTCTTGCTTTGATCGAAAAGCTCCAAAACCTCCAATTATGCTCCAGTCATGCTATAACCTGCAAACACTCTACTAGAACTCTAAAAAGACCCAAAGGACTCAATAGAAAGGACTTATGCCATGGTTGAAAACCATAAAAACCATGATATATCAACTCCCCTAGACTTAACTTTGGTTCCCCTCAAGCAAACATTAGACTGAGAACAGGGTCGAGGTTTGAAAACAGAAACAGTCAGCTAACCTTAGGAACGCCACATTGACCAATACTTTCTAATCCACATACCACAGAGTCAACACAAGATCATATTTCAGTCTAATTATCACAAGTTTAGCAATCTTTCAAATACAGTCCAAGCTCCTTCAAGAATCCAGAATCTCTACTGCTAACTCCTTTCATTTAACTAAGTGTGATGTCTCGTCAAGGATTTATCAACTCAATCACTTATAGATTCTTTCCTTTCCTTAAATCTGAACAAGTAAATCTCAATACAGCTCTTCCATTTTCTCTTCCATAGATCTATTTTCTTTGATTTTTTGATTTTTCAACTTCTTTTCTCATTTTTCTCCAGCCGAAGAACTGATGCTACTCAATACTTGTGTTCCTTGTGAGGAGACAGGTTCATGAGTGTTCACTACTATTGTTCCTTGTAAGGAGACAAAGTCGTGATGCACCATTCTGTAGACTTAAACTCTTAAAAGATGTATCAGGGAAGATCAAAGAGGGACTGCATCTAAACATTCTTGCAAATGTTGAAAGAGAAAATCAAGATCAGTGAATATCAAGCCCCAAGATGAGAAATTAAAAGTTCATTAACGTGGAGTTAACAATAGATTTTCCAGAATCTCTAAGAACCTAAACCTTCCTTGCTAGACTGATCTAGCTATGACTTTAACCTCAGTACGAATGACTTGTAAACAACACCTGTGGTAATGGTTCTTATAAGCATCAATGTTTTATGGTTAGTTCTTTGAAAAACTGACAGTTTCAAAATTTTTGACTCTAAAAAACAGGTTTTTGACTCAACTTCAAGACTCTCAAAATAAGACACAATATACACAACGTCAGTAGCCACCTCCGCCAGACCACTGTCCCTAGTGTTATTAATCCTAGAGTTGGTTAAGAAGAAGCAAGAGAACACATTGAAATGAGTCTGAAAGTGGTACCTCGCGAATGAGTGGGTGATATCTCATGCATTTACATCATTTAGACTTGCATTTAGTTCATGTTTTGGTTCTCTCTTGCATGTTTTTCCTTCTCTTTAGTCTCATTTTCTTCTTCTATTAGACTTAGGGTGCATTTAGGTTGTAGTTTGCATTTTCTAAGCATCAGGGGTGTTTTTAGGTACTTAAGAAGCTAAAAGAAGTAAGGAGGAAGTGTGGAAATGGTCCAAGAAGCTAGCCAGGCTCAGAAGGAGCGAGAGGAGCTGAGGAAAGCATCTTCTGGAAGTCTATCGATCAAGACTGGAAGCCCATCGATCATGGAGTGATCGATGGGACACCAACGAGTCCCCTATCGACCGAATGATTGAAGCCCGATCAAGGCTTGATAGATGGAAAAGCAACGAATGCTCCATCGATCAAATCCATCGATCAGGACTGATCGATATGCATCCATCGATCAAGCCCATCGATCAAGGAGTGATCGATGGAAAACCATCGGATGCTCTACCGATCAAGTGTATCAATCAAACATGACTGATAGGAGCCTATCGATCAAACCTATCCATCACTTGATATCGATACAGACCCAAATTGAAGACCACTTATTTACAACTTTGCCATTTTTGCTTAGACTTCTATAAATACGAAAAAATCCCTAATTTCTGGGAACAGTCTTTTATCCAGCAGTTCTTTCCTCTTTGGTTTTAGCATTTGGTTTTTTAATTTGAATCCTTGCTTGATTTTAATAAGAGTTTGCATTTATCCTCTTGTTTAAATCCCTCTAATCTTGATTATTCATCTTTCTCTCTTTGGATTGATGGTTTTGATAGTGAGTAGTCATTTTTAGGGAATTGAGATGGGTTAGGTTTAGGGAACTTTAGGCTTCATCTATGATGTCTTAGTGTTAATTCTTCCATTTCCTTTTTTGATTGTTGTGTTTAATGCATGATTAGCTCTAGCTAAGTTGATTAGGATCTTAGGCTCATTTTATGTCCACCAAGTATTTGATGAAATGCCTAAATTGCTTTGCAAGAGAATTGATTATCATAGCTCAAGAGATTGATTGTCTATGGAGAGATTTGGCGATATAGGATTGATAGATTGTCTTAATGCTTGCTGCTTATCATTTCACTGATGAGAATTAGTCCTTGACTTAGTAATTAGCAAAGAGATTAGTATCAAGAGATTGGATTAGTCTTATAAATAAATTCTATGCATAAGGAATAGCATTGTGTGAGTTTGTAAGCATCATAGGTTGAGTTAAGAGTTCCTTAGCACCAATAATCTCATCTCAAGTCTCATATTTTCTCTATTTTTAGCTTGAATTCGAAATTGCCTTAATATTGCTATGTTTTTGCTTAGCTTAGTTCTTTTGCTTATTGCTTTCTTTTGTTAAGTGTTTTCTTTGAGTTTGCTTTGATTCTTTAGATTGTTAGATAATCAAACTCTCTGTTTCTGCTTAAATTAGGAACTCTGTTGCCTTCTTACTGCTTCATTCTCCTCTTTTGGATTGATAAACCCCTATGCTATATTACAACTGATTAGTACAAGCTTGGATGATTGAATCAAGTCCTAAAAAGTCTTGTATCAGTGGATGACGAGCGTCACTCAGCAAGGGTGACGAGCATCACTCAGCATGGGTGACGATCTTCACTGTGTCTGAAACTCCAATGTCGTCTGTTAGATGTGTTAATGTAATGCTATCATGTGCACTCCGAAGCTAGACTGTTAGAGCACTCAAAACACACATTAAAAACATCTAAATAAAGCATAACTCATGGTTCAACAAGTTCACAAAACATCATCAAAGCGAACTGACAGACTGACTCAAAATAAAACATAAAAATGACTCAAGATAAAGAAAAATAAAGGAAAAAAAAAACAAGTAACCAGGATAGTGGAGGATCTAGTCCTCATCCTCAGAGTCAGCCTCCTGACGTACGTCTGGGCAAATGCAACCGCAGTTGCTCACAGTAGCAACAGCATTCCAGAGACCATCGAAACTCTGAATGACGTAGTCCTGAAATGCTGTCATATCCATCGGGGTCGGAGGAGCAACAAGGCGCCTGAGGTGTGGAAGGTCTGGTGCAGGCATATGATGGCGTCGCGATGGTCCAGCCTGAGCAGCAGTAGTAGAAGAAGACGCGCCAGCAGAAACTCCTGTAGGGCGTCGGGAAGGAACTAGAGGTCGCAGCAGAGTCGGGTCAGGCAGGAAACACAGCTGTCGTGGATCCGCCTGAATCATAGTGAGCTCTCGGTTTGGCAACTGAATGCCAACATACTCCCCAGCAGGAGTAGTAAAGCTCCAGATCAGTCTGGGATTAAGCCAAGTGACGTGCTCCAAGTGTACCTCATCTATAAGAGCCCGCACAGTGACAACTCTGCAAGCTCTGTGTCGATCTGGAAATGCTAAAAGAGAGGTGTCCGAAGGCTGCTAATGCTCTCCGTCCTGGCTCAAAAGCTCGTGAATGGCTTGGTCTTCAAAGAGACCAGGTGCTCTTCAAATACCGCGCCCAATTTGGTGCGGACCATGCTCTCATGCGGGATCTCATCATCAAGCATCAAAGAGAACCCGTAATACAGCAGTACGAGCTCGATTACACGCATCTTACTAGGCGCAGACTCACACAGAATCGTGTTGCCTAGAAGACGCAAGATGTAACGCACCACAGGATGCCTGACGTCGGTCTGCTGCTCATCTTAGACTTGTAAGTCCCGTTCTGGAACTTATGGGGCCACTGTGAAGGCGTGATCACACCTGTAGGATGCTGATCAAACCTGTAAATCTCGCAGAGCTCGAAAAGACTGATTTTGTGGCGAATGCCTCGGATCAAGAATGTGAGAGTGCTCTGATGTGCTGTCTTGGCCAGCTCGTTCTCGTAGTACATGCGAACGGTGGCCAGAAACTGGAGGACCAAATCAGGGTAGAGATCATATTGTCTGGTTGCCATAATACTTATACGGATCCTCCTCAGAACCCGGGTTACCTCCTCCTTGATGCCCAGCTGGTTCAGCACCTTGCTGTCCGTGAATCGGGTGGGTAATATCTTCACATCCTGCCACGCATTGTAGAATAACGTGCCATACTCATCCCAACCCTCCTGAATATCGTGAAAGGTGCAGGAATCCTTCATTATCTCCTCTCTCAGGGTGCCTTCCCAAGCAACTCGCGATGCTATCTTCTTATCTTCGTGCTTTGGCCATGGTGGCAAGCACGGTGGTCCTGTGTTGACCGGTGGTTCGTAACCAGATGCCTCGCTGGTGGAGGAGGATGATCGTTGTCTCTTCTCACGTGGAGCCATCTGCATATCAAAAGCAAAACCATCCAAAAATCCACCAAAACTAGTCAAATTTCAAAAATTTCAAAAATCATTGATTCATGGTGAAACAAGCACCAGCATTCGTCCCTAATACTACCAGTGACACAAATCAATCCCACGTTCAACTTAAATCACCCAAAAATTCCAGATTTCCACAAGTTTTATCACCAATTCGAAAATTTCAAAAACTTACAAATCAACCAATAAAATCACATAGGAATGGTAGCATTCATCTAATACAACCTAAATAACCATGATTCAACAGTTAAATCAAGCTAATCAGGTCGAAAATCGAATTTTACCAAACCTATGGCGGACTGAAATTTTGAGATTCTGAACACATACCTTGCAGATCTTAAAACGAGCGATAGATAATGGAATAGGGCTAAAATCCGCACGGATTCGGCCTTTGAATCACTTAATTCGGTTCAGAAAATCAAAAGTTATAGATTTGTGGTTTTTGTGTTCTAAGGGTTCAATTTTCAGTTATGTGGCAAAGAAGAAGAAGAGAGAGTTTAAACGCGTACATGGGTCTCGGACGGGTGACGAGTGTCACCCCTTAATAGGTGACGATCGTCATTGGTGGTGGCGAGCTGTGGTGACCAGCTAGATGGTCACCACTTTGCCTAAATTTTTTTTTATGAATAAACACACGGAAATAATACTAAGTACATGAAAAATAAAACTTACCAGTGGGTTGCCTCCCACCTAGCGCTTGTTTTATGTCATTAGCTCGACTTAGAATGCTGTTTAGACAGCGGGTGCATCATCCAGAGACACAATGTGTCCTGCTAAAATCTCGGCTTGCGCCCAATAATGCTTCACCCTCTGTCAATTGACAGTGAACTCCTCTCCTTTGGAGTTAATAAGGACAATGGCGCCATGTGGTCTAGCCTCTTTGACAGTGAAGGAGCCTGACCAACGAGACCACAGTTTACCATGAAACAACTGTAAACGAGAGTTATAGAGAAGTACATGGTCATTGGGCTCGAAATGTCTGCAGATGATCTTCTTATCATGATATGCCTTTGTCCTCTCCTTGTATAACTTGGAGTTTTCATAGGCCAGATATCTGAGTTCATCTAATTCATTGAGCTGAATCAAGCACCTTTCTGCAGCAGGCTTCAAATCAAAGTTCAGCTTCTTGATTGTCCATTCTGCTTTGTGCTCCAATTCCACTGGAAGATGGCACACCTTTCCATAGAATAAGTGGAATGGTGTAGTCTCTAATGGCGTCTTGTATGCAGTCTTGTAAGCCCACAGTGCATCATCCAATTTCGCAGCCCAGTCCTTCCTTGTCTTCCTTATTGTCTTCTCTGGCATCTGCTTGATCTGTCTGTTGGAGACTTCAACCTGTCCACTGATCCTGGGATGATATGTCGTGGCTACACGGTGCTGAACACCATACTTCTTCAGCAGCTTGTCAAAGACCTTGTTAACAAAGTGAGAACAACCATCACTTATTACAATTCGCGGTACACCAAATCTAGGGAAAATAATGGTCTTAAACAGCTTCAGAATCACTGCAGAATCATTAGTAGGAGTAGCCAATGTCTCTACCCACTTGGATATATAGTCCCATAGGTTGAAGAAAAAGGACCCATAAAGTCAATACCCCAACAATCAAAGACTTCAACCTGAAGGATAAAGTTCTATGGTATCTCATATCTTCTGCTAATCTTTCCTCTCCTATTACAGGTATCACATCTTGTAATGAATGCCTATGCATCCTGGAACATAGTAGGCCACCGGAAGCCTGCTTGAAGAACCCTGGAGACTGTTTTGAATGTGGTGAAGTTCGAAGTGTCCTGCATACTCAGAGCCAAGACAGTGGTATAGGACGTCTGGGACCTCAGCTTCTGATATGCATCTCCTGTAAATTCCATCTCAACAATGTCTGTAAAGATATGGCTCATCCCAGTAAAATCTCTTAAGTTCTCTCAAGAACTTCTCCTTAGCACACCCCTTGAAATCATGTCGTTCATCTTCTGCAGCTAAGTAGTTGGCAATATCACCATACCAGGTCTCTTGGGATCAGTTGCAGAATAAACTTGCTCTTGAAAAGATGTTCACAAGCTAGCACAAATCTTTGCCAACATCTGTGTAGGGTGACGAGCGTCACCAAGGGGGGTGGCGATCATCACTGGTTTTATATCGCGAACTGATCGCGAGTCTTCTGAATTAGTGATGAGCGTCACCCTCTTGGTGTCGCTCGTCACTGCCCTGTAGTTGCGACAGAGTTGCAGGTTTTCAATACTTTCTTCTTGCACTCGAGTTTCTATCAAGTATACATTCTCCTCAGGCAAGAAATCATTGATTGGGACATCATCTTCAATCCTAATCCTGGAGAGATGATCAGCTATTCCATTCTCAACTCCTTTTTTGTCTTTAACTTCAATGTTAAACTCTTGGAGAAGCAGAATCAATCTCAACAAACTTTACTTTGCATCCTTCTTTTGCATCAAGTACTTCAGTGCAGAATGGTTTGTATGGACCACGACCTTGGAGCCTACAAGGTACTGGAAAAAATTCTCAAAGGCAAAGTCCACTGCCAACAGTTCCTTCACAGTAGTAGAATAGTTCTTCTGAGCTTCATCAAGTGTTCTGCTGGCATAATAAATGGCGTGTAGCTTCTTGTCTTTCCTCTGTCCCAACACTGCTCCAACTGCAAAGTCATTGGCGTCACACATCACCTCAAAAGGCAAATCCCAGTCTAGAGGTTGTACAATAGAAGCTGTCACCAAGGCTTGTTTGATCTGTTCAAAAGTTGACTGACATTCTGCAGAGAATTCAAACTTCACATCCTTGCAAAGAAGAGCAGTAAGAGGTCTTGCGATCTTGCGGTAAGTTTTTGATGCACCTTACGTAGAAGCCAGCATGACCCAGAAAACTCTTCATTGCTTTGACAGAATCAGGCGCATGCAGACTTGTCATGACATCAATTTTTGCCCTATCAACTTCTATACCATCTCCAGAGACTATGTGGCCAAGAACAATGCCATCTTTCACCAGAAAATGGCATTTCTCCCAATTCAGAACCAAATGTTTCTCTTCACATCTTTGAAGGAAGACTCATAAACTGTGAAATCATCCATAAAGACCTCCATAAACCTCTCAATCATGTCTGTGAAGATCGACATCATGCATCTCTGAAAGGTCGCAGGATACACAGTCCAAAAGGCATTCTGCGGTATGCAAATATACCATAAGGACATTTAAAGGTGGTCTTCTCCTGGTCATCTGGATGGATGGGGATCTGAAAGAAGCCTGAATATCCATCTAGGAAGCAGTAATACTTGTGATTCACCAGCCTCTCTAGCATCTGATCGATGAAAGGCAGAGGGAAGTTATGTATCCTTGTGGCTGCATTCAATTTCTTGTAGTCTATACACATCCTGTGTCCAGTCACCGTTCTGGTAGGAATCAGCTCATCCTTGTCATTCTTCACCACTGTGACTCCTCCTTTCTTAGGAACCACATGAACCGGACTGACCCAGGCGCTGTCAGATATGGGATAGATGATCCCAGTTTGCAGCAACTTCATGATCTCCTTCTTGACAACATCTTGCAGGTTCGGATTCAGCCTCCTTTGATGCTCCACTGATGATTTCGATTCATCTTCCAGGTGTATCCTATGCATGCACAAATCTGGAGAGATACCTGAAATATCATCAAGAGAATCGCTAAGAGCTTTGAGAAATCTGTGCAGCTTACTTAGCAAAAGGGTTAGCTCTGCATTGTTCAATGAAGCATTAACAATGACAGGATAAGTGGAGTTTTCTCCAATGAAGGTGTACCTTAGCCCTGCAGGAAGCTGTTTGAGCTCAACTTTTGGTGTTTTCGCTGCACTCCATTCGCCCATTGTAGCAGCGTTCGCGGATGTGCTGACTTGCTCTTCCTGTGCAACCAGTTGCATGACATGTGCAGTAGCATCCATCATCTTTGCATAACCAGTAGCAGCTGCATCCAGATGCTCAACCTCTGCTGTATAAGTGGTCAACGCCCTCTCTAGGGCATCTTCTAGACTCATCTCTTGAAAGATCTGCTCAGCAAGGTTGGTGAGAACATCCACATAGAATTATGTCCATCTATGGTTGGCCTCTTCATCAGCTTGTCCATTTCGAAATTCATCACCAAATCACCAACATTCAGCTCAATTTTTCTCTCCCTGACATCTATGATGGCTCCAACAGTGGCCAGGAAGGGTCTGCCAGGAATTAGATGATCTTTGGGTTCTTCTCCATACTTTAGAACCACAAAGTCGTGAGGAATCATACAATCTCCCACTTTGATAGGTACATCCTCTATAACGCCACGCTAACTGATCTATCAGCTAGGACAAGAGATATCCTGGTCATCTCTAAGCTCGTGGCAACAAAGTGAGGCATCAGGTTCACACTAGAACTAAGACCACACAATGATCTTTCAAACCAGTCTGAAAAGAAGGTGCAGTCTAAAACAAAGCTTCCAGGGTCTGAAAGCTTACTCTGTTCTGAATCACTGCACTGATTGATCATCATGGCTCCCTGTTCCAGACTCGAGTTGTTGGTGACCATCCTCTTCACATATCTCCTAATAACATGAGTAATCCTCGCAGCATCAATCAAGGGAATCTCAATAACCATTTTGTCCATGATAGCCTTGCATTTAGCATCTTCAAGCTCTTGTTTAGATTTTTTAGGATGCTTAGAATAGGGTATCTTAGGCTTATATACTGTCTCCTTAGCTTTGTTTGAATTCTCAGGCGAAATAGCTGTGGTTCGGGGTTGGTGACGAGTGTCACCCTTCTGGTGACGATCGTCACTGATCGGCGACGAGTCCTGAGTGGCCAGCCCTCTCGTCACCACTCCGTCAAATGAATTATTTTCACTTTGTAAAGTGGGTGACGAGCGATACCCATCAGGGGTGACGATCGTCATTCGGTCGTTCTCAGCAGAAATTTCATCATCTTCAGCATCTTCAAGTCCCACAAATTCCTCTGTACTCAAACCCTTCTTCAACATTGGTTGAAGGTTTCTTCCACTCCTTAGTGTGATAGCATTCACATGGTGCTTGGGGTTAGCATCAGTCCTTCCAGGAAGGAAGCCTTCTTGCCTCTGAACAGCTCCTGCAGTTTGAGCAACCTGAACATCCAGCTTCTTCATGTGAGAGTTCAGACTCTCAATTTTCCCATTCAGGTTCTGGTACAGCGAAACTATCTTGCCATTGAAGTCCACTGTCATCTTCTGCTGTCCTTCTAGGATCTGTTCCAGCATACCTTCCATCTTGTTGTCTTGTGGAGGTGCAGTTTGGTAGGAATAAGAACCATAATTCATGTTAAAGTTGCTGCTGTTCTGGTAAGGTTTCTAAAACTCAGTCTTCTGGAACTGTGGCTTTGGAGTGTAACCAGAAGAATTCTGGTTTCCTGTGAAGGTACTCTTCTGATTGTTGCCATTGTAGCCTATGTTCCACTGCTGATTCCCAAACCTTTGACTCTGAAATCCTCCTGTATTGATGAAGTTAACATCCTCTTGTTCAATCTTTTCAGGATTTTCGAAAGTCTCCACTTCTGAAGCAAACTGGACTGATTTTTTTCCCACCAGACGGTTATGCATATTGTCTAACTTGGCCTTGACCTCGGCGATTTGGTTTCCATCATTCACACCAGCTTGCTTCGTCCTTTGAAAGTCAGCATTCTTGATGATGTTACTAGATGTCAAGTTTTCAATCAAAGTGATTGCATCTTCTGGAAGGTTGGTGTTGAAGTTTCCACTGCTAGCAGAAGCCAACGCCATCTGGTACTTCAAATCCACTCTTCTGAAGAAAATTCCAAGCAGCTGCACTTGATTGAAACCATGACAAGGACAGTCTCTATGATTGGACTTGAATCTCAACCAGGAAGTCTTAAAATCTTCAGTGGGTCCTTGGGAGAATGAAACAATTTTCATCATCATAGAAGTTGTTCAGAAAAGTGTTCTTGGTGTCTTTCCAAGTAGTTAGCGATCCAGGCTCAAGTTGCTTCAGCCAGTAAGCTGCATCTCCTCCTAGAGAATAAGGGAAAAGCTTGCAGAACAGGAAGTCATTGCTAACTCCATTGGTCTTGATGCTTGAAGCTAAATCCTCAAACCTCTCTATGTGGTCCATAGGGTGCTCATATGGCAAGCCATGAAAAGGATGCTGGCTCACAAGCTGATAAAAGGCAGGCTTGAGCTCAAAATCGTTTCTCTGGAATGCAGGAGGGCTGTTTGCAGCTCTGTTGGCATAAAACTGGTCAGTTCTGTTGTAATCCCCTAGAGTTCGCTGCACAAAACGCCCAGCAGCGTTTACAGCATCATTCGTTGAACCACATGTTCAACAATGACATTGCCCTTCTTCATTCCTCCTGTTTATATCTCTGTCAACCAAGTGACCTTCTGCATTTTCGACCAAGACAAGTGGAGCAACCATTGTAGACTGTTTCTTAGCTTTCCCGATGGTCCTTTCCAACTTAGCGAGTTCGTCGATGCTCAAAGTCACAAGCTCCTTCTCTTTGTTGCTTCTGGTACTGCGATTATGCATACACCTGAAACAGACACAAGAAAAGTCACAGAAAGTTAGTAAATAAATATAAACTTAGTCAAAATCCTAATACTAAAAATCGATAGGCAGATATTACTCTCCGGCAACGGCGCCAAAAACTTGATAGGGTTTAAGTTTTACCCAAGTGCACATCAAAGCAGCTGTAGCACAAAGGGTTATCGAATCCCAAGGTAGTAAGCTACTAGACTATAGATTTTATGTTCAGATTAAGCTAAGCAGTAACGAATGAATATAATGCAAATTAACAAAAATAATGAAAGCAGGCGATTTTTGTTGATTGATCAAAAGTTTAGAAAGCAAAAAGCGCTAAGTCTGGATAATTCGCAGGTTGAATCTGAGAATATAGATTGCATATAATCAGAAATGAATTAAAATCGTCTAGAACTCGAAACACAATAATATAACTAATCAATTCTCATTGCAGAAGTTATCTATGCCCAAATCACAGAATTTCAAATCTCTTTGCAAATTCTAACAAGTCAAGCAAGCATTAAAGATCAGGTTTCGATTGTTCACAAAACTCCTCAGTCAAATCTCTTTGCAAATAGGTGTTTTGCACATCTCATACTAGTTCAGGTGATTAACAATGTTTCTCACATCTATCAAAAAACCTAGGGTTTCGAAATCTAGATGATTTGTCTAAGAAATTGATATGAATGCAAGCACAGATGAAAAACCAATGGATTTTCCTAACAGTTTGGCAATTTTACAACTTCTTTATCGACCTTTAAATCATCCTAACTTAACTAACAGATTACTCAGACATGATTATGAATAAAAAAATCATAGCTGAATAATACTGCATAAAAAGATAAAGATTAGAGATACAAAGGGTTCGAATTCTTCTCAGAGTTGTCTCCCTCAAAGCTCTGTAAACTATCTCTCCCAAAAGCTCTCTAGAAAATCAGATACAAGATAAAAGCCAACAATGGCTGAAAAACCTAATATACAGGCTAAAACACGAGCTAGGGTCTTCTTGTAAATAATGGAACTAGTAGGCCAAAAGTGCAAATTCATCTCAATCTTTTAATAGAACGCGCGACTCCTTCACAGATGAGGATGACGAGTGTCACCCATGAGTGGTGACAATCGTCACCAATGCCAATCAACGCCTTCTGAGTTACTAACTTTCGGAGTGATTCTTGCTTTGATCCAAAAAGTTCCAAAACCTCCAATTGTGCTCGAGTCATGCTATAAACTGCAAAGCCTCTACTAGGACTCTAAAAAGACCAAAAAGACTCAATAAAAAAGACTTATACCATGGTTAAAAACCATAAAACTATGATATATCACATGTAAAGAACAAATGATGTATGGTTTTTGATTCTAAACCACATTCCGAGCATTTGTCATAAATGACAATTCTGCGACTTTTCAATCTTGATAGTACCAATCGATTTTGATACTATCTTCCATAAGAAATGCTTTAGTTTAGGCATAATATTAAGCTTCTATATTTTTCGTCTAACCGTAGGGTCTCCATGAGGAATAGGTGGTGCAGCTAGACGTGATTCTGGCAAGTTTTGTAAAAACCAGTAACCGATTTCACCGAGTAATGACCATTTTTTGTATAATTCCAAATAACAAAATCTTCTTTAGATTGTTGACTAAGGAAGAGAGGTTGTGCCATGGCATTATCCTCTGGGGTGAGATAGGATGATAGAGCATTTATGTTTCAGGACTTATGTGTGCCATTTGTAATAATAAGATCAGAGACAAGGGCATTATTGTTTACTTGGTCTGTGGAACCAGGTCGAGAAGGGGAGGTGGGTAGCCAATTGTCTTTAAAAATATGTGTTTCTTTGCCATTCCCAATAATAGAACGAGAACCCTGCTTGAGTAAATTAATTCTGCATAGTATGGAAGACCAACCATATGACTGGTAAAGACGGGCCTTACCATCAAACAAATCTGAGTCATTATAGTATCTTGCTTTATAGATCTTGGAAAATAAACAGTTGGGGTCATGAAGTAAACGCCAAGCTTATTTTGCTAATAAAGCATCGTAAAACTTTTCTAGGTCTCTAAAACCAAGACCTCCATCTTTTTTATTGTATTGTAATCTTTTCCAGGCGATCCAAGGGATGTCTTTGGAATCCTTATTTTTACCCACCAGAAATGTGAGAGAATGCTGGTCAGCTCAGATGTTACATGTTTTGGTAATTTAATACACGGCATAGAATATACTGGCATGGATAATGCAACGGATTTTAGTAGTATTTCTTCACCGGCATGTGATAGTAATTTAGCACCCCAGGAAGAAGTTCTGTTTTTAACTCTGCTTATGATGTTTTAAAACATTTCAACATTTTGCGGCCGAGTTGTTCAGGAAGGCCTAAATAGTTACCTCCGCCTCTATAAATCTGAATCCCCAAAATAGACTTTAAACGATTTTGTTTAGTTCCCTGGATGCGGGAACCGAAAGTTTGATTAATTTTTTGGCCAGAACAATCCACATGCAATCTAAAGATATCACGAAGAGCAGAGACATTTGTGACATTAGCTTGACAAAAAAACAGATAGTCATCGACAAAAAGGGGATGTGTGACCCTGGGAACACCATTTCCGGTTTTAATCCTATTTATTTTTTTCTTTCGGACATATAAAGATAACAGATTGTGCAGCACATCGGCACAGAGAATAAAGAGATAAGGAGAGAGAGGGTCTCCTTGTATTTTTGAAATAATTTTATAGAAAACATTACATAGTGCGATGGGTCGATAATCAGCAAGAGTAATCGGTGTTTTGATATTTAGTATCATACATATAATAGTATGATTATATGAAGTCTTCATTATGCCTGATTCAAAGAACTAGAGAAATTCAGAGATAAACCAGAGCCTACAATATCCCAACATTCTTGATAGAAGCAGGCTCTAAGACCATCAGGCCTGAGGCTTTGTCTGCACCAATAGAACAGACGGCATTATAGACTTCAACGGGCGAGATATCTCTTGTAAGGGAGTGATTGATATTTGGTATAACAGAAGATTTAAAATGTTCGAGTACACGGTTTGGAAGTAGGATTCAGCATGAAGTGCGATATCACGATCACCAGTATAGTTATTACCAGTATGATCTTGTATTGTAATGATCCTATTTTTTGAATATCTAGCCTTTGTAGCTGCATGATAGAATCTAGTATTTTGGTCACCTTCGGATAGCCATGAGTTTCTGCTTTTGATTTGCTAGTAAGTTTCTTCGTTTTAATATGCTTGAGCTAATTCTCTTTGAATTTGGAGAGTGTATCATCATTAAATGATAAAGCGCAGTCAAGTTGTAATTGTAACGATTCAATTTGTTTTGTAGGGTTTGTCTGAAACGTTCTTCTATATTTTGCCATGACATCTTTGACAGCCTGTAGTTTATCGAGAAAAACAGAGACCCCTTTTCTGTTTGGCATGCTCCAACCCTGGTGAACATGTTGTTTGAATTCTGGATGTTGAAATAATCTTTTATCAGACCAGAAAGGTTTTTTTATGACCTCGTCAGTATAAGCAACTGTTGTGAGCAATGGTCTATGGTCGGAAGCACATAATCCTTTGAAATCAATGCTGGATCCCAGAAAAGTTGCCAGTCATTCTGAATTTGCAATCGTGCGATCAAGATAACATCTAACTTTGTGTTTACCTCTGATTCCCCTCCATGAAAAAATGATTCCCTTTATGTCTGAGATCCGAGAAATTGCAAGAGTGAAACATGTTTCTAAAGTTTTGGAAACTTCTTTCACTTCGTTGAGGACCTCTCTGTTTTTTCGTTATTTGATAATATATCATTAAAGTCACCGATATGTAGCCAATGAGCACTTTTACTCCGATTTATATTTTCGATTCTTGTCCAAATATCATTCTTGTTTGATTGATTTGGATCGCCGTATACAAAAGACAAGTAGAAAAACATTCCATTGTATTGAATAGATACATCGATCATTCGATTTGAATGATACAATTGAGAAATACAAAGGTCTTTTTCTAAAACATAGTGATTCCACCACTATGTCCTTGTGGAGGTATTGAAAATACATAATCAAATCCTAGGATACGACAAACATCTCTGATAATGTCGTAATTGTTCATGGTTTCTACTGAGAAGAGCAGATCTGGAGAATGTTTGCGGCAGAGTTTTTTTAACCTGGAGTTTTTTGTAGGTGATTCTATTCCTTGACAATTCTAGGACAGAAGCTTCATATTGGTTGTCAGATACGCAGGGGGAGTCCCCCTGGTCATGTGCAATGGCTGTTCGATGGAGTATGTATCCAAAGATTCCGAGTTTGCTTCCTTCTTCATCGTCTTTAAATCCTCTTGACCATTGGCGATAGGTTAAGTGAGATGACGCTGTTTCTTGTTTATGTTACCAACATCAGTAGCAGTATGATTGTTGTGTATTGCAGGGGAAGACAGAGCATCATTGAGTTTTTGTTTGGTCCTTGTGATGGATGTGGATGCATCATTGGAAGCACAAGTAAATGCATCAAAATCAAAAGACATGGGAGAGAAGTCTTAACCATGGAATACTAATCCTCGAGACTTGATCCCTTATATGGAACGAGACGAGTCATCAGTGAATCCCCTTTGATAAGAAGGGGCCATGAAGTTTGATTCCGAATTGTCAAATTGACGAAGCATATCTTCAACCCTTTGCTGTTTAACGGAGTTGAAACCAGAGTTCTCTTCCTGGTCAAGATAATCCTTCAATAATGACGTGAAATCACCTTCCTTGAATTTCTCTTTTGCCATCTTTGCTTGGAGATGTCGCCAAGTCTCAGAGATCATGTCTCTGTCATCACGAACTTCAAACAGTGCATCTTTGGGCTCCACATATAAACCGGTGCCAACATCCAGATCTTTCTGAAGTGTGGTTTCTTCCAGAGTGTCATTGGTGATTTCTGCAGTGTTCAGACCATCAGCATTTGGATCTGAAGGGGCGTCTTTATTGTCATATGGTTCGTCCTTGTCATCGGAATCAGGCAGAGAGGGACAATCTTTTGCCTCATGAGTAAGCATACCACATTTGATACAGAAATTGCAAAGTCACTCATATCAAAATTTCAGTATGGTATTTTCACCAGGATTGAATTGAAAGACGCGTTGGAAGTAGAGGATCGTCGATGTTCCAACTGAGTTTGATTCATGTAAATTCCACCATTTGTGCGACATCATTGAAGTCGATGTCTGCAACGGAGCCTAGTTTTCCTGCAATATATTCAACCATTGTTCGGTTTAGAAACTGGGGCGGAATACCACGCACTTGATCTTCAGCAATCCATCGTCCATTGTTAGAGTCCACTTCTGAGTCACTAACATCCATTCAGCAAAGGACCACGGGCTACGGCTTAGTATAAGATTAATGGCTTCTTCAGATTAAAAGATAAATTGGAACTTCTTTGCATTTACAATTCGACCAGTAGTTAAATCACTCATCCCCCATAGCCTCAACATTTGTTTGATGACAGCGCGCATATTCTGTTTTCGTTGATTGACCAAACATCCAACAATCGCAAAACGATTGGATTGTGCCGCTTCGTCGCATATTGCCTGAGGTAAGACGATTGGGGCTTCTTCAGCACCCAAATCAATTTTTTGCATTCTTCTTTGTAAGTTGTCACTCATCACAGCAGGAGTGATTTTCGTTCATAGGGAAAATTGGATTGGGATCGGGGGTTATATAGTTTTTGACCAAGGCGGTTTTCCAGAATCGGCAGTTGAGGAGATTACAAAACCGTTTGAGATGATTCTCAACGGAAATAAACAGACGACAATGATCTATAGATTTCGGATGATTAAGTCGTGGAAACATGCCTGAAACGCTGGGATTTGGAAACCAATTTCGTTAGAGGAGAGAAGGAAGAAACGAACAAGAATTTTATAGAGGGAAACTAGAGAGAGAAACATTTTTAGTGATTTTTCCTCCATTTTAGTACTATTCGAATCTGCTGTTTTCTTTTAGTTTATTTGCATTACATTTATTTTTCCTTAGCTTAATTCAAATCTAGAATCTGTTGTGTGGCTTTCTTAAGTCTCTTGGGATTTTGATACCCTTTATATTACAACTGTTTTGCTGTGCACTTGCAGTAGTTTAAATTAGATGAAAATTTGAGCCTATCACAAGACCGCAATATATTTCCACTAACATGTCATAAGAACCAGGTATGATTCGCAGATTTTTAAAGACCACTGTCTTGATGCGTGTTTCAAACTATAAAGGGACTTATTAACCTTGCAAACAAGATTGGGAGGCAGAGTTGTAACTTCTGTGGAGTGTAGCCAGGAGGTAAAGTTATATAAATCTTTTCATCAAGGTACCATTGAGAAAAGAATTTGATAAATCCAGTTGTGTTTAACTTCACCTCTTTCCAGCTGAAACAGCTAGCAAAAGATCGTTGTCATTTTTGCAACACAGCTGAAGGTATCCACAAAATCAATCCCTTCTTGTTGTGTATATTCTTTAGCCACCAATTGAGCTCTATACCTTTCCAAGCTTCCATCGACATTGACTTTAACTTTGTAAACCCAATTTCAATCTATGGTGTGTTTGTCTACAGGTAGAGAACAAATATTCCATGTATGAGTACTCTCCAAAGCAAATAATTCTTCATTGATACCATTAATCCATTCATCAAACTTCTTTGTTTGAGTGAGGGAGATAGGTTCAGGGTGTTGTGTCACTGCACAATAGATTATGTACTCATCAAGAAGCTTCTCATATGATATATATGATGCAAGGAGATATGGAATATCGGTTGCAGCCATATTGCAAAAGGAGTCATGTAGATAAGCTGGATCCTTCGAAGACCTCTTATTCCCTTTGTCCACTGTTGTAGAATTAGGTGATGGATTATCACTAACAACTTCAAGATTGATTGGTGTTTGAGTTAAGATCACAAAATCAGGAAATGAGGCTGAAGCATGACATATGAATGGGAAGATGTCTTCATGAAAGACCATATTTTTGGAAGTAGAGACCACATTTATCTCTAAATCCATAACTTTCTATCTTTTGTGTCCTTGTGTGTACCCAAGAAAGACACAAGTATTTGATCGAGGTTGAAATTTTTGTTGATTCTTAGATGAAGTTGAGTTATAGCAGGGATAACCAAAGATATTGATTCCAGAATATTCTAGTTTTTTTGGATGCTATAAGTTCTTAGATCTCTACTCATCACCTTTTGAAAATATTCCTGGACACCAGTTTTATTTCTTAATATAATCAAGCAATCTTATTTATCTCTCTGTTGTTTTTCTGCTTCTATGTCTGAATAGTTTCATAGTTAGAATTAATGTTTCAAGAGAATTTATGAATCATTGAATATGGATTTTTCATAAGGTTTCTACACCTATTGTTGATCTAGTTGTTGGAACATTACTAGCTATTTATTTTCTGATATCTTAGGTTGTTTAGGGGCCCCAAAAGTATTTGTTTAAATGCATAAAAGAACATAGATGGGCAAAATGTCTTTAGCCAATGAAAATTGATGTTAAGGTGTTCTATGAACATATAGAACTCGACATTAATGCTTGGCTAGAATTATAAGTTTAAATGACAGTTTAGAAACTTAGGTTTTTAGACAAAGCAGTTGATACCACAACTGTGGATTGATTATCCATCTGTGTTTTAAGTTTTATAATGATTTCTAATTTATTCTTTGGATAATTGTTTGGTTCATAATCTCCAATTTTTACTCTATTTAACTGCTATTTTCATTTTGCCTTCCAAAGAACAAGCATATTATTGTCTTAGCTTAGTTTCATTCTTAAGGAATCGTAGTGTAACCTTGGTCCTTGCGGATTGGATATTTACATTATTATAACACTTGTTGTGCACTTGTAGTAGTTCTATAGGGTTAGAACTTTGTGTATCAGTGGAGAGCATTACATTGATGATTATGTCCTTGAAGTTCTCCACCACATTCAACATAGCTTAAGTCTCTCCACAAGACAACAGTAACACTTTCATCGACTGAAGGTACAAACCTGAAAACACTGAGGGAAGAACTGATCTTTAAAACTCTCATTCGAATCCAAGGTGTGTGTTAGCCTTCTGTGAACTACAACGTCGGAGACATTGTCATGAAGTTTGAGATGGAAAAGATGCTGAAAAATCCTATGCTGGGTGGACAGACATTTTAAGTTGATGACTCACTAGAGATCTCTAAAGAAGTAACTGGAAAGATTCTAGTAGATGTTCCATTGGAGATTGCTTTGACCGAAGCTGCTAGTGAGCATGGGCTTTTGAGTGAAGATGCAACTGGATATGCTGAGATGATGAACTCGAGTCAGATAATGGAGAAGGTGGTCGCCTACATAAGCTTGGATGGAGCTGCATGCACACCTCAAGCAGAAAACCCTCCTGCACCACATGCTAACACATGGAGTGAGCTAAAAGCTTCAAAGATTAAGCTGAAAACACTCCCATCTGGGCTAAAGTATGTATTTATTGGTCCTAATTCTTCTTACCATGTGATCAACAATGCTGAACTCAACAATGCTAAGACTGTTTTGCTTTAGTGTGAACTTAAAAAGTATCGCAGAGCCATAGGCTATTCATTAGATGATATCACATGGATTTCACCTGATCTTTCATGCATAGGATACATCTAGAAGATGAATTGATGGCTTCCATAGAACATCAGAGGCGGTTAAACCCAAATCTAAAAGATGTTGTAAAAAAGGAGATAATGAAACTTCTAGAGAAGCCAACATCTTTTTTATGAAAAGGAGATAATGGCTTCTCTAGAAGTAGTTGGGTGAGCCCAGTCCATGTTGTGTCAAAGAAAGGTGGTGTAACAGTTGTAAAAATGATAACAATGAGTTGATCCCAACTAGAACTGCCACTCGCAAATATCGCTTTTCTTTGCCTTTCATTGATCAAATATTTGAAAGATTGGCTAACCATTCTTACTACTGTTTTCTAGATGATTATTCTGGTTTCTTTCAGATTTTCATTCATCCAGTTGATTAGGAGAAAACCACATTCACATGTCATTATGGCACTTTTGCTTATCGCAGAACTTATCCTATAAATTATCTCATTCGAATCCAAGGCGTAAGTTAGCCCTATGTGAACTACATCATCGGTGAATTAATCTATCATCTTTTTTATTACCGTCAACATTTTTCAAGTACAATACTGTATCCTCTCGTCCCAATTTTTTTTTGAAAACATGATGATTTCCTCCAACAATAGTAGCAAGAACACTCTTTTAAATCCGGTAGTTGTTCTGTGCATGCACTTGTCGTGAACCATATAGGCTTCTCAGATCTTTGAGAAAGTGAATCTATGACTTGCGAATGCAGCCAACAGCTCCCGGATTCAAAAAAATTTCATTCCGCTTCCTCAATTTTGATTGTTTTTCATCTTATTCGATTGATTTGAGGTTTAGAGAAAAAAAAAACCAGTCTAGTAAAATTATAAGAGTTTTTATATTTTTATAAAAATGTGAGAAATATTTTCCTTTTTCTTTTATGATTACTTTTAAAAAAAAAACAAATTTCTTTTCCTTAATAAAAAATATATATTATTTTTTTTAGATACTGTAGTAATTACATTTTCTTTTTTCTTTTTTTCTTTTTTCTTTTTTTTTGAATAATAGTAATATTTCTAAAAATTATGTTTTATTTTTTATTTAATTGCGATACATGTCAAAATACGGATTTTTAATAAGATATTTATAAACTCGTAAAAGTAACTTGAAAATTAAATCACATAATTCATAAAGAAAAAAAAAAACCAAAATTTCAAAAAAAAAATAATAATAATGGTTGTCTTTTCCTAGAAGTAGGAATAAATTAAATCACTCGAATAAGGCATACCAACGTATGACGATATGAACATTTTTTTTATGAGGAGATTTTTAGGTTTTTATATAGATATCAATTGTATTTTCTCGTTTCTCTTAAGATTAATATCTGAGCTTATGTTTTCTTAAATTGAAGTTAATCTTATTTACTTTGATTTTCATTGTTTTTCTTAATTGAAATATATCTTTCTTATATTTTTATTCTTTTTAGGATTAAGTTTTTAGCTTATACTTTTAAAATTGAACTTAATCTTATTTGCTTTTGTTTTAATTTTCTCTTTCTTAATTGAACTATATTCTTTTGTTTTATGAATTAAAGTTAATTTTCTTAACTTTTGTTTTAATTTTATTTTTCTTAATTATAATATATCTTTTTTCTTTTCAGATTGGTGTTTTGGCTTATATTTTTTCTATATCTTTTAGTTTTAATGTTTTAGCTTATGTTGTTCTAAATTAAAGTTAATCTTATTTATTTATCTTTTCCTTAATAGAAATATATTACCTTTGTTAAATTGAAGTTACTTTATTTACCTTTTTAATTTCATTTTCTTAATCAAATCCTTCTCAATTACTGTTTTATCCCGCAGAAGTCTACTCTGTAATAAATTCTTTAGAATTAGTTTAAAAAATAATTTGCTAAAAAAATAGATACATAACAAAAATATACATATTTTTCATCTATTAAAAATAAAATTTGATACAAAAGAATCAATTTAAATCAACATAGACAAATTAGGTTAGAAACCAATCCTAGGTAGACTTCTCGAGTAGACTTCTCCAAGAAGTCTACTCTCTAATGATTTCTTTAGAATTAATTAAAAAAATCATAAAAATTAATTTGATAAGAAAATTAGGTACATAACCAAAACATATACATTTTCTATCTATTTAAAATAAAATTTTATACAAAAGAATAAATTTAAATCATCGTAGACAAATTAGGTTAGAAACCAATACTAGATAGACTTATCGAGTAGACTTCCCTTTAATTTCTTTACCATTAATTAAAAAATCATGAAAAATAATTTGGTAAAACAATTATATACACATAGACAATTAACATCTATATAAATTCAAATTTCATGAAAATGAATCAATTTATAAATTTCATGAGTATAGAGTTCAAAAGGGTTAGGGTTGAGGTTTAAAGTTTAGGGTATAAGAGCGTAATTCTTAGGGTTTGCACAAATTTTATATTAATTATAGTTTATGGTTCGGATGATGAATCATGGTTCATATATTTGTTATTTTAACTATGAGTTGTCAATATGGTAAGTAAATTAATGTTTTCATATAAGTTTTAATCAAAAATTTCGATTTAGGGTTTATGGTTAAACAGACTTCTCGGACCGAAGTAGACTTCTCAAGTAGACTTCTTGGAGAAGTCTAAAATTCAAAAAAAATATAGCGGAAAATCAAAATTTTTTAACAAATTGGGCGGGAACTAGAACATAGTTGACAAAATTTGTTGGTAATTGATCAATTTCACCGGTTAAGCAGACTTCTCCAGTAGACTTCATTTGTAGACTTCACAAGGAATCTACTTAACCGAAAATTTTCCTGCCTATATAAAGAGAGTTTAACATAATTGTGCTAAAAATAAAATCTCTCTCTCTCTCTCAAACAACGCCTCTCTCTCTCCTCTTTGGCTATGAATCTCTTCTCCTAATTCCTCCCTTGCTGCCAATCTCATCTCCATCATTTCTATCTAGCTTTCAATCTCCTCTCACTTGCTGGTTATGGTAGTGGTAGGAAAATCTGAGCTTTTGTGTTCTTCTTTTTGTTTGGTTTGGTTTATGTTCATATTGCAAATCTGAGCTTATTATTGAAAACATGAGTTTATTGTTGTAGATCTGAGTTTATTTTTACAGATCTGAGCTTATTGTGGTATAAATTTTGCATATTTTGTTGCAAATCTGAATTTTGTATTGTTGCTGCAAAGCTAGATTTTGTTGCAGATCTGAATTTTGTAAATATAGTAAATTTTGTTGCAAATCTGAATTTCAACATTTCTCTTTTCTTGTTGTTTCAGATCTGAGCTTATTTATATTTCTGGTTTTGTTCTACAGATCTCAACAAAGCTCTTGCTTGTCTATGCCGGATTTAAGTGATTTCAAGGTTGAAAACGGTAATTATCCGACACCATTGGTCAGAATCAGACTTCAGTCGCACACTTCAGCCGAAAACTTCAGTCGCAGACTTCTCGAGCAGACTTCTCGAGCAGACCTCTCGAGCAGACTTCAGACTTCTTGAGTAGACTTCAGACTTCTCGAGTAGACTTCAGTCGCAGACTTCTCGAGTAGACTTCTCGAACAGACTTCTTTTCAGATATTTTAGCTTAAGATAGATTTCATATTCCAATTTTTAGATTATAGTCACTGACCCTTAAATGTTTGATTGTTTAGAGGATCTACTTAATATGTAATGTTGGATTGCATTAAATATTTTGTATCATATTTCATATGCAGACTTCTCAATTCGACTTCTCTAGTAGACTTCACAAGTATATTTATATTACATAACATAGGGTTTATCTCAATAGATTTATATTACATAATAGGCTTCTTACATAGACTTATGAAGTAAACTTCTTACTTGGACTTCTTCCTTGACAGCTTACTAAGTCATCACCATACTTCTTTCTTGACATCTTACTTAGTCATCAACATCTTTGAACCCCTAATAACAGAAGAAAATTAATTAAATTTTAAGAGTTGAAGAAAAGTTCTTCTCACCATGTCTTTATGTATGAACAAAACTCATACATCTCTAAAGAATAACATTTGCCCTCCTTCGCTATTATCCATCTCGAAATGCCACAATGATTCATTCCTCACCCACTCTCCATAAACAGCATGTATGTGAACCATTCTCTGTAATAAAACAAAATCTAAACCACATTAGGAATCAAAATTGAATAAGTAGACTTCTCTGAAAGTCGGATGAAGTCTACTTAGTGGACTTCTCGAGTAGACTTCTTGGAGAAGTCTGCAATTAATAAGCTAAGTATCTTATAAAATACAAAAACTGATTCGACCATACCTGTAAAATATTAACATGTAAAACTTTTACATAAGCAAGAACACTTACTAACATAAGCCTAGGATCACAAAAATCTTAAAAATTCGTTATATATTTTATAATAATGCATAACAAGAAAATTAGACTTCAAACAAGTTAGTTTTGCAATTGCCAAAAGATTAGTAGACTTTTCCAAGAAAAGTAGACTTCTTTGAGGATAATTGTTTGGTCAATTGAAAAAATGACATGTGAAAAGTCTACTTTTCTAGTACACAATCGGGAAAGTCTACTTTTTGTATATCTTTTATTTACCTTTTATATTTTGTATTTTTTACCTAATCGCGATACATGTCAAAATCTTATCAATTTAAATTGCCACGTGTTGCAATCATGTGAATTACTAACTTTGACGCATTCAACTTTATATAATAAGATTGCCACATGTCGCGATCATGTATATAATAACATAATTTTAAATCCATTAAAATAATTTGAATAAATAGAAAACAAAATCAGATCATTGATAAAAAATATATTAAAAACATTTAATCAAAATCTAAGAGTTGTTTATTTTAATTTTTGTTTATTTTTTAATTCTACTTCACTTGCACTTCAACACTTTATCAAATATTTTTTCTGTTTCACTGCATTAAAAACTTGGATATGCAATCGAGTCCTCCAATTATGTTAACTCTCTCTCCATTAACTCTTTTCAAGCAAACAAAGTTTTTCTTTCTCTCCACGTGCATCTTTCGTATATGATTTATTTTGCTTTCGAGAGAAGTTATACTTCTCAAGACTCGTGTCAAAAGTTTTTTTACCTGAGTTTTGTTGATCTTTCTCCTCTTTAAACTCATCATTAGCATCTAAAATTTCATTTTCAGGTAATCTACTTTGCAAATTTTGCATGTAATTATCTTGAAATAATCTAATTATTGAATACTGGAAACAGTTTAGATGTATACAATATTTAGTAAACGAATCTTAAAGGATCAAAATTTGGAATACCAAACGAATCATAATTGATAAAAATTTGAAATGTCGTATAAAATATTTTAATAATAATAATACAATAAAAGAAAAAAAACTATACATATAGAATGAAGCTCAAAAAGTATTATTTTTTGTGAAAAGTTATGGAGATTTCATGTGTTTATATAAATATGGATTGTATTTTTCTTTTTCTTTTAAGATTAGTGTTTTAGTTTTTTTTTCCAAATTGAAATATCTCCTTTTATTAACCTTTTTTCAAATTGTATTTTATTTTTTTCTTTTAGGATTAGTGTTTTAAGTTTTTTTTTTCTAAACTTAAATATATCTTTTTATTCATATTTATTTTATTTAAAATTTAATCGCAATACATGTCAAAATCTGATCAATTGACTTGTCATGTGTCATAATCATATGAATTACTAACTTTGGTGTATCAAACTTTATATAATACTAGATTAGGATCCGCATATTTGCGGGTTTATAATAACAAAATTTTAAAAACATTGAAAATAAAATCAGATCATAGATAAAAAAATATATTAAAATATAAAATCGAAATTTAAGAGTTTTTTATTTTAATTTTCGTTTATTTTAATTAAAATATTAAAAACACAGAATCTGTTGTGGGTCTTTAGCAATATTAACCTTACTTCACTTGTAGTTCAACATTTTATCAACTGTTTTTTCTGTTTTGCTCTATTAAAAACTTGTGTACTTTAATTCGAGTTTTTCGGTGATATTAACTCTCTCACCATTGATTCTTTCCAAGAAAACAAATTCTCTTTCTTTCCACATGCATCTCTCGTATATGATTTCTTTGCTTTCTATAGAAGTTATGCTTCTCAAGATGTCAAAAGGTTTTTTACATGATTTTTGTTGATCCTTCTTCTCATTGCTCATCATTAGCATCTATGATGTCATTATCATCTATGATTTTATTATCATGTAATTTTCTTTTGCAAATTTTGCATGTAATTATTTTGGAATTGACTAATTATTGAATACTGGAAACACCTTAGATGTATACAATATTCAGCAAATGAATCTTGAAAGATATAGAAAATATAAGAGATTTTATGTATATATATAGATGTGGATTGTATTTTTTTTTTTTAAGATTAGTGTTTTGACTTTTTTTCCAAATTAAAATATCTCATTTTCTTAACTTTTGTTTTGTTTTTTACTATCTTCCGTTTTCTTTTAGGATTTAGTATTTTAAGTTATTTTATTTTCTATACCGAAATATATCTTTTTATTTATTTTTATTTATTTTTAATTTAATCACAATCATATAATATATAAAAGTTAAAGGCATAGTGCATTGAGGACGTCCACATGTGATTAAAAACTCGATCTGATTGGTCCACATCAGTATATTCATTAAATAAAAAAATGTTAAGTATGATTAGGAATTTTGCATGTAATTATTTTGGAATTGACTAATTATTGAATACTGGAAACACTTTAGATGTATACAATATTCAGCAAATGAATCTTGAAAGATATAGAAAATATAAGAGATTTTATGTATATATATGTGGATTGTATTTTTTTTTTTTAAGATTAGTGTTTTGACTTTTTTTCCAAATTAAAATATCTCATTTTCTTAACTTTTGTTTTGTTTTTTACTATCTTCCGTTTTCTTTTAGGATTTAGTATTTTAAGTTATTTTATTTTCTATACCGAAATATATCTTTTATTTATTTTTATTTATTTTTAATTTAATCACAATCATATAATATATAAAAGTTAAAGGCATAGTGCATTGAGGACGTCCACATGTGATTAAAAACTCGATCTGATTGGTCCACATCAGTATATTCATTAAATAAAAAAATGTTAAGTATGATTAGGATAGAAAAACTTGTTTTAATTGGTCTACATCAGCTTTTAAATTAAACCAAAAATTATTAAGTATAATTAAAATATTAAAAGTTAATTTAACAAATTATGTCCAACAAAAAAAAGTAAATTCAATCTGATTGATCCAAATCAATATATTTATTAAATCAGAAAATGTTAATATGGTTTAAATTTTTAAAAGTTAAAAAAAATAAACAATTAAAAATACATTTATAAAAAAAGTAATCATTATCAATTATCAATTTAGAAAAATATACAACAACTCGACTTAACAATTAAAACAATGAAAACTGAATGAAAATATAACATAATACTCTTGGAAGACATGATGGAGAAGGAAAAAATGGTTTTGCATGATCATTACAGCTTCCTAACAAAATTAAATGCAAATCAACATGAATCATGAATTATATATAAAGTGGTACACAACATCAATAAGACTTTCAATAAATAACTAAATATTTGAACACATAAACCTTCAAGAAAAAAAAGAACTATAGAAATTCTATGGAAAACAGAAAATAATACCAAAATCTTAGCAAGATTATACTTCTCTAAATCGAATGTATATGTACGTCAAAGTTGGATATTTCGATAGGTGTCATTGTTATTATTTTACCTAATGGTTTTTTAAAATTTATAAATAAAAAGATAACTTACACATTATATATTAATTTCTCTTATATAAATAAAAATTTCTATAAATATATATAATTTTTAATAATTTTAAAAATAGTAGCTAAAAAAATAAACTAAAATATTAATACAGACTCGCGCGTAGCGCGAGTTATATACCTAGTATATGTCAAAATATGATCGATTGACTCGCCATGTGTCACAATCATATGAATTACTAACTTTGACGCATCCAACTTCATAAGATAAAATGATAATAATGATAATAATGATAATAATAATAATATTAAGTTATTTAGATGAATTTATTAAATATTAATAATATTAATAATAATAATAAGTTATTTAGATTAATTTTTAATTAATTTTGGTTATTTTGAACCATTTGGGTTCTGTTAAAATTTTGTTTGGATTCAGGGTTGAAATTTAAGTTCGGTTCGATTTGATTCCGGTTTTTGTTGTTGCCAATCTTTCTTTTTCCCCTATCGTTCATGTCAGGTGAGTGGCTGGAATGCCCTTATTGGTGAAAGAAGAAACAAAATACCCCTTCATCAATCTACATACCCTTTTTTGTTTTAATGAAAGATGAAATTCCTATACTAGCTTTACTATCCAACCCGATTTTGACCCATACACATATTAAACATATATTAAAAAATTACAAAACTGACCAATGAAAAATAAGCAATTTGGACCAATCAGAAAATATATCCGATTTCTGCTTCCTTCTTCTTCGCGACATTCGCCTTCGAGCTCGGGAGCTCACTCTCCATCTCCATTGCAGCTTGCTTGGTGTTTTAAGGAATACATGTGTGTTTCCGACATAACTTTGCATCTTCGAAGTCGAAGTTAAGTAGAGAAGGCATTTAAAATCAATTTGCTGTTGTGTTTGAAAATAAGAAATTGAATTGAAAATTGGTTTGATATTGAATGCATTTGAATTTGGTATGCAAATCTGAGTTTATAACTAAGTTGTATGCGTCGAGTAGGACCATGCATTGGTAACGAATGGATATTAATAGCTGAATCATAGAGATTCGTAATTAGATTACAAGGAGAGAATCCACCTGAAATCAAAATCATCAGAGATAGCAAAACTGGGTAGAACTGGTATTACTGAGTACGATGGTAAACCTGGGTACAACTGGTATTACTGAGTATTAAGGTAGAACTGGATAGACCCTGTATTACTTGGTAGAATTAGTTTTACTGAGTACGAAGGTAGAACTGGATAGACCCTGTATTACTGAGAGAAATTGGAAATTGTTGTTTATGGGTGTGTGAAAACTAGGAATGGGTTATTATTTCTGAATAACATGTAGATTAGAAGTGGTTCAGAAAGAAATTATTATTTTAAAAAAACCTAACTGGGTACTATTTGGTGTTACTGATTGATGTTGAGAATTGATATTTTTATATTACTTTACAGGCGATAATGAGCAAGATCGTAAACTTATATTTCGATTACGGAGGAAGTTATTCAAAGACCGGAGCTGAGGATATATGGAATTCTGTAGGTCATGTCTACGCTTTGACGTTTAAGACATGTATTGAGGAGATTAGTTACTCGGTGTTACATAGTAGGATATGCAAAAAGGTTGGAGTAGATGAACGTACGGTGAAACTACAATTGAGCTTCCTTCCTTTGATATACAAACCACCGAGAGCATCACTGATTTTCGATGATGAAGATGTGTATTCTTATCTGACTTCCATGGATGAAGAGCAATGTAGAAGTGTTTTGCATGCTGAGGTCATCAAAGATTTGGGAATAGATCGGCGAATGGAGCAATTCTCTAGAGTGGGTGGAGGAAGTTCATTTGGTATGAATTATTCAGAGTTGCATTCAACTGATGATGTAGTAAATGCTGGTGCCATTGTACATTATGTAGAACCAGTAGAACAACAAGAGCCACAAGAGCCGTTGGAAGACATCGTCATGAGTGAGAAAGTATCACTTGACCCTGAGGATGTTAGAACTGATTTCATGAATGAGGAACATGTTGATCCTGCAGGTCTTTCATAGGATAATCAGTTTATAGACGCATGGGAAGATGGTTTGGGTTTGCAAGTAGGTCAAGAATTTGGGAGTAAGCATGTTGTGCAAGATTTGGTTGATAAAGGTGCATTTCAGAATTGCTTTGTATTCGGTGTAGTGAAGTCTGATAGGACACGATTGGTGCTCAAATGCCACCAAGAAGGTTGTACATGGCATTTACGAGTTGCAAAGGTTGGCAATTCAGATATATTCTCTGTTAGAGTATACACAAAGATGCATTCATGCTCTCGCGCTACTGCCAGTACAAGTAGCTATAAAAAGAAAGGAACGCCAGGTCTTGTTGCTTCTGTTTTTCATGATGATTATTCAGGACAGTTTAACACCCCATCTCCTAAAAGCCTAATCAATCTGGTTCAGGGAAGAATGGGGGTGAAAGTGTCATACTCCACAGTATTGAGAGGAAAACAGCAAGCTATTAGAGATGTGCGTGGTAATGCTGAAGAAAATTATGGGCTGTTGTACAGTTATATGCACATGCTAGAGAAAGTGAATCCTGGTACAAAAACAAGTGTGATGGTGGATGAAGCGAAAAAGTTCAAGTACCTTTTCGTTGTTTTAGGAGCTAGTATTGAAGGATTTCAGGCTATGAGGAAAGTCATAGTTGTGGATGCAACTTTTCTGAAGACTGTATATAAAGGTGTCCTAATTTTCGCCACAGCTCAGAGTCCTAATCACCACCATTATCCCATTGCTTTTGGTGTACTCGATGGTGAAAAAGATGCAAGTTTGAGTTGGGTTTTCAATATGCTGAAAACAGTTATACCTGATTCTCCTGAACTGGTATTTACTACTGACAGAAATCAAAGCCTCATCAAGGCAATACGTTCTGTGTACCCGTTAGCTGAGCACGGGTATTGTCTATGGCATTTGGCACAAAATGTGAGGACTAAAGCCAAGAACGTCAACAAAGACGTACTTTCAGCTAGATTCATCGATATTGGCAAAATTTATACGGTGGTTGAGTTCCATCATGTTTACGATGAATACTGTAGGAGATATCCTGCTGCTGCATATTTGCAAGAAAGTTGTGAGGTGGAAAAATTGGCGAGGTGTTATTTTCCAGGTCAAAGGTACAACATAGACACCAGCAATATAGGTGAATCTATGAACAACATTTTTAAAGATGCAAGGAAGTACCCTTTATTAGCTTTGCTTGATACGATAATTGAAAAAATGGGTGAATGGTTTAACAAGTATAGAAAGGATGCAGCTGGTGGATCGATCACACAGAAGCTGGTGCCTTATGTGGAGAACTTAGTGCACAAAAGATGCAAGACTGCATCCTCCTTACCTGTGGTTGAGCTTAACACATTTGAGCTTGAATATCGTGTCAACGGAAGTGATGGCAAGACTTACGTGGTGAACTTGCTAAGGAAAAGTTGCATTTGTAGGTGTTTAGATATTGACAGGTATCCTTGTGAGCACGGAATAGCTGCTGTTGTAGAATACATGAAGGGTGAAAATAGAGGAAGAGATATCTATTTTCATGATTTGTGCTCACCTTATTATTTGATGGAGCAGTGGGCATTGGCATATTACAGGACCATATATCCCGTGCCAGCTAGGTCTGAATGGAGTATTCCTGAAGAAATTAAAAAATTGCAGATCTTACCTCCAGACTACATCAAAAAGAAGGGAAATGAGAGGAGGTTCCCATCCGTTGGAGAATTTCGGGCAAAAACGAGTAATAAAAGAGTGGCAGGTTTAAACTTGCGTTCATGGCTGTTCTCGGATCGGGATTGATCTCTTTGTGTTTGCATTTCTTTGCTTTTTTTTAGCATATCTTTTTGTAGAACTTGGTAATACTGACGTTCGAAATAGTAAAACTTGCGTTCATGGCTGTTCCCAGGATTGATCTCTTTGTGTTTGCATTTCTTTGCTTTTTTTTGAACATATCTGTTTGTAGAACTTGGTAATACTGATTTTGAATTGATTTGTATTTCTTTAAATCTATTTGTTTGTAAAACTTGGTAACACTGATTTTCGTAATGGTAAAACTAACTTCAATTATGATTTTAAAAGAAACAAACACGGAAATTGGAAAATGAGAAAATTTCAAAAGAAACAATATTATTACAGCATATAAGTACCACTTTAATAGGAAGAAGATATTTTAATTAGAAGAAAAATATTAGAATATCATTATGGTAGTTATACTCATCAAAGACCTTATAATTTGATGACCATTTGGTTAATATGAACCATCTGAGAATACAAAATATTCATATAATACGATTTCATACATTTTAATACATAAATGCCTTGGACTGTTCTAAACTTGACTGATATGATTGGGAAAACTACGAATTGATGATTTTAATTAAGGTAAAACTAAATAAAACTTAAACGCCCTCAAAAGTAACACTATTTGAAAGTAAGTAATACTGGTTTCTTAGGTAACACTATGACAAACACCAAGGTTTGGCGCACGTGTCTGAAATATCGAGTTTTCGCGGTCTTTTTTTTTTAGAGCAGAAGTTCGTTAAAAACTAAGTTTTAATTTTCGGCGAGCAGTATGAAATGATAATTTGTCTTGTTTCTTTTTTTCTCTCTTCTCTCTCTGAGAAATTTCTCTACTTTTCGCCTTTTTCTCCAGTTCGTTCGGGCTCTCTCTCTTCTCTGTTCAGGTAAGTCGAAGCATGAGTATGAACATAATGCTTTGCAATCAGATTTCTGGGTTTAGGGTAATGAACCTGATTGTTGTCTAATTGATTTCTGGGTTCGCGTTGGATTGAAGGTTATGAATTGCTTGATTTCTTGGTTTGTCTTCATGGGTTTAGTGTCATCTAATTGGTTTCTGATCAATTCTGGGTTTTCTGGGTTTTTCTAGGTTTGCTAGGTTTTCAATTGTGTAATACTTGGTTCAACTTGGTTTTCAATTGTGTAATACTTGGTTCAACTTGTATAATACTTGGTTCAACTTGAATCAACAAATATTGTCTTGTTGGATCGAGAAAGATTGTGTTGTTTATTGGTTGTGATTATGCTGTTTTGTGTAGATGGGCATTCATAGCTATACTCAACCTTCAAGTGATAGCGGTAGCGATTCAAGTGGCGTTAGGAGAAGATTAGCAACGATTGAAATCCTAGTAAAAGAATATGGGATTATGAATCTATGTTATTGTGGATCACGAGCAATAATCGATACTTGTCGTTCCACAATGGACCCGGGAAGGAGGTTTTTCACTTGCCCAAACGTAGGAGATGGAGAATGCCATATTTGGAAGTGGTTGGACGAAGGAATCATGGAGGAGCTTACTCTCATTCATAACGATTATGAAGCAGTATTAGAGAAGAGAGAGCTATTCACCTACATTGACGATTTCTATATGGCAAAAGCCGAAATTGATCAACTCAAGTAGAACGTGACTCAGACCAAAGAGAAGATTGCCGAAATTGATCAACTCAAGCAGAAGGTGACTCAGACCGAAGAGAAGATTGCCAAGTTGGTGATTGCTCTTGGTGCAGTCGTTGTGATGATCATTGCTCTCACCATTATGATGGTTAATTAGATGTAGTAACTCTATGTTTGAAGACTTTGTAGCCATGTTTAAAAGACTTAGCATTATGATGTATAATATTTGGCTTTATCTAATGTATTCAGAATGATATCGGTTTTATGTTTACATTTCTCATACTTTAGTTGTATTCACTAAATTGTAAAACTCTTAGTTTCAGTTCTAATTAAGTAGAAATTATAAGTAAACATGCTTCAAGCAAACTTAAGTTTAGACAACACAATTTCACCTAAAATTACCAGTACTACAAATTTCATCCAAAAAACAAAAGTCATCCAAATACCAAAAGTATTCCAAAAACCTAATGTCAACACAAACGTCTTTCAGTTCACTCATTTTTGCTTCTTACTGTTCCCCTTCCTCTCTTTCTTTTCCTCGGTGTAAGGACTATCCACCAGCTTCGAATTCCGTTTGCGTTCCCTCTTCCCAAGAACTTTCACGTCTTCATTCTTCTTCTTTCGTGATTGTTCCTTCCTTGGTTCCTTCACAATGGAATCCTGCAGGCACAAATAGTCCAAAGTATTACCAAGTATTCCTTTTTGAAATTACATAATAACAAGTATTACCTTTTGACGTGAGGAAGATGATGTGTTCTTCTTACTGAGCTTCAACTTTATGTCCCCTTTCTTCACCACAGTGGAACATTTCTTCAGTGAAATCGCATCTTCCGCTCCTCTTTCTTCTTCTGATGCTGTTTCACCATGTTTTTCTTTCTCTTGTTCTTCTTGGCCACCAATCTGATACAGCAAAAGACATCAAGGTAACCCTAGTATTACTAGTCTGACATCAAGGTAACCCTAGTATTACTAGCCTGACGTTTTCGTTTTACCATATTAAACTATAAGTCATACCTTTTCCGTCTCTTTCTCTCCATCCAGTCCCTTATCAGCGTATTTATGTCCTTCCTTCTCTTTTTCTTGATCTCTTTGTTCTTCCTCTACATCTTTCTCTTCATCTCCTTCTTCCTTCTCTTCTTCTTCCTCCTCTTCTTTCTTCTCTTCTTCCTTCTCTTTTTCCTTGTCTTCTTCTTCCTCCTCTTCTTTCTTCTCTTATTTCTTCTCCTCAAATTCTTCCTTCTCTTCCTCCTTCTCCTCATCGGCTTCCTTCTCTTCTTCCTTCTCCTCATCGGCTTTCGTCTCTTCTTCCTTCTCCTCATCTTCCTTCTCTTTTTCCTTGTATTCTTCTTCCTCCTCTTCTTTCTTCTCTTCTTCCTTCTCCTCAGATTCTTCCTTCTTTTCCTCCTTATCCTCATCGGCTTCCTTCTCTTCTTCCTGCTCCTCATCGACTTCCTTCTCTTCTTCCTTCTCCTCATCTTCTTTCTCTTTTTCCTTCTCTTCCTCTTCTTCCTTCTCGTCTTCCTTCTCTTCTTCTCCTTCCTCTTGTCCTTCCTCCTCCTCTTCTTCCTTCTCTTCATGTGTCGCTTCGTGTGACTCCATTGGTGCCACAGATGCTTCCACATGTCCTTCTTTCTCTCCTTCCGTATATTTTTCTTGATCCTTCTCTTCTACTTGATCCTGTAAAAACATCAAATTTAACTTAGTGTTACCTATTCTTACGTTTTAGTTTTTAGCAAAAACACCTGCAGCTCATACCTTATTTGTCTCTTCTTCTCCTTCTTCTACGCCTTTCTCTCCTTCCATTCCCTTCTCAGTGACTTCCATTTCTTTCCCTCCGTCCTTTTCTTCGTCACCCTGCATCAAATATTACTTAGTTTTCCCTAGTGTGCCATTTTTCTTTTAACATTTGAAAATGGCAAGTGTTACGCTACCTTCTCAGCAGGATCCACCAGGCTGATGTCCCCTTGTATACCACCGGCACCATCAAAGTTATAATCAACAGGGTCTTCATACAATCTCCTTGCATCCAACTGTTCCTTTACATACTCTTCCACGGCAACTAGTCTTGTCTCATATGCAGCAAATTTATCATTGATTTCCTTAAATCCTTTTCCATGGCTAGTTGCAGCCTTACTACCATGCTGATTGGTGCCGCATTTTCCCGCACGGTCCAATTCTCCTCATGGACGTCCGCAGCAGCCTGAGAAGGGAGGTTCGAATTGTCCTCATCCTGAACAGGGAGGGTCGCATTTTCCTCCTGACTCTTCTCTTCTTCTCGGGACGCCAAATCTTTATCGAACATCTCTTCAAAACAAACAGATTTGCCTTGATTGATAAGCTTCATCCAACTTTCAACAACAACATCGTGCACATCTTCGTCTTCCCCATCTATGATTTCATTAAGCATAGATTCTTCCTCATCAGAAGCCAGCAAGACGCTTTGAATGTCCTGTGTATAAAAACAAACAAGTTTAGTTCTACAAACAATGGACATTCAAAAGATATCTACACTATGATTTCTAACCTTAGTTGTACCAAGTTCTTCATAAATTTCTGAAAGAGGAAATCCTTTCAAAGCATATCACTTAAACTTGGTTTTACACATCCGAGGACAGCTATTATATGCGCCTGCATGCATTTCCCGGAATCTATTTTTCAACTTTGGAATTGCCTCAAACGCTAGCAACTGCACATGACACATTTTGTTAGCAAGTTAGGGAATACATTAAATGAAAACAACAATGAATACATATATCATACTTACCTCCAACGAAGTACAAAAGCTAGGAAACTTGCATGTTCTATCGACGACTCCTTTGTAGTCATCCATCTCTTTCTGAATATCGCTCAAATTATGATCAAAGGAGTATCTCCCCCAGGGAAATGATCGACAGAGTTGAAGATCATCCACAGCTCTATTAAAAAAACTTCTTAACAGATGATGCTCCTTTTCCTGTCTTCTCCTTGCCTACAATGATGCTACAGAGGAAGTAGAGGACACACAGTCTCAACCTATGTGGATGAGGTTTCTTCATTTTCAGTAGCTTCTCTTCAATTTTTGCATATGTTATTGTTGCTCCTTGGCCAAATTGCCTTTCTGCAAATTTCATACCCCCCAGTTGCATGAAGTTTTCTAGATAGCTTCGACAATCTAACCCAGATATCAGAGCGTGTTCTCTGAGAGAATATCTGATGGGGACTCCATTAACAACGAACCAAGCTTCCCTTCGCTTCTCAACTTCCTCTCTTCGAAGCAAGAGCATCCACATTCCCATAACTTTGTGGTTATGGTCATCATGCATATGGAAGAAGTGCTTGAACTGAGGGTGGTTAAGAAACCAATTCTTCTCTGAAGCCATAAGATTCAGACCATTGATGTTGTTCACTGCATGGTGGATGTAACATCTGGTTGATACCTTGACTTGTTTCTTGTACTCACTCGGTTGAAAGTACATTCGCATTGGTTGCATTGGCTCTGTTTCATCCTGCAATCCATTCAAGTTTTACCCAGTGTTACTATTTTTTTTTTAGAATACTAGGACCTATACACACATAGTATAACCAAGTACTACCTATTTTGTTCAAGCCAAAACCGAACCACATACCGTTGATAGCGCATCATCAGAGTTCGTCAGGGCAAGACTGCTGCTCCCTTCCACGATCACTTCTTCTCTTCGACTACGCTTGCTTTGCTGCCCCATTTCAACTTCTGAGGCATTTCTAGTTCGGCCCAACCTCTTTTTTGACGGAGCCATTGTATCCCCTACACAATAAGTCCATTCGTTAAGCCCTCTACTACACTAAAACTATTCAATTTTAAAATTTCCATAATCGATTTCGAAAATTGCATTTGATTTTAACTTACTTTTTCTCGAGTGGATTCATGAGTGATATGGAAGTATTGGCCGGCAATTTTGTGGAGTTATCGATATGCAGTGTCCGATTGAATTGTTGTGTTTCTCTTTAGAGTTTTTAGTAACCTAGAACGAACTGTCCTTTATTTTGTTCGTGACAGAGAAGAAAAGAGAAAGACGAATCGATGCGTCTTAAATCGAGTTATGTTGAAACGGTGAAACGGTTGATGTTTGTGGGTGGGTTATCGGTTTCGTGGATTATAATTGTGAATCGGGTCGGATCCATATCCAAAGTCATTTGGATATAACTGGTTAGATCTGTAAATATTTTAATTTCAAGAAGTTCAACATGTAACTAACCACTTTTTCGATTTAAATTAAATGTTTAATAAATTATACGTTATAACGGGGGCATATGGGATCTCGTTTGAAGCTAGAAAGGCATTACAGCCATTGATTGGACAAAGAGCCAATATGCCCTTAAGTGTTTGAAAATAATCTGACTACCCCTCTCTTAATCTCAATGCCCTCCTCTCATTCTTCTCTATATTTTGCACTCACTCTTTTTCAATAAAATAATAATATCCGAAATTAATGAAATAAATAAAAAGAAAAACAAATCCATAATATTTTAATTTAATTCTCAACTAAATCTCAACTACCTACGGGCCCCACATCTTCATCTTCTTCATGGTCCATTTCACTGGTTGGCCGATTTTTCATTCCTCTTGTTTCCCAAAACCCAACATTCTCCATCTTGAAGCTATATGGGAACTTTATAAGGTGAGTCTTTTGCCACATTATCTCCTTTACATACGCTATAAATCTTAGAATAATAGGGAGTGCTACACATTGTTGCTCTTGGTCTTCCAATGGCGCCATTGTTCTGAATTTTTTTGTGGATGAATGAATAATTGAAATTCTTTGCTAAGAGTTGTAGGTCGGTAAATAGGAGCAGTTATAATCGTTAAATGAACATCAAATCATCTCGATTCGTAGTAAATCGTTGGAGATTCGTAGATAAATAGAAATTTTATGGGTACACGAACAGAGTACTACTGGACCAACTGGTATTACTAAGACATCAGGTATTACTGAGAGCAACTGGTATTACTGAGCAATGTTTAGAAATGGGAACAACTTGGTACAACTGGTCTAGTATTACTGCTTGTATTGTGAGAGAAATGATATGATTGAGACATATACTAATGATATTTGTTATTTTTGTTCAGGGGACAATGAATATAAGTCGTTTCACTATTATATGCTTCGATTATGGGGGATCTTATTCAAAGGAAGGTGATGTCATAAGATGGGTATCAAGAGAAGATGAAATTCACACCTTAGTGATGAATACGTCTGTTGAGGAGGTAACTTATGCTGGGTTGATCAGTGGAATATGCAGGAAGATGAAGATAGATGAAGCTAATACGCAGCTGAAAGTCAGTTACTTTCCATTGGTAGTGGATCCTAAGCCATCATATATTTGGGATGATGAGAATGTTTTTGGCTACCTGATGCAAGTGAATAACGATACATGTAGAAGTGCTTTGTACGTGGAGATCATGGAAGATGTCGATCAGGGTGTTGTGCGGCCTTCAAGAGAGGATTGCGAAAGTGTAAATGGTCCAGGTAATGAGCAGGTGTTTTCAAGTGGTATGGATGTTAATGCTGGTATAATTACTCTTCATGGTGGTGAACCATCAGAAGGCCATCAAGCAGAACAAAGAAATGTGTCCAGGGAAGAGGTTGATGATATTGAGTATGGACCTGCTATAGAAGAAGTAGCAGTAAATAATGGCTGGGAAGATGGTATTGAAATGATTGTAGGTCAAGAATTTAGAAGTAAGAAGACAGTGCAAGATTTAGTTCATGTAGGCTCACATCAGAATTATTTTGAGGTTGATACAATCAAGTCTGACAAAAAGCGATATGTGGTGAAATGTCGAGAAGCAAAAAATGGTTGCAAGTGGTCTTTACGAGCTGCAAAGTTGATGGAATCAGATTGTTTCTCGGTAAGAACTTACAACAAGATGCATACATGCTCTCGAGCTTCTGCAGTTACAGTTAGGAATAAAAGGAAAGGGACACCGGGTTTGGTTGCATCTGTTGTGCATGAAGATTATCCGGGTAAATTTGACACTCCAACTCCAAAACATCTGATCGATATGGTTCAAGGACGACTTGGGGTAAAAGTATCATACTCTACTGCTTTGAGGGGGAAAAAACAAGCTGCAAATGATGTGCGGGGAAGTCCAGCCGAGAGTTACCAGTTGGTGTATTCCTATATGTACATGCTGGAGTCAATGAATCCTGGTACACAGACTTATGTGGAATTGGACGAAAACAAAAAGTTCAAGTACTTATTCTTTGTGTTAGGAGCTAGCATTGAAGGATTCCAAGCCATGAGAAAAGTCATTGTTATGGATGGAACCCACCTTAAGACTGGATATGGTGGTGTTTTGTTAGTTGCTACAGCTCAAGATCCTAATCATCACCATTATCCAATTGTGTTTGGTGTAGTTGATGGTGAGAAAGATGCTAGTTGGATGTGGTTTATGAACAGGTTGAAATCAGTGATACCGGATGATCCTGAATTGGTGTTTCTTTCTGATAGAAACTCAAGCCTCATCAAGTCTGTGCAGGCGGTGTTTCCGTTGTCTCAACATGGGTATTGTATTCAACATTTGTCTTAGAATGTAAAAGCGAATGTCTACTACGTCAACAAGGATATATGCGTTCTGAAGTTCAAAGAATGCGCTCATGCGTATACAGAGAGTGAGTTCCTGACACTTTTTGATGCTTTTAGAACCAAGTATCCTTCCGCAGCCCAGTATCTCGATGGTAGTGTTCCTGTGGACAAATGGGCAAGATGCTATTTTCCAGGAGAAAGGTACAACATAGACACCTCCAATATTGTAGAATCTATTAATGGTATTCTTAGAAAAGCAAGGAAGTACGCTCTATTACCAATGATTGATGTGATTGTTGATAAGCTGGCTGAATGGTTTAACAAGCATAGGAACAGTTCTTCTGAAGTATCAAGCACCCAGAAGCTTGTGCCTTATGTGGAGAAAGAACTGCATAAAAGATCACCGGAAGCGAAGAAATTAACGGTGCATGAGTTGAACGCCTTCTTCCTTGAATTCAGTGTCATTGGAAAAGACGGCAAGTGCTATTTGGTTGATATGAAAAGGAAAAGCTGTAGTTGCAAGTGTTTTGATATAGACAGATACCCTTGTGTACATGCAATAGCTGCTGCCATCTTTATGAGCGGAGGCCGGGAACTTCATCTACAAGAGTTTTGCTCGAAATATTATTGGATGGAGCTATGTACATTAGCGTACTGCAGGACGATTTATCCAGTACCACACAGGTCTGATTGGATTATTCCAGATCATATACAAAACATGGTTGTCATACCACCAGATTATGTCGCAAAGGAAGGAAGACCTCAAGAAAACCGGTTTCCATCAGCTGGAGAACACCGAGGAAGAGGGAGAGGGAGAGGAAGAGGAAGGGGAAGAGGAAGAGGAGGGATGTGGTCATATTTCTTTAGTGGTAATAGTGAAGCTGGTGAGGCTGGTGATGCTGTGTAGCTCGTTTGTGTTTATTTTGTGTATTCGGAACACTTGGAACAACTGGTGCAACTGATAGTATTTAAGACGGTTTTTTTTAATGTATTCAAGAGTATGTTTGTTTTTAATTGAATTTCAAACATTCGATATGAAAAAATCTTGTATTAGTTTGCTTAGAGTTATATTTTATTTTTAAAATTATTAGAAAAACCTACATTCAATATGAAACAATAAAATAAAGAACATTTACACAACAAACACCATACACTTCTATGAACACTTTCTAAATACTAACCACCATATGAAGCCATAGACAGATACGATGAGTTTTAAAACATTTTTAATGCATAAAACCCTTAGGCTTAACAACAGAAGGACTAAAATCATCTGTAAAACTACAAACAGGAAATTTATTGCAGAGTATAACTATATAAAGTTAAAAACACCCAAAAGTACAACTATTTGAAAATAGTATAACTAAAAAACTACGGATTACTAAGTATAATTTTGGCGGCGTTCACGTAAGCAAAAAATAGCGCACGTGTTATTTTGGTGGGGAGCGGGAAATTTTTGGAAATTCAAGACGGTTTTTTCCGGTTTAGGATAAATTATAGAAATCGGGGTCCTAGGGATTTCTTTCACTTCTCATATTCGAGTTTCCTCTTCCCTTCTCTCTCTCTTAGGGTTCTAGGGTTCGTTCTTTCTTATCTCTTTAGGTTAGTCGATCTCTCTCTCTCTCTTAAAATGGATTCGGATTGTAGCTATCACTACACGGACAATTTCCTCATCGACCCATACGAGGAGGAGTTGAAGGAAGAGAAGAGGCGCCGCAAGGAAATGGAGAAGATGAAGCAGCATTCGGACATGGTTGGATTCGTCGCCGACGGCCAATATGGGATTCCTACAAGATGCCCATGTGGTGGATCTATCAAGCACGATGTATCTCCTTCTCCAAAATTTAAACACGATTTTGATACTCAACCAGGCAGTAGATACTTCACCTGCACCAAATTTAAGGTATAATCTCTATAATTTCAGATCTGGGTTTTTTTCTGGGTAAAACTAGTAAAACTAGGTTAAACTATTTAGATGTTCTTCGGGTGTAAAACTTGGAATACTAGGTATAACTATAATGGATGTTGCTCGTTTTTTTGTTTCTTTGCTAGGATGATGGACTCCACTTTCGTCAGCCATGGGTTTTCGGAGTCGAACAAGAGATTGAGAAGCTAGTTATGAAAGTTGAAGAGCAGAGCAAGACGATTGAAGAAATGCGAAAACAGATTCAGATCCAAGCCGAAGAGATAGCGAAGCTCAAGACTTAACGAATCTGCAATTTCCTTTAATTGTTGTTTTAATTGTTGTTCAAGACTAACGTTTCCTTGCACTTCAATGTTTTATAACTATTTTTAGTGTTTATATCAAATCAAATCAAACATTCGAAATCCAAATCAAACAAATTAAAACACCATACCAAATGAAATACGTGTAAATCCAAACATTAAATCCAAACTTTAAATCCTAACAACATAACAACATATCAGCATTCGAGTTTTAGTCCAACTGAAAACCAAAATAGAAAATGTTTTAAGTCCAACTAGACTATTTTTTCCTGCCCCTCTTGGCCTTTTCCTCTGTGTAAGGAGGTCGCACATGCTGGGAACGTTTTATCTTCCTCTTCTGGGGTTCGTCGGCTGCCTCTTTCTCCACTTGGGACTGTGAACCTTTTTTTTTCCTTCGATATACCTGCTTACCCACCGCGGAGGAAGATGTCCCTTCTGTCTGCAAACACAAATAGTTTTACTTAGTGTTACATAGTGTGACATTTCTGTTTTAGGGTATAAGAATTACAAAATTTACCTCTGCCTCCTTCGCTCCCTCTGCCTCCTTCGCTCCCTCTGCCTCCTTAGCTTCCTCTATCTCCTTAGCTTTAGATAAAACAGCAGCCACAGACTTGTTAGGGACCTTCAGCAATCTGCCTCCTACTCTTATAAGACTGCTACATCGCATTATTGAAGGAGAATTACCGCTTCGCTCTTCTGCCTCCTCTGCTTCTTCTGCCTCCTCTGCCTCTTCTGCCTCTTCCTCCTCTGCCTCTTCTGCCTCTTCCTCCTCTGCCTCCTTAGCCGCTTCATTCTTTTCTCCCTGCAAAACACATACAGTTAAACTCCCTGCAAAACACAAACAGTTAAACTCCCTGCAAAAGACAAATTACCTCCGGTTCCTTCTCTTGTTCCTTCTCTGGTTCCTCAACCCTTGTCTCCTTCTCCGCCTCCTTCTCTGCCTCCTTCTCTGGTTCCTCAACCCTTGTCTCCTCAACGCCTGTCTCCGCCTCCTTCCCTGCTCCCTCATCTGCTTCCGCCACTTCTGCTTCTTGCTCTTGCTCTTCTCCCTGCAAAACACAAAGTTGTACTTAGTGTTACATAGTATTACTTTTCCGTTTAGAGGTCTAAGTCAACCAAATCTTACCTATGCTCCTTCCGCTCCATCATTGTTATTCACATTAGAACGAGGAATGTAATCATCATAATTGACGCCCTCATACATGCTTCGAGCATCTAATTGCTCTTTCACATAGCCTTCCACTGCTGCAAGTCTTGTATCGAACCCAGCAAACTTGTCATTCATCTTCTTGAACCCACTCTCCATTTCCGTCTTCAGCCTCTGTACGACCTCAACCAAGTCAGAGATGGAACCAGTGGAGGCATTGGCGGCATTCGCGGCGTTCGCGGCATTGACAGCGTTTGCGGGCTGCTCTTCTAGTCGGGCGGCCACGTCTTCTTCGTACATCTGTTCAAAACAGACCAGCTTGTCTTCATCTTTAATACACTTCAACCAACTATGAACAACAGCATCATCGACATCATCATCGTCATCTTCTTCAGTCACTCGAGCCACAAAAGCTTATTCCTCATTGTAAGGGACCAAGATGCTATCAATCTCCTGTGGATATAAACAAATAGTGCAATTCCAATCATAAATAAATTAAAAGTGTGCAAATTTAAAACGTTTGAATTTAAAAGTATTACTGACCTTAGTTGTACCAAGTGCTTCATTTACTTCCTCGAGAGAAAATCCTTTCATGGCGCTTTTTTTGAACTTGCTCTTGCACATCCTCGGACAAGTTTTCCTCGCAGATGGAACAACTTCTCGAAATTTCTTCTTCAGTGATGGAATTGCTTCAAACGCTAGAAGCTACATATGCCACATATATTTCGAGTTAGCTTCAAATCTATGGAAATACAAGTACTACATATATTCATATTTACCTCCAAAGGAATGCACAAGCTTGGATAAGTCCAATTTGATCCGCTAACAACCCCTTTAAAATGATCCACAGTATGCTGGATCTCTTCCATATTGTTATCAAAAGACAATCTCCCCCAGGGAAATGTCCTACACAAATGCAGATCACTGACTGCTCATTGAAAGAACCGCTCCACACAAGTAGCATCACCTCCTGTCTTAGACTGTCTAATAATGATGCTTGATAGAAAGAAAAGGATGGCCATCCTTAACCGATCTGGAGAATATTCTCCAGTTTTTCTTTCACATCTGAGTATCTTACTTTTTTCCCCGCCCCAAAGTGCTTCTCCACGAACTCCATACTGCCCATTTCCGAATAGTTAGGAGGATAGCTGCGACAGTTTAAACCGGAGATGAGGGCGTGTTCACGTAGACCATACCGAATGGGCACGCCATTCACAATGAACCAGGCTTCCTTTTTCCTCTCCGTAACCGCCGTTCGAAGAATCAGCAACCACATCCCCATTAACTTGTGGTTTGAGTCCTTGTGCATGTGGAAGAAATGTTTGAATTGGGGGTGGTCCACAAACCAACTCATCTCCTCTGGTCTAAGTGGATACTTTAATCCACTTAGCAGTAAATCCACTGCTTTCGAGATATAACACCTTGTAGACAGCTTGATCTTTTTCACGTACTCCGTTGGTTGGAAGTACATCTCCATCGGAAGCATTGGCTCGGTTTCCTGCAACATAGTTGTACCAAGTATTACTTTTTTTCCAGAAATTCTTAACATACGAAATGACCCTAGTTTTACCAGTTTTACTAAAAACTCAGAATATTACTAATTCGAAACAAACAATCAACAATCAACGAAAATGAAAACCTGATAGCCTAAATTCTAAATTAGAAACAAAGACTCGCTATACAATCAATCACCCAAAACGAAAGTACTTTAAGCAAACTCGATACCCAAAACCAACGAATTCTTCCAAACTCGAAAACTAAGTAACAATGGTTCGGGTACATACCATTGAAAAATCGGACGTGCCGTCGTCCGTGACGGTTCGGCTGCTTCCGTCGCCTCCATCGTTGCCTCCTGCTTCTTCGTTCTCTGAAGATTCCGGGTCCAAGTCTTCATAGACCACCTGAGAGGTTCTCTTAGATCTTCGAACCTCCGATGGAACCTCATCAGTTAAACCATAATTCGGCCTCTTTGTACGCGCCATATGCCTACATGATCAATCCAAATCGGTTATAATGGAATCTATATCGACATCCATCTCATAAAACCGACAAGATTACGACACTTACCTTCTCTGATTCGCCTACAAATCGATTGCTGTTGTGGTGAGAGTTAGATAGTTTGACTTAGTTTTTCTTAATAATTGCTCGTAGTGGTCCTGACGAACTAGGATCAATCGTCGTTTCGTCCGTTTTTTTCTTTTAAATTTTTTGCCTTAATTTACTTTTGATCGATTGGGAAGATGAAGGATGATTTTATGCGGTTTTTAACAGTTAGATCCGACTTAGGATCTATGATATATGGGCGGATTAAGATTTGGATGAGTTTCTTTTGGTTGGATCAGTAATTTTATTAAGTTTGTAAGGGCATAATCGATATCTACTCTTTTTCTCTATTTAAAATAAATATTATCAAATAATCCAAAAATAACAGGGTATATTAGATCATTTTTGAACCGATAGGGCCAGACTCACTCACACTCGCGTAGCTGAGTAAGAAACCCAAAAGCCTCTGCAAAACCTTTTTATCCGATTCACACAAAAATGCAGCTTTCGGTTCCGATTTCTCCATTAAAAGTCTCACCGATTTTCCCTTTAGCCAATCGCCATGGCACACCAGCGATTCACCAGCTCGCCGCGCAGATACAGAACCACCGTGCCAATCTCGTGAGCCCCGTCAGAGTCTCGGGCTATTTCTCATCGATTAGCCGAGCAATCGAGGAGGAAGAAGAGTACCGGAAGGCACGCGCCGCCGTGAGTCGAAAAGGCGTCGAATTGGAGAGTTACGCCATCGAGGGCATTTCCGTCGGCGGCCACGAGACGTGCGTCATCGTCCCGGAGCTCAAATGCGTCTTTGATATCGGGAGGTGCCCTTCACGCGCTATCCAGCAGAAGTTCCTTTTCATCACTCACGCTCATCTTGATCATATCGTGAGCTAATTCTCTCTCTCTCGATTCACTTTTTGTTCCAAATTAGAATTGTTCAGTGACTTGAATGGATAAGGATTGTAATTTCGCTTGGAACCCTTATCGGATTTCGTTTGATGTTTCTGCTTTCCTGATCTTGGTTCACTGGAATTATGAGTTATTGGATGAACCTTGTTTCCATTGGTTGCCTTATTTTCTTACTGTTGAATCGAATGACATTGGATTTTGTTTGATGTTTCTGCTTTGGTTCAGCGTTAAGTGAATTATGGATGAGTGTAATCTAGTGCCCCTTGATCCAGATGCTTTCTCTTGTTACCTTACTTACCGTTGAATCGAATATCGATTCTCTTTATGAGCTGATGATTATTGTTTCCTCAGGGAGGTTTACCGATGTATGTAGCTAGCCGCGGTTTATATAATCTTGAGCCACCGAAGATCTTCGTGCCACCGTCCATTAAAGAAGATGTGGAAAAACTCCTCGAGATTCACAGGACTATGGGTCAAGTAGAGCTAAACGTTGAATTGATTCCACTCGATGTAGGTATGAGATAGTGAAAGCCTTTTGACCAGTTCTTCTGTTGAATATTATAAACCAACCTTGTTTAGATTTAGCGCAAATGTGAGCTTCTATGCTGTCGCGCGTGGCAGGTGAAACATATGAGTTGCGCAACGACATTGTTGTTAGACCATTCGCAACTAACCACGTCATACCGAGCCAGGTACTACACATCTCAGGTGATCCTGAAATCCGGCGAGAGAGTGTATGTTTCTAATGATCTATGGCTTCTCTCAGGGTTATGTCATCTACTCGGCGAGGAACAAGTTGAAGAAGCAGTATGGTCACCTCAAAGGCAAACAGATTGAAAAGATTAAAAAGTCTGGCGTCGAGGTTTGTTACTTGTGAAGAAGCCATATTTTCAAAGGAAAACTCTTTGATGTTCAACTTGATTGTGCAGATTACAGATATAATATTGTCCCCTGAGATAGCTTTTACTGGAGATACAACTGCAGAGTATATGCTTGACCCTCGTAACGCTGATGCCTTGAGGGCAAAAGTACTTATAACCGAGGTGCGAATCTGAATCCTATTTGGCATGATTATATGTACATCATTTGTATCATGCTTCTAAGCTTAATCTTTCTGGCAGGCAACGTTCTTGGATGAAAGTTTTAGCACTGAGCATGCGCAGGCGCTCGGTCACACTCATATATCTCAGGTATGATCCTAATTGATGCTCAAACACTCGTAGAACTACACTCTAAAAAGAAAATCTCCACGAATAAAAATTGCAGATAATTGAGAATGCAAAGTGGATCCGGAGCAAAACTGTGTTATTGACTCACTTCTCATCACGTTACCATATAGAGGTGATAGTCTCATTTGATTTCTTGTTCTTTGTAACTTCTTTATCACTTTTTCATCATGTACTTCTGTTTGCAATGGCAGGAAATTCGAGAAGCTGTGCTAAAGTTGCAATCAAAAGTATCCGCAAAAGTTATTCCCCTTACGGAAGGTTTCAGGTCAAGATATTCGTAAAAGAGCTCTCCGAGAGGATATTGCAAGCAAAAGTAGGGATTTGGAACATTTTTGTCTGTTATTTCATTAGGAATTCGCTAATGTAAGTTTTAACAGGAAGTGAAATGGAAAAAAAAAGGAAAAATTCTTCTGTGCAACCAAACAAAGATCAGTTCAAAGATTTCGCTATACTGTTTAGATAGAGGCAAAGAGCAAAGATGCATTTGTTCCTCCAAATCCAAAAGAATTCGACATTGCGGTCTTAACGAGCATCTCTTTCGAACTGGTTAAAGGCATGAAACTCTGGTCGAAGATGGGATCTGGATTCTTGACATTCAGAGTCAGAGGAGCAACCCCCTACACAGTTTTTTGCAGGTTATAAACCCTAAAATGACTAAACAAGAACACAGGAGAGGACTAAGAAATGAGAATGCGTACGTGATGTATAGCAAGGATGCTGAAGATAGCCTCAACAGCTCCAGCTGCTCCAAGAAGATGACCAGTAGCGCCCTTCAGTCAAACGAGAAGTAAAGAGTTTTTATGTATTTGCAGACACTTATAGCTATAAGTCTTAACTCTTCTGTAACATCATGAGACGTTTTTTACCTTGGTGGAGGAGAAAGCTAAGGTTCCTGAAGTGGCGTGTTCAGAGAATACGGTCTTGATAGCCTTTGCTTCCACGGCATCGCCTAGGAATCGGATTTTTGGTAACAGAGTTATCAACTGAGTTTTTGTAATACTAAAGAGAACTCAGACTTTTTACCTATTGGCGTTGATGTTGCATGTGCGTTCACATAATCAACTTGGTTTGGACACAGACCAGACTGCGCATCATTAGATTTCAAACTACTATAAGCAAAAAAACATCAAAGATTATCAACAGAAGCCTTTGTCATGGCCATAACAAAAACTATGCAGGTAAAATAATATGGGGCGTACCTGTCTTAAGGCACGTGTCATGGCCAAAACAGCTCCCTTTCCATCTTCAGGAGGTTGAGTAATATGGTGTGCATCGCCTAGATTTTAGGACAACTCATTCTTAGGGAATTCAAAATTTGTTTTTAGTATTATTAACTATTGAAAGCAAAGTTTGCTTTTACTATTATGTATGAGCTTAACCTGACATCCCATATCCACAAAGTTCGGCATAAATCTTTGCACCGCGTCTTTTTGCATGCTCAAGTTCCTATTGTTATTATAACCAGAAACTTTTTATAACCAGAAACCAAGAAAGGGTTCTAGATCAAAACCAAACAAAAAAGCTGAAGAGATGCCTATCCAAGACTCCAGAGTCTCACCTCCAATACTATAACTCCTGAGCCTTCCCCTATCCTGCAACCAAATCACAAAATAGATGGAATCAACATCTCCAAAACAGATTCTTTCACGAAAACAACCCAGAATTTGACTCACACAAAACCATCCCGGTCACAATCAAATGGCCGTGAAGCTTCTTGCGGGGAAGAGTTGAACTTAGTCGACAAAGCCCTTGATCTGGACACATGAAAAAATAGTGATATTACCATATGCCTTTGGTCTCCTAGAAAGATTGAGACTTTTACATATAAGCTCACAAAGTGTGTGAGATCAAGCATTAGTTACCTAGAGAATCCAGCAACGGACAGAGCATCAATGCTTGACTCAGTTCCACCTGCCACCATAACATCTGCATCTCCAAACTGAATCATCCTAGTGGCATCCCCTATAGAGTGCGCACCAGTTGCGCAAGCTGTCACAGCAGCATGGTTTGGCCCCTATATTCAAAAGCATGGCAATGCTATGCAAACGGTTTTCTACTTAAAGAGCATCGAAGTACTATTCTAAGCAAGTTATGGAGCAGAAAAGTAAGTTTTAAATCCCATTATCACTACAACTTGCCACTTATGGAACCAAAAATACCTAAACAAGACTCCTACTACATCACTGTAAGCCAACCACACCATTGAGATAACCTAAGATGTTCACACCATTTTCCATAAGAGAAAACTGAAGATTCAACGAACCTGGAATCCATACGTCATGCTCACGTGACCAGATGCCATGTTTACCAATATTTTTGGAATGAAGAAGGGACTAAGCCGCCGTAGCCTCTGCATCACCATAATCGTTAAGTCTTACAAGTGACTAGTAACAGAAAGTTGAGGAACCAATAATAACACAAATCCTTAAAAAGAAAATCTATAAAATTCCAGACCTTTTCACAAATCATCTGCGCTGCCTCCACAATGTCACTTATACTTCCGATTCCACCACCTATAGAGACTCCCTGGTATTCCAAAATTTCCAAAATTATAAAAAAAAAAAAAACTAAGTAAGAAACCAGATGTTGTATAGTATGAGAGATACTTAACTGTTCTTTCTTTGTCTTCCTCTTCAGTTGGTAACCATTCTGCATCTCTCAAGGCTTCATCAGCAGCACATAATGCATATCCGATAAACCTCGCGATTGCCTCCATGATCCAAAATGCATGATAATAGAACCTTTAAGTTTATGCATATCTGACAAACCATATTAAACTTCCAAAAGAACAGAAAAATGAGCAGCGGTAAACAACATCAAGCTACAAGAAATGCTCCTAATAATATCCACCACAACAATAATCTTAATATTTATGATTTAACATGACATTTGACTGTGTTCCTAGTAATAATGTCATAATAACCTTCCAAGCCAGTTCATTAATGAAGGATGAAGAAGAAAGTGATTTGAGTTAAAGATACCTTGGAGTTTAGCCAAAGGCCCTCATCAAATTCACCTGGGTTTGATCCATAAGGCACAAAAGCAGCAACTTTAGCGGAAAGCTGATGAAAAGTGTGCAACTTTGTCTCTTCATCAAAAGATTTCATCTTGAGATCATCAGGAGTCAATCCTCTAATCCCACATTCTCCATCAATTAAACGCCTCCATGTTGTTTCAACGCCTCGTCCAAGCGGAGTAACCATGCCTAAACCTGAAGGTCGCAGTGTCAAATCATACGAGTTTACAGGTTAAAAAATTGGAAAAAAATTTGAAGGAGAAAAGAGACCAGTGACAACAACACGGCGATATGCAGGAGAAGAGGAGATAAAGCGGCTCAAGCGGAGGCGAATTGGGTTCGAGTTTCTACTAAGTAAAGAAGTCGCCATTTCAGAGCACGACGCTCGTAACAAGTTCCACTTTCCGGCGGCGATAGAGAGCAGCTTTTTCTAACGACGGGGAAGAATCAGGGATTTTCAAGTTTTCTGACTCAATGAGAAAGGACAGAGAAGAAACGGTTCGATAGTTTACTTAACCGATGGTTTACTCAATCAAATAGGTGTACCAGAAATTTAATTGTTAAATCGTGTAAATAATTTATGGTCGTCTTATTTGAAGGGCTTTTTACATGAATCAGTCAGTCTGGTTTACGAATATTTGTACGATTTAGCAACTAAATTTCTGGTCGTCTTATTTGATTGGCTAAACCATCTGTTAAGTAAACAATCGATTGACAATCACAAATTGTGGTGTGTGTTGATGACACAAAGCCTTTACACCGATTCAAAACTAAACCGAGTTGGTACTTCAATCTCTATAATATTATTTGAGAAGTCGTTTTTTGAGATACTCTAAAAAAACAATGTAATTACGAAAATTGCCACTGAAATAATAAATTAAAAGTGTTTGGCAACACGTTTATCTAAGGACAAAATAGGCGAGTCAAGACGAGTCAACTGAGTTAACTCAGTTTTAAGGCATTACCCGAGACACTTACAAAAACCCGACCCGTCCTCAACTCTTAAAAACACGGGGATCCTAAATTTCATTTAAATCAAACCGGATCTCGGAAATTTGATTATTTCATCGGTTATCACCTTCCTTCATCTGTTTTAAAATATGAAAAACAGATAATTAATTTAGGAGATCTGAATCTAACCCAGAAAATATTGAATGTACATAACAATAACCTAACAAGATACAGAAAATATTGACTATAACTAATCTGTTAGCATCACGGGAATCAATGAATTCGAATCAGTTCATAATATTATTAGCTCCTTAAAATAAGCATGTAAATATTTGCAAAAAGATAACGAGAGTTAACCTAGATTAATGAATATATATAGAGACATAATCTTCACATAACTTCATACCTTCAATCAATTCTCTACGCCTTTCTTTCAAAGTGGCTTCTAAAGTTCATGTTACTTCGCTTAAAAATGCTAAACCTTTCAAATCCAGTTGGAGGATAATCCAGTTGCAGGATTCAAGTGAAAATCCTGCACATATGTAAACAGTTAGCTTTCGCATCAGGACAATCTCTTGAGATGGTATAACTCTATAATCTCTATACATAATATATTATTTATACAACTATTGAAACATCTAATACATTTTAAATTTTTCTTTAACAGTGGACGAAAATTCATGCTTCTGTTAAAAAAACCAACACCTCAATACAGGACTACCAAACATTGTTACTGTATTAGTTTGGTTGCAGAAACTATCGTGAACATTTTATGTGGTACGTACTTTGTCTTTTGCGTTTAACTACACAATATGATTTCTCAATTGTCTATAACTAAAGGTTCTTATTTATGCAAGATGTTCTTGGCCAAATTGTGAATGTGGGACATCTTGACACATTTCAAGTGAATAACTAAGAGGCAAAGAAGATTGACTTTTAACTTCGAGATGAGTAGTAAGCAATACCCTTTTTATAGATTTAAATTTGTTTGAATATGTCAAAGTCATGTGGTTTATTATTTAGAGATTACCAATAGGCAGTATTTACTAATGTAAATTTGTTTTAATATGTACTCAGGGACATGCGTCTAGGTAGTACCTTATGGAGTCTTTTTGCTGATCAAATCGTTCAATTGATACAATCTTAAAAGATAACAAACTGACCTGTTTCTTGAAGTGATACTTCACTGCTTAAAACCTATTACAACGCAAAATCTGAAAATATAACCAAGGAGACATAAATCAGACTCGACATCTTAAGAGATAACCAAAGAATATCTTATATGTATAGTTTTCTAATACTATTTATGATTTTGATGCAGAGCACAGAGGATTCGCTAGGCACGGATTCATTGCTTATATATAAAGACTATGATGCAGATGCATCTAATATACATACTGAAGAGAGAACATTCACTACTACATATAGGTTCAGTGAGTTTTAAATACTCCTTCAGCCAGAAATTTACCTCAACGTTGTCTCCGTACCGGTTAGTTTGTGATTTTAGAAGGATATTCATTACAGCCATATCATCAGCCAGCATCAGAATTATCTTTTCATCTGGTATTCTAAGTCTCTTCACTATCCTAGAAACACCAAGTAAAGAGAAACATAAGAAACAAGGTCCTAATAGATTTCGTTTTAACTGTAAAAATAAACTGATAATAAAGAAGCATTGTTTACATACTAAGAGATGATTTCGTTTAACTGTAAAAATAAACTGATAATAAAGAAGCATTGTTTACATACTAAGAGAAGTTGCTAAAACCAGTATATCTTACTTACACAAGCGTTCTCATTACTTAGAGAATGAATCAATAAAAAAATTGTTTATTTACTTACAACAAAAATAAACACAGAGGAAAGTATAAGCCCCATAGCCACATCACATATAAGTTTCTTTATAGTAGTCACAAGTAAATCACGTTCCATTTTCAGGTTCATTTGAAGTCTCATAGGCTTCTTGGCATTAAAATCATGTTATTCTTTGAGGAAATGTCCTTTCACGAGTATGTAAAAGGCTCATGCACAATGAAAAAGTTTTATACTTTCATATAGTTTCACTAAAGCTATTATATATATAGTATTGTCGGTTATTAAAAAAAGCTTTTATACTTTGAAAAACATGTGAGCTCATTCTATAATCGGTAATTCTATCTTCAGATGCATTCATCTGCAGCAAAAAGTCGAAAATTTTCCAAACCATCAAGCCGGCTCTTTTATAGAATCACAAAAGAGGCATACAACTAACTGAAACTTTAAAAATTTAATAACCGAAAATTCAATAGCAGGCAGCAGAGTTAGAATCAAATCATTTGCCATGGGGATCCTATGATAAATTAAACCAGAACCTAAGGTTTACTACTTCATCATCAATCTCGAGCTGCTCAAGCAACGAGTCAGTGACTCGGAGCTTCGTGAGGAAGTCATGGAAAAATATCAATTTCACTCAATTTGCAGAGAGGGTTACAAGTTTAGTTCAATCACTGGTCTCACAGGTGGAGATTTTTCGAGACGATTCATGACTTTTAAGTTCAAGTTTTTTTACCTTGCATCAGAAAACTAGAAGAGACGGAGTAAGGATTAGATGATTCAGGTTTTCTGTGGGTTTACCTATGGTTATCGGAACAGCAGAGATGACCAAGCAGAAGAGCCTTGGTGGTTGGTTCATCGGAGAAACCCATGTCGGACGAAGAAGAAAGTTTAATTGTCGCAGATGAAGAAGATTGATATGGGCAAAGGGAAGCTCGAAAGAGAGTTGGAGATCTGCGAATAGTAGAGTGAGGAGAAAGGAATCTTTGAGGAAGAGGGATCGAAGTGGAGTGGAAATTCACCGCAACTGAGGAGGATGGCAGAGAGTTCAAAGAGAAAGAGAAGAAGCCGACACACAATTTTGGACTTATTGGGCCAATAACGGGCTAGGCCCAAAATTAAATAATATTAAAAATAATGTTAATGCTAATTTATTTTAAAATTTATAGTTTTTCTAGATATTATTTTAGCAAAATTCTAATTAATAATATTTTAGTGAAATTTGTTTTACAATTTTTTTAAAGTATAATGTTCAAGAAAAATCCTGTAAAAAAACAGGAAATTCAAATTCGAGATTAGAAATCAATTGACAGTTTTGACGAGATGAATTTTTGAAAAAAATACATAATTTCATTCTATAAAAATTTATTGTCGTAGGAAATCAAAATATGAAATCAGATGTAGAATATAGTGAGACTATTTTGACGAGATAAAAATTAGGTAAGAAAATACTTAATCTCTATATATAAACATGTAACTAAAATATATCACGATTTCCGAGTTGCATAGATACATTATATAAATTATTTACATTCATCAACTATATTTGTTAGTTTTTTAAAAATTTCTTACATAACCTTTTATTTTCTAACAACAACTAACACTAATTTGAAATTTATATTTTGTTTTATATAATCAAATTAAGAATTTTTTTTTCTTACATTTATAAATCTATCCAGTTTTAAATCAAACTCTCAACTATAAGAATATATAATCGAAAAATGATACAACAATTATAAATACAAAACTACTAATTCTAAATAAATACTAGGTGATCGGCATGCACCGTGTGTAGACTATAAAATATTTAATATATTTAATTATTATTAATATAGTATTGAAAATATTTTATTTGTATATAATTAATTATGTATTAATAATAAAAATGATAAATTAAATATAAAATGTTAAAGATTTCAAAAGAAAATGAAGATAAAAAATATCAACTAAGATTTTAACATATTTCCTTAGATCAAAAAATGTAAATATTGTAAAAACTCAAGTTCGAGCTAAGAAAGAACTAGGGTTTTGAAGGTTTTAAAGAGATCTTTTATTAGAAGAAGCCGGAGCTTGATTGAATACAACGGAGTTTAGGTCGTCGGAATAAGAACGCCGACCTAAAACTCTTAAGGAAAGTTAACCAAAAAGCTAGAACAATCTGATTGCTTAGTTTGCTCTAGGTCTTGATTAATGATTTTTCGGATGCCTTGAGAAGTCGAGGACTTCCTATATTTATACCCGATCAGGTCGGTCTTCATCCTATTCGGAATAGGAAACTCTTGTCGGCAAGGAGTTTCCTTTTTCGCCGGGTCGTCTGATAAATGGAAGCTTTCCTTTTATGTTGCCGACCTGGGATTTGTTTGATGGGCCGACTAGAATTCATATCGGGCTTGTTAGAGACGGTACGAATCTCATCTCTAACAGTAAGTCCCCCCCCCCCCCCCCCCAGTTCGACAAGTGAGGATGCATTGTCGAATTTAGAGAAATATTGCTCGATGTGAATTCTAGTCGGCTGCAAAAGAGTTAGAAATATAATGAAATTGTTACCTGGACTTCTGATCGGCACGGTGATGAGCGCCAGATTGTGGTTTTAGGCGCGAAAAATTCCCGCCCAAAAATGATGTAGGATAGGCCTAGGCCTACGCATGCAGAACTAGGGTTGACACGTGTCAAACCCTAGCAGGAGAAGATGAAGAGGCCGATTTATATAAAAAGAGTTAGAAACGTGAAGAGTCGCCGAGCTCATGATGACTCTCGATAACCGTCCAGACCTCCTTATAAATAAGAGGGACTCGGCTTCTGTTTCTTCACTTCTGCATCTCTAGCGAAACTCTGTCAAAATCAGGTTTGCTCTTCTCTCTCTTCTTTGTTCTTCATTTATTTTAGTTAAGAATCTTTCCGATCAGACCTCCGCCGCGCTTCGTTCAGAGCGCCGCCTTTGATTTCTCCGATTAAATGGAAAACCGTCACAATATCAGATATGAGCAAGTGTGTGAAGATCTGCGAGAGCCGACCAGAATCGAGGGTGACTGTATCGGCTAAGGAGAAAGCTGATGAGATCGGCGTTTCTTTAGATGAATTTCTTCAGATGGAGAGAGACGACCAGGTCGCAAGGAACATATCGAAAGGAAAGCGGATTGTCGTTGAAGAACGGGATTCAGATCGGTCTTCTGATGCAAGTGAGTTGTCCGCGTTAGATCGGGCTTTTCAGGAACGAGTCAGGGAGGAGAACCAAAGGGCAGCAGCCGAGCGCTTTCACGCTGATCAGGTCGGGGCTATTTCAGGGAGCGGAGAGGCGTCGACTAGGGAGCCATTCTTGATTCCGCAACTAAGGGATGAGGAAGACGTACGAGGTGGATCAAACGAGATGGATATCTCGGATGAGCTGAACACTCTTATCGTCGAAGATGAGGTGAATCATTTTGGCATCATCGATCTGAATCCTCCAGTCAGGAAAGTTAAACGGAAGAAAGGGGAGCCGGTTGTGAGGCCGATCTGCGACAATCCCCTGAGAATAATGCCGACCAAATCGACGATGGAATCGTTGGTTTCTCTGAAAGAGGAGTGCGACATCGGCCCTGAAGTAGTGTTTATGGTGCCAAGCCCATCTGAGCGACCTTGGGATGCACCACCAGGGTGGTTCTGCGTCTACGAGTGTTTCTTCAGAGAGTTCCATTTGTGGTTCCCACTCCCGAGACTCCTGCTTGAATTTGCCGACCACAAAGAGATGCCGATCTCTCAGTTCTCTCATTCTACCATCCGCCTGATAGTGAGTATGCTGGTGATGTCGATCAAGCATGGGATTCCGCTGAGCCGTGCTGCGTTCGACGCGATGACAAACACCAGAAGGACCAAAGAGAAGTTGTGGAATAGGGGTTCATAGTACACCAGTATGAAGAGCAAGTTCAATATAGTCACTGGTGGCCATAAGACGAAGATCAACGACTGGAGGGACAGATACTTCTTTGTTTTGATCAATGAGTCCTCCATCGCTAATAGGGATGTGCCGATACGAACGAAATGGGCGGAGGTCATGGGTAGAAAATCTACCCGACCTGATATATAAGAGTCGTGAATCACTTCTTATCGTCGACTGATTCCCTTCATTTTTTTTTATAGGAAACAGACATCTCCCCATCGTCGACGATCTAGTGGATATTTACAACATCGCCGAACGATTCTCGAGGATTGCTGCGATAACGTGGCCTGAGATCACCGAAGAAAGGATTGTCAAGACCAGAGGTTAGTTGAATTTGCCAGAAGCATGTTCGTTTTTTGACGATCCCCCTTTTAATATAATTTTCTTTGATTAGCTGCGCTTGGACGATACTCCCGCCGTCAAGAAAAAATGAAGTCAGTTGCTTTCAAGGATTTATCAGCCGATCTTGAGTCTATCCTCGGATCTCCAGTTGCCAAAGGAACCGATAATGCCTCCCCGGTTGTTCCTTCTCTTGAGGGCGATATACCCCAAGCTAAGATAGCGAACGACCAGAGTACTGGGCAAGATGCAGCCAAGGCCAAGAAAACGGCCGATAAGAGGGCGGCCAGAAAAGCCGAGAAGGCTAAGAAGAAAGCCGAAGAGGTGGAAGGAGCCGATGATGCTCAATTCCTTGAAGACGACAGTCTGTTGCTATTGAAGAAGCGGGCTTCGGAAGGATCTCCTGAAGAGCCGCGATCGTCGAAGAGGTCCCGGGCTGAAAGGAAATTACGCCCGTTTGGGTTCTCCTATGAGTATCGCGGCGAAAGCCCGATAGTGCACGACTCTGTATCGTGCCTTGATTACTTCCTCAAATTGAGGGACCATCCATCGGGCACTCCAACAGATCCGCGTGGCTATATCCGCGGTGAAGAAATAGCACGCTTCGCGCATGATCAGGCCAAGGTAAACAAACACTATGCCCTTGTTTGTGTATTCTTCGAGTTAGTGAATTCGAATATTAACGTTCTATTGTGCAGGCACTGAGCACGGTATTAACTGTGCTGGGAGAATATGATCGAGACGCGAAGAAATGTCTTGCTGAAGAAGCCGAAAGAGTGAGACTCCAGGGAGATCTCGAAACTGAGCAGAAAAAAACTGCAGAATTGGAAGCTGCGCTTTGCAGCTCTACTGAGGAGCTGGAGAAGCTTCGAGCCAGTGATGCGGAGAAGAGCAAACTGCTCAATCGAATGGCGAAGAAGATTCAGAAAGAAAGGGCCGATTCTCAGAAGAAGCTGGAGGCCGAACTGAAAGCTGCGGCTGAAGAGAAACTTGCCTTCGGGCAAGAAGTGGCGACGCGCGCGACGATTACGATGAACGACCATTATGCGAGCTTGGTGGCAAAGGTGAAGGAGTCACTCGCGCGGAAGGCGAAAGCCCACGAGTTGATTTCGACGGCTGCTCAGTGGGTCGGAGCTAAGAGGGCGCTTGAGATTCTCCGTAGGCAAGGTTACAGCTTTCCGGCTTTGGTGGAGGAGAATATTGAAAATCTCCTTGTCGAAAGTAAAGCACAACTGGAGGCCTTTGAAGAAGTCAGCTTCACGTCGGATGAACTCCAGGTTCAAGAAGCGGAAGTATTTCTTGAAGTTTCCAGTGAGGCTCAGCTCGATGCGTCTAAGGCCCCGGAAGGGGCCGACCAGGGAAAAGAGCTGGTAGTTCATCAAGACGATGCCGATCATGTTGGCAGTCAAGTGACCGATAAGGAGAAAATTCAAGAGGAAGCCGAAGACTAGCCCTTTTGAACATTCTTGTAATTGATTAATAATAATTTTTTTTGTACTATGTAATCATGTGCCGTTATGGCTTTGTTTTTTAAATGAAAGTTTGAGAAACTTAGCATTTTATGATTTCGAAATCTGAACACAACAGCGAAGCGATATCGGTTTAAATTTGTGTGATTTCAATTTCTAAGTACCAAAAGAACACACGAATTAGGTAGGCATGAATTCGATACTTAGAAAATTTCTTAAGTCGAATACGAACTGCGATCAGGTCGGCTTACTTATTCCGTATGGCTTAAGAATTGCAGTGCGGGTTCTGGCTTGAATAATGAAGTGTGAATACGAACGTGCGGGAGGACCGGCTTACTATTGTTCGTACCACTTCTCTTCTAAGTGTGAATACACGATGTGCGATTCAGGTCGGCGTTGATTCATTGGTACCACTTAGAATTATCCGAGTCGAATGCGGATGCAAGACTGAATTGGCTGATAACAACGCATGGCTCGGATAGAAGAAAGCAGGTAAAGCTGTAGAATGCAAGGCGGACTTGGCTTTAAGTTGCCGAGTTAAAGTGGATCAGACTTTAGTTTTAGGCGGATCGAGCATCTGGCCAGGATGCCGATATGAAAATGAACATGGAATTCTTAGAAAAAGATTTTATTGAATTAACTTACAAAAACGAAGACGATTTGAAGATTTAAAAGAAAAATTGAGTCCCGCCCTGTTTTGGGAGGGGGAGCAGTTGCACCATCCGAAGATAGGTTGCCTACGTACCCCTTTCGGGGATCAAACCGCTTCGTAGTTCATAGGGACTATTCCCTTTTTTTTTTTACGATGCCGACCTCGAGGAGGTGCCGATCTAACTGTAGTATCTTTTGAGGTTGAGTGAGTTCCAAGCTCGTGGAATCAACTCGCCATCTAAGGCTTCGAGTCGGTAAACTCCTGGTTTCACTATGTTAGTGATGATGTAAGGACCTTCCCAGTTTGCGCCGAGCTTTCCTGCATTCTCTTCTTTTGTGTTCTCGTAAACTTTTCGAAGGACCAGGTCGCCTTTATCGAAATGTCGATTGTGTACTTTTTTATTGTAGTACCGAGCCGCTTGGTTCTGGTAGTTCTGCATTCTCAGCAAGGCCTGGTTGCGTGTTTCTTCTATAGTGTCGATGTTATCGACTAGCATCGTTGCGTTTACTCCGGGAATACTCGGGAGTACTCTGCGTCGTAGACTGCCGACGTTGATTTCTGCAGGAACCATAGCTTCGCATCCGTAAGCGAGAGAAAAGGGAGTCTTCCCGGTTGCAGTTCTCGGGGTTGTGCGATGAGACCAAAGCACGCCGTCTAGTTCATCAGCCCAAAAACCTTTCTTGGCATTGAGACGCTTCTTAATGCCGTCTAGGATTGTCTTGTTGGTTGCTTCGGCTTGTCCGTTGCCTTGCGGATGACGTGGTGTTGATTTGTTGAGGCGAATCTTCCACTTGTCGCAGAAAGCTTGAATTTTCTTCGATCTGAACTGAGGGCCGTTATCAGTGACGATCTTGTAAGGAAGGCCATGTCGGCATATGATGTATCTCCATATGAAATTTTGTACTTCGGTGGCTGTAATGTCGGCGAATGCCTTGGCTTCGACCCATTTGGTGAAGTAGTCAGTCATGATGAGCACGTACTTGCGTTGACGAGAGGAGATCATCGGTCCGACTATGTCCATTGCCCATCGCATGAAAGGGTAAGGAGGGACTGCCGACGTCAGGAACTCCGTTGGTTGATGAATCATCGGGGCGTGTCGCTGACAGTACTCGCATTTCCGAGCGTATTGAATGCAGTCCTCCTGCATGGTCGGCCAGAAAAACCCTTGTCGCTTAATCTTTAAGGCCAAAGCTCGTCCGCTGGAATGATTTCCGCCTGCACCATCATGAACGTCCTTGATGCATCGCTGAACTTCGTCGCCATGGAGGCAAGTAAGAAGGATGCCTGATTCAGTCCATCGTCATAAGACACCCTCGATGATTGCGTACTTGGCGCTTCGAGCACGAATTCGCCGAGCTGCCCATTTTTCTGATGGTAGCTCGCCAGCTTCTAAGAAGCGTCGTATCTCAACTCGCCAGTCTGCTGCTGGCTGGTCGTCAGCGGTTGCTGCAGGAACGGTTTCATTTTCGTCGGCTGTGATTTGAAGAACTTGGGTCGGGGCTATGCTGGGCTTTGATATTCCTTGAACGGGAATAGTTCTTCGAAGGGCTGAATCCCTGTTTGATGCAATAGCAGCTAGATCATCCGCACCGGTGTTGGCAGATCGGTCGATCTGATGCAGTTCAAAGGTTGTGAACTCTGCTGCTAGCTGCTTTACCAGCTTAAGGTAGGCGTCCATTCGATCGTCCTTCGCATCGTACTCTCCGCTGAACTGTTTAGCGACGAGTTGCGAATCGCTAAATACCCGGATGTGTTGAATGTTCATTCCTCGGGCTAGTCGGAGACTGCCGATCAGCGCTTCGTATTCAGCTTCGTTGTTGGATGCATTAAATTCCAGACAGAAGCACTGCTCGAGAAGTTCTCCGGTGGGAGATTCCAATAGAATGCCGATGCCAGCTCCAAAGCGTGATGATGCTCCGTCGACGTGTAGCGTCCATATTTCTGAATTTGCTGGGTCGACGCTTAAAAGCTCTGGTGATAGTTCGATCAAAAAATCCGCTAAAACTTGTGATTTCGCGGAAGTTCGGGTTCGATACTCGATATCGAACTCGGAAAGTTCGATTGCCCACTTGGCCATACGGTCGGACTGCGTCGGGCTGTGCAGGATCGAACGAAGAGGTTGGCTGGTCATGACGGCAATGGAATGAGATTGGAAATAAGGTCGAAGTTTCCTTGAGGCGACGACCACAGCAAGAGCGAGTTTTTCTAAGGTTGGGTAGCGAGCTTCAGCACCATCTAAGGTTTTGCTGAAGTAGAAGATCGGCTTCTGCTCCCCGCGATCCTCTCGAACTAAGACTCCACTGATTGCTGCGCTAGAGACCGCAACGTAGAGTAGTAGAGTGTCGCCGTATTCAGGTTTAGCCAGGATCGGTGGAGTCGAGAGTTAGGTTTTGAGTTGTACGAATGCGTCTTCGCACTTCTCGTCCCATTCGAATCGCTTGTTCCCTCGTAGGAGTTGATAGAAGGGGAGACACTTGTCTGTAGATCGGGATATGAATCTGTTTAGAGCGGCTATTCTTCCTGTTAGGCGCTGAACTTCGCGGGTGTTAGTCGGCGAGGGTAGTTCCAAGATCGCGGAGATCTGCTTAGAATTGGCTTCGATGCCACGCTGAGTGACCAAGTAACCTAGAAATTCGCCTGATGTGACTGCGAATGTGCATTTTGCGGGGTTGAGTTTCATGCCATACTGGTTCAGTATCAGAAAGCATTCTCGCAGATGGACTATGTGATCGGCTGCTTTGGCTGATTTGACGAGCATATCGTCAATGTATACTTCCATCGTCTTCCCAAGCTGATCGGCGAACATTTTGTTGACCAGGCGTTGGTAAGTGGCTCCAGCGTTTTTCAGACCGAACGGCATGACCTTGTAGCAGTAGGTGCCCCGATCTATGATGAATGCGGTCTTCTCGCTGTCGTCCGGATTCATGAGAATCTGATTATATCCGGAGAATGCATCTATAAAGGAGAGAAGCTCGTTGCCTGCTGTAGCCTCGACGAGCTGGTCGATACGAGGAAGGGGGAAACTGTCCTTCGGGCAAGCTTTGTTAAGGTCGGTGAAATCCACGCAGACCCGCCACTTGCCGTTTTTCTTCTTGACGACCACCGGGTTTGCGAGCCAATCCGGATATTTTACTTCGGCGATTGATCCAGCCTTCAAGAGTTTATCTACTTCGTCGTGGACGGCTTGTGCTCGCTCAGGTCCTAACTTTCGTCGCTTTTGTTTGATCGGCTTGAAGGTCGGGTCGACGTTCAATTCGTGACTCGTTATTCGGGGGCTAATACCCCTCATATCGGCCATAGACCACGCAAACGTTGCGACGTTCTCTTGGAGGAAACTGATCAGCTCGTCCTGCATGCTAGGCAATAGTTCCGTACCAATACCGACGCAACGTTCCGGGTGGGCAGGATCGATGTTGACTTGGGTGATAAGATCGCTCTTCGGCTGCTCGTCGTGGTGAAGGATCCGCGGGTCGAAGTCGCTACTGCTGCCGATGACGAACGTTGATGCCTGTCAGGCCCGTTTGTTGTCGATGTAACAATGTCGGGACACTGTCTGATCGCCACGGATGGTGTTGACGCGGCTCCTGATCGGCATCTTGATGCATTGGTGGTAAGGAGAAGGGACGGCTCGCATGGTGTTCAGCCATGGTGTTCCGAGGATAGCATTGTAGATTGCAGGTCGGTCAATAACCTCAAACTTGACCGAAATGGACTTCCCGCGTATGGTGACAGGCATCGTTATAGTTCCTATTGTCGAAATTGAGTCGCCAGCGAATCCTGTGAGCGGGGATGGTGCGACTTTTATATCCCGCTCGGGAATACTCATCTTGCGCAGAGTATCCATGAAGATGAGGTCGACCGAGCTACCAGTGTCGATCAACACTTTGGAGACGTCGTCCTCTCCGAGTCGTAATGAGATGACGAGTGGATCGTTATGAGGTCGGTCGATATCCTGCGCGTCCTGCTCTGTGAATGTGATTGGTAGGTCGTCCTTGAATAGTAGTGGTGCGTCCTTCGGGGGATTAGCTGCCCTCCGCTCGTGCCGTTTAATTGAATTTATCGAGTCTGTGCACGAGAGGAGCCCTCCCATGATCATGTTAATCCGCCGACGTGGTGAGCTTGGGGGTGTGTGATCGTCTTTACGGTCACGCTTTGCTTCTTTGTCCTCGCGTTTAGAAGAGCGGTCGGTGGTATCTTTTCTATCGCGATCGTCATTGGGTCGCCTGTCCTCGTTATTAGATCGTCGTAAACTCCGGGGTTCTGGAAGGGTGATCTCGCCATCCTCCCACCTCTTCCTCAAGAGGGCTGGGAGAAGGCGGCAATCATCGGTATCATGACCGTGCGCCTTATGGTATTTGCACCACGGCTTCCTGCTGTCAGGGTCTCTATCGCTCGAACGGTCCCACACGTTCTATGGCTTTTTTGGTCGTCCAACTGCGTTGATGCTCTTGCGGTTCTTGTCGTCCTTGTCGTAGTGCTGACGGGGTTCTTTGTAATCTTCCTGACTCGATCTGCCTTTCTTGTCGCGCGAAGATTTCTCATCGGCCAACTTGGCCTTGGCCTTGGCTGCCCGATCCTCTTCAACTCTGATGTATCCTGATGCTTTGTGCAAAGCATCTTCGAGGGTTTTGGTTTTTCCAGTCTTCAATCGTTCACAAAACGATGAATCCTCCTTCAAATTCTTGATAAGAATGTTGAAACACAGTTCGTCTGACAGATTGCACTGGGAGACGATTGCTCGGAACCGATCGATAAAATCGCGCAGCGACTCGGTATCGCCCTGGACGCACGCCCATAGATCGAGCGCTGTAGACTCCGTGTCGATGTAGATCGAGTAATGCTTCAGGAACCGAGCTGTGAGCTCCTTGAAGCTGTCGATGGAGTTCTTGGGGAGCTGTGAGAACCAGGTGAGGGCGCTTCCGGAGAGTGTCTCCACGAAGTACTGACAGAGGCATGCTTCCCGTTCCTCGTCGGTGAAGCGAGCACGTCCCATGACGGCGTTGAACGCGGTCAGATGTCGCTTCGGGTCTGTCATACCGGTGTAGCTTGGAGGTAGCTTCATCCGGCCTAAGTCCTTGAGAGGAGCGTTGGTGATGGCCGATGTGAACGGGGTCTGCTGGGTCTCCTGGAGGATCTTCTCCAACTCTGGTGCTGAGGTTGTTGCCTTGTGGATCTTGCTGTGGATATCGTCAAGGCGTTGGTGGAGAAGATCGAGCTCCGAGGTTATCGTCAGGTCGGTGCCTGCGGTATTGCGCGACGAACGGGCGTTCGAGTCCTCTGCACGTGCTCTCCGCAGGTCGTCTGTCGGTGTCGTGCCAAACAGGTTGTTGACTAGCCTGGTCGTGTCTGTGTTGCGGATCGGAGGGCGGGGAGGAGTGATTAGATCGGCCTGCTCTTGAGTATGAACCCTAGAGTTGAGAAGCCGATCTAGGTCCTCTCTGTAGGCTATCTGCTCGGCACGGAGAGATTCGAAGCGAGCATCCATCCCTTGCTGCAATTGCTCTGCGACCGACCTGATGATGGTGGCCATATCGATGGGAGGTGGCTGTGGTAGGCTGGTCGTGTTTGAACCACCTGTCTGACCGACCTGATCTGTCTGCGTGGTATCTGTGTTGTCCTGATCGGTTTGGTGGCCCATCGGGAGTCCGGTGGCTGGATCGACGACCAGATCCTGGGTGTTTCTCGTCGGATCGGAGGCTCCGGTGAGGTCGGTAGTGTTGATCGGTGTTTCAACCATCTTCGAACTTCCTTCTAAGTCAAAGGCTGCTCTTTTATTCCCCTCAGACGGCGCCAACTGTAAAAACTCAAGTTCGAGCTAAGAAAGAACTAGGGTTTTGAAGGTTTTAAAGAGATCTTTTATTAGAAGAAGCCGGAGCTTGATTGAATACAATGGAGTTTAGGTCGTCGGAATAAGAACGCCGATCTAAAACTCTTAAGGAAAGTTAACCAAAAAGCTAGAACAATCTGATTGCTTAGTTTGCTCTAGGTCTTGATTAATGATTTTTCGGATGCCTTGAGAAGTCGAGGACTTTCTATATTTATACCCGATCAGGTCGGTCTTCATCCTATTCGGAATAGGAAACTCTTGTCAGCAAGGAGTTTCCTTTTTCGCTGGGTCGTGTGATAAATGGAAGCTTTCCTTTTATGTTGCCGACCTGGGATTTGTTTGATGGGCCGACTAGAATTCATATCGAGCTTGTTAGAGACGGTACGAATCTCATCTCTAACAAATATGATAACTAAATAAATAGGAAAACATGAAAATTTATAATTATTTTTTTTTAATTTTTAATTTTGGTTCGCACGCATGTGCATGTATAATTTTTTGTTAGACATAATTAGTTGTAATATATAAGTATTGATTAATTTTTTTATAATTTATGTAAACGTTATATTTATATACATATACAGTTTTTATGTTCACACAAACGTTTCCTATCTTTTTTGTCTTTTGAAATTTTTTATTTTTTCTACCGTTTACATTAACAAATATTTACAAATATAAAAGTTATATTAAATAATAATAAAATTTTTATAATATGTTTTGAATATTATCTATATTATACTTTCTTTTTCTACATACACAGTATAATCTTGCCAATATTTATATATATATATATATATATTTTAAGTATTTTTTTTTTACCTATTGCTAATTAAATCAAATTGAATTTTACTATATTTATTTATCTTAAGAGCAGGTAGATGGTTGGTTCGTACATTCGTGTACATCAACCACCTTTCCGCTCTCAGGACATATAAAAATTTATTTTTTAAAATCTATAATATAAATAAAAAAAACTAAACTTTTAAATAAAATTTAAATTAAAAAAAATTACCCGTGGACTAAATCCTAGTTCCTTAATAAATGTGAAAACAGGTGAAAAGAGATGTTCTTATGAAGCAGAAGGAAAAATGGCAAATTATCCAAACCGAACTAAACCGATATGAGATACGTATTTCAAATTTTCAGTTTTTCAATTTTGAGTCGGAACAGGTAAACAGATATTCTTCTCTCTATCAGTTCCATTAAGAATTTAAAATTCTACTAAAAAAAAAGGAAAACGGCGGTGAGCAAAGGAAAAACGAAAAAAGAGTTTGTAAATCTTGGTATCTTTATTTTAAAATTATGATATTTATGAAAAAAATAGAAAATACAAATGATCTTAATAAGAAAAAAAGGAAAATAAAAAAAGGAAAATCAACAAGAAATACATATAATTTACAAAATGGACTTCGCTTAGATCTCGAATATCTTATTAGGACTACTACAACAAAGTGTTACCGCTTGCGAGATTTACACAAATCTTTATCTAACTCCACGTGGCATGTTCTATCCGAATTATATTTAGGCTTAAATCATTCAGACTCAGGAAGAAGAAGACAAGTCGTAATATTTTTATGGAATAACTGAAAAAATAGGATAGATTTTAAAAAATATTATCTCATTAATACTTTTTTAGAAAACATTATCCAACTAATACTTTAAATAATATAAAATCTAAACTATCGCTTAAATATTTAAAACTAGATGTTTGATCCGTATATCCATATAAATATATAATTTTTGAATATTAGTAATTTTATTTATTCAAATTATGTAACAAAATATTAATTTGTATTAATATAGTTGTCTAAAGTAATGATTTTTACATGGTTTCTTTTCTCATATAGTTATAATTCACATGTTGTAATATAATTTCTATGTGTCAACGGTTTATTATTATTCATGGATGCAGATAATATAAATATATAAATATTTAATTAGTAATTTGGTATGGATGATTAATGTTCATACGATACGTAATTTATAATTATTTATTTAAATAGGATGGGCAAATATAAATTTAGTAATATTATACAGATTTATATTCTTGCAATTATTTCATGTATGTATAAAGTTTACTTATTAATATCATAATAAAATTATTCAGAAAAATTGATCATTTGAATATTGGGCCAAAATATTCTTATACAGTAATATATATAGCCTATTATGGGCCATTTCTTTTACGTCTCCCGGCCCAAACACTAAGAAAAATCCATCAAATCTCACCTTCTCGGCTCAACTACTACGAAACGCAACAACTCTCACCTTCCCTAACTCTTCGCTTTCCTAAACAAAGCTTTGTCTGAATCGTTCGAGAAACCACCTTATCATCTTAGATCTCTTATAGATTCTGTTCGAACAATTGACAACACTCGACGATTACTTAAAAAAATGAGTCATCAACTCGATTATATTCCTCAGGAGACGAAGATAATCGAAGAATCGCTACTGAAGAAAAAGACAGAAACGTTCTGAAGAGTCACACAAAAAATGTAAGTTCTACATATGATCGAATGTCATACTATATAAATCGAACGATTTACACAATATAAGGAAACATCGAGTGTTTTATAACTCGTAGATTTCCAAAATTGATTTTTGTGTTTCGGATCTGGAATTTGAAAACGATGAATAGACCTTCACGAAGTATTAATTTATTAGAAGATTTCTGCTTGTTTAATATTTGGTTCATCTTTGGGTAATCGTATTTAGAGAATAACTAAGTAATTTTGTATGGATAATTTGATAATCTAACTAAGCTTTTTGCAGGTTTCACGAACATCAAATTGATATTTTGAGAAAGATGAAGATCCAACATCTAAATCAAAGGTTTGTCTAAAAATAGTTTTTCTCTATCACCCCAAAGGTTGAAATTTTATTTAAATTGATTACTTCGTGTCTCTATGTATAAAAACATATCGTGGAGTTTTTGAAGGCACTAATCTACGCTGCGATGTCACAACTCAATTCTACATCAGATAAGTATTCAAAAACAAAATTCTATTTCAGTTATCAAAAATATTTCAATATAATAAGATGTCTATCAGTTAATTTATCCTCAATGAATGAATGTAGGTAACATAGAACATTAACAGATTCAGCATTGCGAAAATATACGGATTTCGGTTACTACATATATGTGAAACTGCTACGCGCACGAAGATGAGTATATATTTTGATTCATAATATATACATAACTGAGAAAAACTAAATTTATAAGTGATTCGTTTGACTAATCTCTTTATGTCATTTAAAAAGTGTAGGTCTCAAATAACATGTGAGGATTCAGAAATGAGCAATGCGATATAGAGGCCTTAGGAATAATCATTACATATGTTAGTAAGCTTGTTCAATATTTCTTTCTTATACATGTAAAATTGTTAATCAGGTAACTGAAATTTGTATTCTTATTATAGGTTAAAATTCAGACATCGCAATCAGAAAATAAAATTTCAATACTTCGAAACATGGACACTCTCCAAATATGTGCATGTGGTGGACATCTCCATTGCAGGTATCCAATCTATCTAGATCTTTATTTCGGTTTACCACAACTTATGATTTTTTATAATTAACAGAAAATAATAAAACTAAACCATAAAAAAATAACTTAAACAGAAATAGCATAAATTAAACTTAATATAACATAATTTTAATCCCCGTAAACATGAAAATGGTCCACAAATTGGCATCCTTTCATAATAGTAGAAGACAACCGAATATTATATAAAAGCAAGTTTCTCTTCGATGAAAAATTGAGAAACATAATAAATAAACTTCTATTCTTAATCTTCATCATTCTCATTCCTGAAAGCATTTAAAAGATATATTCTTAGTTAGTCATGAGCATCATAGATGGGAAAAGGGAAAACACATAGATTAAAGTTTATACTACTTACAATGCACGCTTGAACCTCCTAGCCTCAGAAATGTCTGGATCATACAAAACTCTTGATACATCTCCAACATCAACCAACCGAACATTTTCTACACGAAGAGAATAAGATATTACTCACAAAATGGTACACCTTAACAACAAAAATAAACATCAAAGTGTATGAACACACCTCCAACATTGACCACACGAAAATCACCAAGTACACAAACAATGTTGTTTAAGTTGAAGTTCCACCACTTCTTAGTAATTTCAAGGGCAAGTTTTCCATAAGCAACACAGCTTAGATTTGTCCCTCTGTGATTAGGAAACTTAACTATTAACAAATATACAACACTATGCGTTTCTAGGGGATAGATAGATAATTAAGATCCTTCAAAGTAAAATAAATACATACTGTGTGTTTTGGATAGCAAATTCAAGAAGACATTATTGGCAGGACACACAGGGCCAAAATCATTATCTTTTACTTTAACAATATCAGTAAGCATAGATATCCGACCCAAGACATCTGAAAAAAAGACAATAAAAATTTAATTTATTAAATCATAATAATGATAAACAAATATCTAACTTATATAAAAAAAACTAAAATACTTACGAACAGGTAGATCACGGTTGAATCTTCCATTGATAACATCATCGAAACTTGTAAATTTCATGTAATGCTCGTCGGTTACATCATACTCTTTCCTCACTTCAGTGTTATCAAGTAGACGAATTCTCCACATGCTATCGACCACACGATTAACTGCATCACTTTCAAAGACCGTAAAATGATGCAACTTAAACCATTTACCAACAGTTAGTTTAGTTATGTAATAAGGCTGGTTCTGGAGATCATCACATACAGCATGGATTTTATCACCCTACAAAATTTTATAAAAGATGACATTAAACAAACATAGGACTAAAATAACACTACAATATATAATAAGATGAAATATGAATACCTCTTCATCGACAAAGATGAAGTTTAACACTTCGGTTTCACCTTGAGAATGGGACTCCCAAGATTTAAATACGATGATACAGATATTCCAGTTAGATCTCCACTGATTTAAATCCTTGACATTGTTAAACAAAAGATCCATCCTTAACTGAAATTTAAAACTGAAGGATAAAAATACAAAGAGAATAAGAGATAGGTTTCGGGTGGTCATACACTTCAGTTATGAAGGTATATAAATAGAGATAAAAAATTAGGTTTTTCGATAATATCAAAAAGATGCATCTTAAATTCAAAATTTAAACTCTCACCAAACTGATTATTGAAAAGACGTCAATGATGCCTGTAGATATACAACGTATTATATTAAAATATTCAATATCCATATATGTACCTCTTTACGATAAACTCGCCATAAAAACATAAAAAGTATAAATAAAATGATCTTGTTCCTAAATGAAAACAATAACACATCTAAACATATATTAATATATACTTTATCCTTAAATGTATACCAAATCTTATTAACAAAGTTTCTTAAGTTGTTTCATAATTTTAAGAATATTTTAGTCTTTGTATATCTTATATTGATTTAAAAAATGATCTCTAATATCAGGATACTTTCTACTACATAAACGTGAGTGGGAGGCGAAAAAAGGGTGCAAATCATATGTCCGGAGCAATCCAAGGTAAACTATCAAAGTACATGTATTTTCTCTGGCTAAGTAGATGTAGTTGATAACATAATGGTAGATAATATATTTGATAGCGTAGAAAACTCCCAAATTTTGAATGATATGAAGTTATTTAGATCAAAAGTCATATCAAAATTGTTATAGAATTAACTACGAATCCCGAACAAATTAATATCAAACTTTAGAATAATAACACAAACCAATTGAGATCCAATATAATCCCAAGATAAGTCTACATATTAAATCTAGAGATAAGCTCATATCAAACTTGGTTTTAAATAAAAACCAAACATTTGCATTAAGTCTACATATTAAATCTAAAAATAAGATAAAAACAAAACAAAAAACTTCTTAGTACTGTTACTTGAATACGCTAGATAAAAGATAGCTAAACATAATATATCAAAGGTCTTGGAAAATCTCTTTGAACACCACATTCATAGTTTTCTTCTTTGGCTTTCCGTCTTCATCAACAATTAAAATTTTCAAACCATCCTTAGACGTGACTCTATAAATCGCCACATAGAGCTGTCCATGTGAAAACACTGGCCTAGGTAAATAAATTCCAACCTTCGATAACGATTGACCTTGGCTCTTATTGATAGTTATAGCAAAAGGAACAACAATTGGCAACTGTCTCCTACGCATCTTGAAGGGTAGTCTAACATCGGAAGGTGTTATCAACAACCTAGGAATAAGAACTTTAGTACCAACTTTTACTCCTGTTATAACTCTAGCTTCAACCATATAATCTGTCATCTGTGTAATCTGCAGTCTCATGTCATTCATTAATCCACCCATAGGATCGAAATTTCTTAACAACATCACAGGACAGCTAATCTTTAGCCTTAAACTATGGTTGGGTAATCCAGAAGCCTTAACAGTGTTTAAATATTCGGGAGTTAAAGCTTCGTTACCAGCAGAGCTTATATCTGTAGGGTCAATTGTATCAGCACTTATGTAGACTCTTTCCTCACCTAAACAAAGTTAACTTTCTGTTAGACAAATATTAAATATAAAACAAAAAACTTCACTAATAATACACTAAAATAACAAAACAATGTTACTAACCTGAAAGCTTATCAAGCATATGATCATTAATTCGACAAACATCATCATTGGTAGGATCTTTCTCCTCTTGTAAAGACGAAATGTCTCCATACACCTCTTTACTGATTGCTTCAATAGGATCGCAGGCATCAGTAATAAGAAAGTCTTCTGGTATTTCTATCAGAGCATCACCATCGTTAGGTTCTGAAATTTTTCCATCTCCAACATCTAATATCCAATTAAAGAATTCTTCAAGATCCTTAGTATCTCGAGAAGATAAGTTACCCGCTAACAGACACATATTCTTAGTGAGTTTCAAAACTTTGCAATGTTTCCAAAGATATGATGAATTAAGAGAAGCCATACATATTTCAGCCCTACAAGCTCCTTGAATTACGGGAAGAATGTATCTAAAGTCACCCCCAAATACAAAAACTTTTCCACCAAAAGGTTTATCTTCAGAATTCCCAATAATATCACTAAGGCTTCGATCTAAAGATTCAAAACAGTACCTACTGATCATCGGTGCTTCATCCCAAATAATTAAACTCGCTGCCTTCACTAACTCAGAATGATCTGATCCATGCGTTAATGAGCAAGTCGTGAAATCATCCGGATTAATAGGTATTCCAAACCTACTATGAGCTGTTCTCCCACCTGGTAAAAGAAGCGAAGCGATACCACTGGATGCAACATTTACAACAATATCTCCCCTAGATCTGATTCCAGCAGATAAAATTTTCCATATGAATATTTTACCTGTTCCACCAAAACCATAGACAAAGAACACCCCCCCACGTTTCTCAATCACAGCTTGCATGATCTCATCGTAAACTTTCTTTTGCTCCTCGGTTAGGAGTAAAACATTTCTATCATGAATGGCTTTCATTTCGTTGCGGTTGTAACCCCTCTCATCAGTAATCAAAACATTAGAGTTATCAATAGTATCACTAAAACCTTTCGGCATAGTTGGATAGTTTGATAACGAAGTCCCATTACTTCTCATGATCTTCTCAATTTCTTGGAGAGTGAACTTCTGCTTATCGTCGTCATCCAAAATCAACCTTATAATACAATATTAAGAAAAACATTACTAACCAACAACATTAGATAAAGTATAACACAAATTATCAAGGAACACGAAAAACTCAACATTATACCCGGCCTATTCAGAAGTCGTCTCCTATTAAACTCAATGTCTTCAGAAAGTATCTCCCAAGTATGATTCCACACTACTTCCGGCTGTGAAAGACTATCCGATAGAAGCATCACACAAAACACTTGATGTAGGTAAGCTGGACTCGATGAGAAACTTCTTCTTATTAAATCATCAATATACTCTTGGTCATGTTCTAATAAACCCCTCGCATAACACGCTTACTTGTAGCCCGGATTCAGAACACCATTATAAGTTTTCAAATCATCATAACTGGTAGCACCTCTCTTTACATTAAGCAAAACACGAAGAAAATAAGCATCTTCCATCTTACGGGGAATGTAATTTATCCTTCCAACACTAAAACCCTTATTAACTCTTCTCTTGAACTGTTTCTTCTACTTATCGTAAGTGTAAAAATTCGGAATTTCCACATACAATTTCCCTCTTGCGAATGAATCCACCTTATACAGTTCAAACCAAGCTAGGAATATAGTATTCTCGATGAGTTTCCGAGTTACGACCTTTTGAACTTTATCCTTCTTATCGAAAACAACATACTGCATACCAGGAAGATGGAAACCTAGTTTCTCCACTGGTGTAAAGCGATAATGTATAGGATACTTAAACAGCCTCCAGGTAGCTTCACAAGCAGAAACATATCTGAAATAAAAAGGAAATATTATAACACTAAAACTAATTCTGCATATATATAGAAAACAATATAAATTAAATACCTGCAGTCAAAGAAATCCTTAATTTCATTTTTAACTGGCGCAGCTCCACCATCTCCCGGTGGTTCGACAGCAACAGCAACACGATCTTGATCTTTATTAATGTACTTAAATAAGTACTTAATCGATCCAGCCTGGTTGCACCATTCCACATTTATGTGAGCACGATACATCAGAGACAGTCTCTTGTTGTATGGGATTAAGTATCGATTATCACACTTAAAACCATTCTTCTCGATAAATATATTTGGTTGCTCACGTCTCCTATATACTGGAAATCCTTCTTTGTTAACCATAGTTTCCTCAGCAAACTCCTTTGGGTATAACTTAGAAATTTACCATTTTCCATGCACGGTGAGTTCCAATTAGCAGCTCCACAAGGACCATGAATCATAGTATCTTTAATTACATTGTACAGCTCAGATTCTTCTATCGGGTCTGGTATCTCTGCTGAAACTATTTTGTCAATGTCTGAACATTTAGGCATTTTAGATGACGGATCCATGAAAAGCAAAATATGAGCATGTGGTAGACCTCTTTTTTGAAACTCAATAGTGTACATTGCTGAAATAGTAGTTCGTACATGAAACGGTTTTTCCCAATAGCTTCTTCTTCGTCAAATTATCCATTAGAGAATCAAGCTTCATCTTGAAAACCTTGCAAATAATATTCGGTCTATTCTCAGTTTTCAACTTTCGCTGCTCTAGATACCTCGTGATTTCAGGCCACTTAGGCTGCATGGTGATAAAAAAGGTCGGGGTATCCAAAATGTCGACATATAGCCATTGCATCAATATAGTTATTCTTCATATATCTTGGTCCACCTGTGAAAGATGTTGGTAGAGTGAATTCTTTTCCTTGTTGATCCAAATCAGTGATTCCAGCATTTTCGGACTGCTTGATAGACTGATAACTATCAGATCATAATTTAGGCTGATTACATCTTAGATAACGTAACCTATTAGATTCAACCATAGTATAAGCATCTACCAAAAACTGCTGAAACAAACGCCTAGAATAGAGTAGAGTATGGCACTCATTCTTCCTTTCCTGTATTCGAAAAGCAAAAAATTGCCTCATAGAAATTTGGTTGTTCTTCCGGACTTTGATTGATTTACTGTTCCCTTTCTTAATACCAAGCCTATAACCATCATCACCATATGGGAATATTAATGGATATTGAACAGCAAGATAACTCACGTGAACCTCATAAATCCTTTTAAGTCCTCCACATTGGTACTGAAGTACAATATCACGCTTATCCATTCCCAACTGAAAATGCCCAGGAATTAATGCTGCAACTTCAGAGACTGTAGGAATATTAGAAGTCCGACCATCTGTAACCCGATCACTAATTATTCTCATATGGAATGTCTCATTAGGATTTGTATCAAATCTCTCTCTAGCGGATCGGAATTTACGAACATAAGGATTTACTTCGTCTAGCAATTTGATAAGCATGTCAATAAGTTCCTTTTTCAGAGGATCGTTCTTCTTTACAGTCGAGTTATTCCTGAAGTTTAAAAATAGAATGAGGTAGAATAGGTTCAGATACAGTATGATGAAAAAATTAAAAAAAAATTGTAAGGTAACAATGTAAAGTATAATAACCATACCTCAAAACATTTGATCTATTATCAACTTCATTTTCTGTGTCGACTATGTAAACTTCCCATAAGATGATAATTCTCACCTTTCATTACCAACATTTTTGGACCACGGCCTTTCTGAATAGATCGATCAATCTTGCCACCAAGAGAAGTAAACGAAAATACCATATTGGTTGCCCTTGCATTCTTTTGAAAATATCGACTAATTTTATCATTGTCTCTGAATAACTTTTTCAATAGCAACGGGGGTTCTTTCAGAAAAGGCAACTTAACTTGTCCTTGCAAACAACATAGAGTGAATGTAGGATCTCGACAACTCTTTATCTTATTGATGCATTCACCATACCACATAATAGCACCATAATGTTGACACTCGTAAGTAGGATCACCTTCATCTAGGTAAACTACATGAAACAAATAATAGGTTTAGTGGTAAAATTCCATGTTGGTATATATAAGTAGCCAAATCTAAATTTTAAAAGAAGTTAGTGAAACGTACCAATAGTATTATTGTTCGGAACTTTGGGGTATCGGCTCATGTAAAAAAATGTTTCATAAGGGAAGCAACCTCTTTAACTTTCTCATTTTGGTCTCTCGAATAGGACAACGTTTCTCTGATGGTGACTGGTTTAGTTGATTCCCCTTCAGAACTATCATCACTGCTACAGTCAAATTCGTGTTTATCTTGTTCATCATCTGATAGTAACATAATTTGGCAGATTAATAAAAACTAATATACTTCGATTGATCAAAAACAAAAATATATAATAAAGTCTTAAAACATTAACAACATACCATGAGACTCAAGCTCTTCTAAAGCAGAATAACATTCCTTCTCTGAATATAGTTCTTCCAGGTCATTCGTATCAGAGTCAAAAATTGTGGACATACTCTCTTTAGGTAATGATGATGAACATGAAGCAATACATAATATGTCATTAAGATTCAAATCGTTTTGTCCTGTGCAATCTCCAACCCAACTTGTTTGCGTTGAAGTTACTCCAGAAAGATTCTCTCTGATGGCTAATAAAGAAAAAAAAACATATCACTATAACAAAATCTTCAACTGGCATTCTTATTAATTCAACTATAGTACAATGAAAATACAATGAGTAGAACTCACATATATTGAATTCAGAAACTCGTTTTTTCTTTACGAATTGAGTTTCACGTGAATTTTCCAAGTCATTACCTATTACATGGAAAAAATGCCAGTTAGAAATTGCAGAGGCTACAGCTTATATTAATATATTACTTATATATGCAATATAGTCAATAAGGACTTACAGAACGTTTTTCTTCTTTTGTTTGAAGGTGTCTCTGCAGCTGCGTTAAGATTAAGATGTTGGAACTCTCGAAGCCGAATTGAGTCAGGTACATTGGTTATGTCTCTAATTACTCTACCAAAAACTTTAGTAACAGGAATGAAATTGTCTTGAGTTAGTTGTGATGATGGGGAAGGAACAAAATCCTCCAGAGTAATTTCACTCATAACTCACGTTGGTCGAAAAAAATAGCCTGGCATGAAACACTTAGTAGTTAACTTTTTCGTCTATGATTTTCACCAGTTGTCTCATTGTCGAAGCAGTAAGAATATGAGCTGGGATTAAGTCTGAAAGTAAACAAAACAGATATGTAGGACGATGTATAACCTAGACTCGCTACTCTTTGAATATAGAATTTAAAAATTAAATATTACGCAATATAACATATATACTAATTTACTATTTAACGAAACACTATAAAAATCAATGAACATATGGATATCTAAATATTAATCATGCTAATCAGATCGCAATTAGTAAATATTTATGAGAAAAAATAGGAAGAATGGATACGTGCAGAGATTTAGAGAATTTAACATGGTAGTTATACAAAATATCCATTTTAGATATTAAAAGAATCGTAGGATATCAGTAATTCTTTATCTCATACATCAATTCTCTAATAGTAAATTTAGTGAATTTTGAAATATTATTAAATAAAATAAACAAATGACTTCATTTATTATTTAGATTAACTGAAACTAAATAAGTTATTCAAAAATTCATTAGCTTTTTTCATTCATCCTACACTTTTACAAACTATAAGTAATCTTACTATACACTAAAAATGATTAATTAATAGGATAATGATAGAAAGTCATTATGATAAAAGTTCATACACGATAAAATCACCGATAATAATAAAAAGTTCGTACAAGAAATAACTGAAAAGGAAAATATAACAGTCTCTAAAATAAAAACTCATAAAGTAGTTCTTCTCAACTATCTTCCTCTTTCAGAGCTTGCATTTTAATCAATATCAATCGGCGGTTGTGGCCTGACAAATAAGTTCAACAAAATATGTATTAGTTGTAAACCATAGTACTAAAACCACACGAATATAATAACAGACTTTTGCTAGTTACTTACATATTTTCCTTAAATTCAAAAACCTCATTAATGTCTAGATCGAAGAAAAATCTCAAAACCCTTCTCTGATCCATCAACTGTGCATTCCCTTTTAAAATAAGAAAACGGAAGTAAAGAATATAAGGTTCACACATTAGCCTGACTTTTAATCCATGGAAATTAAATCCATGGAGATTTACCCCCAACAGTTCTTGGACGCCAATCAGTTAACACACAAACAGCAAAAGCATCATTGAGACAATGCCAATGATGATAAAAATCCTCAGCTAATTTTTCAAAATCCATACATTGGATAGAGTCATCCCTAGAGAGGAAAAATACATTAGTCGACTGAGAAAGGTGTATATTAAAAATAGACAGCTAAATTAGACAGTAAGAACTTACTCGTTATTGACGATAGAAAATCTAAGACGACAAATAAACTTAGGATATACAGCTTCAAACATAGGATCATGAACCAAGTCGAGATCCTCAACATCAATAATTTTTCCAATTACATCTACATATTCAGATAAATAGACTATAAGGATACAATTGATAAAAAATTGAAAATAGGAATAGCTTTAGTATTTACCAACTGGAAGGTTTACGGGTACACCCGGTATGAAGACATCATCAAATCCTTTGAATGACATGAAATGTTCTTCAGAGTCGAACCTAGTTCTCTTCACCTCTGTTGTCTCAAGGAAATTAATCTCTCTGGCGGCATCTGTTAGACGATTCATAGTAGGAACATTAACGGCAGTAAAATTCACAATTTTCCTCCACTGTCCTTCGTTCATCTTGATGTCAAAATATGGAATAAGCCAATCTCAAGTGATAGACGCATGTATTTTGTCACCCTAAATTTGTATGTAGAATAAAAATTTGTTAGTAAGTGTAGAAACAAAACTCTGTATACTGTAAGATTATGGGTGAATATATAAAGGTAGAAGTCTAACTAAGATAGTAGATAATGAACTTACACGTTCGTCTCCCAACATGAAATGCAGAGACTCTTCACCATTGCGAGAAATGTTTCTCCACTTCCTCAAAACCTTAACTCGAATAACCCAGTTCGCTTTCCATGAATGCTAGTCAATGATTTTTTCATAGAAAGACATACTTTAAGAGAATATTAATAATTGGTTTGCTTAAAAGTTGAAAATAGAAATGCTAACACTCCCATTTTTGATGCACTATATATAGAGGAGAAGCATCTAGGTTACGGGTTAAAGAACTTAAATTAAAAAGTTTTTACTCATTCGTTGATTTCAATTATGACAGTAATGAAAATGAACTGACCCCATTAAATTTTGTCGATAGGTTGGAGATGACGTTTCAGTAAAAGAGGCATGGGAAAAGTCCACAAAAATGCATCGATTCGTTTACTATCTGTATCTGTTCAGAAACTTTTCAGTAAAATACTCCTAAAAATAGATTACGATTTGACCGTAAAAATACGAATCCTTTTGCAGCCATTGGTTGCTTTACACGGCAAAAGACTATGTATTATTCCAAAGGTGAACATTTACAAATTACCTGGGCTTTTGTAGGATGTATCTTACGGAATCAAACTACAGAAGAAGCCAAAAGCCTAATTGGAGCCCATCTTTCTAAGATAACAATATTAAGGGCTTTTGTTTAAATATTAATATAACTATACTAAGTTACCCATCTCCTCATAATTTATAATATATTTATGTAATATATAATATATAATATTATATAACCTATAATTAAAATGAAATCAAAAACTTTATAAAAACAATAGATGAGAATATAATTGTCTGAAATATCAAAACCCAGAAACATAATCAAAATAGTACGAACTTAAAAAAACAGGAAATTATAGAGAACCTTAACAGAGAACATAACAAATATTCTACTCCTCAACTTTTTCAGAAAAAACCAACTTCTCGACGTTTAGCCCCAACTTGTCCTTCTTGACAATTGTATCTCCTTCAATTTTAACATCTTTTAGACATGGCTTCTTAGATGTAGAACTCAGGTCAGGTACTTCACAATTATTTTCAGCCGAACGCTTAGAAGAAGGAGTCGAATTGAAATTTGATGGAGTTCCTGACTCAACAACGGATATCTATAAAACAGAAAAATGTATATTAATGAATTGTATTTTCAATAATCAAAAAGCTTAAATAATGGACACTTACTTCATCACCGGAAACAATGGTAGCAGTGGTAATATTGTTACTACCAGGATCAGTCATTTCTTCGTCCTTGATCAAACCCTCAACATTGTAAACCTTCGAGCACTTGAAATATTCTAAACCACCATAAATATTTTCTGTCTCAACACAAACTTCAAACACCAAAGATTTCCCAACAATGGCTGTAATTTCTGGCGGTAAATCAGTCGGATCTTCCATCTATTAAAAATATCATAAAATATATAAATTTATACAAATTACTCAGCAACTACCACAAATTGACGGAACAAAATTAACAAAACTAACTATACTAATATACTGTAACAAATAACAAACCTCTTCAAATGATCCATTTAGAAGTTTCGTAGCCGAGTGACCAACAACTTCTAAAGCAACAGTGTCCAGAAGCATAAATTTCGAAGATCCGGTGTCGTCAATGACTGTGAGATGCAACTTATACCTAAAGAAGTTGAAAATAGAATATAATAAGCTCAAAACTATAGAAAATAGCATAAATATAGAAAATATAAACTTTCAGTACCTATGCATAAACAAAGTTTTCTCCTTGTATTAACCAAATATTTCTTTACATATTTACTTGGAAACAAAGATTTGATATAGGTTTGAAATATTTATAATTTAGCTTGTTTTCATATTTTACGAATACCTCGCTTGGATGTTAGATGTGTACTCCTTACACTTAGAACATTAGACTGTAGGTCTAGACATAACTTTTTTCGAGTTAGACTGATGTGATATCGCTTTTTCAACCTTCTTGTGACATTTTCCACACCCAAAATAATACCAAGCCCAATCAGTATCATTACCAGCAATGGTACACAACACTTTAACATGCTCAATCTGTGAAAATGTTATCATACATGTCAGAGTCGTTAATCAGAAAAACAGAAAAATGGGTCTTATAAATCACTAAATAGTACACAATTATAGTTAAGATTGTAAACTGACTAACCTCAAGAGAATTCACAATTTCCTTGATAGATCTTTGAGGGAGGAGAGCCCAATTATCCTCTTTTTTCTTAAGAAATCTATTTTCGTCATTAGGTTCAAGTATAGTTAATGCAAGCCCATCCTGCGGTAATCTTCACAGCGAATAAGAAAAAATTAGTTATTCTTATTATTTGTAGAAACGTATAAATTGAGAAAAACCACAAGTTACTAAAACACTCACTTTTCCTTAAACTCATCAACTTCAGGCAATAGAGGGTTTAAAAGCAAGAGGGATGTATCAAAAGCATTTGTGATTTGATGATCTCCTACGAAAAACGTGAAAGAAGAAAAAAACGGTCATGTACAAATAAAATTTATATACCATGCTATATTATAGTTTAAAAATATAACTAACCTCTGAAGAAATTGATTTTTGCAAACCTAATTACGCAAACATCTTTCCCATATAAGGCTTCATCGCAAGCTGTTCGGACTTGTTCAGCATATCGTCCCCATAGACAACATTTCAACCTCTCGTCCCTATAAACAATTAATAATAGAACTCAATGTAAGTGGATATCAATTATAGTTAACATGGAAAATCCTCTAACTTATATCCTTAAGAAGACCATACCAAGTATCTCTTAAGTGAAACTCAATCTTCTTTCTGTCTTTACCATTGACCTGGACAGTATCAATTTCACCAATATCAACGACTTGGCCAATCACATCTGAAATATCAAAAGATTATTAATGATTTATTAAGAATTCTATTAAAACATGGTATAAAAATATGACAAAATAAGTTACCAATCAAGAAGTTAGTTCTTAGATCTCCTCTTAATATCTCCTCGAATGTGGTGAAAGAAATAAAGTTATCACTGTTCTTCAATTTTGACTTCTTGACAGATGTTCCACTGACAAAAGATATCTTGTATGCATGTTCAGTGGGTCTGTACTGGCCAGATGCGGGAGTTAAAGTGAAGTTCTCGATAATTCTCCACTTTCCAACAGGAAGTTCCTTCTGAAGCTTTGGCCAGTAAGTTTTCTTTAACGACGCATGTATTTTGACACCCAGCAGTATATAATATAATTAGACTCGAATGTGTTCTGTACGTTGATAAAATTGCGAATATATTGTATATGAAAAAACTTACTGATTCATCTGCTAGAATCATCTCCATTGATTCTCCTTGTGGAACAGAGTACTGCTTCCAAGAATGCAAAACCTTAACTTGCACACGCCACCCTGACTTGAACGGTTTCACATCCTTAAGGTATGTTATCATGTTTGAAATCCCCATTGCAGTCGTAGATTGATTTTTTTGGTACTAAAAAATGATTTAAGATGATGCATTTTACGAAAGTGATGAATAACTATATATAGTCTTGCGAATTAGGTTTGAATCTAATATGTAGGTTAAATATTCTCTGTATATCAAATCATAACTGTAATCAATTAAAATCACTTACGGTACATGATTTATAGCAATAACTAACTAATCAATAATATAATAGATATTCTCGTTACAGATTTTATTCATTAGTTTCCAACATAGCAGATTTAGAGGATTAAATTAAGATCTTCAAACATTAAATAGGATTTGTTACCTTAAACTACGTTCATATATATTAGCACATTTAGATATAATATATTCATTGTGTGGTCAATCTTATATCAAATATGAAATATATCTAGATCTGCTATGTATCAAATATGAAAATTCTAAATTCTAGAACAGTCTATGAATAGACTACGAAACATATATTTCAAAACTATGATATTGCATTTTTTAAGTAATGCAAAGAAAAAAACTTTGTTCCAAAATATAGAAACATGCTAAATAACAACCATAGAAAAAAGAATAATACATATAGAACACCAGCATAGATAAAAACATCGAGATTATGCACATATCATTTACTTTCAATCATCATCATCTTCGTCGTTTATTATAACAATACCATCTTCTTCCTGGTTAATACTGCAAGAATTTGGTTCAGATATTTAGTCAAATAATAAATGGTAAATAGCAAAGTAGTGATAATTTAGTTTAGTTATATCCATACATTATATCCTTCATTTCTTCAACTTCATCAATCTGAAGATCAAACAACAACCTAGAGATACCACCATCATCTTTAATAGCTGAAAAATTGACATCGACTGATTAAATATATAATGCACAGTATGAATATTATAAATGATTGAAGTTTGGATTTAACCAAATCTGAATGTGTATATGAATAACTACGCTGAAGACTTTAGGAAATTTTGTCATACAGAACTAACCATCATCATGTACTCGCTAATCACTCAATACACATATAACTAATCCCCCATCTGCGTAATTTTGGTTCTATTGTTCATAGAATTTAATAGCCATCTTTCCACTTGCAACAAACTCTACTTCGTAACCCCTAAACGTTATTAAGAAATAGGATTCACTCATTCAGCTTAAATATTAGTATTAACAACAATGAATCAACATTTAAGACAAAACATACTTTGTGTCTCTGAGACGAAATTGCAATTGGCATATATTTATATCAGCTGAATGAGGAGATGGAACAATCTCGAGTTCTCCAACATGATCGACGATTCCTACTACATCTGCAAATACAAAATTTCGATTTAAATACTTCCTTATTCACAAAAAAATAGAGAAACTGACTATTATAGAATAAGAATACATACCAACAGGGTAGCTCCTATTATCCCAAGTTCCAGGCATTAGATGCTCGAAACTTATGAATCTCATAAAATGATCAATCGAACGTTGGTACGTTTCCCTAACTTTGGTGTTACTCACAATAATCAAACGCTTTGTACGTCTAGTTAAGCAGGTAGAAGAAGTTACATTTGTCACTACGAAATGTTTGATAATCTTCCATTGTCCCTCATATAACTCACTATCGAAGCGATCAAGAAAAGACACCATCTCCACTGATGCTTGTATTTTAGTTCCCTATTATATACATAGGCTATTTAGGCTACACCACAGATGATAAAGCAAAACATAGTAAACGAAACTTATATGTTGATCAACGAAAATGAAATGTAACACAGGGCTACCATGACTAAGTACTCTCCATTTCCTGTAGACCTTGACACAAATTTGCCAATCCGTCTTCCATTCTCCCAGGTTTTGAATGGTAGATATGGAAGACATTTCTCTCTTACAAAACTTAATAACTAAATCCAACAAACTTCTCTTATAGAACTCTCGTTCTAGGGCTTCCTATTATTTTAATAGATAGTGAACTTCTCGATATGTCATATATTGGGAGAAGAAAAAAATCAAAAGCTTTACTTTTGTCAGTTCAGTGAAACATCAAACCAGAACAGTAATCAACGGCAACAATGCTAATTTTTATAATTCATATTTGAAAAGTCGTATATGTCAACTATACATCTACAAAATCTTTTGGCTTATAAAATGGCGAATTCACATCGAAATACTACTATCTTAATTAGACTGAAAGATTAGTTCACCTAGAAGACAATATTTTTTAATCAGATTCTATTCATATAAAATATGTCCTTGATACATCTAATCTGTAGTAACTTCGATTGCAGGCATGGTATGTAAAGAACGAAGAATTGATGCTGTCTTCAACATCTGCATACAGTTACTACAGATCATCAAAATCCGAAACCAAACTATCATCAAATGATATAGTCCCGTCGATAAATCAATAGACAACAATCAATTCAGGTCCATTAATCTCCCCCGATCAAAATTACTACGATTTCCAATTGAGACTGCAGGTCTCTATAGTATTATATAAAGGTTTTCATTTTGATGAAACAGATTTCATAAAGAGACTTCCAGTCTCAATTAGATACATTATACAGAACAAACATACTATGTTTAAAAGGTATATCCCGACAATTGTTCTATCTACACAACAACATCTCGGTTATTGCTTTGATTTACATGTTTCATCTGGAATCTGAGTCTATTTCATCTATACTTCTGTGTTTCTAAAATAACAGCTCTCCGCACAGATTTTAAAATCCAGAACTTTTCTCCAGCACAAATCGCCTTGATAGACATTGTAAAATCTCTGCATCTGGATTTATCGATCACACTGATCAAATGCAGAGATCATCACGACTGTTCTCCAGAACCAAAAAATATGCAGGTCGACTTTTCTCTTTTCCCATCTTCAACTATATATGTATATCACGGGATATTGGTAGCGTTGTTTTGATATAAAATTAATGAAAGATTATGATGAATAATATAAATATTTGAAGATGAATTAGACCAAATTTGTATGCCTAAAATACCCTTAATGAAAATTAGAATGTTAGTGAAAAAGCAATGACATATTTCGTAATATACCACATGAGAAAAGTTTAAACATTGAAGTGAACCTTAATTAATAGTATGGATATCAAAAAAATTAATTCTTTAAAAACTATTTAAAAGAAACTAGGTGTGTTGCTCGCGCCTTGCGCGAGCCAAAGTACATCAATCCTAAATTTGATAACATTTGAAGAATAATACATATATATATACAACTATATAATATTATCTTATATTTGTTTAGATATATTTAACATTTGCAGTTATAATATGCTTTTCAATTTACATACTAAATTTGTATATCCAATATATAAAAAAGTTGAATTTAAATACTCTAAAAAAAGATACTTCTAAATTAATATAAATAAATAGCTCAGTAGATTCAACAATTTCTTTTAATGTCTTTTTAGAATTTTTAGACTTATTCATATTTTTACTTTCAGTTTTCTACTTATTCTATGAATTATTCTTTCTCTCCATTCATCTCTTCAGACTTTTCTCTTTTTTATTATTATTTTATCAATTATTCTTTTTTTGGTATACTACAATACAGACAAACAACAACTCATCAAATGGTCACAACGTGTAATGAACAACGCATATATGTTCAAATAAAAGAGTCAGAGTGTGAATAAAACATATATTTTGATTAACACACTCCAAGGGTAAATCACAAAATTAACCTCGACCTGAAATCACCGACCTCAGCAACCAGATGATTCAGTATGACCTGGATAGAAAGCGTAGATGAAATGGTAATATTCTTATCCCAAAGTTATAAAAACTAAATTAATTACGATAATGCCATTAAAACAAAATAAGTATATAATAATATAACACAAATGACAATACTTTAATGAGTATCGATGATATCCCATCTAATTACACAAATCACCACGCTGTTAGAACAGTTCATCCAATCAGCACAAATCTTATCCGCCATCGCTTGAGACGAACACCACTGCCACCGAGAACAATAATAAGAAAAAAACAAATTAAAACGGAGAATCAGATACAGATAACCTAGACAATAACCTTGCATCTGCAATCTCTCTCCTTTTTTTTTACCTCTATCACTCTCTATTATTCCTCTTGTTCTCTATGTCCTCCATCTATCTCTCGCTCTTTCTCTCCCTCTTGTTCTTGTTTTCGACTCTCTCTCTCTCTCTCTCTCTCTCTCTCTCTCTCTCTCTCTCTCTTATTTAAAGAAAAATCTTAATTTCAACCCACCCACTTAATCATTCAAGAAGACTCCAAAAAAAAAATTTAACATATTATTCAAGATCAATCGATTGAAACAGTACTTTAAGCATCAAACTTTATTATTTTCTCTCACCCCCTTTCTCTCCTTTTAATTCTCTCCTACCTATTTTCCTCTCCCTCCTCTCTCTCCTCTCTCCCCTTTCTCTTCCCCTCCCTCCCTCCTCCCTCCTTTCCCTACCCCTACCCCCTTCTCTCTCTCTATCTCTCTTTCTCTCTCTCTCTCTCTCTACATAAAAATCTTAGTTTCAACTAACCCATTTAATCACTCAGAAAGACTACCTACTTCACTAAGTCGTGGATGGTAGCTCTAAAAGAAAAATAATCTGACATATTATTCAAGATCAATCGACTGAAACAGCGCTTTGAGCATCGAGCTTTATTATTTTCTCTCTCCCTCTGTCTCTCCCTTTAATTCTCCCGTACCTATTTCTCTCTCCCTCCTCTTTCTCATTTCTCTCTCCCTTTCTCTCTCTCTCTCTCTCTCTCTCTCTCTCTCTCTCTCTCTCTCTCTCTCTCTCTCTGCATAAAAATCTTAGTTTCAACTAACCCACTTAATCACTCAAGAAGACTACCTACTTCACTAAGTCGTGGTTGGTAGCTCTAAAAGAAAAATAACCTGACATATTATTCAAGATCAATCGACTGAAGCAGCGTTTTGAGCATCGAGCTTTATTATTTTCTCTCTCCCTCTGTCTCTCCCTTTAATTCTCTCCTACATATTTCTCTCTCCCTCCTCTCTCTCTCCTTTCTCTATACCTTTCTCTCTCTCTCTCTCTCTCTCTCTCTCTCTCTCTATCTCTCTCTCTCTCTTTTGCTCTCTCCTTCTCCTTCTTGTTCTTGTTTTCGAAGTAGATTTTCACTCTTTATCTCTCTTGCTTGTACTTAAACACAACATATACAGCTTATAAAGATAAGGGTAGAAAACATAATATATTTTAGAACTCAAAGAAAAAGAATCTAACATATTATTCAAGATCAATCGACTGAATGCTTTGAGCATCCAACTTTATTATTTCCTCTCTCCCTCTTTCTCTCCTTTTAACTCTCCCCTATCTCTCTCTCTCTCTCTCTCTCTCTCTCTCTCTCTCTCTCTCTCACACACACACACACGCACACACACACACACACACATTAGTATTCTTGATCTCTCACTCTCAAGATTCATATTCTTGATCTACAAAAATATGTGATCGAAACTTTAACACATTTCATGATACCTCTAACTGTTCTATCCAAAGTCTTAAGACAATGTTTGCAAATCCATCCCTACCTTCACTTCGGTTGGCTCCATCTCTTCGATTGCCCAAAACACCTGATCCAGAACAGCAAATCACTGAGAGGCTTAAAGTACTGAATATACAAATCCAATAAAAGAGAAATAAGATCGCTTCTTCGAGTTCCGTTATGACTAAAGAACATGGAATGTGAACGTTGCGCATACCTGGGGACATCTCGACGTTATCTTAGATGGCTAAATGAACAAATTTTCTAGAAACCCAAAAGATAAACAGAATCAAACCTCGTCGAAATGATATTCCACAAGGATGTCTTTTCTTTACAATCGGACTTTGTTCCGCCTTAATAAATCAAGAATATTTCTATACAGCAAAAAAAAAAAAAAAATCAAGAATGAAACATTCGACTATGTGGAAAAAAAAACCGATTATAGAGCATGAGTGATCTACTGTACCTCGACTTTCTATTACGGTTAATCTAATAATTCTTTAAACAAATGGAACGATGTTTTAGAAAATACGAATATCTTGAGTACCTCTTTGTTTAAGCAAAACTTATTTAGACTAACTAATTCTTTTATTAAACTTGTTTTAGAATTTAGAGACATATTTAAAATCCTAATCTTTAAGAAATTTTGTGAATACTACCCAATCATTTCTCTAATATAATTTATTATTTAAAACAGATATGAAATCATTATGAAATTCATTATTTTTTTGCTTAACGGTTTACTATTAAAATCAGTGATTGGGTTATATTTACCAACCACGATATTGAAATCTAACACACACACTACATATTTTAAATCCATATATCAACTCTAACATTTAGAAAACAAATGAGATCATCGAGTGAAACATATAATGGATATTTTAATCTCTTTTTTTATATATTGTGGCCTCTTCTTAGACCACCAACACATTGAATGGGTATTTTAATTGCATCAACTAAATCTATGTAAAAATTATGAAATATATAACTTTATTAAATGAAAAAAGCAAAATAAATATATATATATATATGTCATATTGTAACAATCGTACAAAAAGCGACACTTTAAATCTAAACAGAATAACTAAAATCAGTCAACATGATCTGATACAAAATCATAAACAGCATTCTAAAATCCAAGAGGTTCTACAACATCACCAGAATAGGGAAGATCCAAATCTACACTCGCAATGCCTCCTTCGATGCCCACCCACTCGCCTCCATAATAGCACAAACGATCACGAATTCACGATCATCAGACCCTAATCCTAAACCAAAAAGTTTTTGTTATTGTAGTTGTTGTTCTCTTTCTTTTTTCACACACAAATCAGCATTCGACTTGCATTTGTTTAAGAAATGTTGAGACCAAAATTTGAAAAGAACGATGACAAACACTGTTTTTTAATCAAGTTTTCTTCTTGGTCATGGAACACATTTAAGTTACCAAAAGGCTTCATAAATCAATAATGTTTTAGATACAAAAGTCATCTAATGATATACATTGGTTCTGCAGGAGTATTACTTTCTCATCATCCCATCATTACCAATTTACCATGGAAGCAAAAGAAGAAGAATGCCGAGAGCATTGTCCATTGTTGTTGTTCTTCTTCTTGTTCAGAATCTCGTTTTCCACTCCTAATGTACTAATCTGCTATTGAACAAAACTTTAATCGACACTTTTGCCTTCTTCATGTAAAGCTCATATGTCTCTCTCCACAGCCACGAGTTGCTTCTCCTTCTGCATATCATTGATCAGCTTGGTTAAGGAAATTTTAGGCACTATTATAGCAACTGGTTCTGGTTCGTCCACCTCCATCGTGGTTGCAAAAGAAGATATAGTATCGCTGGTTTTTGCTGGGAGGAACAATGGTTCTAAATAGTTTGGCTTGAGTTCTTGTAGTTTATCACATAGTCAAATTGCCGCTTGTCTTTGTATGGAATGAGAGGAAGTGAAGTTTCTTTGTTTAGGACATAGAGAGGAAGACATTTTCTCTCAAACTCTCTAAAACTCTCGAGGGGACTCGTAAAGCTACGAAGCTGGACATAAAGCATAAATTGTTAAAACTTGTATTTAGAATTTTATTTATCTGAGATACAGTTAAACCATACAGAATGCTAAGAACAAAAAAATAATAATAGCCAAAACACAGCAAACAAAACAAAGAGGAACTTTAAAATAACTAATACCCCAATTAACTCTTTGAATAGGGATGTACTCTTTAAATAGGATTGTATGAAGAAGTACCAAATTGTTGTATCACGTTATTCTCAAGAATCCATGGCTACTCTGTGAGCATTTCTACAATATGCATTAAATGCTTCATATAACAATGACTATTATAACAGAGCAAAAATATGAAAATACAATATCAAATTATGACATGCATTATAAAAATTAAAACATGTAACTTATGCCGGAAGAAAATAGAGATTTGGATTTTACTTTGAAAAGAAAGAATCAGATGTTAATTTTGGCTGAGTATCTTTGCATCTTCAGGCGAAGTCACTTCTGTCACTGACCCTTCTGTACTTTTCTTCTTATGCACATCTTTCATCTTATTCTTATCTTTTTCCTGCTTTTTAGACTCCATCCTCTAGTTTAATTTAATCGAAACACAAATCATTATTCGTAGCACACGCCAAGGCTATTAACTGAGGGCACATAACTCCTCTTTTTGCAAACATATATCCTTGTAGACTAACGACACATATCCCTAGAGAAAAACAGCCAAACAAATATATTTATTGAAAGAAACAGTCATCAAGAAAATAGACACACATGAATCGAGTATGCTTGTTTACTTAAAAATGTTAGAAAGAAAACAGAATAATATGTATCTAGATTCACAAGTCAAACGGAATCATACATATAGATATTATTTGCTATCTCTAAACTGTTAGTAAAAAGGCTCTCGATGTTTCCTACAAACAACAACAACAGAAATCAGAGTAGTTAGGTTATATGGTGAATCAAAATTATCAAGACGAAATAAGTAAAAAGATATTAATATATCCTGTAAAAGAACAAAAATAATAAAGTTCATACGAAGATTAGTGTTATCAAATTAGGCATGTCTAAATGAAAAAAATAATCGAATAACCTACAAATTTTTCTGTTTTAGATCTGATGGCTAACTTGCTCGTTTCGTTTTACTATTTTTCTCACGATCTGAAAAAAAGCGAAAACAGTTTCATATCAAATTTGAGAAAATCAAGATATGTATGAACTAATTACGATCACGAAACCAAAACTGTATCCACTTGCGTTCATATCAAACAAATCATGGAACAAAACTATTGAGAAACAACGAAAAACAAATTTGAGTTAGAACAAACAACAATAGCAATATACCCGAAAGGCGACAAACAATATATATAGTAAAAGCGATTAGGGTTTTTATTAGCTATAAAACCCTAAAGCAAAAACCAAAAAATTAAACATATAGCCAATATGAGAAGAGATACACAATATTTATAAGAGAAGTGATTTAGGTTTAAGCATCTATTCGAAAATATAGAATATACGCTTTTGATTAATCGATATAAACAAATAATAGTATAGATTTAAGCATTTATATCACATAAACAATAAAAGGAATTTAATACCAATTTAACAATCCGAATAAAATCATGATGTTTTCACCCAAACCGGTAGTCGTGTTAAAATTTAATTCAAATGCATCTTTTGAGTATTATAAGCGTCGAGAGATGAACTTGTTTCTCTCGTGGAGTTAGGTTCCGCTAATGTGATGCGTTTGTATGTCAAACACAACATATATATACTGGGAAAAAGCTTGAAGACTATAAGTTGTAACTCACGGAGAACAAAAAGTATCTCGTATAAGAGGCAACACACAAAAAAACAAAGACAAAAACATCCATCACTACATACTAAGACATGGTGTGAGTCGTTTACTGAAGTATTTTTGTTTTCTCCATTTTTCTGGGTAATGCTTCCACAAATTGCACAAGTAGGTAAGCAAAACCAGACCAAAGATAATATCTTTACATATATATCTCTCTCTACTTGAAAGCATCTGAAGCAGAGCAAAGGAAGTCCAAGAACGCTGTCCCTTTCGATAGACCTTTACCTGTCAACAGCTCAAAATCTAACAGCAGCAAGAACCCTATCACCGCCGCTTTCCCGTTAATCACTTCGTTCTTCGCTGAGAAACCAAATCCTTTAGAACCCTCGGCCACCACCATTTCCACCTGATTCACAAATTGTTCATCACTCATTTCATGTCTATCTTTTTTATTTACCTCGTCTACATTGACATTCGTTGCTGTAACTCCAGGCTGAGCTTTTCCACTGAAGATGATCTCGGCCGCTGCATCGGTTTTCCTGTTGTCTCTAATGCTGATGTAGATGTTTTCTTCATCAAATTTGACAGAGTACACAAATAGTTCTCAGTGCAGTTGTCAAGACTCTAAGAACCGGCTTTTTTGGGTACCATTCTCAGATTTCTCCGGTTCTAAAATCAAATGTACTATTCGTTGATGGGCACACAATGCAACCATCCTGTTGTAAATGGAAAATAAGAGAGGAACAATATAATGTTAGAGAAATAAAAAAATTAGTGATCGGAAAGTAGTAATAAATTAAGACGCTATGCATTTTAGTCGTAGATGAAAACCATAACAAAAAAAACACTGTGAACATGGCATTCATAGCATGTGATGTACAACATTTTTATAAAGCGAACCTTTCACATACAATATTCGTAACATCTCAGGTGACTAACTGATTTAGTGAGAAATCAAGTAATTTTCAACATAGCAAAAATTTAACAGATCCAAACAATCTTATATAGCATTTATCATAACCACATTTCTTAATGGGGTAATACAAAACGTTCTTAATCTAACTCTGTGTACACATTTACATTTCTGTAGAATCACATGATACCAAAGCTTAGGCAGACCGGAATCGAAACCTATTAATGTCTACTGATTTGGAAATAACTCAATCCATGTGGTGATTACTGATTAAGAAGGTGAAGAGATCTATCCCATAAGGGTCACTTTCCTAAAGCTATCAATCAACTCGGTCGAGCATTTTCACAAACACCGTACAAATTCCAACGACGAAGAAATATCAAACGGCAGAAATAATAAAAACAATAAAAGACGGAGAAACCTGAGTTAGCTTAACAATGAGAATTCCCCAACTGTACGCTCCTTCCGCCGGAGAAGGATTCACAATCGCGAACACGTCGTTCTTGTACCAAAGCAGCAATATCGTCTCATCGTCTTGAATAATCACTCTCCGTTCACCTTTCAAAAGGGCCGATAACGGCACAACCGGTACGCAGTTACTTCCAGAGGAAGTAACAGAGGAAGAAGATACTTCCGTAGCAAATCACAATAGATTCAATATCATAACTAAGAAAGCAAAATTTTCAGGAGTAGTATAGACCATTGTACCTCCAATGTAGCGTTTGCATCTCGAACAGCAGCATTTGGCTTCTTCAACATAACGGAGACGCTAGCTGAAATACAAATAAAGACAATGAGGCACCAAAAAACCATTTGATAGAAGTTAAATGAACAAAATCGTCTTATACTCACCTCTGTTTCCATACATAATGGCTGATGTCGGGTTAAAAATTACTGACTGAGTTAGATGCTCAATGGCTTCATCAAACTTTCCTTCAGAGAGCTTCTTGAGCAGCTTCACGGTTCTCATCAGTCACCTCCATTGATGCATCCCCATCTGTGTCAAAACCAAGGGAGTTAAGAGATATAATCAGAGAGATATTAGTAATATCGAAACTGAGGTTTCGGTCGTATAACCTTTTAGGAAGATCATTGTCGGGTTCAGCAGTGTCTCCTTCAAGATCTACATCAGATTCAACAATCGCTTCATCCTCTTCTTCTTCCTCCACTTTGGGCTTCGGTTTACTCCATATAACCATCACTCTCTTCTTCCACTACGAAACTCCTCTGTTAATCAGAACCAATCAATCAAATTACAAAATCTTCTGCAAAATATAAACGAATTCAGACAAACATACAGCTTCGGTGTCTTTGTGTTCTTCATCAGCACCAAGACTGAAATCATGCGGTGTACAAAAAAAACATCAGAAGGAGAATAAACCACAGAACACTACTAAAATAAACCCAAAATTCTCGGACCCTCAAAAGTACAATAGAATAGACTCACAGATCAAAGATACAAAAAAAAGTTCAAATCAAGGAATTTAAAACCAAAGCGTGACTTTTCTTCAACAAAAGGGAAAAGCGGATATCAATTTCACGAAATTTCAGTGAGATTCAGAAAATAAAGCACTATCCACAAACATAGACTCAAAGATCAATACTTTCTGATCCCAACCACCACAGATAAAAACTAAAGCATAAAAAAAGATGATTAGATCAAAGCAAACAAAGTTAGAGAAGATGAAAAGTACTACCTCTTGAGGTACTCGCGGATGAAACAGAGCGTAGGTGTAGAGAGAAGGGAAGGGTACACTAATCAATGAAGGCCTTGAGCTCACTAAGCTTCGTGGAATCCATCTTTGCTTCCGATTGGAGAGAGAGAAGGACATAGACAGAAAGAGTGTGCATTTGATTTTCTTTCTCCATATACCTTTCAACAAACCAAAAAAGATCAGACTCATACCAAATAAAACAAAAATAAGCCTAGTCAATAAAATATATCGTGTTCATCTTTGTCTGGATTAAAAGGAGAAGAAGAGGGCTTCGATTCTTACCAGTATAATGAATATCATGTAGTCTGATAGACGTGAAAGACAAACATAAGGATAAAACAAACATACCTTTCTGTTTGACCTTTTAGGGCTGGCATTAGTTGATTATCTTTCTCCATATACCCTAAAATAAAAATCGATAAATCATACGCCAAATATAAGAAGAAACGAATAAATTATGATATGCATTAACTAAATTAAACACTCAAAAGCAGAAGAAGAAGGTTTGGATTCTTACCAATAATCGTGAATATCATGTCATCTGAAGCTCGATGTGAAGAAGAAACATAAAAAACATACCTTTTGTTTGATTTTTTAGGGCTAGCTTTTGTTGATTATCCTTTCTGCATATATCATAAAACAAAAACTTACAAAATCAGTCTCATACACCAAATATAACAAAAACAAACAAACAATAATATGCATGAACTAAACTAAACCTACAGGAAAATCTATATGAACGAAATTAAACCTACGGCTGCAAGAAAAATAAAAATGGCTAAAGAGGATTACACTATTTATAGAAAAATATATTTAGGGTTTACACAAAATAATATTTGGTTTACAATGAATAATTTTGTGGGCTACAGCCCAAAATTAAAATCAAAATCAATAACACTAAACCGAAAATTAGATCACGATTTTCATTAAGGGTATAATTGGAAAAATCAATGGCTAAAGTATGGTGAGAGCGAACGTAGGAGCGCCACATCGGAAATCTACTTCCTAAATAATAGTATAGATTGAAAAAAAAATTTCTAATAAACAGAAAAACTGTCGGCCCTCCTCTTCTCCGCCACATCCAACTTAAAAACTATCATCCCTCTGTCGTCCTCATCCTTCACCGGCGTCCTTCTCTTCCATCGGTGTGCAATTAATCAAAGTCCGCGATTTTTCCTATTTCCTCCTCTTCCTTATTTCTTCCACATCCACTTTTTTTGCCGCATCTTCATCCTTCGCCGACGTCCTCCTCCTCCATCATCGTCCTCTTCTGCAGGTATCATCGTCCACTTGGTAACTGATTTTCGATATTCAATTTTTGTTCTTTTTTCCTTTTTTTGCTTCCTTTTCAACCTAGAGGATAAAATTGTTTTTGAGAATCTGATTTTTGTAGATAAAGCAGCCCGACAGTTTTTTTCCAAATTTTTCTGAATTGGTAGAAAACATATTCTACCGTAGAAGACGGCTTCTACCATTAATAGACAATAGAGTAAATGACAGAATATATATTCTACCATCGGTAGATAATAGTGAAAATAGTAGAATATATATTCTACGACTAGCAGATGATAGAGCAATAAGCAGAATACGTATTTTGCCAAATCGTAGATGGTAGAATTTAAATTCTAAAAGAAGAAAAGAAAATTTATTTTTTTAAACAATTTTTTTCATAAATAAATAGTTTTTTGCTTTTATGTATTTTTCACAATATAATCTGATTTTTTTAGATTTTAAAATAAATTTATTAGAAATTTTTAATATTTTTGTTAGTGTTATTTAGTCAAAAATTGACAAAAATTTAATAAAATTTAGTGAGACAATAAGTTAATTTTTTTTACCTATTTTCATAACTTTCCCTATTTTTTTTCTCACAAAAACCCAAAACTCCTCAAGTCTCCCTCTACTCCTTCCCAATTCTTCGGTTAAAATTTTCCAATCTATCCACTTCTCTAACCCTAAAACCCTAATTTCACCTCCGCATAATCGCACTCGACGATTCCGTTTCATCTAATTCGTTATTTGATCTGATCTGACTTTTTCGATCAGTAATCGGATCTAGGTTTTTAAATCCGAATCAGAAACTGTAAATTCCCAAAATTTGATTATGAGGAAGAGAGAGAGAGAGAACCCTTGTTCGCTTTGCGGGCATTATCATAAGTACGAGGAAGGAGAAGTCTGTGGAATCTGTGGCCACCGTATGCCGGATCCCTCCCATGTGGTGGCACCGCAAGTCCACGTCAGCGCTTTTCCGTCGGAGATCTTGCCGGAGTTTCTTTACCTCGGGAGTTACGACAACGCCTCTCGCTCTGAGCTTCTCAAGACACAGGGAATTTCTCGTGTTCTTAATGTGAGTTTCTTTAATTTATCATAAACCTGTTCAATTCGTAGGAGGCTTAAGCTCAATTAGGTTAAAGTTTGTGAACTAGTTGTGTATGATTGGTTTTATCTTGATCTGATCATTGAATTAGTTTAGTCTTGATCGAAGTGTGGAATTGGTTTATTGAAACATTGACTCATAAGAGATCGTAGGATTTTGCCTTGTAGATGAAATCTTCTTTAATCTTGCTTTATCAATTATCATATACTTAAAAGGGTTTTAAAAAGTATTGAACATTAACATCAAATTCAAATATTGAAAGCATATATGGTTCTGCTTTCTTTCACTTATGGTTTCTGTTTATAGTAATTGCAAAGGAATATGTTACTCGTATTGACTCTGGTTTTTGTTCTTTCTTCTGTTCGAGCAGACGGTTCCCATGTGCCAAAATCTCTACAGGAACTCATTCACTTATCATTGCCTTTCTGATGAAAAAGTCTTACAATTTGATGATGCTATCCAGTTCTTAGGTTTGATTCCTATCTCTACCTCCAAAGCATTGATTTTTTTTCTTCTTTTTCTTGTGTTATTTGGGGTCTAATCCATCTCTTGTGTGTTTCTCCTTGATTTTACTCTGTAGACCAATGTGAGAAGGACAAGGCACGTGTTCTTGTGCACTGCATGTCGGGGAAAAGCAGGTGAATATCATTTATTATCTACTTCTACTATAAATATTTGTGGCTTGTCTTTAGTTTTTTGCAACTTACTATGTCTCATAGTCACATACAATTTTTAGTCTTACTCTCTCTATTCTTAGAGATTTCGGAGCTTTAGTGTTGATTGATCCCTCATGTATATCGGTTACGTTACAGATCACCAGCGGTTGTTATAGCGTACTTGATGAAACGTAGAGGGTGGAGACTCGCTGAGAGTCATCAGTGGGTTAAACAACGGAGACCTACAACTGAAATAGTTCCAGGCAAGTATTCACACTTTTAGGTAGGATTAAGAAACTTGATAATTCTTGAAACTGCTCTGCTTATTTTGTTTTCGTCTTCTCTGCGCAGAGTTCTACCAACAACTGGAGGAGTTTGAGCAGACGATTTTCGGATCAAGAGAAGGGATGATGTCGGCAATGAACATCAACGATGCTCCAACATTTGGTTTTGGTTTCCCTAAGGTTAATATTAATCAACCGCAAGTCCCTGTGTTCAACAATGCTCCTACTTCATCTATATTTTCATCTCCTGCTTCAAGTGTCCCTCCTCAAGAGTTCACTTTTGGAGCAGCTCCAACGAAGCCAACAACCAGTGGTGATATTACTATGGATGGCTCTTAAAATAAACTGAATTTTCATACTCTTTGCAACCAAAAAACATACTAAGGATGTTTTTTTTTTTTTTTTTTTTTTTTTTTTGTAAATGGATATTGATGCATGCTTAAGGGAGTTTGGGTTTGAGTCTTTGAGAGATTACATGAGATGAATCTTTGTTGTTTTGGTGTTGTGCATCTATCTCTCTTCGCTAAAGGAAAGCATCTTTGTCTGGCTTAATCCTCATCCTCCCATGATTATGTACTTATCTTGACAGTGAAACGCCATTACACAAGTTATGCCAATGGACACCAGGCTGGGTCTCGTCTATTTGTCTTGGCCTTCAAATAAAAAAAGCTTAGACATCCAATATATATTTTTGTTCTTTTTAATTAGACGTTCTCAATCTAATATATTATTATTATTTACGAAGTTAGAAATGCCACAATGCTTCTGGAAATATTCGGATTTTAAATTAATTGGTTTGACTTGGTTCGTATTTGGAAATCGATTATACTAATTTAAATTTTATACCGGTTTTCAGATGATGTATCAGTTGGATTTTTTGGAATTTGTCTAATGGACCATTTGAAAAAGTTGGCTGCCTCTCAAAATTACAATACTCGCATATGTCTCACTCATCTAAATAACTGTTTAGGTTTATTTATTTATTATTGACGTGTAGGTTATAGTTTAGGGTTTTGTTTTTGTTTCATGCAGTATGTTTTGTTTCTTACAGTTCTAATTTTGTTTTCTTGGTTTTTCGTTATGTCGCATATAACTTGCAAGAGAGGAGAGCTAATTAGGTTTCATCGTTTCGTTTTGGTTATATAGCTTCCAGGCTTATGGCTGCTGATGGTCGTGAGTTTAGTTTGTAGAAAAGGTATTGCTGCTTAAACTTTTTCCCACTTGAATTCATCGTATGTTGATTACAACTAATGCTTTGTTATAAATTTGTTTTGATTTATTCAATATATTGTTTTTCCCGTTGATGCTGTTTGTTGCTTTGTCTTTCTTTTCGTTTTGGTTATATATATATATATATATCTATTTTTGATTCTATAGTTATATCTCAGTTCATGTTTTGGATTGGTCTACGATGTTGGTTTCTTTGTGGATTTAGTCGTTATATGAAATTGTTTGTTATTTATAAAAGGGATTCTTGCAAAAATGACCTAAAATTTGATTTGAATTGCAAATCTAACCTACAAAAATCACCTTCCCAACATTTGCCATTTTGTGTCCAAACAATCCTTCATAGTTTCAGTTATTCATGAAATTGCCATTGTTTTTAATTAATTTCTTTTATTTTTAGAAATCCAAATGACCAACTAATCCTCATCTTCCTCACTTATTTACGAAAATGCTCCGAAAGTAGACTTCTCTCGATCCGAATGAAGTCTACTAGTCAACGCCCAGGTTAGTTTTGCAATTGACCGCATGAAAAAGTAGACTTCTTTTGGTCCAAATGAAGTCTACTCCATTTCCTTTGATAACAAAAAAAATGGAGTAGACTTCTCGAGTAGACTTCTTTAGAAGCAGGTCATTTTTGCAATTGACCAAACTTTGTAGAGTAGACTTCTCTATGCAAAGTAGACTTCTCAGAGAAGTCTACTTTTCAGAGTAGGCTTCTCCGAGAAGTCTACTTTCGTAAGTAAACTTCTCGCAGGTCATTTTTGCAATTAACCAAAAAGTCAAATATTTTGCAATTGCAAAAATGACCTGCGAGAAGTCTACTTACGAAAGTAGACTTCTCGGAGAAGTCTACTTTTCATAGAGAAGTCTACTAATATTTTGGCAATTGCAAAACTAACCTGCGAGAAGTCTACTTTTATCCGAGAAACCTACTTTTCTTGTTTTTAAAAAAAAATCATTTTTATACAATATATAACAAATTTTTAAGATTTTCGTGATCCTAAGCTTCTGTTATTAAGTTTTCTTGCTTATGTATAAGTTTTGCATGTTTATATTTTATAGGTATAGTCGAATGAGTTTTCATGTTTTATATGATACTTAGCTTATTAAGAGTAGACTTCTTAGTCTACTCTAGAAGTCTACTATGTAGACTTCATCCGACTTTCAGAGAAGTCTACTTATGCAATTTTTTATGTCTAATGTAGTTTGGATTTTGTTCTTTTTTCACAGAGAATGGCTCACATACCCGCTGTTTATGGAGAATGGGTTAAGAGTGAATCAGTGTGGCAGTTCGAGGTGGATAATAGCAAAGGAGGGCGAATGTTGTTCTTAAGAGATGGTTGCACACATGGTGAGCTTCTTGGTGAATGTTGGCAAAGGAGGGCGAATAGCAAAGGAGGGCGAATGTTGTCACCTTTAAGTTATGTAAAATTAATGTCTTTAAGAAGTCTACTCGAGACAATGAGAAGTCCACTTTAGAAGTCTACTCGAGACAAGAGAAGTTTACTCGGTTGACAAGTTATATGATATAAATGAGAGAAATGTCCCTCTGAATCACTTTTAAGTTATGTAAAATTAATGTATTTTAGAAGTCTACTCGAGACAGGAGAAGTCTACTCGAGACAAGAGAAGTATACTCGGTTGACAAGTTATATGATATAAATGGGAGAAATGTCCCTCTGAATCACTTATAAGTTATGTAAAATTAATGTCTTTAAGAAGTCTACTCGAGACATGAGAAGTCTATTTTGTAGAATAGATAAACATATATAATTTAGGAATTTGATACAAAACATTCAATGCAATTCAACATTACATAGAAAATAACCCTCTAAACAAACAAACATTTAAGGATCACTAATTATAAATCTAAAAACTGGCATAAGAAATTACTAGTAAACTAAAATCTCTGAAAATTATGTATGCAACTGAAGTCTGCTTGAGATCGAAAAGTCTACTCGAGAAGTCTGCTCGAGATCGAGAAATCTACATTCAGATCTGCAAAAAAATCAACAAAATTCAGCTCTGCAACAATAACAAAAAATGTAGATCTAAAACAAAATCTATAAAATTTATACAACAATAAACTCAGATCTACAAATATAAACTTAGATCTACAACAATAAGCTCAAATAAAAACTAATAAGCTCGGATCTATAATAATAAAATACTATATGTATAACATTCAGACCTGTACAAAAATCAACAAAATTCAGCTCTGCAATAATAACAAAAAATTAACAAAATCTACAAAATTTATACAACAATAAACTCAGATCTACAAAAATAAACTTAGATCTACAACAATAAGCTCAAATCTATAATAATAAGCTCAGATTTGCAATATGAACACAAAGCAAACAAGAAGAGGAACACAAAATCTCAGATTTGCTTACCACTACCATAACCTGCAAGTGAGAGGAGGTTGAATGCAAGATAGAGAGGATGGAGAGGATATTGATAGCAAGAGAGGAAGGAGAAGGAATTCATGGCCAGAGAGAAGGGAGAAGAGAGAGAGGCGGTTTTTAGATAGAGAGAGACTTTATTGTTAATACAATTAGGTTAATCTCTCCTTATATATGTAGAATAAAATTCGTGTAAGTAGACTTCTCCAAGAAGTCTACTCGAGAAGTCTACTCGAGAAACCGAGAAGTCTACTCGAGAAACCGAGAAGTCTACTCGAGAAGTCTCTTAGTATTGATTTTTATCCTAATTTATCTATGATGATTTAAATTGATTATTTTCTGTCAAATTTTATTTTTAATAGGTGTAAAAAAGTATATATTTGTTGTTATGTATCTAATTTTTTTTTTATCAAATTATCTTTTATGATTTTTAAAATTAATTGTAAACATATTATTAAAGAGTATACTTCTTGGAGAAGTCTACTCGAGAAGTCTACTTAACTTCTCGAGTAGAATTCTCTGGGATAATATAGTAATTGAGGTTTGCGTTTTTTTGTTTGGTCATAAGGGTTAAAGTTGTAATTTCACTACCTCTGTGAGTTATTTTTGTCAAACATGCAATAGAGGGTCTAGTTTTGCATTTCAACTCAAGTTTTGAGTCATATTCAGCAATTCTCCCTTTATAAAATTATCTTAATTTTTTCGTCTTAAACAGTAAGGATACTCGGATGACTATCTTGCTTTTCCATCTACCGAGGAACCAGGACATCATTTTCTCAGAAGATTTTTCACCACCTGGTCATGGATATTATTTTCAAAGGTCTCAGTTTCAGAGTTAGATGGACTACAACAAACACCATCCAGAGTGGAGGCATCTTCCATATACTGAATTCCCAATTTAGTTTGTTTGGCATAGAACATCAGGGAATGGCTACCGCGACGTTATTATAAGTCTAGGAGAAATACGGTAGGACTTCCCTATGTGAAGCCAGAATGTGGTGAGCTCTATTACCTCGGAACATTATTAGCTGTTGCCAGATGACCGACGTGGTTCGAAGATATCAAAACGATTAATGGTGTTATATACTCATCATTCGCTGAAGCCATTGAAGTCTGTTTTGGTTTGGGATTAGTCGAGCGACATTTTCTTACAAATTAACGAATATTATAATGTGTTGGATTTTGGGTTTACGTGTTTTTTACTATGTAGTCTGTGGCTGGTGTTTTTTTAATTTGGTATCTAATATATAATGGGTCTGACTGGTATGTCAGATGAATAACATAATAGCGGAATAACTGAAAAATTACTAGCGGAATGAACTGAACTGAATAATATTTTAGCTGAATAATTGTGAAACGCTGAAAAGCTACTTTTAGTAGATTAATCACGTTTTGTTTTTTTTTTAGTTTTATTTTTAACACGCTAGCGGAATCACGTTTCAAAAACATAAAAAAACGTGAAAACGTGATGAATAACATGAATGGTAAAAAATAACAGAATCAAGTTTCCAAAACGTGAAAACGTGAAAAAGCTGCATACCATTCAAACCCAATATTTTAATTTACTGTCTTATTATGTATGCCATTGTCGATCATCATTTTACCACGTAATTTATACAGTATGGTTGTGTCGTTTTTGACTTATATGTTTGTGTTTGGTTGAAAAAGATGAGATCCATCATATTGGTTTGTTAGAATTTTCGTCATAAGTTTTATGAGATTGTAAAAAATATTATCGTTGGAATGTATAAATGTTAACATGAACTCTCGCGTATGGAGTTTTGGCTTCGATAAAGACTCTATGATATTTAAGGCATTTCTTGGGTGGAATGGAATGATATTTACAACATAACTTCAAGAATATTTGTGTCATGCAAATTTTCGAGAATATCATGTGACATGTGTTATATATATTAAGATTTGTTTCAATCTCTATCTTTATCGAAATTATTACTTTTTGAATATTTATCCTTATCAGATTTCTCTATAAATGTTATATATTTATTTTAGGGGTGTAAGTATTATCGTGAGAACGTATACATGTTAACATGAAATATGGTGTATGAAATTTTGGATTCGATAAAGACTATGACATTTAAGACTTTTCTTGGGTGGGATGATATTTGCAATACGGCATCAAGAATATTTTGTGTCATGCAAAATTTCAAGAATATCCTGTAACATATGTTATATATATATATATATATATTAAGATTTGTTCAGATATTTATCCTTATCAAAATTGTTACTTTAGAAGTTTTATCCTTATCTAAATTTATCTAAAAATGTTATATATTTATATTAAGGATATCAGTCTTATATATGTAATGTATTGGGAAATATACCATACATTATAATGTCGGTTATAATTAATGGTGAATACTTATTTCAAATAAAATGTTAGGATAATAGCGTAGCTGTGTAGAGCATTGAAAAATATTATGTATCATACCTTATATATATTTTAAAGATTTATTCCAATATTCATTTTTACCGATATTGTTACTGTGTGCATGTTTGCCATTAATAACAAAATTTTACAAAATATTATATATCTATATTTGAGATATATATATATATTATATATTTATCATGTTTTGGGAAATAAACTATAAGTCTTATTGTTGGTCATATTTAATTACTTAACTTTTTGGTGATTATTTTTCTTGAAAAATTATTGTGATAATAGCATAATTGTTTAAAGTCTTTGGCCTTTGAATATATATATAGGATATAGATATCTCCCAACTCTGACTATAAGTTACAAAGAAACACGATCAAAAAATTTCACTTTGATTAAGAGAGCTTACAGAAAGCCCTAAATTATTAGGTTGATATTTATAAAGAGAATTGACATTATTCGGCTTTGATAATATTTATTTTCAAGAGAAAACCTGGTTCTTTGGTTGACATAAAAGATTTAACTCCACAGACTGATCGCTATAAGATAAAAGTTTGTGTACTTAAGGTTTGGGTTAGAACTGGGAAGATGATGGATGTCGTGTTCGTTGATGCACATGTGAGTTTTTTACGAATTTTCTGATAAAATTATTGTCGTATTACTGTGTTGCATCTTCTTAACACTTCTAAATAATTATCAAGGGTGTGCACGTACGTGCTACTCTTGATAAGAACTGTGTCAAGAAGTTTCAGGATAAGCTGGTTTATGGTGGTGTATACATCGTCGATACATTCAAGGTCTTTGAGTACAAGAGTGATTATCGGACAAGTCGTCATCCTTATAAAACTTATTTTTATAACACCACCGAGTTGAGTGATTGTCATGATTTTCCGAATACCTTTCCCGAGAAATATTTTAGGACATTCGGTGAGATTTTGTCTACCGATTTGGATAAGTCGTACTTGATAGGTAAATGTTTGAAAGCATCTATTTATTTTGCTTACGTATCCATATGATTACTAAGGACAGATTAATATTTGTAGATGTGATATGTCAAGTCGTTAGTTTAGGAACCGTTGATCAGGTTATGGCCCAGGGGAAAATCAGCATGAGGTTTAAATTTACTCTTCGTGATACAAGGTATGATAATTTGATTTGTGTGTATATTTGTTATTTTTTCAATTTTTATTTATACGTGGTTGTTTTCATGATGTGGCTGTAGTGATCTTCGTTTGATGTGCACTTTATAGGACGATTACGCTACAGCGATGGCTGATTATGTAGCTGCACATGCTGACACTGTTGTTGTGTGTGTCATTAGACTTACATGCATTAGAGAATACAAAGGTTTGTCTAACATGATCTTTGCTGCGTAGCTGAATATGTAATATCTTACTGGAATGAGTTTATTAAAATTTACTTTTAAGTGTAGGTGAAATTAGTATCTCCAACTCTTATAGCTCGACTAAGATTCTGTTTAATCCGAACACGACTCTTGCGAAGAGTTTTATTAATGGGTATGTTTATTTTGGCTACTATGTTGTTTTTAGTATATTCTTTGTATTCTGGTGTTTTGTTAGATTGTGTGTATCTAAGAATTTTATGTATTATTTTAGGCTGTCTGCTTATAAATTTAGCCTTGAGCCTTCTAATGATTTTGAGTCCACGGAGGTCTTTTTGCCCATGTATAATGATTTCTTCGTTAAGACTGCTGGGAAGTCTTTAAGAGCTGTACACGAACCAACTGAGGTAGTGTTTAGTATATTATTATTTAGGTTTTCGTTTGTCACTGCTCGATCTATTTAGTGATATTATTTTATATGTTGGTATAGGTTGGGAAGTGTATTGTTATGGTTAGGATCATCTCTATTGGTAACAATGGCAAGTGGTATTATATTGCTTGTAAGAAGTGCAATAAGAAGGTTTTTCCTTACCCCGATAAGGTGGATAGTCAGGGATTGCCATTATGGAAGTGTAATGAGTGTAATACAAACGTTTCATCGGTTGTTGCAAGGTATTTTAGATGACAATTTATCTTCTTCATTTTGTATCAATTGTAGTTATCTAAGTGTTCTAATCATTGTCGTTTTATCTTATATACTTAGTTACTTTTTGGTTCTCGATGTGACCAATTTGGAGGGTACTCCTTCAAAGGTTTCTTTCTTTGATAAGATGGCGGTTAATTTTTTTGATAAGACGGCAGAGGAGCTATATGAGGATGTCGATGATGTATGTATTTATTTGGAGGTGCTTTTTTATAATTATATATATATATATATATTTTTATGTTTTATGATCCTCGAACTTTTTCTGTTTTGTTAGGGGGATGATCCGGAGATGCCATTTGCTATTAGGAATTTGATTGGAAAGGACATGTTTTTCAAGATTTCTATAACTAAAAAACATATTGCTATGAAGTCCTCTTCTTATGTGGTTGAGATATTATCAAATGATGATGACTTAATTTCTAATTTTGATGAGGCATTTCATGCACGGGTGAGTTTTAGTATCATGTGTCAGAGTATTACATTTATATATTAACTGGTTCATTATTTTAGATAAATAAATGTTGTAGGCTCCGATAAGTTACTCTGGTGTAGCAGAAGCTTCAAGTGATTCTTTGTTGTCTACACCTGATGCTTCTCTCAAGCGAAGCTTGGCTGATACTAGAAGTGCGGTTAAGAGTAGTTTGCCGAAGAGAATGGATACTAAATGATGCTTACATTAATATATGAACTTTTGTTTTTTTGCTTTGGTTTTTAAAATTTTGGGTAATTTTGTTAGAGGGTGATCTTCTATCTTCATTAATTTTTATGACTTTACAAGTCGGAATAAGTATGATTTTTATATTATGGTTATCGTTTGATTGTTTATTATCTATTAAAATTATTCAGATGATTTTGTACGATAAGAGTTACAGGGACTATAAACTATGATTAACATTAGAATATAACCACTTTAAGTTATTTAGAATTATATTATATACTATATATTTTTATATTGTTTTGAAGTATAAACGAATTCGTACATATATAGTTATATAAGTTATTGTTCACTATATAATTGGTTAATTATACATTAGCCTGAATTATGCAAATAAGTACCAGCATAATTAATTTAATTTAAGCCTAGGTTAATTATACATTAGCCTGTATTATGCAAACAAGTACCAGCATATTGAATTTAATTTAAGTCTAGATAAGTGTAAGCATATCTAAAATATACAGAAGATTTACTTTTTTATTTGTTTGTTTACTAAAACGATATATGTAAAATAAGGTTCGATATATATATATATATATATAGAGAGAGAGAGAGAGAGAGAGAGAGAGAGAGAGAGAGAGAGAGAGAGAGAGAGAGAGAGAGAGAGAGAGAGAGAGAGAGAAAGATTGAAAGAAGAGATATATTGTCCTGTGCTCAGAAATCATGGCTCTTTTCGGTGTTGCAGATCTTGAATCCTTGAATTCTGAGACTGATATTAGGGTTAAAGTTTTTCGTATCTTCACAAATTTTTATGAAGGTGAAAGTGTGTGTAATATGATATTAGTTGATGATAAGGTAAGATAGATTTGTATCTTCTTGTTATGTTTATTTTTTGGTGGTTTTATTGTTAAGATCTGATAAGTTTTTGTTCAAAAATTATTTGGTTAGGATGATAGAATCCATGCATTGTTGGACGAAGTTTTCAAAGAATTGTTTGTTGCAACTATCATAGAAGGTGATTGGATTGTTCTGGTGGATTTTGACCTTACGTCGGTTACTGGTGATCTGTTATACACTACTCATTCGTTTAGGATTGAGAGTAGAAAGAGAACTGCGTTTGTTAAGCAGCCTTCGGGAGACAATTCCTATTATTTCTCCTATGTTGACTTGGAATCGATCATTGATGGTATACGTGAATCAAAAGTCTGCATTGGTGAGATATTGTTTTACTTTGTATGTTTTTTTTACTTTTTGATTGAGAACTCTGAAGGTTTGCTTTTTGTGCATATTTTTATTCTACATCCATAATACATGATTATCCTTTTTATAGATGTAATGGGGCAAATTGCAAGTGCTGGGAATCATGTTGATAGTCTCACGGATCATCAAAACCGATTCGGTGATATATATCTAGAACTTCAGAATGAAAGGTTTTTGTTTTGGATATAGTTGGTTATAATTTTAATTACTTATCTAATTTTATTTTGTATCTGGCATGTCTTACATTGTATGTGGTATTTTGTAGGGGTGTACGTTTACCAGTGTTGTTAAGGAGCGATCTATCTGCTAACGTTCTTGCGAGTCTGAGCAAATGCATCCATAATGTTATTATATCTGTTGTTCGGTTAGTGAGGATTGAACGATATAATGGTGGTCTCATAGCTTTGACAATTTGTGATGTTTTGCAAATTTATCTGGAGCCTCGCTGTCGAGAAGTTGATGATCTTTGCAATTCTTTCATTGCAAATGAGGACCTATAGTTGTAATGTGGTCGTTTTGTTAAGTATTGGGTTTTTTGTTATATATCAAGCATTGATATTTTTATGATCTGTGGTACGTGTATGTAACGCATACATGGATTATGCCACATAAAGCAACTTGCAGTTATAATTAGAGGTTACATCGCCTGCTTTGAAATCTCAATCTCGAGAATATGTTTTTATGGTTTTTTGTAATTTAATGATTTATAAGACTTATAATATTGAGAAATTATCTAATAAATATATGAATACTATTTATCTATATTTGTCAAATGTATTTATTTACGATTTCTTAGGATCATAATTTTAGAAAACTAAAAAAATTGATTGTTGGTTTAAAATTAAAATTAATGTTTATATTGAAACAAATATAATTATTCTTGTGTGGTTTTTATTTGGCATCGATATTGGTTATGAGACTTAGAAAAACCCTAGCCTATAATTACTAACCATGTCATTCATTTTTTGAACATGTTTTGTATGTACCTTGGGTATATCAATTAGTTGTTGTTCTAGAATCATTGTTCTTATAGTTTATGATATTGTCTTTGGTGGATAGTTTCTTTATGTTCTGATCTAAAAAATATTCTCTATTGCTTTATAAGGATTATAATATTTTAATGCTTATTGGAAAATGGGCCGTCTAAGCTTATACCCTATTAATATTATGTAATAAATAATTTAAGATTTATAATGTTTAGTTTAGATAACTACTCCATCTTAATTTAAATTTATCTTCGAAAATAATTAATGTCGATCTTTTGTTGGTTAGATTGGAACAAATAAAATGTTACTTTGACTTGGGTAAACCATAAGTATCTTTTCCCAATATACTTGGGCCAAAGTTAGATAACGATTTTGGTAATACCGACACCATGTTGGAATGTGGGGGTGTCTTTTAATAAGAAACTAATTTAAATATCCCTTTCTCGACGACTTCATCTCTCTTCATGTCGCTTATAACTTAGAAATTAGGACTGCTCAAAAACCACTTCTTCTCTTCTCATCGCCGTTCTCAAACACAACCAAAACAACAAACTGTCCGATGGCATTATCTTCGTCGGTCATGTGTTCTGTTTCTGATTTGCGTAATGGGTATACTGATTCAATAATCCGTGTGAAGGTTCTTCATCTTTGGAAGCGGATCAATTCATTCGGTCCCACCTTGGAGCTCATTGTTAGTAATGATAAGGTAACAAATTTTATATAGATTCTTCTTTTTTTACACTTTTTGCGGCTGGATCAATTTAATTAGATCTTTGCATGTTTGACTTTTCACTAGGGAACTCAGATTTGGTAGCTATCATGCTCGACCAATGGCTCATCTTTAGTAATTACTTTGAGCAAAGTTCGTGGTATGATATTTGCAAGTTTGATGTGAAGCCCGAAACTGGTTCTGTTGGTGTCGTTCTACGGTCAGATGATTCAGTTTCAACACTCGACAAGGGTTAGGCGATTTACGGATGGTCTTCCTGGAGTTTTTATCAATCGCCGTCGATTTATTGACATTTGCACTAGGGAATTCGATGCTGGGACCTTAATCGGTAATTTCTTATAAGATTTCATTATTTTCTCTGATTAATATTTTGTTCAAGAATTATAATAATTTCGTGTTTGTTGTGTGAATTTAATTTCAGATGTTATGGAAACAGTTTAAGGATGGGGACGCTTTCGTGTATTAGTAGTGATGCATTTGAGGATGATTTGTGTCATGTTCGTTTCGAGCTTTGTGATGCCAGGTTATGCTGTCTCACAATATTTTAAATTAACGTTTGATATCATTTTTACTTTAGTTGTTTTGTATTTAATTTGTAATTGTTTTGTTATATTAGGAGAGAAGGTGTGATCGTGTGTATTGCAACGGGTGCTCTTGCTAGAGAATTCGTTCGTGCATATGAACGAAACAACCATGAGGCGGTTGTTTGTGTACTTAGGTTCTGGCGCGTATCCGAAAGGGGAAGGTATGAGCTGCTGTGTTATAATTAATGTGTTTAGTCTATACCGTGATTTGTTGGTGTTATGTTGGCGATCAATTAATTGTGATGTTAATATGTTATATTATTTTTAGAGTGCTTCTAGCTTATGAGATTTTATATTATGAAATAGGCGTTGACGTGAGGTTGGTTGCTTTGCGGTCTCAGTGTCCGTGTTCTGAGTTCATGTTTGATCCTATTGATGATGATGTCCGAGAGTTTGGGGATATGTAAGTTTATGCTTATTGTTTTATTGTTTAATTTGATGCATAAACAAGTATCGTTATACTGATAAATTATTTTAATGTCTTGGAGCCGTAGGACTCTTCGTGCGTAGTACTATTCATCTCGATCGTTCTATGGATGATTCTGCGCTGAATATGGATGGATACTAGCCTCTTCTATAACGTCTCTGTATTAAATTATATATTTTTGCGTATTGGTGTTGTTAGCAAAACTCTCCGGTATCTTATGACTATGTTATGGATTTGTGTAATGTGTTATATTGTTCTTTAAGATGGTTGTTATTTTCAGTCGGTTTAAACGGTTGTAGAATTTTAAACTCTTAAATTAAGTATTGGATAATCGTATTTATTTGAGGTTTTAGTTTGCTTACTTTTGCATATTAAATCAGGGTAAATAATCACTCTGATAATTTAATGAATGGATATATGTAACTCTTTAACATAGGCTAAACTTTTTTATATAGATGTTATATGGTCTGTATATAGAATTATATTTAATAGTAAGAGTGTGCTTATTTATTAGATTACTATATAACTTGGAATTTTCGTGTTTGTTTATAAATAAGACATTGGATTGTAGTTTATGAAAATATATTTTAGGTAGCTTAGAATAATAGTCTTGGTATTGTGAAAAATCCAGTATTGGTATATGCAAATTTGCTATTTATATGAATCATTGTTGTAGAGCATATCTAAATGATGGAGAAACAGGGAATTCTAATTGTCAAACATTTGTAAATCTAATATATATTTTGATACATATTAAAATCCTAAAATTGGTGATTTTTAAAATAATAGAGATTTATAGGGAATTTCTTATCTATTTGGAGCACTAAAAAACCCTAGCTTGTCTTGGTTACACATGTCCTTCTTGGTCGCATAATTTTTGCATTCACTCTGGATATTTTGTTTTTAGTTCCGTTATAGAGAAATGTAATGAATATGTCCTAACTGTTACTATTATATTTTGTGGTCCATATAGATATTGTGCTTCTTTATCTGATGTGGATTTATTACTGTTTGATTCGAATGGGTTTAAATAATTAACTATTCACTGGTTTGGGGCCAGTTCGTCTCGAGATGATCTTAATAAAGACAAGGAATGTGCAGCTGAAAAGGTATCGATTTCGTATATGAGAAAATAAACTGCTAGAAAATTGTTGGTGCCTGTTCAGATCATATATATATATATATATTATCTAGGATTCTTTTTATCCACTGGTCTTACTCTCTTCTCTATCCTTTTTTGGAAGTATCTTTCCTACAATTCGCCATGAGTTCTCTTTCTGGTTTACAAATTGGGTACATTGAAAAGTCAGTTTTTGTTAAGGTTCTCCGTTTTTGGAAGCAGATAAACTTCTTTGGGCGAACCTTGGAGCTGATACTTTGTGATAATCGGGTAATAATTTACATAATTTAACTGAAAATTTATTCGCCTTGCATGTAAATCTTCTTACTCTAATTTTTGATTTTATGAAACTTTATTTTTAATTAGGGAACCCAGATCTCGGCGACTATTATGCCAGATATACTACTGGTTTTTGAAGACTACTTTAGGCAGAGTTCCTGGAATGAGGTATGTAGATTTGAATTGAAGCGCGAGTGTGGATTTGTGGGTTTTGTCTGATTACGAACAAAAGATCCAGTTTTGTCCTTCGACTAGAGTTAGGAGATTTGAAGACGGCCCTCATTGACTGTAACACCCCCGGTTTGATCTAGACATAGATAAACCGAAAACACCACAATATGATCACCGAGAGCATTCAGGTCCTAGTACTAAGAACGAATCAAAGACTAAATCCTAAATACTTTCAGCAATCAAACCTCTACACCTTCGGCCTAAGGCTTTTCAACCCGTACCAAGGTTTCGAGTTGTGTTAGCTTGGACTAAGCTAATATCATTTAACACAAGCCATTTTCACAAAACATACGCTATATATTATACCACTCCAAAATAAGGATTCTTACAAACATTATATAAGTTTCGGCCAAGGCCTAGAGCCAAAATATTATACATATATTATACAACCAACCGGTTTTACAAAAGCCAACGCCAATCTACTCCGGACTCGTTCCGTACGCCTCCTACTGATCTCCTAGAGATTTCCTGAAACAAATAGGTGAGGCATGAGCAATCTAAGATTACCCAGTGAGTCCAGGACCCTCTATACATCAGTTAATTCCCCAACCCAAAACCCAAAAATAAACAATGCAATGCATGCTTACACCATGCAACAATATCTAAGCAATAACACAAGCGGAAACTCAATCAAGGGTGGCATGTCCATAGTAACCTCACTGTTACTATGCATGTCGAGGCTATTGCAACCCAGTTGCTAAGCCTAAACCACAAACATGACCCTAGCCCACTGGCTATGCATGTCTACACTAGGCCTCAATCATGACCTTAGCCCACTGGCTATGCATGAGAGGCACACACTACACTAGGCCTCCATCATGACCATAGCTCTACTGGCTATGCATGAGAGGCACACGACGGGTAACGAGGCCTCTACGGTGTATCAGTTAACAGCTCCCTCCACTTGAACACCCGTGCCTACTTACCACAAAGGACCATAGACCGGAACATCAATCCAACATGTCCTTGCCTCGACAGTCAGCCCGAATTGCCCTTGCTCGACAATCGGTCATGCATCGTCATGCATTACTCGGCCATGGGCGCTACCCAAGTCACTCCGAGTCTTCCTCCTGTCATGAACCGAGCGTTTCTCGTATCCAATCAGTTTGGGAAGCGGGACTGCCGATACACCCCCTAACCACATGCAAATGATCACACCAGATGGATTCACAACACTACGAGATCATGTGAATGATCACACCACATGATCCGTACCAAGCATATGGGCTTTCATGCAACATCATGCCTTCACTACATGCACCAATATGTAGTACAACAATTTCTGCGGCGTAACTCTTCATAGTTAATGCGGCATACTTATCACAACCATTTCTGCGGCATAACTCTTCATAGTTAATGCGGCATACTTATCTCAACAATTTCTGCGGCATAACTCTTCACAAAACTCACTTTTGTGAAAGTTAATACGACATACTTATTCATAATTTCTGCAGCATAACTCTTCACAAAACTCCTCTTTTGTGAAAGTTTATACAGCATTCCTAATAAAATTTCTCCAGCATAACTCTTCACAAATAGTGTTTCATCCTTAAGTTACAACCTCCTCTTTTGTGAAAGTTATAAAGCAGAACCTCCACTAAAAAAAAATAACTTAAGATGAACACACATAGTGTTTCATCCTTAAGTTACAACCTGCATAAGAATCCATTAGTATGAATCTATACTACCGGGACTCACCTTGGACTCTCCTAGCTTAGTGGGATCCTTCCTCTTTAGATCGCCTAAGCTCTACTCTTCTTTGAGCTTACTAGCTCTTCACTACTCTCTCTCTCTCTCTCTCTCTCTCTCTCTAGAATTTTCGTTTTACCTTTGTTGTGGCTGAGAATGCTTTGAAATAATGGCCTCAGGGGGGTATTTATAGGGGAAGGAGTGCCTTGGACGTGGGTAGCTCATCCAATGGCTACGTGACACTCATCATTCCTATCTACTCATTCTTGAAGACGAAACAGCAGTCCATGCTTATCCTTGAACCAAAAAAGACGAAACAGCAGTCCAAGATTATCTTTTCATCTATATGGACGTAATAGGAGTCCATCCTCATCTTCTTATCCACAAAAACAAAATAGGAGTCCATGCCCATCTCGTTATCCATAATGACGAAATAGGAGTCCATGCTCATCTCTTCATCTTTAAAGACGAAATACTTTCTGGCCAGTTTTGTGCTTATCTCCTCACTTTTAAGTACGAAATACCTTGAATAAATTCGTCCTCATCCATGAATCCATCAAGAAAAAATAGCTCTTGACAAGATTCGTGCACATCCCTTTATCTCTTCGGTTTGGGTGTTTTTGCGTTATTGGCTGAAATCGGGATAAGTATCAACAGGACCCATATCTTCAAAATTTTATCCCGTGTGTTGTCTCTCCATTGGCCATAATCACGGCCCTTATCTTCTTCTCTGACCATAGTCACGAGGCTTATCCCGTAGCCTGGTTACGGTTTTGTCTCCATTGATCTCCTTTTCAGACTGCGTGTTCTTGCGGGATTGGCTGTGTCGTTTGATCTTATCTTCTGATCCATAGGCTATAATCACGAGACTTATCTCTTAGATTAGTAGCCTATCCCTTCTCATGGTTACAGCCACGGTTTTTGTCCCATAGATGACTTATACCACGTCATCCATGACTGGTCCCCAATGGTGGCTGGTTTTGTCCTTATAGATTCACCTTTGGTTTCGTCCTTATAGATTCACCTTTGGCCATTATGATTGGTCCGTCCTTGGTGGCTAAGACTTGAAACTTCCTTTGTCATTATAGATGTGATCCACAGTCACGCAAAGTAGTCACACCAAGACACCTCGTCCTGCGATTATAAGCTGGTGAAGCAGGTGCTTGGGTGTCGCCGTCTGATTGATCGAATTTGGACTTCGACTATTTCTTCTTCTAACTTCAGTTTCTTGACAAATAAATGTCTCTCATTCACGTGCCACTGTTGGAATGAAGCTTAGTCCTCTTGTTAATCTTCTATCCGAGCCTTTCGAGCTTCAGATGACCATTTTGCTTCTTCTTTGAATGCTTGTAGATTTTCTTGATAATTCTTCAGACTTCTTTTGACCAGTCACTTAGATTTATTATTCTAAGTGTGTCAACTCTTCATCTGCTGAGATATTATGCCTTGACCAAACGATCTAAGAAATATCTCATTCTGGTCGAGACACTAGTCATGTCCGATACGACCATCTAGCCACTCTCTTAGGTAACTCTTCGTCCACTCGATCTTTTTCAGATTTTCTTCGAGCATTCTTCATATTTTAGTTCCATTAGTCAATCCAAATCAACTCATCCTTGAAGCTGGAACTTAGGCTTTTCGCTTGTTTTCTTTTGGTCAGGTCCATGTCCGTAATGGTCTTCTCTTGGCCATCTTAGGTTGCATTCAAACTTTTCTTCTTCTGCTTCGGCCATAAGGTTAATTTTGGCCTAGGCTATCGATCCAAGTCGTCCTTGAGTTGATTCCATGATTTTGGTTTTTCGGCCAAAATTTTCTCTCCTGGTCGCTCTGCTCGGCCGTTCTCTGCTCTCATCCAGGTCATTACATGGACTGTTTTTGAACTGCCGGCGAATGATTGATATTCGCACTAGGGAGTTTGAGTCTGGATCTTTAGTCGGTATGAATGTTTTTTTTTTTTTTTTTTTTCATTTGCCATAACTTTTCAAAATATATTTTATTGATTATTATTATGATGATTGCATGTGTGTTAAATTGAAATATTTCAGATGTTATGGGGACCATTGTAAGGGTTGGAACACTTCAGGATATTAACAACGACGCCTACGAAGAGGACATGTGCTTTATTCGTTTCGAACTCAGTGATGCGAGGAAATTTCTTTATAAGTTGCTCTTCGTTGACAATTAGGATAGCGTACGTTTGTTGTGTTTTATTGTTTAATTGAAAAAAATTATTATTTTAGGAAGGAGGGTGTGGTCACTTGCATTGCCAGGGGAACCTTTGCTAGAGATTTTGTTCGTGCATACGAACAAAGTCTTTGTGAATCAATAGATTGTGTTTTGAGATTCTGGAGGGTATCCAATGGTATATGTGAGAATTTTATTGGTTTTTGTTAGAAAAAATATAATTATTGTGTAAAGTTTTATAAAGGTATTTCATCTTGCACAATGTTGAATTGGTGTAGGCGCCGACAATAAGGATGTTGTTTTGCGTTCTCATTATTCATGTTCCGAATTCATGTTCAATCTTCTCGACGATGATGTTCGTGAGTTTCAGGAGATGTGCGGTTTTATATCTTCTTATTTTGTTTCTGTTTAAGGCTTTGCATGATCTGTTTTTGATTTGATAATGTATTAATTTTAATACGCTGCAGTCGTGGTGTCCTTAGTGGTTGGACTATTGGAGGATAAGCCGACAAGCATTGGCAGTCTCTATTATGGAATTATAAAATAATTAATTTTAAAACTAATTTATGTTTTTATTATTTTATTTTCGTACAGTCACAATGTAATGACAATAATGTGATAGTAAGTGTGTATTTGTAATATATGATATTGTATTTCAACTTTATTATTAACTTTCATTTTTCTATCAAGTAAAAGATTGAAATGTATAGTATTATGTTTAAATTCTGTTGTAATTCAATAGCTGCTGGTTTGAATGATGTAAGACAATATTATATACCACACAAAAGTGTGAAAGTTAATAACTAACGGTTTGGTAAATAAGAACGCCTTAAATATTAGATCAGATTAATAAAAAAATAATATATAATATTATACAAATAATGGCCGACTATTTTATAAGGTTCCTTAAAATAATAATGTTCCTGATAGGCATTTTTGGATAATTTTTCAGTGCTTAATATTGGATATTATCCTTTCATAGAACTTTAAGGTTTTTGATGCTTTTGATAAGTCGTGCACTGATATTTGTATATCGAACTAATATAATATTTATATTGTACACTCTATTTCTATTGTAATTTTGGGTTGTTTGTTACATATCATAATGTATATATTTTATAATTTTGCATTGACTGTATTTATAAAATAATAGATGGCGAATGATACATCATATATATATATATATGTTTAGATTATTCTTATCTAATATATAAATTATTAAAATATATGAGATAAGTTTACAAGAAAAAGTCCAATAAGTATAATCAATCCATTTTACATATAGATGCAATATATATATATATATATATGCATATATATATGTTTATTAATATAAAACCCTATCTTGGAAAGTGGTTTGCTATATCGTTGCTTATCAAAAGATGCCACCAAAAATTATTGCCGAGAGACGAAAGAGTCATAAACCAACCCGATCGGCTCTACAGTGTATGTTTTAGAACTATCTATATGTTTAATCGTTATATTAGTTCCCTGTTTATAAAACTTATAGGAGTAATCTGTATTTTTTATTTTGAAAAATATCTAGCTTTTGTAACAAGGCAAGAACGATATGCCCCTTCTTGTGTGGCAACAGCTGAAACTGTTTCTGCGATTTCACAATATCAGCATATAAATCATGAGTATGATGAAAATTTACGAAAATTGGTTTCTAAGCTGGCAAGGCAAAGGCGGATGGAAATATTTAAAGAAAGAAAAAGCAAACAGAGAGTAATTGGTTAGTTTTTGTGATTATTATCTATTGAAATGCCAATGGTTCATGATTTCGTGTCTTTGTTTTGTATATTTTACTACTTTGTAGCCACTTGTCACTCTCCATAAATTGTGGAGGATTTTTTATGCTACGTTGCTACTGAATTTGAGCCAAAATAGGATGATTATTCGTATGGTATGAATAAGCAAGTAAAGAAACGAGGAAAGAATAATAAGATAGTTCGTCAAAACATTCCTATTCTGACAGATATAAACGAAATTGTCGAGCCTGGAATGCTTGATAGTTGTAAGTTTATCATTGTCTGTTGAGATTTATGTTTTGTTGTGGTTTTCGACAGAGCTAATTACTGAATCATAATATTATGCCACTTAGGTTATTACGATGATGGCGATCTTGTGTACGTATGCGAGTATTGTAGAGCTTATATGTGGGCTGGAGAACGTACCAAGAAACGTGCAGTTTTGGGTGCACCTTTATTTTCGTTATGTTGCGGTCAAGGAAAGGTCACTCTTCCTCTCCTTAGAGCCCCACCTAAGACGCTTCTCTCTTTGGTTTATAACACAGATGAATTAAGACAACATTTTCATGAAAACATTAGAGCTTAAAACATGATGTTTTCATTTACTTCTCTCGGTGGAAAAATTGATCATTCTGTCAATAACGGCAAAGGCCCTTATTTATTCAAAATACGTGGTAAGAATTATCACTCTATAGAATCTATATTGCCCAAGGAAGGTGAAGCCCCAGCTTTCCTACAATTTTACATACATGATACAGAGAATGAAGCTGTAAATCGTATAGCTTCGTATGGGTTTTGCTTCTTACTCTCACGTTTTAATAATTTATTTACTCTTTTCAGTAATATGTCTAACAATCCTATTTTTTTATATGAAAAAAATGGGAAAGGTGGGTGGTTAGCGAGAATCGAAAGTTATCATGATTCAGCGTATGTTAGATAGGTATAATTGTCAGGTTAAAGCGTTCAGAATGGCTCGTGACAAGATTGCAAGCAGTACTGGTGTACCAAATATGAAAGTAGTTTTAACTTCTGCAAGATCAACTGATGGAAGGACTAATAATCTGCCAACTGCCAATGAAGTCGCCGTTTTGGTTCCTAATGATTTTTGTCCTGATGTTGAAGGCCGTGATATTATTCTAGAGACTAGGAGTGGTTATCTGAAACGGATTAGTGGATTAAATCCTTCTTATTTGCCTCTGCAGTATCCTTTGTGGTTTCCCTACGGTGAGGATGGATTTAGATTGGGGATTGATATTGGATTCATTGATACTTCCGAAAGGAAAAGGACAACATTACCGTGAGCGAGTGTTTTGCATATCGTATACAAGAAAGATATGGCGAATCTCCTATTATCCTTATATGTGGTAGGTTATACCAGCAATTCCTGGTGGATGCGTTTACCATGATTGAGACTAATAGACTTCAGTACGTTTTTCTAAACCAACAGAAGCTTCGGTCTGAGAGTTACTATTCAATAAAAGAAAAGTCTGATAAGGGAGTTTCAGATTTATCGGGTCAGGGACGGTGTATTTTCATACCTTCGTTGTTTACCGGTGGTTCACGTTTTTTGTTACAGCATTACCTTGATGCATGGCTACGTGCACTGACATTTTTATCACTGTTACCTGTAATCCTAAATGGCCTGAAACAACGAGACACCTAGAGAGGCATAATTTAATTTCTGAAGATAGGCCGGATATATGTTGTCGTGTTTTCAAGATTAAACTCGATGATCTCAAGTATCAGCTGAATAAGAAATCCATATTAGGAGCAGTCAATTCAATACAGATATGTTAAAGTCATAATATTTATTCTTATTTTATTTTGTTGGTGAGATGGTTTTAGCGATAAATTATATACGCAAACTTAATGGGTTTATGATTTTGATCAGCTATATACACAATCGATTTTCAGAAGAGGGGTCTTCCACATGCACACATAGTTCTTTTTATGCATCCAGACAATAAATTGCCAACTGGTGAGGACATAGGCAAGATTATAAGTGCTGAAATTCCTGACAAGGTTCTTGAGCCGGTGTTGTACGAAATCATAGGTGAGTCAATGATTCATGGACCATGTGGTGCCTATAATAAAAATAACGTATGCATGGTAGATGGGAGGTGCACTAAGTATTTTCCTAAATCCTTTGCTGATGTTACAAGAATAGATGATGTTGGTTATCCCAAATATTAGAGACGTGATGATGGCAGATTCGTTACTAAGAAAGGGTTTAATTGTGATAATGGTTATGTTGTGCCATACAACAAACAATTGTCTTTATGTTACTGGGCTCATATCAATGTTGAATGGTGCATCCAATCGCGCTCGGTCAAGTATCTTTTTAAGTATATCAACAAGGGATCTGATTATGTTAGGGCGACGATAGAAACTAAGGATGAGGTTGATGAGATTAAGAAGCATTTTAGCTGCAGGTACTTTTACAGTTTTATTGATGTTATATTTATATGTTTAGTTCTATTATTTCAGTCTAATATTTATTAGTGTTTATTTAAATTGTGACAAATAGGTATATCTCAGCCTGTGAGTCTACATGGCAGATATTAGCTTTCCCTACTACTTTTCGCACAACAGCAGTAATAAAACTTCCTTTTCATTTACCTGGTCAGCAACAGGTTATTTTTAATGAGGATGATCCAGCTGATGAGGTGTTGGCACATGAGTTTACCGGTAAAACCAAATTTATGGCTTGGATGGATTGTAATAAAGTAGATCCTTCTGCTAGGTAGTTGACATATTCTGAAATACCTTCCAAATATGTGTGGGATCAGCAAAACCGTATGTGGAAACCGAGGAAGAGGGGTTTTGCTATTGGTAGGATTACTTTTGTTCCATCTGCCGTTGGTGAAGCTTATTACTTGCGGATACTGCTTAATGTTGTTAAGGGTCCAAGAAATTTTGATGAAATAAAAACAGTTAATGGCATAGTCTGTCAGGACTTTAAGCATGCATGTTATGAGTTGAAATTGTCGGATGACGATAAAGAGTACATTGATGCCATCACCGAAGGTTCTTATTGGTTATCCGGTAAATACTTACGGCGTTTATTGGTCATACTGTTGCTTACACGTAGTATCGAGTTACCTGTGCGTGTGTGGAATGCAACGTGTGATATTCTCTCGGAGGATCTTCTGTACTATGAGAGAAAAAGGCATAAGCAAGGTACTTCGTTGTTTTGTTTTTTTTTGCCGCCATAGACAAAAATAACATAAGCTAATACTTAATTAATGTATGCTAAATTTTGGTTTGTTAATTTTTGTAGATTTCTTTCTAAACAAGGAACAGCTATGCGAATTGGCGTTGGTTGAAATCGAGAAACTTTTGCGTAGTAGTGGTAGTTCATTGACTAATTGTAAGCCAATACCTTTTCCAGATGAGCTTTTTCTTGACAGAAGCGAGAATCCTCTTATTCGGGATGAAATGAGTTACGATCGTGAGTTTTTGGCTAAGAGATACAAGGAGTTGATGTCAACCATAACTTCCGAGCAGAAGTGTATCTGCGATGAAGTTTTAAATGCAGTTCATAATAATCTAGGAGAATTGTACTTTGTTTATGGTTCTGGTGGTACCAGAAAGACTTATCTATGGGGTATACTCGGATCTGCGTTATCATCAAACGGACATATTGTACTCAATGTAGCATCAAGTGGTATTGCAGCATTACTTTTACAAGGAGGAAGGACGAAACATTCTAGATTCGCCATACCTATTGTTGTAAATAATTATACGTCCTGCTCTATTAAAGCTGATTCGCATCTAGGTTATTTGACTATAGCAGCTAAACTTATTATCTGAGACGAGGCATTTATGATGGGAAAACATTGCTTTGAGACTTTGGATCGCACAATATGTGATATATTGAAATCTGATGTGCCTTTTAGTGGGAAAGTTGTCGTGTTTGGTGGTGATTTTAGGCAGATATTGCCTGTTGTTCCTAATGGTGGAAGGGTCAAAATCGTACTCGCGGCTCTTAATTCATCGCCCCGTCTTTGGCCTCTCTATAAAGTGCTGCAACTTACTCGAAATATGCATCTTATTGCCGGTGATAATAGTGAACAAATGCTGGAACTTACAACTTTTACGAAGTGGATTCTAGATATTGGTGAGGCAAATATGGACAAGAATAGCGATGGAGAGTGAGATTGATATTCCCGAAAATCTATTAGTAGCCGAGTCTGATGACCCTATCAGGTCTATCGTAACGGAAGTATACAAAAATTCTTTTGCTTCCAAACAATATCCAAAGTTCTTCCAGGATAGCGTAATCTTGAGTCCAACTAATCTAGATGTTGAGATAGTTAATGACTACATGATTTTGTGTCTTTCAGGTACGATAATTCTTATTAGTGATATGTATAAATATAGTATGAGAATAATGGCTGATGTTATTTTTCTGTACATTTTATATAGGTGATGCAAATGTGTATCCGAGCTCAGATAGTATTGATAAAACTGATGCAAAGTATGATCATATTCCTGATCTTGAAATACAATCTATAGGTACTGCTGATGACAATGATTCTACATCTCCTTTCAAGGTATCAGGACTTCCTAATCACTGTTTAAAGCTCAGAGTAGGTACTCCAGTAATGCTTCTAAGAAATCTTGATCCTAAGCATGGCTTATGCAATGGTACAAGGTTACTAATTACACAAATGGAAAACCATGTGATTGAAGCCAAAGTGATAACCGGTGACAATATTGGTGAAAAAGTTTTAATTCCTAGGTTATTTGTCTCTCCACCTGAAACAAGATTTCCTTTTCAAATGAGAAGAAAACAGTTTTCTATAGCTTTAGCCTTTCTATGACCATAAACAAGAGTCAATGTCAGACGCTCTCAAAAGTCGGGTTATATCTTCCAAGGCCAGTTTTTAGCCATGACCAGTTATATGTGGCAATTTCGAAAGTTACCTCTAGGCCAGGTCTAAAGACTTTGGGAATGGGAAAGGATAAGAAACTACAGCGGAAGACAGTTAATGTTGTCTATAATGAAGTATTTGATAACATTTAGTCTGTATTATTGTTGCAGTTATGTTTAACGGTAGATGTTAATTTGGGTATTTTTTGATAACAGACTTTTGTTCAACTTTATATTTCTGCTTTTAGTTTTTAAAAATAGAAAACTTATGTAACTGTTATTAATAATATATCTATCTAAATATATATGTCAAGAATTTATGACAATGTCCATTTGTATTTTAGTAGTTCAGAGAAAGTTAGTATATTGGAAAAAGGGTAAAATGTTAATGTTACTTTAATAATAAGTTTCAAAATAACAAATTAGAGTATATCAGTATTAGGGTTTTGCGGAATTATTGCTAACATGTCTTTGCGATGTTTGTATATAAACAAGGAGTTAAATCTTAAATAGTTTTGGATTGTACGTTTTTGGGATTGAGTTCTTAAAATTGATAAAGAATGGTCTCCAGAACATAGTCTAATTTGTCTTCATGTTTGTTGACGTTAGAGTCTATAGATATTCTCATGCTTTATTCCGTTTTCCTTGTTGTGTAAATGTCTAATCTTTAGCTATCTCCGTAAACGGTATGCACTCTCAATATCTATTTATAATATTAGTTTATGGAATTTTTGGTTATATACAGTGCAGTCTTTGGTTGATGGTGTTAGTTGTGTGGAGTGTTTTTACTCTTCTGATGAATGCAATAGTTTGACTAATGGATGTGTTGTTACAGATGTAACTGACGCTCACAATCGGTGATACTGTAAGTTACACGCAGTTTATGTTTGTGAAGGTTCTTCGTAAGTGGTGGCAGTCAATAAGCATATGTACCATCCACTAAAACACTGGAGTTAATTGTTACAGATGCCCATGTTTCCTTAATTCTTATTTTGCGTCTATCGTTTAATTATATAATATCTTTATGTAGTGGTTAATATGATTATTTGTGATATTGATGCAGGGATTAAAAATTCATATTTTTGTGATCACTGATGAAAGTCATGATTTAACAAGTAGATTCTTTGTTGGAGATTGGTTTGGTATACGTTGATTCGCCGTTGTAAAGACCAATGACGACTTTGGTTATACATCCCATATTAATAAGATTATCTTACATGCATTTACTACTGTATACCCAAGTCTGCGTATGTGTGATAAAAATTATTTTGAGTTTATTCGTTTTGAAAGAATATACGATCACATCAATAAACCTAAACACTTAGTAGGTTAGTTCGTGTTCATATTGGTAAATTATTATTTAAATTAATAATATTGGTAACTCTCTTTATTATTAATTTAACGATATTCTTCCAAGATTATTCAAGATTGGGTGGGTAAAGTTGTTCAAGTTCAAATTCGTCGTGGTAATCATATCGACATAAATGGCACCGACATATTTCATCTGGAATCTATCTCTTTTTATCTCCAGAATATCAGATCGAACTACGTAGTTATTTATTGTTCATGGTGTCATCACTATCTAGTATTCTTGGTGTTATTACTATCTAATAATTTATAAAACTGATTTGTTGGTTTCAGGAACAAGATCCTTAGATGTGAATTGTCTGGATCGCGGGCACTGAGTTTTTATCGAGATTGGTCGCGTTGGCTTCCTGCTGATGTCATATGTGTTATTCGATGGGCGGTAGTCGTTAGCTTTGACGGTGGGTTACATATGTACTGTAATATTTTATAAAATAAAAAATAGCATTGTAACTTTATTTATTATAGTTTTCTTCGATTTGGGCTGAGGTGGATTGGTTGTTATATCTACGTATCCTACTATGATATTTGTCAATCCTAAAATTCCAGAAGTCAACGTTTTTCGTGCAATGTGATTACATTATACATTGTCTTGCTACGTTCACATGCCATAAAACCTATTACTAAATTATTTTGTGTTTTCCGTTTTTGCAGAATTCCCCAATAACCGGAAATGTGTGGTGAATTTTAGGACTTTGAATCCTAGGCGTTTGCTTACTGTGATTTTGGTTTGGGATTTGGCTTATTTCTTATTCTTATTGTTTACTGGATTTTGTTGAGATATTTGTTTTAAAATATTTTATCGGTTATAAGTGATATGATAACACATTCATGATAATTATTAATCATTATTGATGAAATAGATAAATAGATATATATTGTGTAGATTGTTGATATATGCAAGATGAAGTTTAGTATTTATTATGAGAATTTATACTTATAAAGTAATCCTAAATTATGTAATATTTTGGCGGCCTGAGAAAGGAAAAATTAACTTTTGTTAAAACTGATATTTACCAAGATTTATGTATCTATATATAATGTTTTCATAATCATTGAATTTAGACTTTAGAACTCTGGAAGAATGGCTCATCTTCTTTCTGCTTCTATACATCGAGCATATAGTTCTTTCATGATTAATGTTTCACAGCTGGATCCTTCAAAGTTTGTTTGGAATATTAAAGTGAAGATATTATGAATTTTTTCTCTGATTTACGGAGTGAATGAGTCCTTTAAACTCATATTAGTTGATATAAACGTAAGCTAACTCTTATGGCTTTTACATTAATCTTCTTATACATAACCGTTCTCCGCCTGATATATTTTATGTTTTTGGACATGGTGATAAAATCTAAGCAAAAATTGAGAATGCATATCAAAAAACTTTGCTGATACTCTACTGGAGGGTAATTGGATCATTATCAAAAAGTTTGCTTTGAATCATGCAGAAAAATCATTCCTAATTGTGCTGCATCCTTTTGTTATCGAATTCACTGAACACACGCAATGCAATATTACATACAATAATATCTCAACGAGCTATTTCGCTTTTGTTCGTTTTGAGGATATTAAAAATGGGGATCTCGATCCAGATTTATCTGTTGGTATGTATATATGAACACATGTTTCGTGATTCTTATGTTTGATAGAATCTAATAATATTTATTATGTTATTTAGATCTGATTGGACGGGTTACAAACTTGGGAAATGTTTTACAGCGTAAAGATTCGTTCATGATTTCGGAATCAAAAATAAGATGTTTTGATCTTGTGAACCATAGGTACACTCCTAAAAAAATATTCCTAAATATGTTTTTGTTGTGTTATATGATATAACAAAATCACAAATATTTATTTGTTGACAGGAATTGTTATATACCATGTCGCTTAATAGGAGACTATGCTTCTGACTTTCTTTCTTCGTTTGGAAGTAGCCATAGAGATAACATTATTTGTGTAATCAGATTTGCGAGAATTGAATTTCGTAAAGGTTATCCTTAACTCACAATGTTTCAGAAACTAACTATAACTGCATGTTTATAGAGTAACTGAAATATTTGTTCTATTATCCGCAGGTGTTTGGATTATAACAACAACGTATAATTGTACATAAGTTTTTATCGATCCATCTTTTACAGAAGTCCATGAGTTTAGAAGTTCATTCGCTGAGGATACATCATAAACACTTTCTCATATATTATTAAAGTTCAAACATTTATAATTACTATAATAAAATTATTTATATTATTATATATAAAGAGTTTTAGTTGTTGTCTTCGTTATGGAGTTTCATTTATTCATTGGTGGTTTGATGTTATATAAAATGATTAATATTTACATTGATCATATATTATGGTTAATTTGAGTACTCTATATTATAAAAAATACATACTCTGGAACGATTAGTGAAACCATGCTATATTGTCGACTTATATGGTTATATTGATCTGAACATTTGGTATATATTCAATATTTTAGATAAGTACTTTATTATAAGACATCCTTGCTTTAACATTAACTAAAAGACTTCTTGGTTTGTATGCCCATGCTTAAAGATTCCTTAAAGTTAATAATGACTAAATTATTGTTACCAAAAATTCATAGTCGCGATATAATATATTAATATTATATTCTATTTTAAAAGTTTAATAACAAACTAAAGATTTACATAATAGTAAGCATAACTATTTATATAAGATACTAATGTTAAACATCTTGAAATTGATATTCCTTTTTATAAAGTTTGATATATTATAGAAAATAATTGGAGATTTTCATATATTAGGATATTGATATATATGAATTGAACGATATAGATATTGTAATTTGTAGTTATTATCGTATGAATATTTGAAATATTCATGAAACCCTAATATATACGCGCTATAAATATGCATTTTGAATTGATTGTTATGCATGCATTCCGAAACCTAACTTTTATTGGTCTCACGGAATAGTTCTTTCTCTGTATTTTTCTCGATGCTACGTCGGATGCATACTTTTTCTGACTATGGTAATTGATTACTGATTTGTAATTTTAAATCTGGTACTCGCATGCTCTTATTATTATCTAAACATAATTAAAATTATTTTTATTAAGAATTGTTGCCGGAGGGGACTTGCTACAGTTTAAAGGATAAATGTCGAGGATATAATACGATCTACCAGTTTATCCAGGGTAATGAAATATTGCTCACTGTATTATCTGTCGAGTATATGTAATATTTTTGCATTAGTATCTTATATGTAACTTTATTCTTTGGTGGAAAATATAGTTACTGCTGATGATGATGATTTCGACATGGATACATCGTCAGGAGCCTCATCCAGAGATGATGACAGTGATGATGATTATGATATGGATCGGGATTTTGAGTATGATGAAGATGTGGACGATGACGAAGATGACGATGATGATTTTGAAGGTCTTGATGAAGAGGTAGTTAGTGATGGATCTTCTGATGACTCTTCTGATGAAAGTTCTGATAGTGATGCTTATACTTCTGATTCTGATATCGACGAGGATGCTAATTATGAACCAAAGGTCGATACATAAAAATCAAGCACTGTTCGTCTTGCTTGCCCTGTAACCCCTATGAAGTATGAGAGTGGTTTTCTTGAATGTGGTAAAGTTCTTCCTGACCCTATTCGCAATGCAACTGTTGGAAATGTTAGGTCTCGATCAGTTATTTCCCTTTTACATCCTGGAATGTTTGAGTCTTCAATTACAGTAAAGATATTGCGTGTCTGGACACATGCTACACATCTGAGCGGTAAAAGAATGGAGGTTATTCTGAGTGACGATAAGGTATGGTTCATAACTTTGTTATCTTTACGTTTTCGTCATTATTGTATTTATGTTAATGGATATTTTCAATTTATTGATAGGGTGTTTGGATACAAGACACGATACCCGCTCTATACTATAACCGTTTCTCTATAATTTTGAGCGAAGGCGTGTGGGTTACTCTAAGAAAATTCATGGTAGTAGATGAAGTTGGAAAATATCATGCTACCACTCACCTTAGTGGAATATTATTTCTAGAAACAACGATTGTCGATGAACAACGACAATCTTTCTGTGCTAGAAACTTTTTTCATTTTGTTGATTTTCGTATGATCTTAGAATGAGTTCAGAGCGACAACTACTTAGTTGGTAAATTTACGTACATATAATTTATTGTTTCTTTCTGCTTTGGTTATTTATTTGGAAAGTTTGATTGCAGATATAATTGGTCGAGTTGTCAATGTTACAGGATATAACACATGGGTAACACATGGGTGAGCATGTGCCTGATATGAGTATCACTGGTGAAACTGTTACATCGAGATGAATAATATAAGGTTGAATATAATAATCTCAAATTATGAATGTTTTATAAAAATAATAAGATTACTATATTTGCAGAAATTAAAATAAATATTATAAACTTTGACAATTGTATTATTATTTATCGAATATTTTTAGTTTAATATATTATTATTTATCTAATAAATAAAACTAAAAATGTAGAAAACCCATAATTTATAATTATCTTAAGTATTATGTAAAAGCGTCGAGGTAATAGATAATCAAAATTCCAATAAAACCCTAAACATAATATAGGTAGGTTTATCCTTCTTCTCTCAATACATGCTTCCGCAAAAGTTGGGTATGTAATACCATTTACTGTTCTGATATCTTTGAAGCACATTGGCCCTTTTCATACTTGTAGCAGTGTTTTAAGGTAGAAAAGTTCACCATATTTTTCAGGGACGTCTGGAAGTTGTATATCATAGGGAACATTGTTTCTTCTATCACGTTTACGAGGGCGCCACTTTCTAATCTTTTGATGCCAAACCCATTTATTTGGAAACTCTGTGTAGAAATATCGACTCGCTTCGTAATTCTCACGATTAGTGTGCATCCAGCCTTGGAGTTTTGTTTTAGCCATATTCGGCTTAGGTAGGTGGATTGATAGAATTGTCATTCGATATAGTCTGAGTTAGGGTTCTGCTTTCTGATAGCCGTTTAATATTTAATGGTTTCTTATATAAGGTCATGATAGTTGTATTCCTTTATTTTTGTTATTTGGGCTGAATACATAAATTTCGTAATTTTTTTGGGCTTAGCTTTTCATAAATATACGCTTTAGTTTTATATATGGCTGTTAGACAAGAACAATTTATTATGATTTATTGGTAATATAAAGTAGAGATTTTGGCTGACATATCAGTTTTCACAATGTTGTATAATTTTAAAGCTTATTATATGTTCCCAACATTTACCTTGGTTTTTGCAATTTATAGACAATCGATATTACGAACACAGTATATCTAAATAATAATATTCTAATGGTCGATATACTCGATGTCTATGCTGAGAACTGTTTCCCATCTCTTATCTTATTTACTGATAAAGTGACTTGCCATAGTTCTCCTTCGCAAAATTTCTTCGTTTTCTTCAATATTTTTGATTCTCATAGTTGTTTTGAGATGTCGCGGTTCTTAAAAGTCTCTGAAATAGATCATTTGGTTGTCGATCCTGCTCTTGATGTTATGCTGCTCAAGAAATGGCATGAGAAAGATTGACATCGCCGAAATAAACTAAAGCTGATCGTCGTTGATATTCATGTAAGTTTATTGATCAAAACTGTAATTAAATGTTGCTTCTTATTATATCTTATACGGTTTATTCATGTCTTATTTGAATCTTGCATGATTATTTAGGGGTCTAAGATACAAGCTTCCATTGGACATACATACATCCATTTATTTGAACATAACCTTATAATAGGTCATTGGATTCTGTTGAGTAGTTTTGTAGTTAAGACTTCCAATGCTATAACTCGTGTCGTAAGCCATCTTTTTAAGGTGAAGTTCATTACCAATACGACGTTTCTTACGATCAGTGAACGTATAAATTCTCGGTTTTTATCATTCGCTGATTTTGGAGATGTTCTTGAAGGCCGTCTAGACGACACGTTTAGTATCGGTAACTTCTTCATTTATGAATAATAGAGTCGATTATGACAAACGATAAGAAAGAGTTACAGAAATTTGACTACCTAATTTCTACAGAAATGATAGGTGTTCTTATGTATGTTGGTGAGCTCGAGATTTTTGATGAGACAAAGATACAAGAAGATTACGCTATAATTCCTTTTGAGCTTCAAGATGACAGGTAAATGAATTGAATATTCAGTCTGAACAATAACAATGTATCTGATTGTTTGAACATTTTATTGTCTAGAAAGCGTGTGATAGAGTGTTATGCGATGGGGAAATTGGCTGAAGATTTTGCATTGCAATGGAAACAAAGTCACGGTGTAGAAGTTATATGTATCCTGAGGTGGTGGACTATCAATAAAAATTATGACGGTATTGCATTATTACATAAAGTTGGTTTTGTTCACTTATTATAATAGAGTACTCTCGTCTGAATTACTGTATTAAATCTTTGTAATAGGTACTTTTAATGTCATCGCAAGAAAGAAGTATTGTGAATTTATTTTCAATGCAGACATTCCGGATGTTCATTGGTTTCGTGATAGGTAATACTACTATATACAGAAGTTTTAATTAGATTACCTAATGTATCTTTAGTAATATAATAGATCTAATTGCAGGCTACAATGTGATGAAGAGGTTTTCACTGCAAGATGTGTTTCGAGAGATCCATAGACAAAGAATCTAAGGCTCGTGGAAAAGATTGGTTTTATTTTATATATTAGTTTGAGTGTGTTTTTCTTGGTGGAGTTATTATGATTCTTTTGCTTGCTTCTAGGTTTGAAAAAAAGTAGTGGAAATGGTGAGGTTGGTTTTTTCATAACTCAGTAATGTCTATTCCTAAATATTATATATGAATTTTAATGCATGCAACGGGTTATTGGCTTATTTATTAATTTTGACTTAACTGAGTTGGACATTAGCAATGTAGCAGTTACGGTTTAGACCAACTAAAATTTGTAACAACTGCAACAGCCCAATAATAAAAAAACAAGCCGTTTGGGCTCTTCCTTTTTTAGAAATCAAGCAAAAACGGTAGGCCTAGTGACAAAGAATTTTCAATTTCTAATAAACAATATTAGATGAAACGTTACTATTCTAATTTTATGAATTTAAATGACCCAAACCTGTCTTAAAGAATGCGAACTGTCACGAATAACGAAAACTATGAACCGTTTGATTCTTTTCATTTATTCTATACATGCACAATGATTCGATATTTGACAGTGTAGCTTTTCGGTATCCGAATTCTTCTCGAGTCTTTACTATAAAGAAGCGATGGGCGCAGACAGTTCGTAACAGAACAGATTAAAATATTTTCGATATATTTGTCTGTTTTCTGTAATCTTAGATGGCCGGAATCTCTAGAATTAGTGAGTTGGGTTCTACAAGAACTGATAGGACTATAAGAGTAATGATTTATAAAAGATGTGTTGAGTTAGTACCAGATGGTGGCGATGTTCTTCATTTCATTCTCCTTGATGACCAAGTAATTCTTCTTGCTCCATTTTCGCTTACTTTTGTTTATTTCAATTTGGGTTTTTTCTTTGTTAAAAAAAAACTGTATATGTTATAAGGTTCAAAAATTCAAGCAATAGTAAGAAGTGAAGAAATGGTTCCTTTCTTTTTTAAAGAGGCTCCATGAGGGAGGCATATGGAAAAGAATACGAAATTTCAATGTAGTATCCGCGAGATCGGCAGGACAAATGACAAAGAATTATTTGAAGATTGAGTTTCAATCTAGCACTAGAATCTTGGGAGATTTCAAAACTGGAGATTTCTACAAGGGAGACTATCCACATATGCAGATTGTTAGTTACGATAATCTCTACCTTGGCAACTTTCAGCGAAATTGTCCTTGAGTCTTCCTCAATATTGCTCATTATAATTTTAGATTGACGATTCCATTTTAAAGTTGTTTTTTCTGAAATAATACTTACAGATTTAGTTGGTGCTGTTGAATCGGTTGGCGAACTTGAGGTGGTCAGAGATCATTCGTTTGAAGTTTTTGAGTCAAAAATGACATAAAAGATTGAGTTTATATTGATAGATGAAACGTAAGTGTTCATTTAGCTTTTTTTGTAATAAATCTACTTATCTTTATGGTGTGGAACAACTCAATCTAATATTTTTTTAGTGAACGAATGATAACATGTTATGCACATGAAAAATTGGCTATTGAGTTCAATGACAAATGGTGTTGTTGTAATGAACAACAATTGGTCATTTGTGTTCTAAGTGACTGGCGAGTCGTTATACGCAATGGTACGAATGTTCTCTAACCATCTCAAGTTCATTTGTTAAATACTTTAGAAAATCGTGATCTTTATTGATAACCATGTCAATACTTTTTTGTAGAGGAATATCACATTTCTGATCATGCTGGCATCTCGAGGATTTTGTTCAATCCTGATCTTCAAGAGGCACTTGAGTTATGAGATATGCTGTAAGATAACTATATTTTTTTTAAAAAAATATTATTTACAATGTATGATAATGATCAACTGTTGTCGTAACTACTCTGTTTGTATATGCTTGAATAGGATTGGAGATAGCGAATAAGAGGATGCAGGCGAAGAACAAAACTATTTGGATATCGGCGATTAATATGTATTAATTTGTGCAACATCTACCCTAACTTTTGTTTACTATCTTCTTCTGTTAAAAACTTATATTGAACGCGAACTATGTTGTCTAGGAATGTTTTTGTAGACTTTCTATGCTGCTATATATCTTTTATGTAATGTTTATATTGTCACTCATCTCGGTTAATTACACTTCTCTCTGAATTTTTTTGTAAACAAATTTAGCAGACATTCTCTCCGAGTAGGCCTGGGCTCTAAAGTTTTTAGGATGTTATTGGATTACAAATTATACTGGGCCTCAATGTGGTCAGATTCTAACCAACGATATTGAAGTATTTTTGAATTTTGAACGTTACTTTCCTAATTTATGGATTTTTTTAATCACTAAACCCTGTCTTGAAGAATGCGAACTGTCGTGAATAGTGAAAGCTCTGAACCGTTCGTTTCTTTACCTTTATTCGATACATGCTTAATGATTCAATATCTGACAATTTAACTTATCAGTATTCATTTTTTTCTCAAGTCTTTACTATATTCAAGAAGCCAGGGCTGTAATGAGTTAATATCAGAAGCAGAGTATAATATTTCCAATATTTAAAGGGTAGAAAAATCTTTAAGCGATTTTCGCCTGTTTCCTGAATTCCAAAAATGGCTGCAATTACTAAAATTAGTCAGTTGTGTTCTTCAAGAACAGACTGGACAATCAGAGTTATGGTTTACAAAAGATGGCTTGAACTGGTACCAGACGCTGGTGATGTTCTTCATTTCATTCTGCTTGATGACCAAGTAAGTATTTCCTTGCAAATTTTCTCTTTCTTTGTTTCAGATTGGGTTTTTTTTATTAAAAAAATGTTGTATATGTTCTAGGGTTCGAAAATTCAAGCAACAGTAGGGCATGTGGAGTTTGTTCCTTATTTTTTTTAGAGAAGCTCCATGAGGGAGGCCTGTGGAAAAGAATCAGAAATTTCAGTGTAGTCTCAGCGAGATCGGCGAGGCAAGTGACAACAAATTGTTGGAAAATTGAGTTTGATTCTAGCACTAAAGTCTTGGGAGATTTCAAAACTGGTGATTTCTATAAGGGAGACGATTCACATTTGCATTTTCTTAGTTATGAGGATCTCTACCTAGGGAACTTTCAACGAAATTGTCCTGTTTGTGAGTCTTCTTACAGATCGCTCGTTTTGATTTCAAATCGACAATTCGGTCTTACATGCATTTTTGTTCTGAAATAATACTTACAGATTTAGTTGGTGCCGTTGAATCTGTTGGCGAACTTCAGGTTGTTAGAGATCCTTCGTTTCAAGATTTTGAGTCAAAAATGACATCAAAGATTGCGTTTACACTAACGGAAGATACGTAAGTCTTTATTTAGTGTTTTGTATTATAACTAAATTATTTTACGGTATGGAACAAGTCAGCCTAACATAGTTTTAGTGATATGGCGATAAAATGTTTTGCACACGAAAATTGACCATTGAGTTCAACGATAGGTGGTGTTATTGTACTGAACAATTTGTCATTTGTGTTCTAAGTGACTGGCGTGTCGTTATATGCAATGGTATGACAATTATACTATTATCTTAAAATTATTATTGATCTTTGGCTTTTGAGTGAGTATCAACTTTTGGTAAAGGAATATCACGTTACTGATCATCTCGGTATCTCGAGAGTATTGTTCAATCCTGATCTTCAAGAGGCATATGAGTTGGGAGACATGCTGTAAGATAACAATATGTTTTTGCAAATAATTATTTAGAGCGTGTGATAATGATCAATTGTTCTTGTAACTACTATGCTTATATATACTTGAACAGGATTGGACTGAGTGAGTATGGGCATGAGGATGAAGAAGAAACCCATTTGGATATCGGCGATTAGTAGGGATTTGATTTGTGCAACTCTTAAAATATCATCTGTCTTAATTTCTTTTTTTTTGTGTGTTTAAAGTGATTTCATGAGATAGCCAATAGTGCTACTTTAAAAACGTATGCTTTTGCGGATATGTTGCTTATATGATCACTTATTTTGATTTGAAGTATCTTAAACTTCTATGATTTTTCATAGCTAAATTTCTGTTTTAAATGTGTTGATAAACAAATTTAACGAACATTCATTGTCCGTACCATGCGCAGGCCACCACCTAGTATAAAATATCGGCCGTAAATCGTTAATCATGTAGATGATACAGTATCTATAATGCAAGAGTAACCTGCTAAGTCATATGCCATGAATTTTGATTTTTGACATTTTTCATTTTTCATTTTTTTTTTCTATTTTTATTGTTATTATTTCATATATTTTGCATTACACCATCACTCATGAGTTCTATTTAAGTATATGTATAACAAAATTTACCAATTCATTATTTACTTATATTTTTTTTGTTTTTGAACATTTATACCATATAAAAGCTAAGAGCATTTCTAACCCTATTCTATTTTCCACTCTAAATGCTATTTTGAAGTAAATTTTCACTCCAATCCTACTCTTATTTCAACTCCAAAATAGAGTAAACCTAAATTCTACTTCATATTTAGAGTATATCTAAAATATATTCTATTTTGGAGTTGAACTTTTTTATTTGCAAACTAATCTTTTAAATTCAAAATATTTTTATTTTATACTATTTAATATTTATAATTTTTTATAAAACTAACAATTATAAATATATAAACACTTCAATTATTCTTAAAACAATTTGAAAAATACAATAAACTTAAAAATACATAACAAGTGCTGAAATTAAGATAAACAACATAAATAAATTTAAAACAACAAATACAAAAAAAATTCATAATTTATAAACTGCTTCCGGATCCATCAAGATTCTTTAAATATTGTCCAAAAAAACTGGTGGAGGAGAAAATTTCAGATGCTTTTATGTAATTTTTATTATTTTACAAATAACTAATTTATAACTTTAAATAAAAATTGTAAACAATAAAGTAAATGAGGTTTATTTGTAAATTTTAGAAATAAACAGTATTAATAATTAAATAGAATAAGAATCTATTTAGAATATTTCTTTTTTGGAATAAAAAATAGAGTTATACATTGGCAAACATAACTCCATTTTGGAGTTGCTCTATTCTGGAGTAAAAAATAGAGAAATACATTGGAGATGATCTAAGCCTTATGCCATTAAGAGCATCTATATAGGACGAAAAAATTCTATATCTGATTGGTTCACATCAACATTTCAATTAAACACACAAAAAGTTAAATTTAATTAGCAATTTAAATAAATTAAAATATTAAAAATAAAAATCTATTATATTAGCCAATTGAGAGCATCCACATAGGACGAAAAAACTCAATCTGATTGGTCTACATCAGCGTTTTCATCAAAACATAAAAAGTTAAAAATGATTAGCAATTAAAATATATATATGTATATATAAACGAAAAAACTTTCATAATAGAATGGAAAATTCAAAAAAAATAATTAATTAACAAAATGAATTAAAAAAATTATGTCAAAAATCTAAATTTATAACATCTATCATCTATTAAAATAAAATAGAAACTCAATATCACAAAACATAAATTAACAAAAAAAAAGAAATATATAAATTAATAACTAAAACATTAAATTTACAAATAAATTAATATAAAGTTTGCAAGTTTTCAACTAATAAAAGTAAAAAATACTTTAACTAACAAAAAAAGATAAAATTTTAAGCTAATTATTTAATAAACCAATATAAAAAAAAACTTTTAAAATAGATGTCAGGAAGCCTGAATCTTCAGGACAACCCATGAAGTGGACGGTAGAACTTCGCCAGGTTTTTCACCCAGTACATGGGTCGCACGACAATCAAATCCCAAGCTCTCGCCGACTTCATCGTTACCCTACAAAACTCTGAAAGTGACGATATCATCAGGGTAGTAACAGTGACCATGTCTGGGGCATGGAAACTATTTGTCGATGGAGCGAGCAACTTCAGGGGCGCCAGCCTAGGCATCGTACTCATCTCCTCCGAAGGGGACGTTGCCCCTCGAGCGATTTGGTGCGTCTTCCGTGCCACCAACAACGAAGCAGCCGTCATCGGCCTTATCATCGCCCTAGTTCTCAGAGCTACTGGCCTGGTCTTATACACTTATACAGCGATTCACAGTTCATCATTAACCAGGTACGGTGTGAATACCAGGCAAAAGACGCACAAATGACGACATATATGGGCGCCATCAAATCCGCCACGCGGAAATTCACGTCCATCCAATTAGAGCGAATCCTAAATAAAGTTAGGATCTTCTCTAATCGAGATTCCAAAAGAGAGTACCTGTAATGGCCTACCCTCCAGAACATAGAGGATGAAAGCTTGGTCGAGATCAACCACATAGAAAGCTATAAGGGCTGGATTCAAGCAGTTTAGGATTACCTTTGGCAGGGAACGCTACCGTAAAATGCCCGTGAGGCGGAAAAAGTACGAAAGCAAGCCTCCCGCTATATGATCTCCCGGGGGATAGTCTACAAAAGGTCTCTCAAATGCATAAGCCCATAAGAGGGGCAACGCGTCTTGAGAGAAGTGCACTAAGGAGAATGCGGAGCCCATTCAAGCGGAAGAACGCTGGCACAAATATTTCTCGAAGCTGGATTCTACCGGCCGTACCTAAGATAAGACGCGATAAAATTTGTCTAGCAATGCAACCAATGCCAGTACTTCGCCGATGTACCTCACATACCGGCTGAGATTCTCAAGTTTATCATGTCCCATTTTTCGTTCATTGGGGACTGGACATTGTCTGAAAGGTTCCACACCTCGTTAAGCGCCCACAAGTACATTTTTGTAGGGACGAATAACTTCACTAAGTGGGTTGAGGCGGAGCCATACGTAGGCATCACAGAGGACAACACGATGAAATTCAACTGGGTCAACATCAAAACCCGCTCCGGGTCCCGTACGAGATCGTAACGGACAACGAGACCCAGTTCATGGGGGGCACGTTTCCAATAATTATGTCAGAGGTACAGTATCAAACAAAACCCTCTTGAAGTCCCTTAAGAAACGGATCATGCGGGCATGTGGTTTTTGGGCCAAAGAGCTCCTGGGAGTGCTATGAGCCTATTGGACGACAGAGAAATTAGCCACGGAGGAAACCCATTCTCCCTAGCATACAGATTCGAAGCAGTGATCCCGATAGATAAGACCAGACCCTCGCACTGAACTGAGTTCACTCCGATAGAGGGGGAAAATCGTGAAATGCTGCAGGCGGAGCTGGACCTGTTAGATAACTTAAGGGAATCTGCGGTGATTTGGAACACGAGCTATCAAGCCGACGTGGCCCAAAGCTACAACAAAAAAGTCCAAACACGAACATTCTGAAAAGGGCAATGAGTACTCCGTCGGGCGTTCAAGAACACCAAACATCACTATGGAAAGCTAAGCGCTAACAGGGAAGGCCCCTACGATATCATCGAGGTCCTAGGATAGGAAGCTTATCGCCTCAAAGAATTGAATAGAAAGTGCCTTACGCATTCGTGGAACGAAACAAACCATAGGATGTACTACTTCTAAGTTGTATCTGTTTCTCTGAGACTTATTAATATAATATATTTAGGTTTTAAAAAAGAAGGGGCCGAGTTCAGATACAAACACGCCCGAGAGGCGGAAAAGAAACACAAAAAGAGTCATTCACGCATTGGCTTCTCCGAGGCAGTCTCACCATCGATCCCAGAGTCCGGGGGAAGGTCGTCTCCATCATGGCCATAAGATAGGAGGAATTGGCGGAGTTCCCTCGCCCGTTTGTAAAAGATCCACTGGAGCGCCGGTAAAACAGGAGGAAGTCACCTTGGGACCATCGAGTGGCAAAGGCGGACCCATGGAAATCTTCTTTGTGGTTTCCCCCACGAGAAAGGAAGATAGGGCCTTGACGATGTCATCCACAACGTAATCCCTGATGCCAGCACTATGAGCATCTTCCACGGCCTTTAGGTACGATTCCTTCAGGCCCTCCTCATTCCAGCACCCCTTGTCGCTGTGTTGATACTCCTAGACTGCAGCGAGAACATTGCAACACATCAGCATCTTTATCCGCAGATCTCGAGCGGTTTCAAAAGCCTCCAACTCCGCCGTCAGATCACTAATAACCGCCTCGGATTTAGCCCTTGAGGAGTCTTTCCCAGCGACCACAGCTCAGAGCTTCTCGATTTCAACCCTCAAACCGGCAGCCGCCTTGGCCTCGCTCTTCAATCGAGCGAGCTCTGATATATAATTCTTGTAGGTGAAGTGAAGTTGAATATTTTCTCGATGGTATTCTGATGACTCCGAAAGCGCCCACTCGAGATCGCTAGACTGAGCAGCAAGGGTGTCTTCAAGCGAGAACACCTGGGCCTGAAGAGTAGAGACCGACGCCGCCACATGCACATTCATAACGTTTACTTACGAGAAAGACCGAAGAAGGGCATCGGCAGCTAGCATTCTCAATTTTTAGGAACAAAGATCAAAAGAAAACTGAAGGAACGCTTACTTGGAAGTGGTGGTAGCCGGCCTGGCTGGCGACGCTGGTAAGTCCCTCTTTGTCTAACGAAGGAGACAAGACGGCCAACACCTCGTGAATGGCCTTCTTGTAAAAAATTTGGATGGAGGATCGCTCCATTTCTGAGTCTTTCCCAGTAGGTTTGGACCCCGTAGGACATAGGACCAGCATGTGACACCCGGAGATACGAGACAAAGGAGAAACAAGTTCATGATCGATCTCATCGTCCATCATGTCGTTACCCTTCTCAGTCGTCAAAGTGTGAGTGGACCAGGCCCGGGAAGAAATTATCACGGCCTTGAGTTGGCCCGAGGGAGCGGCATATGAAGCTGCTGAGAGTAGACGATGACGTTTGGAAAGAGGTCTTTCTTCCGAGCCACCCCCTGCAGGCTGCCTTGGATCATAGCGCTTCAGCTGAAGGGGCGGCATATCGGAATCAGAATAGTCGCCTCTCATAACACGAGACTGGCTATATAATCGGGAGAACCTGTCACCCAATAAAGGAAAATGGGCACCCTTTCAGCCACCTAACCCGATGGCTCCACATCCAAACAAACAAAGGGCAGAAAAAGAGATACATTTCAAAATGTACGGAATGCCAGAGGGGACACAAAGAGAAATAGCCTAATGGCAACGAGCAGAAAGAAGGAAGGTCTGGCTTCGAAGCTCCACAGGAATACTACGGATACGCTTTTCTAAAGCGGAGACGTACCCCGACTCCCACGAACTAGCAAAAGGAAAAGTAATTAGTCTGCCAAAGAGCAAACAAGTGCGAGAAAGCGGTCACCTACGAGATTTTTCCAGAACTTGTTAACCGACCTCAACGAGTCAACCCACCAGAAGCCAACGAGCCCCTACCAGCTCCAGATATTACATGATGTCACCACGATAATGGTGGCTTCCTCGCGCAAAGGGACGAGGGTCATCCTTAAGGGCTCATGCCTGGTACTCGTCCGAAAGGTGTAAAAGGCCCTAATAGCTTGGGCAAGGATGGGAATCCCCAACATGGCACTCAGAGCTTTGAACGAGCTCAACACATCCCAGCCTACCAGAATCAGTGTACTTGGGCAGATACCACACAAGTTTCATAAGTCGACGAGGACAGATGGAAGACGGCAGCAGTGGCCGTGCGACAGATAATTTATGTATATCACAATGCAGCCAGGTGGAAGTCGTTGGTTCGAAGCTGAGTCGTCAAAGATAAGCAACATAGTACTAGGAGGATAGGCATCTTTCTGCTGTGACAAATAGTACGAAAGCGAGTCCTTTGCAAAGGTGCGCCTCCTCTTGGAACCGCAAATCGCTCTGCGTATGGAGGGCCACGAAGAAGGAGCACCAGTCTCAACATCGGAAGAAAAGTTGTTGGATCTCCAGTCAGACGAAGAATCTGGACCACTCCCTTTGGTCCCAGGAGACCCTATCCTTCCAGGAGAAGCAAGCAGCGCTAAATCTTTACACCTATCCCAGAAATCAAGATATATATCTTACCAAAGAAGAAGAGTGAAAGGATCGATCATCGCAAAGAAGAACAACAGCAGAAAGCGGCAGATAGGAAGGAGAAAGAGTCGATAATAGAAGTGCAACCCTAGATGATCTCTTTTGAGGAACTCGAGACAATCTGCCCAAAAGGTGTAAAAGTCTCGGGTCAACGCGGAGATCCAGCAAAAATATATAGGGACTAGAATGCAAAAACAATCTCCTCTCCGCGATACCTCACTTGCCATTACATGCAAAAATCACTTTATGGGATCCACCACGATGCTTCCGTCAAAGTGGGGCTCAGATTCCAGTCACTTGCTCTCCTGGGAACCTTCCTCCGAGAGCCATCCCCTGGGATCGCCTCTAGGGGCCCGTCCTCCGGAGAATTTTTTTCTGGAAATTATTCTCCAGAATTGCCTCCAGGGGTCCGCCTTCCAGAGAATTTTTTTTCTAGAAATTATGTTCTGGGATCGCCTCTAGAAGCCCGCCCTCTGAGGAACTTTCCTCTGGGAATCATCCTTTAGGGGCTTGCCCCCGCTAAAATTTTCTCCAATAATTATCCTTCGGGACCGCCTCCCGGGGCTTGCCTTCTGGGGAAATTTCCTTCGGGAATTATCCTCCGGGATCGCCTTCAGGAGCTCATCTTCCGGGGAACTTTCCTCAGAGAATCATCCTCCAGAATTACCCTCCGGGAAACTTTCCTCTGGGAATCATCATCCGGTATCACTCTCCGGGGTTACGGATGGGTTGTTACAAACTCACAAAAAATTGATCGACATGCTTGTTTTAATAACCATTTGCGTTCTCATTAAACCACGCCATATGGAATAAGAGGAAATCAGACTTCCAAACTTTGCCCGAACAAGCTTCGAAAGTCGGGGAAAACTGTTGGGCTATGAATTGCGCCATAGCCCTTTAAGCCTAACGCATGGGGAAGAGAAGCCATGGGAACCTGATGAGCATTAAATGCTCTGCACCTACCAAAACAAGCCGCTATGATGGCGGTTAGGAGGTGGTGGAGCAAGTCAACAGCTCCTCGTTTGGGAACACGCGTGGGCGAGTCTAGTCAGTTTAAAAGTAATGGGGAAAGACAAGTCAGCGGGTAATAGCATGAACCCGACCCTGAGAGACTCGAGCCATGGCCCGTGTCTAACCTGTAACCAGGTATTTCTTATAAATAACTTTGTCATGCCAATGGTGGGAGGTGGAGAGATTCTAGAGAGATAAGTCCATCTTCTAGCTTGATTTACAAAGAGATTACCTAAAAGCTTTGTCAAGATCATTTGACCAAGTGACCCACACCCCTTTTTGCTCTCCCGATATCCCATATTCTGTCGACCAATCCTTTGTCTTGTTCTGACTTGAGAGTCGGAGAAAAATTGGAAAGGCAACTCCTTTGCGTTCTATCCTGTATGCTTCTTCCTGTGTATTTCAGGTTGACCTGTCCCCCAGAGTTTGATTCTCTCCAGCAGGTCACCTATCAAAATCCTCCACGTAAGCATTCCGAAATTCACTCACGAACAATGTTTAAGATTAAAATTATAAAACAACTTAATGAAATGTTTACATAATTTTTTTAAATTATTTTGTTCTTATTTTCTCAATTCAAATAAGGGTCAATGAGGTTAATAACCATATTGGGCCTTAATGTGAAGAATATAGCTATAGCAAATTGAAAACATAAAAACTAACCCAAAAAAAAAAATTGTGACAAAAATATCCATGTATCCATTGTGCGGGAAACGGTAGACTTCTGTTCACTAACGAGACATTGTAGTATTGGTAGACTTCTGTTCACTAACCTAGTCATTACCCACTAATAAATTGCAATCAATGCCAGCTTACCCTAATTTGTGTAGACAGGAAGCTTTCTCATCCTTAATAATAGCAGAACCAGTACTGAAATCCAGTGGATACTGTCTTTAATCTGTAGAATGAGCGCAGCTGAAGGCAGTTGGGTAGTAAATACATAGAACATATCAGCAGAGGTATAATCGTCTGTTCATTTAATCTCTTTCTGACTTTCTCACCTAACATACTCTTCATTGATTGAGATAGAAAAGTATAAAATAATTTCGAGGTACTATATTATAGATTAATTTGTAGATCTTGTCATACCGTACTCCTCCATTATATTGTACCTCATGCGAATGTCTCCGTTTTACAGATGGATGATTAGGATACAGTTCATATTATTTCGGGGAAGTGGGTTAGCGATCCTGTTAGGAGGTGGGTCTTTGAAACGGGTCCAACTGATGCAACTGCGTACCTGCAACTACGGACAGGAATGACGCACTCGAAGTTGGTTACAGAAGTGAAGGAAAAACTTCAGTTCACGGTGCTAAACATATCTGTAAAACTATCTTACCAATACCCGGAGTGGTTGGATCTTGATGATGGTAATGGATCAGAACCCCAATACATAACAGATGACCACGACAATGTTTTTTTTATGGAAATGAGGAGATCGATAGAGGATGTCAACCTCTGCTTTACAGCATCTCGCTTTGTGGCTGGGGTTCAAGTCTCACTGATAGGGCTCAGCTTTACCCAAATAAAAACTACTGCAAGTGCACAGCAAAGCAGTTGTAGTACAAGGGGTTATCGAATCCCAAGGGAGTAAGTAAACTACACTATCGAGTTCAGGTTCGGATTAAGCTAAGCAGAATGTAATGAATGTAATGCAAAATAACTAAAGTAATAAAAGCAAGTGGGTGTTTTTGAGACTGTTCTTAAAGTTCAGAAAGCTAAAGGCGCTAAGTCGGGACAATTCACAGGTTGAATCCGAGAGTGTAGAATGCATGAAATCAGGAATGAATTAAAACCGTCTTAAACATGAATCGCAAAGATATAACTAATCAATTCTCATTGCAGAAGTTATCTATGTCTAAATCACAGAGTTTCAAATCTCTTTGCAAATCCTAACAATCTAAACAAGCAGTAATGATCAGGTTCAATTGTTCACAAAACTCCTAAGCCAAATCTCTTTGTACTAGGGCGTTTTGCTCATCTAATACTAGTTCAGGTGATTAATAATGCTCTCACATCTATCAAACAACCTAGGGTTTCGAAATCCAGATGACGTGTCTAAGAAATCCATATGAATGCAAGCACAGATGAAGAACCAATGAATTTCCTATAAGTTTTTAGCAATTCTACAAACTCTTCTTCAACCTTTGAAAAGCCCTAACTTAACTAACAAACTACTCAGACATGGTGATTTGAGAAAACATCATGAAAAGAATAGATTGCATAAAGGAAATAAGAAGTAAAGATGAAGGAGTTCGAAATCTGCTCTAAAGGAGTCTGATTTGTCTCTCCAAAAGCTCTTCTACAAATCTCTCTCAAAAACTCTCTAGAATAATAAGATACAAGATATCTACCAAAAGAATGGCTGAAAAACCTAATATACAAGCTAAAACACGATCTGGGGCCTTTTTGCAAAAACTGGAACTTCTGGGCCAAAACTGCAATTTCTTCCCAATCTTTTAAAAACAGGCCACGACCCCTTCCTTTCTGGGTGACGAGCGTCACCAAAAGTGGTGACGAGCGTCACCCATATGCATACTTTTCTTCCCGAGTTGGGTACTTCGTGGCTTCAACTCAAAATGCTCCAAAAGGCTTCAATATCTCCAATTATGCTCCAGACATGCTATAACCTGCAAAGACTCTTCTAGGACTCTAAAAAGACCAAAAAGACTCAATATAAAGGAATTATATCATGGTTAAAAACCATAAAAACCATGATATATCAACTCCCCCAGACTTAGCTTTTGCTTGCCCTCAAGCAAACATTAGACAAAGAATAAGGTCGAGGTTTGAAAACAAGAAACAGTCAGTCAGTCATCAGGAACACCACACTAGTTTGAAATTTCGAATCCACATACCACAGAGTCAACACAAGATCAAATTTCAGCCTAATCATCACAAGCTTAGCAAATCTCTCAAGTCCAATCCAAATCCCTTCAAGAAACCCGAAATTTCTACTGCTAACTCCTTATTTTTATCTAAGTGTGATATATCATCAAAGTTATATCATCTTAATAACTTTACAGATTCTTTTCCCTTCCTAACAACGGAACAAATAGATCTCAACACAGCTCTCCTATTTTCTCTTCCTTTGATCTCTTCCTTTGGATATTTTCGATTTTTCACTTCTTTTTCTCAACTTTTACAGTCTAAGATATGGTGATACTCAATACTTGTGTTCCTTGTGAGGAGACAGGTTCTTGAATGTGTTCACTACTGTTGTTTCTTGTGAGGAGACAGGGTCATGAATGTGTTCACTACTGTTGTTCCTTGTGAGGAGACAGGGTCATGAATGCACCATTCTTTGGACTTAATCTTTTAAAAACCACATCAGGGAAGATCAAAGAGAGACTGTATCTTAACTTTATTGTCAGTGCTGAAAGAGAGAATCAAGATCAATAAGAATCAATCACCAAGACAAGAAGTTTAAAGTTCATTAAGGTGGAGCTAACAGCAAATTTTCCAGACTCTCTAAGAACCTAAACCTTCATTGCTAGACTGATCTACCTATGACTTTCAACTCAGCAAAAACGTCCTATGGTTAGTTACAAGAAAAACTGACAGTTTCAAAAATTTTGACTCTGTAAAACAGGTTTTTTGACTCAACTTTAAAACTCTATAGACATGACACAAAGCACACAACGTCAGTAACCACCTCCCCCAGACTTAAACAACACTGTCCCTAGTGTTATTAAGCCAAGAGTTGGTCAAAATGAAGCATGAGAACGTGTAAAACCAAGGTGGAAAAGTGGTACCTCGCGAAGGAGCTAGTGACGAGCGTCACCAGATTGGTGACGAGCGGCACCATCTCTGATACTCCAGAAATCGACATGTTGGATGTTTAAATGCTATGCCATCATGTGTACTCCGAAGTCAAACTGTAAGAGCACTCAAAACACACATCAAAACATCCAAACAAAGCATAATCCATGGTCTAACAAGTTCACAAGACATCATCCAAGCAAACTGAACAAACTAACTCTTTTTTTTCCGATTTTTCTCATGTTTTTGGGTTTTTTTAGCTATGTAATAGAAAACTAAACTAAGTATATGAAAAAGAAAACTTACCAGTGGGTTGCCTCCCACTAAGCGCTTGTTTAAAGTCATTAGCTCGACTTTGAATGCTACTCAGACAGCTGGTGGAACAGAAGGTGGCAGTGAATGCCTTGGAGAAGAATGTCTCCTCATCCATGGTGGTTTGTAAGCAGTAGATGTATGAACACTTCCAAGGAAGTGAGGAACATCAGCAGAGTGGGTCGTGACTGTGGGTGGGATACTTCTTTTTCTTGCAGAATCATCAAAAGAAACACCAAGCATTCTACGAGAATCTTGTTGCTTGCATAAGTGTGAAGCATCTTTTGCACCTTTTAAGTTCTTATTGATGAGATTAGGGGGTTTGGATTTGGTTCCAAGAAGTGCATACCTTTGCATAGTTGCAGGTTTCTGGGTTGTGGAATGGTGAATTTTCGGGTTGGCAACATAAGATGGACTTGTAGCTGTAAAATCACATCCCAGCTTTGTGTTCAGGTTGGTGACGAGCGTCACTAGGTCAGTGACACTCGTCACTGACTCTGCAGTTTGAGTTTCTGCAGTTTTCCTGCAGTTCAGCTCTGCAAGTCTTGCCTCCATCACAAACACGTCTTCCTCCAGCAACTTGGCATTCATTAGAACCTCTTTTTCAAGCCTAGTCATGAAGATATGATCCTCACTGCAATCCTCAAACCCAACAGCTTTTGCAGAAGTTTCAGATATTGCTTCTTCAATAGCCATCTTGTTCACTTGCCCACTTGTATCAGATTCAGTGACATGCCCAGCAGTAGTGTCTTCTGAATGCTCCATGACAGTCTCTTCATCTCTAGAAGTTCTTACAGAAAAGGTCTGACCATCTATGGTAGAAATCTTTCTTAACTTATCCATGTCAAAGTTCATGACAACATCACCAAGATCAAGCTCAATGTTCCCCCTTCTAACATCAATGATGGCTCCAGCAGTAGCCATGAATGGTCTTCCCAGAATAAGAGGATCTTTAGGTTCTTCAGCATATTTCAGAACCACAAAATCTGTAGGAATTATGCAGCCTTTAATGTTAACAGGAACATCCTCTAACATGCCTTCTGGGGTTCTTATGGATCGATTTGCTAGGATGAGAGAGATCCCAGCTGGCTTGAACTCAGTCATTCCAAGTCTAGCAGCAACAGAGAAAGGCATCAAGTTAATACTTGACCCTAGATCACATAGAGAGTGTGGAAAACGTCCTGCAAATATTGAGCAATCAAGCACAAAGGTCCCTGGATCAGATAGCTTCTCTGGAACTCTGCTTTGAGTTATGGTATTGACTTGTTCAGAAACAGTCACCTTCTTCTTCTTCTTTGGAACTGTACTTAAAAGGATTGCACTGATGTCTCTGGTAAGCAATGCTCCTTCCTCAGGACTTACACCATTCACAACCATTCTCTTTACATACCTTCTTAGAGCTGGTGAAAGCTTGACTGCATCAACAAGTGGGATCTCAAGCATCAGCTTGTCTATCATAGATTTGCATCTGGATTCTTCTATCTCATGTTTAGACTTCCTAGGATGCTTGGGGGAATGGTGTTTTGGGTTTATAGACACGTTCCTGGTCATAATTTGCAGTTACAGGCGAAACAGCTTCGTTCTGGGGTGGGTGACGACCATCACCAGGAGGGTGATGCTCGTCACTCACTTGTGACAACCCCCGATATCCTTGTAAGTTGGTGACGAGCGTCACTCCTCCTTGAACAGCTCCTGCAGTTTGAGCAACCTGCACATCAAGCTTCTTCATGTGAGAGTTCAGAATCTCAATTTTTCCATTCAGGTCTTGATACAGCGAATCTAGCTTGCCATTGAAGTTCACTGTCATCTTCTGCTGTCCTTCAAGTACCTGCTCCAGCATAGCTTCCATTTTATTGTCTTGTGGAGGTGCAGTTTGGTAGGAAGAAGAACCATAATTCCTGCTGTTTTGGTAAGGTTTCTCAACTTCAGTCTTCTGGAACTGTGGTGTTGGAGTATAACCAAAAGCATTCTGGTTTCCTGGGAATGTGTTCTTCTGATTGTTGCCATTAAATCCTCTGTTCCACTGTTGATTCCCAAACCTTTGGTTCTGAAAACCTCCATTGATGAAGTTAACATCTTTCTGCTCAATGTCTTCAGGATGTTCGAAACTCTCCACTTCTGCAGCAAATTGAATTGACTTCTTTCCCACCAGAAGGCTGTGCAGCCTTAACCTCAGCTATTTAGTTTCCTTCATTCAAACCACCCTGTTTCATTCTCTGAAAATCTGCATTCTTGGTGCTGTTGCTGCAGACCAAGTTCTCAATCAATCTTACAGATTCTTCTGGTCTGTTGGTGTTGAAGTTTCCACTACTTGAAGCATCCAGTGCCATCTGATATTTCCAGTCAATGCCTCTGAAGAAGATACCAAGCAGCTGCACCTGATTGAAACCATGATGAGGACAGTCCCTTTGATAAGACTTAAACCTGATCCAAGAAGCCTTAAAAGCTTCAGTAGGACCTTGTGTAAAAGATGCAATTTTCGTCCTCATGTCTTATGATCTGGCATCATCATAGAAATTATTCATAAAGGCATTCTTCGTGTCCTCCCAAGTAGTTAATGAACCAGGCTCCAGTTGCTTCAGCCAATATGCAGCCTCTCCTCCAAGAGAGTAAGGGAAAAGCTTGCAGAACAGGAAGTCATCGCTAACTCCAATAGCTTTGACACTTGAAGCTAGGTCCTCAAACCTCTCTATGTGATCCATGGGATGCTCATGAGGTAAGCCATGGAATGGATGCTGGCCAACCAGCTGACAGTAGATAGGTTTAACCTCAAAATCGTTCCTCTGGAAGGCAGGAGGTCGGATTGCAGCTCTGTTGGCATAAAACTGATCAGGTCTGTTGTAGTCACCTAGAGTCCTTTGACAAAACGCCCAGCAGCGTTATTGGCAGCAGCAGGGACTCCCACGTTCTCATTCACTTGTTGAACCTGCTGTTCAACAATGACATTTCCCTCTTGATCAATTCTCTGCCCCTCTTCGTTTCTCCTGTTTCCTTCTCTGTCAACCAAGTGACCTTCTGCATCTTCAACCAAGATAAGTGGAGCGACCATTGTAGATTGCTTCTTAGCTTTCCTGTTAGTTCTCTCCAACCTAGCAAGCTCGTCGATGCTCAAAGTCACAAGCTCCTTCTCTTTGTTGCTTCTGGTTCTGCGATTAGGCATACACCTGAAACAGGAACAAAGAAAAGTAGCTGAAAGTCAGTAAACAAATAAAAACTTAGACAAAATCCTAATACTAGAAATCGATAGGCAGCTATTACTCCCCGGCAACGGCGCCAAAAACTTGATAGGGCTCAGGTTTTACCCTAATAAAAACTACTGCAAGTACACAGCAAAGCAGTTGTAGTACAAGGGGTTATCGAATCCCAAGGGAGTAAGTAAACTACACTATCGAGTTCAGGTTCGGATTAAGCTAAGCAGAATGTAATGAATGTAATGCAAAATAACTAAAGTAATAAAAGCAAGTGGGCGTTTTTGAGACTGTTCTTAAAATTCAGAAAGCTAAAGGCGCTAAGTCAGGACAATTCGCAGGTTGAATCCGAGAGTGTAGAATGCACGAAATCAGGAATGAATTAAAACCGTCTTAAATATGAATCGAAAAGATATAACTAATCAATTCTCACTGCAGAAGTTATCTATGTCTAAATCACAGAGTTTCAAAGCTCTTTGCAAACCCTAACAATCTAAACAAGCAGTAATGATCAGGTTCAATTGTTCACAAAACTCCTAAGCCAAATCTCTTTGTACTAGGGCGTTTTGCTCATCTAATACTAGTTCAGGTGATTAATAATGCTCTCACATCTATCAAACAACCTAGGGTTTCGAAATCCAGATGATGTGTCTAAGAAATCGATATGAATGCAAGCACAGATGAAGAACCAATGTATTTCCTATAAGTTTTTAGCAATTCTACAAACTCTTCTTCAACCTTTGAAAAGCCCTAACTTAACTAACAAACTACTCAGACATGGTGATTTGAGAAAACATCATGAAAAGAATAGATTGCATAAAGGAAATAAGAAGTAAAGATGAAGGAGTTCGAAATCTGCTCTGAAGGAGTCTGATTTGTCTCTCCAAAAGCTCTTCTACAAATCTCTCTCTAAAACTCTCTAGAATAATAAGATACAAGATATCTGCCAAAAGAATGGCTGAAAAACCTAATATACAAGCTAAAACACGTTCTGGGGCCTTTTTGCAAAAACTAGAACTTTTAGGCCAAAACTACAATTTCTTCCTAATCTCTTAAAAACAGGCCACGACCCCTTCCTTTCTGGGTGACGAGCGTCACCCATATGCATACTTTTCTTCTCGAGTTGGGTACTTCGTGGCTTCAACTCAAAATGCTCCAATATCTCCAATTATGCTCCAGACATGCTATAACCTGCAAAGACTCTTCTAGGACTCTAAAAAGAACCAAAAGACTCAATAAAAAGGAATTATATCATGGTTAAAAACCATAAAAACCATGATATATCACTCACTCAGAAAGGGTGACAACCAAGTCACTACAGACCCAGCTGGACACCCTCGTGATGGGGAATACGAGTCAGAGCGTGATAACGAATGACATAAATTTGCCATCTCTGAAATACCCCTCACTTTACCAGCTCCCGTTACTGGCGGTGATAAAGATGCTAGGAAAATGTCAAGAGATACTATACTATGCAGAACAGCTGGTATAAATATCTGTGAAGGTGTGCAAAGTATGGGTCTTCGTAGCAAAGCAGCGTCCATGAATGAGAAAGGAAAAGGGCATGCACTTTTTGACGAAAGCAAGTCAGACAGTGATGATGAAATGCTTAGCAGATGCACCCCTTCAGAGGGATGTTCCATGGGGGCTATAAGTAGAAGATTACAAAACGAGGCGGATGGCGGAGAGGCATCGGGCTATGATTCTTCCAATGAAAACACAACAGGAGAATATGTACATGCGATTGCTGCAGAGAAATCGCCATTGAACACATGTGGAAGGTTTGAGGAGTCCCTACACTCGTTACTAACTGATTATGGGACCAACCCTGTATTATTCGCAAGGGGTGCTCCACCTGTGTTTCACATCGTAGAATATGATGGTATGATGTACACACCTTCATATTATACTCTATGCGGATAAAAAAAAGTAGTCTCTGCTTACTTATGGCATGCGATTAACGACTTCAACTTTCTTTACATGACTTCTGCAGGGTTTAATACATCTTTGTCGGACGTCCACTATGAAGGGGACAACATATTCGTGGAGAGGATTTTCAAGTTAAAGATCGGTTGCAAAATAAAGCTATCCATCCACGCCATAAACTGGAAGTTCCACTGTAAGACGACAAGGTCAACTCCAACATTCATGGTGATGAAATGCGTTGACGAAAATTACCCTTGGCGTGTGTACGCGATGAAGTTGGATAAGTTCTAGAATTTTCAGATCCGGCATGCTACCCTTCGGCACACTTGTACAGTTGATATGAGAAGGAATTACCACAACCTACCAACAACTCAAGTCATTGGCGAGATAATGCAAAGACAGTTCGTAGACATGAAAGAGGGACCTAGCCCAGTTTGTGTGAGGAAGATTCTGCTCGATGAATTCCATGTCAATGTCCCCTACTGAAAAGTTTGGAGGGCAAAGGAGGTGGCAATGGAGCAGCTATAAGGGTCAAGGGCTGGGAGTTATGCCCTTCTTCTGGCGTATCTTGCTCTATTAAAATTGTCAAACCCAGGAAGTCTCTGTTTCCTAGAGATAGTGGAAACCGCAGAGCACGGCTCACGGTTCAAGTACTGTTTCACTGCATTCAATGCTTTGATCTAAGGGTGGCCTTTCATTCGAAAAGTCATTGTTATCGACGGTACCAGCTTGAAGGGACGCTTTGGTGGGTGCCTTATATCTGCTTCAGCCCAGGACGCTAACTTTCAGATTCTTCCCCTGGTTTTTGAGATGGTTGACATTGAGAATGAGAACGCCTGTGAGTGGCTTTTCCAGAGGTTAAGTGCATTCGTCGAGGATGGCAGCGATCATGTCTTCGTATCTGATCGCCATTCAAGCATTTACCCGAGCTTATAAAGAGTGAGAACCCATCGCCCCATATACATTAAATAACTATTTTTCGTTTCTAGGATTAACTATACTATATACTATAAATACATAGACTAAAGACCAAACATAATGTACATAAAATCCTTTTCACTTCTGCAGGTTTTTCCGCTTGCATAGCATGCGGCTTGTGTGGTCCAGCTTTGGCGTAACATACGCGCTGCATACCAGCCCAAGCGAGGTGCAACTATTATTGGTGATGCGGCTCGTGCATACACCATCTCTGAGTTCAACAAGAAATTCATTGAAATTCAAAGACTTAACCCTGCATGTGCATCCTATCTTGTAGACATAGGCTCGTGCGGGAACTAGGTATGCGGCATCAGTACCCCCGTGCCTCCTAATAAAATATGGCATCATTTCCGAAAAGGACTGCAATCACACCTCTAATTATGAGTTGGTGACGCAGGTGGTGTTGCGGAGCAGCACATATATGGTCCACACCTTCAAATCCAAGACAATTCCTATCCACTGAGCTCCGTCAACCTTGAAAGGGAAGTACATGACAGATACAGTGGTGCACCATCTAGGACTGCATCCAACTAAGGACACCATATATGGAGAGAAGACGTGTTCAGAGTTCCCTGCTGTCAGCGTAAATGTTTCATATTCGTCGTTCAGTCCGACTATGAAAGGCGGGAGAATAAAATCCCATTCAACAGTTCCCAAACTGCCCCGCCTCAGTTGCAAAAACCTTACAAAGACATCCATAGCGTGCAACATAAGTAATACAGCCATTATCATGCTAATGCAAATGTACAGACCAATAATAAACAAGGCTTACCATGATAGAGAGAGGGGTCCTGGATTCATAAATCTCCATGAAAATACTTGTAGGGATTTCCATACTATCTTCCACCGGATAGGTTCTACAATTGAATGTATATTAGTATGGTTATCTATTGCAAATGCTAACTTGAAATGCTGTGTAAAATACTTACTTATCCTCCCCGATTAACTTCATAAATGAAGATATACATCCTTCAGTGGCAGAAGAAAATGGATTGAATCCAGCAATAAGGGAAGGAGTAGTAGGTGGAGGCGTGCTGACGATATGATGGAATTGAGAAGGCATTGGCTTCGTAACAAGGTCTTCTTTCACACCAACGTCGCCTTTCTTTCGTTTTGTTTATATAACAGGGGGGTAAACTTTTTTCGGCTTAAATTTGTTTCTCCGGCTAAACCTCTAGGCGAGAGGCAGATGGTCAACTTCACTCCTATTTGCATGATCGTCGCCCCCTGCTTGTACTTCCCCCTTTTCAACTGGATATGCTGCTGGATTGGCTGATTTTGCATCAGTCTTACTATACTGTGGGCCTTGGCGAATAAAAAAACGTCATAAATGACTGCCATTTTGCAAAGCTGAAGTCAAACAATTCTATACTACGTAAACTCAGTCATTCTATACATCCATCATAGTATATAAACTTTTAATTCATAAAAGACGAGTAAATAATCATACCTTAGTATTACCAGAGTGACCTTGATGGCTATGATATCCTGAAGCAGAAAAGCATGTCTCGCAAGCACTCACTTCTTCAGTTCTAAGGGGGTCGAATCCTACACCCAACATATGAATAATAAGCATTCCTATCCAAGCATTGTAAACGACAATTGCAGTTGCCCTAGTATGAGAAACAGCTAATATCAGCATTACCACATTAACCGCATACCTTCCCTCCAATGTCAGTATCACTTCTGCTTCGCTTGTTACCTTAATTACATAATAAGGATAATTGTTAGTATGTCACAATAACCATAGCAGGTTTGGGGCAATGAACACATACCATCATCTTTCGCGTCAGTTGGAAGAGTGGTGCCCTTTCTTCTCCCAGTGGACAGTCCAGCATTCATAGAAACTGTTTGGTCACCGGCTATTGTTGCTGTAATGTCTGGTTTCACTCCTCCCTTTGACTTCAAATACTCATTAATGTCAGCCTTGAATTTAGAGATTTTGTTGTCAATGTGACCTTTGATACACAAAGCATATCTTTCAAATATATGAATGGCCTGCTCCTCATACGCATCACCCAACTTACGAAACAGCATGTCATAATCAATGGGACCATTGTTCGGTAATTGTCCCATACTATGATCTTCAGATGGAATAGTTTGGGATTGATGATCCTGGTTCCGTTGTCTCCTACTAAACTCAGAAGCAGCAAGTACCGGAGGAGTCGACTCTCCACTTCTAACGAAATCATCTTCCGAGCCTTCTGTCTCTGCACCCTACTTAACTGGTGGGTTTAACGCTTCTTCCTCCGCCACACCTCCACGCCATTAGTTGTGTTCAAATGGGAATTCCTCCTCAATCATCGCCAGCAGATGGTCCACACTTTCATCTGCTGCTTCATCCGTAAAAGGTATATGCTCCACATCAACATCCACTTCTGCACACTTGAGCGACCGTACTCTTGCCTGACAAAATTCATGTCAAAAACTGTTAAAAACAATCCCATTTCGAAACGCAAATTATTATATGACATACATTAATTACCTGGCTAGCTGATTAATGTTCCTTGCAGTTTGAATGTTGATTGACAAACTCCGTTCAAAAAGACACTGAATCACATCCTCGATCGGGGTATCTTCTTTAATAACATGGTCTACCTCACCCGGCTTTAGCAGCAGCTCAAGGCTGCAACACGCAATTACCAAGACAATTGCATGCAAGAACCTTTGAATAGCAGTAAACACTTGAACCAACTGCTTAGGCGTTCTCACCTTCGTGCATGTCACTGTCAGAGAAAATGACTCTCGTCCCCTAGGATGTTTCATAAATGCCTCCACGTCATCCAACATTTCTACTACTTCAGGCCTGATGTTGGTTGAGCCACTTTTAGGTCATAAAATACCCTCAACAAGCAAAAGCAACCTAAGACGAAGTCGCATTATACCATCCTTTACCCTCCCACCACCAAGAAGTCTCTGCATCAACATCGAAGGCGTCACCTTCCTCAATTTTCCAAACAGCTCCGTCCACATTTTCCCTCCAATCTCAACACCTTTACACCCTTCTCCTTCTTCTTTTCTTTCCTCTCGGACTCATGCCTTCTCTTGCGCTTCTTTGTTTTCTCAGCCGTAGACTGTTAATTCAAACCAATCGCCATTGCAAAATCTGCCAACCCATACCGAATAGGTTTCCCCGCAAACAGCCACCAGATTTTGTACTTCTTCTTTGTCACCCATTGATGCGAGAGCAGGTAGTGGACAAACATTACAGAAAATGTGTGGTGCCTCATCTGCATCACCTTGTTGAATTGTGGTTCCGCCAATAATTGCAATTCGTCAGGATCAAGAGGAGCTTTAATTGTCTCTATCCACCGAAGAGTGAAGTAACTATTTACACGCTTCCGCCCACCAGGTTCATGTCCAACTGAAAAAATTCTCTCAGGTAAACTAAGCTCTTCCATCCTGCACACAGAAAACTTTATCATACAATTCACAAATAATAACACATGAGCTATACTATGTAATGACCACTCCGTTATACTGCACTAATACACCCATATCACCCCACCTCTATACTATTCCACTACAAGAAAACAGAGGATTTGCGACAACATAAATAGTCGCAGCGTAGTCGCTAAATCAAAGATTACGACTATTTAGCGGCTAACTCATGTAGTTGTAAATCGTTAGTCTGTAAAGTCCGTAGTGATAACTGAGTTTTTTTGTAAGGTGAGGATGCAATGAGGCTATCAAAACTCAAATGCAAAACCAGGTTGTAGTACAGTATGAAAGTGAGTGTCAATCCATTCCTAGGAGCTAGAAAGTGCAAAGAGAATGCAAGGGCAGTGTAAAGTTAAGCAAATGATAAGCGATATTGGAAAAATCCTAAAAACTAGATGCAGCAGTAAAATGGAATGCAAAACTATTTTAAAAATACCAGAGATGATTAAACTACCACTAGGAACAAACATAATGATTAAAATGCAAAGCTATGAATTTATAAAAATTGACTAGTGGATCGACCACAGGATCGACCACTAGATCGAGCAGTTTGGATCGATCTCGTCTAAAAGTGCAAGTGCAATGAAACTAACGACCAGGATGCGACGAGTATCAAGCGAATGATTAAGGAAGATGTAAGAATGCTAAGATAGAAGGGTCTAGGGTTGAGATTCATGTTTAGGGGTTTCAAAGGTCCGAGCTTCGTTTGAAAACTTTAGATCTACTCACTTTGTGAGATTCTCTAAGCCTTGAAAACAAAACAAGATCCATATGTGGCTTGCGGTATGGATCACTCCTTCATCCTCTCCTCCAAACCCATGGCGTTTGGTGGAAAGAAAGGTTAAAGGGCAATGAACTTAGATTTCAAAAACATGGCTTAACTAGTCCCCTAAACTACCATGGCGTTTGGGAAAGGGTAACTAGTCTCTAGGATGTGATTTTCAGAGATCTCTGGATCCTGTCAATGTAAAAGACCTCTCTGATCATGAAGATCTTGGCGTGAGACTCTTTAAGCCTTAGGAACTCAACATCCTAGAAGAGAAAGCTATTAAGAACGAGAAAACACCAAACTTGAAAACCCTTTAGACTCCGTGAATCCTCTCAACCCCGAAACCCAAATGAAACTACTCGCTACACATGGAAATAACCAAAATAAGCATGAACGATAAACTCATAAACATAAAAATGATTGATTAAGCTTAAAATATCAAGATTCAAAGAAAAAGCTCTAAAGTCTAACAATGGCGTATCGTCTCCAAAACCAGAGAGAAAAAGCATAAAAAAGATAAGAATGAAAAAGTGTGTGCGAAAAGATCATCGCCGCCTTCCCAAAGTAGGCCAAACAGCTCGATGGTCCCAGAACTTCCTCAAACTGCTCCCACAAACAGCCGTAGTGATTGCCATGAGTTGTTCCTCGGGGAGAGAATCGTCTAAAGGAAGAGACTCGTTGATCCTTAACCGAGAGAGATGGTCAGCAACGCCGTTCTGTATCCCTTTCTTGTCCTTGATTTCCATGTCAAATTCTTGAAGCAAGAGGATCCATCTCAAAAGCCTCGGCTTAGTGTCCATCTTGGAATAGATATAACGCAAAGCTGCGTGATCCGTGTAAACTATGGTCTTGGAACCCACGAGGTAAGCCCTGAACTTCTCAAAGGCGAATACAACCGCCAATAGCTCCTTCTCAGTAGTGGTATACCTCGTTTGCGTGTCATCCAAGGTTCTTGAAGCATAGTATATCACATGCAGCTTCTTATCCTTCCTTTGGCCTAGAATGGCTCCCACGGCATAGTCACTAGCATCACACATAATCTCGAAAGGTAGAGTCCAGTCTGGTGCGTGCACTATAGGTGCAGATACTAGGGCCTCCTTGATGGTCACGAAAGCTTGCAAACACTCCTCATCAAAGACGAATTCAGCCTCCTTGCACAACACCCGAGTGAGAGGGCGTGCAATCTTAGAGAAGTCTTTAATGAAGCGCCTGTAGAAGCCGGCGTGTCTCAAGAAGCTTCTCACCCCTTTGACGTTAACTGGCGGCTCAAGGCTTGTCATCACATCAATCTTTGCTTTGTCGACTTCAATACCCTTCTCTGATATCTTATGTCCAAGCACGATCCCCTCCTTCACAATGAAGTGGCATTTTTCCCAATTAAGCACCAAGTTTGTCTCCTCACAACGCTTTACTACCCTGCAAAGATTCAACAAACACGCAGAAAAGGACGCCTCATAGACCGAGAAATCATCCATAAACACATCTACCATCTCTTCTATAAGATCGGAGAAGATCGACATCATACACCGCTGAAACGTAGCCGGTGCGTTACACAACCCGAATGGCATCCTTCGATACGCGAAGGTACCATAAGGGCATGTAAAGGTCGTCTTCTCCTGATCATTGGGATGGATTGGTATTTGGAAAAATCCACTATATCCATCAAGAAAGCAATAGAGGGGTGAATAGCAAGTCTTTCAAGCATTTGATCAATAAAAGGCAAGGGAAAATGATCCTTTCTAGTAGCAAGATTAAGCTTCCTATAATCAATACACATACGGTGTCCAGTAATAGTCCTAGTAGGTATAAGCTCATCTTTGTCATTCTTAATGACCGTGATCCCTCCCTTCTTAGGCACCACATGTACGGGAAAAACCCACGTGCTGTCACTTATGGGATAGATCACGTCAGCCTCTAAAAGCTTAAAAATCTCTTTCTTAACAACCTCTTTCAAATTTGGATTCAAACGCCTTTGATGTTCAATAGAAGAGGCGTTCCCATTATCCAAGTGAATCCTATGAGTGCAAAGCATTGGTGAAAGGCCCTTGATGTCACTTAGAGAGTACCCAATGGCCTTCCTATACTTTCTCAACTCAGTTAAGAGTGATTGCAACTCATCATCACTCAAATTTTCATTCACAATCACAGGATAGGTTTCGTTAAGCCCTAAGAAAGCATACCTTAGCCCTTTTGGTAGCTCCTTAAGGTCCACCTTTGGGGCTAACAGCTCGCTCCAATCATCCTCGTGGCAGTTGCTGTTGTTCTCCTCCTTAGAACCTTCCTTAGAACCCGAGACAAGGCCCTTGAGGCTGCTTTCTCCAACCGCTATCCCTTCTGAAATCGAGTCGTCAGGTCGATCTTGCTCTCGATGTCGTCTAGATCGAGCAGTTTCGCTCGATTCACTCACCCGATTTAATGTGGATCGAGTAAGGGATTGAGACGCTGAGTCGATCTCCAGATTATACCTCAAACTGATCGGAAGGCCTTTCTCGATCTCGAACTCGATTTTTTTCCTGGATCGATCACCTTGCTCGATCTGACTGTCGATTACTGTACCGGATCAAGTTGTGCTCTCGATTGTCTTGTCAATTTGACCCCTGGATCGAGTAATGTCATCGATCTCAGAGTCGATCTCTAGGAAAATGCCTACCTCTTCAAGCACAACCTTCCTCGAATCAAGCAAGTTGACGTACTCCTGAGTCCTCTGATCCACATAACCAAACTCTCCTGGTTCCTTAGTCAGTGCCAGCTTCAAATGATCTTCCTGAGCCAACTCTTCCAGCAACTCATCCGCTAAAGCATCCAACGTCTCAATGTAGAAAGCTTGCCCATCTATCGTAGGCTTCTTCAAAACCTCATTGATATTGAAGTCTAGCCTTATATCTTTACCCAAGTGCAAGGCAATCTTCCCGTTCTTGACATCTATCATGGCTCCGGCGGTGGCTAGGAAAGGTCTACCGAGAATGAGTGGATCCTTTGGTTCTTCATCCATTTCCAACACAACGAAGTCTGTAGGCACGTTCACTCCACTGATCTTCACTGGCAAGTCCTCAAGCAATCCCACGGGTAACCTCACACTTCTGTCAGCTAGTACCAACGAGACTCTGCAATCCTTGAAACAGGTAAAGCCAAGCTTCTTTACCACGGAATGAGGCATCAGATTTATGCTAGCTCCAAGATCACAAAGGCAACTCTTGAACTCCAAAGGACCTAAAGCGCAAGGTATAGTGAAGCTTCCAGGGTCTCCCAACTTCTTAGGGACTGTTTCCTTGTGTATCACAGCACTACACTCCTCACTTAGAACAAGCACTTCCTTGCTTTCCTTATTCTTCTTCACGAGAGTGTCTTTGAAGAATTTGGCGCATTTAGGCATCATTGCAAGGCAGTCCACGAGAGGTAGCTTGATTTCTACGTCCTTAAGATGCTTCTCAAACAAGACTCTATGCTTCTCTATAAGTTGCTTCTTGAAATGGCCAGGAAAAGGTAGCTTAGGTACATACGGTGGAGGTACATAAGCATCATTCTCCTTAGTAGTTTGCTCCGCTTTCTTCTCAGCAACCGCTTTGTCTCCTCTTCTTGGCCCTTGAATCCAGACATTGTCAAAGTTGATCTCATCATCAGCTGAAAGCTTACCCTCCCCCTCTTGAATTACAACGTCCTCGATGTTCGTGGGAGTAACCATAGGTGCAAGCTCTATTCCGCTTCTTAACGTGATGGTGTTGGCATATTCCTTAGGGTTCTGCTCACACTTGCCCGGTAGGCTATTCTGACCACTTGTACTCGCCTTTCCCTTCTCTAGCTGCTTGATCTTGTTGTTTAAGTTGGTGATCTGAGTAGAGAAGTCAGTGAGAGACGAGTCTAAACGAGTGTTCATCTCGGCAAACTTCTGGTTTGTAGAGGCTTGCCCTTGAATCAATTGTTGGAACATAGCTTGGACAGGATCAAGTTGTTGTTGCATCGGTTGTTACTGCTGAGGTACAAAGCCCGGATGGTACATTGGCGTATAACCCTTGTTTCCTTGATGTTGTCCTTGGAAGTTGTTCTGCCCTTTCCCTTGGAAGCCACCATTCGGCTGAAAGCCTTTGTTGTAAGGTACGAAAGGCTTTGCTTGCTGAGCAGGGTACACTTGGTCCTTAGGGTTTGCTACATTGGTGCTGCTGTATGAGAGATTGTTGTTTTGGTTGTAGCCTTGTGAATATCCTTGAGGTTTGTAGTTGTTTTGACCCGCCACCCAATTGGCTTCTTCTTGGCTCAACTCAAGCTCCTCTTGGCTTTCATCCGCTTCACCAACAAAGTGAACATGCTTCTGATTTGCCAAAACCAACTTGTCAATCTTCTCGTGTAATGATTTCAACTCTTTCTTGTGAGACTCTAGCTCAGATCCTCGCGGTGCACGGTCATAATCTTCAGCATAGTTGCCGTCACTTAGTGTTAAGTTCTCAATCAGCTCCATGCCTTCTTCTACCTCTTGACCAAGGAAGTTCCCCTTACTAGCCGTGTCAAGCAACAAGCGAATCTTTGGTGAAGCTCCTCGGTAGATAGTGCTTAGAAGAGTCTCCTCGCTGAAGCCGTGGTGAGGACATTGGATAGTGTAGTCCTTGAACCCTTCCATGGCTTCATTGAAAGTCTCATTGTTCCTTTGCGTGAAGCCGCTGATCTCGTTTCTTAGCCTTGCTGTTCTGGTGCTAAAGAAGAATTTTGAGAGAAACGCCTTTTTACACTCGGCCCATGAAGTGATGGTGCCTTGAGGAAGTGTTTTCTCCCAATGCCTGGCCTTGTCTCCAAGAGAGAATGAAAAGAGACGCAGCTTGAAAGCATCTTCGGATATACCGTTTATCTTGATTATCACACATACTTGCTCGAAATTGTCAAGGTGCTCCAAGGGATCTTCCATTGCTAAGCCGTGGAACTTGTTGTTTTGCACCATGGAGATGAAACCCGGCTTGATCCCGAAATTGTTGTTCTGTACAGGAGGAGGAGTGATCCCAAACCTATTGTGATGAGTATTGGGAGCATCTCCGGCTCCTATGATCCTTGGGGGTCTAGCCGCGTGTTAGGGGTTTCCATTGCCCCTTCCCACTGCCCCGTGAGCTGGAGGAGGTCCCTCTGGATGCTCGTGTTCAGCCATAGCTTCAAAGTCAACCAAACCGTGCTGAACAATCTCCTCAAAAGCTCTAGCTTGTTCTCGTACTCTTCTTTGCCCTGAGTGACCAAGTTGATGAATGTTGTCCAAGGGTTGAAGTAGATTGTTGTCTCCCCGTGAACAAAGATTCATGTACCTGAAAGACACACGTTTGAGAGTAGAGAAATTAGTAACTTAAACAAAGTAAAGCTTAGTCTTTACTAAGCCCCAAATCTCTTTGCTTTCTAACACTCCTAGAATGGCAACTGCGCCATTTGATAACTGAGTTTTTTTGCAAGGTGAGGATGCAATGAGGCTATCAAAACTCAAATGCAAAACCAGGTTGTAGTACAGTATGCAAGTGAGTGTCAATCCATTCCTAGGAGCTAGAAATTGCAAAGAGAATGCAAGGGCAGTGTAAAGCTAAGCAAATGATAAGCGATATTGGAAAAATCCTAAAAACTAGATGCAGCAGTAAAATGGAATGCAAAACTATTTTAAAAATACCAGAGATGATTAAACTACCACTAGGAACAAACATAATGATTAAAATGCAAAGCTATGAATTTATAAAAATCGACTAGTGGATCGACCACAGGATCGACCACTAGATCGAGCAGTTTGGATCGATCTCGTCTAAAAGTGCAAGTGCAATGAAACTAACGACCAGGATGCGACGAGTATCAAGCGAATGATTAACGAAGATGTAAGAATGCTAAGAAAGAAGGGTCTAGGGTTGAGATTCATGTTTAGGGGTTTCAAAGGTCCGAGCTTCGTTTGAAAACTTTAGATCTACTTACTTTGTGAGATTCTCTAAGCCTTGAAAACAAAACAAGATCCATATGTGGCTTGCGGTATGGATCACTCCTTCAACCTCTCCTCCAAACCCATGGCGTTTGGTGGAAAGAGAGGTTAAAGGGCAATGAACTTAGATTTCAAAAACATGGCTTAACTAGTCCCCTAAACTACCATGGCGTTTGGGAAAGGGTAACTAGTCTCTAGGATGTGATTTTCAGAGATCTCTGGATCCTGTTAATGTAAAAGACCTCTCTGATCATGAAGATCTTGGCGTGAGACTCTTTAAGCCTTAGGAACTCAACATCCTAGAAGATAAAGCTATTAAGAACGAGAAAACACCAAACTTGAAAACCCTTTAGACTCCGTGAATCCTCTCAACCCCGAAACCCAAATGAAACTACTCGCTACACATGGAAATAACCAAAATAAGCATGAACGATAAACTCATAAACATAAAAATGATTGATTAAGCTTAAAATATCAAGATTCAAAGAAAAAGCTCTAAGGTCTAACAATGGCGTATCCTCTCCAAAACCAGAGAGAAAAAGCATAAAAAAGATAAGAATGAAAAGGTGTGTGCGAAAAGATCATCGCCGCCTTCCCAAAGTAGGCCAAACAGCTCGATGGTCCCCCCCCTCGCTAGCGGCCAAAAACGGTTGAAAGGACTGAGATCGACCTCGAGATCAAGCATGTTGCTCGATCGCCTTCGGACATCGTGTCTTCTACTCGATCTGTGTCTCGATCTTCTTTGGTGGATCGAGTGTTGCATCCGTTCTTGGTATCGATCTTTGGCGGATCGAGTGGTAGACTTTATCCGGCTCTCGCTCTGCATGGCGCCATTTACGTCCGTACCACTTGATCGATTGCTTCACTCGATCTCCGCCTCGATCAGATTCCTTGGATCGGAAGGACTACTCGATCTTCTGGTCGATCTCATCTAGATCGACCGGCCGTGCTCGATCTGCTCCCCGATCTCTGGTCCTTAGCAAACATCTGATGTTCCTACGAACCTCCACACTAGCCTCAGCATGACCACGAACCTCCACGACTCCAAAGTAGCCAGAAACAACCTGAATATGATGCAAAATGCAAGGAACATGCTTATGCTGGTGCATGAATGCTCTAGGACCTAAAGTGATGCAATCTAGCCTAAAGAGTGATGTAAATGCACAAAAAGCTAACTTGTATGTATACAGAATACATGCAATATGCAGTAACATCAACTCCCCCAAACTTACTTCTTGCTTGCCCTCAAGCAACAGAAAATAAGAAAGGAAGAGAGGTTTTAGAACAGACGGGGGTTTAAGCTTCTTGCAAAGGTGCTTTTCAAATGAATCAATCTCAATGTCCTAGTTACTAGTTCTAAAATGCAATGCGCATACTCATACTCCAAAGAACTTAGCCATACTCATCACACAAAGAAATTCAGATCATGACTCTCCTATTCCTAACAATCAAAGAAACTCATCCTTTAACATTCATTAATATCTAGACCATGAATCAAACTTATGCATTTTAAAGCAGAACATATTTGGCTAAGGGTGCAGGTTATGAGCATAGGATGATCTCATTGAAAAGGGTTTTTATTTAAAACAAGGGGTTTTCTCAAAAATGGCAAAAACTTTATGCATAATGCTAAAGGTGAAGGCAATTGATGCATACATGATTAGATTCTCATCTACCCATGTAAACTAACAATGATCATAAACCCCTCTCATTTATTATCTTTTAAGCTCACTCACCACTTAGAATCTACCCTTTTCTCAAAGCAAAAGCTTAGCATTCCCCAATTCAAAACAGAAAGCATTTTTAACTCTTTTAGGTTAGTGAAAAGGTTGAAAACAATTTGCTCTTTACATATTTCTTATTGGTAGCTCTCTGTTTATTTATATTTATTTTTTTCTTTTTCTTTTCTTTTATTTTGGCACTTAGGCTCTTTTCTTTTTCTTTTTATTTTTATTTTGAGAGAGCTACCTTCTGAAATTATTAGAGCGTAAAAATTAAAACACAACCTTTCACTTAAAACCTTTTTCTTTCTTCAAATACCAAACTCTTTGAAACCGAGAGCACATAAACATGAAAACAACCCCTTACACCCCCAAACTTATTCTAAGCCTAAATCTAGCTTCAAAATGCAAAGCTAGCAATCATATGAGAACCTAATCATGTCGCCTAAACCTAACACTTTATGCTAAGTTCAAACCGGAAAAAGGCCTCACAATGATGTCACACAAGAAAGCTTGGCTTCAAAGAAAGGTAAGGGTCAAGGTGGGGGTTCTACTTAGGCTCACAAAGAGTGGTGAAAGGAAGAAGAGAGCCTAAATATTTTAAAATCCATGTGTTCATTTTTAAATGCATAAGGATGATAATAAAATTTCAGATTAAGGTTTTCACTTATTAGGACAAGTTTCAAATCATGAGAGTTCAATTCAAGTCACGAAAATCATAGCAAGTGATCCAAGCATGGTAAGAACTTACTTTCAAAGTATTAGCAAAGCATTAGAGAACTACTAACTAGGGCACTGAAACAATTCATGAGTTTAAAACACCTTTTTAAGAAAACTTTAACCCCTTATGCAAATGCAAATAACCTAGATGCTTTAAAATTCTAGACTAAATCCTAAAATGTTTAACAAGATGAATGCAACTACATGAATCTTTAAAAAAATTTAAAAAATTTTACCAATTTTTCATGCAATGAAGACTCAAGGATGCTAAAGGGAAAGTAAGATCAGAAAACACAAGTTAAACCACACACAGACTCCCCCAAACTTGAATGACACTGTCCCGGTGGAAAACAAATTCAAAGGAGCACCAAAACACAAAGCAAAAAGAAGCAAACATGAGCGGTATGTACAATGGAAGAAGGTTGTTACCTCGGGTCTAGTCTCGACTGGAACTTGAGGATGTTCCAGATGAGCTAGATACTACGGCTTTGCCTTTGGAGCCTGGCTCTTGAAGAGAGAGACGCGCCGGTTGAATGTTGCTGCCTTGAGTCTCACGGATGACAACTCCACCGGTTGAAAGCCTCCTCTTCTCGGGTTGTTGAACCTCTTCACTTGCAGCTTTCTTAGGCAAGCCTCCTTGAAGCGATTTGACCTTCTTGGCAAGTTTCTTGAGCATTTTGCCTTGCCATTTGTTGATTTTCCTTTGCATCTCCACAACAGATGCTAGGAACTTCTCCGTTTTGGCTCTCGGCTCGAAATCTATCTTGGGAAGGGTGTAAGCCTCGGGCATCTCATCTTCCGTGGCTGGGGACTCAGACCTTGGACGTGGAGCAATCGCTGGAGCAGGCGTTCCTCCTAGAGGAGCAAAGCACTCTTCTACGGTTGGCAAGAACTCGATGTTCCCAACACCTAGCAGCTCGGTCTCGTCCTTGTTTGGTAGGATGCACACTCTCTTCTCTTGTTCGTCGTCGATGAAAAGATAAGCATAGAACCCTTCTGCTGGCGTGCGTCCCAAGCTGTCGGTATTCCTCATGTAGATCTCATCCATGAAAGCTCTAGCCGGGACGGGTGTGAAATCATGTATAGGTACGCTAGCTTGTATGAATAGAGGAGTGAGGAAACCGCCAATGAATGAAGAGCTTGCCTTGCACCGCAAGGCATATGCCTTGTACTTCACCAAAGAGGCAGCAAGTACACATCCATAGTTCACGTCATCACCGAGTTCATCCTCCATAGACTCATCATTCTCCGCCGAATCACACAACAAATGCTTCACGCCTTGGAACAAGAAGCAAAGCTCGGTCTTCGTGACCGTGGGAGCAACTGACCGTCCGCTGAATGTGTTGGCGATAAGCTTCAAGGTGTACCTCAGCACCGGGCTTCTCACTCTCTTGATTTTGGTGGTGTTGGCCTTGTAGTCTTCGTTGCTGATCAGGTCCCAAAAATCGTTTGCTCGCGTGAAGGAGGGGAACTCAATCTTGGTGGCGGCTGCGTTGAGACCATAAGCTTGACACAGCTCGGGGATTGAGAGGCTGAAAGCTTGACGTCCAACCTTGAAAGAGAGACGGCCTTGTGAAGGAACAGGGGCGCTAGGGTTCTCGTAACGAAACTCCAAAGTGGCAAGGAAGTCTATTGTCACTTCTAGAATGGTTGGGCAATCCATTCGTGACAGACATCTTAGGCCAATGTTCTTGAGGAGTTGATCGAAATCTCCGAGGATCCCTAGCTCGAACAGCAGCTCCCGATCCGTAAACTTAGTAGGCTCAAACCGAAGCCTTTCCAGCCGCTTCTTATCCCTCTTTTCGTCCTTACTCCACTGAACCCTCTCTTGAACAGCCACTTCCTGACCTTCTCCTTCTTGTGCCGTCTCCTCTCTTGTTCTCTTGGGAGCCATCGTGCCTGAAACAAGTTTCTCAAGCAAGGTAATGAGCAAAACGGCGATCGGGTGAGAGAAGAAAAAAGGCAAAGAAGAAAACTTATACTTAATATCCTAGAATTTTGGGGAATTTATAAAAATTATAGCAAAATAATTGAGAATCAAATCTAGAGATACTAGAAAATCCAGAATTTTTCCTATTATTTAGCTAAATTTAAAAATTCAAAACCGCCCTAGCATCTAAAACAATCAATTGCAAAATAAAAGGAGATTTTTCTAAAGATTTTTATCAAAGATCCGAAAATACCTTTTGCAAAGATTGTTAAAGAAGCTTGTTAGCCTTTAGGAAAAAATAACTCTCACTCTCTTTGCTTAAAAGTTCGAGAAAACAAGAATGAGAAAGTGGTGGTTGTTGAAAACATTTAAAGGCTAACAAGAAACAAAACTATGGGTAAAAGAAGTGGTTTTCTGACAAAAGTCTTGGTCAAGGCACATCTTTCATGGTCAAAGATGCTTGTCTTGACCAAGTTTTGAATTCAAAAAATGGAGGGAAAGAGTAAAGGAGGGAAATGAAAATGTTACCTCGGCACGAGATCGAGTCCCTTTGGTCGATCTAGGACTCGATCTCATGCCCATAATGGCTTGGATCGAGAGGGTTACTCGATTTAGGGCACGATTCAATTTGAATCGAGTCATGGATCGATTGGCTCTCTCATTCCTTGAGTTTTTGAAATTACGACTAAGTCCTCGTGATCGAGCCATGCTATCAATTCAGGGGTCGATTTAGCTTGGATCGAGTTGACTAATCGATCTGTCTATGAGGGACTTTCCCGAGAGAAAATAGATCGGTTGATCCATTTTTGGATCGATCGATTTAAACTCCAAGAATTTCCCGAGACATTTTAGATCGAGTTCGTCACTCGATCTCGTCTAGATCGACTGGCTCCTCTCGGCTCACCAGCTCGATCTAGCAAAGATCGAGCCAGGATGAGTCGATCTAGCACTCGATCTCTAGCTTATACTCGCCCCCTTCTTACTCCTTTTTGAACTCAGATCATGTCCTGCGTCCCTCATACTTGTTCCTACACACTCATAAGACAAAAACATAAAACTGGAAAAGAAATAAAGCAAGGATATGTACAGGATAAACATGGGAATGCCTCCCAAGTGCGCTTTCTTTAATGTCTTTGGCTAGACTTTACTTGGTCTAGGCAGATGGTGGGTCTTGGAGAAGCATTGAGGTGCTCTCCTTGTCAAATGCACTCGCCATGTATGGCTTAACCCTGTGTCCGTTCACTGTAAATGCATTCCCACTCTTGCCCACCAACGTGACAGCTCCGTAAGGTAATACTTCCTTGATTTCATACGGACCACTCCACCGTGACTTCAGCTTTCCTGGAAAGAGCTTGAGCCTCGAGTTGTAAAGCAGCACCAAACTCCCTTCCTTAAGCTCCTTAGGCACCAGTTTCTTGTCATGAGCAGCCTTGGTACGCTCCTTGTAGATCCTAGCGCTTTCGTAAGCGTCCAGCCTTAGCTCATCAAGCTCGTGCAACTGGATCAAACGCTTCTCCTGAGCCGTCTTCAGATCAAAATTCAGCCGCTTCACAGCCCACAACGCCATATGTTCCAACTCAACAGGAAGATGACACCCTTTACCGTAGAGAAGAGTGAAAGGAGTGGTACCAATAGGTGTTTTGAAAGCAGTCTGATAAGCCTACAAAGCGTCATCTAACTTCACTGCCCAATCCTTCCGAGTAGTCCCAAATGTACTCTCGAGTATCGCCTTGATCTGAGGGTTAGAGACTTCTACTTGGCCACTCGTTTGAGGATGGTAAGGCGTAGCTACCTTATGCTTCACGCCATACTTCTTTAACAGATTTTCAAACAGCTTGTTGATGAAATGGCTCCCTCCGTTGCTTATCACCTCCTTGGGAACTCCAAACCTCTGGAAAATAATGCTCTTAAAGAGCTTGATCACCACCTTAGAGTCATTTGTTGGGGAAGCAATGGCCTCAACCCACTTAGAGATGTAGTCAACAGCCACTAGTATGAACTTGTTGCCGTATGATGAAGGAAATGGCCCCATGAAGTCTATGCCCCACGCGTCAAAGACGTCTACCTCAAATATGGGAACTTGAGGCATCTCATTCCTCTTGGTAATATTCCCTGCTCTTTGACATGCCTCGCAGCTCATCACGAACTCATGGGTGTCTTTGAAGATGGACGGCCACCAGAAGCCGGCTTGTAAGACCTTTGTGGCGGTTTTGAATGAAGCAAAATGCCCGCCATACAAAGAACCGTGGCAATGAAAGATGATGTCTCTTGCTTCCTCCTTTGTCACGCATCTTCTGTACAGGCTATCAACTCCTCTCTTGTATAAATAGGGGTCATCCCAATAGTAGTGGCTCACGTCTCTCATGAACTTCTTCCTATGGTAGTTGTCAAGATGCGACGGCTCTTCCCTACATGCCAAGTAGTGCACAATATCTGCGTACCAAGGGAGATCCTCCTCTTTGAAGCTCAGAACTTCCTCAAACTGCCCCTCTAAGCTCCCACAAACAGCCGTAGTGATTGCCATGAGTTGTTCCTCGGGGAGAGAATCGTCTAAAGGAAGAGACTCGTTGATCCTTAACCGAGAGAGGTGGTCAGCAACGCCGTTCTGTATCCCTTTCTTGTCCTTGATTTCCATGTCAAATTCTTGAAGCAAGAGGATCCATCTCAAAAGCCTCGGCTTAGTGTCCTTCTTGGAATAGATATAACGCAAAGCTGCGTGATCTGTGTAAACTATGGTCTTGGAACCCACGAGGTAAGCCCTGAACTTCTCAAAGGCGAATACAACCGCCAATAGCTCCTTCTCAGTAGTGGTTTACCTCGTTTGCGTGTCATCCAAGTTTCTTGAAGCATAGTATATCACATGCAGCTTCTTATCCTTCCTTTGGCCTAGAATGGCTCCCACGACATAGTCACTAGCATCACACATAATCTCGAAAGGTAGAGTCCAGTCTGGTGCGTGCACTATAGGCGCAGATACTAGGGCCTCCTTGATGGTCACGAAAGCTTGCAAACACTCCTCATCAAAGACGAATTCAGCCTCCTTGCACAACAGCCGAGTGAGAAGGCGTGCAATCTTAGAGAAGTCTTTAATGAAGCGCCTGTAGAAGCCGGCGTGTCCCAAGAAGCTTCTCACCCCTTTGACGTTAACTGGCGGCTCAAGGCTTGTCATCACATCAATCTTTGCTTTGTCAACTTCAATACCCTTCTCTGATATCTTATGTCCAAGCACGATCCCCTCCTTCACCATAAAGTGGCATTTTTCCCAATTAAGCACCAAGTTTGTCTCCTCACAACGCTTTACTACCCTGCAAAGATTCAACAAACACGCAGAAAAGGACGCCTCATAGACCGAGAAATCATCCATAAACACATCTACCATCTCTTCTATAAGATCGGAGAAGATCGACATCATACACCGCTGAAACGTAGCCGGTGCGTTACACAACCCTAATGGCATCCTTTGATACGCGAAAGTACCATAAGGGCATGTAAAGGTCGTCTTCTCCTGATCATTGGGATGGATTGGTATTTGGAAAAATCCACTATATCCATCAAGGAAGCAATAGTAGGGGTGATTAGCAAGTCTTTCAAGCATTTGCTCAATAAAAGGCAAGGGAAAATGATCCTTTCTAGTAGCAAGATTAAGCTTCCTATAATCAATACACATACGGTGTCCAGTAATAGTCCTAGTAGGTATAAGCTCATCTTTGTCATTCTTAATGACCGTGATCCCTCCCTTCTTAGGCACCACATGTACGGGAGAAACCCACGTGCTGTCACTTATGGGATAGATCACGTCAGCCTCTAAAAGCTTAAGAATCTCTTTCTTAACAACCTCTTTCAAATTTGGATTCAAACGCCTTTGATGTTCAATAGAAGAGGCGTTCTCATTATCCAAGTGAATCCTATGAGTGCAAAGCATTGGTGAAAAGCCCTTGATGTCACTTAGAGAGTACCCAATGGCCTTCCTATACTTTCTCAACTCAGTTAAGAGTGATTGCAACTCATCATCACTCAAATTTTCATTCACAATCACAGGATAGGTTTCGTTAAGCCCTAAAAAAGCATACCTTAGCTCTTTTGGTAGCTCCTTAAGGTCCACCTTTGGGGCTAACAGCTCGCTCCAATCATCCTCGTGGCAGTTGCTGTTGTTCTCCTCCTTAGAACCTTCCTTAGAACCCGAGACATGGCCCTTGAGGCTGCTTTCTCCAACCGCTATCCCTTCTGAAATCGAGTAGTCAGGTCGATCTTGCTCTCGATGTCGTCTAGATCGAGCAGTTTCGCTCGATTCACTCACTCGATTTAATGTGGATCGAGTAAGGGATTGAGACGCTGAGTCGATCTCCAGATTAGACCCCAAACTGATCAGAAGGCCTTTCTCGATCTCGAACTCGATTGTTTTCCTGGATCGATCACCTTGCTCGATCTGACTGTCGATTGCTGCACCGGATCAAGTTGTGCTCTCGATTGTCTTGTCAATTTGACCCCTGGATCGAGTAATGTCATCGATCTCGGAGTCGATCTCTAGGAAAATGCCTACATCTTCAAGCACAACCTTCCTCGAATCAAGCAAGTTGACGTACTCTTGAGTCCTCTGATCCACATAACTAAACTCTCCTGGTTCCTTAGTCAGTGCCAGCTTCAAATGATCTTCTTGAGCCAACTCTTCCAGCAACTCATCCGCTAAAGTATCCAACGTCTCAATGTAGAAAGCTTGCCCATCTATCGTAGGCTTCTTCAAAACCTCATTGATATTGAAGTCTAGCCTTATATCTTTACCCAAGTGCAAGGCAATCTTCCCGTTCTTGACATCTATCATGGCTCCGGCGGTGGCTAGGAAAGGTCTACCGAGAATGAGTGGATCCTTTGGTTCTTCATACATTTCCAACACAACGAAGTCTGTAGGCACGTTCACTCCACTGATCTTCACTGGCAAGTCCTCAAGCAATCCCACGGGTAACCTCACACTTCTGTCAGCTAGTACCAACGAGACTCTGCAATCCTTGAAACGGGTAAAGCCAAGCTTCTTTACCACGGAATGAGGCATCAGATTTATGCTAGCTCCAAGATCACAAAGGCAACTCTTGAACTCCAAAGGACCTAAAGCGCAAGGTATAGTGAAGCTTCCAGGGTCTCCCAACTTCTTAGGGACTGTTTCCTTGTGTATCACAGCACTACACTCCTCACTTAGAACAAGCACTTCCTTGCTTTCCTTATTCTTCTTCACGAGAGTGTCTTTGAAGAATTTGGCGCATTTAGGCATCATTGCAAGGCAGTCCACGAGAGATAGCTTGATTTCTACGTCCTTAAGATGCTTCTCAAACAAGACTCTATGCTTCTCTATGAGTTGCTTCTTGAAATGGCCAGGAAAAGCTAGCTTAGGTACATACGGTGGAGGTACATAAGCATCATTCTCCTTAGTAGTTTGCTCCGCTTTCTTCTCAGCAACCGCTTTGTCTCCTCTTCTTGGCCCTTGAATCCAGACATTGTCAAAGTTGATCTCATCATCAGCTGAAAGCTTACCCTCCCCCTCTTGAATTACAACGTCCTCGTTGTTCGTGGGAGTAACCATAGGTGCAAGCTCTATTCCGCTTCTTAACGTGATGGTGTTGGCATATTCCTTAGGGTTCTGCTCACACTTGTCCGGTAGGCTATTCTGACCACTTGTACTCGCTTTTCCCTTCTCTAGCTGCTTGATCTTGTTGTTTAAGTTGGTGATCTGAGTAGAGAAGTCAGTGAGAGACGAGTCTAAACGAGTGTTCATCTCGGCAAACTTCTGGTTTGTAGAGGCTTGCCCTTGAATCAATTGTTGGAACATAGCTTGGACAGGATCAAGTTGTTGTTGCATCGGTTGTTGCTGCTGAGGTACAAAGCCCGGATGGTACATTGGCGTATAACCCTTGTTTCCTTGATGTTGTCCTTGGAAGTTGTTCTGCCCTTTCCCTTGGAAGCCACCATTCAGCTGAAAGCCTTTGTTGTAAGGTACGAAAGGCTTTGCTTGCTGAGCAGGGTACACTTGGTCCTTAGGGTTTGCTACATTGGTGCTGCTGTATGAGAGATTGTTGTTTTGGTTGTAGCCTTGTGAATATCCTTGAGGTTTGTAGTTGTTTTGACCCGCCACCCAATTGGCTTCTTCTTGGCTCAACTCAAGCTCCTCTTGGCTTTCATCCGCTTCACCAACAAAGTGAACATGCTTCTGAATTGCCAAAACCAACTTGTCAATCTTCTCGTGTAATGATTTCAACTCTTTCTTGTGAGACTCTAGCTCAGAACCTCGCGGTGCACGGTCATAATCTTCAGCATAGTTGTCGTCACTTAGTGTTGTTCTCAATCAGCTCCATGCCTTCTTCTACCTCTTGACCAAGGAAGTTCCCCTTACTAGCCGTGTCAAGCAACAAGCGAATCTTTGGTGAAGCTCCTCGGTAGATAGTGCTTAGAAGAGTCTCCTCGCTGAAGCCGTGGTGAGGACATTGGATAGTGTAGTCCTTGAACCGTTCCATGGCTTCATTGAAAGTCTCATTGTTCCTTTGCATGAAGCCGCTGATCTCGTTTCTTAGCCTTGCTGTTCTGGTGCTAAAGAAGAATTTTGAGAGAAACGCCTTTTTACACTCGGCCCATGAAGTGATGGTGCCTTGAGGAAGTGTTTTCTCCCAATGCCTGGCCTTGTCTCCAAGAGAGAATGGAAAGAGACGCAGCTTGAAAGCATCTTCGGATATACCGTTTATCTTGATTATCACACATACTTGCTCGAAATTGTCAAGGTGCTCCAAGGGATCTTCCATTGCTAAGCCGTGGAACTTGTTGTTTTGCACCATGGAGATGAAACCCGGCTTGATCCCGAAATTGTTGTTCTGTACAGGAGGAGGAGTGATCCCAAACCTATTGTGATGAGTATTGGGAGCATCTCCGGCTCCTATGATCCTTGGGGGTCTAGCCGCGTGTTGGGGGTTTCCATTGCCCCTTCCCACTGCCCCGTGAGCTGGAGGAGGTCCCTCTGGATGCTCGTGTTCAGCCATAGCTTCAAAGTCAACCAAACCGTGCTGAACAATCTCCTCAAAAGCTCTAGCTTGTTCTCGTACTCTTCTTTGCCCTGAGTGACCAAGTTGATGAATGTTGTCCAAGGGTTGAAGTAGATTGTTGTCTCCCCGTGAACAAAGATTCATGTACCTGAAAGACACACGTTTGAGAGTAGAGAAATTAGTAACTTAAACAAAGTAAAGCTTAGTCTTTACTAAGCCCCAAATCTCTTTGCTTTCTAACACTCCTAGAATGGCAACTGCGCCATTTGATAACTGAGTTTTTTTGCAAGGTGAGGATGCAATGAGGCTATCAAAACTCAAATGCAAAACCAGGGTGTAGTACAGTATGCAAGTGAGTGTCAATCCATTCCTAGGAGCTAGAAATTTCAAAGAGAATGCAAGGGCAGTGTAAAGCTAAGCAAATGATAAGCGATATTGGAAAAATCCTAAAAACTAGATGCAGCAGTAAAATGGAATGCAAAACTATTTTAAAAATACCAGAGATGATTAAACTACCACTAGGAACAAACATAATGATTAAAATGCAAAGCTATGAATTTATAAAAATTGACTAGTGGATCGACCACAGGATCGACCACTAGATCGAGCAGTTTGGATCGATCTCGTCTAAAAGTGCAAGTGCAATGAAACTAATGACTAGGATGCGACGAGTATCAAGCGAATGATTAACGAAGATGTAAGAATGCTAAGAAAGAAGGGTCTAGGGTTGAGATTCATGTTTAGGGGTTTCAAAGGTCCGAGCTTCGTTTGAAAACTTTAGATCTACTCACTTTGTGAGATTCTCTAAGCCTTGAAAACAAAACAAGATCCATATGTGGCTTGCGGTATGGATCACTCCTTCAACCTCTCCTCCAAACCCATGGCGTTTGGTGGAAAGAGAGGTTAAAGGGCAATGAACTTAGATTTCAAAAACATGGCTTAACTAGTCTCCTAAACTACCATGGCGTTTGGGAAAGGGTAACTAGTCTCTAGGATGTGATTTTCAGAGATCTCTGGATCCTGTCAATGTAAAAGACCTCTCTGATCATGAAGATCTTGGCGTGAGACTCTTTAAGCTTTAGTAACTCAACATCCTAGAAGAGAAAGCTATTAAGAACGAGAAAACACCAAACTTGAAAACCCTTTAGACTCCGTGAATCCTCTCAACCCCGAAACCCAAATGAAACTACTCGCTACACATGGAAATAACCAAAATAAGCATGAACGATAAACTCATAAACATAAAAATGATTGATTAAGCTTAAAATATCAAGATTCAAAGAAAAAGCTCTAAGGCCTAACAATGGCGTATCGTCTCCAAAACCAGAGAGAAAAAGCATAAAAAAGATAAGAATGAAAAAGTGTGTGCGAAAAGATCATCGCCGCCTTCCCAAAGTAGGCCAAACAGCTCGATGGCCCCCCCCCCCCGCTAGCGGCCAAAAACTGTTGAAAGGACTGAGATCGACCTCGAGATCGAGCATGTTGCTCGATCGCCTTCGGACATCGTGTCTTCTACTCGATCTGTGTCTCGATCTTCTTTGGTGGATCGAGTGTTGCATCCGATCTTGGTATCGATCTTTGGCGGATCGAGTGGTAGACTCGATCCGGCTCTCCCTCTGCATGGCGCCATTTACGTCCGTACCACTTGATCGATTGCTTCACTCGATCTCCGCCTCGATCAGATTCCTTGGATCGGAAGGACTACTCGATCTTTTGGTCGATCTCATCTAAATCGATCGGCCGTGCTCGATCTGCTCCCCGATCTCTGGTCCTTAGCAAACATCTGATGTTCCTACGAACCTCCACACTAGCCTCAGCACGTTCACGAACCTCCACGACTCCAAAGTAGCTAGAAACAACCTGAATATAATGCAAAATGCAAGGAACATGCGTATGCTGGTGCAAAAATGCTCTAGAACCTAAAATGATGCAATCTAGTCTAAAGAGTGATGTAAATACACGAAAAGCTAACTTGTATGTATACAGAATACATGCAATATACAGTAACATCACGTAGTCGTAATTATAGTCGCTTATTAACGACTACATTACATTGTCGTAAAATTAGTCATAACATCGTCGTTAAATGTTACGACTAATTTACGATTAGTCTGTCGTTAAATGTTACGACTAATTTACGATTAGTCTGTATAAACACAACAGATTGTTGTTGTTGTCGTATCTTAGTCGTAAAATTTTAACGACTATTTTGCGACTGTTTTGACGAGTTAGGCGACTACTAATCTTTGGATATTGTACATTTCGCATTTGATGATTCCTGATTCGAATTTGGTTTATGGTTCTCAAATTTTGCAAAATTGTAATAGAAGCAAAACCAAAATTATAACTGAACCAAATCTAATATCACATATTAAAAAAAATTCAAATACATATTCAAACAAAGATTTTTTATAAGTCAACAGAAAAAAAAAGACGCGTATATATATATATATATATATATATATATATATCTCAAAGTCACAAGTTCATGAGAGTTCAGAAATGGAGATTGATGAGTGACTTAAGAAGCATATGGAGTTAAAGTTGGAGCTGTTGGGGGAAGACCGGTTGAGTGAGGGTCTGTCGTTGCTTCAGCTTCAGCTGAATGAATCGCCATGAAGTCAAGAAAGCTCGGATCAGTTTGGCGCAGATACTTTTCCACCAAGGACAAGTGCTCGAGCTTGTCTTTTTGCTCAGCTACAGCTGGGGAATGCTCTTCTTCACGGGCAGAAACTTCAGCATCACGTCGTACATTATAAGAAGTCTGCTCCTTAATTTTAAGTTGAGCTTTCTTTAGTTGCTCTTCCAATGCCACAAACGATGAAGAGTCTCGCTTCCTCTAACCAGTGACAAGATTCTCAAGATTTTCCTTGAGGCTTCCAACTCCAAAAAGATTGCCTCGTGAACCTTTCTTAGTGGACTGTGAAAAAAAAAATGAATCACAAGAAATAAAGAGCAATGTTACTTTATAACAAAGACTCGGTGATTAATTATAATAATGAATGCCAAAAGTGAGATGCATTATCTCTCATATTCACACATAAATCGGAAATTCACATGCATCAAGACACCTAATGGAGTGATAAAAGGTCAATATTACTTTACCTGAAGAAAGATGGCCGTATAGTCATCTGCTTTGAGCTCCGAAGGTGGTGAAGCACCGTCTGAAAGAGATGAATTCGCTGCGAGCTCAGTCAGCTTCTCTTGCAAATTCTTCTCATAGTTTGCAGCGATGTTTTCTGCCTTCCGGTCATCATATGTACCATATGGCTTCGTATGTATCTTAATGAAAACTTCACAGAGGCTCACCGATCTTCCCAATTCCTCTTCCTGCAATGTCATAAAATAAACAAGAATTATAAAAGACTAAGAAAAATATACAACATATATATATATTAAAGTTACTAACCATATCTTCTTGGATTTGTTGATACGACTCCGGCCCTGATAAGTGGATGTGAGGACCCAGACCATTACGATCAGACATACGAGCATTTCAGTATATGCTACTCCTTTCCTGTGCTTCTTCATTATCCCAGTAATCAACCACTGTTTTCCAGAGATTATCCTTGATCCATCTCAGTCGCTCTCGACTAGTCTTGATGTTGCTGATCATGTCTTTCATCCGGTGTTTACATATATCCTCGAAATACACTTTAACTGTCCCTGTTAGTAAGGGATCCCATGTGTGGATTTTTTACAAAACAAAGATGTGAAGGCTATAGCACAGAAAACATTATGAAGAATCTCTCGTGTCTCTCCCGAGGCACACATGACTAGCTATAGTAGGCACCATCAAATTTGTTTGTAAAAACTTGAGTAATCTTTCGAACCAGGCTCGATTTTTTTGTCCCGTGTAAACCTGCAAACACTTGAAAACATCATGAAAATAAGTTACAAAAGCAAAGCAGGAGCATGTGCATCAAAACTAAACTCAACCTACAACTAAGTACTTAGAAATTTTATAATGCCAATAGCATCTAATTTTCTTTGTAACTCGTTGCAGCAAAGTAATTGGAATCAGGCCTAGTCAAAATAGAGAGATGCAGAAGAAAGATAAACAAATGGAGTTGATCATGTTTAAAAATGGTTTGAAAATCGATGATAAAGGTTTGATGCAGTTGGTTATGACTCCATTCGCTTGTGTTTCTTATAGAGTTGAAAAAAAAAGAAGATGAAATCAAAACTCAACCTACAACTAACCAACAAACAATTTGATAAACCAAAGGCTTAAGAACAAGAGTCATACCAAGTCGAGTTTGGGCTCAGTTTGGGAGAGAGGATGGTGGTGAACTTATCACAGTCTGGAACCATAAGCAGAGCATTTAGAGCCCTCAACGTGTCCTCCTAGAGTTCCGGTAACACAGGATCAGGATCATTCTGGAAGTTATTACCTTGAGAATATCGATAACTATGTGCCTGAGAGTTATGAACTAGAGACCTTGGAGCTTCCGGCTGTGGAGTCAATTGATTCGGTGGATTGTTCTGGACCTCTGGTAATGAAAGCGTCACATGGTTACTGGAGTTCTGGAAAAGCGATGTGGTGGTGGAAAATTCTGGAAATGTTGTGCTGCAAACGTCAATTGTTGGGGTAAAACGCCTATTGGCTCTTTCTGCGACTGAGGCACAGGAATTGAAACCGCCGGTGTGAAGTTGTATTGACTCGGTAGAGGGAACGGTCTTCTCGCTATAGTGGCGGGGTTGCTCCCTCCAGGTCTCTAAGAAATGTTCCGAACTGTTGCTCACTTTTGTCCTCCTTTAGCAGCAGGCATCGTGTGAGATGGGAGAGGATGAGAGAGAGGATGAGAGAATTTGAAGAAGATCTGAGATGGATGAAAGGAATCGAGAGTGAAACAAGAGAGGGTTCGAGAGAAGGTGAGCGAAGGAGGAGAGGATTCGAGAGAGAAAACAGACTCAGAGAGGATTTGAGAGAGGGTTCGAGAGAAGATGAGAGGATTCTAAGAAGATGCGAGATAGAGGAGAGGAATTGCGAGTGAAACAAGAGAGGATTCGAGAGAAGGAGGAGAAACAAAGAGAGAGAAGAGAAACAAAGAGGATCCAGGAGAGGAGTCGAGAGAGGGTTCGAGAGAGAAACACAGAGGCGAGAGAATTAGGGATTTAAAGATTTAGGGTTAGGCCGGGTGACAAGGTTAGAGATTGGTTTAGCGGTTTAAATTGGTCTTGTAAATTAGGGGTTTAATTTGGTTTTATAAAGGATTTAATTTGGTATGGATTTTACAAAATGTGGGTTTTGAAAAATATTAACTTGGTTTTAAAATCTAAAATGGCTTAAAAAAAGAAATGGGTCCAATTTTAGAAAAAATGTAGTTTAAATTTTAATTTTGTTTAAATATGATTTATGATAACAATAAAGCGTAAAATTATAATTTATTACAAACTGATTTAATTAAAAATTTTACAGATCTTCATTAACATCATCATCGGACGATGATACAGTACATCCAAATTCATCTTTTTGTACTGCATTTCCAATATCATAATCAAGATCTATTGGATGAATTCCTTGTACCAAATTTTCGATTTCAATATCGGCAATTGTAGTTAGAAGTACAACATCATCATTTTCTTGTTGCAATAGAGTCGGTTCTTTATCTTCGTAGTGTCCTGCAATATTTTCTCTCGGATTTATCTTTACAACATTGAGCCATGACCGCTTTGGTTTCTTTGTGTATGGATACGGAATATAACAAACTTGATCCGTTTGAGAGGCTGTACAATATCAATATAAAAAATATCAATACATAAATATATTATATCAATATATATATATATATCTAGAATAAATGGTTCGTACTTAGTGTATCTTCTTGAAGAAAGAACGCCAACAATGTCACCATTGCTCCTCCGAGTTCTTCTACCAATAACAGGGTCATATCACGGTACACTTAAAAAGTGTTATTTTCAAATTGACCATCCCCTCATACTCGAGTAGTATGATGTCAGTTAAAGTCCCATAGAAATCAGCTTAGCCAAATGCATTCGTATAGTTCTCTCCTTTTACACATACCCCGTAGTTACATGTCCTTCGTCCCTTGCAGTGATTCTGCATATGAAACAAATATCCTCGTATGAAATAGATAGGCCAGGTTTTAGCTTTATTCACTAGCTCATGCACTATCTCTTGAACCCAAGTAGGAAAAGGGTTCGTGGCATTCCAGTAAGTAACCTGCATATAGCTATAAAATTAATATACATAAGTATAAATACATACATATATATTAGATAAGTAGTTATGAATATTATTTAGACATACATTATCTTTCACCCATATAGGATATTTGTCAGCTCTTTTCGCGAAAAGTTCTTTTTTAGAGAGTTCTGGATATTTTGCAGAAATGTAATCCTCGAACATACTATAGAAAACCAACACAAAAATCATATGGATTATATTTAAAGATAAGTAATATGACATGCCATATTATACCTCTTTAGTGGCTTAAAATAATCACAATTTCACAAAACATAGGCATGTGCACATTGGTAGTCTTTCTCTGAAAGCCATATTTCATTCATTTCCCCACTTGGACGACCTACATGAGTAAATATATGAAGTACTTCAGGAACATGATATACAAGGACTTCACCTTCAGTAAATTTTTTTAACCTATAACCAAATGAGTGAAAATTAATTCAGATTAGAATAGATACCATGTGTCTACAAATGTGATTAATTTGAGCGTTTACCTTGATTTCGTTTGTATGTGCATGGCAAAGTAGTTCTCTGAGAAATAAGCTACCTTATCATTGATCTATGATTCAACAATCGATCCTGCCGCATATCTTTTGTTCTTTGCTTCTCCTTTCAATTTTTTGAAAAACCTTTCAAAAAGATACATCCACCTATATTGCACAGGACCTCCTAGTTCAGCTTCATAGGAGAGATGTATAGGCAGGTGCTCCATCATGTCGAAAAACAATGGTGGAAATATCTTTTCCAAATTGAATATGATTAAAACAATGTTTTGTTTTAGAATTTGGACTTGGTTTTTCTGCAAAGTTCTAGAGCATAAGTCACAGAAAAACCCTCCAATCCCTACAATATATATTAAAACATAACATTAATGGTTACTATAAAATATTATAATTATATTTAAGTGTCGCATCTTATAGAAATATAAATAATTAGTACCTGATAACGCAAGATGGACGTTACGGTCTAGGAGTTCTGCAAAGATAAATGGGAGTAGCCGCTCCATAAAAACTTGGCAATCATTCATGTCTGAAAACTTTCTGTTAACCATATCAACACAGCTAGCCAAGTCTGACGCATAACCATCTGGGAATTTAACCGAATGTTTCACACATTCCAATAAACTTGTTCTGGCTTCTTCTGTCAATGTGAATGCGTGGAAATGAGCTTTACCATCACTATCAATATGTAAGTGTGGCCGAGAACATAATTGTTCTATATCCCTTTGTGACATGACAATGTCTTTTGATTTACCCTTCACACTTAAAAGAGTATTCATGATGTTTTCAAAGAAATTCTTCTCTATATGCATCACATCAAGATTATATCGGAGATTGAGGTCCTTCCAGTACGGCAGCTCCCGGAATATGCTTTCCTTGTGCCAGTTATGCCAATTTCCATAGTCAGCCTTCTTCTTTTCATGACCATTTCCACCGCATTTTTTATTTTCGGGGGATTAACACCATGTATACTCGTAGTAAAATTGCTCACCAGTTAAAGACTGAGGTGGATACTTATTCAAAGCGTGTTTTCTTTTCAAGAAGTCTTTTTTATTCTTCGGTAGTAGATGATCATGAGGGCGAGGAAGAAATCTTTGGTGACAATCAAACCAACACGTCTTTTTTCCATTAGGGAGATTAAATGATTCTGTTTCATCCATGCAAATTGGACAAGACAATTTACCATGAGTCGTTCATCCTGATAACATGTCATACATCGAAAAGTCGCTTATCGTCCACATCAGCACTGCTTTCAGATTAAAATTTTGATTCAAGGATACTTCGTATGCATCGACTCCAGTAGACCATAATTCTTTTACCTCGTCAATAAGAGGTCGAAGGAAGATATCCAGACTTGCTCACAGATGATTTGGCCCAGCATTCAGAATTGTGAGAAGCAAGTACCCTGTATTCATGCACATACCAGGGGGTTAATTATATGGATTCAAGATCACAGGCCACAAAGAATGATTATGAGACATGCAAAATAGATTGAATCCATATGTACATAATCCAAGATAAACATTACAGGGTTCTTCTTCAAATCAGAAATGTAGGTCTTTGAAAATATTTCCACTCCGCTCCATCAGACGGATGACACATTTATCCCTCATTTGCTTTGTGCTTAGCATGCCATCTCATTGCCGATGAAGTCTCTGATACATTCTCTTCAATCTATCAGTAATATGTAGATACCACATACGATTGTGTGGAACTTAGGTTCACTGTCGTCCGTTTTTAGGCTTCCATCTTAGTGCATCACAAAATTGACAGTTATCCCACTTTTCATCCTCTTTCCAGAAGATCATACATTTGTTAATGCAAACATCAACTCTATAATATGGGAGGCCTAAATTGTGCATCAATTTCTCTGTCTCGTAATGTGAACCAGTTGACTGGTTTCCATCTGGTAAATAATCAGTGAACATCCCGCAAATCGAATCCAAGCACTTTTCACCCATATTATAATCTGCCATATTTTGCAGGATCCAGGCAGCTAAAGATAACTGCGAGTGACCTTCTTGACAACCCTCGTATAATGGATTTTTTGCTTCTTCTAACAAGTCGTATAATTTACTTGAATGGTTACGTACCGTCTCTTCTTCATTCTGATAATTATCATCCTGATGATAGTTATCAAAAGTGACGGAATCACAAATTGCATCGTGAACCATATCAACATATCTATCTTCTACTACATTACTCACTTCTTCAGTCCCACTTATATGCGTAGTATTTATATAACTTGTTCCTAAATCATTTTTTTCCATACTTATACCAAATATAATAATCTGGCAGAAATCCTCTACTGTAAAAATGATTCCAAACTTTTGTCCCCGAAATAAATTTGTCGTTTTTGCAAACACTACAAAGGCAATGAAACTTACCCATATTGCTTTGCACTAGATATTGGTTGTTTACAAATGCTATGAATTGATCAACCCCTGCTCTGAACTCTTCTGAGAAATATCTTGTCTCTTCATCGATCCTCTTCTACATCCACTCCCGACAATTATATTTAAAGTTGTCCGACATTACTATTTTTTCACTCCGAAAACAAAAAAAATAAACCTTTCTCTTTCACTCAATATAAAAAACTCAACCTTTTTCACTCTTAAACCTTTCTCTCTCACTAAAAATAAAAAAAATTTAACCTTTTTCACTCTTAAACCTTTCTTTCTTAAATCTTTTTCACTCTTAAACCTTTCTCTCTTAAACTTTTTTTACTAAACTTAACAAAACTTTTTTTTAATGACACTACTAATTCTCTGTTTTTAGATTGAAAGGATGATGAGAAGAAATGATCAAACTTATTATGTATAAAATATATTATGACTAAAATGCGACTAAAGTTACGACTACAAACCGTAGTCACAAAAATTAGATACACTAACTACAGAACATTGAAAATGTGTTCATCAGTAATTGTTACGATAAATAGGCGACTGTTTTATGACCCGCCGAAATCAGTCGCAAAACAGTCGCAAAAACAGCGACTATATAGCAACTACATTATGTAATGTCACTATTCCAAAACAGTCGTTAACGTGGTCGCCATTTTGCGACTATTAGACGACTGCTGTTTTCAGTCTTCCAATTTGTCGTCACTCAGTCGTTAATATACGACTGGTTTACTACCAAGTTTGTTAGTCGCCAATTAGCGACTATTTTGCGATTTTTGCTATTTCATGACAAAATAGTCGCTAATCAGTCACATTGTAGTCGTAAACTATAGTCGCAAATTCTCAATTTTTTTGTAGTGTTCTACTCATAACGTAAACAGCAATACCATATATCAAACCCACACCAAATACATATCCGGTTGATACTTCGGCATACTGTATAGAACTCAAAAATTTCAAAATATTTTAAAAATTCTCAAATATATATAAATTTGTAGGATCAAGTCATACATAAATACTTATGAGGAGCATGGTTCACCAGAAAACCCCAAAAGATAATCTCATCGACATTCTACATAAACTTCATACTAAAGATGTCGACTGGGTATTCCACTGGATAAGGGTTCGTCCCTCAGAATCTACTAAACATTAACATCGGGAATCGATCCCCCAACTCTTATTTCATACGAAAAACCCTAAATCGAATAGAAACAAACAGATGCGAGCAAAAAATCCAGATGAGGCTTCCGCCGATCAACTTTTGAATCGACTTCTAAATCGCACTTTTCGTCTCTTCGGTTTTTTACATGAAACCCAATAAACTGATGTTTTCTTTTAAAACTTCTCTAGCAATATTTCCCTTTTAGTTTAAAATTTTTGGATTTTTTTGGACTCGCATGTGGCAGAACTGCTCCGAAAAGGTCGCCTGCATCAGTAAACCTACAATAGATTCTATTATCTCTCTTCTGTATAAGGATATTATAACCATGCGTTTGTTATGATTAATTTATTAATTTCTGCTCTAATATGGTTATTAAGTGTTTTGCCAAAATTAATGATTATCAAATGCTATTTGTCTTCAAGCAACTGATATTATCATTTTTAATTAGAAAAAGTAAACTATGACATATGTTTTGCGTAAGTTTCGTTTTATCAGTTGAAAGTCTCGTACAAAACAAGAAATGGTGCTAGAGTTCGAAAAATATAAATGTGTTATAAAATGATTATTCATAACTTTTTTCATAAGGATTGTGCATGCATTTTTGTCGTTAAAGAATTGCATGCACCGCCTTTTTGTTCTATAAATAGTTTTTCCTTTTGTAAAGACATGCATCGAATAGAAACAATAATAATTCCTCTCTCTCTTCTCGACTCCACTTATCTCTCTCAACATAATAAACATATATATATATATATACATACAAATCTGGTTTTATAATAAATAGTTTATAACATGTTATTAGCACGAAACTCTCTCGATCTATATCCCAAAGTCAGATCTATATCCAAAAGAAAAAATTTATTTTAGTTTAATTTATTTTAAAATTTATTATTTACGGAAAAATAGGCTCTGCCTTCTCCATTTATATGTGATGCTGGGATGGAAGACTTTGCCTCATCCGAGCTGATCGTTATGGTAGGCGCTGCCTCCACGATCAAATAATTATATTATTTATTATGTCGGGATGGTAGGCTCTGCCTTTTCCGAGTAGAAATGGTAGGCTATGCCTTCACTATCAAAATGATCACATAGTAGACTATGTCTCTTCGGATCATAGAGTGAGAGATTAAAACCCCCATTTTATTTATTTTTTATTTATTAATTAATTAATTTATTTGTTGTATGGGTGATTAAAACTCCTCATCTTTGTTTATTTATTTATTATGCAATCAGCAATTGTATGGTAGGCTCTGCCTCCTCATATTGCTTTTAATTATTGTCTTGTATTATGCCGTTACAATGCTCACATTTTTAGTTTTAAATTTAACGGATTAAGCTTTTGTTATTTAGTTATAATGTCAAATCTTGCAAAGCTCGAAATACTGTCCTTGATATTACTGGAAAAAAAATTATATGACATGGGCAGTAGGTGCAAAAATGCATCTAAGAGGAAACGGGCTTCTTGATACCATCGATAAGTCGAAACCGACATCGGATGAGAAAAAGGCAAGAGCTATGATATTTTTAGGTCATCATATCCACGATGGCTTAAAAGATGAGTACATCATCAAAGAAGATCCTGCAGATCTCTGGCAATCACTTAAAGAAAGTTTTGATCACCAGAAATATGTGATCTTACCGAAAGCCAGACACGAGTTGTTACATCTCCGGTTTAAGGACTAGAAAAATGTTGGTGATTATAATTTTGAGATGTTTGGTATAACATCGAGAATGGTGTTATATGGAGAAAGAGTAAGTGATTATGATATGATTGAGAAAAATCTCTCCACATTTCATCCTGGTAATGTAGTCCTGCAACAGCAATATCAGGCAAATGGATATACCCGTTATTCGGAGTTAATGATTGTTCTGCTTGTTGCAGAACAGAATAATGAGCTCATGATGATGAACCATCAAAGCCGTCCAATTGGATCTGCACCATTCTTAGAAGCGAATGTTGCATCATCCAGCTATAATAATTGGCAAGGACGTGGACGCGGCGCGGTCAATACCGTGGTCGAAATCGTGGTCATGGATATGGACGTGGACGAGGAAGAGGATATCGTCCACATAATTTCAATCATGAAAAAGATGGTAAAAGTTTTCATGATGATAATGATGGCTGGGAAATGAAAAGGAAAAAGGAAGATGTTTGTTTTAGAAGCGGCATGAAAGGTCATTGGTTACGTATTTGTCGTACGTCAAAATATTTAGCCGATCTGTACCGGGAATCACAGAGAGCAAAAGAGAAAGAAAGAGAAACAAACTTTCTTTCTGATGATTCCGGACCTTCTTTCCACGGCCTTGATGACGATACTCATCTCGATATTTCGGATTTTGAAGTTGATCTAGAAGGATCAACTGAATCAAAGAAACAAAAATTGATGTAATATGATGTCTTCATGAAGAAGACATGAAAACAAAATCTTAATGTTTTTAATGTATTGTTATTTTGTCTTCTGTTTTTAATGTATTTTAATGTATTTTTTATGCATATATGCTTCTCTTTTTTAATGTTTACTTATAGGTTCTATTATACCATATCTTATATTGCCAGGTATGTATTTAATATTTATTAATATATCTTTTATGAATATTTTAAATTCAGAAAATGCCAGAATTCGAGACAATGGATGGAGAAATATATATGGCAGACAATGCTACAACGCACACGATTATTAAAGATAAAAAGTATTTCTCCAGTCTCAAAATAAGCAATTCTGCTAGAAGCGTGAATACGATATCTGGTAATGCAAAAATTATTATGGGCTCCGGAAGAGTCAGTTTTTCAATGGCAAGGGGAACAAAGTTTGAGATAAATGATGCGTTATGTTCTCCAAAGTGTTACAGAAACTTATTAAATTTCAAAGATATTCACGGAAATGGATATCATATAGAGACTATGAATAAAAATGGCATTGAATATCTTTGCATTGCATCAGAGAGGAAACATGTATTGGAAGAACTGAAAATGTTATCCTCTGGATTATATGATAAATAGGATTTTTGGTTGTTGAAATCAAAGCCAAATGCACTGTTTATGATGTAGTATAGTGCAAGAGGTATCAATCCAGCCTAGGCTGATGATAGTCACTAAGAATGCAAGAGCAATGCAAAGCTAATCAGAATCAGGTAAATGGATGAGAAATTATGTAAAAACTAAATACAATGACTAAATGACCACGAAAACTATTTTAAAAATCTCTCTAAAGGGTTAAACAACTGGCAGATGACTTCTAGAAATTTAAAATGCAAGACTACTAATTTAATAAAATTGAAAGCTAAAGACAGATAAACAGAGAATTTCTAGGAACTTAGAACAATGACTTTTAAAGACTAAAGAAGCAAACTTTATGACTTAGAAATGATAAACTTGGGTTTTAAAAGATTAAAAAGAGGATCCAAGGCTGAGGGTCATGTTTAAGAGGGTTCAAGACTCAAGCTTTGGGTTTGAAAGCATAGATCTACTCATTTGATGAGCTATCTCTAGGCCTTGAGAAGCTAAAAGAGGTTTATCCATGGCGTGTGGTATAAACCCTTTCCTCAACCCTTCCTCCTAACCTATGGTGTGTAGTGGAAAGATGGGTCGAAGAACATTAAACAAGGATCTCAAATATTGGCCTAACTAGCTCCTTAAGCATCCATGGCGTTTGGGAAAGGATGAGATAGTCTCTTGGATTTGGCTTTAAGGGATTTCTGAATCCGGTCAAGGTAAAGCCCTTGGATCATAGAGATCTTTCCCCAGACTCCCTAAGCATTAAGACCCCAAATCCAAGAAGAGAATAGATAAGAACAAGAAAAAGACCAAAGCTTAAACCTTTAAACCCTTTAAATCGCCCCAACCTTAAACCCAATGATGAACTACTCACTACACATTGCTAAAACACACGAAAATGCAAAGGAAAGAAAGCTAAACATGATTAAGCGAAGGCGATTAAGGAAAATACTTACATTAAGCAAGATTAAAAGGTTTACAAAACTTGAAAAGCTTAAAAACTGCAACAATGGCTAATCGCCTAAAAGAGAAAAACTCGAAAACTTGGAGACAAAGTGTTGATAATGAAAGTGATAAGGTTTTTTCGCTCAAAATAGGCCAACAAGAAAAATGGTCCCCTCACTAGAGTCCAAAAGTGAGCTGGCCGGATAAGGTGTAGAGATCGAGCTGAGTAATCGATCTCTAGCTCGATTTTCTTCGTGGATCATCCTCCTTTGCTCGATCTTCAAGTCGATTCGGTTGGATGGATCGAATACTTCCTTCGATCTTCTACTCGATCCTTGGATGATCGAGTCGTGAACTCGATCTGGCTCTCGTTCTGCATGGCTTAGTCCACGTCCGTACTCACGATCGATCACCTTGGTCGATCTTGGTCTCGATCCTCCTTCTTGAAATGACTTGAGTCACTCGATCTTCTGGTCGATCTCATCTAGATCGACCTGCCTGGCTCGATCCGCACCTCGATTTCGGTTCCTTTGCTCAATGGCTGAGTTCTTCCAAGTGTCCACAAGCTCCTCTTCGATCCTTAGCATGTCCACGCAACCTCCATAGCTCTAGAGTGTCCAAAACAACCTGAATATGATGCAATAATGCAAGAAATATGCAAATGCTAATGCAAAGTGCACTTAGGACCTAAAATGAGACAAATGGTGTAAACCTAGCCTATTATGTGAGATGAATACATGAAAACTAATCTAAAATGCATGCTAAATATGCTAAATATCATTATATTGCACAAAAATAAGTATGACTGAATCATATATTACAGTAAAACATAAGTTTACTAGTACATTTAAGGTTTGGCATGAAAGGTTAGACCATCCTGTTTCAGTCATGATGAGAAAGATTGTGCAAAATTCTAATGGCCATCCGTTGAAAAACGGGAAAATAATATAAATGGGCGAGTTTTTATGTAATGCTTGTTCTCATGGAAAACTCGTAACTCGGCCATCATCAGCCAAAGTTGGGAATGAATCACCAGAATTTTTGGAAAGAATACATGGTGATATATGTGGGCCGATCCACCCACAATGCGAGCCATTTAAATATTTTATGGTTTTGATTGACGCATCTAGTAGATGGTGACATGTGTGTCTATTGACCACATGAAATACGGCGTTCGCTAAATTCATTACCCAAATAATCAGGTGGAGAGCGCAAATTCCTGATTATGTTATAAAGAAAGTAAGACTGGATAGCGCTGGTGAATTCACTTCACAAGTGTTTAATGATTATTGTATGTCTTTAGGAATCAATGTTAAGCATCTGGTTCCACATATTCATACACAAAATGGCATGGCTGAGTCATTGATTAAACGGTTGCAATGGATTGCAAGACCATTAATATTGTGAACAAGAGTCCCAATTATTGTATGGGGACATGCTATTTTGCATGCAGCGGCCCTGATCCAGATACGGCCAAGTGCATATAATGAATATTCTCCATTACAGTTGGTATCTGGACAGGAGCCAAATATATCCCATCTTCGTGTGTTTGAGTGTGCGGTCTATGTCGCTATAGCACCACCACAATGAACAAAAGTGGGACCACAAAGAAGATTGGGAATATACATTGGTTATATGTCACCAAGTATAATTAGGTATCTTGAACCAGTAACTGGTGATATGTTTATGGCACGTTTGGCCGATTGCCATTTTAATGAAGATGAATTCTCCGTGTTAGGGGGAGGATTGAGAGAATCACCAAAAGAAATCACTGGTGTACAAAATCTTTGGCTTATCTAGTTCAGAAAATTGTACATATGCAAAATATGGCAAACCAGTTACCAGATGCGTTCACAGATACAAAGAGGGTGACAAAGTCATATATCCCACAGCAAATTTTCCATCCAGAATTAGTGTTCCTGAAGAACACATTGATGGGAACATATCAAATGAACATAGGGTTCAGTAGAAAAGGGGGAGACCGATGGGTTCTAAAGATAAAATTCCCCGAAAGAAAAAGAATATGGGAGAACAAAGTAAAAAGGTTCTAGAAGAACCATTTAAAAAATAATGTCCTGAAGACATTTGTAAAAAGGTTCTAGAAGAACCAGATAAAGATATTCTTCTTGGAGACGAATGTGAAACAGAAAAATATGAGATTTCCATCAATTACACCCAAAATGGAGAATCATGGATCAGAGATAAAATAAAAGATATTGATGGAATATTCTCTTTTTCTGTATATAAAGAGCTTGAAAGCGATAATCCATATCCAAGGTCCATATTAGAATGTCAGAAAAGACATGACTGTGAGAAATGGAAAATGGCCATTGAAACAGAATTATTCTCCCTCAATAAAAGGAAATTTTTTGGACCTATTGTCACAACACCAGAGCATGTAATGCCGGTCGGATACAAATGGGTGTTTGTAAGAAAGAGGAATGAGAAAAATGAGGTCACAAGGTATAAAGCGAGGCTTGTGGCTCAAGGTTTTTCTCAAAGACCGGAAATTGATTATAAGGAAACATATTCCCCGGTAATGGATGCAATAAAATTCAGATTCTTAATTAGTCTAGCAGCATCCATGAATCTAGACATGTATCTGATGGATGTTGTGACAGCATATCTAACTGGATCACCTGAGAATGATATATATATATGAAAATACCTGAAGGATTGAAAATGCCGGAAGCATTCAAATCAATATATAAAGAGATGTGTGCGATCAAGTTACAGCGATCACTTTACGGATTAAAACAATCTGGACGCATGTGGTATAATCGCTTAAGTGAATATTTGTTGAGTAAAGGTTACGTCAACAATGCGATATGCCCTTGTGTGTTATTAAGAAATCCACATCGGGATTTGTGATCATTGTGGTTTATGTTGATGACCTGAATATAATCGGAACTCAAAAAGAGATTGATGATCAAGAACTCATGTGAAAAAAGAGTTTGAAATGAAAGATCTTGGAAAGACAAAGTTTTTTTCTTGGGCTCCAGATAGAGCATTTCCAAGATGGTATATTTGTGCATCAATCAAATTATACAAAAAGGATCTTGAAACACTTTAGTATGGATAAAGCAACTCCTTTGAGTACTCTGATGGTCAATAGATCGCTCGATGTTGATAAAGATCCATTTCAGCCATGTGATGATAGCGAAGAAATATTTCCTGTAGTACCTTATATGAGCGCTATCGTTGGGTTTATGTATCTTGCAAATTGTACTAGACCTGATATAGTTTTTGCTACTAATTTACTTGCAAGATACAGCTCATCTCCTATACGCCGACATTGGAATGGAATAAAACATATATTTCGTTATTTACAAGGTACCATTGAATTTGGTTTATTTTATTCTAGAAACCCCGAGTTTGGTATAGTTGGTTTTGCAGATGCAAGGTATTTATCAGACCCATATAAGACTAGATCGCAAACTGAATATGTTTTTATAATTGGAGGAACTGCGATCTCTTGGCGTTCCCAAAAGAACACTTTGGTTGCAACGTCTTCAAATCATGCAGAAACTATTGCATTACATGAAGCTTGTAGGGAATGCGTGTGGCTCAGATCAATAATTCATCATATACAAGATGCAAGCGGAATAGAAACAAAGAAAGAGCCAACAAAAATATTTGAAGATAATGCTGCATGTGTCGCTCAACTTAAGGAAGGTTATATCAAAAGTGATCGAACGAAGCATATACCTCCATGATTTTTTTCTTACACAAAAGAGCTCGAGAAAAATCAAGAAGTGGACATTCAATATGTTCGTTCATGCGACAATACAGCTGATCTATTTTTAAAACCGTTTCCAACTACAACATTCAGAAAACATGTTCAAAATATTGGAATGCGGCATCTCTGAGATCTTTGAAGAAAAGATCAGATTCGTTATTTCGAGAGGGAGCGTTACTGCACTCGTTTTCCTGTCATGGTTTTTATCCTAAACGAGTTTTTCCATAATAAGGTTTTAAATAAGGCAGTACGTAATATCTCATTAATAATGAATAATTAAGGGGGAGTGTTATAAAATGATTGTTCAAAACTTTTGTCATTAAGGATTGTGCATGCATTTTTGTCGTTAAAGAATTGCATGCACTGCCTTATTAGTTCTATAAATAGCCTTCCCTTCATTTTGTAAAGACACACATCGAATAGAAACAATAATAATTTTTCTCTCTCTTCTCAACTCCACTTATCTCCCTGAACATAATAAATATATATATATATATATTGTTGTAAACTTATGCTTTATAAATAAAAGCAAAGAAGAGTTTAAGATCTTTTGAACTCCAGAGAGAAAGAGAGAAAGATGAACATAAGAACTTCATTTCTTTCTTCTTCGGAACTTATGATTTTACAAAGAATGAAGTTACCTATTTATAGGAAAAACATTACTTCATAGTGAAGTAAGATAATCTATAAAGACAAAACATATAGATAAGCATTATCCAAAACATATGGATAAACATTATCTAAAACTTATGGATAAACATTATCCCTTAATATGCTAATGAATAAAGACAAAAGCAAATGGATAATCACTATCCATTTAACACTCCCCCTGGAAAAGATGGATCTCATCCTCTCTTCACAGATCTCATAGATGCCGCATTCCAATACTATAAACATGTTTCTTGAATGTTGTAGTAGGAAGCGCTTTTGTGAAGAGATCAGCTGCGTTGTCACTTGAACGAACATACTTAATATCCACTTCCTTTTTCTTCTCGAGCTCTTGAGTATATGAGAAAAATCTTGGACGGATATGCTTCGTTCTATCGCTCTTGATATAACTTTTCTTAATTTGAGCGACACAAGCAGCATTGTCTTCAAACACTTTTGTTGGTTCTTTGTCTGTGATTATTCTGCTTGCTTCTTGTATGTGATGAGCTATCGACCGAAGCCATACACATTATCTGCATGCTTCATGAAGCGCAATAATCTCCGCATAGTTTGAAGAAGTCGCGACCAAAGTTTGCTTTTGAGATCGCCAAGAGATCGCAGTTCCACCAAATGTGAAAACATATCCAGTTTGCGATCGAGCTTTATGCGGATCAGACAGATATCCTGCATCTGCAAAACCAACTAGACCAACCTCGGGGTTTCTAGAATAATATAATCCAAATTCAATCAAACTTTGAAGATAATGGAATATATGCTTTATTCCATTCCAATGCCGGCGCAACGGTGATGAACTATACCTTGCAAGTAAGTTAGTAGCAAATGTTATATCTGGTCTAGTACAATTTGCAAGATACATAAGGGCACCGATAGCGTTCATATAAGGCACTTAAGGACCTAATATTTCTTCGTTACCTTCACAAGGTCGAGATGGATCCTTATCAACGTCAAGTGGTCTATTGAACATTGGAGTACTCAAAGGAGTCACTTTATCCATACTAAAGAGTTTCAACACCCTTCTGGTGTAATTTGATTGATGCACAAATATTCCATCTTGGAAATGCTCTATCTGGAGCCCTAGACAAAATTTTGTCTTTCCAAGATCTTTCATTTCAAACTCATCTTTCATATGAGCTCTAGCATCATCAATCTCCTTTTGAGTTCCAATCATGTTCAGATCATCAACATATACAGCAATGATCACAAATCTTGATGCGGATTTCTTAATGAACACACAAGGGCATTTCGCATTGTTGACGTAACTTTTACTCAACAAATACTCACTTAAGCGATTATACCACATGCGTCCGGATTGCTTTAATCCGTAAAGTGATCGCTGTAGTTTGACCGAACATAGCTCTTTAGATGCTTTAGGCATCTTTGATCCTTGAGGGATCTTAAATCCTTCAGGGATTTTCATGTATATGTCACTCTCAAGTGAACCATATAGGTATGCAGTCACAACATCCATCAAGTACATCTCTAAATTATTAGAGGCCGCTTGAATGTGATTGCATCCATGACCGGGGAATATGTCTCTTCATTATCTATTCCCGATCTTTGAGAAAATCCTTGTGCCACAAGGCGAGCTTTATACCTTGTGACCTCATTTTTCTCATTTTTCTTTCTTACAAAGACCCATTTATATCCGACCGGTATTACATCTTCAGGTGTAATAATTATCGGTCCGAATATGTTCCGTTTATTATGGGAGAATATCTCCCTCATGGCAACTTGCCATTTATCCCAGTCAGGCCTTCTTTGGCACTCTGACATGGAACTTGGATCTTGATCATCATTTTCATGATCGATCTCTTTGGAAACAGAAAAAGAGAATATTCCATCATTATCTTCTATTTCACTTCTAGCCCATAATTTTCCACTTTGGGCGAAGGAGATGGAAATCTCATATTTTTCTGCTTCAGATTCGTCTTCAGGACAAACCTCTTTACCTAGTTCTTCAGGAACTGGTTCAGATATGTCTTCCGGACATATATCTTCATTTGGTTCTTCAGGAACCTTTTCACAAATGTCTTCAGGACATTTGGCTTTATTTGGTTCTTCCAGAACTTTTGCTTCCAATTTCTTTCTTTTTCGGGGATTTTTATCTTTTGATCCTACTGGCCTCCCGCGCTTTAACTGAACAGGTTCATTTGCTCTATTTACATCAATATGTTCTTCAGGAACATTTATCTTTGATGGAGCGTTAGCAGCGGGGATATAGGACTTTGTCACCCTTCTTGTATCAGTGAATGCATCAGGTAACTGGTTTGCCAATCTTTGTATATGTATAATTTTCTGAACTTCCACCTCGTGTTGGTTTGTAGGAGGATCAAGATAAGCCAAATTTTTTGTACACCATGTGATATCATTTGGTGATTCTCTCAATCCTCCTCCTAACGCAGGGAATTCACTTTCATCAAAGTGGCAATCGGCAAATCGTGCTGTGAACATATCACCAGTTACCGGCTCAAGATACTTAATTGTACTTGGTGACGAATACCCGATATATATTCCCAATCTTCTTTGTGGTCCTATTTTTGTTCTTTGAGGTGGCGCTATAGGGACATAGACCGCACACCCAAACACACGAAGATGGGATACATCTGGCTTCTGGCAAAATGCTAACTGTATGGGGGAATATTCATTATACGCACTTGGTCTTACCTGGACCAATGCCCCAGCATGCAATATAGCATGTCCCCATACAGTGATTGGAAGCTTTGTTCTCAAGATTAACGGTCTTGCAATTAATTGCAACCGCTTAATCAATGACTCAGCCATGCCATTTTGTGTATGAATATGCGGAACCGGATGCTCAACATCGATTTCCAAAGACATACAATAGTCATTAAAGGCCGCTGAAGTGAATTCACCAGCGTTATCAAGCCTGACTTTCTTTATGGCATAATCAGGGAAATGCGCTCTCAAGCTAATTATTTGGGCAATGAATCTTGCGAAAGCCATATTTCTTGTGGTCAAAAGACACACATGTGACCATCTACTAGATGTGTCAATCAATACCATGAAATATCTAAATGGCCCGCACGGTGGATTAATCGGCCCACATATATCACCATGTATTCTCTCTAAGAATACAGGGGATTCATTCCCAACTTTGGCTGGTGAGGGCCTACATATGAGTTTTCCTTGAGAACATGCCTTACATGAAAACTCCCCCGATTGAAAAATCTTCTGGTTTTTCAATGGGTGGCCACTCGAATTTTGCACAATCCTTCTCATCATGACTGAACCAGGATGGCCTAACCTTTCATGCCATACTCTGAAAGTGCTGGTAAACTTCTGGTTTACCACAACATGTGATTCAGCCATGGTTATCTTTGTGCAATATAATCCGGAGGACATCATTGGTAACACTTCCAACTGATGTTTACTCTCCGTTGTAATGCAAAGATATTCAGTGCCATTCTTATTAATAGTCTCAATATGATATCCATTTCTGCGGATATCTCGAAAACTTAATAAGTTCCGTTAAGACTCGGGGGAGTATAATGCATCTTGCACTACAAACTCTGTACCCCTTGGCAATGAAAAACTTGCTCTTCTGGAGCCTAGTATAATCTTTGCAATACCAGTTATAGTACTCACGCTTCCAGCGGAGACTTTCATTTTGAGACAGGAGAAATACTTTTTATCCCTAAGGATTGTATGTGTCGTAGCACTATCTGCTAGACAAGTATCTCCATCCATAATCTCAAATTCTGATATTGTCTGAATTTAAAATATTCATAAAAGATGCATTAATAAGTATTAAACACATACCTGGCAATACCGCTTATGGTACAATAGAACCTACAACAAAACATTCAAAAACAGAAACATATAATACATCAAAACCATTAAGCTTTTGTCTTTCAACGTCTCAACCATCATCCTTTTCTTTCATTAAATTTGTCCATCACACTTACTCTAAGTGGATTACTCAACATTCTCCCCTAGGAATGGAGTCAATTTACTTGGACAAAACTGATGGTTTCTCATCACGAGTTTATTATATTATTAAGCTACTAGGAGGATTTATATCAACTCCGAGCTTTGGGTGAATTCTCTCGCCTGGAGATTCAACCACTTATTTCTCAAGATCTTCAGGATCTTTACTCGTGATGGATTTATCATTTAAACCATCATGGATATGGTGGCGTAAAAAGATCATGATATTTGCCTTATTTCATCGAATATCGTTTCTGACATATCGATAGTGCTCAAGAGATCATTTCTCTAGATGCAACTTTGCACCTACCGCCCAAGACATATTATTCTTTCCACACAAGTCAAGGGTGGCGATCTCGAGCTTTGACAAATTATTACTCAATAACAAAAGCTTAATTTATCAGATTAAAAATTTGAGCATAGTAACGGCATAATAAAAGACAATAATTAAAAGCAATATAAGGAGGCAGAGCCTACCATACAATTGCTGATTGCATAATAAATAAATGAACAAAGATGGGGTTTTTAATCTCCCACAAAATAAATAAAAACATTGGCTTTGGGCCCCCAAAATTTTTTATTTCTTTAATATTAAAAATAAGTTTTCAAAAAATTTTAATTGCAATAAAAAATCCTTAAATATTGTAAAATCTAATATTTTTCAGGTTTAATTTATTTTTTGCTTGAGCGCCCAGATTTTCAGGGTCAGCCCTGTAAGCCGGCCCTGAGATAGTGAGATGTTAGGAATTAAAATAAAAGAAATGGTAGTGTTTTAAAATGAAGGCAATACAACAGACTAGGCTTAATAATGTGTGAATTCCTTTTCTGTTAATGAAAAAATGTAGAGTTTACCTGGTTCTGTCTGGTATATCAGTCTCTAATTATACTTGTGGTATTCGGATAGGATATCATAACTGTTGATTGGATTTTGTATTAAGTACTTGAATGCTTTTCTTGAATGGAAACTTAATTATATACATTTAGATTTTTAGATTGGAGCTATTTGAAAACTAGTTCTAATTGAGTTTCATAAAAAATAAAAAATAAAATAATGCAAATAATACTAACATAAATAAAATTAATATTTGTATAAACCTTATGAAAATAGTTTAAAAAAATCTTCAAAAACTATAGATACAATATTAACATATATTATGTATGCTTTCAATGGAAAATATCATATATAATGTATTTGTGGAAAAGTAATATATACAAGGTAATATGGGCAATATATCAAAGATATAGTCAATTAATATGATAAAAATTAAGATTTTTGATAAACTAGTTATATATATGTGGATATGTTTTAACTTCATAAAATTGTAATAAAAATGGTGTTTTTATATATGTGTTCATTCATTATGTATGATAAGTAATCTAGCTAAGCAATATGATGCCAAACTTTGTATATCATGGGCACACTACAACACGTCCATGTCTAGTACATGTGGACACCATTTCATGAAAATCACTGAATGGATGTCAGTTACTCTTTATTTCAAATTATCACTTAACTCATATTGTCCACCTACGTAGTTCCACATTTTCCTATCCATCACAACATTCTATACTCTAAATTCATGCCCTTCATCTCAAAATCCTATGATTCTATTCCCTCAACAAAAATGGTTTGCACCCTTGTCCAACATTGTACATCCATAGTTTATCATGTTCATTACAACTTATGCATCATATCACGTTACAACAACTAAACATATAATGTATCTGCCACTGAATCATCCACATGCTCTTGTCCATGATGAAGAAAAAGATATTGTGACAAAATTTATTTAAGGCAAATAAGTACAATTACATACTAACAACACACAAAATGTTACAAAATGTACTCATGTTCGAGAAAGTGAATTATTTTGTTATCAAACTCATAGAGGTAGCTCTTTATGTAAATCACTCATATTTTAGTCACAATTCACTAGATAAAAATACCATTATGCCCCTCTCTCATCTCTCTATTTCTTTCATCTTTTGCTATTTTTTAATATTGATTAAAAATCAGAGAAAAAAAACATAATTTTCCTTTATCTCTCTGATTAAAATACCAGTTCTCTTAGCTTTTTATAGCACTCAGTCTGAAATTCGCCGACACACTATGGTATAGAGTAGTTAATAGTATCGTGAATAAAATATCATAGACAAGATATAATGGATAAATTATGAACATTGTGTTCTAATGGATCAGATACCGTGGATATGAGATAACAAATGAGGTCCAATATATGGTAGATAATGCTGAACAATGTGTCAAACACATTGAATGTCGAGATCATTGACGTGAAATCATAGAATAACTTTGATGGATGATAGTTTGTAGAGAACAATTTATGTGGGAACTATAGTTGAAGTACTTAGAACTAACTCATGATGGTGAATCTCTAGATGGCCGTACGGTTGCTCTCTAGAAAATCGAGTAGTAGGGACTAATGGGCGATGGAATCGGTCAATTGGACGTACGGCTCTCCTTGACTGATCGGGTGAATGATAACGTGCCAAGTAACAATTGATGGATTGAAAAACGCCACAGGATCTATGAAAAGAACCATGATAAGCCTAACACACATACGAAAACAGTACTATGTGTGTATTTTCTTTATGAATTACAAAATATAAAATTACTTTCATATATATATTTATGTGTATATTGATTTGGTTTACTCGACTAAGTTACCTTATATTTATCAGATTTTAGTGAAAAAGTTCTTAACTTTGACTGTTGACTGCCAAATCTTATTTCCACTTCGAGCCTTACAAAAAATGAGATAATAACGAAATAGAGCACTTTCTATAAATGTAATATCAGAAAAATGTATTTCTTGCAACAAAAGTACTTTAGACATAAAAGAAGTCGATCATACCCTTAAAAATGTATTTCTTTTTTCCTTCCATCTCTCATCTATATTCACTAATTCATAAAATTGCAAAAAATGGTGTTTCTATACATTTGTTCACTCACATGTATGTTTAGTGATCTAACTAAGCAATGTAATGTCAAACTTGGTATATCATGGACACACTACAACACGTCCACGTCTAGTACATATGGATACCATTTTATGGAAATTACATAATGGATGGTAACAATTACATCACAAATAACCAAGTTGCCATTTACTCTTCATCTCAAATTAGCACTTAACTCATATTATCCACCAACGTAGTTCCGTTTTTTTCTATCTATCACAATATTCTATACGCTAAAGTCATGCATTCACCCCAAAATCCCATTTTTCTCAAAATATATTATACATATTCCATCCATAAAAATGTTTTGCGCCCTTGTCCTGCATTGTACATCCATAGTTTAACGTGTCTACTACAACTTATCCATCAGATACCATTACAATATCTAAACATATACCGAATCTGCAACTTATACATCCACATGCTCTTGTCCATGTTGGAGACAAAAATTGTGAAAGTTTTCATTAAGTGCAAAAATTGTTAACTCTAAATGAAACTTTATCTTTGCATCTTTTATAAGTTAAGAGATTTGAACATCCATTGAAAGATTCGAACGGTCATCAATGGACAAATGTTTATGGACAACTACGTGTGGATGAGTTCAGCGATTTAAAAAGTGATCTAATTAAAATAATGTTAAGAAATGTGTTCGTACTTGAGATTTATTATTTTGTGGACTCGACATCAAGGACATCATATAATGGATGCTATCTATTCAAAATATTGTATGTAAAGTATACTTGGACAAAGTAACATGTACAGGTTATTATGGACGGTATATCATGGATACAATCAATTAGAGAAAATGCTCTAAAATGACCCACTATAGGAAAATATTGTCAAACATAGACCCCTTTTTACAACAATTTTAAATACCAGCGTTACCCTTCTACCTATTTAGATTAAGTTAGATTTATTAATTATGTTTTCTTAAATTAAAATGGTTATTTACCATTTAATCCTGGCCATTTAGAGGCTACGCAGACTAACGCACAAAGACGAAGTACGGCAGATAAGGGGCACACCTAAGTCATTTTAGATGATTTAAAATTACAGATCACTTCCTCTATAATTGCAAATCACTTCCTCTATAAGTGGGGGTTATTGGTTTATGTATAGAAAAAAGATTTTGATAATATTTCTCGTATAACTAGAGGTTATTGGTTTATGTAAAGAAAACAACGTGAAGACGTTAGACAGGCGTCTCACGGACTGATGGCCAACATATATTCGTCTCGCATGTGAGAAGTAGAGGCTGCGCAGATTAACTTCACCTTTGACTACTATTTTATCATGTGATGATTTGGTCAAGACATCAAACACGACGTGCCGTAGTTTCTCTCGGGTAAATGTAGCAAAATTGTTATCTGTTTACCAGATAAACTTAGTTTGTAAGACAAGACGAGGGAATCCAATGTTTGAGAATGACAAAATACTGCGCTGTTTTTTGTGGGACGTGATCTTGATAAACGTGAGAAGAAGAGGATGCACAGACTCACTTCACCTTTGACTACTATTTTATCCTGTGACGATTTGGCCAGTTAAACTCAATCACGATGTGCCGTAGTTTCTGCATGTGGGGAAAAGTTGCAAAAATGTTATATAGTCACTAGAGAAACTCGGGTTGTGGGACAAGAAGACAAGAAGATGAGAGCATCCCATGTTTGACGAGACGCAAATGTTAGACCGATGTCTCGCGGACGAAAGTGAGAAGTAGAGGCTACACAGGCTCACTTCACCTTGGACTACTATTTTATCCTGTCACGATTTGGCCAGATGAACTCAATCATGATGTGCCATAGTTTCTGCACGTGGAGAAAAAGTCGCAAAAATGTTATATAGTCACCAGAGAAACTCGAGTTGTGGGACAAGAAGACAAGAAGACGAGGGCATCCCATGTTTGACGAGACACAGACGTTAGACAGGCATCTCGCGGATGGAAGTGAGAAGCAGAGGCTGCGCAGACTCACTTTACCTTTGACTACTGTTTTATCATGTGACGATTTGGCCAGTTGAATCAATCACGACGTGCCGTAGTTTCTGCACGTCGGGAAAAAGTTGCAAAAATGTCATATAGTCACCAGAGAAACTTGGGTTGTGGGACAAGACAAGAAGACGAGGGCATCCCATGTTTGACGAGGCACAAAGGTTAGACAGGCATCTCACGGACGCAGGTGAGAAGTCGAGGCTGTGCAGATTCACTTTACGTTTGACTACTATTTTATCCTGTCATGATTTAGCTAGTTGAACTTAATCACGACATGCCGTAGTTTTTCTTTTGACGATTTGCCAAAGACCTCAACATGACGTGTCATAGTTTGATTATCACTAGAGAAACTTGGTTTGTACATGTCTGTTTAGCATAGCAGATTGACAAGGGCATCCTAGATTTGAGAATAAGGTGGCAGCACTTGTAAATATATGAAAAGCCTGTCCTTTGGTTTAGCGGTTCCAATATAAACATTTATCAATTTATTAGGGATAATTGATAAAGAAATGGTAATTTTCTTATTATTTTGTAAATTTTTGTTAAACGGTACTTTTAGTATAAATTGGAACACTTCTAACAATTTTTCCAAAGAGGGATTCTGATATATCATGGTTTTTATGGTTTTTAACCATGATATAAGTCCTTTTTATTGAGTCTTTTTGGTCTTTTTAGAGTCCTAGAAGAGTCTTTGCAGGTTATAGCATGTCTGGAGCATATTTGGAGATATTGGAGCCTTTTGGAGCATTTCAAGTTGAAGCCACGAAGTGCCTAGCTCGGAGAAGAAAGTATGCGATATGGTGACGCTCGTCACCACTCTTGGTGACGCCCGTCACCCACCAAGGAAGGAGCGTGACTTGTTTATTAAAAATATGAAGATTATTTGCAAAATTAGCCCATAAGTTCTAGTATTTGCAAGAAGGCTCCAGATCGTGTTTAGCCTCTATTTATTAGGTTTTTCAGCCATTGTTGGGTTTTATCTTAGATTTTACAATTTAGAGAGTTTGAGAGAGAGATTTATTCAGAGCTTTTTGGGGAGACAGATCCTGTACTCTTTTGAGAAGATTTTGAACCCCCTTATTCTTTTACTCTTTCTCTTAATGCAATTTTATTCAGTTATGTTTTGTGATCCCATAATCATGTCTGAGTAATTTGTTAGTTAAGTTAGGGCTTTTTCAAACGTTGATGAAGAGATAGTAGAATCGCTACCAGTTAGGAATATCTTTTGGTTTTTCATCTGTGCTTGCTTTAAAATCGAATTTCTTAGACACATCATCTAGAAATCCGAAAATCATAGGTTGTAAAATATATGTGAGAGCATTATTGATAACCTGAACTAGTATCTGATGAACAAAACAACTTAGTGCAAAGAGATTTGGCTTAGGAGTTTTGTGAACAATTGAACCTAATCATTACTGCATGCTTAGATTGATAGGATTTGCAAAGAGATTTGAAACTCTGTGATTTAGGCATAGATAACTTCTGCAATGAAAATTGATTAGTTATATATCAGTGATTCATGTTCAAAACGGTTCTTAATCATTCATGATTTCATGCATTCTACATTCTTGAATTCAAGCTGCGAACTGTCCTGACTTAACGCTTTTAGTCTTCTGAAACTTAAATCAACAACTTCAATTTCGTTTGCTTACTTTAATTCTATCATTCGAATTACATACATTACATTCTGCTTAGCTTAACCCGAACCTACATTTGATAGTGTAGACTGCATTACTCTTTTGGGATTCGATACCCCTTGTACGATAACTGCTTTTGCTGTGCACTTGCAGTAGTTTTATTTGGGTAAAACCTGAGCCCTATCAGATTCCCTGTTGTTATTAAATTTGCAGAACGAACTATTTAAAGAAATATCCCAACAATTAATATGATTAAAATTACGATTTTGGATGAAATAGTTATAAATACATGGATGTGTTTTAACTTCATAAAATTGTAACAAAATTGGTGTTTCTATACATTTGTCCACTCACACAAATATAGGGATATCAAACGGGCTGGGGGGGGGGGGGGTGTCTCGCGGTCCAATCCGTTGTGGTGTTTGGGTTGGGCAGGATAAACTGTTATGGGTATGTACTGCGGATCATTATGTTTTGTTAATGATTCTATATAATTTATTCTTAAATATATAATTAGGCTCACAGGTATTAATTAATATAATATAGTAAACCATATGGTTTCTACCCCACAAAACCAAACTAAACAATCAGAATAGCAATCGATTAAAGAAAACTTGAAGAAACTTTGTAAACAAAATAGAGTTATCACTATCAGTTAACTCTATCCGTACCAATCTATGTTTTTCCAAAGAGAGAGACACATGATTTTCAGAGAGACAGAGAAGATCACTACTTCAAGTGTTCAACTCTTCATTATGGAGAACTTTGTAAGTTTTTTGTTTGAGTAAATTTATAATGGATGATTTATTGTTTTGAGTATTTTTTAATTATGTTGTCAGTTTCTAAAATAATAGATATGTCAATGCATTACTAGTAAATCTTTTTCATGTCTGTTTGTAGTGTACTAACTAATGTCGTTTAATTGTTTACAGAATTCAGAGAGTTCGTAATCGGTAGATTTTGAATCTTAGAGACTTATTGATGAATTGAATTCAGACCACGAACAAGCAATGTTTGATGAAAGTGAGTGCAACAAACAAAAAACGAACTGCGCATGAGACTGAAGTTGATGATGATAAAGGAAAGTCTCCTGAACCAAAGAAGAAGAAGCAACATTCAGATGTATGGCCGCATTATACAGTGATAAATAAGATTGAAAAGTTAGGTAAGGCTGTACAAAAGGCACCCTATAGGCATTGCAAAAAGGATTACGCGCATGAGTCACACAAAGACGGTACAACCACTTTAAGATGCCATCTTGAGAAATGCAAACTTATGGTTAGAAATGGTGATGTTGGTCAATGTAAATGCAAATTTAGTTTTTTGTGAAATGGTAGCTAAGTGTATTATCCACCATGATCTACCATATGCATATGTTGAGTATGAGAGAGTTAGATCAGTGTGGAAGTATTTGAATGCAGATGTCAAGTTCATTTGTTGAAACACAGCTGCGAGTGATGTTTATAATTTTTATGAGAATGAGACAGCCAAGTTAAAGAGAGAGTTAGCTTAATTTTCAGGAAGGGTTTGTTTCACTTCTGATTTATGGTCTGTTATCACTCATCACAGCTACATGTGCTTGACAGCACATTATGTGGATACCAACTGGAAATTCCAGAATAAGATTTTTTCCTTTTCCAGCCTCCACATACAGGTATGTACTTAGCTATGGAGCTTCTTGAAAAGTTTAAGGAATGGAGAATAGAAAAAAAAATTGTTCTCTATAACTTTAGATAATGCTACTAGCAATGACAAAATGCAATATATTTTTGAAATCACAGCTTGTGTTGTGAAATGATTTGTTATGTGGAGGAGAGTTTTTTCATGTCAGATGCTCAGCCCATATTATTAACCTTATTGTTCAAGATGGACTGAAAGTGATTGGCGATTGTTTGATTAATTGATGATTGTTTGACTAATATTAGGGAGGGCATCAAGTATGTTGCAGCTTCTGAGTCTATTGAAATTCTGTTTGGGAAATGTATTGAAAGAGTTGGAATAAAATCACATGCTCGTTTGATATTGGATGTGTAATCTCGATGGAATTCAACACCATATGCTAGAGAGGGCGGTCATATATAGACCTACTTTTGTTAATCGGAAAATTATTGACTCAAAGAACTACAAGTTTTTCCCAACAGAAGATGAATGGATAGTAGGAAATAGAATTTATGATTTTTTGGAGCCTTTTGACAAAATTACGCGTCTTATATCAGGTTTAACTTATCCAAATTTAAACTTATACTTCATGCAAATTTGGAAGATTTAAATTTGGTTGAAATATCATGCTAACTCATAGAATTGGGATTATTAGAAACATGGTTAAGTTATGCAACAGAAGTATGACAAGTACGGGGAAGAATATAATGATATTATTGTAATGGTTATTGTGTTTGATCCAAGATTCAAATTGACTCTTGCAGAATTTTATTTCGAAAAATTTCATAATGGAACTTGTGAAGAATGATTAAAACATTTGCATGATAAACTGACTACTCTTTTTAAAATTTATGAGAATAAGTTCAAGTATGTATCACCCATCTTCAAAAATGTGTTATACAGTTCACCAAAAACAAGCTGATGAATACGAAGAACATAAAAAAATTAATAAACCACAATGTAAATAATTCACTTTTAAATAAAGGTTTGATTTCATGGTTCTATTTTATTTTTTAATGGAACAAAAACTAAACAGATCATTTCTTATATTTTTATTTTTCAATTATATATTAATATAAATTGCTATTAATGAACTGATTCTATGGTTACCCGTGAAAAGAAAAATAACAACCATACAATGCAACCCCTACAATGAAAAATGAAAAATAAAATAGTTCAAAACAAAGTACTAAAAACCAACAATTCATAATAAAAAAATGGATTACACAATCCACACATAGCATATTTATTCATATAATTATTTTTATAATAAGATAAGACAACAGTAATGACATAAGCTGGTGAAAATATTTAGCAAGGGAGGGTCCTTTGAATTGAAGGATGGACTACCGAAACAACAAGCAATGACAATGTAATGACCTAAAACGTTAGCGTTGGAAGCAAGGATCATTCTTCTCAATTAAGCTTCAACGCTTAGCATAACTTAGAATAGTTGAAGCTGCTAGTTGAAGCTGCTAAATAGCTTGGTGTATATTCAAAATCACTGCAACGAATCGAGTTTCTCATTCTGCTTTCTGATGGATTCAAGAGGCGTATCAACTTTTCAGCAGCAACAACTTGCTTTTCTCTCATCTTTTCATCCAAGAGAAGTCTCCTACAAATTTCCACACATTCATCATCATCATCTCCATTTGTAGATAGCAAATTCAAAACAAAATATAGTTACTCGAGTATCGAGGCGAGATTCGAAGGGTTGCAGGCTTGGAACAAGGCTTCAAGGGATGATTGGTGAGTCCAGGAGAATGTTTGGGAGATATATGTAAGGTAGCTTGGCTTTGTAACGGATCAATAGCTCCGTTAGAAAATGTGCTTGGTATGCGACAAGGGAAGGTAATTGAGCAAGCTGCAACTCAAACGCAGGTTGACTCGCCTGTAAGTATGAAAAACCGGACAATGAGAGGAGCAAGATTGAAGTCTGAAGAGAGAGAGAGAGAGAGAGAGAGAGAGACTTACGGCAAATGCATCATATTTAAGCTGAGTGGATCCAGTAGGGACTAGCATGACTGGAACCGGCCATTCACAGAGGGATTCTCCAATGTGATGATCCACTTGACTATTAGATGTGACGTGTATGAGCGTTACTAGATTTTGGAACGAGTCTTTGAGTAGATTCATTTCATTGCTTTGGAAAATATTGGTAGCATTCTTGCGATTTCTTGTAATCTGCTCCCTGGTAGAATCGAAATGACCGTGGAGTTTGCTTCATCATGAAATGTTCAAGACCAATGAGAAATCAAGAAAAGTTGTTAACCAAATATAATCATGAAGATGAACTATCACATGATCACACAGAATTTATACAAATGCGGCAAAAGCTCCCACGCGCCCATTACAGCCAAATCCTCCATAGGAAACAACGAAGTCAATCCTTGCTTGGACATCAATTATCTTACCGTATAAAAACATCAATTTGTTAGAACCAAAGGTACAAACTTTTCCAAAATTCAATCGAAAGAATCTATGAATATACTTAATCTGGGAAAATCCAATTGTTTACCCTCCAACTCCATGGAAACGGAGAGGTAAAGGAGATAGCATTTTGAGCGAAGCCATAAGACGAGAGCCGATGTTATTGCCGGAAACTTCGCCGGAGACGATGAAAACTCTTACCTCCCCATCGATTGCCGCTTTATCGATAACCGATTTAGTAGCTTGAAATGAGGAGAATTTCTTGGTGAATGTTGAGAGAGGGAAACAGAGTTAAATCTTTGAAATCCGAGACATCTTCCGAGACGATACAGTAACAAAGAGTTTGACGTTGTTGAGGTTTTAAGGACAGCAGTGGCGGTGAAGGAGGTGGCCGCCGTTTATGGTGAGCTCTTATGGGCCAACAAGCCCATATAGTTTTTGTTTGCAATTTCTTACAAAGAATTTTGTGTCATATAATAGAGAAAAGAAAAGAATGGTAGAGTAAATGAGAAAAGAATGGTAAATGTAAGAATTAAGGAGTTGCTCTAAGGCATGAAGATTTTTTTAGATGTTGATATTGTAATGGTAGTGGTTGTGATTCTAAGATTCTAGAACGTTATTCTATCTTATTAATTAATGAAATTAGGTTTATGTAGTTGTTATTCTACGTTTGTCATTCTGATAGAGAATCTAGTTTATTTTGATTTTTAAAATATAAATAATAAAAACTAAAAATTCAAACGTTTAAACTAAATTAAACTCTATTTAAAAAAGAAAAAACTTTCCATTCAAAACATTGTTTATTTAATAAATTACATGAAAGAAAATTATATTTAAAAACAAATTATTGACTTTAGCAAATAGTTCAAAATGAAATCAATTTTTTGATAAATAAAAATTCCAAACGAGAAATCATAAACACGCTATATATATGTTGACGGAATGATCAAATGATGCCGTTTTGTTCATATTAAAAGCACAACTTTGTCTTCTTGTTCTTTTTTTGTTTGTTGTTAACTTGGAATCAAGAATATTTTTTTTGTCTAATTCATGGAAATAGTGCAAATCTAAAGCCCTTGATGGATTCAAGGATCTTTTTTTGTTTGTTTCTAACTTGGATTCAAGAATCGTTACTTGAGAAACTTCATATATTGTTTTTAATAAAGGGAATCATAAATTGAAGTAAATACTAATTAAACTTTTGAACGTATGAAACATTTGATGTTATTGTCATCAGTCACAATGGCCAAAGATTAAAATCGCAATGGAAAGTTTTATTTTACTATAATACCCAAGGATCTCTGCCAATCGCGGGTTTTTTGTCAACAAAATTTTTTTTGGGCTTGTTGAATCTTTGGGTCAAAAAAGATACTAATTTAACTGTGGCCCAAATAAGTTGACAAATTTTACTGTACCAACATTTTCTATTTGATATATGCTATGGGCCAAGTTTTGCACACACTTATTTTTGTGTTATCTAAAATGGACCAGACGAAAATTAATCGGCCCAGGCACAATTCTTTTCTTACGCAGTCGAACAGACATTTTCCATGTCTGAAAATCTCATCTCATCAGTCTTCTCTCGAGAGCAACCCTAAAAAGTTGATCGAAAACAAATCAAATCGAAAAACCTCATCCTTATCTGAAATCATGAATCCTACATCAATAAATCGCTGTTATCATCAGATTTCAACACGGCCGACGAATTTCCACAGAGATTAGAGAGAGTGATGAGGTTGGATTGCAGCGAGTCAATGATTTGGGGAAACTTTCGAGCAATTTGGTAAGTTGAGTTCTTAATAGTTGTTCTCGTTCCAGAAACAGTAGGATTTAACAATTATTCATCTCTTATGTGATTAAATTTTTGGTGAAACCATGATTACTTCGATTCATTTTCAAGCTAACTTGATTTCGGATGACATACAATTTTGGCATGAATAACTGGAATTAAGCAACAAGGACAGCTAAAAAACAGGTAATATCACGTATATTTTTATTAAGAAATGTTAATTTTTGTTCCTCATTGTAGACCATATCATTTTAGATAATCTATTAATTGATTTGCTATTTACATTATGCTTAAAACAATGAAGACGAATGTTTGAAGAAACACAGGAGGAGATATTCAAACACGACATTTTCCAGATAAGTGTCTATTCCCTAATGTTTGGATAAATAGTAAATCCATTAAATAATTTATTCCAGCTTCGTCGATTATTACTAAAATGGAATGTTTTTGTCAGAAGATCTCCGAAGAAAAAAGATATTGAAACAACGTAACAGACTCCAAAATACTTAGATTACATCATCTAATAATATCGTAAGTCTAAATATTTCTGTTAACACTATTTTGATTATATATTTGCCTCTAACTAATAAACTAATATAAGTCTTTGTTACAGATCGTCAAGCTTGAAAAGGAAATCAGCAGAATAAAGACAAAGCCACGGATCAACTTCTTCAGTTTTAAAATAAGGTAATAATTCAACATTTATTAATATTAGTTATAGTATATAGATGTCGTAGGTTGATCGTTATTATAAAATATAAATTTATTATATAAAATATATATATACTAATATAAGTATCTCGATGATATAAGAAAACTAATAACAATCTAAACTATAAATAAAAAATAATCAAAAACTGAATTGAAAGTAGTGAAAACTGGACAAAGTAATTATGGAATATTGTTCATCCATAAGACTCATTTGTTTAAAACAACATCAAAAAAACAACTAAGTAACTACAACCATGAGTTACCAACATCTAGAACTTCATAGGTTCTGGAAAACCTCTTTAAAAACAACATTCATAGTCTTTCTTTGAGGTTTTCCTTCCTTATCAACAATCAAAATCTTAAGGCCTTTCTTAGATGTAACTCTAGATATGACAACATAAAGTTGTCCATAAGAAAAAACAGGTCTAGGCAAAAAGATACCAACTTCAGAAAGAGACTGACCTTGGCTTTTGTTGATTGTAATTGCAAATGCTACGGCTAAGGGCAGCTGCCTTCTTCTCATTTTAAATGGAAATTTGGCATCTGAAGGAGTAATTAAAATTCTAGGAATAATAACTTTAACTCAAATTTTCTCTCCCGTTATAACCCTTGCTTCAACCATAAAATCTGCTAGTTGTGTAATCTGCAGTCTAGTTCCATTCATTAATCCTCCAATATGATCAATATTCCGCAACAACATAACAGGACAACCAATCTTCAAACGAATATTGTGATTAGGTAATCCAGAAACTCGCATACTGTTTAAAAAATCTGGAGTAAGTGCATCGTTTTTAGCTGCGTTAGCATCAGAAGGATCTAAAGAGTCTGCACTTAAATATACTTTTTCCTCCCCTAGTTCAAGAAGAAAATACACGCATCATAAAAAAATTAAATACAAACATGTCAATGTAAAATGAAATCGAAAAGATATGATTAAGCGATCACTAACCATTTAGCTTATCGAGCATATGCTCATTAATCATGTTGACATCTTCATTCGTAGGACAAAGAATTGCTCTTCCTTGAAAAAAACTTAGGATCTTTGTTCTCTTGGAGTGATGCAGTATCTCCATATATCTTTCTGCTTATACATTCTATAGGATCCTCTGAATCTAGAATAAGAAACTCTTCTGGAATGTCAATTAGAGCTTCACCATCATTAGGCTCAGAAATCTTCCCATCCCCAACCGCTAATATCCACTCTGAAAAATCCTTAAGGTCCTTTGCTTCTTTAATATATAGATTATCAGAAACCAACCGCATATTCTTCGTCAACTTAATCACTTTACAATGATCCCAAAGATTTGAAGAATTAAGCGATGCTAAAACAATTTCTGCCCTACCAGCACCATGAATAACTGGAAGTACTTGTCTAAAATCACCTCCAAAAACCACTACTTTTCCACCGAAAGGTTTATTCTCCTTCTTCCCAATAATATCTTGTAAACTTCTATCCAGAGATTCAAAACAATGTTTGCTCATCATGGGCGCTTCATCCCAAATTATAAGCGATGCCTGCTTGACAAAATTTGCAAGATCAGAGCCAGCTTTCATTGTACATGTTGAGAAATCATCAGGACTTAAAGGGATGCCAAACCTTGAATGAGCAGTCCTGCCACCTTGTAACAACAGAGAAGCTATTCCACTTGAAGCAACATTGAGAACAATATCTCCTCTTGATCTGATAGCAGAAGATATAATTCTCCATAAGAAAGTTTTTCCAGTTCCACCAAAACCATAAACAAAAAACACTCCACCACAATCACGTTTTACAGCACCAATGATCTCATCATATATTTTCTTTTGCTCATCTGTAAGCTTCTGGATGTCCCTATCGTGATCTGCTTTCAACTCTTCTTTGTTGTAACTTAGGTCATCAACGATTAAAACATTAGAACTCTGACTACCATTTGGCAACAACTTAGGCACATATTCAAATCTTCCCAACGAAGTACCATTACTTTTCAGAATCTTATCAATCTCATGAAGACAAAACATTTTCTTCTCATCATCGCTTAGAATCATACCTGAAATATAATAATAAAAAGTTACATTTCAAATATATTGAAGATACAATAACTAAGTTGTTCTGTCTAACATACATACCTGGCCTATTTAACTCTTGTCTTTTCTTGAATTCTATGTCATCAGAAAGAAATTCACATGTATTATACCAAACAACTTCAGGAGAATCAGAACTGAGCATAATACAAAAAATCTGACGAAGCTCGGATGGACTGCACATAAAACTCTTTCTAACAATATCATCAATATACTCTTGGTCATCTTCTAGCAAACCTCTGGCGTAGCAAGCATCTTTGTATGTAGGATACACAACTTTATTGAAAGTTTTCATATCCTTAAAACACTTAGGACCTCTAACGACGTTTAGAAGAACACGAAGGTAATATGCAGATTCTATCTTCCGTGGAGCATAATTAATTCTACCAATACTAAAACCTTTTTCTCGTGGTTTAAAACACTTCTGTCTCTGATTATAAGTAAAATTAGTAGGAATTTGAGCGTAGGTTAGTTTCTCCGCATCAGAATCTACTTTGTTCAATTCAAACCAAGCAAGGAACATAGTATCCTCAATAAGTTTCCGAGAGACTACTTGTTTCACTTTATCACCATCTTTCTATATCACATTCTGTTTACCTGGTAGATGCCAATTAAGTTTTTCAACTGGTGTTGATCGATAGTGAATAGGAAACTTAAAAATTCTCCAAGCAGCTTCACACGCCGATACATACCTGAAAGTATAACAGAATTAGTTAAACTAACTTGTATTAAAGGAATATAACAAATGAAGAATAATAAGATCACTCCACATTTTAAACATACTAACCTACAATCGAAGAAATATTTAATTTCATCAACATTTTGAGGAGCAACACTTTTGTTTTTACCCGAGGCATTATGTTTTTGTTCTGTGCCATTCCCCTGATTTCTTGTACGATCGTTTTCTTGATCCTTCTCTGGTGGCTCAACAATAACAGCTACACGATCAACTCCTTTAGTAATGTATTTAAATAAATACTTTATAGTTAATGTGAGCTCGATAACGAATTGATAACTCTTTGTTATATGGAATAACATATCGGTTATCACACTTAAAACCATTTTTCTCAACAAACTTATTTGCTTGCTCACGCCTTTTGTAAACTGGAAAACATTCTCTATTGACAGTTGTGTTCTCTGCATGAGCCTTAGGATATAACTTAGTGCATTTACCATTCTCCATACATGGGGAGTTCAAGTTAACCTGACCGTAAGGTCCATGAATCATCATATCTTTAACCACTTCAAATAGAACGGGTTCAGTAAAACGATCAGGAATCTCAGCAGAAATAATTTTATCAATATCGTCAGTGGTTGGAAACTTGCATTTATGATGCATGAATAGAAGAATATGAGCATGTGGTAGACCTCATTTCTGAAATTCTATGGTGTACATTGCTGCGAAATGAAAAAATAGCATTAGATAGTCCAAACAAAATATACTACAAACACAATAGACAATGGCATAGCTGAATAACTTACACGAAACAGTTTTCCCTAACATGGCCTTCTCTGTTAAATCAAGCATTAGAGAATCAAGCTTCATCTTGAAAATACGACAAATAATATCTGGCCTATCTTCAGGCTTGAGATTGTGCTTCTCTAGATACCTACTGATTTCAGGCCATTTAGGATTACACGTGAATGTAATGAACAGATCTGGGAAACCGAAATATCTACAAATGGCCATAGCGTTCAGATACTTAATTAAATGCAAATGACAACCTTAACTCAAGGTAATGTAAACTTCTGATGATATATGAGGATTCATAGCATGCAATATGATTTATAAACACTTACGCATTCATGAATTCTGCAACCTCAGGTATAGCAGGATTCATCATTAGCTTGGATGTCTCGAAAGCATTTGTAATCTGAAGTTTGCCTACATAGAAGATCGTAAAATTCACTCAATACGAACTTCTTTGGTCCAAGATGTACAAAGGTCAGTCCTTCGAATATTACCTCTGTAATGTCCAATTTTAGCAAACCTGATAAGGCAAATGACAACCTTACCAGTTGTTTCTTGACAACTTGTCCAAAGTTGATCAGCACACCTTTCCCATAAACAACATGACACTCGATCGTCACTATAAAAATGAAGAACAGTATAGTCTAATTAGTAAATCATTAGTAGTAAGTTGCAATGAAATATGTACACGATAAAAAGTTATTATAGACTCCAGAAAATGTAAGGTTAAGAAGATAGATTACTTAGTATCTCGTAGCTCAAATTCAATCTTTTTCCTCTCCTTCCCATTGACTTGAACAGTTTCAATATCCTTGACGTCAATGACTTATCCAAGCACGTCTGTAACATTAAAATAGGAAACATTGAGTTAGTTGAAAATATTGGTTTACATAACCATATCATTAAACCAACATTCATTGTAAGATGTAAACGAAATAGGAAGAAAACAATTTATTAAGACTTACCAACCAAGAAACTGTGGTTAAGATTTCCACTTAGAATAGTGCCAAAATCCACGAGATTGACAAAGTCATCATTGTGTTTCACACTGCACTTAGTGATCGTAGTGTTGTCTGTGAATGATATTTTGTAATTGTGCTTAGTTGGACGGTACTGACCAGATGCAGATGTCAAGGAGAAGTTTTCAATGACTTTCCATTCTCCTACTGGAACCAACCGTTCAACACGGCTCACATATGTCTTCTTACACGATGCGTGTATCAAAGTACCCTACAGAAGGTAACGTGATTTCATATTAGATCATATATAAAACTTGCAATACGCCATTTTGTGTTCAGTTTACAAAAAAACATAGACTCACATTTTCATCTCCAAGAATAAGCTCCAATGTTTGTCCTGACTGGACGGTGTATTGCTTCCATGAGTGCAGGACTTTCACGCGGATTCGCCAAGATGACTTGAATGGTTTGACATTGGCCAGGTTAGTGAAAGCAATTAGAGAACTCATTTTGCGAGAATTGTGATAGAGAAACTGATATTTTAATTAGAATTAGTTAAGACTATATATAAGAGGAGTACCTATTGGAAGGATATATTACGATATCTTATTCTGATATCTAGTTAGTTAGAGTAATTGACTGTATGCTATGATGATTATGGAACGAAAGATTTGAAAGAATATTTTCAACTCTTAACTAATTGCTAAAACTGTATCAGAATATACCATATTTTATTGTTATTCGTATTTTCAAAGATTTGTGTAGTTATTATTTAAAATCATTGATCTCCGGGATTTCTAATACGATAATATTTATAGATTTACCAGGATTTTCTATGCTAGATCATTACATATGTAAAGTACATCTAAAACGAATATTTCTTAATAATATGCCGAGAATATAGAATTATGTGGTTTTATATTAGTTTTAGATGTAAACCATTTGAATTTACATGATTTTCAAACCGGCTTATATGTAGTGAATAACCTTATAAATGGTTTCATCTAATTGATCATTCGCATATCTTTATCATATCATAAATTTAAGATATATCATTCGACTTTCAGTATACTGCAATCGTAGTTGATAATAATACATTTTCAATATAAGTTGAACTGGGATTTAGATTCGTAAATATAAAATTTACGAATGGTGCCTGATATTTCATAGTTGTCTGATGAAACTATACATTATATTTACTTGCAGTTGATCTTTCAACTTTTATTTGAATGCAGGGAAAGTATATGATGCTCGAGAAGAAGGCATTGGATGGTTTGACATATAACCTGTGTTTACGAAACCGGTTAGAGAGTTGCATCGGTTTATAAAAAAATGTAATATGAATGATATATGATTAGTTAGATGTATATCGCATTAGAATATGAATTAATTAGAATAAGAATGAGTAGTGCAATAATAAGTCGGAATTACCCTTAATGAAAATATAAAAAAGTCTAGCAAACCCAATGACATAGAAAGTAAATACCACGGTACACTTTGGATATTTTATAGCAATGATCCTCTTTTAATAGTTTAGATTCTTGGATGAATCTTTAGACAATGATGCGTTGATTGTTCAGAAACTGTTAAATTAACATTAAGCTACTGTGTTATTTACAATATATGCCATTAAATTTCTATAGATTCATTAAACGTAATTTAATCTTATCATTAAATTGTTAATAAATACATTAATTAAATTATATTATATTAGTTTATTAATAGATAATATCAATAAATTATGTCTGATATTAATAAAATTCAAATTATATTAATTTTAAAATTATTTCAAAATCGTTCATAATACCTTAACATAACTACCACATATATATGGCATGAATAACTAATATGATTATATATATTATATGATAAATTAAATATATATTATATTATAATCAATTTCTTCTCTATAATAGTAAAAGAAAAAAGCACTACTTTAAAATGTCTAAAAATTATTATGGTATTTACTAAATGTGACAATTTGTTGTCAATGATGAATATATAATCATTATTTTTTGGTTACATATATACATACTATGAAAAAAATATTATGTAAATAATTTTTTTTTCTAGTTTGTTAATGATTTTTTTTGCGGAAAATTATGGGTTTGAGGATTTGACAAATACAGTTTTGTAGATTTTATAGATTTCACAAATTTTAGCAGGTTTTATAAATTTTAGCGGGAAATATAGTTTTCCGAAAAAATGCCGGTTTGACAACAAATGTGCTTTTGTAGATTTAGCAGAAACACATAATTTTTGAAATTTGATCGTAAATAACGATTTTGCAGATTTTACGGGGTTTACGGGAAAACACGAGTTTGCAAATGCGAATAACGCAATTTTGCGGATTTTATGGATTTTACAAGTTTTAGCGAGAAAAAATAGTCATACAGAAAAATGCAGGTTTGTGAGTTTGGCGGAAACACATGAGTTTAGAAATTTGACCGTAAAACACAATTTTATGAATTTTACAATATTACGAAAAACACGAGTTTTGTAGATTTGATGGGAAAGGTGATTTTGCAGACTTTACGAGGGTTACATGTTTTGCGGGTTTTATAGGTTTTGATGGAAAAGTATGGTTTTATGGATTTTATTTAAAATGCAGATTTGCGGGTTTGACGACAAAATGCAATTTTACAGGTTTGACAAAAACTACTTAATTTTAGAAATTTAGCCATAGAATACGGTTTTATAATGTTGGGGGAAAACATAATTTTTGGTTTTGTTAAAAAATGTGGGTTTACAGTTTGGCATGAAAATATAGTTTGATGGAAAATGCTATTTTTACAGTTTCCACCAGAATTTTCGGTTTTGGTACAACAACGTGATTTTACGATTTTGTGGCTTTTTATTTCGATAGAAAAAAATAGTTTTGACAAAAACAAAACTTGTTTTGTGGTTTAAATTAAAACTTAATTTTTATCTGTTAATTTTTTATATTCAAATACTGCATCAAATCTCTATTTTTTAGCATTTTAAATATCCAAACCTGAGATATTATAGAATTTGTATTCAGAAAAAATATTCATATACTGATTTAAAAATATTTAAAAGAACAATATTTGAGAGCATTTGCATCCAAATAAGTATCTCGAGGCAAAAATAAACAAAGCCTAAGAATTTTAATTACAAACAAATAAAATCTCTCTTGCATTATAAAACATAATATTTTAAAATATTTTATACAAAATTTAACAAAAAATCCGCTAATCAAAATATTTCTTTTATAAAATCAAGCCTGAATAATTTTAAGAACATAAAACCATAATGTTAAAATAGTTTATATAATCTGATAAAAAATTCCTTTTGGACCACAATTTTAGATTTAATAATATAAACTAATTTTTTTTGAACAAAAGTTTACTATAAACCGATTTTTGCTATGATCCAAAAATATTTTATAAAAAAAAATGCACGGGTCAAAATCTAGTTTTCTTTTAAAACCCAAAACATTATCTCAAACGTTTTTCAACGTTTGAACCAACTCGATCTGATGGGATCAGTTATGTAGACCCTCTAATCCACTAAAAATATATCATTTAGGGTCGACACATCATTCCTTTCATAAACTGAAACCTAACTTCATAATAAATTAATCAATATTTCCAAATTGGGCATATCACTATTACCATATGACTGAAAATTATAGAGAGTGAATATCAAAAAGAAGTCCAACGGTAAAAGAGTAGTATTGATGGAGCGGCAAACGAACAAACAACTATTCGTGCTGAAAATAATAATGTCTCACCAGAATTTCTCAGCATTAATTGAAACACACAACAAACCTCTCTTTATTTAATGAAACCACATTTCAAACACTCATGTTTTTCTTATAAAGAGAGACAGCTCATGGAATTACACAACATCACAATCAAAACCACAAGAGAAAAAATAACACTATGGGACACCTCAAAAGTCTCTTCACACTTATATTCCTCATGATAACTATGTCGTCGCCGGCCGCAACATTTGCCGGTAAAATACCGGCGATCATTGTGTTCGGTGACTCATCCGTTGACGCCGGTAACAACAATTATATCCCAACGGTCGCAAGAAGCAACTTTGAGCCATATGGACGGGACTTTGTTGGTGGAAAGCCGACCGGTCGGTTTTGTAACGGAAAGATTGCGACTGACTTTATGTCGGAAGCGATAGGGCTTAAACCAATAATTCCGGCATACTTGGATCCTTCTTACAACATTTCAGATTTTGCGACAGGTGTCACCTTTGCTTCTGCTGCTACCGGCTATGACAACGCCACTTCTGATGTTCTGGTACGTTCTTTTCTTTCCTTTGTATTTATTACATATACTATTTGGTATGTTACATAATTAAACACGTCGTTGTAGACATTTATGATTGGTATTGACAAATAAAAAGAAGAAATGTGTGACTGTTGTCAAAGAAAAAGAAGCATGTATGATTAATGAGATTACATAAAATAATATATAATGAGAAAAATGATCAAGCTAGCAAGTACGTTAATATCATTTTTCTAAATCAAATCTAATAAATCTTTGTGTTTTATGCTTAAAAATTCTGTGTGTGTATATATATATATATATATATTATGAAATAAAATTAAAATGGATAACACTTTTTTTTCTTAATAATAAATTCGCCTGTAAGTTTTATTTATTTATTTTGAGAACCAGTTTGTAAATATTAAAAAATAATGTCTACAACGAGGTGTTTTTATATATCTTAAATTTTTATTTTTTAAAATATTTTATATTTATTAATTGCATTCCATTGATGGTGATCTAGTCGGTTCTACCTCTATGGAAACAACTCGAATACTACAAAGAATACCAGACAAAACTAAAAGCATACCAAGGAAGTGACCGAGCCATAGAGACCATAACTAACTCTCTCTACCTCATAAGCATAGGGACCAACGATTTCCTCGAGAACTATTTTGCTTTTCCTGGCCGTTCTTCTCAATACTCGGTCGGTCTTTACCAAGATTTCCTAGCTGGAATCGCCAAAGACTTTATGAAGAAGTTGCACGGGCTTGGTGCTAGGAAGATCTCACTAGGTGGATTGCCTCCAATGGGATGCATGCCTTTAGAGAGAGCCACAAACATTGGCACGGGAGGTGAGTGTGTTGGACGCTTCAATGACATTGCGGTCCAGTTCAACGGCAAGCTTGAGAAGCTTGTTGAGAAGCTGAGCAAAGAGCTTCCTGGTTCTATCCTCGTTTTCTCCAATCCCTATGAACCATTTATGCGAATCGTAAAGAACCCTTCATCTTTCGGATTCGAGGTTGCTGCAGCGGCTTGTTGCGCGACCGGGATGTTCGAGATGGGATATAGTTGCCAAAGGAATAACCCATTTACATGTACAAATGCAGACAAGTACGTCTTTTGGGACTCATTTCATCCAACACAGAAGACTCATCGGATAATGGCTAATTTTCTCATGAACAGCACATTCTCTCATTTTCTCTAATGATATCTATGTATGTGTGTAGAATGGAGTAATTCTATTATTAGAGTGTTTATAGGGCTTGCTTCCCATATTTTTGAACAAAAAATAAACTCTGCACTTTGTATGTATTTAATTAATTACTCTTTGCTTTTGTGTTAATTAGCCAAACATATATTTCTTTTCTAGGTTATGGTGTGCCTATATTAGCGTATTTATTTTTCTTAGTTATTCTCAATATATTTATGTTACCGTTATGAAAATATTGACAAAGAAATTTAGTTTTACGTTTTTTTTCTCAAGAAAGAACCGGGACCAAAAATATCAGAATTAAAATTTCAACTTGGTTTTATCGATTGAATATGGTTGGATATCATTTTCCATTCCCATCGACAAATAATTGGAACTGAATTGTCAACGATATTTGTAATAATTACGCATTATTAAGTTGACAATTTGTCCCGACGTTGCAAATTTTAAACAACACTAATAGAGGGTACGGAATCTAAATTTTGAAGGGCATTTATGTTAGTAGTTCGTGAACCTTTAAAAATTGTAAAAAGGTTTCTTCTTCATCAAAATTGTACCGGATAAACTTTATATACATGATAACTTATTATATTATAGTATTTTAGGCTGCATTTCATGTAATTTTTTTCTTGGTTTTGCATCATAGTATAGTATTTTAAACTTCTTTGTACTTATAGTCAATTTTGCATGCATTTAGTTTAAGAATGCATATATCTACATACATATGCATATTTATGGTGACTTTTAGGTATTTTTGGGAGATTTTTGGAGTTGAGAAGGAGATGGAAGCAACTCGTGTTCGAAGATGCCAAAGAAACAGCTTTGCAAACTCTGTATCCATATCGAGGTCCAGCTGACAGGGCTCAGGTTTTACCCAGATAAAAAACTACTGAAAGTGCACAGCAAAGTAGTTGTAGTACAAGGGGTTATCGAATCCCAAAGGAGTATGTAAACTACACTAACGATTTCAGATTCAGATTAAGCTAAGCAATAATGAATGTATGTAATGCAAAATAACTAAAGTAATGCAAGTGGGCGTTTTGATGCTTGTTCTTAAAGTTCAGACGGCTAAAGACGCTAAGTCAGGACAATTCGCAGGTTGAATCCGAGAGTATAGAATGCAAGCAATCAGGAATGAATTAAAACCGTCTTGAATATGAATCACAAAGATATAACTAATCAATTCTCATTGCAGAAATTATCTATGTCTAAATCTCAGAGTTTCAAATCTCTTTGTAAATCCTAACAACCTAAACATGCAGTAATGATCAGGTTCAATTGTTCACAAAACTCCTAAGCCAAATCTCTTTGCACTGAGTTCGTTTTGCTCATCTAATGCTAGATCAGGTGATTAATAATGCTCTCACATCTATCAACCAACCTAGGGTTTCGAAATCCAAATGATGTGTCTAAGAAATCGATTTTGAATGCAAGAACATATGAAGAACCAATGGATTTCCTGTAAGTTTAGCAATTCTACAAATTCTTCATCAACCTTTGAAAAAGCCCTAACTTAACTAACAAACTACTCAGACATGGTGATTTGAGAAAACATCATGAAAAGAATAGATTGCATAAAAGAAATAAGAAGTAAAGATGAAGGAGTTCGAAATCTGCTCTGAAGGAGTGTGATTTGTCTCTCTAAAAGCTCTTTTACAAATCTCTCTCTAAAGTTCTCTAGAATAATAAGATACAAGATCTCTGCCAAAAGAATGACTAAAAAACCTAATATACAAGCTAAAACACCATCTGAGGCCTTTTTGCAAATACTAGAACTTCTGGGCTAAAACTTCAAATAATGCTCGTTCTTTTATGAAACCAGCCACGACCCTTCCTCTAGGGGTGACGAGCATCACCCAAATGCATACTTTTTTCTCCGAGCTGGACACTTCGTGGCTTCAACTTGCAATGCTCCAAAAGGCTTCAATATCTCCAATTATGCTCCAGACATGCTTTAACCTGCAAAGACTCTACTAGGACTCTAAAAAGACCAAAAAGACTCAATAAAAAGGATTTATATCATGGTTAAAAACCATAAAAACCATGACATATCAACTCCCCCAGACTTAGCTTTTGCTTGCCCTCAAGCAAACATCAGACAATGAACAGGGTCGAGGTTTGAAAACAAGAAACAGTCAGCTAAACATCAGGAACACCACATTAGTTAACACTTTCGAATCCACATACCACAGAGTCAACAAAAGATCAAATTTCAGTCTAATCATCACAAGCCTAGCAAATCTCTCAAATCCAATCCAAATCCCTTCAAGAAATCTGAAATCTCTGCTGCTATTTCCTTATGTCTATATAAGTGTGATATCTTATCAAGATTTTATCATCTCAATCACTTTACAGATTCTTTTCCCCTCCTAAACAACTGAACAAAGCAATCTCAACACAGCTCTCCTAGTTTCTCTTCCCTTGATCTTTATCTTTCTGATTTTTTTTGCTTTTTTCACTTCTTTTCTCAGTTTTTACAGTCTAAGATATTGTGCTACTCAATACTTGTGTTCTTTGTGAGGAGACAGGTTCTTGAGTGTGTTCACTACTGTTGTTCCTTGTGAGGAGACATGGTCATAAATGCACCATTCTTTGGATTTAAACTCTTAAAAACTACATCAGGGAAGATCAAAGAGAGACTGTATCTTAACCTTATTGTCAATGCTGAAAGAGAGAATCAAGATCAATAAGAATCAAGCCCCAAGATAAGAAGTAAGGTGGAGCTAACAGCAAATTTTTCAGATTCTCTAAGAACCTAAACCTTCATTGCTAGACTGTTCTACCTATGACTTTCAACTTAGTAAGACTTGTAATCAGCTACTGTGGTAATGGTTCTTATAAGCATAGACGTTTTGTGGTTAGTTCCAAGAAAAAACTGACAGTTTCAAAATTTTGACTCTATAAAAACAGGTTTTTGACTCAACTTTAAGACTCTATAAACATGACACAAAGCACACAACGTCAGTAACCACCTCCCCCAGACTTAAACAACACTGTCCCCAGTGTTATCAAGCCAAGAGTTGGTCAAAAAGATGCATGAGAACTTGTAAAACCAAGGTGAAAAAGTGGTACCTCGCGAAGGGACGGGTGACGAGCGTCACCAGCTTGGTGACGAGCGTCACCACGTCTGATACTTCAGAATCATCAAGTTGGATGCTTAAACATTGTGTCATCATGTGTACTCCGAAGTTAGACTGTTGGAGCATTCAAAAAACACATCAAAAACATCCAAACAAAGCATAATCCATGGTTGAACAAGTTAACAAGACATCCTCAAAGCAAACTGAACAAACTGACTCTTTTTTTTAATGTAAAAATGAAAATAGACTAGAGTATGATAGCTAGATAACTTACCAATGAGTTGCCTCCCACCAAACGCTTGTTTAAAGTCATTAGCTTGACTTTTAATGCTGCTCAAACAGCTGGTGGAGCAGAAGGTAGCATTGAATACCTTGGAGAAGAATGTCTCCTCATCCATGGTGGTTTATAAGCAGTAGATTCATGAACTCTTCCAAGGAAGTGAGGAACATCAGCAGGGTGGGTTGTGACTGTGGGTGGTATACTTCTTTTCTCCTGCAGAATCATCAAAAGAAACACCAAGAATTATACGAGAATCTCGTTGCTTGCGTAAGTGTGAAGCATCTTTTGAACCTTTTAAATTCTTATTGATGAGAATAGGAGGTTTGGAACTGGTTCCAGGAAGTGCATACCTTTGCTTAGTTGCAGGTTTCTGGGTTGTGGAATGTTGAATTTTCGGTTTGGCAACATCATATGGACTTGTAGCTGTAAGATCATGTCGATCCTTTGTGTCCAGGTTGGTGACGAGTGTCACCAGGTCAGTGACGGTCATCACTGACCCTGCAGTTCGAGTTTCTGCAACTTTTTCGCAATTCAGCTCTGCAAGTCTTGCCTCCATCACAAACACGTCTTCCTTCAGCAACTTGGTATTCATTGGAACCTCTTCTTCAATCCTAGTCATGAAGATATGATCCTTACTGCAATCCTCAAACCCAACAGCTTTGGCAGAAATTTCAGATATTGCTCCTTGAACAACCAACTTCTTCTCTTGCCTTCTATTATCTGATTCATTGACATACCCATCAATAATGTCTTCTGAATGCTCCATGACAGGCTCTTCATCTCTGGAAGTCCTTACAGAAAAGGTCTGACCACCAATGGTAGAACTCCCTCTTAACTTATCCATGTCAAAGTTCATGACAACATCTCCCAAATCAAGCTCTATCTTCCCCTTTTTCACATCAATGATGGCGCCAGCAGTAGCCAAGAATGATCTTCCAAGAATAAGAGGATTTTTAGATTCTTCAACATATTTCAAAACCACAAAATCTGTAGGAATTATGCAGCCTTCAATGTTAGCAGGAACATCCTCTAAGATGCCTTCTGGGGTCCTTATGGATTTATCAGCTAAGATAAGAGAGATCACAACTGGCTTGAAATCAGTTATTCCAAGTCTAGCAGCAACAGAGGAAGGCATCAGGTTAATGCTTGACCCTAGATCACTTAGAGAGTGAGGAAAACGTCCTGCTGAGATTGAGCAATCAAGAACAAAGGTCCCTGGATCAGATAGCTTCTCTGGAACTCTGCTTTGAATGATGGCACTGACTTGTTCAGAAACAGGCACCTTCTTCTTCTTCTTTGGAACTGTACCTAAGAGGATTGCACTGATGTCTTTGGTAAGCAATGTTCCTTCCTCAGGACTTACACCATTCACAACCATTCTCTTTACATATCTTCTTAGAGCTGGTGAAAGCTTGACTGCATCAACAAGAGGGATCTCAAACATCAGCTTGTCAATCATAGCTTTGCATCTGGCTTCTTCTATCTCCTGTTTAGACTTCCTAGGATGCTTGGGGAAAGGTGTTTTGGGTTTATAAGCTTGTTCCTTGCCATTATCTGCACTTACAGGCGAAGCAGCTTCGTTCTGGAGTTGGTGACGATCGTCACCAGGGGGGTGACGCTCGTCACTCACATGTGACAACCCCCGATTCCCTTGTAAGTTGGTGACGAGCGTCACTCCTCCTTGGTGACGTTCGTCACTCACCTCTGAGACTGCAAAATTTCATCTTCAGCCTCCATCAGTTGCACGATCTATTCTGCACTCAACCTCTTTTTCTGCACTGTTTTAAGCTCCTTTTCACTCCTGACTGTGATGGCATTAACCTGGTGCTTGGGATTGATATCAGTCCTTCCAGGAGGGAATCCCTCTCGCCTTCGAACAGCTCCTGTAGTTTGAGAAACCTGCACATCCAGCTTCTTCATATGACAGTTCAGACTCTCAATTTTTCCATTCAGGTCTTGGTACAGTGAATCTAGCTTGCCATTGAAGTTCACTGTCATCTTCTGCTGTCCTTCAAGTATCTGCTCCATCATTTCCATCTTAGTGTCTTGTGGAGGTGCAGTTTGGTAGGAAGAAGAACCATAATTCCTGCTGTTTTGGTAAGGTTTCTCAACTTCAGTCTTCTGGAACTGTGACATTGGAGTATAACCAGTTGCATTCTGGTTTCCTGGGAAGGTGGTCTTCTGATTGTTGCCATTGAATCCTCTGTTCCACTGCTGATTTCCAAACCTTTGGTTCTGAAAACCTCCATTGATGAAGTTAACATCCTTTTGCTCAAACTCTTCAGGATTTTCGAAGGTCTCCACCTCTGCAGCGAATTGGACTGATTTATTTCCCACCAGAAGACTGTGCATACTGTCTAACTTAGCCTTAACCTCAGCTATTTAGTTTCCTTCATTCAAACCAGCATGTTTCATTCTCTGAAAATCTGCATTCTTGGTGCTGTTGCTGCAGGCCAAGTTTTCAATCAATCTGATTGCCTCTTCTGGTCTGTTGGTGTTGAAGTTTCCAGCACTAAATGCATCCAGCACCATCTGATATTTCCAGTCAATGCCTCTGAAGAAGATCCCAAGTAGTTGCACTTGACTGAAACCATGATGAGGACAGTCCCTTTGATAAGACTTGAATCTCAGCCAAGAAGCCTTAAAAGCTTCAGTAGGACCTTGAGAGAATGATGCAATTTTCGTCCTCAGGTCCTCTGAGCATCATCATAGAAATTGTTCAGAAAGGCATTCTTGGTATCCTCCCAAGTAGTTAGTGAAGCAGGCTCTAGTTGCTTTAGCCAAAATGCAGCATCTCCTCCAAGTGAGTAAGGAAAAAGCTTGCAGAACATGAAGTCATTGCTAACTCCATTAGCTTTGACACTTGAAGCCAAATCCTCAAACCTCTCAATATGATCCATAGGATGCTCATGAGGTAAGCCATGGAAAGGATGCTGTCCCACCAGATGATAATAAGCAGGCTTAAGCTCAAAATTGTTCCTCTGGAAAGCAGGAGGGCGGATTGCAGCTCTGTTGGCATAGAACTGATCAGGTCTGTTGTAGTCTCCAAAAGCCCTCTGCACAAAACGGCCAGCAGCGTTATCATCAGCAGCAACAGGGACTCCAGCATCTTGTCCCACTTGTTGAACCTGCTGTTCAACAATGACATTCTCATCTTGATCAATTCTCTGCCCATCCTCGTATCTCCTGTTTCACTCTCTGTTTACCAAGTGACCTTCTGCATCTTCAACCAGGATCAGTGGAGCAACCATTGTAGACTGTTTCTTAGTTTTCCTGATGGTCCTCTCCAACTTAGCGAGTTCGTCGATGCTCAAAGTCACAAGCTCCTTCTCTTTGTTGCTTCTGGTACTGCGATTATGCATACACCTGAAGCCAGCACGAAGAAAAGTAGCAGAAAGTTAGTAAACAAATTAAAACTTAGACAAATTCCTAATATTAAAAATCGATAGGCAGCTATTACTCCCCGGAAATGGCGCCAAAAACTTGATAGGGCTTAGGGTTTACCCAAATAAAAACTACTGCAAGTGCACATCAAAGTAGTTGTAGTATAAGGGGTTATCGAATCCCAAAGGAGTATGTAAACTACACTAACGATTTCAGATTCAGATTAAGCTAAGCAATAACAAATGTATGTAATGCGAAATAACTAAAGTAATGCAAGTGGACGTTTTGATGCTTGTTCTTAAAGTTCAGAAGGCTAAAGGCGCTAAGTCAGGACAATTCGCAGGTTGAATCCGAGAGTGTATAATGCATGGAATCAGGAATGAATTAAAACCGTCTTGAACATGAATCGCAAAGATATAACTAATGAATTCTCATTGCAGAAGTTATCTATGTCTAAATCACAGAGTTTCAAATCTCTTTGCAAACCCTAACAACATAAACATGCAGTAATGATCAGGTTCAATAGTTCACAAAACTCCTAAGCCAAATCTTTTTGCACTAAGTTCATTTTGATCATCTAATGCTAGTTCAGGTGATTAATAATGCTCTCACATCTATCAAACAACCTAGGGTTTCGAAATCCAGATGATGTGTCTAAGAAATCGATTTTTAATGCAAGCACAAATGAAGAACCAATGGATTTCCTGTAAGTTTAGCAATTCTACAAACTCTTCATCAACCTTTCAAAAAGCCCTAACTTAACTAACAAACTACTCATACATGGTGATTTGAGAAAACATCATGAAAATAATAGATTGTATAAATGAAATAAGAAGTAAAGATGAAAGAGTTCGAAATCTGCTCTGAAGGAGTCTGATTTGTCTATCCAAAAGTTCTGTTACAAATCTCTCTCTAAAGCTTTCTAGAATATTAAGATACAAGATCTCTGCCAAAAGAATGGCTCAAAAACCTAATATACAAGCTAAAACACGATCTGGGGTCTTTTTACAAATACTAGAACTTCTGGGCCAAAACTGCAAATAATGCTCCTTCTTTTATGAAACCAGCCACGACCCTTCCTCTAGGGGTGACGAGCGTCACCCAAATGCATACTTCTTTCTCCGAGCTGGACACTTCGTGGCTTCAACTTGCAATGCTCCAAAAAGCTTCAATATCTCCAATTATGCTCCAGACATGCTATAACCTGCAAAGACTCTACTAGGACTGTAAAAAGACCAAAAAGACTCAATAAAAAGGACTTCATGGTTAAAAACCATAAAAACCATGGCATATCACCAGCATCGAGGAGAACATCCGTGAAGCTTGCTCGATGTGAAATGTGGGACGAGGAAGAAGGATTTGACTGAGGACTCCGAGACTGCACCGGGGTAGTGCACCGAGCTAAACATGCCGTACATGCTGGTACGAATGTACAAGGCATATCGAGGTGTAGCATCGAGGAGAACACTGAGAACCCACCTCGATATCGAGCTTACCACATTGAGCAGAACACCTTCCCTTGCACCCCGATGCGTCAACGCCGAGAGTTGACCAAGATTTTTCTACTTTTTGTCAAACCTTATCTTTTTGGCTTATTTAAGCTAAACCTTATCTTTTTTAGCACTTATCTTCTTCTTTATCTTATTTTCGACCTGAGGGGAAACCCAGAAAGGGATTGGATGAGATTTTGATCAAGATCACTCTTTTAATAAAGTTTTGCACTTCCTTTGTTATTTTCCTTCTAGTTCTTGTTTAATCATGTTTGATCTGTCATTTCTGCTTGTTTCTGTTGATTTCATGATGTGTAGTGAGTAGTTTCATATGGTTTGAGGTTGGAGCAGATTTGGGGATGACTGGTTTATAGCTTAGGGAGTTTTGGTTTGATTTATGCTTAGATAACTTAGCTTAGTTGTTCTTAGTGCTTAGTAACTCTTTTAGGATGAAACTGATCTTAGGTGTTTGCAGCATCACAAGTGTTTGTTTAAATGCCTGAAAGAACTTTGTTAAGAACATTCTCCTAGATGATTATATTGGCGTTTATGTAGCATGTTTGGTCTATAAGAGTCTTGTGTTTTCATGCTGGTTTTGCACAAATATGATAGAGCTCAGGTTTTACCCAAATAAAACTACTGCAAGTGCAAAGTAAAAGCAGTTGTAGTACAAGGGGTATCAAATCTCAAAGGAGTAATGCAAACTACACTATCGAATGTAGGTTCCGATTAAGCTAAGGAGAATGTAATGTATGTAATGCGAATGATAAAATAAAAGTAAGCAAACGAAATTCAAGTTGTTGATCTAAGTTTCAGAAGACTAAAAGCGCTAAGTCAGGAAAGTTTGCAGGTTGAATCCGAGAATTTAGAATGCATGAAATCAGGAATGATTAAAAACCATTTTGAACATGAATATCAAATATATAACTAATCAATTCTCATTGCAGAAGGTAACTATATTTAAATCACAGAGTTTCAAATCTCTTTGCAAACCCTAACAACCTAAACATGCAATATGATCAGATTCAATTGTTCACAAAACTCCTAAGCCAAATCTCTTTGCACTAAGTTGTTTTTCTCATCAAATACTAGTTCATGTTATCAATAATGCTCTCACATATATTTAACAACCTATGATTTTCGGATTTCTAGATGATGTGTCTAAAAATTCGATTTTGAAGCAAGCAAAGATGAAAAACCAAAAGATATTCCTAACATGTAGCGATTCTACTATCTCTTCATCAACCTTTGAAAAAGCCCTAACTTAACTAGCAGATTACTCAGACATGATCATGAAATCATAAAACATAACTGAATAGATTTGCATTAAAGGAATAGAATAAAAACAAAGGGGGTTCGAAATCTTCTCCAAAAAGAGTACATGATCTGTCTCCCCAAAAGCTCTCAATAAAATCATCTCTAAAAGCTCTCTAAATTCTCAAAAACTAAGATAAAAGCCAACAATGATTGAAAAACATAATAAATAGAGGCTAAACACGATCTGGGGCATTTTTGCATATACTGGAACTTTTAGGCTAATTCTGCAAATAATCTGAATACTTTTAATAAATCAGCCACGCTCCTTCCTTGGTGGGTGACGAGCGTCACCAAAACGCACACTTTCTTCTCCGAGCTAGACACTTCATGGCTTCAACTTGCAATGCTCCAAAAAGCTTCAATATCCCCAATTATGCTCCAGACATGCTATAACCTACAAAGACTCTACTAGGACTTTAATAAGACCAAAAAGACTCAATAAAAAGGACTTATATCATGGTTAAAAACCATAAAAACCATGATATATCAACTCTTCCAGACTTAAACTTTTGCTTGCCCTCAAGCAAACATCAGACAGAGAACCGGGTCGAGGTTTGAAAACAAGAAACAGTCAGTCAGACATCAGGAACACCTCATTAGTTAACACTTTCGAATCCACATACCACGAAGTCAACAAAGATCAAATTTTAGTATAATCGTCACAAGCTTAGCAAATCTTTCAAATCCAATCCAAATCCCTTCAAGAAATCCAAAATCTATGCTGCTATTTCCTTATATCTATCTAAGTGTGATATCTCATCAAGGTTTTATCATCTTAATCACTTATAGATTCTTTTCCCTTCCTAAACAACTAAACAAATCAATCTCAACACAGCTCTCCTATTTTCTCTTCCCTTGATCTTTTCCTTTGGATATTTTCGATCTTCACTTCTTTTTCTCATCATTTGTTTACAGTCTAAGATATGGTGCTACTCAATACTTGTGTTCCTTGTGAGGAGACAGGTTCTTGAGTGTCTTCACTACTGTTGTTCCTTGTGAGGAGACAGGGTCATGAATGCACCATTCTTTTGACTTAAACTCTTAAAAACTACATCAAGGAAGATCAAAGAGAGGCTGTATCTTAACCTTATTGTCAGTGCTGAAAGAGAGAATCAAGATCAATAAGAATCAAGCCCCAAGATAAGAAGTTTAAAGTTCATTAAGCTGGAGCTAACAGCAAATTTTTCAGATTCTCTGAGAACCTAAACCTTCATTGCTAGATTGATCTACCTATGACTTTCAACTTAGTAAGACTTGTAATCAACTACTGTGGCAATGGTTCTTATAAGCAAAAACGTCCTATGGTTAGTTGTAAGAAAAACTGACAATTTCAAAATTTTGACTCTATAAAAACAGGTTTTTGACTCAACTTTAAGACTCTATAAACATGACACAAGGCACACAACGTCAGTAACCACCTCCCCAGACTTAAACAACACTGTCCCCAGTGTTATTAAGCCAAGAGTTGGTCTAAAAGATGAATGAGAAGTCGTTGAACCATGGTGAAAAAGTGTTACCTATCGAAGGGTCGGGTGACGAGCGTCACCGCGACCTGTAATTCAGAACAGTCAAGTTAGATGGTTATTAACGTAATGTTGTCATGTGTACTATAAAGTTAGACTATTAGAGCACTCAAACACACAGTTAATAACATCCAAACATAGCAATAAGAACCTGGTTCAACAATCTCACAAAACATCATCAAAGAAACTCACAACTGACTCAAAGAAAACATAAAAATGACTCAAGAGAAATTAAAAGAAAAGAGAAATAGAAACAAGTAACCAGATAGTAGAGGCTCAGTCCTCATCCTCACAGGGCTCGGTGGTGTAATGTGGGCGGACACAACCACAGTTGCTAAGTGTAGCAACAGCATCCCATAGTCCCTCAAAGCTGTCAATGATATACTCCTGAAAAGCAGCCATGTCCATGGGTGTTTGTGGTCCTGGAGGACGCCTGAAAGTAGTGGAAGTAGTGGTCTGGCGTCTAGATGATCCAGCATCAGCAGCAGTGGAAGCGCCAGCAGTGGCAGCTCTAGCAGGACGCAGAGGTAAAGGGCGCAGCAGACTCCGATCTGGCAGAAAGAGAAGCTGGTGTGGGACACCCTGAATCGTCGTGAGCGCTCTCTGTGGCAACTTAATGCCAACATACTCTCCAGCTGTAGTAGCAAATGTCCAGACAACTCCAGTCTTGAGCCAAGTAACATGGCGCAGATGCTGGTCATCTATAAGGAATCTGTTACTGCGAAGGCTGCAAGGAGTCTCATCGATCTGAAAGTGATGGAAGATCGGTGTCAGAAGACTGCTCACACTCTCAGTCTTCTCCCCCAGACTGGTGAATGGCTTGGTCTTCAAGGAGACCAAATGCTCAGCGAAAATGGCGCCAAAGTTGGCGCGGATCATGCTATCCATAGGTATCACCTCAGCGAGCATATCAGCAAAGCCATAGTAAAGGAGAAGCAGCTCACTAACCCTGGTCTTGCTCGGCGCAGACTTGCACAGGATGGTGTTGCCAAGAAGGCGCATAATGTACCTCAAGACCGGATGTCGAACCTCTGTCTACGTGCTGGTCTTGCTGTCATAGTCTCCATTCCCAAACTTGGACCAGAATGTCTGCATGTGGGTCCACTGTGAGGGAAGGAGCACGCCAGTGGGATGATCAGAGAAACCATAGATCCCGCAAAGCTCCATCAAACTGATCCTGTAGCAAACTCCGTGGATCAGGAATGTCAGCGTGCGTTCCTGCTCACACTTGACCAGCTCATTCGCGTAGTACACGCAAACAGTAGAGAGGAACTGGCGGACCAAATCTGGATACAGATCATACTGCTGGAATGGCATAGTGCCCATCCCGATCCTCTCCAAAGTCTCCACAAGCTCATGAAAAATGCCCATCTTCTGCAAGACAGTGGCATCCGCGAACCTGGTGGGCACTATCTTCACTTCCTGCCACGCATTGTAGAATAGCGTGTCATACTTATCCCACTCCTGCTGAATATCACGGAGTATGCAAGTGTCCAGTGATATTTCCTGCTTCGGAGTCCCTGCCCAAGCCACTCGAGATGGTATCTTCAGGTTCTCTCGCTTTGGCCATGGAGGCCTGCAAACTAGGTAATTGTTGAACGACTGTGTTGAGCCTGATGCAGACCTCGAAGACGAGCCTTGTCTCGGTTGTTTCTCCTGTCTAGGCATCTGAAAATTCAAGTCCAAAATCTACAAAAAACATCATCAAAATCAGCAAATTTTTGAAAATTCTAAAAATCAATCAATCAAGGTGAAATAACTAATGGCGATCAACAACAACACTACCAGGAACACAATTCAATCATCAGTTCAACCCAAATTACCCAAAATTTCCAGATTTTTGCAAAGTTCATCATGAACTCGAAAATTTCAAAACTTGCAAATCAACTGATTAAATCACACAAGGATGGTATCATTCCTCTAATACAACCTAACTAACCAGGATTCAACATTTAAATCAAGCTAATCAAGTCAAGAATCAAATTTTACCAAACCTATGGCGGACTGAAAATTGGGGATTCCGAACACATACCTTGCAGATCTTAAAAACGGAATTGATATTGTGAAAGAGGGCTAAAATTCACACGGATTAGGCTTTTGAATCACTCAATTTGGTTCAGAAAATCAAAAGTTGCAGATTTTTGAAAATTTTGAAAAGTGTTCGATGGTTTTGAGAATAAGCACGAGGAGGAAGAAGAAAGAGTTAAAGACCGCGTACCTGTTTCGGACGGGTGACGAGCGTCACCCGTTCTTTTTGTCTGATCGTGTTTATTTTTTTATTGTTTCTTTTTTATTTTTTTTACTGAATACTAATCTAAAGCACGAAAATAAAAACTAAGTATATAATATACAACTTACCAGTGGGTTGCCTCCCACTAAGCGCTTGTTTAAAGTCATTAGCTTGACTTTGATTGGCTGTTTAGACAGCTGGTGCATCATCCAGAGACACAATGTGTCCTGCTAGAATCTCGGCTTGCGCCCAATAATGCTTCACCCTCTGTCTATTGACAGTGAACTCCTCTCCTTTGGAGTTTATCAGGACAATGGCACCATGTGGTCGAGCTTCTTTGACAGTGAAGGGACCTGACCATCGAGAACATAATTTACCAGGAAAAAGCTGTAATCGAGAGTTGTAAAGTAGTACCTGGTCATTGGGGTCGAAATATCTGGAGATGATCTTCTTATCATGATATGCTTTTGTCCTCTCCTTGTATAACTTGGAGTTTTCATAGGCCAGATATCTGATTTCATCCAGTTTATTGAGCTGAATCAAGCACCTCTCTGCAGCAGGCTTCAGATCGAAGTTCAGCTTTTTGATAGCCCATTCTGCTTTGAACTCCAGCTCTACTGGTAGATGGCACGCCTTGCCATAGAGAAGGTGGAAAGGTGTAGTCCCAAGTGGTGTTTTGTATGCTGTCCTGTAAGCCCATAGTGCATCATCCAGCTTTGCTGACCAATCTTTCCTTGTCTTCCCAACTGGCTTTTCCAGGATCTGCTTGATCTGTCTGTTGGAAACCTCAACTTGTCCACTGGTCTGGGGATTATAAGGCGTGGCTACTCTATGTTGCACACCATACTTCTTCAACAGCTTGTCAAAAACTTTGTTAACAAAGTGAGAACCACCATGACTTATAACAATTCGCGGGACACCAAATCTGGGGAAGATAATGGTCTTAAACAACTTCAAAACCACTGCAGCATCATTAGTAGGAGTAGCCTACGCCTCTACCCACTTAGATACATAATCAACAGCAACCAGAATGTATCTATTCCCATAAGATGAGGGAAAAGGGCCCATGAAGTCAATACCCCAACAATCAAAGACTTCAACTTCATGAATCAAGTTCTGTGGCATCTCATGTCTCCTGCTGATCTTTCCTCTTCTCTGACAAGTATCACAGATTGTAATGAATGCCTGGGCGTCCCTGAACATAGTAGGCCACCAAAAACCAGCTTGAAGAACCTTGGAGACTGTTTTGAATGTGGCAAAGTGTCCAGGATATTCTGAACCATGGCAGTGAAATAGGACGTCCGGGATCTCCTCTTCTGATATGCATGATATATCATGGTTTTATGGTTTTTAACCATGATATAAGTCCTTTTTATTGAGTCTTTTTGGTCTTTTTAGAGTCCTAGAAGAGTCTTTGCAGGTTATAGCATGTCTGGAGCATAATTGGAGATTCTGGAACCTTTTGGAGCATTCTAGGTTGAAGCCACGAAGTACCAAGCTCGAAGCAGAAAGTATCACATATGGTGACGCTCGTCACCCATCAAGGAAGGAGCGTGGCTGTATTATTAAAAGTGTGAAGAAGATTTCCAGAATTGGCCCAGAAGTTCCTTTATTTACATGAAGACCCCAGATCGTGTTTAGCCTCTATTTATTAGGTTTTTCAGCCATTGTTGGCGATGATCTTAGTTTTTGAGAATTCAGAGAGCTTAGAGAGAGATTTATTCAGAGCTTTTTGGGGAGACAAATCCTGTACTCTTTTGAGAAGATTTCGAACCCCCTTTATTTCTTTACTCTTTCTCTTAATACAATATTATTCAGTTATGTTTTGTGATTCCATAATCATGTCTGAGTAATCTGCTAGTTAAGTTAGAGTTTTTCAAAGGTTGATTAAAAGATTGTAGAATCGCTATCTGTTAGGAATACCTTATGGTTTTTCATCTCTGCTTGCTTTAAAATCGAATTTCTGAGACACATCATCTAGGAATCCGAAAATCTTAGGTTGTTAAATATATGTGAGAGCATTATTCATAACCTGAACTAGTATTTGATGAGCAAAAAAACTTAGTGCAAAGAGATTTGGCTTAGGAGTTTTGTAAACAATTGAATCTGATCATTCCTGCATGCTTAGGTTGTTAGGGTTTGCAAAGAGATTTGAAACTCTGTGATTTAGGCATAGATAACTTTTACAATGAGAATTGATTAGTTATGCATCAGTGATTCATGTTTAAAACGGTTCTTAATCATTCCTGATTTCCTACGTCATACATTCTTGGATTCAACCTGCGAACTGCCCTGACTTAGCGCTTTTAGTCTTCTGGAACTTAGATCATCTTACAAAATCGTTTGCTTACTTTCATTCATTCATTCGCATTACATACATCATATCTTGCTTAGCTTAATCCGAATCTACATTCGATAGTGTAGTCTGCATTACTCTCTTGGGATTTCGATACCCCTTGTACTACAACTGCTTTTGCTGTGCACTTGCAGTAGTTTTTTTTGGGTAAAACCTGAGCCCTATCAATGCATCTCCTGTAAATCCCATCAGCACAATGCTTGTAGAGATATGGCTCATCCCAATAGAATCTCCTAAGTTCTCTCAAGAACTTTTTCTTGGCATACCCTTTGAAATAACGTGGTTCATCCTCTGCAGCAAGGTATTTGGCAATATCAGCATACCAGGGCCTCTTTGGATCATCCAAACTATAAACTTGCTCCTGAAAAGCTGTTTAAGACCATTATCTTTCCCAGATTTGGTGTCCCGCGGATTGTCATAAGTGATCGTGGTTCTCACTTTGTCAACAAGGTTTTTGACAAGCTGTTGAAGAAGTATGGTGTACAGCACATAGTGGCCACGCCCTATCATCCCCAAACAAGTGGACAAGTTGAGATTTCCAACAGGCAGATCAAGCAGATTCTGGAAAAGACAGTTGGGAAGACAAGGAAAGATTGGTCTGCAAAGCTGGATGATGCATTATGGGCCTACAGGACTGCATACAAAACTCCACTTGGGACTACACCATTCCATCTTCTCTATGGCAAGGCGTGCCATCTACCAGTAGAGTTGGAGTTCAAAGCAGAATGGGCCATCAAAAAGCTGAACTTCGATCCGAAGCCTGCTGCGGAAAGGCATTTGATTCAGCTCAATGAACTGGATGAGATCAGATATTTGGCCTATGAAAACTCCAAGTTATACAAGGAGAGGACAAAGGCATATCATGATAAAAAGATCATCTCCAGGCATTTCGAGCCCAATGACCAGGTATTACTCTACAACTCTCGTTTACAGCTTTTTCCTGGTAAATTGCGTTCTCGATGGTCAGGTCCTTTCACTGTCAAAGAAGCTCGCCCACATGGTGCAATTGTCCTGATTAACTCCAAAGGAGAGGAGTTCACTGTCAATGGACAAAGGGTGAAGCATTACTGGGCACAAGCAGAGATTCCAGCAGGACACATTGTGTCCCTGGATGAGGCACCAACTGTCTAAACAGCCAACCAAAGTCAAGCTAATGACTTTAAACAAGCGCTTAGTGGGAGACAACCCATTGGTAAGTTGTAGATATAACACTTAGTTATTATTTTCGTGCTTAGGATTAGTAATTAGATTAATATCAGTAAAAAAAAAAAAGTGGTGACGATCCTCACCCTTAAGGTGACGCTCGTCACCCGTCGAAGTCGAGCACGGGTATTAGTTTTCTCTCTTCTTCTTCCTCGGGCATAACTGTTTAAACCAAGAACACTTAGAAATTTTCAGAGATTCATAACTTTTGATTTTCTAAACCAAATTGAGTGATTCAAGAGTCTAATCCGTGCGGATTTTGCTCTTCTTTCTGAATATCAACTCGGTTTTTAAGATCTGCAAGGTATGTGTTCGGAATCCCCAATTTTCAGTCCGCCATAGGTTTGGTAAAATCCGATTTAAGCTCCATCAGACTGATCCGGTATCGAATTCCTCGCATCAGAAACGTCATCGTGCCTTCCTGCACACGCTTCGCCAGCTCATTTGCGTAGTAGACGCGAACTGTAGAGAGAAACTGGCGGACCAAATCTGGGTAGAGATCATACTGCTGGAACAGCATAGTCCCCATCCCAATGCGCTCCAGAATCTGAACAACCTCCTCGAAGATCTCCATCTTCTGCAGAACAGCAGAATCCGCGAACCGAGTGGGGATAATCTTCACTCCCAGCCACGCATTGTAGAACAGCGTGTCATATTCATCCCACTCTTCCTGAATATCGCGGAATACACAGGTGTCTCGGGACGCTTCCTGCTTCGGAGTCCCTGCACAAGCCACTCCTGAGGCTATTTTCCGATCTTCTCGTTTGGGCCTTGGGGGCCTGCAAACCGGGTGTTGACTGAAGGACCCTGTTGCAGTGCTTGAAGACGAGCTTTGCCTTGGTCGTTTCTCCTAACGAGGCATCTGAAAATTGAAGATCAAAATCGACCAAAAACATCATCAAAGTTCGAAAAATCAACCAATCAGGGTGAAATAACTGATGGAAATCAACTATAGCACTACCAGGAACACAATTCAGTCATCAGTTCAACCCAAATCACCCAAAATTTCCAGATTTTTGCAATTTTCATCATGAACTCGAAAATTCAAAACTTGCAAATCAACCGATAAAAGCTCACATAGATGGATCCATTCCTCTAATACAACCTAACTAACCATTATTCAACAGTTAAATCAAGCCAATCAAGTCAAAACTATGGCTTCTCTGACCATCCTACAAACGTTCTCCTTCCCTCTCAGTGGACCCATATGCGGACATTCTGGTCCAAGTTTGGGAATGGAGTCTATGACAGCAAGACCAGCACGCAGACGGAGGTTCGACATCCGGTCTTGAGGTACATTCTGCGCCTCTTTGGCCATACCATTCTGTGCAAGTCTGCACCTAGCAAGACTCGAGTTAGTGAGCTGATTCTTCTCTACTACGAACTTTATGAGATGCTGGATGATTCGATACCTGTTGATAGCATGGTTTGCGCCAACTTAGGCGCTGTTTTCGCTGAGCATCTGGTCTCCTTGAAGACCAGTCCAGGGGAGAAGACTGAGAGTGTTGGCAGCCTGCTGACACCGATCTTCCATCATTTCCAGATCGATGTCACACCTTGCAGTCTGCACAGTGACAGATCACTTATGGATGACCAGTATCTGCGCCATGTCATTTGGATGAAGATTGGAGTTGTCTGGACTTTCACTACCACTTCTGGAGAGTATGTTGGCATTAAGTTGCCACAGAGAGCCCTCACTACGATTCAGGGAGATCCACGCCAGCTATTCTTCATGCCAGCATGGACTCTTCTGCGCCCCTTGACTCTGCGTCCTGCTAGAGCTGCTACAGCTGGCGCCTCTGCTTCTATTGCCGCTGCTGCTGATGCTGGACCTTCTACACGCCAGAGTGGTTCTTCTACTGCTTTCAGGCGTCCTCCACGACCACAGACACCCATGGATATGGCTGCTTTTCAGGAGTATGTCATTGACAGCTTTGAGGGACTCTGGGATGCTGTTGCTACACTTAGCAATTGTGGTTGTGTCCGCCCCCATTACACCACTGAGCCTTGCGAGGATGAGGATTGAGGCTTCACTATCTGGTTACTAGTTCCTCTTTTTTCCCTTTTTTTCTTTCTCTTGAGTCATTTTTATGTTTTTTTTGAGTCAGTTGTCAGTTTCTTTGATGATGTTTTGTGAGATTGTTGAACCAGGTTATTATTGCTTTGTTTGGATGTTGTTAATTATGTGTTTGAATGCTCAAAAAGTCTAACTTTAGAGTACACATGCAAACACTTCGTTAATTAACATCTGACATAAGAATTGGGCAATACAGGTCGTGGTGACGCTTGTCACCAGACTGGTGACGCTCGTCCCCCAACCCCACGCGAGGTAACACTTTTCTGACTTGGTTTTTCGACTTCTCATTCATTTTTCGGACCAACTCTTGGCTTAATAACACTGGGGACAGTGTTGTTTAAGTCTGGGGAAGGTGGTTACTGACGTTGTGTGCTTTGTGTCATGTCTATAGAGTCTTAAAGTTGAGTAAAAAACCTGTTTTATAGAGTCAAAATTTTCGAAACTGTCAGTTTTTCTTGGAACTAACCATAGGACGTTTTTGCTGATAAGAACCATTGCCACAGTACTTGATTACAAGTCTCACTAAGTTGAAAGTCATAGGTAGATCAGTCTAGCAATGAAGGTTTAGGTTCTTAGAGAGTCTGGAAAATTTGCTGTTAGCTCCACCTTAATGAACTTTAAACTTCTTGTCTTGGTGATTGATTCTTATTGATCTTGATTCTCTCTTTCAACTCTGACAATAAGGTTAAAATACAGTCTCTCTTTGATCTTTCCTGATGTAGGTTTTAAAAAGATTAAGTCCAAAGAATGGTGCATTCATGACCCTGTCTCCTCACAAGGAACAACAGTAGTGAACACACTCAAGAACCTGTCTCCTCACAAGGAACACAAGTATTGAGTAGCACCATATCTTAGACTGTAAAAGTTGAGAAAAAGAAGTGAAAAATCGAAAATATCCAAAGGAAGAGATCTAGGGAAGAGAAAATAGGAGAGCTGTGTTGAGATCTATTTGTTCAGTTGTTAGGAAGGGAAAAGAATCTATAAAGTGATAGAGATGATAGAGCTTTGATGAGATATCACACTTACATAAAAAAATAAGGAGTTAGCAGTAGAAATTTCGGATTTCTTGAAGGGATTTGGACTGGATTTGAGAGATTTGCTAAGCTTGTGATGATTAGACTGAAATTTGATCTTGTGTTGACTCTGTGGTATGTGGATTCAAAAGTTCAAACTAGTGTGGTGTTCCTGATGACTGACTGACTGTTTCTTGTTTTCAAACCTCGACCTTATTCTTTGTCTGATGTTTGCTTGAGGGCAAGCAAAAGCTAAGTCTGGGGAAGTTGATATATCATGGTTTTTATGGTTTTTAACCATGATATAAGTCCTTTTTATTGAGTCTTTTTGGTCTTTTTAGAGTCCTAGAAGAGTCTTTGCAGGTTATAGCATGTCTGGAGCATAATTGGAGATTTTAGAACCTTTTGGAGCATTCTGGGTTGAAGCCACGAAGTGCCAAGCTCGAAGCAGAAAGTATCACACATGGTGACGCTCGTCACCCATCAAGGAAGGAGCGTGGCTGTTTTATTAAAAGTGTGAAGAAGATTTGCAGAATTGGCCCAGAAGTTCCTTTATTTACATGAAGACCCCAGATCGTGTTTAACACCTATTTATTAGATTTTTCAGCCATTGTTGGCGATGATCTTAGTTTTTGAGAATTCAGAGAGCTTAGAGAGAGATTTATTCAGAGCTTTTTGGGGAGATAAATCCTGTACTCTTTTGAGAAGATTTCGAACCCCCTTTATTTTTTTATTCTTTCTCTTAATGCAATATTATTCAGTTATGTTTTGTGATTCCATAATCATGTCTGAGTAATCTGCTAGTTAAGTTAGGGTTTTCAAAGGTTGATGAAAAGATTGTAGAATCGCTATCTGTTAGGAATACCTTATGGTTTTTCATCTCTGCTTGCTTTAAAATCGAATTTCTGAGACACATCATCTAGGAATCCGAAAATCTTAGGTTGTTAAATATATGTGAGAGCATTATTCATAACCTGAACTAGTATTTGATGAGCAAAACAACTTAGTGCAAAGAGATTTGGCTTAGGAGTTTTGTAAACAATTGAATCTGATCATTCCTGCATGCTTAGGTTGTTAGGGTTTGCAAAGAGATTTGAAACTCTGTGATTTAGGCATAGATAACTTTTGCAATGAGAATTGATTAGTTATGCATCAGTGATTCATGTTTAAAATGGTTCTTAATCATTCCTGATTTCCTGCGTCATACATTCTTGGATTCAACCTGCGAACTGCCCTGACTTAGCGCTTTTAGTCTTCTGGAACTTAGATCATCTTACAAAATCGTTTGCTTACTTTCATTCATTCATTCGCATTACATACATCATATCTTGCTTAGCTTAATCTGAATCTACATTCGATAGTGTAGTCTGCATTACTCTCTTGGGATTTCGATACCCCTTGCACTACAACTGCTTTTGCTGTGCACTTGCAGTAGTTTTATTTGGGTAAAACCTGAGCCCTATCAATGCATCTCCTGTAAATCCCATCAGAACAATGCTTGTAGAGATATGGCTCATCCCAATAGAATCTCCTAAGTTCTCTCAAGAACTTTTTCTTGGCATACCCTTTGAAATAACGTGGTTCATCCTCTGCAGCAAGGTATTTGGCAATATCAGCATACCAGGACCTCTTTGGATCATCCAAACCATAAACTTGCTCCTGAAAAGCTGTCCCTAATCTTGCACAAATTGCAGCCAAGTTCAGAGTTTGGTGACGAGCGTCACCTCTTTCGTCTGAAAACTTGGTCGGGACTGTTCTCTGTTGGTGACAAGCGTCACCCCCCTGGTGTCGCTCATCACTCCCCTGCAGTTTCGTGAAAACTGCAAGTTTTCAACACTTTCCTCCTGCAATCTTGTTTCCACCAAGTACACATTCTCTTCAGGCAAGAAATCATTGATTGGGACACTATCTTCGACCTGAATCCTGGATAGATGATCAGCAACTCTATTCTCAACACCTTTCTTGTCCTTCACTTCAATGTCAAACTCTTGAAGAAGCAGAATCCATCTCAACAACCTTGGCTTTGCATCCTTCTCCTGCATCAGATACTTCAGTGCTTAATGGTCAGTATGGACCACGATCTTGGAGCCAACAAGGTATTGCCTGAATTTTTCAAATGCAAAGACAACAGCCAACAGTTCTTTCTCAGTTGTTGCATAGTTCTTCTGAGCATCATCCAAAGTCATACTTGCAAAGTAAATGGCGTGGAGCTTCTTGTCTTTCCTCTGTCCCAGCACTGCTCCAACTGCAAATTCGCTGGCATCACACATCACCTTAAAAGGTAAGTCCCAATCTGGCGGCTGCACGACAGGAGCTGTAACCAAAGCTTGCTTGATCTGTTCAAAGGCGGATCTGCACTCTTCTGTGAACTCAAACTTCACATCTTTGCAGAGGAGAGCAGTAAGGGGTCGTGCTGTCTTACTAAAGTCCTTGATGAATCTTCTGTAGAAGCCAGCATGACCCAGAAAACTCCTTATTGCTTTGACTGAATCAGGTGCTTGCAGACTTGTCATCACTTCTATTTTCGCCCTATCCACCTCTATACCATCTTCTGAGACTTTATGACCAATGCCAATGCCATCTTGTACCATAAAGTGACACTTCTCCCAGTTCAGAACCAAGTGCTTCTCTTCACATCTTTGCAGAACTGCACACAAGTTGTCCAAGCAGCTCTTGAAGGAAGACCCATAAACTGAGAAGTCATCCATGAAAACCTCCATAAACTTCTCAATCATGTCTGTGAAGATCGACATCATGCATCTCTGGAAGGTTGCAGGAGCATTACACAGTCCAAAAGGCATTCTGCGATATACAAAAGTGCCATAAGGACAGGTAAAAGTAGTCTTCTCCTGATCATCTGGATGGATGAGGATCTGAAAGAAGCTTGAATAACCATCAAGGAAGCAGTAGTACTTGTGATTTGCCAGCCTCTCAAGCATCTGATTGATGAGAGGTAGAGGAAAATGGTCCTTCCTTGTTGCTGCATTTAGCTTCTTGTAATCAATGCACATCTTGTTTCCTGTCACAGTTCTGGTTGGAATCAGCTCATCCTTGTCATTCTTCACAAATGTAACACCTCCTTTCTTGGGCACCACGTGCACTGGACTCACCCAAGCATTGTCTGATATAAGATATATGATTCCAGCCTGCAACAACTTCATGATCTCTTTCTTAACAACTTCCTGCAAATTCGGATTCAGCCTCCTCTGGTGTTCAACTGATGATTTCGATTCATCCTCCAGGTGTATCCTATGCATGCAAAAGTCTGGAGAAATCCCTGAAATATCATCAAGAGAATAGCCAAGAGCTTTGCGAAATCTGCGCATCTTACTTAGCAAAAGGGTGAGTTCTGCATTGTTCAATGAAGCATTAACAATAACAGGATAAGTGGAGTTTTCTCCAAGAAATGCGTACCTTAGCCCTGCAGGGAGCTGTTTAAGCTTAAATTTTGGTGCTTTTGCTGCACTCCAATCACCCATTGCAGCAGCTTTCCCAGATGTAGTGACAAGCTCATCCTGTGCAACCAGTTGCATCACTTGTGCAGTAGCATCCATCATCTTTGTGTAGCCTGTTGCAGCAGCATCCAAATGCTCATACTCTGCTGTAGAAGTGGTCAACGCCCTCTCTAAGGGGTCCTCTGAACTCATCTCATGGAAGATCTGATCAGAAATGTCTGTGAGAACATCCACATAAAAAGTCTGTCCATCTATGGTTGACCTCTTCATCAGCTTATCCATTTCGAAATTCATCACTAAATCACCAACATTCAGCTCTATTCTACCCTTCCTGACGTCTATGATAGCTTCTGCAGTAGCCAAGAAGGGTCTGCCAGGAATCAAGGGATCTTTGGGTTCTTCTCCATATTCCAGAACCACAAAATCAGTAGGAATCATGCAATCTCCTACTTTGATAGGAACATCCTCTATCACACCTTCAGGAACTCTAACTGATCTATCAGCTAGGACAAGAGATATCTGTGTAGCCTTAAAATCGGCCATCCCCAAGCTCTTGGCAACAGAATGAGGCATAAGGTTCACACTAGAACCAAGATCACACAATGACCTCTCAAACCTGTCAGTAAAGATTTTGCAGTCTAAAACAAAGCTTCCAAGGTCTGAAAGCTTCTCTGACACTCTGTTCTGAATCACTGCACTGACCTGCTCGTTGATCATCATGGCTCCAGCCTCTAAACTCAAGTTATTGGTCACCATTCTCTTTACATACCTCCTTATAACAAGAGTAATCCTCACAACATCAATCAATGGGATCTCAATAACCAACTTGTCCATGATAGATTTGCATTTAGCATCTTCAAGCTCCTGTTTAGACTTCTTAGGATGCTTAGAATAGGGTATCTTGGGCTTATACATTGTCTCCTTAGCATTATCCGAAGTCTTAGACGAAACTGTAGTATGTTGCAACGAGTGACGAGCGTCACTAGATATGTGACGAGCGTCACTCGTTTTGGACAAGTCGTGGTTGTTTGCTCGATATGGGTGACGAGCGTCACCTTTCTGGTGACGGTCGTCACCAATCTGTGAAGAAGGGTCATCGGGGTTGTGCTCAAGGGGTGACGAGCGACACCCATTATTGGTGACGAGCGTCACCCGTGGATTTTCAGCAGAAATTTCTTCATCTTCATACTCTTCAATACCCACGAAATTTTTTGAGCTTAAATCCTTCTGTAACACTGGTTGCAGGTTCTTTCCACTCCTCAATGTGATGGCATTCACATGGTGTTTGGGGTTAGCATCAGTTCTTCCTGGAAGAAATCCTTCTTGCCTTTGAACAGCTTCTGCAGTTTGGGCAACTTGAACATCAAGCTTTCATATGAGAGTTCAGACTCTCAATTTTCCCATTCAAGTCCTGATAGAGCGAATCTATCTTGCCATTGAAGTCCACTGTCAGCTTCTGTTGTCCTTCTATGATCTGTTCCAGCATTGCTTCCATCTTGTTCTCTTGTGGAGGTGCAGATTAATAGGAAGAAGAACCATAATTCCTGTTGAAATTTCCACAGCTCTGGAATGGTTTCTGCTATTTTGTCTTCTGGAATAGAGGCTTAGGAGTGTAACCAGGCATGCTCTGACCTCCTGCAAAGGCACTCTTCTGATTGTTGTTGTTGTAGCCTCTGTTCCACTGCTGATTTCCATACTTTTGACCCTGAAAACCGCCAGAATTTATGAAATTCACATCTTCCTAATCAACTTTCTCTGAACCTTCGAAAGTCTCCACTTCTGCAGCAAAATGGACTGACTTCTTTCCCACAAAGAGACTGTGCATACTATCCAGCTTAGCCTTAACTTCAGCAATATGATTTCCATCATCCAAACCAGCTTGTTTCATCCTCTGAAAATCTGCATTCTTAGTGCTGTTGCTGCAGACCAAATTCTCAATCAACCTGATTGCCTCTTCTGGTCTGTTGGTGTTGAAGTTTCCAGCACTAGCTGCATCCAGCGCCATCTGGTATTTTCAGTCAATGCCTCTGAAGAAGATCCCAAGTAGTTGCACCTGACTGAAGCCATTATGAGGACAGTCCCTTTGGTAAGGCTTGAATCTTATCCAAGAAGCCTTAAAAGCTTCAGTAGGTCCTTGTGTAAAGGAAGCAATTTTCGTCCTCATGTCTTCAGATCTTGCATCATCATAGAAGTTGTTCAGAAAAGCATTCTTAGTGTCTTCCCAAGTGGTCAGTGAAGCAGGTTCCAGTTGCTTCAGCCAATATGCAGCCTCTCCTCCTAGAGAGTAAGGGAAAAGCTTGCAGAACATAAAATCATTGGTAACTCCATTAGATATCACACTTGAAGTTAAATCCTCAAACCTCTCAATGTGATCCATAGCATGCTCATGAGGTAAGCCATGGAATGGATGCTGGCCAACCAGCTGATCGTAGACAGGTTTAAGCTCAAAAACGTTCCTCTAGAATGCAGGAGGGCGGATTGCAGCTCTGTTGGCATAGAACTGATCAGGTCTGTTGTAGTCACCTAAATTCCTCTGCACAAAATGCCCAGCAGCGTTATCAGCAGCAGCAGGGACTCCAGCGTCTTGTCCAACTTGTTGAACCTGCTGTTCAACAATGACATTCCCATCTTGATCAATCCTCTGCCCCTCTTCGTTCCTCCTGTGTCCTTCTCTGTCAACCAAGTGATCTTTTGCATCTTCAACCAAGATAAGTGGAGCGACCATTGTAGATTGCTTCTTAGCTTTCCTGATAGTCCTTTCCAACTTAGCTAGCTCGTCAATGTCCAAGGTCAAAAGCTCCTTCTCTCTGTTGCTTCTGGTACAGCGATTAGGCATACACCTGAAACCAGCACAAAGAAAAGAAACTGAAAGTTAGTAAACAAATTAATACTTAGACAAAATCCTAAAACTAAAAATTGATAGGCAGCTATTACTCCCCGGCAACGGCGCCAAAAACTTGATAAGGCTCAGGTTTTACCCAAATAAAACTACTGCAAGTGCACAACAAAAGCAGTTGTAGTACAAGGGGTATCGAATCCCAAAGGAGTAATGCAAACTACACTATCGAATGTAAGTTCAGATTAAGCTAAGCAGAATGTAATGTATGTAATGCGAATGATAAAATAAAAGTAAGCCAACGAAATTCAAGTTGTTGATCTAAGTTTCAGAAGACTAAAAGCGCTAAGTTAGGATAGTTCGCAGGTTGAATCCGAGGATGTAGAATGCATGAAATCAGGAATGATTAAGAACCATTTTGAACATGAATATCAAATATATAACTAACCAATTCTCATTGCAGAAGTTAACTACGTTTAAATCACAGAGTTTCAAATCTCTTTGCAAACCCTAACAACTTAAACATGCAATATGATCAGATTCAATTGTTCACAAAACTCCTAAGCCAAATCTCTTTGCACTAAGTTGTTTTGCTCATCAAATACTAGTTCAGGTTATCAATAATGCTCTCACATATATTTAACAACCTATGATTTTCGGATTTCTAGATGATGTGTCTAAGAAATTCGATTTTAAAGCAAGCAGAGATGAAAAACCAAAAAAATTTCCTAACAGGTAGCGATTCTACTATCTCTTCATCAACCTTTGAAAAAGCCCTAACTTAACTAGCAGATTACTCAGACATGATCATGGAATCACAAAACATAACTGAATAGATTTGCATTAAAAGAATAGAATAAAAACAAAGAGGGTTCGAAATCTTCTCCAAAAAGTGTACATGATCTGTCTCCCTAAAAGCTCTCAATAAAATCCTCTCTAAAAGCTTTCTGAATTCTCAAAAATTAAGATAAAAGCCAACAATGGCTGAAAAACCTAATAAATAGAGGCTAAACACAATATGGGGCCTTCTTGCAAATACTGTAACTTCTGGGCCAATTCTGCAAATAATCTTCATACTTTTAATAAATCAGCCACTCTCCTTTCTTGGTGGGTGACGAGCGTCACCAAAACGCACACTTTCTTCTCCGAGCTAGACACTTCGTGGCTTTAACTTTCAATGCTCCAAAAAGCTTCATTATCCCCAATTATGCTCCAGACATGCTATAACCTGTAAAGACTCTACTAGGACTCTAAAAAGACCAAAAAGACTCAATAAAAAAGACTTATATCATGGTTAAAAACTATAAAAACCATGATATATCAAAATACGCCATCACAAGTGGGTCTGACATGTGCTTAACTTAAACATCTCTGTTCTGTTTGCAGATTGATTGATTTAGTTGCTTGATCATGTTCTTTGCTTGTTAATGGTCTTGACTGCCCTAGGATTGATACTAAGTAATCCACAAGTCATCATTGCTCTAGCCTTGAATCAACACCTTATTTTTCTTTGAATTTGATCATCTTGTGTTCTGTTTTCCTCTGTTTTTAGTTGCTTTGCTTTTATATATTTCTTGCCTTGCACTTTAAGTTATTGCACTTAGCTTTCATTCTCTCATCTTGCATTTACATTTGACTCTTGCTTTCTTTGATTCCTGTTGCATTTAGCCTTTTTTGCGTTTCATACTTTGCATAAGTCTTGCTAGTTTTCTCTTTTGTGCATGCATTTCATCTTTGATCATTTAGGTTGTTAGAATTATCCTTTTTCATCATACATTGTTAAGCTAAGTGAGTTCCTTGCATCTCTTTTGTTCTAGCTCCTAGATGGATTGATAGAACCTCTTCTATACTACATCTGATTAGAGAGGGATTGAGTTAAGACTTAAAAAAGCTCTTCTTCAATTGGCGCCGTTGCCATTCTAAGATTATTAGATAATTGAGTTTAGGTTCTTGCTTAGACTTAACCACCTTTAACTTTACTAATTACTTTACATTTCTTGCTCTGTTTTCTCAGGTACAATGGCTGATCAACAACATCATGGACATGCTCATCAAGCTCAATTCAAAGAGGATGAAACACCAGTTCAGAGGTTACATAGGCCAGTGCCTCAGATTGCTAGAAGAGCACAACACATTGGATCTCATGATGCTCCTTACCTTCATACTAGACGCATATGTATACTTCCTCCACTATCTCAAGAGCATCGCTTTGAGATCAAAAGCAGTTTGATTGCAATGGTACAAGCCAACCGCTTTCCCGGCACCTCTATGGAGGATCCACTTGATCACTTGGACAGCTTTGAAAGTCTTTGCAGTTTACAAAAGATCAATGGCATCACAGAAGATGGTTTCAAGCTGAGGTTATTTCCTTTATCTCTTGGTGATCGTGCACATTTGTGGGAAAGATCATTGCCTTGTGGATCAATATGTTCTTGGGATGATTGCAAAAGAGTGTTTCTTGCAAAGTTTTACTCTTCAACCAGGACAGCTACGCTAAGGCAGAACATCTCAGAGTTCAAACAATCATAAGATGAGCCATTATGTTCAGCATAGGAAAGATTTCAAGGTTACACTTTGCACTGCCCTCATCATGGTTTCTCAACAGAGTCATTGCTCAGCACATTCTACAGAGGAGTATACCACGGTTCAAGATGCTGTTAGACACAGCTAGTAACGGCCACTTCTTGGGTACAACTGTTGAGGATGGTTTGCAGCTGATTGAAAACATTGCCTTGAGCAACGGTGACTATGTGGATGAGCAAGAAGACAGCTACAAGAAGAATGCTGAAACCCCAGATCACCAAACGAAGCTGGATATGTTGGCACTAAACGCTAAGCTAGACTTGTTGCTTAAGCAAACTCTACATCATTCACCAAAGGCAAAAGAGAAGATATCAGCTCTTGGACATGCTTACAACTTAGAAGCTGAAGCCTACTATAACAAGAGACTATTCATCATAAGCCTTATCAGGATGCAAGCTATGACAGCTACAACGTTTACAGTACTCAAGCGCACACAAGGGAGAGTGCTCCAATGTACAATCAGCTTGGTGTTCCCATACAAGAAAAGCACAGGTTTACACCTTCATATGAAGAACACCAAGAGCGTATGTATGCAACAGAGTTTGTTCCTTAACATCAAGTACTGGCATCACCAGTTCAGAATATCCCTAGTCCTTCAACAGCACCACCATCTACGCCTGATACAACAACAGCTAAACTGCTTGAGCAGTTACTTGCCGCGCACACACAGAGTACAATGGAAATGAGCACATAAAATGGACATGCTGGCTATTCAAAAGAACCTACTGCAGGAGTTTGAGAAAGTTCGTGATGAGCTTGCTACTAAGGTCTCTTCTCTTTCAGCACCACAACAACCGCCACCAGCTGTGCAAGCAATAACTACTAGGAGTGGTAAACAGCTACAAGGACCTGCAGCACCAAAACCTCTCCATGTGGACATTGAGGAGCAAAGTGGGGGGGGGTGTCTCTTAAGACTCATGAAGAAGAAACCGAAGCTGAAGCAGAGATGGGAAGGAAAGCTGAGGCAGAGTGTGTGAGAAAAGGAAAACAAGTGGTTGATGAAGCACAAAGAGAAGCCATACAGCCTACAAGGAAGGAACTTGCCGTTGTTCCTCCTTCTTACAAGCCACCACTCCCCTTTCCAGGAAGGATCAAGAAACAATTAGTTGAGAAGTACATGCAACTTTTTGAGAAGCAGATAGATAATGTGGAGATAGCCATGCCCATGCTTGATGCCTTATTGCTTATACCTCAATATCAGAGTTCTTGAAGGATGCGGTTGCAGATAGACAGAACCAGCTGGAAGGAATGGTTGTTCTTACACATGAATTTAATGCTATCATACAGCAACAACCTCCACCTGAGAAGTTAGAAGACCCTGAAAGCTTCACTCTACCATGCTCCATATGACCACTCACATTCAACAACTGTATGTGTGATCTTGGCGCAAGTGTGAGTCTTATGCCCTTCTCTACTGCAAAGCATTTAGGATTCACAAGCTTTAGACCAAGCAGGATAACTCTTGTGCTAGCTGACCGCTCTGTTAGACATCCTGTTGGACTCCTAGAGAACCTCCCTGTCCGAGTTGGAAAGATTGAAAAACCAACTGATTTTGTTGTGTTAGAGCTTGATTCTGAACCACCAGATCCTCTGATACTTGGCAGACCCTTCCTTGCTACATTTGGTGCAGTGATAGATGTCAAGGGAGGAAAGATAGAGCTACATTTGGGTAATGACATGATTCTCAAGTATGAGATAGATGATGTCATGAAGAAGCCAACAATAGAAGGAAAGGTGTTCAGAATTAATGCTAAAGATGAGCTGAATGATGAAATTTTTGAGAAGTTAAACACAAAGGATCATCTGAGTGTGGTGTTGACTAAGGAACCAGGGAAATATGCGAACTTTCATGAAGAAACTTCAGATTATAGGCTGCTGTTCATGAGGAACAAGGCATACACCACAAGCCGTTTGTGGAACTAACAAGTGAAGTTGTGAGCTCGGTAAATCAAGAAGCTAGTAAGACTAAGGATGGCAGGTCAGGCTCGGACAATGAAGGTGATGACCTCAAGCCACCTCCCAAAAGGCTGAAGGTATCTAAGAGATGTGCTTGGCGCTTAGTGCACAAGGAATTCAAACCAGGGGACTTGGCGCCTCTTTACCACTCAAGAATCAAGTCTTACCTAGCTTCAGAGGTCCTGAAGAAGGAGAAAACACTTAATATCCCTGGTGTTCCTACATAGCCAAGCAAAAAGAGGTCAAGCTAAGAGACCTTAAACAAAGCACACTTGGGAGGTAATCCCATGACTATCTATGTAAATATGCTTTTCTTTTGCTTTTGATATGTTTAATGAGTGATTTCAGGTTAGAAAAAGTGGTTGAATCAGTCAGACAATGTGGAAAATCCAAGAAAAAACTGAAGCTCTGTTTCTGCATCGGGGTACCATATCGAGCAGAACCTCTGCAAACTCTGTCCGATACAGTTTATCTCGGGAAGAAGCAGTCCGTACATCAAGCTAGATGCACGATGGTGATCATATCTAGGTACCATATCGAGCAAAACCTCAAATGGCCCTGCTCGGTGTAATCGCCAAGACCGTACACGGAGGAGAACACCCTCTCCCTTCCACGGTGCATCCGTACTTCCCGATTGATCGACCCGAACGGAGCCCTTCAATTGCGATTTAGCGTCATATTCCTTCATAGAAGTTGCAGAGGCTCGAGTTAGCTTTCCAATGAATTTTAAATCAGATCATTCCGGTCAGTGGTTAAAGAGATACGGCGATTATTCTAGCTCCTAGATGAATTGATAAAACCTCTTCTATACTACATCTGATTAAAGAGGGATTGAGTTAAGACTTGAAAAGTCCTTCTTCAATACACATTACACAATATGATATAATTACTATTAACAAGATAGCTAATTACATGGCCCAATACAGCCCAATATAATTACATCGGCAAGATGAGTCTTAATGAAGACGTGTTTGGTAGCGATGACACCACGAACGATTTCATCACATATGAATTGGCAATCCATACCAATATGTTTTATACGAGTATGATAAACCGTTTGGCTGTGAGATTAATAGCTGAAAGATTGTCGGAGTGCAAGGGTATATGATAATCACAAGAGATACCAAAGACATGAAGAAGTTTTCAGAGCCAAAGAAGTTCATGAATTGTATCTTCCATTGGACAATATTCTATCTAAGCCGACGAACGTGACTCAACATTGGGTTTCCGTGTTGTCCACAATAAAGGAGAGCCCCCGAGTTGGATGAACCAACTTGTAAGTGACCGTCAAGTGATAGGACAAAAACCGTAATTGTAATCACTCCAAGCAGAAAAAACCAAATCAATTTTGGAGTGAAGGAGAATACCTTGTCCTGAATTGACTTCAGATAGCGAACACAACAAAGTGCAGCTTCCCAATGAGCGAATTTTGGACTATCCATGAATTGTGAGAGAGTGAACTGCATATGAGAGTTCGGGATGCGTATTACCAAGATAAATTAGTATGCCAATAAGACGACGATATCGGGAGGGATGCTGAATAGTATCATCAAAAGCAAAATCAAACTTATGGTTCTGCTCCTGAATAGTATCATCAAGAGCATACTTGCATTGACACAAGTAGATGCCAGCTGGACTTCGTGCAACTTCGATGCTGAGAAAATATCGTAACCTAGGTCTTTCATGTGAAAGCATGAACTCAAACAGAGTTTAAAGTCAGTAATCACAGCCACAGAGTTTCCAATGATGATCAAATCGTCTACGTAGACAAGAATGTGAAGTATAAGGCTATTCCTTACAAGTGTGCAAAGTGAGTAGTCTGATTTGGTGTGTTGAAAACCATAGTCTTTCAAAGGAGAGCCTAGTTTTGCACCAGTGTTTTGCCATAAGTACGAAAGCCAGGCAGAAACTGCAATATCTTTTTTCCTTCCAGTTCTTAGATTTTCTGCTTTTAATTACTTTAAGGTTGAAGATCTCTTCTTCTTTAACCTGTTTGGGGAAGTATTCTTTTTTCCTTTTGCACTTCGATAAATCACACTTTCATTTATCTGAAGATAACTCTCGTTCCCATGAGCGAGTAGTCGTTTAGTTGAATTTAAAAAGGGCTTCAAATGGGTTTAATCATGGATGTGTCTCATTAGGTTGATAGAAGTTTGTTTCCCATTAGGTATTTTCGTTTATTCTCATTTTATCATGACTTGTTATTAATATGATAATTTAGCAACTGATATTAGGATTGGTAGACTTCAATTTATATTCTATCATCTTGATCTAGGGTACGAGCGATACTTCGTAAGTGGCTGACCGCATCACTTGCCAAGTTCGTGAACATTTATAAGTCGGCTTGTTTAACGTACGTCAAAGCTGTGCTATAAGATGTGAACTGCATACTTATGGTATAGTCCGAGTTTAGCTTGTTTATCTCTACTAAAGTATGATAATTGCATAATACCATTTCAGCTTAAAGGACCTAACTTGTTTAGTTATTTTCATTCCCCGTTTATCGTCTAACGTTATGATTTATGAACCATAGAGAATTCTCTTAAGCCCAACGCTTTTTATTGATTGATTTACAGCCGCTTATTTTGCCTTGTTTATTCGCACACTCTGAACCGTGACACACATAACCCCCAGACCCCAATATTTGGTTTAGAAAAGTTAGAAAAGTAGAGTCCTTGCAAAACAACAATCTCTGTGGATTTGATCCCCTACTATACGACTGTGATTGTTGTGCACTTGCAACTGTTGATTAAGGGTAAAACTAGGAGTAAACAATATACTCCATCAAGTTTTTGGCGCCGTTACTGAGGATTGTTTTTTTTTGAAATTTATCAGTTTCTAATTACACCTCTAGACCTTGTTAGTTTTCAAGCTTCTTTGTTTATTGCTCATGATTTACTTCTGATATATTCATTTTTTTTAGGTGCAAGACCACTAGAAGGAACGCCTCTAACGTTTTGCTTCACTAAATCGAAATCGATAGATACGAAAAAAATATCTGAAAGGTAAGAAGACAACTAAGTATGGTTAAAGAAGAAGCCACTCTTGAAGCTTAACGAATCCGCGAAGACGCTCTTTGCAAAAACAACAAGCAACAAAAAGTTCCATGAGAAGAAGGACTTCAATATAATGAAGATGGAAACCCAATCATTTGAGAAACCACCAATGAAACAGATGGAGAAGAAGATCCATGTTTGCCACGAAACAAGGAAGAACCTCTTGTTAGGGCAGGTGCAAATCAAGCCAACCCGATTATCCAACAAGGAGTTCAAGGAGGAGTGAAAACAGCACAATAAAAAGAAAGAGTGCAAAACCGCACTATAGCTGACCATGACGCTCCTCAACAACACTTCTAAAACCGAGCTGCAATCCAAGTAGTCGTTCCTCATGAGAACGATCTCGAAATCAAACCACAAATCATCTCTTTGGTGAAGCAGAATTAGATTCACGGAACATCTACCAAGCACACAATGTATCACATTAAGTTATTCAATGACAACCGCAGCACCACGAAAACCAGCCATATTCCAGAAGACTATCTAAAGTGTAAGCTGTTCTCTTTCTCTTTGAGCGACAAAGCTCACCAGTGGCTGAAGACATTGCCACCTAGATCGATCACCAACGGTGGAGAGTGCAAGTCTGCTTTCTTAGCTCACTTCTACATTAAGTAGAGATCCAACTCGCTGCAGAAAAAAGATACAAGGTTTCCAGCAAGGTCCAGTTTAATCATTCTTTGAAGCATAGCAACATTTTAAAGAGTATGAACGTGATTTCTCACCCCGCGGTTTTTCTGGTCCTAGTCTACACAATACTTTCTAGTTTCTACCAAGGCCTTCAAGCCACGTACCAGATTTCACTTGATACAACAAGAAATGGAGACTTCAGCACTAAGAGAGAACGCCAAGGACGCGCCTTGATAGAGAATCTTACTGCCCTGATTATGATCGAAATTTCCGGACCGGAGAGTCCAACCTCTAAGCAGATTTCCGAGCTATAGAACATGATGATCCAACTTCTAAAAGGCTAGCAATATACAATCAGTGCGTGTAAAGTTACTACAGGTGGTGAAGATTTTTTTTATCAGGAAAACAATGGTGAGAATCCATATTATTGGAAGAAGAAGTGAATTACATTGGAGGGCAGAACTCATACCCAAACCAGAATTTCAATAATGGATTGAACAACAACATCTGGAACAACAACGGACTTTCTTACGGGAATCCAAACATGGAAAACCCCAAAGACCAAGCCTATCTGTCTCAAGGGAGACCATTCCAAGGCAAATAAACTATGGAGGAACCAGAAACTTTCAGCCAGGACCGCCATGAAACCCTCAATCCGTTCCATTTAATAACAAACAAAGAGGTTTTCAAGCTATTCAAAACACACCCTATCCATCTAGAGAGGATAAACTTGAAGGATTAATGCAGCAGCTCCTTATTTCTCACCAGAAGTCAATCAAAGATCTCAATATCAAGGTTGACTGCATGTATAACGATTTGAACAGAAAGTTTGAATCATTGTCTTGTCATGTGAAGAAGTTAGACACGCAAGTCACACAGACAGTTGAAACCGTTAAGAGGCAAGTAGGAGTCTTACCGGGAAAGGGTGAAGACAATCTGGAAGGGTTCTGCAACGCAATATCAACAGTTTTGTATGAGACTGCAAAGCGGGAGATAATGGATAGGGAAAACGGGAAGTTCGTTCCACTATTTCAGACTACACCGAAAGCGAACCAAATAGTACGGCTGGCCATTACTTTGGACCAACCGAACATTTCAGGTTAGAAGACCCAGGACCATTCACCTTCCCATGCAAGATTTAAGGAATCAGCTTCAACATCTGCTTATGTGATTCCAGAGGCAGTGTTAACATCATGACTACATGCTTTGCTGAAAGGTTAGGAATTTACAGTTATGAACCATCACCACTTCTTTTAGTTTTTGGAGATTTGTCCCGAAGGGAGACAAAAGGCGTCATCCGTAATTTACAACTACTTGTTTAAGACAAGATCGTCCCAGTGGACTTCCATGTGATAGATACTGGATATGAAGATCGACTTCTGATACTGGCGACCAAATCCCGACCCTGACAAATCTGATTTTTTTGAGACGAAAATCTTGTGATTCGTCACTGTTCACAACCTGAAATAAACCCCATTAATGAAAATTAACAAACTTCCAAGTTTTATGATAAAAACACAAGGTAAGTCTTCTTTTTGAAAAAGTTTTGAAAAAATAAGGAAAAGTCTTGATTTAAAACACTTTTTATAAAGAAAAATAGAGTTCTAGAATCAAAACTCATTTTCTTTATCTCTTGCAAGAGATTTTTAGATATTTTTAGAGATTTTGCATTTTTTTTCAAAAAATAACATTTTTAAAAAATATTTTTGGCTAGAGCTCAATCTTTTTTCAAATAAAATTACAATTCCAAACTCATCTACACTTCATTCACAAGGTATGTCCTCTAAATTTCGAATTTCTTCAAAGAAAAAAAATTTGGGATCTCTTTTGCTAGATTATCTCTTGTTAAGCTAGGTTATCAATGGGAGAACCCATAATAATGTAATACGTTGTTAGATTTCAAAATTTACAAGTTATTAATGATAAATCTAGAATTTTTGATTTTGGATCTTGAGTTTTGATTTAAATTCGAATTTGATGAACCAAAAAGCTATAGTAGCTAATCTTTAACTAGTCAAAGCTAATAATTGATTTGAGTAAGATTTTTAAAAAGAACTATTATAAACCTTTGAGATATCTTGTTGACTAGAGTCGTGTTGATAGACGAAGGCGATAATTTCCACGTAAGGGAGGTATATTGAGCAGCTACCGGCCTCTGATTGCTCAACCATTATTAAATATTTTCCATGTGCAAATGAACCAAGAACTTCAGTTTTAATTTGACATCCTGGAAAGAGTTCTATAGTTATCGGTTTTGACCTAAGCTTAACTGATAGTGAGCCGGTGTTTGCGACTCGAAACTCTTGTTGGTTGTGGCAGCCACATAGATGACAGAAGAACTTTGGGATTCATTATCGATGAATGAGCACCCGTGTCTATAAACGCAATGGCATGAACTGGGTTTTCTCTTCGTGTTGGGTCAAAGATTGTGACTGCAAGTGTGGTGTTTGTATCTTATCCTGTCGTGGCATTTGAGTGATTTGGAAGCAACATTCTTCTTCATCTTCTCTATATGATGATTCAGATGAATTATCAGAATTTGAGTAGCCGCAGATAGCATCCTTGTCGTCAGTATCATACGATAGAACGGTCTCAAGATCATGGTTGTCGAGATCGATATCTGGTGCTATACTGATATCGAGTTTATGAGATATTGCTTCCTTTACTTCAATATGTTTGGATAATTTTATGCGAAATGTTCTTCCTTATGGCATAGAAAACTTCTTGTTGTTTTCTCAAAGCTCTGTTTTCTTCTGAAGAATCGTTTGCATCTGATTTTGTTGAAGCACCTTTGAAATGATCTTCTAAACCTTGAGGTTTGATTCGAGGATCACATGAAGAAGCCGTCTTAGATTTTGAACACTTGATTGATTGATCTGGTCTAGCACATATCTTGGATATGCTTTGATTTGTCCATGAATTCCATCCAAAACTCCTTTTGCTTGCAAAGCTTGTCAAGTGTTCTGAAGATGTAATGTTTAATTTGGCCAATAGAGATATCTTCAATTGCTTTCCTTGGTCTCTGATATACAGCTTAGTTTATTGACTCAGATAGTCATCTATGGAGGAAAGTTAAACTTTCTTCAAGCTTGGGTCATTGAGGCCGTTGAGTGCATAATATCTTCGCGTTTGTCGTTTAAAGTGTTTTGCCCAATTCTTTTTCTTTAACGAACAACATTTTGCTGTGCAGAATTCTTCTTGCAGTTGTTCTTTTAGATGAGTAGGTGTAGCGATGAATTCTCTGTGAATTTCTCCTAGAAGCAACAGAATTGTTGTTTGATAGACTTGTTTTTGTCGATATTCACCAAGTGAATTCCACCATTCATTAAGTGCTCCAGATAGTCATGCCGTAAATAGCTGAATAACAAGCTCTAATGGTGATGTTGTGGCTTCTGAATTTATCCATTCGTGAATTTCGCCAAGTCATTCATTCCATTTTTCAAAGGAAATGTCATAGAATGCGAATATCATGACTTTTGAAGCAAACTGCTTTGATGACATTTCTTGATATATGGGGCGTGTGTAATCCATCTCCTAACCACTTGAATAGATCTCATCTATATTTGGTTCTCTTTTTGGAGTAACTGATCCTTCTCATCTAACAAATTGCGTTGGGAGAGACTCCTCGTCTGAACTATCATCATTATCATTGTAGCTATTGCAGCTTGTATCAGAGAAATGATTGATCATCGCGATTGGCTGTGACGAACTAACTTGAGGTGCTTGGGCCTGTTCTTTAGTTGCCATTCCACTAGAAGTTTTGCTGAGAGTATCGAGCAGACTGGACACCAAAAATTCAATTATCCCGATATCTCTTTCTTTTTTCTTTGTATCTTCAATAGATTCATGGCTTGAGGAGGAGGTAAGAGTTGGTCTTTTGGTTGGATTGACCAGGTATTCTGAGTCCTTCTGTCTTCTTGGTTTTGCCCGAGTTGTCTTCGTTTTAAAATTACTAACTGAACTTGTGCCATAACGAGATGTGAAAGCTTCGTCGGATGATAAGAATCCTGGGAGAGAGGGATTCGTTAATGCTCTTGATAACCAGAGAGAAATCCTGGGAATTAGGACCCTTGATACATAGGTCTTTCTGATAGCATACTTCCAAGAAGATTAAAGTATGTATCTGCTTGATTCTGATTATGAATCATGCTTTCTAAGCTTATCTGGAGATCTTTTAGCTGATTTTTGAGGCTAGCTGTCTCAGCTTCTTTGTTTCGGAAATTGGACATATTAACCATCATGTGTTGTGCCATAGCTGTCATTTCTTGATGAAGATTACTAAGTCGGCCATGGATCTCCATTATTGAGCTTTGTAGGCTGCTCAATCTTTTGTTATAGAAATAAACAAGCTGATCAACTTTGTGGTTTATTGTTGTTAAAAGTTAATTTTAGACTAGGGCATTTTTCTGTTTGCCAACTGAGGATCCTTTATCCTTGGCTTAGCTGGTCAGGTCGGAAAGAGTTGATGGCTCTTTTGAGGATCTTTGGACTATGAGCGATATCGTCTTTGGTGAAATCTTCAGTTGGAAGGAAATCTTTTGTTTGCATCATCATGATTTTAGGTTCTACCTTTTTCCGAGTATTGGACTATAAAATTGTATCTACCATCACGTAATGGCCTGATGCAATATCAAAATCAGTAAATCAAAGCTTTGAATAATGGATTAGTATCAGAATCTCAAGTTCATAACTTCACAAAGTCAAAAGATTCATATTTAATGTCCAAGGAAAAATTGGTGGCAAGAAGACTATTATTTGATTTAGCTGATTGTTGTCCTTTTGTTTAAATGTAAATAATTTTTATTTATTGTAAAGATCTCTTGTAAGAGCTATAAAAGCTCATGTATTCTCATTTGTAAAATACAATTGAAATTTTTGGAAATATAAAAAAGAGAGTTTTCACTAAAAAGCTTTATGCTTGTTTTGTTTATCTAAGTTAAATGGATTTCTATACTTAGTAAACGGTTGAATCTATGTCTCTTGTGTGTGATTCTATGAGACTAGATTTTGTGTTTTATCACGATACTTCCACATCTTGTGTGGTACACTTCAATCCATCAGTTCGCATGTCCATTCATTAGTCCACCGGTCCAACTGCCTGAGTTTCTTGGCCATTGAACCATCTTCACATTCATCTCCATCTCCATCTCTATCAATCCACCGCTTGAAGATCTGTTCATCAGAAATATAAGCTTTAAAGTCGAGTTTCTCCTTTGGTGCTTGTATCATGGTCCAACAGTGGGATCACCTTCGAGATATTTCGTGTAAAGAGGATCTTTCCTTTTTTCTTCGTCTTTGGTGGATTTCTTCGTCAGATTCGTAGACTTCTTCTGTTCAAGCAATGCAAGAACATACATCAAAGTATTGATGTCCATTCTCATCCATGAAAGGGTATACGGCTGTTCCATCCTAACAAAAATATATTGGTTTTGGAACTTGTTCCTTTAATGGACCATGGAAATCGTGTTCATCAACTTATATAGGAAATTGAGTGAACGGTTGCTTCCGAAACAATGATGTTCTTTGTTTTTTGAACTTGATGGTTGTTCTATTATTTCTAGAATGGAAGCTGACTTCAGATGTCTGGACCGGCGTCTGGTTTGCTTGATGTAGCTTTTCATAGCTCGTGACCCATGATTCTGGTAGTCGATGCAGTAATTCTTCGTAAGAGATTTTTCGAGGAATTTGAATAGAGTTGGGTGCTTGCGATGCTGATGTGACTTCGAGATATAATGCTTCATTAGATGATGGTAGTACAAGATCAAGAGCATGATTTTGGATTCGATAGACGATCTGATGGTGTATGGTAGCTACTATGCTTTTTCTTGCATAGGTGCTCCGACTAGTTGCAATTGGACCTTGAGTGTTTGTAATAGATTGTGATCCTTTAGAGAAACATTAAAGTTTGGAAACAGTGTTATAAATATTGTTCCTGCGTTTAATGTTGTTGAACAGTCCCAATGCAATCTTTTTGGTATACCTTTAGTCTTGAGTCGACTAAAGCTATGCGAGCTACCACTGGTACACCTTTTCGAGCTTGGAAGGTCAGACCAATTTGTACCATCCCAAAATGCAGATGAGTGTATCCTTGCTGCTGCCACAACCTTGGTAGGTTTTCTGGAATGTTGAGCGAAATAAATTGTTCCTCTTCAGTGGCTGGAACTTGACATGATGAAAATTTACTGGATTGGACATGCTCCATGACTCTTCTGTTTTAAGGTGGTCTTATAAATTCACGAACACCTCTGACTGAAAAGGCGTTAGGCTTTTTAGCAAAGTATTCGTATGGATTCACCAGTGGAAGAGTAGTTTCAGGCAATTGACCTCTTGAAACATACTTGATTTCATATAGGGAATTTATGCTGGATGAAGACAAACGACTTTTGTTTTTTGGTAAAGTAGAAATTAAAAATGGAGAATCAATGGATAAAGGATTTGAAGTAGACATGGTGAGAAAGTGTTTCCAGAACATTCAAAAATATCAATCATAAACAATGATTCTTTCGATCATTTCGAAAGAACCGGGCTCTGATACCAGATCCATTATGAACCTATGAGATATCTTGTTGACTAGAGTCGTGTTGATAGACGAAGGCGATAATTTCCAAGTAAGGGAGATGTATTGGGCAACTACTGGCCTCTGATTGCTCAACTACTGTTTATCTCCCTATGAATGTCGTGTTGACAAGATTCGTATTGATAAACCACACCACTTAAGATGCTTGGTTCGATCTTGCCCAGTTCCATAAGGATAAGAACCTCCAAGAAGCTACAAGGAACCTGATAGCTTGCATAATTGCATCATTTTAAGCTTCATTTAGTATAAGTTTTCATCCCATTTTATTCTTTATAAAATCCAAAGTGTTCCATTTACATTCATATTAGACTTAGTGTGCATTAGGATTATGAGTGCATGCATTGTTGCATTTGGAGGTTATTTAAGGTCTTTATGGAGATGAGGAGGCTGTTTGAAGAATGCTGCTTAAAGTGGAGATGGAAAACCAAGCTGAAGGTAGCACCTAGGTAGAACTCTGTTCTACACAGAGGAGTTAGACCAAGCACCTAGGTAGAACTCTGTTCTGCTCGGTGCACTTCACATTGACCAAAATGTGATTTGCGCTTAGGAACCTGTCCGATGGCGATTGCACCAAGGAGAGTCGGTCATACAGTGAAGAGCCTGCCTGATGCCGATGCAACGAGGAGAGCTGGCCATACACCAAGCAGGCCTGAGCAACCAAGCCCGATATCTGAAGACACATAACATATCAGGTAAGTAGACTGATCAGGCCCATTCCACGTTCTGCCTTATGTGTCTTGAGCCGAGGCATTGATTGAAGAGTCTGCCGAACGTCCGTCCAAAGCAGCACATCCGAACGCACCGAGCAAGCATGAAAGTATAAAGGGCTTTTCTTTAATTATTTGGTAACCATGAAAGTATAAAAGTTGGAGCATATATAATGCTCGAAAATAATGTGAATAAACGGTCACAAGACATTAAAACAAAGCGAAGAACTCGGGATTCAGTCTTGGTATGATTTCTCTTAACCGTTAAGCTTTAAATGGCTGGATGCTTGAATGTGGGGATGAAAGGGGGGGGGGGGGGGGGGGGGGGGGGGGGGGGGGGGGGTGATATCATTGAGTCGGATGAAAGGGGGGGATATTAATAATTTGTAACTCGTTCATTTGTGTACCTTTCCTAATTATTTATTTATATCAATTGCATTTGAAGAAAATAATTTTAAGATCAACTACTTCAGTTTGAAGCCCAAAAACATCTTTCAAAACTGCATATAAATGAGAATATTTAGTTACGACATAAGATTGTATACTTTTGTAAATGAAAATTAATTTTGTTTTTTATATGAGTTGTTTTCATCTATAGAGTACAAATAAATGCAGTTTATTGTCAACAAATTATTCATAATAAAGATTTAAAGGTAAACTATAGTCGTTTTAGTTTACCAAAGTAGGTAAATCATAAAATCATGATTCAAGTTTAGGGAAAGTAGGATTAGTCATGTTTGCTTTACTTTTAATTGTTGTTCAATCTAGTTAGAACCCCGATGATTTCTCCAAAGAATCCAACGCCTCATTTAACTGTTCCAATTACATCTTCACTTCCCACCATAATAGATTTCGTTTTGCTTACCGTGTACTACATCGAACATTGTGCATATATTTGTTGGTTTTTAAGATAATAATTTAAAGTTAGAAACGCAGATTATAAAAGCCTGTGAATCGGAAACTCGTCTTAATTCTTACAGATATACATAGATTCTTTATTGTATGATGTTTTTTTTTTAAAAAAAATGGGACTTCTTACCTTGGTCATTCTTGTTTTTCTATTTATGTAACTACATTGTTTAATTCATATACCTTCTTCATATGTTTCATATATAATTTTGAATATTTAATAAAAATAAGGTAACGCTAACCACATATTTATTGCAAAATAAAGAATGAACCTTTTAGACTTTTTGGTGTTTTATAAATTAATATATAATCGCTAAAAATTTAAATGGATTTATTTGCGATATGCGTATTCATACTATATATCACTGATGCTATATATGAAATAATTTATTCAAAAAGGTGAGAGATTATAACAATATTGATATAAGCATCTACAAAATCAACGAAAATTAAGTAAGTACCAGCTACTGAAAATGTCATAACCAAACATTATTTATAAATACTCACAAGAAAGTCATCATAGTAATCCTAAACTCAAATACAATTTGTAAAGCAAAGATTGTGAGTGTACATCTTAGTAGTTCTAATACTGATCCTATCAATTTCTCAATATGGGAAAGGTAATAAAGAACTTGCGCTTGCTCCAATGTCCGAGAAAGGGCTTCTACAAAATCCATTGTCTTGTGTGATAAAGACAATGTAAATTCCTAATTGTGTAGATGCAGTGAAACATTTCAAGCTCAGAAATATCACAAGAGATTGCTGCTCTGTTCAACTTGGTGTTACACAAAATTGTTTTGGGATTTTGTTTCCGATGGTTTTTGTCTATCGGGTTATGATTAAAGTTTCATGTAAAGTATTAGGCATATGCAGTTAATCACATTTTCATTAATCATTAATTTTGTTTTAACAACAATAATTATTTATCAATTTAATTATAATAACGATTATGATTTGTAAACTTTTTGCTATTTGATTATAAAATAAACACAAAATAGAATTTTTACCACGGTTTTGACCATCTATTGTTTATTTTTTATGTCGGTATTCTTTAAATTACAAGCAATTTAATGGTGCTTTTTTATTATTTGAAATTTTAAAAATGTAGCTTCTCGTATCTCAATGAATTTTTATTATTATTTACATAATATGTGGAAAATAATTTCAAAATCTATATAAGAATTTACATCTTCAGCTATTGATCCAATTTCTATTTTCACTTCTGAATCATCTAGATATTCTACTTGATATTTGATTATACAGCTTTAATAATACAATCCTCGTATTCATGTTGCATTCCAGTAAAATTTAAATTTTGGTTGACGAATACTTTTATTATAGTTTGTATCATAATTTTAGGTTTCTGATATTTATCTTTTTTGGCTAAGTTATCTTTGAATTTTGAATATAACATAGTTTACCTGCTTGGGAAGCCAAAATAAAAAGAATATATTTTTCATAACTCTCTTTAGCACTAATATCAATAATTTCTAACTCGTTCATTTGTGTACCTTTCCTAATTATTGATTTATATCAAACGCATTTGAAGAAAATAATTTTAAGATCAACTAGTTCAGTTTGAAGCCCAAAAACATCTCTCAAAACTGCATATAAATCAGAAATTTGGTTACGACATAAGATGGTAAACTTTTGTAAATGACAATTAATTTTTTTTTATTATGAGTTGTTTTTTATCTATAAAGTATAAATAAATGCTGTTAATCGTCAACAAATTATTCATAGTAAATATTTAAAGGGAAATCATAAAATCATGATTTAAGTTTAGGGAAAGTAGGGCTAGTCATATTTGCTTTGCTTTGAATTCTTGTTCAATCTAGTTAGAACCCCGAAGATTTCCCCGAAGAATCCAACGACTCATTTAACTGTTTCAATTACATCTTATCTTTCCACCGTTCTAGATTCGTTTTGCTTAGCTTGTACTACATCGAACATTGTGCATATATTTGTTGGTTTTTAAGATAATAATTTAAAGTTCGAAACACAGATTATAAAAGCCTGTGAATCGGAAACTCGTCTTAATCCTTACAGATATACATAGATTCTTTATTGTATGATGTTTTTAAGAAACTATTGGACTTCATACCTTGGTAATTCTTGTTTTTATATTTATGTTACTATATTGTTTAATTCATATACCTTCCTCATATTTTTGATATATAATTTTGAATATTTAATAAAAATAAAGTAATGCTAACCACATATTTATTGCAAAATAAAGAACATACCTTTTAGACTTTTGGGTGTTTTATAAATTAAAAATACGATTTTATGAAAAAAACAAAAAACTTAATATATAATGACGAAAAGCCTAAATGGATTTCTTTTAGATATGCGTATTGATACTATATGTAACTGATGTTATATATGAAATGTATTATTCAAAAAGGTAAGAAATTATAAAATTATTGATACAAGCATCTACAAAATCAACGGAATCTAAGTGCATATCAGCTACTAAAAATGTCATAACCATACATGATTTATAAATACTCTCAAGAATGTCATCATAGTAATCCAAAACACAAATAAAATTTGTATCAACAAGAAAATATGAGTGGACAAAAGCAATGATTATGTGTGTACATCTTAGTAGTGCGAATACAGATCCTATCAATTTCTCAATATGCGAAAGGTAATAAAGAACTTGCGCTTGCTCCAATGTCCGAGAAGGGGCTTCTACCAAATCCATTGTCTTGTGTGACAAAGACAATGCAAATTCCTAATTGTGTAGATGCAGTGAAACATTTCAAGCTTAGAAATATCACAAGAGATTGCTGCTCCGTGCTACTCGGTGTTACACAAGATTGTTTTGGGATTTTGTTTCCGATGGGTTTTGTCTATCGTGTTGTGGTCAAAGTTTCATGTAAAGTATTAGGCATAGGAAGTTAATCACATTTCATTAACCATATTTTTTAACAACAATAATTTTTTATCAATTGAATTATAATAACGATTATGATTTGTAATATTTTAGCTATTTGATTATAAAATAAACACAAAATAGAATTTTTACCACTGATTTGGCCATCTATTGTTTATTTATTATGTCTATATGCTTAAAATTACAAGCAATTTAATGGTGCTTTTTTATTATTCAAAATTTTTAAAAATATAGCTTTTTGTATCTCAATAAATGTTTTATTCTTATTTAAATATTATGTGGAAAATGATTTCAAAATCTATATACGAATTTACTTTTTCAGCGATTGATCCAATTTATGTTTTCACTTCTGAATCATCAAGGTATTCTACTTGGTATTTAATAATACAGCTTTAGCAATACAATCATCGTATTCATGTTGCATTCCAGTAAAATTTTAATTCTGGTTGACAAATACTTTTCTTTAGTTTGTATCATAATTTTAGCTTTCTGATATTCATCTTTTTCGGCTGAGTTATCTATTAATTTTGAATATAACATACTTTACCTGCTTTGGAAGCCAAAACAAAAAAAAAAACATATTTTCCATAACTCTCTTTAGCATTAATATACATAAATTCTAACTCGTTCATTTGTGTACCTTTCCTAATTAATTATTTAAATCAAACAACTTTGAAGAACATAATTTTTAGATCAACTAGTTCAGTCTGAAGCCCAAAAACATCTCTCAAAACTGCATAAAAATCAGAAATTTGGTTACGACATAAGATAGTATACTTTTGTAAATGACAATTAAATCTGTTTTTTATATGAGTTGTTTTCATCTATAAAGTATAAATAGATGCAGTTAACTGTCAACAAATTATTCGTAATAAAGATTTAAAGGTAAACTATTGTCTTTTTAGTTTACCAATGTCGGTAAATCATAAAATCATGATTCAGGTTTAAGAAAAGTAGGACTAGTCATGTTTGCTTTCTTTTGAATTCTTGTTAAAATTAGTTAGAATCCCGTAGATTTCCCTGAAAAATCCAACGCCTCATTTAACTGTTTTAATTACATCTTCACTATCCACCATTCTAGATTTCGTTTTGCTTACCTTGTACTACATTGAACATTGTGCATATATTGTTGGTTGTTAGGATAATAATTTAAAGTTTGAAACACAGATTATAAAAACCTGTGAATTGGAAACTCGTCTTAATTCTTAAAGATATACATAGACTCTTTCTTGTATGATGTTTTTTTTTTCAATTGCACTTCATACCTTGGTAATTCTTGGTTTTATATCTATGTTACGATATTGTTTAATTCATAACCCTTCTTCATATGTTTGATATATAATTTTGAATATTTATTAAAAATATAGTAACACTAACCACATAACTATTGCAAAATAAAGAATGTACCTTTTAGACTTTTGGTGTTTTTATAAATTAAAAATGTGATTTTATGAAGGAAAAAAAAACTTAATATATAATCATGAATAGTCTAAATGGAATTATTTGCGATATGCATATTGAATTTTTGATTCAAAAAAGTTAGAAATTATAACAATATTAATACAATCATCTACAAAATCAAAGGAAATTAAGTACATATCAGCTACTAAAAATGTCATAACTATACATGATATATATATACTCGCACGAAAGTCATAATAGTAATCTGAAACTCAAATACAATTTGTATCAACAAGAAAAGATGAGTGGACAGAAGCAAAGATTGTGTGTGTACACCTTAGTAGTGCTAATACGGATCCTATCAATTTCTCAATATGCGAAAGGTGATAAAGAACTTGCGCTTGCTCCAATGTCCGAGAAAGGGATTCTACCAAATCCATTGTCTTGTGTGATAAAGACAATGCAAATTCCTAATTGTGTAGATGCAGTGAAACATTTCAAGCTCATAAATATCACAAGAGACTGCTGCTCTGTTCTACTCGGTGTTACACAAGATTGTTTTGGGATTTTATTTCCGATGGGTTTTGTCTATCGTGTTATGATTAAAGTTTCATGTAAAGTATTAGGCATTGGCAGCTACTAACGTTTTCATTAATCATTTTTCTAAACAACAATAAATTTTTTTATCTATTAAATTTATAATAACGATTATGATTTGTAAACTTTTTTCTTATTAAATAAACACAAAAATAGATTTTTTTACCACTGTTTTGTCCATCTATTGTTTATGTAATATGTCTATTGTTTATTTAATATGTCTATATGCTTAAAATTATAAGCAATTTAATGGTGGTTTTTCATTACTCAAAAATTTAAATTTTGTAGCATTTCGTATCTCTATGAATTTTTTTATCATGTATATAATATGCCGAAAATGATTTACCAATCTATATAAGAATTTACATCTTCAGCAATTGATCTAATTTCTGTTTTCACATCTGAAGCATCAAGGTATTCTATTTGACATTTCATTATACAGCTTCAACAATACAATTATCGTACTCATGTTGCATTCCAGTGAAATCTAAATTTTGGTTGACGAATACTTTTCATTTAGTTTAAATCATAATTTTAGCTTTCTGATATTTATTTTTTTGGCTGAGTTATCTGTGAATTTTGAATATAACATACTTTACCTACTTGGGAAGCCAAAACAAAAAGAACATACATTTTCATAACTCTCTTTAGCATTAATATCAATAATTTCTAACTCGTTCATTTGTGTACTTTTCCTAATTATTGATTTAAATCAAACGTCTTTGAAAAACATAATTTTTAGATCAACGAGTTTGAAGCCCAAAAATATCTCTCAAAACTACATATAAATCAGATTATTTGGTTACAACATAAGATGATATACTTTTGTAAATGACAATTAATTTTGTTTTTTATATGAGTTGTTTTCATCTATAAAGTATAAATAGATGCAGTTAACTGTCAACAAATTATTCGTAATAAAGATTTAAAGGTAAACTATTGTCCTTTAAGTTTACCAATGTCGGTAAATCATAAAATTATGATTCAAGATAAGGGAAAGTAGGACTAGTCATGTTTGCTTTGCTTTTAATACTTGTTAAAATTAGTTAGAACCCCGAAGATTTCCTCGAAGAATCCAACATCTCATTTAACTGTTTCAATTACATCTTCACTTTCTACCATTCTAGATTTCTTTTAGCTTGTACTACATCAAACATTGTGCATATATTTGTTGGTTTTTAGGATAGTAATTAAATTTTGAAACACAGATTATAAAAACCTGTGAATCGGAAACTCGTCTTAATTCTTATAGATATACATAGATTCTATTTTGTATGATGTTTTTTTTTAATTGCACTTCATACCTTGGTAACTCTTGCCTTTATATCTATGTTACGATATTGTTTAATTCATAACCCTTCTTCATATGTTTGATATATAATTTTGAATATTTAATAAAAATAAAGTAACACTAACCACATAATTATTGCAAAATAAGAATGTACCTTTTAGACTTTTGGTGTTTTATAAATTAAAATGGGATTTTATTAAAAACAAAAACTTAATATATAATCACGAATCATCTAAATGGAATTATTTGTGATATGCATATTCATACTATATGTAACTGATTCTATATATTGAATTTTTTTAATCAAAAAGGTAAGAAATTATAACAATATTAATACAATCATCTACAAAATCAAAGGAAATTATTCGCACTAAAATAAAATCAAAGGAAATTAAGTACATATCAGTTACTAAAAATGTCATAACTATACATGATATCTAAATACTCTCACGAAAGTCATAATAGTAATCCCAAACTCAAATACAATTTGTATCAACAAAAAAAGATGAGCGGACAGAAGCAAAGATTATGTGTGTACATCTTAGTAGTGCTAATATTGATCCTATCATTTCTCAATATTCGAAAGGTAATAAAGAACTTACGCTTCCTCCATTATCCAAGAAAGGGATTCTACCAAATCCATTGTCTTATGTGACAAAGACAATGCAAATTCCTAATTGTGTAGATGCAGTGAAACATTCCAAGCTCATAAATATCACAAGAGACTGCTGCTATGTTCTACTCAGTGTTACACAAGATTTTTTTGGGATTTTGTTTCCGATGGGTTTTGTCTATTGTGTTATAATTAAAGTTTCATGTAAAGTATTAGGCATAGGCAGCTAATAATGTTTTCATTAATAATTTTTTTAAACAACAATATTTTTTTTTATCAATTAAATTTGTAATAACGATTATGATTTGTAAACTTTTTGTTTATTAAATAAACACAAAAATATATTTTTTTTACCACTGTTTTGTCCATCTGTTGTTTATTTATTATGTCTATATGCTTAAAATTATAAGCAATTTAATGGTGGTTTTCCATTACTCGAAATTTTAAAAATGTAGCATTTTGTATCTCTATGAAATTTTTTATATCATGTATATAATATGTGGAAAATGATTTCCCAATCTATATAAGAATTTACATCTTCAGCGATTGACCTAATTTCTGTTTTCACTTCTGAATCATCAAGGTATTTTACTTGATATTTAATTATACAGCTTCAACAATACAATCATCGTACTCATGTTGCATTCCAGTGAAATCTAAATTTTGGTTGACGAATACTTTTCATTTAGTTTAAATCATAATTTTAGCTTTCTGGTATTTATTTTTTCGGCTGACTTATCTGTCAATTTTGAATATAACATACTTTACCTACTTGGGAAGCCAAAACAAAAAGAACATATTTTGCATAATTCTCTTTAGCATTAATATCGATAATTTACAACTCGTTCATTTGTGTACCTTTCCTAATTATTAACTTATATCAAACGCATTTGAAGAACATAATTTTAAGATCAACTAGTTCAGTTTGAAGCACAAAAACATCTCTCAATACTGCATATAAATAAAAATATTTGGTTCGACATAAGATGATATACTTTTGTAAATGACAATTAATTTTGTTTTTTATATGAGTTGTTTTCATCTATAAAGTGTAAATAAATGCAGTTAATTGCCAACAAATTATTCATATTAAAGATTTAAAAGTAAACTGTAGTTGTTTTAGTTTACCAAAGTAGGTAAATCATAAAATCATGATTCAAGTTAAGGGAAAGTAGGATTAGTCATGTTTGCTTTGCTTTTAATTTTTGTTCAATCTAGTTAGAACCCCGAAGATTTTCCTGAAGAATCCAATGCCTCATTTAACTGTTTCAATTACATCTTCACTTTCCACTGTTCTAGATTTTGTTTTGCTTCGCTTGTACTACATCAAACATTGTGCATATATTTGTTGGTTTTTAGAATAATAATTTAAAGTTCGAAACACATATTATAAAAACTGTGAATCGGAAACTCGTCTTAAATCTTATAGATATACATAGATTCTTTATTGTATGATGTTTTTTTTTTCAATTGCACTTCATACCTTGGTAATTCTTGGTTTTATATCTATGTTACTATATTGTTTAATTCATAACACTTTTTCATATGTTTGATATATAATTTTGAATATTTAATAAAAATAAAGTAACACTAACCACATAATTATTGCAAAATAAAGAATGTACTTTTAGACTTTTGTTGTTTTATAAATTAAAAATGTGATTTTATGAAAAAATAAAAAACTTAATATATAATCACGAATAATCTAAATGGAATTATTTGCGATATGCATATTCATACTAAATGTAACTGATACTATATATTGAATTTTTCATTCAAAAAGTAAGAAATTATAACCATATTGATACATTCATCCACAAAATCAAAGGAAATTAAGTACATATCAGCTACTAATAATGTCATAACTATACATGATTTATAAATACTCACACGAAAGTCATAATAGTAATCCCAAACTCAAATACAATTTGTATCAACAAGAAAAGATGAGTGGACATAAGCAAAGATTGTGTGTCTACATCTTAGTAGTGCTAATACTGATCCTATCAATTTCTCAATATGCGAAAGGTAATAAAGAACTTGCGCTTGCTCTTATATCCGAGAAAGGGATACTACCAAATCCATTGTCTTGTGTGACAAAGACAATGCAAATTCCTAATTGTGTCGATGCAGTGAAACATTTCAAGCTCATAAATATCACAAGAGACTGCTGCTCTGTTCTACTCGGTGTTACGTGAGATTGTTTTGGGATTTTGATTCCGATGGATTTTGTCTATCGTGTTATGATTAAAGTTTCATGTAAAGTATTAGGCATAGGCAGCTAATAACGTTTTCATTAATCATTTTTTTAAACAACAGTAATTTTTTTTTATCAATTAAATTTATAATAATGATTATGATTTGTAAACTTTTTGCTTATTAACTAAACACAAAAATAGATATTTTTACCACTGTTTTGTCCATCTATTGTTCATTTATTATGTCTATATGCTTAAAATTATAAGAAATTTAATGGTGGTTTGTTATTACTCAAAAATTTAAAAATGTAGCATTTCGTATCTCTATGAATTGTTTTTTTTTATCATGTATATGATATGTGGAAAATGATTTCAGAATCTATATAAGAATTTAAATCTTCAGCGATTGATCTAATTTTTGTTTTCACTTCTGAAGCATCAAGGTATTCGACTTGATATTTATTATACAGCTTCAACAATAAAATAATCGTACTCATGTTGCATTCCAGTGAAATCTAAATTTTGGTTAACGAATACATTTCATTTAGTTTGAATCATAATTTTAGCTTTCTGATATTTATTTTTTCGGCTGAGATATCTGTCAATTTTGAATATAACATACTTTACCTACTTGGGAAGCCAAAACAAAAAGAACATATTTTTCATAACTCTCTTTAGCATTAATAATGATAATTTGTAACTCGTTCATTTGTGTACCTTTCCTAATTATTAATTTATATCAAACGCATTTGAAGAACATAATTTTATGATCAAATAGTTCAGTTTGAAGCCCAAAAACATCTCCCAATACTGCATATAAATCAGAATATTTGGTTCGACATAAGATGGTAAATTTTTGTAAATGACAATTAATTTTTTTTTTATATGAGTTGTTTTCATCAATAAAGTATAAATAAATGCAGTCAATTGCCAACAAATTATTCATAATAAAGATTTAAAGGTAAACTGTAGTCGTTTTAGTTCACCAAAGTAGGTAAATCATTAAATCATGATTCAAGTTAAGGGAAAGTAGGATTAGTCATGTTTGCTTTGCTTTTAATTTTTGTTCAATCTAGTTAGAACCCCGAAGATTTTTCCGAAGAATCCAACGCCTCATTTAACTGTTTCAATTACATCTTCACTTTCCACTGTTCTAGATTTCGTTTTGCTTCGCTTGTACTACATCAGACATTGTGCATATATTTGTTGGTTTTTAAAATAATAATTTAAAGTTCGAAACACATATTATAAAAACTGTGAATCGGAAACTCGTCTTAATTATTATAGATATACATAGATTCTTTATTGTATGATGTTTTTTTTTTCATTTGCACTTCATACCTTGGTAATTCTTGGTTTTATATCTATGTTACAATATTGTTTAATTCATAACACTTTTTCATATGTTTGATATATAATTTTGAATATTTAATAAAAATAAAGTAACAACAACCACATAATTATTGGAAAATAAAGAATGTACCTTTTAGACTTTTGTTGTTTTATAAATTAAAAATGTGATTTTATGAAAAAATAAAAAACTTAATATATAATCACGAATAATCTAAATGGAATTATTTGCGATATTCTTATTCATACTATATGTAACTGATACTATATATTAATTTTTTATTCAAAAAAGTAAGAAATTATAACAATATTGATACAATCATCTACAAAATCAAAGGAAATTAAGTACATATCAGCTACTAAAAATGTCATAACAATACATGATTTATAAATACTCTCACGAAAGTCATAATAGTAATCCCAAACTCAAATACAATTTGTATCAACAAGAAAAGATGAGTGGACCTAAGCAAAGATTGTGTGTGTACATCTTAGTAGTGCTAATACTGATCCTATCAATTTCTCAATATGCGAAAGATAATAAAGAACTTGCGCTTTCTTCAATGTCCGAGAAAGGGATTCTACCAAATCCATTGTCTTGTGTGACAAAGACAATGCAAATTCCTAATTGTGTAGATGCAGTGAAACATTTCAAGCTCATAAATATCACAAGAGGCTGCTGCTCTGTTCTACTCAGTGTTACACAAGATTGATTTGGGATTTTGTTTCCGATGGGTTTTGTCTATCGTGTTATGATTAAAGTTTCATGTAAAATATTAGGCATAGGCAGCTAATAATGCTTTCATTAATCATTATTTTAAACAACAATAATTTTTTTATCAATTAAATTTATAATAATCATTATGATTTGTAAACTTTTTGCTTATTAAATAAACACAAAATAGATTTTTTTACCACTGTTTTGTCCATCTATTGTTTATTTATTATGTCTATATGCTTAAAATTATAAGCAACTTAGTGGTGGTTTTTCATTACTCAAAAATTTAAAAATGTAGCATTTCGTATCTCTATGAATTTTTTAATCATGTATACAATATGCGGAAAATGATTTCCCAATATATATAAGAATTTACAGATTCAGTGATTGATCTAATTTCTGTTTTCACTTCCGGAGCATCAAGGTATTCTATTTAATATTTAATTATACAGCTTCAACAATACAATCATCGTACTCATGTTGCATTCCAGTGAAATCCAAATTTTGGTTAATGAATACTTTTCATTTAATTTCAATCATAATTTTAGATTTCTGATATTTATTTTTTCGGCTGAGTTATCTGTGAATTTTGAATATAACATACTTTACCTACTTGGGAAGCCAAAACAAAAAGAACATATTTTTCATAACTCTCTTTACCATTAATATCGATAATTTCTAACATGTTCATTTGTGTACCTTTCCTAATTCTTAATTCATATCAAACGCATTTGAAGAACATAATTTTAAGATCAACTAGTTCAGTTTGAAGCCCAAAAATATCTCTTAATACTGTATATAAGTCAGAATATTTGGTTCGACATAAGATGGTATACTTTTGTAAATGACAATTAATTTTGCTTTTTATATGAGTTGTTTTCATCTATAAAATATAATTAAATGCAGTTATTTGCCAACAAATTATTCATAATAAATATTTAAAGGTAAACTGTAGTCTTTTTAGTTTACCAAAGTAGGTAAATCATAAAATCATGATTCAAGTTAAGGGAAAGTAGGACTAGTCATGTTTGCTTTGCTTTTAATTTTTGTTCAATCTAGTTAGAACCCTGAAGATTTCTCCGAAGAATCCAACACCTCATTTAACTGTTTCAGTTACATCTTCACTTTCCACCGTTCTAGATTTCGTTTTGCTTCGCTTGTACTACATCAAACATTGTGTATATATTTGTTGGTTTTTTTGGATAATAATTTTAAGTTCGAAACACAGATTATAAAAACATGTGAATTGGAACCTCTTCGTAATTCTTATAGATATACATAGATTCTTTATTGTATGATTTTTTTATAAAGAAATTGCACTTCATACCTTGTTAATTCTTGTTTTTATATTTATGTTGCCATATTGTTTAATTCATATACCTTCTTCATATGTTTGATATATAGTTTTTAATATTTAATAAGAATATAGTAACGCTAACCACATTTTTATTGCAAAATAAAGAATGTACCCTTTAGACTTTTTGGTGTTTTATAAATTAAAAATGTGATTTTATTAAAAAAAACTATATATATAATTCTGAATAATCTAAATGAATTTATTTGCAATTTGCGTATTTTTACTACAGATATCTGATGCTATATATGAAATGTTTTATTCAAAAAGGTAAGAAGTTATAACAATATTAATACAATCATCTACAACATCATAGGAAATTAAGTACATATCAGCTACTAAAAATAACATAACCATACATGATTTATAAATACTCTCATGAAAGTTATCATAGTAATCCCAAACTCAAATACAATTTGTATCAACAAGAAAAGATGAGTGGACAGAGGCAAAGATTGGGTGTGTACATCTTAGTAGTGCTAATACTGATCCTATCAATTTCTTGATATACAAAAGGTAATAAAGAACTTGTGCTTGCTCCAATGTCCGAGAAAAGGGTTCTACCAAATCCATTGTCTTTTGTGACAAAGACAATGCAAATTCCTAATTGTGTAGATGCAGTGAATCATTTCAAGCTCTGAAATATCACAAGAGACTGCTGCTCCGTTCTACTCGGTATTACACAAAATTGTTTTGGGATTTTGTTTCCGATGGGTTTTGTCTATCGTGTTATGATTAAAGTTTTATGTAAAGTATTAGGCATAGGCAGCTAATCACATTTTCATTAATAATTTAAAAAAAAAACAATAATATTTTGATCAATTAAATTTATAATAACGATTGTGATTTGTAAAATTTTTGCGTTTTGATTATAAAATAAACACACGAAAAGAATTTTTTACCACTCTTTTGTCCATCTATTATATATTTATTATGTGTATATGCTTAAAATTATAAGCAATTTAATGGTGGTTTTTTATTATTTGAAAATTTAAAAATGTAGCTTTTCGTATCTCTATGAATTTTGTTTATCATGTATATAATCTGTGGAAAATGATTTCCAAATCTATATAAGAATTTACAACTTCATTGAATGGTCCAATTTCTGTTTTCACATTTGAATCATCAAGGTATTCTACTCGATATTTAATTATACAGATTTAACAATACAATCATCGTACTCATGTTGAAGTCCAGTGAAATCTAAATTTTGGTTAACAAATACTTTTCTTGTATTTTGAATCATAATATTAGCTTTCTGATATTTACTTTTTCGGCTGAGTTATCTGTGAATTTTTAATATAACATACTTTACCTGCGTGGGAAGCCAAAATAAAAAGGACATATTTTTCATAACTCTCTTCAGCATTAATATCGATTATTTCTAACTCGCTCATTCGTGTACTATTCCTGATTTTTGATTTATATCAAACACATTTGAAGAACATGATTTATAGATGAACTAGTTCAGTTTAAAGCCCAAAACATCTCTCAATACTGCATATAAATCAAAATTTTGGTTACGACAAAAGATGGTATACATTTGTGAATGACAATTATTTATGTCTTTGATATGAGTTGTTTTCATATATAATGTAAAATTAAAGGCAGTAATTGTCAACAAGTTATTCATAATACAGATTTAAAAGGAAACGATAGTCGTTTTAGTTTACGAAAGTAGGTAAATTATAAAATCAGGATTCAAGATTAGGGAAAGTAGGACTAGTAATGTTTGCATTGCTTTTAATTTTTGTTCAATCTAGTTAAAACCCCGAAAGATTTCCCCGACGAATCCAACGCCTCATTTAATTGTTCAATTACATCTTCACTTTCCACCGTTCTAGATACCGTATTGCTTCGCTTGTACTACATCGAACATTGTGTATATATTTGTTGGTTTTAGGACAATAATTTAAAGTTCGAAAAACAGATTATAAAAATCTGTGAATTGAAACCTCGGCTTAATTCTCATAGATATACATAGATTCTTTATTGTATGATATTTGTTTAAAAAATTTCACTTCATGCCTTGGTAATTCATATACCTTCATCATAAAAATGATATATAATTTTGAATATTTAATAAAAATAAAGTAACGCTAACTACATATTTATTGCAAAATAAAGAATGCACCTTTTAGACTTTTTGGTGTTTTATAAATGAAAATGTGATTTCATGAAAAAACAAAAAACTTAAAATATAATCACAAATAACCTAAATGGATTTATTTGCGATATGCGTATTCATACTATATGCAACTGACGCTATATATGAAATGTTTTAATCAAAAAGGTAAGAAATTATAACAATGTTGATACAATCATTTACAAAATCAAAGGAAACTAAGTACATATCAGCTACTAAAAATATCATAACCATACATGATTTATAAACTCTCACGAAAGTCATCATAGTAATCCCAAACTCAAATACAATTTGTATCAACAAGAAAAGATGAGTGGACAGAAGCAAAGATTGTGTGTGTATATCTTAGTAGTGCTAATACTGATCCTATCAATTTCTCAATATGCAAAAGGTCATAAAGAACTTGTGCTTGCTCCAATGTCCGAGAAAGGGATTCTACCAAATCCATTGTCTTGTGTGACAAAGAAAATGCAAATTCCTAATTGTGTAGATGCAGTGAAGCATTTCAAGCTCAAAAATATCACAAGAGACTGCTGCTCTGTTCTACTTGGTGTTACACAAGATTGTTTTGGGATTTTGTTTCCGATGGGTTTTGTCTATCGTGTTATGATTAAAGTTTCATGTAAGGTATTAGGCATATGCAGCTAATCCCATTTTCATTACTAATTTTTTTGATCAATTTAATTTATAATAACGATTGTGATTTGTAAACTTTTTGCTTTTTGATTATTAAATAACCACAAAAATATATTTTTTTACCATTTTCTTGTACATCTATTATTTATTTACTATGTGTATATGCTTAAATTTCTAAGCAATTTAATGGTGGTTTTTTATTTGAATATTTAAAAAATGTAGCTTTTCGTATCTCTATGAATTTATTTTATCATGTATATAATATGTGCAAAATGATTTCCCAATATATATAAGAATTTACAACTTCAGCGATTGGTCCAATTTCTGTTTTCACATTTGAATCATCAAGTTATTCTACTCGATATTTAATTATACAGTTTTAACAATACAATCATCGTACTTATGTTGCATTCCAGTGAAATCTAAATTTTTGTTCACGAATACATTTCTTGTTGTTTGAATCATAATTTTAGCTTTCTGATATTTATCTTTTTTGGCTCAGTTATCTGTAAATTTTGTATATAACATACTTTACCTACTTGGGAAGCCAAAACAAAAAGAACATATTTTTCATAACTCTCTTTAGCATTAATATCGATAATTTCTAACTCTTTCATTTGTGTACCTTGCCTAATTATTGATTTCTATCAAACACATTTGAAGAACATAATCTTAAGATCAACTAGTTCAGTTTGAAGCCCAAAAAAATCTCTCAATACTGCATATAAATCAGAATATTTCGTTCAACATAAGATGGTATACTTTTGTAAATGACAATTAATTTTAGTTTTTAATATGAGTTGTTTTCATCTATAAAGTATAAATAAATGCAGCTAATTGCCAACAAATAAAATCATTATTCAAATTTAGGGATAGTATGGCTAGTCATGTTTGCTTTGCTTTTAATTCTTTTTCTATCTAGTTAGAACCCCAAAGATTTTCTCGAATAATCCAAAGCCTCATTTAACTGTTTCAATTACATCTTCACTTTTCACCGTTCTAGATTTCGTTTTGCTTAGCTTGTACTACATCGAACATTGTGCATATATTTGTTGGTGTTTAGGATAATATTTTAGAGTTCGAAACACAGATTATAAAAATCTGTTAATCGGAAACTCGTCTTAATTCTTATAGATATACATAAATTCTTTATTGTATGATGTTCTTTTTTAAAATTGCACTTCATACCTTGGTAATTCTTTTTTTTAGATTTATGTTACTATATTGTTTAACTTATATACCTTCTTAATATATTTGATATATCATTTTGAATATTTAATAAAATAAAGTAACCCTAACCACATATTTATTGCAAAATAAAGAATGTACCTTTTAGACGTTTTGGTGTTTTATAAATTAAAAATGTGATTTTATTAAAAAAAAAACATAATATATAATCACCAAAAATCTAGATGGATTTATTTGAGATATGCGTCTTCATACTATATTTAACATCTTTTATTCAAAAAGTTAAGAAATTATAACAATACTGATACAAGCATCTACAAAATCAGCAAAAATTATGACATATCAGCTACTAAAATTTTTATAACCATACATGATTTATAAATACTCTCAAGAAAGTCATCATAGTAATCCCAAGCTCAAATACAATATGTATCAACAAGAAAAGATGAGTGGACAGAAGCAAAGATTGTGTGTGTACATCTTAGTAGTGATAATATTGATCCTATCAATTTCTCAATATGAAAAAGGTAATAAAGAACTTGCACTTGCTCCAATATCCGAGAAAGGTCTTTATTAAATCCATCGTCTTGTGTGACCAAGACAATGCAAATTCCTAATTGTGTAGATGCAGTGAAACATTTCAAGCTCAGAAATATCACAAGAGATTGCTGCTCCGCTCTAATCGGTGTTACACAAGATTGTTTTGAGATTTTGTTTCCGATGGGTTTTGTTTCTCGTGTTATGATTAAAGTTTCATGTAAAGTATTAGGCATAGGTAGTTAATCACATTTTCGTTAATCATTTTTTAACAATAATAATATTTTATCAATTTATTTATAATAACGATTATGATTTGTAAACTTTTTTCTACTTGATTATAAAATAAACACAAAAATAGAATTTTTTACCACTGTTTTGGTCATTTTTTGTTTATTTATTATGTTTATATGCTTAAAATTACAAGCATTTTAATGGTGCTTTATTATTGTTCAAAAATTTTAAAATTGTAGCTTTTCATATCTCTATGAAATTTTTTTTTTATCATTTATATAATATGTGGAAAATGATTTCACTATTTATATAAGAATTTACATCTTCAGTGATTGATTCAATTTCTGTTTACACTTCTGAATCATCAAGATATTCTACTCGATATTTAATTAACCAGCTTTAACAATTCAATCATCGTATTCATGTTGCATTCCAGTATAATCTGAATATTTGTTGACAAATATTTTTTTTTTAGTTTGTATCATAATTTTAGCTTTCTGATATTTTTTTTTTTCGGCTTAGTTATCTGTGAATTTTGAATATAACATACTTTACCTGCTTGGGAAGCCAAAACAGTAACGACCCGGGCCCGGCCCGTTTGAATAAGTTTAAATGGATTAATTTGGCTACCTATGTCACCAAAGTGCACTTATCTTTTTGGTCACTGGTCCCGAGAGAACTCCACAGTTAAGGGTGCTTGAGCCGGAGTAGTACTAGGATGGGTGCGATCATACCAGCACTAATGCACCGGATCCCATCAGAACTCCGCAGTTAAGAGTGCTTGGGCGAGAGTAGGACTACGATGGGTGACCATTCAGGAAGTGATTCCCGAAACCGTGTGAGTGAGGCCAAAACACGGGGAAAAATCATGTTGTGATTGCAGGGTCAGTAAATAAGTCGGTTGGGCTCCAAGAAAAATAACGCACTGGCTGTCGGACAGGGGTGGGGCCCACAAGCCCGGCGGAGGGATGGGTGACTCGCCGATAGGGGCGGTCGGGGGGGGGGGGGGGGGGGGGGGGGGGGGTTAAACAAATAGAACATATTATTCATAACGCTCTTTAACATTAATATTGATAATTTGTAACTGTTTCATTTGTGTACCTTTCCTAATTATTGATTTCTATCAAACACATTTGAAGAACATAATTTTGAGATCAACTAGTTCAGTTTGAAGCCCAAAAACATCTCTCAATACTGCATATAAATCAGAATATTTGGTTACCACATAAGATGCTATACTTTTGTAAATAACAATTAATTATGTTTTCTATATGAGTTATTTTCATATATAAAGTATAAATAAATGCAGTTAAATGTCAACAAATAAAATCATGATTCAAATTTAGGAAAAGTAGGGCTAGTCATGTTTGCTTTGCTTTTAATTCTTGTTCAATCTAATTAGAATCCCAAAGATTTTCCCGAATAATCCAACACCTCATTTAACTGTTTCACTTACATCTTCACTTTCCACCGTTCTAGATTTCATTTTGCTTAGTTTGTACTACATCAAACATTGTGCATATATTTGTTGGTGTTTAGGACAATATTTGAGAGTTCGAAACACAGATTATAAAAACCTGTGAATCGGACACTTGCTTAATTTATATATATATATATAGGTTCTTTATTGTATGATGTTATTTTTTAAAAATTCATACCTTGGTATTTCTTTTTTTATATATATTTGTGTTACTATATTGTTTAATTTATAAACCTTCTTCATATGTTTGATATATAATTTTGAATATTTAATAAAAATAAAGTAACAATAAGCACATATTTATTGCAAAATAAAAATGTAATTTTTAGACTTTTTGGTGTTTTATAAATTAAAAATATTATTTTATAAAAAACAAAAACTTAATATATAATCACGAATAATCTAAATAGATTTATTTGCGATATGCGTATCCATATTATATGTAACTGATGTTATATATGAAATGTTTTATTCAAAAAGGTTAGAAATTATAACAATATTGATACAAGAATCTACAAAATCAACAGAATTTAAGTACATATCAGCTACTAAAAATGTCATAACCATACATGATTTATAAATTCTCTCAAGAAAGTCATCATAGTAATCCCAAACTCAAATACCATTTGCATCAACAAAAAAAGATGAGTGGACAGAAGTAAAGATTGTGTGTGTACATCTTAGTAGTGCTAATACTGATCCTATCAATTTCTCAATATGTGAAAGGTAATAAAGAACTTGCGCTTGCTTCAATGTCCGAGAAAGGACTTCCACCAAATCCATGGTCTTGTGTGACAAAGACAATGCAAATTCCTAATTGTGTAGATGCAGTGAAACATTTCAAGCTCAGTAATATCACAAGCGATTGTTGCTCCGTTCTACTCGGTGTTATGCATGATTGTTTTGGGATTTTGTTTCCGATGGGCTTTGTCAATCGTGTTATGATTAAAGTTTCATGTAAAGTATTAGGCATAGGCAGTTAATCACATTTTCATTAATCATTTTGTTTTTTTAACAACAATAATTTTTTTATCAATTTAATTATAATAAAGATTATGATTTGTAATCTTTTGGCTACTTGATTATGAAATAAACATAAAAATATAATTTTTACCACTGTTTTGGCCATTTCTTGTTTATTTATTATGTATATATGCTTAAAATACAAGCAATTTAATGGTGCTTTTTTATTATTCAAAAATTCTTTAAAATATGTAGTTTTTCGTATATTTATGAATTTTTTTTATTATTTTTGTAATATGTGAAAATGATTTCACAATCTATATAAGATTTTACATCTTCAGCGATTGATCTAATTTCTGTTTTCACTTATGTTGATATTTAATTATACAACTTTAACAATACAATCATCATACTCATGTTGCATTCCAGTGAAATCTAAATTTTGGTTGATGAATACTTTTCTTTTAGTTTGTATTATAATTTAAATCTTTCTAATATTATTCTTTTTCGGCTGAGTTATATGTGAATTTTGAATGTAATATACTATGAAAGAGGACAAAACTATCAGTGTATACTATGATTTCGTCAAAGAGATTTTTAGAAGCGGATAGGAGTCCCAAGTTGGAGAAGTTATGTCATTCTTTGCCACAAGGTAGTAATCTTGAGAACAAAATCAGAAATGTATTGGCTCTGAGAGATTTGGGTGTGCCACAGAGAGTTTTGTTATCTTTGCTCACATTCGATGCACAACCTATCTGTGGGAAAGAAAAATTCGAAGAGGCTCGCCTAGGATTCACTAGAGATGAGTTTGTGATGATGGTCAAGCGATATCCTCCTTGCCTTATTTATTCTGCAGAGACGGTGAAGAAGAAGGCTGAGTTTGTGGTGAAGAAGACGAATTGGCCATTAAAGGCCTTGGTTTCAAACCCTCAGGTACTTGGAAGTAGTATGGAGAAGAGGACTGTGCCAAGGTGTAACGTTATCAAAGCTCTCATGTCCAAATGAATGATGCTTGAAAGTGAACTCCCTCCATTGGGGTCTGTTTTGTATGTACAGACCATGATTTCTTAAACAGGTACGTGTTGGAGCACCATGACAAGCAGCTGGTTGCTGAGTTGATGGTTATCTTCACTAGAGAGACGAGAATAGAGAGATAAAGCTTCTGAATGAAGTAGAGGTTTTCATAGTCTATAAAGCCTTGACTTTCTGTAAGTTTCCACTTAAACCCTAATCTCAGACGTTTTAAATCTAAAAGAAAAAAAAGTGTTGCTCTAAAACCCTTTGAAACGCTCTGATATCCCTTGTATTTACACCATTTAGGGCTGCATTTAGTACATGTTTTGGTCCTCTTTTGCATATTTTCCCTTAGCTTGTGTCCCATTTTCTTCTCTTTTTAGACTTAGGTTGCATTCAGAGTATAGATTGCATTTTTCTTGTATATTAGATGTTTTTAGGTGCTTTTGGAGCTTAAAGGAGCTTGGAGGAGCTTTGGGAATGATCCAGGAGGCTAGCTGGACAAAAGAGAGCAAGAAGGATCAAAACAGAAGATCTCTGCAGAAGTTTTCGGTCAGAGCCTGGTGATTTTTGGTCTCTAGTGACCGAAATGGTGCAGTATCGATCACCAGTATCGGTCTGATGTGGTCGACACAAACACACCTTTCTAATTTCAGTCGTGTGTGTCGATCACTGATGATCGATACAGATAAATTTCGGTCACTGGAGGTCAACACAACTGACCGATACTGACCCAGCCCAAACCTGTTTTTAATTACACTTTTGCCACCTTTCTAGGGTTTTCTCCCTTAGGCTATAAATAGCCCATTTTCTATATTTTCGAGAGGTCTTGTCAAAATACTGTTCTTAAGCTATTTCTTTAAGTTTGTAAGACAATTTCTTTGCTTTGTTTAATACAATCAAGTATTTGCTTTAATCTTTCTTTTAATCATGATTAGCATCTTCTCCATTTGTGATTTGGTGTTAAACATGATTATGAGTGAGTAGTTACCTTAGGGTTTCTAGATGTGGTAGATTAGGGGAATCTATGGCTTGATTAAGGCTTGTTATGTACTTCTGTTTATGGGTTCCTCTCTATTAATCTGTTATTCATGCTAGATTAGTCTTGATCAAACTGGTCTAGGTTGTTAGCTTTCTCTTATGCCCACCAAATGTTTGATGAAATGTTGAACCTGTTTAATAGAGGATTTGCTGGTCTTGGCTCAAGAGATTGTCTGTTTGAGGAGCATTTTTACTTGAATAGAGTTGATTAGCTTTGCTTGCTTGATGTTTTAGCACTAATGAGAGTTAGTTCTTGTTAAGATGTTTAGCAAAGGGTTATTTGCCAAGAGATTGGATCTAACTAGCTTAGTTGTGAACTCTATGTCTAGGAACCACCATTGCTTGCTTACCTGCTTGATCAATGTAGTTTGAAACAACCTTAATCGATGTCTGAAATTCCCCAAAGTCAATAACCACATCTAGGAACTTGTCTTTCCCTAATTTGAATTTCGAATTTGCTCTGTTTCACTCTGTTTTTCTTGCTTAGAATTGCTTAGTTTGCTTTTGCTTTCACCTTGTTGCTGCTTGTTTCACTTAGGTTGTTAGAACTGTTGCTTAAGCAACAAAACCCCTTTCCTGGCTTGCTTGACTTAGAGATTCCACTCTCAACTCTTCTGTCTTTCAACTCTTCCCATTTGGATTGATACAACCCTATGCTATACTGCAACTGACTAGTACAAGCTAGGGCAATTGTCCTACAAGGGGTAAAAACCTTGTATCAATTTGGCGCCGTTGCCATTTGGAAATCAGTTTGAATCATTAGAGTTTGTAGAATCTTTAAGATCAAGCTTTTAGTGTTATTTGGTTACTCACTCCTTTTCAAGCATTTTCATTTCAGGTACATCTCTACAAGTGGAGATGATGCTCTGTTTTGAAACTCCAAGGTGCAACAACTTCTACCAAGAGCCTCTGCCTATGAACAACTTTGCAGACTGCCACAATACCCACCCACAGTTTGAGCCCACGCCTGCTATCCCCCAAGCTCAACTCATTGATTCTACTTCTACTGTAGCTGATATCAAGAGTTTGATCACTGAGTTCATCAACTTACAACTGCTTGCAAATTGAAGATGAATCAGGGATTTGCTGAGTTGCACACCAAATTAGACTCTGTTCATGCTAAACTAAACACCACGTCTGATGATTTGCATTCAGGGATAGAAACCTTAGACACCACCTATGAGTACTGCCAAGCTGTTGAATCTATAGTTACCTTTACTCCTATTGAATAAGAAGCCATCATTGACGACTTCCTCTCCTTAATCAATGAGGACATTGACACCCTGAATGGGGGAGGGGAGCCTATTGAAACTTATGCAACTAAGGGGAAATTTCTTAAAGAAGGCACCAACAAGGAAGAAGATCAGTGGTGGGCACCACATGAGATTATTGATGCCACAGGGGAAGACCCTGTTGAAACCCCTGACGCTAAGAATGTAGCTCAAACTGTCCACAACCTCCAGGAATTCTGCCATCTACTTACTGAAGAGGCAGAGGAAGCAGAAGAGGAATTCACTGATGAACATGCTTCATTGGAAGAGCTAGGCATCATGATCGAAGAAATGCTGCTGCACATAGGCAGGATGAGGGTTGAGTATGGAGGAGAATCCAGAAGAAGAAACATCAGTGATGAAGAAGCTCAGGAAGTTGTAGGGACATTCCTCTGTGGCTTTGATGAACACTTGAACAGAGAAGAAGAACAGGAACGAGCAGCACTAGAAACTGCTCAGAAAGAGGGGGCTGAGGAAACCCCAACCGCTACAGAAGAGACCCCCACACTAGCACAACCTGATGCTGAAGAAGAGGAACTAGAGATACACCATGCCTTGATGGTTCTGTCTCACAACACTCCTCAGGAATCTAAGGAACTTTACCATAATCAAGTGGGTAATTCTTCAAGCACTATTGCAAAGGGTAAAGAACTCTTAGCTCCAGTCTGTAAACCACCATTCTCCTACCCCACAATGCATTTCACAAAAGCTAGAATGGAGATATACACAAAGTTTAAGCAAGACATTGAAGATGCTGGAATACAACTCCCACATAGCACCACTCTGCTGGAAGTTAAACATCAAATCAAGTTCCTGAAAGAAGTCTTTGACAAGCTGGAAGTGGTGGAACCAATTCTTGAGAATGTGGGGGCTGACATGAAAAGAAGTAAGATAATCAAGTCACTGCCCAAACTCGCAAACCCAGGAAAATTCCTAATCACTTGTGAGCTGGACATGCTTGACAATGTAAAAGGTCTATGTGATTCATGATCAACTGTCAATATTATGTCCCTCCACCTTAGCCAAACTCCGGGGATCAAGAAACTGCTGCCGTCCAGGGGTTCTCTCACTTTTGTGGACAACACTTCCACAAAGCCGTTGGGCATAGTGAAAGACTACCCTTTGAAGATTGGAGAATGCCTGGTTCCAACAGACTTTATGGTCATGGAGAAAACATACTCCAGAGAAGTGCCTCTCCTCCTAGGCACTCCATTCTTGGCAACAGCAGGAGCTCAGTTAGACTTCAAAAGAGGTTCTGTAATCTTGAAGAATGTTGATGAATTCAAGGTCTACAAAATTGACTCTCCTTCTCTCACCTTCTGTGGAGTACTTGAGCAAGAGGGTGAACAATGAAATCTCCCAGATAACCTAGATGATGTGTGGTGCTTCACTATGGATATGTTTTCGGCTGATACTTCCCCTACTGAGCCAGGACAGACACTGAATGCTGACTTGAAGCTTGAAGCTGGTTTGAAGGGCAATGAGAACTTAACCACCAAGGCTATGAAGCCTCCAGCCAAACCAAGTTTCAGACAGATCAGGCATGGGATGTCAACCAGGGACAAACAGAACCAGCCATTAGCAGGAAAATGGGTATGGAAGAAGAAGGAGGTTGGAGCTCCAGCTCCACCAACTTCTCCTCACCTCAACTAAAGAGGTAATCAAAATCAAGCTTAGTGACTTTAAACAAGCACACTTGGGAGGTAATCCCATGTTATCCTTTTGTATATATTATGCTTTCTAGATTATCTTTTATGCTTTGTTTTAGTGTATAGAAACAGGATTCTGAACTGGAGTTTGAGAAAGTCTGAAGGGGACAAATAACAGGTGTATTCTGGCTGGTATCGGTCATTTGTATCGGTCATAACAGACCGATACACATATTTTCGGTCAGTAGTATCGATCATGACTGACCGATATCAGTAGAGCCAGTCTACACTAGTCAACATATCGGTCACTTGTGATCGATATGGAAAGAAGTTTGAAGGTGGGAAAGTTTTCGGTCATTCATGTCGACCACTGTTGATCGATACGATTCTTGAAATCGTATCGGTCACTAGTATCGATCACTCAAGATCGACACAATCATGCCGGATGTATTTCGGTCAAGTGTGTCGACCACTGATGACCGATACAAATCCCAGGAAGCACGTCAGTCTCCTGTATCGATCACTCATGACCGAAAATGCAAATTTCGGTCAGTAATATCGGTCATAAGTGACCGAAACTCCATCCGAGGTAAGTGTATCAACTTCCAAAAATTTTTCCCTCCTTTGGTTTGGCGCCAAGGGAGTTTAAATTTTTAATTGGGATTTCTTCTGACCTCTTTCTTGGCTTCTGAACACCTTTTGTTTTTGTCCCCCACACTTTTGATTCCTTATGTTCCCTCACCAACCTTTGATTCCTTTGGTTTCTCCTCCTTTCTCTATATATAAGCAACAACTCTCTTCACTTCTCTTCACACTTAAACTCACTCATCTTCTCACTTAAAGCTCGAAATCACTATTTCTTCTTCTCTTTTATTGCATTCTTTAAGTGTTCAGAAGTCCACTAAAGGTTTGCTTCCTAAACTATCTCTCTTTGCTCTTACTCTTTGGTTATGTTAAAAATCGCTTAGTAAGAAGTTTACAAGAGCAAGTAGAGTTTAGTTTTAAATGTTGTGCTATGATTTTGCATTTTGGATTTTTGTTGAAATATCAAGCTAGACTGTTAAAATTATACTTAATTGTCTATTCATCTCATAGCTTATTTAATTTCATCCATTTTGCAAAATCACCATCTCTTTGCCTAGGAACCGCTTTGCTAGGATGTCATGCATAACTGCTTATCTTCTGTTCATCCTAGCTTATTTTAATCTCTTTTTGCTTTGAAGAAGTTTAAGCTTGTTGATTAGGACTTGTTAGACTTCTCGTAGCTCAAGGAGCTTTTTATTTAAAAGCTTTCAACTATTTGGTTCTTCAACTTTTGTTCTTTCACTTACATTGTTTTCAAGCTTTGCTTTTGAAGGTACAATGGGAAGAACAAAAGTAGCTGCTGGGAAAATTGGAAAAGCACCTCAAGAAGCAACCACATCACCACCAGCAAGGCAAGAAAAAGGAAAGGGAAAAGCTGATGAGCAATCCTCCAAAGCCGCTGGGAAGAGACCGGTTGGGAATGAGGGAGAAGATCAACAAAACAAGGGTAGTGCTGCTAAAGAACTCATGAAGGCTTTCAACCAGTGCACTTTCAAGCCAACAAGATATCCATGCACTTCCACAATGAAGGCGCTTGAACTCTATACTGACTGCAAAGCAACGTTTGAGCGCATGGGACTTGGAGCTTTCATGGAGATGCCACTCCCATCTTACCAACAGCTCACTTACCAATTCCTCTCCACACTCAAAGTGGTTTGGTATGAAGACAGTGAGCTCCCTAATGGTGATGGATGGATCTCTTTTAGGATTGGCAAGGAAGAGTTCTCCTCAACATTCACAGAGATCGCCAAGGATCTAGAGCTGAAGTCCCACCACATCAAGCTGAGCAGGTTCGAAATCTCAAGTAGGCAGCACACCAGGCTGTGGGGTATCATTGGGGTTGGGAAATACACTCCTGGAAGATCAAGGAACCAGCACCTAAGGCATCCAGCCGTGAGATATGTCCACAAAGCACTTGTGAATACACTCTTTGCAAGGAAGGAGACGACATATCTCACAGGAAGGGAGACAGATCTGATATACCAAGGACTGTATGAGGTGTTGGGAAGCGATGAGTATGGGGAAACCTCTCAGAGCACCGAGAAGCAACCCCCCTGCTATGTGGCTATGTTGATGGAGCAGCTCCTATCCTACCAGAGCTGGGTTTTGAGTAAGACAAAGAAGGAGAAGAGCCCTCAAGTGCACGTTGGGGGAGTTGTGACAACAGTTCTACAAGCTAGTGGAGTAGACCTTGACAAACATGAAGGTGATGCACTTGAGCCACTATGGATTGACATTGATTACCTCAAGAGAAGCCACTACCTTGAAAGAACCATTGGTGGAAAGCATGTGTACAACTTCATCACAGGCTTTGACACACCAGCAAAAGTCCTCCTCCCTAATCCAAAGCTTACATCCTTCTTCAGAAAAGGAAACATCAGCTTCAACCCAAGCACTGAGGAGCTCTACACAGGCGGCCCTGTTCCTGGAGAAGAAGAAGAAGACTGTGATGAAGAGGAGGAGCTCACTGAAGAGATTAGAGAAGAAGAAGAAGAAGATCAAGGGAATGCTAATGCTGGCGCTGATTTTCAAGGAGGAACCCATGAAGAAGATGAGCTTGGAGAAGAGGAAGTGTTGAGCTACACCTCAAAGCAGTTCCACTTCCAACCTTATGCAGCACCCAACCAAGGAAGCTCTTTGAGAGCAGCTCATGAGCACATCAGCACACTCCAGAAGTGGTGCACGTGGCAAGATAAAGCCATCAAAGGGCTTATGAAAATGATGAAAGGGAAGTTCAAGAAGAACAAGGCTACATCAGCAAGAACTTCCCACCACAGCCACACCCATGAGCTCAACTCTCAACAAGAAGAGCAACTTCAGCCAACTGAAGAGGAGGAAGCTATATGGAACCCCCATGGAAGACATTCATTTCATACACAACCAAGTGACCAGTGGGGTACATGGGAACAACCAAGGGCTTCATCTTATGAGCCAAGAGCCCATGTTCCATCAGCTTGGGAGGCGCCAAACCCCAACTCCTCTGAAGTTCAGGAAACATGGCAATGGAGCTCACAAGGAACTTCTTCACAGGCTGAGCAACTTTGGTCAAGCTGGGTTCCACCACCTCAAGCAGCACAGAATTCCACTATTGTTTATGAAAGAAGGAAGAGGAGAGCTAGCAAGTCTCCTCAAACCTCAGGATCATCCCACCACTCCTGCCACTAAACCAAGTACCACATCCTTTCCATTGTTATATATCATTGCATCTTTTCATATTTTGTAATATATTTTGTTGCTTCTCTCTTCCATTGCCTTCATTACACAAGGGACTGTGTAATTTAAGTGTGGGGGAGAGATTTGGGGTTTGACTTTGTGTTTTGTTTTCTTAGTTTTTCTTTTTCTTTTCACTTTGAGTCTCATGCATATCATGCATACATGTACGGCATAGAAAAACACAAAAAATCGAAAATTTTTGAAAATCTTTTGCATTTTTTGCAAACCAAAAAGAAAGCATGTAGTTGCATTTCATTCCTTTAAGATTGAGTCTAGTGTTGACATATAGGTTGCATTGCATTTGCATAAGGCATTATGATGAATTTTCCTTGTAAAGTGCTTAGTGTTTAGAGATGATTTCAGTTTTCAAGTGCTTAGTTGTTTGATGCATCATATGATTGCTAGAAGTTAAGACTGAACCATGCTTAGATTGCTAGATTTGGTCTTCTCATCTCATTCTGAAAGCATTTGTTCTCTAAAAAATCAACTCTATCAACTTGAACTTTAATTTGGACTTTCAATTATCATGTCTTATGCATTGAAAAGTGAATTCATGGCTACCATATACATATTTGGATCATCTTTCTCCTTTCTACCACTCTTGTTGATCCAAATAGCTGATCCTCATACTTATGGGACAGTTACATCCTCACCCTTAACCAAAATCTCCTTTTGAGCCTAAACACTATTGTGAGAGCTGTGAGGCCTTTGCATTGCATTTTCGATTTTTTTCTTGGCAAAAAGTGTTAGGAATAAGGCTGGCAATGATTAGCTCTCTTGTAGATATCAGCTTGCATCTTGAGCTTGATTATAGGATAGGAGTTTTTGGGGTTTGAAAGGGTAGAGTTGGGTGGTTTGAGCTTAATGTTTTTTATCTTTTGAAAAGAAAAGGGAAAGATTTGAAATGGTAGATAAAAGGGAAACAGTTTAGTATTGTGGTTAAGCAAAGGGAAGAAAAGCTCTAAGTTCAAAAAGAAGAATTGGCGCCAACAACAAAGCTCAGAGAGGGTCCAAAGAAGAAAAATCAGACCAGGAGCAATCCACCAAAGGTGATGAAGGTGCCATTACAATAAAGAAGAGCAAGTCCCAACCAAGAAGAAGCAACCACACAAGCAGAATGAAGAAGGTTTCCCCAACCATGAATAAGAAGAAAGAAAAGGGTAAAGTTTAGGAAAAGGTAGACTTAGAGGGTTCACTTTTGGGTTTAGAAATGCTTAGGACTCATCTTTGGGAAGTAAGGATAGAAGAGGGCTTTGAATTGCATGCATAAGTGTGCTTTTACCTTTAACATTTTGCCTAAGATGAAGTCATTTCATTGTGTGATCCTTTATGTTTTTAACCCTGTGCTTAAATGAGATCATTCTTGTCTTATAACCTTACCCCTTTTCAACCAAATGTCTTCACTTGATTTGCATAAGCACGATTCATGTTCTGAACTTAAATTGAATGTTAAAGAGTTGATTGATTTGAGCATTTGCCTAAGTTGAGATTTGAGATTATTTTGAAACATGATGAGCATGGCTAGGTTCTTTTAAGTATAGCTGATTGTGTTTGCATCCTACAACTAGGCACTTGAGCATTAAAACCATCTCTTTACCTTTGCACTTTTGGAATCTGAATGCCCACTTTCAAACCTCACTCTCCCATTTGTTCTTACTTTCTTGAGGACAAGCAAAAGGCAAGTGTGGGGGTGTTGATATCCCTTGTATTTACACCATTTAGGGCTGCATTTAGTACATGTTTTGGTCCTCTTTTGCATATTTTCCCTTAGCTTTTGTCCCATTTTCTTCTCCTTTTAAACTTAGGTTGCATTTAGAGTATAAATTGCATTTTTCTTGCATATTGGATGTTTTTAGGTGCTTTTGGAGCTTAAAGGAGTTTGGAGGAGCTTTGGGAATGATCCAAGAGGCTAGCTGGACAAAAGGGAGCAAGAAGGATCAAAGCAGAAGATCTCTGCAGAAGTTTTCGGTCAGAGCCTACTGATTTTCGGTCTCTGGTGACCGAAATGGTGCAGTATCGATCACCAGTATCGATCTGATGTGGTCGACACAAACACACCATTCTAATTTCGGTCGTGTGTGTCGATCACTGATGACCGATACAGATAAATTTTGGTCACTGGAGGTCGACACAACTGACCGATACTGACCCAGCCCGAACCTGTTTTTAATTACACTTTTGCCATCTTTCTAGGGTTTTCTCTCTTGGGCTATAAATAGCCCATTTTTCTATATTTTCGAGAGGTCTTGTCAAAATGCTGTTATTAAGCTATTTCTTTAAGTTTGTAAGACAATTTATTTGCTTTGTTTAATACAATCAAGTATTTGCTTTAATCTTTCTTTAATCTTTCTTTTAATCATGATTAGCATCTTCTCCCTTTGTAATTTGGTGTTAAACATGATTATGAGTGGGTAGTTACCTTAGGGTTTCTAGATGTGGTAGATTAGGGGAATCTATGGTTTGATTAAGGCTTGTTATGTGCTTTTGTTTATGGGTTCCTCTCTATTAATCTGTTATTCATGCTAGATTAGTCTTGATCAAACTGGTCTAGGTTGTTAGCTTTCTCTTATGCCTACCAAGTGTTTGATGAAATGCTGAACTTGTTTAATAGAGGATTTGCTGGCCTTGGCTCAAAAGATTGACTGTTTGAGGAGCATTTTGACTTGAATAGAGTTGATTAGTCTTGCTTGCTTGATGTTTTAGCACTAATGAGAGTTCTTGTTAAGATGTTTAGCAAAGGGTTATTTGCCAAGAGATTGGATCTAACTAGCTTAGTTGTGAACTCTATGTCTAGGAACCACCATTGCTTGCTTACCTCCTTGATCAATGTAGTTTGAAACAACCTTAATCGATGTCTGAAATTCCCCAAAGTCAATAACCACATCTAGGAACTTGTCTTTCCCTAATTTGAATTTCGAATTTGCTCTGTTTTGCTCTGTTTCACTCTGTTTTTCTTGCTTAGAATTGCTTAGTTTGCTTTTGCTTTCACTTTGTTGCTGCTTGTTTCACTTAGGTTGTTAGAACTGTTGCTAAGGCAACAAAGCCCCTTCCTGGCTTGCTTGACTTAGAGATTCCACTCTCAACTCTTCTGTCTTTCAACTCTTCCCATTTGGATTGATACAACCCTATGCTATACTGCAACTGACTAGTACAAGCTAGGGCAATTGTCCTACAAGGGGTAAAAATCTTGTATCACGCTCTCAGGCACGGTTCTCTAGAAAATCTTTACCCGCTGATTTTTGCTCGGGTTCCTGCCTCTACCGCCTACCTCAACCACTTTTTCTTTCCAAAAAAGGAAAGTTTACTCCGGTAATCCACGTATGGTCTTGGCATTACCAAGGTTCAGCCCTCGGCTATCATGTCGGAGGATTCACTCTTTCACCACCGGTAAGTTTCACTGCTCCCCCAAGCTCACCCTAGATAATCAACGGCAAGTTCCCGGAAGGCAGGTTTGGTTTATAAAGTCCCACAACTTTCCCAAAGGCTCATACGTTGCAAACTAGTCATAACCAACACATGATCTGCCTTCTGATTATCCCAGTCTCCCACAAACCATCTTCCCTGGACGACGGACACTTACTTGAGATCTTTACTTCAACCCCGGTGCAAGCTTCTTAAGCTTGAGCTAATCCAGATCTTAACCACCTCGAGACCCGAGCCAGCGTACCTCTAGGGCAACGGTTCCTGTTTCCTCAACTATCTGCTTTCTGAAGATGACTCGCAGATTCACATAGGCAAAGCTGTGAATGTCTCACCCGACGAGAACCCTCCAGGGAAACGAATCAGAATCCCGGCCTTCGACAACCCCCATCTCATCCAAGACAATGCCCTCACTATGGTGGGACGTCTCACCAACCACCATGAGCAAAGAATGAGTGCGGTTATCCCCTTTTTCACGGCAAAATGGGGGATAAAAGGCCAAGCAACGGGCTCATATCTGGGTAACAACTGCTTCCAAGTAAGACTCGAAGCTGAAGAAGATTTTCAGAGAGTGATTGGAAACCGACCATAGCAATACACACGCTGGATGATCATAGTCCAACAGTGGGAGCCAATCATCTTGCCTACTTTTCCATCACAGATCCCCTTCTGGATTAATCTAAGAGGGCTCCCACTCCACTACTGGGACCACGCTCTACTAACCAACATCGGGGAAGCCCAGGGAAACTATGAAACCCAAGACCTCTCAAAAACTGCAGCAAAGATTCAGATCTCCGTCGATGGCCTTCAACCACTGATCCTCGAAACGATTGTTGAATTTTCGCACGGAGAGGAGACAGTGGTCTACCTTGAGTATGAGAAGCTCGAGAACTACTGCCACACATGCTTCAAGCTCACCCACGATACCAGGATATGCCCCGAAAGAAGCCAAAATACCCTCTCCGGTACTCTTGGAACAAGGTCCGAAACGCGTTACGGGGATAATGATTTATACAAAAGAAGGGACAGGTATGGCAAACCCTTTGGATAAAGACCTTCCCAAAGACGACCCCTAGACACGAAAAATCTTCCTCAACAACCCCTCCCTGAGAGAAACCAGGACAGCAGAGACTGGGATGAGAACATAAGTAAAAGAGAGCCAATAGATATGGGAGTTCGGGATATAACTCATGAAAGAGAAACTCAACACACCTATGACATAAGGAGATCTGAAAGAGGAAGATCGTATAGAGATTTCCCGCAGAGGGAATACACTCATCGACAAAAGGATCACCGCCATGCAACATCTCTTTACTCACGACACCGTGAACAGGAGTGGAGAGCCAAACCAACAAACAACCTCCAATCCCCACAAAACATAACTCCAATGGAAACAACAAAGATCTCTACCAGAAGGAATCTGGAGCAAAACTTCGAAGCAGAAGCTAACATCACCTCAAACGATGCCATCAACACACCATACAATTTACAATTTTTATCAACAAGAAATGCTCTCAAGAAATACTCTCAAGAAAGTCATCATACGAATTCCAAACTCAATTACAATTTGTATCAACAAGAAAAGATGAGTGGACAGAAGCAAAGATTGTGTGTGTACACCTTAGTAGTGTTAATACTGATCCTATCAATTTCTCAATATGTGAAAGGTAATAAAGAACTTGCGCTTGCTCCAATGTCCGAGAATGGGCTTCTACCAAATCAGTGTCTAGTGTGACAAAGATACTGCAAATTCCTAATTGTGTAGATGCAGTGAAACATTTCAAGCTCAGAATTATCACAAGAGATTGCTGCTTCGTTCTACTCGGTGTTACACAAGATTGTTTTGGGATTTGTTTTTATCGTGTGATGATTAAAGTTTCATGTTAAGTATTAGGCATAAGCAGTTAATCACAGTTTCAATAATCATATATTTTTAGCAACAATAATATTTTATCAATTTCATTATTATAATGATTATGATTTGTAAACTTTTTTACTACTTGATAATGAAATAAACACAAAAATAGGTTTTTTTACCATCGTTTTGGCCATTTATTGTTTATTTATTATGTTTATATGCTTAAAATTACAAACAATTTAATGGCGCTTTTTTATTTTTTAAAAATTAAAAAGAATGTAGCTTATCTTATCTCTCTGAAATTGTTTTGATCATTTATAAAATATGTGGAAAATAATTTTACAATCTATATAAGAATTTACATCTTCAGCGATTGATCTAATTTCTGTTTTCACTTCTGAATCATCAAGATATTCTACTTGATATTTAATGATACAGCTTTGACAATACAATCTCCGAATCCATGTTGTATTCCAGCTAAATCTAAATTTTGGTTGACAAATATTTTTCTTTTAGTTTGTATCATAATTTTAGGTTTCTGATATTTATCTTTTTCGGCTGAGTTATCTGTGAATTTTGAATATAACATACTTTAATATATTTTTCATAACGCTCTTAAACATTGATAGCCATAATTTTTCATATCAAACACATTTGAAGAACATAACTTTAAGATCAACTAATTCAGTTTGTAGCCCAAAATTATCTGTCAATACTGCATATAAAGATGAGTATTTGGTTAGTCATAAGATGGTATATTTTTGTAAATGACAATTAATTTTGTTTTTTATATGAGTTGTTTTCATCTATAAAGTATACATAAATACAATTAATTGTCAACAAAATATTTATTACAAATATTTAAAGGTAAACTATAGTTGTTTTAGTTTATAAAAGTTGGTAAATAATGAAATCATGATTCACGTTTAGGGGAAATAGGCTTAGTCATGTTTGATTTGCTTTTATTTCTTATTCGACCTAGGTAGAATCCCAAGATTTCTCCGAAGAATACAATGCCTCATTTAACTGTTTCAATTACATCTTCACTTTCCACCCTTCTAGATTTCATTTTGCTTACCTTGTACTACATCAAACGTTGTGCATAATTTTTTTGGTTTATAATTTAAAGTTTGAAACACAGAATATAAAAACCTATGAATTGGAAACCTGTCTTGATTCTTATAGATATACTTAGATTCTTTATTGTATGGTGTTTTTTTTTAAATTGCACCTCATACCTTGGTAATTCATTTTTATATTTATGTTAATATATTGTTTAATTCATATACCTTCTTCATATGTTTGATATATAATTTTGAATATTTAATAAAAATAAAGTAACTCTAACCACATACTTATTAGAAATTAAAGAATATACCTTTTAGACTTTCGGTGTTTTATAAATTGAAAAAGCGATTTTACGAAAAAAGTGAATATATATGATCACGAAAAATATAAATGGATTTTTTTGCAATATGTGTATTCATACTATATGTAACTGATTCTATATGTGAATTTTTTAATTCAAAAAGGTAAGAAATTATAACAATATTAATACAAACATTTACAAAATCAACATAAATTAAGTACACTACATACCAACTACTAAAATGCATGATTTATAAATACTATTTAGAAAGTCATCATTGTAATCCCAACCTCATATACAACTTGTATCAATAAGAAAAAATGAGTGGACAGAAGCAAAGATTGTGTGTTGACATCTTAATAGTGCTAATAGTGATTCTATCAAATTTTCAATATGCGAAAGGTAATAAAAGATGTGCTTGCTCCAATGTCCGAGAAAGGGCTTCTACCAAATCCAGGATCTTGTGTGACAAAGACAATGTAAATTTCTATTTGTGTAGATGCAGTGAAACATTTCAAGCTCAGAAATATCACAAGAGATTGCTGCTCCATTCTACTCGGTTTTACACAAGATTGATTTGGGATTTTGTTTCCTATGGGTTTTGTGTATCGTGTTATGATTAAGATTTCATGTAAAATAATTGGCATAGGCAATTAATCACATTTTCATTAATCATTATTACATTTTTGTAACACCAATAATTTGTTTTATCAATTTAATTATAATTAAGATTATGATTTATAAAAAATTAGCTATATGATTATGAAATAAACACAAAAATGGAATTTTTTTACCATTGTTTTGGTCATTTATTCATTATTTATTTTGTGTATATGTTTAAAATTACAAGCAAATTAACGGTGCTTTTTATTATTTGAAAGTTTAAAATGAAACTTTTTGTATCTTATGAATTTTATATCATCTATATGATATATGGAAAATGATTTCACAATCTATACAAAAATATACTTCTTCAGCGATTGATCCATTCTGTTTTCACTTCTGAATCATCATGATATTATACTCCATGTTGAATTATACTACTTTAACCATTCAATAATCATATTCATATTGCATTCCAGTGAAATTCAAATTTTTTTTTTCTAATACTTTTTTTTTAGTTTGTATCATAATTTTTGCTCCCTGATGATGCTCTTTTTCGGATGAATAATCTGTGAATTTGGAATATAATATATTTTATGTGCTTGGAAAGCCAAAACAAAAAGAATATATATATTTTTTAATGCTCTTTAGCATTAATATCGATAATTTCTAACTTGTTCATTTGTGTATCTTTCCTAATTATTGATTCACATCAAACACATTAGAAGAACATAATTTTAAGATCAACTAGTTCAGTTTGAAGCCCAAAAATATCTCTCAATAATAAATATAAATCATAATATTTGGTTACAAGATAAGATGGTATACTTTTGTAAATGGCAATCAATTTTGTCTTTTGTATGAGTTGTTTTCATCTATAAAGTATAAATAAATACAAATAATTATCAATAAATCATTCATAATAGAGATTTAAAGGTAAACTATAGTCATTTTAGTTTACCAAAGTAGGTAAATCATAAAATCATTATTCAAATTTAGGGAAAGGAGGCCTAGTTATGTTTGCTTTGATTTTAATTCTTGTTCAATCTAGTTAGAACCCTGAAGATTTCCCTGAAGATTCCAATACCTTATTGAACTGTTTCAGTTACATCTTCATGTTCCACTCTTCTTCGTTTTCCTTAGCTTGTACTACAACGAACATTGTGCATGAACTTGTTGGTACTTAGGATAATAATTAAAAGTTTGAAACACAGAATATAAAAACCTGTTAATCGGAAACTCGTTTTGATTCTTATAGATATACATAAATTCTTTACTGTATAATGTTTTTAAAAAGAATTGCACTTCATACCTTGGTAAATCTTTTTTTATGTTTATGTTACTATTTGATTCGTATACTTTCTTTATATGTTTGATATATAATATTGAATATTTAATAAAAATAAAGTAACAATAACCACATATTTATTGCAAAATAAAAATGTACCTTTTAGACTTTTTGGTGTTTTATAAATTAAAAATGTGATTTTATGAAAAAACAACAAATATAATCACGAAAATCTAAATGGATTTATTTGCGATATGCGTATTCATACTTTATGTAACTGATGCCATATATGGCAAGTGACACCCGTGGAGATGATATAAACATTCACCTCCAAGACCCTCCAGCTGACTAAGGGGGAGAAAAAGTCAGCTTAGTGACTTTAAACAAGCACTCTTGGGAGGTATTCCCATGTTATCCATGTATATATTATTGTTTTCTAATGTTTTTAAAGTTTGTTTTAGTGTTTAGGGATGTTCTTAAGCACCAGGTTCGAGCTAAGGGAAGAGATGATGGGTTTTGAAGAAGGGGAAAACCGTAGAGACGTCATATCATGCTGAATATCAGCCTAACCCAAACCGATGCAGGTCATACCTACATATCGGGATGACTTACCCGATATTGGACAGCCAGTTGCGGTATCAACCTGTGTATCGGAGAGGAGATGGCTGGTGCGGAGATTTATAGGTATGTATCGACATGTGTATTGGGTAGAGAAATGGCTGATATAGAAGAAACCCATGCATATCGAGCTACATCTCGGGCTAGGCAACCCGGTACAGGCAACAACAAGTCATATCGGGCTAAGTATTGGGCTGGCCAGCCCGATACACTCAGCACAAAGGGATATTGGTCTTTATCTCGGGCCAGTCACCTCGGTATCGACCAACAATGGCGTATACCAACCTGTATATCAGCCATGTACCCCGATATCAGCAACAAAACCAGTGTAAGTCCTCTTAACTCCTCCTCCTTCACTCCTTATGCACTGCCCTTCTCCATTGCACTTTTCCTAGTTGTTTAACCCTTCTCTATAACTTCTATTACACAGGGGACTGTGTAATTTAAGTGTGGGGGAGGGTGTTTCATTTGACATTGTGTTTTGTTTTCTTATACATTCAAACATTTCATTGAGAAAATTAGAAAATTTTCAAATTTTTGGAAATAAAAAAGATTCATTTAGGTGCATCTACATAATTAAGATCGAGTCTAGATGCATTTCATGTACTTTTGCACACACACACATATGCATTGGGAGTAATTATAAACACTTGTTAAGATATCCATGTTTGGAATGTTTTCAATGCCTTGCTTGTTAGTTGTTTGATGCATTGTAGTAAGTTTGAAGTTAAGGCTGCACCATGCTTTGATTTCTTTCATTGTTATTCATGTCTTAAGTCGAAGCTTGCTGTGAATTGAAATTAACTCTAATAAGTAGAACCATAATATTGACTTATAAATTATCATGTTCACGCATTGAAAAGTGATTCTATAACACCCAGATCGTCCCTACCGATGAGCACAAACACGTCCTCTCTCGGGCCCGTGGGCCCCACTCCTGTCCCACGACCGGTGCATTATTTTTCTCGAAGGTCCGACCGACTTATTTACTGACCCTGCAATCACCGCGTGACCTTTCCCCGTGTTTTAGCCTCACTCACACGGTTTCGGGAATCACTTCCCGAAAGGTCACCCATCCTAGTCCTGCACCAGCTCAAGCAGACTTAACTCTGGAGTTCTCTCAGGCCCACTAACCGAAAACATAAGTGCACTTTGGTGACATAGGTAGCCAAATCAATCCCTTTAAACTTATTCAAATGGGACAGACCCAAGTCGTTACAGTTTCCATGGATACCTCATACATATTTGGACTTTCTTCTTGCTTCTTACCACTCTTTATAGTCTAAATAGCTTATCCCAACCTAAACTAAGCCTTATTTGAAACCTAAATACTTTCCTGTGTGCTTGTGAGGCCTATTTTCAAAAATTGTGAATCATCTAGACAAAAAGTGTTGAGCTTAGGCTGACAAGGAGAACTTCCATGTAGACACTAGCTTGTATTTGAGGCTAGTATTAGGCTAAGCTTGTTGGTGGGTATACTAGGATGAGTTATTGTGCTTGAAAGTTCTGTCTTTGGGAAGAAGAATAAAGAAGAAAAGGGTGATACATGGAGTTTGATTTAGGAGTATACAGTAAGATGGTGGCAACAAGAATGCTCTAAAACAGAATAAAAAGGTGATCTATAGCAAAACAACAAGGTCGTACAACAAGAAGAAAATCAGTCCAGCAAGCATCCAAAGAAGATGAAACAAGGAGAAACCAAAACAACAAAGGAGATCCATGGAAAAGACATTCAACAAAGAAGAAGAAGAATCCCCCAAGATCAACAAAGGAGGTGAAGGAAGTGTGAAGGTTATGAAGGCATCAGAAGCCTTGGGAATGGATACCTTAGGAGGCCAGTCTTTGGGTTTATACTATGATAGAAGTTGACGGAATTTGGACAGATAGAAGTCATCCTTGTATGCAGGAATTAATTTTTACTCTTAGCATTTTTCCATAGATTGATTCTTTTCCATTGAGTGATCTCTTGAAACGCTTAGCCCTTCACATTGAGATCATATTTGTCTCAAATCCATGTCACCTAGACAAATGGTTTCATTTTATTTGCATGATCATGATTTACTTGGTGGCACTTAATGAATTTTAAAGAGTTGGATGATATGAATGTTTGTGTAGGCTAATCTTGAGTTCATTGTCTGTTTGTGATAAGCATGGCTAAAGTTTTTAAAGTAGAACAAGCTCTTTGCATATCAGAACTTGTAACTTGGGCATTGACTTCACTTTTCCCATTGGTATCTTTAGTTTTGAACTCCCGCTTTCAGCCTTCTTTCTCTCATTTGTCCTTGATTGCTTGAGGACAAGCAAAAGGCATGTGTAGAGAAGTTGATATAGACTATAATTACACCATTATATGCATACATTTAGCATTAGTTTTAGTGTTTAAGCATGTTTTCTTACTTGTTCTTGTCCCATTTGCATTAATTTAGGACTTAGAATAGTTTTAGGTGTTGCATTGCATTTTTTGTTGCACTTGGAGTTATGGCAGGTGATAAGAAGTGATTAGAGACCATGTGGAGCACTAGGAGTGAAGCCAAGGGAAGAACAAGGGTGAAAGAACCAATATCGGGCAAACCTACCCGATATGGTGTGTACTGGGCTGCATCTCGGCCAAGGGAGGCCGATACAAAGGCCAGCAGCTGTACCGACTGCACATCGGGAGCTTTTGATCGATACAGCTGAGACAGGACATTCATACCGACCTACGTACCGGGGAGGAAAAGCTGATCAACCTTAACTAAAGGTGATTGTACCGTCCTAAATACCGGGATGGCCAAGCCGATACGAGCATCTGTCAGTTTGTACCGACCAAAGTATCAGGATGATTAGCTCGATACAATCTCTCCAGGACGTTCGTACCGGCCTAGATATCGACCACCTTTGCCCGATACAACCTTCATGCATGCGTATCGGCCTGGATACCGGCCAAACAAGCCGACACTCCCTGCCTCTGAACCAAGCATTTTTCGGTTTACTCATGGCTTACTAAAGGTTTTCCTGAAATACTATAAATATGTTAAGATCAATTTTTGAAATCTATCTTTTATCATTTAGACAATAGGTTTCTCTATAGTTTTCTTCTTTGTAATCCTTAATTTCTGTATTGAATCTTTTTTATTTAATCTAAGTTTTTGTTTGTCTTCTTTCAAAGCCTTACTATACTCCTTGTAATTCCCATTCCTCCTTGCATATTCTTGTGTTTTTTTGTGTCCTTCTCTTGAAATTTTATTACACAAGAAACTGTGTAATTTAAGTTTACGAGATGGTTTGGATCATTTAACTTTGTGCTTTTTGATTTTGATTTTTTCTTTTGCATTTTTGAGTCTCACCCATTCATATAAAGCATAGAAAATTAAAAAACAAATTGAATTTTTTAAAAATTTGAAACCCAAAAACAGAGCATATAGTTGCATTTCATAATAAGATTGATTATAGTTGCATAACATATATGATTCATTAGCATTGCATAGGGTGTAATAATAGAATTTCCTTGTAAATTGCCATTTGAAGTGATGAGATCAATGCCTTGTTAATGGTTCTTTAATGCATTTTAAATAAATTCTTGTTAATGTAGAACCACACTTGGACTATATCGTTTGTTATTTAATTATTAGCTGAAGCACACTTGATTTGATTTTTTTCCTTAATTATATTTAAACCGTAAATTTTGATTTATAATTATCATGCTTGTGTTTTAAATTTAAACTCATGGATACATATACATACTTGAGAGTTATCTTTTCTCTTTTACCACTTTTTTTTAAACCCAAGTAGCTAGTTCTATCCTAAGCTAGACTTTCTTTGAAATCTAAACACTATTCCGGGAGAATGAAAAGCCTTTTTCAAATATTGAGTCATCTAGGCAAAAAATATTGGGTTAAGGTCGAAAAGGGAGCTTTCATATATAGACACTAGCGTCGCATCAAGCTAATAATAGGCTATGATGAGGATGGATAGTTTAGGGTGGTTACTTGTGATTAATATTTTATCCTTGGAAAGAGAAAGAAAAAAAAGAGTGAGGTGTAAGGAGTTTGAATGGAGAGTGAATTTGATGAGTGGTGGCAACAAATATGGCCCTAGAGCACAAGGAAGAATGGTGATCACAAAAACAATAAGAAGGCCAACAAAAAGGAGAAAATCTGCCCAGCAAACATCCAAAAGATGAAACATATGAGGCGCCAAAAATCAACAAAGAAAAGCTACGGGAGAAAGTCAAATGCCATTCTACACAAGGAAGAAGAAGAACTCCCAAGTTGATTTTATCTCTTTTAATGGCATTTTGGATTTGAACGCCCATTTTCAAACTTCACTCTCTTGTTTGTCTTTGTTTGCTTGAGGACAAGCAGAAAGACAAGTTTGAGAATGTTGATGTCTCATATTTTACATCTTTTTAACATGCATTTAGTATTTGTTTTGGTTTCTTTTATGAATTCATTCACTAGTTTTTGTCACATTTTTATTCATATTAGTTTTAGGATAGACATTGTATATTTTACATCTTTGGAGTGCTTGGTAAGTACTTTTGGAGCTTGTGTAGGTTCTATGGAGTTTGGGAGAAAAACCAATGAGAAGCCAAGGCACGAAAGAGCAAAATATAAGAATTCTCAAGCCACACCGACCAGCCATAATGGTCTTATTCCAATGTGAAGCAAGACGTCTGCAACCACATCGATCAAATGCAACGGACTGGACAACCCGTTGTGGAAAGATTTGCTCGACCGAAGGCTCTCCATCTCGATTAAGCTTCTGACGTCTTCTTGAGATTTATAGAGGATTGAGTTAGATTTCGTCTGGTGGAAGTGTCAAGTCATTACAATTAGCGGTTCAGAAGTTACGGCGAATACAGTGAGCAATATCTAGTCAGCCCGAAGTGCAAAGCTAGTGGATAACTGACAAGTACAGTTTGTCCCGGATGTGAAGAAGAAAGAGATTGTGCAAGATAAAGATAATGTGCAAAGCTAGTAGTTTAGTTTAACTTTGTCTTCTGATCTTCGATTTAACACCCTGGTAGTTTAATTTTCATTATCTTGCATTTAATATCATCTAATCATGTTTAACTCTAACCAAATAGGATTAAACATGATTACTGAGCAGTTTACCTTAGATTTAGGGTTCCAAGTAAGGAAACTTGTGATTACGATGTGATTAAGGGGTGATCAGGCTTGATCAGTTGTTCTCTGTTGTTTCCTTCTCTTGCAAAGTGATTATTGTTCATAAAGCTTCTCCCTTTTGATTGAATATGGTATTGTTGATGCACATGATTTACTTAATGGCTTTATATCTCCTTTCTATGCATGATTTTCTTAATTGGTTTGATAGTCTAGATTGGTCTATGTTTCCTCTGTTCAGTGACACCATTGTGATAGTTCACCTTGCTAGATGATTCGCTTAGGGGTTGATATTGCATGTTATGAGATTCTTGCTTGATGGTTAGATATTATGCATTAGAAGAACATGCCTTTGCTTGAGTCCTGTCCATTGCTAGAAATTGTTAGGATTCGCAACTGCGAGCTTACTTCAATGTTCTTGATTGGTGATTAGCTACTTAGGTCCATATATGGATAAAAAAAATGATAGGAGGATCTGAAGTCTTGCTTGAGTGAGAGATGTTTACTTGACTAGTTCATATTTTAGGCTCTATGGTTCTGTTCTTTATGCTCATGATTAGAGAATACACCATCAAAAATGGGTTTGACACTCTAGTCTTGTTGAATTGGGTTTGCCTATTAACCACTAGGAAGATCATTCATTAGATACCTTGTCTAGGATTGCATCATTGAGAATTTTTTGCTTGTTTGATGCTTGATGATTATCTTTGCTAGAAATCCCCTTAGCCACTCTCAAAAACCACTTGACCATTATTGCTTAGAACCTTGAGTCTTGCTTTCCTTTAATTGTCTTAAAACTGCATTGCTTAATTTCTTTTGCTTGCTTAATTTCAGTAATCATTTTGTTTAGTTTCATTCTGCTTAGTCTTTGTCTACTTGCATTTCATATCTGTTTTTTCTTTATTGCATTGTTAGGTAGTTATAGTTACTCTTGCATAATCAAACCCCATATTTCCTAGCTTATAGCATTGTTTGCATCTCACATCCGCAAGTGTATTGGACACCTGATCTCTATACTACAACTGATTAGAGAGCCAGGATTATCTTGCTTACAAGGGCCTCAAAAACCCTTGTTTCAAATTGGCGCCATTGCCACTTGTGGATTCTTTGAGTTTGACATTGCTGTTAGACTAAGTTCTTTTCTTTTAACTTTCTAATTAGCTATGTTTTCATTGCTCTGTTTTTTCAGGTACTTGTATGAATTTGAGGTCTAAAGGCTCATCAAATCTGATTTCTTCTATAGACAGCATCCATAGAAGAAGGGCTATAAGAGAAAGAGTTCGGGAGTTAGAAGAACAGAGAATGGCAGAGCAAGAAGCTCAATTACCACACATTGGTGTTGGTGGACAAGCACCAATACCACATGTTGTTGCACACATTGATGAGGTTCAAGAAGCTATGAACCAAGCGGCTGGAGTTCAGGGTTTTGAGAGCACCAGTTCATGCACCAAGAGTTCAAATGCCTATATGAGCTGGTGATGAGCCTGATACAACTGCAATGGGATTAATGCTCTAGTTGTGCACCAAAATAAGTTTGAAATCAAGCTTGGGTTAATCAACATGGTGCAAGGAAACAGATTTCATGGTTTGCCCAATGAAGATCCTTTAGACCACTAGGACTAGTTCGACAAAGTGTGTGGCATGACTAAGATACAAGGCGTGTCTGAAGATGCTTTGAAGTTGCGCCTGTTTCCTTTCAGCTTAGGAGACAAAGCACATCAGTGGGAGAAAACCTTACCTCAAGGATCAATCTCCACTTGGAATGAGTGCAAAACAGCATTCCTCACAAGTTCTTTAGCTCAACAAGAACAGAAAATCTCAGGAATAGAATCAGCAGTTTTGCACAACATGGGAATGAGACATTTGCTAAAGCATGGGAGCACTTTAAGTCTTACACATTACAGTGTCCACATCATGGCTTCACCAATGAAAGCATGTTGTCTACATTGTACAGAGGCGTCACTCCTAAATACTGCATTTTCTTGGATACAGCTTTCAATGGGACCTTCATTGGCAATACTATGGTGGATGGCCTTACTTTGGTTGAGAATCTGGATTTATCTGCTGAAAACTATGGTGAAGAGTATGATAGAACATCTAGAGTTGTGGGAAGCACTGAAACTGAGAGCACAACAAAAAAAGGAGATAAAAGCTTTAAATGACAAGCTTAATAAGCTGTTGAGTGCATCATTCAAGAATGTGAGCTATGTGGATGATGCTGTTGCTGCACAAGAAGAACATAGGACAGTTATAGAAGAAGAAGCCTTCTACATGAATCAACAAGGAGAAGGTTTCAACAACTACATGAATCATCCTAACTTCTCTTATAGAAGCACCAAAGTGGCCAATGCATAAAATCAGGTTTATCCCTCACAAGGTGCTCACCAAAACCAAGGAGCCAAGCCTTTTGTTCCTTTCAAACAACAGCAAAACTTTGCTCTAAGACCACCATTTCAAAGCGGATTCCAGCAATCAAATTTCCAGGCAAGACTAGTTTTTGTTCCATCAGGTTTTGGCAATGCACAAGGCTCATATAGTACTCAAGATGTTGATATCAAGCAGATGATGCAACAGTTGCTAGAAGTTTTCTGAAGTACACAACAAGATAGACGTCATCACTTGTGATTTGAATGGAAAGCTTTATGCTTTAAGTCAAAGAGTTAAGTCTCTGGAGAGCAAAGGAGCTTCATCTTCAAAGCCTCTGAACATATTACCTGGAAAGAGTGAGGCCATGCTAAAGATTTCTGCCATTTGATTGCTGAAGAGGATAAAGAATTTGAGAATGATGAAGATGCTTCTTTGGAAGATCTTGGTATGATGATTCAAGAGATGTTACTCCATGTGGACATGGTGAAAGCTGAGTCTGGGGGGAATGTTTTCAATGTCACAATTGATGATCAAGAAGCTGTTGATATTGTGGAACAGTTCCTTCAAGGGTTAGATAGAAGCTTGGATAGAGAAGAAGAGCTTGCTTTAGAGAAAGAAAGGGCTGAAAGAGAAGCTGCTGAAAAGGAAGAGGCTGAGAAAGCTGTAGTTGCTCCAGAAGAAGAAACCAGGCCATAGCTTAGTGAAGCTGATAAGGAGCTTGTAGAAACATACCACGCCTTGATGGTCATTGCTAGAGAAAGTCCTGAAGAGTTCAAAGAGCTGTATGAACGCCAAGTGGGGACTTCTTCAAGCAGCAATGAGAAGGGTAAAGCTCCTGAGGTTCAAGCCTACAAACCACCAATTCCTTACCCCACAATGCACTTCACAAAGGCTCATATGGCACTCTACTCAAAGTTTAGAAAGGATATACAAGATGCTGGCATAAAGCTTCCTCATTGCACCACATTGCTTGAAGTGAAGGATCAAATCTGCTTTCTCAAGGAAGTCTTTGACAAGTTAGAGTTTGTGAAGCCAATACTTGAAAATGTGGGAGCTAATTTCAAAAGCGGCAAGGAGCTGAAAACCTTAACTAAGCTGCCCAATCCAGGAAAGTTTCTGATCATGTGTGAGCTTGGGATGTTAGACAATGTTGGAGCCTTGTGTGAATCAGGATCAACAGTGAATGTTATGTCGCTCCACTTAAGCCAAACCTTCGGAATCATAGACTCGAAGCCCTGCAAAGCCTCTATTACCTTTGTGGATAATACCTCAACAAGACCACTAGGGATGGTGAAGGATTTCCCTTTGAAGATTGGTAATTACTTGATACCAATAGATTTTGTAGTAATGGAGGAGACATATTCAAGAGAGGTACCACTTCTACTAGGAACGCCTTTCTTGGCTACAGCAGGTGCTCAAGTAGATGAGTTCAAGGTGTACAAGATTGTATCACCTTCTGTTGCTTTCTGTGGAACCATTGTTGAGGAAGAGAGTGAACAACAGCAACTTCCAGAGCGTGTGGAGCAAGCTATGAGGTTCACAATGAGCATGCTGATGAGAGACACTCTTCCTGATGATCCAGAAGAGAAGCTTGACACTAAGATGAAGCTTGAGGATGATTTGAAAAAAGAAGAGGCCTTGATCACCAAGGAAGTGAAACCTTTGATCACACAAAGTGTCAAGAAGAGGAGAACAAGAAAGTGAGCTTGTGATAAAAAGAAGCTGCTATCAGTTGGTACTTGGGTTTACATGAAGAAGGGAGAAGGAGCTTCTGCTCCATCAAATTCTTCCCACTAAGTCTCCAACCATCAATGTCAAGCTTAGTGACTTAAACAAGCACACTTGGGAGGTAATTCCATGACTATCCTTGTATATAATGCTTTCTTTTATTACTAATGTCTTTATTTAGTGTTTCAGAGGTCATAGAACAGGTCAAAAGCTGTGTAGGGTTGTTTAAAAAGCCAAGGAGAGAAGACTCTGTTTTTATATCGGGGTACCATATCAGGCAGAACACCTGTCATTACTGCCAGATACAGTTTATCTCGGGGAGGGGGCAGTTCGTACGTCAAGCGGATTGCACGATGGAGATTGCATCGGGTATTACATTGAGCAAATCACCTCATGTTTTGCCCGATACGAAGACCCTCAGCTGATTCGAGCACGGGACGATGGCCAGTACGAAGACCACTGACGAAGATTCCTGCTGAGTGCAAGGAGACTCACATTGATGTGTAGCATCGAGCAAAACACCAATATTCTTTGCTCGATGCATACCACAGACATGTCTTTCACCGAGTTGTTCCATATTTCCCTCGGAGGACACAATCATAACTACGAAGGACCTGCATTGGAATGTAGCATCGAGCAAAACACCTCTACCTTTGCTCGATGCAGAAGGTCCGAGCTAATACGAGCATCCGGACGATACCATGCAATGCCCATGGGACAAATCATGTGAGCCGAAGTGTCTTACATCGAGCAGAACACCTTCTGATTCTGCTCGATAAAATATGTCCGGAAGAGAAGCTGACCAGAACATTGAACCCCCGAGGCAGAGGAGCATGATCGTCGAGCCATAGGACTTGACGTCCTCGATATGGTACATACTGGGTGTCACATCAGGTGTTTCACTCGATATGACCCGTGTAAAAAAAAACTTCAAATTTTTACATGGATAAGTAAAACCCTTTTATGGACCTTGGTGGATAGTAAAAGAATCTTTCTTTTCCCCTCCTAACTAATTTTGAATTTCAAACTAATATTTTCTTGCATTTTTCATTTATTTATTTAGATTTTCCCATTTTTTCTCTTTAAAAGTGTAATCTCTTCTCTCCACACATCCATATCGACCTAAACACCTCTCTCTAGTTCCAGCAAAACCTTTTTCTCATCTCTTTCATTCTCTCTTTGCATTTTCAAATTTTCCAAAGATTAAAGGTACTTATGCTTTAATTTCTCATTTCTTTGGGTTTATTCTTTGAAAACTAGGTTGCAATGCATTAGAATGTTAGTGATAGATGTTTTACATGGCTTAGAATGTGTTTTGTCTTCTCATCACCATTGTTGCATTTCTCTTTGATGATTTACGGTTGAAGTGTTTGGTAAAAGCTTATTTTGTTCTTAATTTGGCATATTGTTTAGATTTTGGCCAAATCTAGGCATGTTATTGTTTTTCCAGCATATTCACCATTTAGATGTTTTATATTAGAGTAAAAATGTTGAATCAGGTGCATATTTATAATTTAGGGGAGAGAATATGATATTTTTTGCTGCATATGCTTGAATTTGGTAAAATCGCTATTTGTTGCTTTTTGAATTTTAATTTTTATTGTGTATATCTTGAGCTGAAAAGTTTTGCTAAATTTGCCTCTGTTTGTTGCCATTAAGTGTGACTTTTTATAGAATTTTCCTGTGCATGTTTGATTTTTGGAAAATAATTTTCTGCACAGTGCTCTAAGGGAACTATATGCTAATTTTTGCTTCAAGCCTTGCATTTTTCAGGTACTATGTCGAGCAGTAGAGGAGATGAGGAAATTTTGGACTCAAATGCACATGAAAGAGACATAGCAGAGGGTAAAAGACCTGTTGAAGAAGCAGAGCAAGCTCAAGATGCAGCACCAAAGCTTAAAGACTACATGAAGGCGATGAGGAGAGTGGACTTTGCACCAACAAGACATGCTTGCCCTGGTCTGTTGGAAGTGCTGGGAATCAAGTCTGAAGTGGATGAGCTGATAAGCAACATTGGACTTGAGAAGTTTGCTAGTCTTGGATATCCCACATACCAGCAACTCTCTTTTAAATTCCTTGCAAGCTTCAAGGTATACTTCTACAAGTATAATGAGGAGTATGATGAGGGTGAAGAAGACTATGGCAGTGGGTTTATCAAGTTCAGAGCCAACAGAGCATGGTACACTATGGGATTCACTCAGATAGAGGAGATATTTGGCTTTGATCAAGGTTCAATAGCACAAGCTATGAGCTTCAAACACAATGAGCTCAAGCATGTTTGAGAGAAGATAGCGAATGATGCATCCAAGGCTGGTCATCTCAGAAGTACAAGCATCCGCCATCCAGCTATCAGATATGTTCATAGAGTCATCACAAGCACACTCTTATACAGAAAAGATCAAAACATGGTCAAGGAAGAAGAGATGGGATTTCTAATGAATGGCTTGAAGAATATCATGATGGAGATAAGGCAAGGCAAGATACATGGAGAGCACTTAGGAGTTGGGCTTGTTACTATACTGATGAAGCAGTTTCTTGCATGCCAACAATGGGATTTCAACACCAGAGAGAAGAAGCCTAATATAGCCATTGGAGGCTTGATCACTCCCACTTTGCTTAGTGCTGGAGTTGAGCTTGGAACACCAGATGTGAGCATGATCTTCATTGATGTTCCCTACTTCAGAAAGATTGGCTACCTCTCAGGAACTGTTGAAACTGGATTTTCTTATCAGTTTGAGCTTGAAGACCAGAAGAAGAAGATCTTGTTGCCCAAGCCGCGCCTTATAAACTTTACTTCTTATGAGAATATTCGATTTATGCCAACTGGAGATGAGCTCTATGATCCTAGGTCTGATCCGCAATTGATGAGGCCAAGAAGAAAGTCAAGAACATGAGCACAATTAGAGACTCAGATGTGGAAGATGACACTGAAGAGCAGCATCAAAAACAAGAGGATCAGCATCAAGGAAGAGACGCGCTTGATTATGAAGATATGACAGCCGCCCTTATGCATTGGATCCTTATGATGTGATCTGCACTTCTGAAGCCTCAATAGCTTCTCATGAGAACATAAGGCTTCTTCAGAGATGGAATAAGTTTCAGGACAAAGCAATCAGAGGATTGCTGAAATCAGTTAGTGCAAGCAAGAAATCTGTGGATTCTCTAAAGAATAAGGTAAAGAAGCTAAAGAAGAAGTTGGGAGGATCAAAAAAGAAAGCTGATCAAGCGGTTCAAACAAAGCCACAAGGAGGAGGATCAGATGCTGATAACATGTCTGAGGATACACCAGAAGCCACAGTCCAGGAGAGACACTCTTTTCACATCAATGAGCGGCCAAGAGCACATGTAGCTGCACCAGCGAGACACTCCTCTCATGTACCATCTTCAAGGTGCAAAGGAAGAAAGAGAAGGGCTAGAAAACAAAATCCATATGAGGAAGAAGCCTCTCCCTCCCATGTCATTGAGAGTTCAGACTCTCACCACTCCTCCACCTGAAGTAAGGTACACCACACTAACTATTGTAAATACCACACAATTTTAAAATATTTATGCGATTGCTTGTTGATGTTTGTGAGCATTCTCCTCAGCATTTTTATTACACAGGCACTGTATAATTTAAGTGTGGAAGGGTAGTGTGTGATAAACTGATGTTTGAAAATTGTATTTGCATCATAGATTAGAAACCATGCATCACATTTGCATAGCATCTAAAGCATATAAAAAAACCAAATCAATTTGAATTTTTTTCGAAAATGCTTCACAAAAAGAGTTTGATTTTTATGCATTCATATAGGATTTAGACTTCATGCATTCATATAGGACTAGCTTGTTTGTTTAATTTTGGAACAATGATAGTACATCTTTGTTAATGCTAATTGTTTATGAAAATAAAGCCCTTGTTTTTAATCCTTTGGATCATTTTATGTTGAACTAGAAATAAAGCTGAACAACTTTTGGAATTTGCAATTGTGTGAGCCTTGTTTGAAACTGAAGCATGCTTTGAAATTATTTCAACATTTGTTTAAGTGGAACATAATTTGAATTTTCAATTATCATGTCTTATTCATTTGTGATTGATGTCATGTATAGTTTAAAATATTTGGGCCTTCTTATTCTTTTTTGCCACTCTTTGAAAGGTCAATTTAGATCTCCGCACCCTTAACTAAACATTCTTTCAAGTCAAGACATTAATAGTATGTGATTTGTGACGCCTCTTTTCAATTAAAAGTGTTGTGTTGGAACTACTAAAGAAGTATTTCCATTGTAGAACTAGCTTACTCTTGAGTTAGATAGGCTAGGATGTTTGGGGAATGGTTTGGGATTTATTTTGGGTTTGGTTTAGAGAGAAGCAAAGAAAAAAAGAAGTGTGACACAAGCAATGGTGGAAATGGCGGTTCTAAGTTCACAAGAAAAGATAGCTCATGTTCAAAGAAGAAAAAAAGGTGCAAGAAGTGCAAAGCAAAGAAAATCAAACAGCCAAAGGTGAAAACAGCACATCATCTCAAAATAAAAGGAGCCAAGTCAAAAAAAGGAAATCGCCACCACATGAAGATTCAAAGAAGAAGTGTCCTCCAAAGAGCTTAAAAGAGAAGAGTTTTTGGGTTTCTAAAAAGGTTTAAAGTACTATAAAGGGGTAGCATAGGCGGGTTTACATTGATTAGCTAGAGTTAGGAACATTTCTTATCGGTCTTGGGTTGATGAGAATCTTTTTTTGTATGTGTAAGTTATTCTTTGACCCTTAGTATTTTGCCAAGACACAGCCAGACTTTTCATTGAGAGGACCCTTTAAACACCAAAACCATTTTGTTAAGTGGAATCATTTTTATTTTACAAAGCCTTGTCCGTTAGCCAAATGACATATTTGCATTTACATAAGCATGATTTACGATTTGATCTTTTGTTTGATTTAATGAGCATGTGTTGGTTGATAGCATTGTGATCACAGACCTAGGGTACTTGGCCAACGTCTTCGTTTGGGTCGATGTCCTCATCATTCCCACCCTCTTCAGAAGATTTTGACCTCAAAACTGGTTCACCTGCGTCAAAAACAGAGAGGTCAGCAACATTAAACGTGTGGGAGATGTTATACTCACCTGGCAGCTCCAAACGGTAAGCGTTATCGTTGATCTTCGCGATGACTTTGAACGGCCCACCGCCTCGTGGAGATAGCTTAGAGGCTCGCTTGTGTGTGAACCACTCCGTTCTCATGTGAAGCCACATCCAATCTTCAGGCTCAAAGGTCAGTTGTTTCCTCCCCTTATCCGCTCTCTTCTTGTATTCCTCCGTTTTCTTCTCTATATTCTCCTTTCCCTTTAGGTGAAGTTTCTTGATGATTTCTCCTCGGTTTAAACCATCTAAGCTAGCTTGCTTCGTTTGTGGGATATGTATGAGATCCACTGGTGACAAAGGGTTAACTCCATAGAAAACTTCAAAAGGGGATAACTTAGAAGCGGAGTGAGTAGCACGTTTATATGCAAATTCAATGAATGGAATGCAATCTAACCAAGTTTTCATGTTTCTACCAAGTGTTGCTCTAAGTAAAGTAGATAAAGTACGGTTTACCACTTCGGTTTGGCCATACTTTTGAGGGTGGCAAGTGGTGGAAAACAACAGTTTGGTACCTAACTTCCTCCACAAGGTTCGCCAAAAATGGCTAAGGAACTTGGTGTCACGGTCTGATACAATGGTGCGGGGAATGCCATGCAAGCGTACCACCTCTTTGAAGAATAGATCAGCTATTTGTGTAGCATCGTTAGTCTTCTCACATGGGATGAAATGGGCCATCTTAGAGAACTGGTCAACAACAACAAAGATAGAATCCTTGTGTTTGATCTTGGGCAAACCTAAGCAAAAAATCCATAGAGATATCGTCCCAAGGAGCGTTAGGTATGTGTAATGGTAAATATAAACCGTGAGGGTGTAACCTGGACTTAGCCTTATGACAAGTAATGCATCGGCTACAGAACCGCTCCACGTCTCTCTTGAGATGAGGCCAATAGAAATGTTCCACCACGACGGCTAAGGTCTTGTCAACCTCGAAATGTCCCATTAACCCGCCACCGTGAGCCTCACTAAGCACTAGCTCTCTCATAGACCCTTAAGGAATGCATAGTCGCTTGTCCCCTAATAGAAAGGCCTCGTGTATGTAGAACTGTTTGAAAGCTCCCGTACCACTCTCCTTGTAAGCGTCACTTAGCTCCGGGTCAGTATCATACAACGTTTTGATGTGCTCAAACCCAAGAACCTTGGCCTCCATAGTGGATATCAAGGCATGTCTCCTGGATAAGGCTCCAGCTACTACATTCTCCTTGCCTTTCTTGTACTTGATCACATATGGAAAGGTCTCTACGAACTCCAACCATTTGGCATGTCTCCTCTTCAATGATGTTTGCCCTCGTAGATGCTTCAAAGTTTCATGATCAGTATGGATGATGAACTCCTTAGATAGTAGGTAGTGTTGCCACATCTCTAAGGCTCTAACCAACGCATACAGCTCCTTGTCATAGGTAGGATAGTTCAACGTAGCCCCACTTAGCTTCTCACTGAAAAATGCCACGGGCTTCTTGCGTTGATGTAGTACTGCTCCAATGCCAACTCCGGAAGCATCACACTCGACCTCAAACATCTTGTCAAAGTCAGGAAGGGCCAGTATTGGTGCTTGTGTAAGCCGGTCCTTAAGCATGTTGAAAGCTGCATCTTGAGCTGGTCCCCAACTGAATGGTGCATTTTTTTTATCACGGCAGTGAGTGGTGCTGCTACGGTGCTAAAATCTCGCACAAATCGTCTATAAAAGCTGGCCAGCCCGTGAAAACTTCGCACTTACCCGACGGTAGTTGGTGTTGGCCACTCTCTTATAGTCTTGATCTTTTCCTCATCCACTTGTAACCCCTGTTCACTCACTACAAAGCCTAAGAAAACGAGCTTGTTAGTACAAAAGGAGCACTTCTGGAGGTTAGCAAATAAGCCTTCCTTTCAAAGTGTTTTTAAAACAAACTCAAGATGTTTAATGTGATCAGGATAGTTCTTACTATATACTAGTATATCATCAAAATATACTACCACGAATTTACCAATGTAAGACCTTAGAACCTGGTTCATCAAACGCATGAAGGTGCTCGGTGCATTGCTCAAGCCAAATGGCATGACTAACCACTCGTATAGCCCTTACTTTGTTTTGAATGCCGTCTTCCACTCGTCTCCCTCTTGCATCCTCACTTGATGATATCCACTCTTGAGGTCTACTTTGGAGAAAATGGTGGCTCCACTCAGCTCATCAAGCATGTCATCTAGGCGTGGGATCGGGTGCCGGTACTTAATCGTGATATTGTTGATGGCACGGCAGTCCACGCACATTCGCCACGTCCTATCCTTATTGGGAACAAGTAACACAGGTACGGCACATGGGCTAAGGATGTCTCGAATGTAGCCCTTGTCCATGAGGTCTCTTACTTGCCGCTCAAGCTCCTTAGATTCCACCGGGTTCATACGGTAAGCCGGCTTGTTTGGGAGGGCAGCCCCGGGTATTAGATCAATCTGGTGCTCTATGCCGCGTAATAGGGGTAAGCCTGAGGGTATATCATTCGGGAACACGTCCTTGAACTGATCTAAGAGCACTTGTACCTCCATGGGTAGCTCTTCTCTACCCATTTCTGAACTTAAACATTCTTTATAAAACATTAGTAGCACGGTGCCTTTGGCACTCATGGTTTTATGAATAGCGTTAGTGGAAAGGAACAAGTTAGTACCACTTACCTCGACCTCTTTGTTCATATTAGTTTGTAACTCATGTACCTCGGAAGGGCTCAATGGAGCAAGGTTGAACTTTCGGTCATTGTGAGTGAACGAGTACCGGTTAGTACGACCATTGTGGAATGTAGCTTGGTCAAACTGCCACGGACGGCCAAGTAACAAATGCCCCGCTTACATTGGGACGACGTCACATAGCACTTGATCTTGGTACTTGCCTATGCTGAACGGTACAGTGACTTGCTCGGAGATTTTGAGCTCCGTTTGGTCATTCAACCACCGCAGCTTATACGGCCTCGGGTGCTTGGTCCTCTCTAGCCCTAGTTTCTCCACCATGTACCTACTCGCCACGTTAGTACATGAACCACCATCTACAATGAGCTTACATACCTTGCCCTTGACGGTACACCTCGTATGGAAGATGTTCTCGTGTTGGACCTTACCTTCGGGGTTAACCATCACACTTAGCACTCGACGTGTCACTAGCAGCTCTCCCGTGTCAAGGAACTCCAGCTCCTCGTCCTCCTCGTCTAGGCCATAGTCTTGCTCGTCTTGAGACTCATATTCGCCGCTTGGCGTGAGGATCATTACTCGTTGGTTCGGGCATTCCCGAGCCATGTGTCCCCTGCCTTGACACTTAAAGCACATTATATCCCGAGTCCTTGATTGGTTACTAGGGAACTTACCTTGATCAGCACGGTTGAATTTGGAGGGTTCAGGGGGCTTGCTTTTGAACCGTGAATCGATCTCAATCGCTTTACCCTTGTCTAGTGGCTTAGAACCGCTTGCTGTCCACGGTTGAGTGGCTCAGCTACGGCCAGTGTAAGAAGTTTTGCGCTTGATTTGCTGCTCTACTTGCACCGAGAGGTGTAGCAGCTCGTGTAATCCATTGTATTGAGCTCGTTCCATATTCTGAGCTATCCTCTCTTGAAGTCCATCTATAAACTGCACCATTAGAGCTTCCTCAGACTCCTCTAGTTCTAATGAGTTCATCAGCTTCTCAAACTCCTTGAAGTACTCCTCAACGCTCCTAGTGCCCTGTGACAACTTATGAAAACGCTTCTGTAAGTCTCTATGGTAATGTTCTGGCACATACCTTTGGCAGAGAATAAACTTCATGTTGCTCCAAGCCGAGACTGGTCCGAATCGTTGGCGTCTCTTCCCGGCTACACTCCTGTCCCACCATGCGAGGGCATTCTCCGTGAGGTTGGCAGCAGCTACGGCCACCTTCTTGCGTTCGGCATACCCATAACATTCAGAGATGTAGTCCATCCTTCGCTCCCAATCCATGTAAACCTCCGGGTTTGACTTTCTTGCAAAAGTAGGTGATATTAGCTTAATATCGTGGTTTTGTTCTCTAGCATTTACCTCACGAGCAGGGTTTCTTTGGAGGGGATCTTGTCGCCTCGGCTGTGGATGTCGTATGGGGTCATGCATGTCCTCATCTAAATCGATCATGTCATCATCAGGCTCTGCGTATGGGAGCTCTCCTCGGCTGTGCCTCCATTTGATCGATCCTAGCACCAAATTCTTGGCAAATAGTCCCTACTGTCTCGGTCATGGTCCTGAAGTCCTCCCTTAGAGCCGCAAACATTTGCATCATGGCATCTTGGGTGTTTGTCTCTCCATCCATCATCGTGTTGCTAGTTGACGTTCCTTGCAAACACTTAGCAAACGGTCACGATACCAACGAAAAGAATCAAGACTTGACACAACTATTACTTGATCAAAGAAACAATAAATGGATCAACAGACAAGACTAGCAAAGCGTGAGACACAAAGAAAACTTTTTACGGGTATTTATGAAAGATGTGTTAAGTTTCAAAACAAGAGAAAGCAATAAGCAAATCGGAACTAATATTTTTGGGATTTTCTTTTTATCAAACTTTAAAACAAAATATTAAAAAGAGTAACAAATGATTTTTATGGGTTTTTGAAATAGATGAAACAAAGAAACGCAAGCAAAACGATGAAGTAACTAAAGCTATCAACGGAATTATAAGCAAAAGGGATAGAAAAACCAAAGGTAGGAACTTTTGGCTCTGATACCAGATGATATAAGACTCTGATGAGCTTATATGAACCAGATGGGGGATGGTGAGTACAAGCTGGGGGTCGCTCTCTCTTGCACTCATATGATGGTCGTTGATGGAGATCTAACACATTGGCGGTCGCTCTCTCGTGTGGGATCGAAGTAAAAGGGATTGGCTGGCGGAACAAAGTGTACCACAGAGTTGTGATGAAACTCTGATACAACATGGCTCAACCTCAAGAGAATCCACTCTAGAAATCAAGCAAAAGTGAGAAAGCTTCTCAAAAACTTGTTGAAGAAAGTTCTGCGTTTTTATTGATCTGTCAAAAGGTAACCAAATTACACGGCTGCAAGGGGACCTTATAAATGGTCCTATCAGCTAGCCCTAGGACCAAAAGCAAAACGCAAAAACACAAAAGAAACAACACAAAGCTAAACGTACAAAGCAAAGAAACTATAAAAGGAAAGTTCACTTAATATAAAAAGAAAGAAAAATAACTAAGCCGCTACTTCTTGACTCAAGCTGGGACTCGATCGTGGGTTCTTTTGATGCTTGTTGGAACCGCTGGGACTGCATGATGTTATAAATTGCAAGTACCTTAGTGAAGTAGCCACGGTCATGGTTGGTGGTGATGATGCTAGCTTCGGGGACGGGGACGTTCTTGAGCTCTTGTTGCATCCTCGTTGTGAAGCTTGATGAGTCTTGAAGACGTTCTTGAGCTCTTGTTGCATCCTCGTTGTGAAGCTTGATGAGTCTTGAACCGTAGCTTGTTTGCTATCCTTGAATGAATCATCACGGCTCTCTTGCACCTCTTCACTTCGGCTAGATGTAACGCGGTCTTGGTGAATAAGTGGCTCCTCCAATGTGTTTGTTCCTGCATGATTAGCTTGTGATAGTGTACGTAGAAGGGGATCCGTGATGTTACCTTGGCGAGGCGAAGTGATGGTTAGGCGGTTAAACCCGTTTATGATATCGTCATGTGGTATGATATCGTCATGTGGGCTATGGTCGGTACGGCCCGTGGTACGGCCTTCCGTAATGTCATTACGGCTCGCGGTCATTACACTAGTCCGGTACCGTTCCAATTGAAAGGAGTTCTTCTGGTCTAAGTGTTTGTATGATGCTTTCCACGGCCAGATTGAACCTCCTTCTGAGCTGTTTCGTCCTTGAACGTGTCATGGGGGCCTCACGGACCTCGGGTACTTGGCCAACATCTTCGTTTGGGTCGATGTCCTCATCATAGCCGATGGAAAAACTTCAAGCACAGTTTCTTGGAGAGACTGAACCTTATCACTGCAAGAGCAAACCCATTCTCAAGATCTAAAAATGATAATCCACTATAATACCAATTCAGATGAGAAGAGGATTAGTCAAAACGAAAACTTGGTAGAAAACCGGGTGCGGCTATGGATTCTCCTCTTTAGCCTTCTCGACCGCAAGATATTTCAATCTGTTCTCAAAGTATTGCTGCAAGAGTAAACATAATAAAAATCACTTAGATTCATACATACACTTATAGCTGCATTGCATAAGATAGGAGGAGAAAATTATCGAAAGGGGTTTATATACCGTCAGATCCATATCCTCATCCGCAAGAAGAAAAGCGTTCTGAAGTGGCGTCTGTTCATCAGCAATATCTAGCAGGCGATCATTTTGAATCACGATAAGGGTATCCACGTTCTTTTGCGGCTTCTCAATTGCTTCTAGTGCCTAGAGAATACCAATCAGCATTAGAGGCATGGATCACTCAAAATTCCCAAAAACAATCGAAATCAAACCAGTAATCATCAGAGGAACAGAGGAAGCCAATTTTTATTTACCTTGTTAGAATTGTTATTTTCCATCTGATGCAGAGACGAACAACTGAACTTTGCAACATTATAGAAGAGAATCTGAAGCAATTCTCGGAGATATTAGCTTGGATATGCGGCCGAACCGAGAACCCATAATGGTTTCTCGGAGTTATCTCCAATAATCCAAATCAACCGACAATCGTGTAAAAACCGTCATGAATGATTTTCTCAGTGTTGTGCCTCCATCTTTCGCCGTTCGTTCTGGCCGCATTCATTCCCTTTCTCTCCATTCTATTGTGATTTCTTGAGCTACCTTTCTTGCGCGGCGGATCTATCGCCAGAATTCAGTACGGGGATCCATCGATTTCCAAGGCTTTCTCAGAATTTCCCTTGGATTCTGCAGTTTGATGGAGAGAAATTGATAACAATGCTTTCTCGTTACACTCGAGAGAAAGAGGGGAGAAAGAGGAGAAAAAGTTGAGAAATGAGAAAAGTTTATTATTTACTTTATCTAAAAATATTAACCAACAAAAATGGAACACGTATAGAGTTTTTAGCAATTCTAAAAACTGATTTATTTTTTTGTTTTTTTCTGTTAGAACCTTAAGTTTAGAGGTCCATTGGACTTACTCTTACCACTACATATTTGTTCTTTAAAGGAGAAAACCTGGAAATACGTTTTGTTGTTTTGTATTTAAAGTAGGGTAAGTTACTAAAGTAGAATTGACATGTTGAATTTAAACTAAAATAGATTTAAATTATCTGATTAATGTGATTTTTGTTAGAGTTTTTAATTCAGTTTTATCCTTTTTTGGACAAAAACGTAATAATAAAATTGTTATTAATAATATCGTAGGCAGTGAAAAGTCTACTAAATTATGAAAGTATATCAGTTTAATTACAGTAAACTTAAGTATATTTTATATACTTTTTAATATAAATTTAATAAACAAATGGTATAGTTGGTAAAAATCCCTAAACTTAATTGATACACTTGTTTTCTGAGAGATGGTAAATAGATTATGGAATGATAGATTTTTTATTAGATTAGTAGATTATTGATTGTAGATTTTGGTTGATAGACTCAAAATCTGAAATATTAATTTTCTGGTAGATTTATTATTAGATTTGTAAATTTATTTTAGTCTTTGTTAGTAAATTAACTATAGATTTGTAGATTTATTATTTATAGATTTATCATTGATGAATATAATGTTTAGTGTGATGAATATAATGTTTTGCTATTAATAACGATAGAGTTATTGATGGAGAATTGTTCTTAGGTTTCTTAGAGAAATGATTGTAGATCTATATGTAATGTTGGTAAATTTGTTAAACATCGATATATTTATTAACAATAGTGTTAGATTTATACAGTCTTTTAGTTAGAATCGGTTTTGCCCCAATGAATAGGGAACCTGTCGTTAGAGGGCTCCTTATCAACAGAGCGCCTACATACATGCTCCCCAATAGATAGAGGCATGGCGGGTACTTGAGTCCTTGGCTAGAGACTCCATTGAAACAATTTCTAAGCGGCAGATCTAGTCAAAGAGGCTTGCAAAGCCAATTGGAGAAGAGCCTGAAAATGTATAAAAGGAGGAGAAGGGCTCACGATACGAAGTTTTCATTTAGGAAACTTTCATCGATGAGCCTTTTTTTGAGGGTGCGAGAATGGGTTTTGAGCAGCATTTCTATCGGAGTGATATGTGTTCCTTCAAAAATCGGACGGAAGTGAAAGGTCTTTTTGGAAGATTCCTTTCATTCTTCCACATCTAGGTGTCGGTGCATCGCCACCTTGCAGTGTGGCCTGTGAGCCGTTTTTTCACCTCGCCGACTTGGAATAAGTTTTTCTTTTATCCCATTCCTTTATTTGTCTTAGAGTTTTGGTCATTGTTCTCCCTTCTTCCAAAACATCTAAAGATACATCACATCTTTTGATGAGCGCACCTCATTTGAGTTGTACCGGATAGTCGGTGGGATGGGGGCATATTGCAACAAAGACATCTTCTGAAGCCCTACCAAGTATGAGAATTCTAGATCAATGATTCTTTTGTCTCAACTTTTTTTCGCATGTATTTTGTTTTGAAAGATATAGATAATTTTTTGTTTTTGAAGATTGAATTAGACCAAAATGATTGTATATGCCGACAACTCTTTTCTTTATCTGAATTGTTTTAAAATATATTTGACTTTGCAAATTGCCTACGTACACGTCTTAGGATCAAGTCACAATTTTCTTCCTTTTTGTTTATGAGAACTTGTTTATCAATTCATCCTCTTTCACCATTTATGGCTCAATAGATGGACCTAAGATCCATGAGTTAGAGTTGCCTTCTTAGTCTTGATCTTTAACTAGCGATCGAATTTGCTTGGACTCTTTTAGGACTCTGACTCGGTGAGGAACTGGGAATTTGCTGCACTGGTGATAAGTTGAGGGTATTATAATCCTTGAGTTGATCCACTGTGTCCCCATAATCGTGTTGTAAGGAGTTTTGGTGGTGACTATACAGAATTCTACATTTTTCATGAATCTGTCTGCTGAGATTGGTAGTTCGATTGTTCCAAGCAAAGTCGAAGTGTTGCTATTGAAACTGGTAAAAGTTCATATCACACATTGAATGTGTTTTTTGCCGATTTCCATTTTCTTAAAAATACAAGAAAAATGATATCCAGAGAACTACTTATATCAATTAGTACAAGTGAAACTTCACAATTCATTACAATATCGAGACTTACCATAAAGATGCTATCTTACAAATTGATGACACTGATTCGGTCATCTTTGAAGAAAATTAACTCCACTTTCGGAAATTTTATCTCTATGTTCGTATATTCCGCGTCCGCATGTCGTTGGTGTCTATTGATTGATCTTGTCGAGTGTTTATTGATACAAGGTTTTTACCCCTTGTAGGACAATTGCCCTAGCTTGTACTAGTCAGTTGCAGTATAGCATAGGATTGTATCAATCCAAATGGGAAGAGTTGAAAGACAGAAGAGTTGAGAGTGGAATCTCTAAGTCAAGCAAACCAGGAAAGGGGTTTTGTTGCCTAAGCAACAGTTCTAACAACCTAAGTGAAACAAGCAGCAACAAGGTGAAAGCAAAAGCAAACTAAGTAATTCTAAGCAAGAAAAACAGAGTGAAACAGAGCAAAACAGAGCAAATTCAAAATTCAAATTAGGGAAAGACAAGTTCCTAGATGTGGTTATTGACTTTGGAGAATTTCAGACATTGATTAAGGTTGTTTCAGACTACATTGATCAAGCAAGTAAGCAAGCAATGGTGGTTCCTAGACATAGAGTTCACAACTAAGCTAGTTAGATCCAATCTCTTGGCAAATAACCCTTTGCTAAACATCTTAACAAGAACTAACTCTCATTAGTGCTAAAACATCAAGCAAGCAAGACTAATCAACTCTATTCAAGTCAAAATGCTCCACAAACAGTCAATCTCTTGAGCCAAGGCCAGCAAATCCTCTATTAAACAGGTTCAGCATTTCATCAAACATTTGGTGGGCATAAGAGAAAGCTAACAACCTAGACCAGTTTGATCAAGACTAATCTAGCATGAATAACAGATTAATAGAGAGGAACCCATAAACAGAAGCACATAACAAGCCTTAATCAAGCCATAGATTCCCCTAATCTACCACATCTAGAAACCCTAAGGTAACTACTCACTCATAATCATGTTTATCACTAAATCACAAAGGGAGAAGATGCTAATCATGATTAAAAGAAAGATTAAAGAAAGATTAAAGCAAATACTTGATTGTATTAAACAAAGCAAAGAAATTGTCTTACAGACTTAAAGAAATAGCTTAAGAACAGTATTTTGACAAGACCCCTCGAAAATATAGAAAAATGGGCTATTTATAGCCTAAGGGAGAAAACCCTAGAAAGGTGGCAAAAGTGTAATTAAAAACAGGTTCGGGCTGGGTCAGTATCGGTCAGTTGTGTCGACCTCCAGTGACCGAAATTTATCTGTATCGGTCATCAGTGATCGACACACACGACCAAAATTAGAACGGTGTGTTTGTGTCGATCACATCAGACCGATACTGGTGATCGATACTGCACCATTTCAGTCACCAAAGACCGAAAATCACCAAGCTCTGACCGAAAACTTCTGCAGAGATCTTCTGCTTTGATCCTTCTTGCTCCCTTTTGTCCAGCTAGCCTCCTGGATCATTCCCAAAGCTCCTCCAAGCTCCTTTAAGCTCCAAAAGCACCTAAAAACATCCAATATGCAAGAAAAATGCAATCTATATTCTAAATGCAACCTAAGTCTAAAAGGAGAAGAAAATGGGACAAAAGCTAAGGGAAAATATGCAAAAGAGGACCAAAACATGTACTAAATGCAGCCCCAAATGGTGTAAATACAAGGGATATCAACACCCCCACACTTGCCTTTTGCTTGTCCTCAAGCAAGTAAGAACAAATGGGAGAGTGAGGTTTGAAAGTGGGCATTCAGATTCCAAAAGTGCAAAGGTAAAGAGATGGTTTTAATGCTCAAGTGCCTAGTTGTAGGATGCAAACACAATCAGCTATACTTAAAAGAACCTAGCCATGCTCATCATGTTTCAAAATGATCTCAAATCTCAACTTAGGCAAATGCTCAAATCAATCAACTTTTTAACATTCAATTAAGTTCAGAACATGAATCGTGCTTATGCAAATCAAGTGAAGACATTTGGTTGAAAAGGGGTAAGGTTATGAGACAAGAATGATCTCATTTAAGCACAGGGTTAAAAACATAAAGGATCACTCAATGAAATGACTTCATCTTAGGCAAAATGCTAAAGGTAAAAGCACACTTATGCATGTAATTCAAAGCCCTCTTCTACCCTTACTTCCCAAAGATGAGTCCTAAGCATTTCTAAATGATATGCTCAAATTAACCCTTAGAGCTACTCTCTCAAATTAAGAGATCACAGTAGTACTTAGGGATCGAATCCACAAAGACTTAGATTGTTGCACACTAGATTCTAGGTTCAAATCAAGCTAAGGAAAACTAAATAAATGTAATGCAAGTAATAAAAATAAAGCAGCAAATCGATTGTGAGGAGGTTTTAAAGCAAAGAGAGAAACGCTAGGCCTTGGGAAATTCGCAGGTGAATCCGAATTGCAAATCTAGACAGAATGTTAGGCGTTTATTAAGCACTGTTCTTGAACTTGAAACACTAATATAAAATCAATCAACTTCCGCTGCAGAGATTATCTATGTTTAAATCCTAGGATCCCAAATTCCTTTGCAAATCCTATCAATTCAAACAAGCATTAAAATCAGGTTCAATTGTTCACAAAATCCTAAACCAAATTCCTTTGCGGATAGGAATTTTGCTCATCTAAGATTAGTTCTGGTGATTAACAATACTTCCGCATCTATTAAACAACCTAAGATCAAATTCTAGGTCATGAAGCTAGAATAAGCATTAAACACAAATCCAGATGAAGAACTCTAATGATTTTATCCTAACAATTCAATTCAACCTAGCAATTCATCATCACCTTTGAAAAACCCTAAACCTAACAAGCAAACTACTCAGACATGATCAATGAAACAGAAATTATAATTTGAATAGAAAGCATAAGAGAAATCAATAGAAGAAATAAGGGAGTTCAAAATCCTCTCTAAAGGAGAATGATTTATCTCTCCAAAAACTCTCTAAAAATCTCTCTCTTAATCTCTCAATAAAATAAAGCTTAGGTCTAAACAATGACCTTAAAATCCTATTTATAATGCCCAAACACGTTTTGGGGCAAAACTGTAAATAAGTGAACTTCTGGGCAAGTTTTCTTTTCTTCAAAAGTGCTGAAACACACGTCTCTTTGTATCCACGATTGGTGTCGATCGACACCAAGGAGTGGTGTCGATCGACACCCTGCTCCAATATGCTCCCCGGGTTGGTCTTTTCAGCATCATCTTCAACATAGCTCCAAAAAGTCCCAAAATCTCTAGTTATGCTCCAAGCGTACCTGAACCTACAAAGACTCTAAAAGACTCGAAAAATACCATAACGACTCTATAAAAAAGACTTATATCATGGTCAAAAACTGGTCAAAACCATGATATATCAACTCCCTCAGACTTAGCTTTTGCTTGCCCTCAAGCAAACAGAAAACTAAATACAGAGTCGAGGTTTGAAAACGTGGGAACTCATCTTCTCATAGATCATTCTGTTCTATCCACAGCAACAGCAAGCTGGCCAAGCAAGACCTTTTGTTCCTTACAACAACAATCAAGGCTTTCAACAAAGGAACAACAACTTCTAGCCTAGAGCACCTTTCAACCCTCTAGGATTCATTGCTCAAGCTCCAGCTCAAGCTTCCCATCAAAGGTTGAAGACCTGAACATCAAAAAGCTTAGAGATCCTGGTTGCTTCACACTCCCTTGTTAGCTAAAAGGCAGGACTTTCAAGAGCTGTCTATGTTATTTGGGTGCTAGCATAAATCTGTTGCCATCCTCTATAGCTAAGGAGTTGGGTTACACCAAATTCCAGCAAAGCAATGTGTCTCTAACCATTGCTGATGGCACAATGAAGAAACTACTGCGAGCCCTATAAGATGTGCCCATGATGATAGGAGGAGTCAAGATTCCAACAGACTTCTTAGTCCTGGATGTTGAGGGCAAGGTCAAAAATGCAATTATCATTGGGAGACCATTTCTAGCTTCAGCAGGAGCTGTCTTTGATGCAAAAGCTTGCACTATAAAGATTAAACTCACCAAGGAGAAGGTCTTGAAGTTTCATAGCAAGGGAAACAAGCTAAAAATGAACAAGCTTTCTCCATGGAGCTGAACAAGATGAAAGGTGTTGACAAGAACTGGCCAGAGTTTGAGGGCTACTGATAACTAGAATTTTTAGCAAGCTAGATGGTTATCAATACTAAAGCAAGCCTTGTTGTAGTATAGTGCTTTAGGTGTCAATCCAAATCAGGTTGATGAAAGATACTAGGAATGCAAGAGCTTTGTAAATCTAAGAGAAATCCGGATAATTTGAGGAAAAAATCGGTAAAAACTAATTGTATCTACTAAATGACCACGAAAACTATTTTAAAATCCCCACTAATGGGTTAAACAACTAGCAGAAGACCTCTAAGAATTTAAAATGCAAGACTAATGGTTTTTAAAATTCGAAAACTAAAAGCAGATAAAAGAGGGAAAGTACTAACAACCTAGGACAAACTTCAAGAGAAAAGATTCAAGCTTTAAAACTAGGAAATGTTGACTTTAAGATTTCAAAAGCTAAAAGTGGATTCAAGGTTGATGATCATGCTTAAGGAGGTTCAAGATTCAAGCTTTGGGTTTTGAAAACATAGATCTACACAATTTAGTGCTATCTCTAGGCCTTGAGAAACTAAAGCTAGATTTATCCATGGCGTGTGGTATAAATCATTTCCTCAACCTTTTCTCTTAACCCATTGATAGGGCTCAGGTTTTACCCAAATAAAACTACTGCAAGTGCACAGCAAAATCAGTTATAGTACAAGGGGTATCGAAACCCCAAGAGAGTAATGCAGACTACACTATCGAATGTAGATTCGGATTAAGCTAAGCAAGATATGATGTATGTAATGCGAATGAATGAATGAAAGTAAGCAAACGATTTTGTAAGATGATCTAAGTTCCAGAAGACTAAAAGCGCTAAGTCAGGGCAGTTTGCAGGTTGAATCCAAGAATGTATGACGCAAGAAATCAGGAATGGTTTGAAAACGTGGGAACTCATCTTCTCATAGATCATTGCTTTGACTGTTCATCTTGTAATCCACACACTGCATTTCTGAAACCAAATCGAACCACCATGTACTTCTCCTTAGACATTCACAACATCCTAGATTCAAAACATAAATTCACAGCATTGTCCAATAACTATCATTGCTAAACCTCATTAGCAGTCTAAATGTTCAAGAACCTTCTAGATTCATCCCCATACTATACCTAAATATAATTTGCATTGCAATCTATCAACCTTTGGTACTCTTTCTCTCCCCCAAACTTATTATATTATTCAGGTGTAGGTAAATAATGGTATCACAGGATAATCCTAACCTTACTTCCACCTGTAATCATCTCTTTAAAATGAAATACCGGGATCATTGGAAATTTTCCTACCCTTCACTCAAAGAGAATCATCTCAAATTTTCAAAATTTATCACATTATTTCTTTCTTTTTCTTTAACTATCAAGGGAGAGGAGTACTATTCCTTTTCAAACATTGCAGGCAATTTTTCAGGTATGAATGAGGAATCAAGCTCTATGAATATCAGACTTACTAACTTAGCCTTTTTGAAGCTTAAGTTAAGTGTAATTTGCTGGAACTATGGATGTTTCTAGTTAACTGGTCAGCCTAAGGATTTTTCATTAGTCAGAAACTGGTATTAATCATGCAACAATGGTCACTCAGATGAAACAATCATCACAAACAATCAAGAGAAAGATCCTAGTTCCCAACTAGTTTTGACTCAATAAAACAAATTTTGGACTAACTCAAAACTGACTCTCAAAAATAAACACAACGTCAGCAACTACCTCCCCCAGACTTAAACAACACTGTCCCCAGAGTTATCAAGCCTGAAGTAGGTGAAAAGAAGAATCAGAACTCAGTGAACAGAGGTCTTCGAGAAACATACCTTGTAGGTCGGATGAATGAGTAATATAATGTGAAAGAGCACAAAAATCCAACCAGTTTAGGCTTTTGAATCACTCAAAAAGGTCAAGAAACGTAAAAGTTATGGATGGTTGAACTTTTGGAATTGCAGTCCTGTCAAGGTGTCGATCGACACTAGGTGGGTGTCGATCGACACTGTTCACTGTTGACTATGGTGTCGAACTCGGTCGATAACCGTCCGTCTCGAGTCAATTTTTTTTTTTTTTTTTTTTGAAATAGAAATACCAAAATCAGTTAGTAAAAACTAAAAAAATAAGAGTAAATATGTACACTTACCAGTGGGTTGTCTCCCACTAAGCGCTTGTTTTCAATCTTTAGCTTGACTGTGTCATGGTTCAGAGATCTGGTGGATCAGAAAGTGGCAGTGAATGCTTCTGGGAACAATGTCTCCTCATCCATGGTGGTGTATAAGCAGTAGGTGCATGAGCTCTTCCAAGGAAGTGAGGAACAACAGAAGGGCGGGATATGACTTTGGGTGGGACACTTCTTTGGCCTTCATGACAAGAAGCCTTCCGAAAATATTTTGTTTTGGGCGATTTTGGGTGACTCTGCGGAGGGTGTCGATCGACACTAGGTGGGTGTCGATCGACACCGAGTTCTGCAACTCGAATTTCTGCAATTTTCCTGCAGTTCAACTCTGCAATCCTTGCCTCCATCACAAATTTGTCTTCCTCAAACAACTTGTCAGTGATTGGAAACTCTTTTTCGAACCTAGTCTTGAAAATGTGATCTTCACTCCAATCCTCAAACCCAACAGCTTTCTCAGAAGTTTCAGACATTGCCTCTTGAATAACCACCTTGTTCACTTGCTCACCAGCATCTGACTCATTGACATATCCAGTAGTAATGTCTTCTGAATGCCTCGTGATTGGTTCATCATCTCTGGAAGTCTTCACGGAGAAAGTCTGGCCATCAATGGTGGATTTCTCTCTTAGCTTGTCCATGTCAAAACTCATGATAACATCACCCAAATCAAGGTTTATCTTTCCCTTCCTCACATCAATGATGGCACCAGATGTAGCCAAGAATGGTCTTCCCAGGATAAGAGGATCTGTAGGTTCTTCATCATAGTCCAAAACTACAAAATCTGTGAGAATTAAGCAGCCTTCAATCTTGATGGGAACATCTTCTAAGACACCTTTTGGGGTCCTTGTTGATCGATCAGCTAAGATAAGTGAGATCCCAGCTGGCTTGAAATCAGTCATTCCAAGTCTAGCAGCAACAGAGGAAGGCATCAAGTTGATGCTTGAACCTAGATCACAAAGAGATTGAGGAAACCTTTCTGTTGAAATTGAGCAATCTAGCACAAAGTTTCCTGGATCTTGTAACTTCTCTGGAATCCTGCACTAAATAACAGCACTGACTTGCTCAGAAACAATCACCTTCTTTTTATTCTTTGGAACTGTTCCCAAGAGAACTGCACTGATGTCTCTGGTCAGTAAAGCTCCTTCCTCAGGACTTATACCATTCACAACCATTCTCTTGACATATCTTTTCAGTGCAGGTGAAAGCTTGTCTGCATCAACTGTGGGCATCTCAACTATCAGCTTGTCTATCATTGCCTTGCACCTGGCTTATTCTATCTCCTGTTTAGACTTCCTAGGAGCTCTTGGGTAAGGAATCTTAGGCTGGTAGACTCTCTCTTCAGCTGGTTTAGGAGTTTTAGGAGGATTTGGCTCTGTTTGCGAAGGGTGTCGAAGGTTCGCATTGATCCGTGTCGACCCTGGTCGATAAGCCTTCGTCAAAGCTCGAAAATTCGCAAATTTCTACTGGTGTCGATCGACACTACCTCTGAAACAGCAATGTCGTCCTTTTTAGAGTCTTCAAGTCCCACGAAATTCTCTGCACTTCTCACCATGATGGCATTGACATGACGCCTGGGGTTGGTATCAGTCTTTCCAGGAAGAAAACCATCTTGTCTCTTGATAGACTCAGCAGTTTGGGCAATTTGAGAATCCAATTTCCTGACATGGGTGTTCAAAGACTCAATTTTCCCATTCAAATAAGTATACAAGGCATCAATCTTCCCATTAAAGTCCACAGTGATCTTCTGCTGACCCTCTAGCAGCTGTTCAAGCATAGCTTCCATCTTACTTGAGGCAGATGGTGCAGGAGGTGGTTGATAAGAAGAGGAACCATAGTTCCTAGTGAAATTATTGCTTTGAAAAGGTTTCTGGTAATTGCCAAACCTTTGACCTTGAAAACCAGCTCCATTGATGAAGTTAACAGCTTCTTCCTCAGCTGGTTCGAATTGCCCCACTTCAGCAGCAATTTGGACTGATTTCTTACCCACCAGAAAGTTATGAACAGAGTCCAACTTAGCCTTCACTTCTGCAGCAAACTGATTACTATCAACACTTTCAGCAAGCTTCTTCCTCTCAGTGTCTGCATTCTTGGTGCTATTGCTAGATACCAAGTTCTCAATCAATGTGATTGCATCCGCTGGAATCCTGGTGTTGAAATTCCCATTGCTAGCAGCATCTAGAGCCATCTGGTACCTCCAATCAACGCCCCTGAAGAAAATGCCAAGTAGCTGCACCTGATTGAAACCATGATGTGGACAGTCTCTCTGATATGACCTGAATCTCAACCAAGCAGTCTTGAAAGCTTCAGCTGGTCCTTGAGAGAAGGAGGCAATTTTCGTTCTGAACTCTTCAGACCTTGCATCATCAAAGAAATTGTTGAGGAATGTGTTCTTGGTGTCCTTCCAAGTGGTCAAAGAGCCAGGCTCTAGTTGTTTCAGCCAATAAGCTGCATCTCCTCCCAGAGAATAAGGAAACAGCTTGCAGAACAGGAAGTCATTGCTAACTCCATTAGCCTTGATACTTGAAGCCAAATCCTCAAACCTCTCTATGTGATCCATAGGATGCTCATGTGGAAGACCATGAAAAGGGTGTTGTCCTACTAGCTGGTAATAAGCAGGCTTCACTTCAAAGTCATTCCTCTGAAAGGCAGGAGGGCGGATTGCAACACTATTTGCATAAAACTGATCAGGCCTATTGAAATCTCCAAGAGTCCTCTGTTGAAAACGCCAAGCAGCATTCCCAGCAGCTTGTTGTTGCACATTCTGCGCAACTGGTGGCACAACTTGTTCCTCAATCACAGCGCCATCATCAGCAAGTCGCTGTCCTTCTTCATTTCGCATGTTGCCCTCTGCATCATACAACAGACCATCTTCACCTTGAATCAGCACCAATGGAGCAACCATCTTAACAGGCTTGTTTGCTTTCCTGTTTGTTCGCTCTAAACGTGCTAGTGTCTGGTTGTCCAAGTCGATCAGCTCCTTTTCCTTGTTGCTTCGAGTAATGCGATTAGGCATGCACCTGAAACAGACAAGAAAATATCAGTAACAAAATAAAAACTTAGACAAGATTCTAAACTAAAATCTATAGGCAACGATTAAGTCCCCGGCAACGGCGCCAAAATTTGATATGCTCAAATTAACCCTTAGAGCTACTCTTTAAAATTAAGAGATCACAGTAGTACTTAGGGATCGAATCCACAAAGACTTAGATTGTTGCACACTAGATTCTAGATTCAAATCAAGCTAAGGAAAACTAAATAAATGTAATGCAAGTAGTAAAAATAAAGCAGCAAATCGATTGTGAGGAGGTTTTAAAGCAAAGAGAGAAACGCTAGGCCTTGGGAAATTCTGGTGAATCCGAATTGCAAATCTAGACAGAATGTTAGGCGTTTATTAAGCACTGTTCTTGAACTTGAAACACTAATATAAAATCAATCAACTTCCGCTGCAGAGATTATCTATGTCTAAATCCTAGGATCCCAAATTCCTTTTCAAATCCTATCAATTCAAACAAGCATTAAAATCAGGTTCAATTGTTCACAAAATCCTAAACCAAATTCCTTTGCGGATAGGAATTTTGCTCATCTAAGATTAGTTCTGGTGATTAACAATACTTCCGCATCTATTAAACAACCTAAGATCAAATTCTAGGTCATGAAACTAGAATAAGCATTAAACACAAATCCAGATGAAGAACTCTAATGATTTTATCCTAACAATTCAATTCAACCTAGCAATTCATCATCACTTTTGAAAAACCCTAAACCTAACAAGAAAACTACTCAGACATGATCAATGAAACAGAAATCATAATTTGAATAGAAAGCATAAGAGAAATCAATAGAAGAAATAAGGAAGTTCAAAATCCTCTCTAAAGGAGAATGATTTATCTCTCCAAAAACTCTCTAAAAATCTCTCTCTTAATCTCTCAATAAAATAAAGCTTAGGTCTAAACAATGACCTTAAAATCCTATTTATAATGCCCAAACACGTTTTGGGGCAAAACTGTAAATAAGTGAACTTCTGGGCAAGTTTTCTTTTCTTCAAAAGTACTGAAACACGTGTCTCTTTGTATCCACGATTGGTGTCGATCGACACCAAGGAGTGGTGTCGATCGACACCCTGCTCCAATATGCTCTCCGGGTTGGTCTTTTCAGCATCATCTTCAACATAGCTCCAAAAAGTCCCAAAATCTCTAGTTATGCTCCAAGCGTACCTGAACCTACAAAGACTCTAAAAGACTCGAAAAATACCATAACGACTCTATAAAAAGGACTTATATCATGGTCAAAAACTGGTCAAAACCATGATATATCACTAAACCCAAAAGTGGACCCTCTAAGTCTACCCTTTCCTAAACTCTACCCTTTTCTTTCTTCTTATTCATGGTTGGGGAAACCTTCTTCATTCTGCTTCTGTGGTTGCTTCTTCTTGGTTGGGACTTGCTCTTCTTTATTGTAATGGCACCTTCATCACATTTGGTGGATTGCTCCTGGTCTGATTTTTCTTCTTTGGACCCTCTCTGAGCTTTGTTGTTGGCGCCTATTCTTCCTTTTGAACTTAGAGCTTTTCTTCCCTTTGCTTAACCACAATACTAAACTGTTTTCCCTTTTTCTACCATTTCAAATCTTTCCCTTTTCTTTTCAAAAGATAAAAAACATTAAGCTCAAACCACCTAACTCTACCCTTTCAAACCCCAAAAATCCTATCCTAGAATCAAGCTCAAGATGCAAGCTGATATCTACAAGAGAGCTAATCATTGCCAGCCTTATTCCAAACACTTTTTGCTAAGATAAAATCGAAAATGCAATGCAAAGGCCTCACAGCTCTCACAATAGTGTTTAGGCTCAACAGGAGGTTTTGGTTAAGGGTGAGGATGTAACTGTCCCATAAGTATGAGGATCAGCTATTTGGATCAACAAGAGTGGTAGAAAGGAGAAAGAGGATCCAAATATGTATATGGTAGCCATGAATTCACTTTTCAATGCATAAGACATGATAATTGAAAGTCCAAATTAAAGTTCAAGTTGATAGAGTTGATTTTCAGAGAACAAATGCTTTCAGAATGAGATGAGAAGACCAAATCATTGCAATCTAAGCATGGTTCAGCCTTAACTTCTAGCAATCATATGATGCATCAAACAACTAAGCACTTGAAAACTGGAATCATCTCTAAACACTAAGCACTTTACAAGGAAAATTCATCATAATGCCCTATGCAAATGCAATGCAACCTATATGTCAACACTAGACTCAATCTTAAAAGAATGAAATGCAACTACATGCTTTCTTTTTGGTTTGCAAAAAATGCAAAAGATTTTCAAATTTTTTCGATTTTTTATGTTTTTATATGCCTTATATGTATGCATGATATGCATGAGACTCAAAGTGAAAAGAAAAAGAAAAACTAAGAAAACAGAACACAAAGTCAAACCCCAAATCTCTCCCCCACACTTAAATTACACAGTCCCTTGTGTAATGAAGGCAATGGAAGAGAGAAGCAACAAAATATATTACAAAAATGAAAAGATGCAATGGTATATAACAATGGAAAGGATGTGGTACTTGGTTTAGTGGCAGGAGTGGTGGGATGATCCTGAGGTTTGAGGAGACTTGCTAGCTCTCCTCTTCCTTCTTTCATAAACAATAGTGGAATGCTGTGCTGCTTGAGGTGGTGGAACCCAGCTTGACCAAAGTTGCTCAGCCTGTGAAGAAGTTCCTTGTGAGCCCCATTGCCATGTTTCCTGAACTTCAGAGGATTTGGGGTTTGGCGCCTCCCAAGCTGATGGAACATGGGCTCTTGGCTCATAAGATGAAGCCCTTGGTTGTTTCCATGTACCCCACTCGTCACTTGGTTGTGTATGAAATGAATGTCTTCCATGGGGGTTCCATATAGCTTCCTCCTCTTCAGTTGGCTGAAGTTGCTCTTCTTGTTGAGAGTTGAGCTCATGGGTGTGGCTGTGGTGGGAAGTTCTTGCTGATGTAGCCTTGTTCTTCTTGAACTTCCCTTTCATCATTTTCATAAGCCCTTTGATGGCTTTATCCTGCCACTTGCACCACTTCTGGAGTGTGCTGATGTGCTCATGAGCTGCTCTCAAAGAGCTTCCTTGGTTGGGTGCTGCATAAGGCTGGTAGTGGAACTGCTTTGAGGTGTAGCTCAACACTTCCTCTTCTCAAAGCTCATCTTCTTCATGGGTTCCCCCTTGAAAATCAGCATCAACATTAGCATTCCCTTGATCTTCTTCTTCTTCTTCTCTAATCTCTTCAGTGAGCTCCTCCAAGCTCCTTTATCACTGTCTTCTTCTTCTTCTCCAGGAACAGGGCCGCCTGTGTAGAGCTCTTCCTCTCTTATGTTGATCTTCTCCCTCATTCCCAACCGGTCTCTTCCCAGCGGCTTTGGAGGATTGCTCATCAGCTTTTCCCTTTCCTTTTTCTTACCTTGCTGGTGGTGATGTGGTTGCTTCTTGAGGTGCTTTTCCATTTTTCCCAGCAGCTACTTTTGTTCTTCCCATTGTACCTTCAAAAGCAAAGCTTGAAAACAATGTAAGTGAAAGAACAAAAGTTGAAGAACCAAATAGCTGAAAGCTTTTAAATAAAAAGCTCCTTGAGCTAAGAGAAGTCTAACAAGTCCTAATCAACAAGCTTAAACTTCTTCAAAGCAAAAAGAGATTAAAAGCCAACAACTAAATAAGCTAGGATGAACAGAAGATAAGCAGTTATGCATGACATCCTAGCAAAGCGGTTCCTAGGCAAAGAGATGATGATTTTGCAAAATGGATGAAATTAAACAAGCTATGAGATGAATAGACAATTAAGTATAACTTTAACAGTCTAGCTTGATATTTCAACAAAAATCCAAGATGCAAAATCATAGCACAACATTTAAAACTAAACTCTACTTGCTCTTGTAAACTTCTTACTAAGCGATTTTTAACATAAGCAAAGAGTAAGAGCAAAGAGAGATAGTTTAAGAAGCAAACCTTTAGTGGACTTCTGAACACTTAAGAAAGCAATAAAAGAGAAGAAGAAATAGTGATTTCGAGCTTTAAGTGAGAAGAAGAGTGAGTTTAAGTGTGAAGAGAAGTGAAGAGAGTTGTTGCTTATATAGAGAGAAAGGAGGAGAAACCAAAGGAATCAAAGGTTGGTGAGGGAACATAAGGAATCAAAGTGTGGAGGACAAAAACAAAAGGTGTTCAGAAGCCAAGAAATAGGTCAGAAGGAATCCCAATTAAAAATTTAAACTCCCTTGGCGCCAAACCAAAGGAGAGAAATTTTTTTTGGAAGTTGATACACTTACCTCGGATGGAGTTTCGGTCACTCATGACCGATATTACTGACCGAAATTTGCATTTTCGGTCATGAGTGATCGATACTGGAGACTGACGTGCTTCCTGTGATTTGTATCGGTCATCAGTGGTCGACACACTTGACCGAAATACATCCGACATGATTGTGCTGATCTTGAGTGATCGATACTGGTGACCGATACAATTTCAAGAATCGTATCGATCAACAGTGGTCGACATGAATGACCAAAAACTTTCCCACCTTCAAACTTCTTTCCATATCGATCACAAGTGACCGATATGTTGACTGGTGTAGACTGGCTCTACTGATATTGGTCAGTCATGATCGATACTACTGACCGAAAATATGTGTATCGGTCTGTCATGACCGATACAAATGACCAATACCAGCCAGAATACACCTGTTATTTGTCCCCTTCAGACTTTCTCAAACCCCAGTTCAGAATCCTGTTTCTATACACTAAAAGAAAGCATAAAAGATAATCTAGAAAGCATAATATATACAAAAGGATAACATGGGATTACCTCTCAAGTGTGCTTGTTTAAAGTCACTAAGCTTGACTTTGATTACCTCTTTAGTTGAGGTGAGGAGAAGGAGTCTTGGAACTCCTTGGTGTCATCTTGTTTCTCTTGACCTTGGTGGTGACTCCATTCACCTTGATCTTGGCAAAAGGTGTAGCTTTCCCTTCTAGCTGAAGCTTGAAGCAAAACTCTCCCTTCTTGGAGACACTTGGTTGCAAAACCAGTTCTCCTTTGCTAGTAACCAGCTTAACATCATTCAGATTCTTGTAACTAACCACTTCAAGGACCTCCTTTTCAGTGGTGTCTTCAAACAACTTGACCAAGCAGCAGCCATCAAAACTTTCTCCTTGATAGCCTTCAAACTTTGGCCAATTCTTTCTAGGCTGCTTCAGCTTCTTGATCTCCATTGAGAAGGCTTGCTCATTCTCCAGCTTATTCCCCTTTGAGTCAAACCTTAGAACCTTCTTCTTGGTCAGCTTCAGCTCAATAGTGCATTCCTTAGCATCAAACACTGCTCCAGCTGAGGCTAGGAAAGGTCTTCCTAGAATGATAGCATTCTTTATGTGCCCTTCCACATCAAGCACCAGGAAATCAGTAGGAATGGTTACTCCTTCTATCATCATTGGCACATCCTTGAGACTCCCTAGTGGTCTCTTCACTGTCCCATCAGCTATAGTAAGGGATACATTACTCTCTTGCAGTTGAGTGTAGCCAAGAGCTTTAGCAGTAGAGGATGGGAGTAGGTTGATACTTGCCCCTAAATTACAGAGGCAATTCTTGAAAGTCCTCCCTTTTAGCTCACATGGGAGAGTGAAGCAGCCTGGATCTCCAAGTTTCTTGACATTAAGCTCCTTAACTTCTGGTGATCCAGTCTTCACCTTTAGCTTTTCAACTTTTTCTTGGCCATTCAACCCTCTCAACTTCATCTGAGCAGCATAGAGAGTTTCATACTTCTGAACTAGCTGTTCTTTGAACCTCCCTGGAAAAGGGATGGTTGGTTGATAGATAGGAAGAGTAGCTGGTTGAGGTTCCTTCTGGTCATCAGCAGCATCCATCAAGTAATCCTTTGTGTTGTCAACAATCTCATGTGGCGCCCACCACTCTTCATCATCTGAGTTTTCCTCAACTCCAAAGGGTTCTCTTTCCACAGCTCTTTGTTCAGCTTCAACTTCTAGAAACTCTTCCCCCCCACTTAGAGGTTCAGTGTCCTCCGTGAACAAGTAGAGGAACTCTTCAATGATAGCCTCCTCTTCAGGTGAGAGGTTCATTTCTTCTGTGACAATGGCATTGCAGAATTCCTTTGGGTTAGCCTCTGGTTTTCCAGGAAAGTGGCCTTGAGGCTTGGGACCAGCTATGCCTTTGTTGTTCTCCAGTGTTTTGACTCTTGCAGCCAATCCATCAAACTTGTTGGTGAGCTCTACATGCACTGAATCAATTTTGTTGTGGACCTCTGCAAACTTCTTGTTTATTTCCAAGGTTGTGCTGACTTGAGTGTTGATCATTTGTTGCATGAGGGTCTTGAGTTCAGTGTCTTGAGAGCTGGAGGAAGCTTGTCTTTGAGCTTGAGCATTGAATCCTGGAGGGTTGTAGGGCGCCCTAGGCTGATAGTTGTTGTTCCTCTGCTGAAAACCTTGATTGTTGTAGGGGATAAAAGGTCTTGGTGCAGCTTGCTGTTGCTGTTGAGGGTAAACCTGGTCTTGTGGGTTGGCAACATTGTTGTTCCTGTAAGACAAGTTGGGATTTGGTATGTAGTTCCCATAGTTGTTGTAACCACCTTGGTTGCCCAAGTAGTTCATCTCCTCAACTTGGCATTGTTCCTGATCATCAAGCTGAACCATGTCTCCCACAAAGTGAACTTCTTTCTTTTCCCTTAGCAACAAGTCCAGCTTCTCATGTAGAGACTTGATCTCTTTCTTGCTAGATTCTAACTCATCCTTAGCACTCCTTGGTGCTCTATCAAACTCCTCATTGTAGTTTCCATCAGACTGAGCCAAATTCTCTACTAACTCCAAACCTGCATTTACATCTTTTGACAGGAAGTTCCCATTTGATGCTGTGTCCAGAAGCATTCTTATCTTAGGCAAGGCTCTTCTGTAGAGAGTGGACAGCAAAGAGGCTTGTGAGAAGCCATGATGAGGGCATTGCAGAGTGTAACCCTTGAATCTTTCCCAAGCTTCTCCAAAGCTTTCATTGTTCCTCTGTGCAAACCCTGAGATTTCATTCCTGATTCTAGCAGTTCTGGAAGTGGAGAAGAATTTTGCTAGAAACGCTTTCTTGCATTCATCCCAGCTGGTTATACTGCCTTGGAGAAGATTTTTCTCCCACTCGTGTGCCTTATCTCCTAGAGAAAAGGGGAACAGTCTGAGCTTGAAGCCATCTTCACTAACTCCATTTATCTTGGTCAAGGAACACAGCCTATCAAAGTTGTCTAGATGGTCCAGGGGGTCTTCAAGTGGTAACCGATGGAATTTGCTGCTCTGGACCATTGAAATCAATCCAGACTTGATTTCAAAGTTGTTGTTTTGGACAGCTGGTGGGATGATACCTGTCCTGTTGTTGTAGGCATTTGGTGCATCACCTGCGCCAATAGGTCTAGCTGCTCTTGGAGCTTGTGCAGCGCCTCTTGGTCCTTGCTCACCTTGTAAGCCTGGAACACCTTGGTGTCCATGTATGCCCTGAGCTCCTGCAGCTCCTTGGGGACCCTGAAATCTGATGTCATCCATGACTTGATCCTGATTGTTCATACCAAGCCTTTGCAAGTGTTGCTGTCTTTCTTGCTGTCTCCTTGCTCTCTGTCCTCTATCCAGCAGGTTGATGTTGTCTATGAACTCCACAAGGTTGCTTGAACCTCTGGACCTCAAGTTCATATACCTGAAAGACAGAAATAAAAGTCAAAGAGAGTTAGTAACCAAAGAAAAGTAAAAGCTTGATCTTAAGGATTCTACAAACTCTAATGATTCAAACTGTTTCCCAAATGGCAACGGCGCCAAATTGATACAAGGTTTTTACCCCTTGTAGGACAATTGCCCTAGCTTGTACTAGTCAGTTGCAGTATAGCATAGAGTTGTATCAATCCAAATGGGAAGAGTTGAAAGACAGAAGAGTTGAGAGTGGAGTCTCTAAGTCAAGCAAGCCAGGAAAAGGGGTTTTGTTGCCTAAGCAACAGTTCTAACAACCTAAGTGAAACAAGCAGCAACAAGGTGAAAGCAAAAGCAAACTAAGCAATTCTAAGCAAGAAAAACAGAGTGAAACAGAGAAAAACAGAGCAAATTCAAAATTCAAATTAGGGAAAGACAAGTTCCTAGATGTGGTTATTGACTTTGAGAAAATTCAGACATTGATTAAGGTTGTTTCAAACTACATTGATCAAGCAAGTAAGCAAGCAATGGTGGTTCCTAGACATAGAGTTCACAACTAAGCTAGTTAAATCCAATATCTTGGCAAATAACCCTTTGCTAAACATCTTAACAAGAACTAACTCTCATTAGTGCTAAAACATCAAGCAAGCAAGACTAATCAACTCTATTCAAGTCAAAATGCTCCTCAAACAGTCAATCTCTTGAGCCAAGGCCAGCAAATCCTCTATTAAACAGGTTCAGCATTTCATCAAACACTTGGTGGGCATAAGAGAAAGCCAACAACCTCGACCAGTTTGATCAAGACTAATCTAGCATGAATAACAGATTAATAGAGAGGAACCCATAAACAGAAGCACATAACAAGCCTTAATCAAGCCATAGATTTCCCTAATCTACCACATCTAGAAACCCTAAGGTAACTACTCACTCATAATCATGTTTAACACCAAATCACAAAGGGAGAAGATGCTAATCATGATTAAAAGAAAGATTAAAGAAAGATTAAAGCAAATACTTGATTGTATTAAACAAAGCAAAGAAATTGTCTTACAAACTTAAAGAAATAGCTTAAGAACAGTATTTTGACAAGACCCCTCGAAAATATAGAAAAAGGGGCTATTTATAGCCTAAGGGAGAAAACCCTAGAAAGGTGGCAAAAGTGTAATTAAAAACAGGTTCGGGCTGGGTCAGTATCGGTCAGTTGTGTCGACCTCCAGTGACCAAAATTTATCTGTATCGGTCATCAGTGATCGACACACACGACCGAAATTAGAACAGTGTGTTTGTGTCGACCACATCAGACCGATACTGGTGATCGATACTGCTCCATTTCGGTCACCAGAGACCGAAAATCACCAGGCTCTGACCGAAAACTTCTGCAGAGATTTTCTGCTTTGATTCTTCTTGCTTCCTTTTGTCCAGCTAGCCTCCTAGATCATTCCCAAAGCTCCTCCAAGCTCCTTTAAGCTCCAAAAGCACCTAAAAACATCCAATATGCAAGAAAAATGCAATCTATACTCTAAATGCAACCTAAGTCTAAAAGAAGAAGAAAGTGGGACAAAAGCTAAGGGAAAATATGCAAAAAAGGACCAAAACATGTACTAAATGCAGCCCTAAATGGTTTAAATACAAGGGATATCATTTATAAAATTTGGATCCACCGATGATGAGGTTGATCTATTTCTATTCTGTTTCCGATCTATTAAGCTAGTCCTTTCTGAGATTTTCTTTCTTGGACTTCATGTCATTGGATCCTTGATTTTAATACCGCCCAACTTTCCTTTCAGATACAGTTGAGATAGGGCTCCTCCTAATAGGCAGAATTTTTTTGTCAAATGGCCCTGAACTTCTTAGTTAGTACAATTGGCCTCTAGATCTCGTCCTAGGACTTTAGGCACTTCTTTCGACTTTGATGTTGAATCATTGTCGTTAGCTTTCGGTCCATTCCAAACTATGTAAGTGTTTTTACCGGAATAAGTCCTTGATTCAATGTTATATTTTTGGTCACTCCTTTCACTTTTCATGGCTCTCAAATTGATTATGGTTGGAGGGTGGGCATTTCGGTTTACTTATAGTTTTGGTTCGGGTTCGGTTCAGTTCGGTTAGTTTGGTTATACTAAAATTCTAACTGAACTCAACCAAAATTAATTCGGGTCGACTTCGGTTCGGTTCGGTTTGGTTTGTTTAGTTTGGTTAATACTTAATAGTTTACAAAACAAAACCTTGCGTAAATACTAAACATAACGTCGAAATCAAAATAAAAATGTAAACTATTTCAAACAACAAAATTCGTAAAACTAAAAAAAACTCCAATTCAAAATCATACTCAACTAAAAAAAAACCAAAACACCCAATTTCATTATATCATAGTATCTATCTTGCCTCTACAGCCTAAAAAAACTTGCAACAAATCAATATCAATACATATTTAAACAAAAGCAAAACTAGAAATTTAATAAATAGAATTAAGTAAACATATTGGTTTTCGGTTCGGTTTGGTTTAAAAACCGAACCGAACCATTCGGGTTGTTAAAAATTCCAACCAAAAATATTTTGATATAGACTTCGGTTCGGTTTGATTCGGTTCGGGTTCGGTTGATTTAGATTAATTCACTTCGGTTGGATTTTTTTGCTCACCCTACCACCTTATAGCGTTTAGAGCCTGATTGCCAGTTTTCTTCTACTCTTACACATCACACACCTTGGTGAAGAGTGTCTTGGATTATTGCAGGTTTATTGAAAATGAGATCGTCTTTTAATATGGAGTCGTGCCATAGTCCGACTTGTAAAGCTGCTAGGCCCGTGTCTTCGTGAATCAATGGCATTCATACAATGATTTCCTTGAATTTGGTGAGCTGAGACCAGAGTGAATCTCAAGGTCCTTGTGTTAGGGCCCAAAGTTTTGATCCTTATGTTGTCTTCGTAATGTAAATTGCGTACAGTTTTAAGAAACTGGCTGACAATTGTGAGAAGTTCTCAGCTGATCTCTCATTCAGAATGAAAATCAATCCAAGGCGGACCGAGTGAGCTATTTGTCAAAGAGTTTGCACATCCTAGCTTCTTTTTCGTATTCGTTGAACTCAGCTCTTCCAACTGCAGTTCTAAACGAAGTCAACTGAGATTTAATGTCAGTTTTACCTTTGTAGACTGGAAGTCAAAATTTTCCGACATCTTTTGACTGGGTGTTCTCAATCCTTTCAGAGAATTATGTGCCAATTGTGTGATGAAATCTGATAGTACACATTTTAAAGACCTTCTATGTTTTCTTCAAGGATCCTAAGGATGTACTAAATACTTGCGGGGTCGACGTCCTGTTGAGGAGTAGATTGTTTAGTGGTGAACCGGTTGGGTCCGCTCCCTCTTCTTAACTGCGGATTCTGGTCGTTCACTTTGGATTGCTGTTCTATAGTACAATTATTGATGGTGAAGTGCCTTAGTCGATGTGATTCATTCCCCCTGATCATAGTGACACCTAGATGCCAATGCTCCTCTTACTAGATGTTGGTGGGTTTGATCCCAAAGTTGTTCTAACTTTAGTTATTATATTATCCTTTGTTGATACAATTGGGGTTCTTACATTGCTGACACTTGTGGGTATCGAGGATGTAGGAATTTTCCTTAAAGTCTAGGTAATGAAGCCTGATACTCGTGCTAAGGCAGTTTGCATTGCAACAACCAATTGGTGTGAAGCCAAATGGTAACTGGATGATATTTTCATGTGTCTAGTTATCGTGCTGTGAAAGCCATGCAATCTTTCGTTGCGATCAGAGTTGACCATGCACTATTTATTAATGAACTAGGGAGAGCTCTGCCCCCTTTTCCACCCTAAATTCGAATGCTGGTTTAAGGGCTTCAAGTGAATTGTCAGTCATTGTACCTTTTCTCAGCCACCTTAACTCTTTCGAATGCTGGTTTCCTCTAGATTTATAGACTTGTCAATGCCTCTCTTTCTAGCGCCAAACTGTTGCAGCAAATAATACAGCAATCAATATTTGTAAATAAGAATAATTCAAAAGGTATGAATCGTTCTCTAATAACAAAGATAATATGGACTCAATGAGCAATTCCATGAAAGATGAACTCAAAGAGTGTGCCAAACCGGTTTTGATCTAGTTTTATAAGTGAAATAACCAGTACTTATGAGTTGATAGCTTTAGTATTGACGGTTACGAGCTTTCACAAGAGAGAAAACTAGAATCAACGCTGAAATGATGAATAGAGTATAAGAACAGAGAAATTATGTGCTTTTGAGTGTTTAGTGCATATGTAAAAAGACTAGTTTTAGTAGATGATCAAGTCCCATTTGATTTTTGCTCATTCTCTTGTTTTATACCTCTTGAAACCATGTTTAACGTTTTTTTTACTCTTCATGATATTATTTTAAATACATTTATTACAGAGTATTTAACAATTTTGAGTCAAAGCGTTGAATTAGTCTTCGTTTAAATCATTCTTCTTCGCTATTATATCGTCGTTTAAGTGTTTCTTGTAGGTTTTAAATTTTTGCTACTCCGAATAGCAGATTGAATGAGTTTAAAGCTCGACTTCATATTAAGCATTCCCAATTCGGTAGAATACTGAATTCGTTGCTATATTTTAAAATCTTTATAGGTTAGGTGTAAAATTATTGAGCCGGGATTTTACACCCCAATAATTATATAACCGTCTACAATGTTTACTAAATCACCTACATCAATACTACTAAATCACCTAAATCAATACTACTAAAAAGGAAATACATTTTGAAAATGTTCAAAAGCTACTGTTGTATTATATCATTGCATTTACTAGAGAATGTTATGATTTCATTAAAGGTATTAATATCTTAATAATTTTTAGTCCCAAACTATAAGTCTATCATAACTCAAATGCACCTTCAAACATCAGAAAAATTCACACAATTCGAATAACTTACTAGTTGTATTATTGCGGATTTCCAAACTATCCTCCTCTCTTTGTTTGAGCCAAAATCGCCAAGCCTAATCTTCACTCTCATGAAATTGGGAGCATTTGAATTAGTTCAGTCCATGATAGTTCATTTCAAAGTAAAAAATCACCAATGAGTTATCACCTACAAACATCAGAACAATTCATATCAAAATATCAAAGTTTATTATCCCAAATGCATTATCCAGACATTTAATGAAAGACCGTGAAATGAACTAAATCTTCAGATGCTGGGTTCAAAGTTACAATGCAATGTGGTTCCTACAGTTTTTACAATTCAAAGTTTATAATTCATTCGATATTATGTCAAATGCATGATCCAAATAATGCAATGGCAATGTGGAAATCAAGAATTAAACTTTTTCAGCACACCTACTGGTGACAACATTGCTACCATTGTACACTTTATTCTATCTTTCCCACTTGAATTTTTGATTAAAGTCTACCGAATTGTGATGAAGCTGGTTTAATTTAAACCAAAGATTCGAACCAAATAAAATGAATGAATCAAATAATGTTCATATTGTGATGCCTCAGTTAACTTCGTCGAGACATCTTGTACCCCTAAAATTTTTTTTTTTTTTTGAAAACTTTAACCCATTGAGCTATTGATCTCGCGCGCTAATCTTAACAAACCTGCACAATTCAAAAGAGAAATAGGAGGTGAGTAATGAATTACTAAATGCGGGATCATCTCAGCCTACTGAAACATAATTAACACCTCTACTATTGTATCACACTCATCAAAACACATAAACCTAGACACTAACAATCACATATTCTCATCTATATGCTAAAACATAACAATTGACATTCATATCATTTCAGTGCATCGCACCTAGTGGTCCTTATCTACACTTATCGTTTTTATTGAGTCCTTTTTATTGAGTCTTTTTGGTCTTTTTAGAGTCCTAGTAGAGTCTTTGCAGGTTATAGCATGTCTGGAGCATAATTGGAGATTTTGGAACCTTTTGGAGCATTCTGGGTTGAAGCCACGAAGTACCAAGCTCGAAGCAGAAAGTATCACATATGGTGACGCTCGTCACCACCTTTGGTAACGCTCGTCACCCATCAAGGAAGGAGCGTGGCTGTTTTATTAAAAGTATGAAGAAGATTTGCAGAATTGGCCCAGAAGTTCCTTTATTTACATGAAGACCCCAGATCGTGTTTAGCCTCAATTTATTAGGTTTTTCAGCCATTGTTGGCTATTATCTTAGTTTTTGAGAATTCAGAGAGCTTAGAGAGAGATTTATTCAGAGCTTTTTGGGGAGACAAATCCTGTACTCTTTTGAGAAGATTTCGAACCCCCTTTATTTCTTACTCTTTCTCTTAATGCAATTTTATTCAGTTATGTTTTGTGATCTCATAATCATGCCTGAGTAATCTGCAAGTTAAGTTAGGGTTTTTCAAAGGTTGATGAAAAGATTGTAGAATCGCTATCTGTTAGGAATATCTTATGGTTTTTCATCTCTGCTTGCTTTAAAATCGAATTTCTGAGACACATCATCTAGGAATCCGAAAATCTCAGGTTGTTAAATATATGTGAGAGCATTATTCATAACCTGAACTAGTATTTGATGAGCAAAGCAACTTAGTGCAAAGAGATTTGGCTTAGGAGTTTTGTAAACAATTGAATCTGATCATTCCTGCATGCTTAGGTTGTTAGAGTTTGCAAAGAGATTTGAAACTCTGTGATTTAGGCATAGATAACTTTTGCAATGAGAATTGATTAGTTATACATCAGTGATTCATGTTTAAAACGGTTCTTAATCATTCCTGATTTCCTGCGTCATACATTCTTGGATTCAACCTGCGAACTACCCTGACTTAGCGCTTTTAGTCTTCTGGAACTTAGATTATCTTACAAAATCGTTTGCTTACTTTCATTCATTCATTCGAATTACATACATCATATCTTGCTTAGCTTAATCCGAATCTACATTCGATAGTGTAGTCTGCATTACTCTCTTGGGATTTCGATACCCCTTGTACTACAACTGCTTTTGCTGTGCACTTGCAGTAGTTTTATTTGGGTAAAACCTGAGCCCTATCAAGTTTTTGGCGCCGTTGCCGGGGAGTAATAGCTGCCTATCGATTTTTAGTATTAGGATTTTGTCTAAGTTTTTATTTGTTTACTGACTTTCAGCTACTCTTCTTTGTTCCTGTTTCAGGTGTATGCCTAATCGCAGAACCAGAAGCAACAAAGAGAAGGAGCTTGTGACTTTGAGCATCGACGAGCTTGCTAGGTTGGAGAGAACTAACAGGAAAGCTAAGAAGCAATCTACAATGGTCGCTCCACTTATCTTGGTTAAAGATGCAGAAGGTCACTTAGTTGACAGGAAAGGAAATAGGAGGAACGAAGAGGGGCAGAGAATTGATCAAGAGGGGAATGTCATTGTTGAACAGCAGATTCAGCAAGTGGCTGAGAACGTGGGAGTCCCTGCTGCTGTCAATAACGCTGCTGGGCGTTTTGTTCAGAGGACTCTAGGTGACTACAACAGACCTGATCAGTTCTATGCCAACAGAGCTGCAATCCGACCTCCTGCCTTCCAGAGGAACGATTTTGAGGTTAAACCAGTCTACTATCAGCTGGTTGGCCAGCATCCATTCCATGGTTTACCTCATGAGCATCCTATGGATCACATAGAGAGATTTGAGGACTTGGCTTCCAGTGTCAAAGCTAATGGGGTTAGCAATGACTTTCTGTTCTGCAAGCTTTTTCCTTACTCTCTTGAAGGAGAAGCTGCATATTGGCTGAAGCAACTGGAACCTGCTTCATTGACCACTTGGGAAGACACCAAGAATGCCTTTTTGAACAACTTCTATGATGATGCAAGATCAGAGGACATGAGGACGAAAATTGCATCATTTACACAAGGCCCTACTGAAGCTTTCAAGGCCTCTTGGATCAGGTTCAAGTCTTATCAAAGGGACTGTCCTCATCATGGTTTCAGTCAGGTGCAATTACTTGGGATTTTCTTCAGAGGCATTGACTGGAAATATCAGATGGCACTGGATGCAGCAAGTGCAGGAAACTTCAACACCAACAGACCAGAAGAGGCGATCAGACTGATTGAGAACTTGGTCTGCAGCAACAGCACTAAAAATGCAGACTTTCAGAGGATGAAACAAGCTGGTGTAGCTGATGGAAATCAGATTGCTGAAGTTAAGGCTAAGTTGGATGATATGCACAGCCTTTTGGTGGGGAAGAAGTCGGTTCACTTTGCTGCAGAAGTGGAAACTTTCGAAGCTCCAGAGGAAGTTGAGCAGGAGGATGTAAATTTTATCAATTCTGGTGGTTTTCAGGGACAAAGGTATGAGAATCAACAGTGGAACAGAGGATACAGCAACAATAATCAGAAGAACGCCCTTACAGGAGGACAGAGCACGCCGGGTTTCACTCTTAGACCCCCATTCCAAAAGACAGAGTATCAGAAGCCATTTCAGAATAGTGGAAATTACAGAAACTATAGTTCTTCTTCCTATCAACCAGCACCTCCACAAGGGAATAAAATGGAAGCAATGTTAGAACAGATCTTGGAAGGACAACAGAAGCTTACAGTGGACTTTAATGGCAAGATAGATTCGCTCTATCAGGATTTGAATGGAAAAATTGAGAGTCTGAACTCTCATATGAAGAAGCTTGATGTTCAAGTTGCCCAAACTGCAGGAGCTGTTCAGAGGCAAGAAGGATTTCTTCCAGGAAGAACTGATGCTAATCCCAAACACCATGTGAATGCCATCACATTGAGGAGTGGAAAGAACCTGCAACCAGTGCAGCAGAAGATTTTAACCTCAAGGAATTTCGTGGGTATTGAAGAATATGAAGATGAAGAAATATTTGCTGAAGACCCACGGGTGACGCTCGTCACCAATAATGGGTGTCGCTTGTCACCCATCGAGCACAACCTTGACCCCGACTCTTCACAAATTGGTGACGACCGTCACCAGGTGTGTGACGCTCGTCACCCATATCTAATGATCGATCCCGACTCGTCCAAAGTAAGTGACGCTCGCCACCATCCCAGTGACGCTCGTCACCAGACACCATATGCTGCAGTTTCGCCTAAGACTTCAGATAATGCTAAGGAGACCGTATATAAACCCAAGATACCATATCCTAAGCATCCTAAGAAGTCTAAGCAAGAGCTTGAAGATGCAAGATGCAAGGCTATCATGGACAAGTTGGTAATAGAGATCCCATTGATAGATGCTGTAAGGATCACTCCTATTATAAGGAGGTATGTGAAGAGGATGGTGACCAATAACTTGAGTCTTGAGGTTGGAGCTATGATGATCAACGAGCAGGTCAGTGCAGTGATTCAGAACAGAGTTCCAGAGAAGCTTTCAGACCTAGGAAGCTTTGTTTTAGACTGCATTATCTTCAATGACAAGTTTGAGAGGTCATTGTGTGATCTTGGTTCTAGTGTGAACCTCATGCCTCATTCTGTTGCCAAGATTTTGGGGATGACCGATTTTAAGGCTACAAGGATATCTCTTGTCCTAGCTGATAGATCAGTCAGAGTTCCTGAAGGAGTGATAGAAGATGTTCCTATCAAAATAGGAGATTGTATGATCCCTACTGATTTTGTGGTTCTAGAGTATGGAGAAGAGCCCAAAGACCCCTTGATTCTTGGCAGGCCCTTCTTAGCTACTGCAGGAGCTATTATTGACGTCAGGAAGGGTAGAATAGAGCTGAATGTTGGCGATTTAGTGATGAAATTTGAAATGGACAAGCTGATGAAGAGGCCAACCATAGATGGACAGACTTTTTATGTGGATGTTCTCACAAACATTGCTGATCAGATCTTCCATGAGATGAGTTCAGAGGATCCCTTGGAAAGGGCGTTGACCACTTCTACAGCTGAGTATGAGCATTTAGATGCTGCTGCAACAGGCTACACAAAGATGATGGATGCTACTGCACAAGTGATGCAACTGGTTGCACAGGATGAGTTTGTCTCCACATCTGCGAAAGCAGCCACAATGGGTGATTGGTCTGCAGCAAAAGCACCAAAAGTCGAGCTTAAACAGCTCCCTGCAGGGCTAAGGTACGCATTTCTGGGAGAAAACTCTACCTATCCTGTTATTGTTAATGCTTCATTGAACAATGCAGAGCTCACCCTTTTGCTAAGTAAGCTGCGAAAATTTCGCAAAGCTCTTGGCTATTCTCTTGATGACATTTCAGGTATCTCCCCAGACTTGTGCATGCATAGGATACACTTGGAGGATGAGTTGAAATCATCAGTTGAGCACCAGAGGAGGCTGAATCCGAATTTGCAGGATGTGGTCAAGAAAGAGATCATGAAGTTGTTGCAGGCTGGTATCATCTATCCTATATCAGACAGTGCTTGGGTGAGTCCAGTGCACGTGGTGCCTAAGAAAGGAGGTGTCACAGTGGTAAAGAATGACAAAGATGACCTAGTTCCAACCAGGACTGTGACAGGACACAGGATGTGCATAGACTACAAGAAACTGAATGCAGCAACTAGGAAGGATCATTTTCCTCTGCCTTTCATCCATCAGATGCAAGAGAGGCTGGCGAATCACAAGTATTACTGCTTCCTTGATGGGTATTCAGGCTTCTTTCAGATCCCCATCCATCCAGATGATCAGGAGAAGACCACTTTTACTTGTCCCTATGGCACTTTTGCATATCGCAGAATGCCTTTTGGGCTGTGTAATGCTCCTGCAACCTTCCAGAGATGCATGATGTCGATTTTCACAGACATGATAGAGAAGTTTATGGAGGTGTTCATGGATGACTTCTCAGTTTATGGGTCCTCTTTCAAGAACTGCTTGGATAATCTGTGTGCAGTTCTGCAGAGATGTGAAGAGAAGCACTTGGTTTTAAACTGGGAGAAGTGTCATTTTATGGTGCAAGATTGTATTGTACTTGGCCACAGAGTCTCAGGAGACGGTATAGAGGTGGATAGGGCGAAAATTGAGGTGATGACAAGTCTGCAAGCACCTGATTCATTCAAAGCAGTGAGAAGTTTTCTGGGTCATGCAGGCTTCTACAGAAGATTCATCGAGGATTTTAGCAAGATAGAATGCCCACTTACTGCTCTCCTTGCAAGGATGTGAAGTTTGAGTTCACAGAAGAGTGCAAATCTGCTTTTGAACAGATCAAACAGGCTTTGGTTACAGCCCCTGTTGTGCAGCCTCCAAATTGGGACTTACCTTTTGAGGTAATGTGTGATGCCAGCGATTTTGCAATTGGAGCAGTGCTAGGACAGAGGAAAGACAAGAAACTCCACGCCATCTACTATGCAAGTAGGACTTTGGATGATGCTCAGAAGAATTATGCAACAATTGAGAAAGAATTGTTAGCTGTTGTGTTTGCTTTTGAGAAGTTCAGGCAGTATCTTGTTGGCTCCAAGGTCGTGGTCCATACTGACCATTCAGCACTGAAGTACCTAATGCAGAAGAAAGATGCAAAACCAAGGCTTTTAAGATGGATCCTGCTGCTTCAGGAATTTGATATTGAAGTGAAGGACAAGAAAGGGGTTGAGAATGGAGTTGTTGACCATTTATCTCGGATTCAGGTCGAAGACAGTGTTCCAATCAATGATTTTTTGCCTGAAGAGAATGTTTACTTGGTGGAAACCAGAGAACAGGAGGAAAGTACTGAAAACCTGCAGTTTTCACGAAATTGCAGGGGAGTGACGAGCGACACCAGGAGGGTGACGCTCGTCACCAACCCAGTTCAGTCGCGACCAAAGTATACGAGAAAGGTGACACCCGTCACCAATATTGGTGACGCTCGTCACCAATCTCAACACTTATCTGCGATTTGTGCAAGCTTGGGGATGGCTTTTGAAGAACCTGTTTATGCTTTACATGATCCAAAGAGGCCCTGGTATGCTGATATTACAAATTATCTTGCTGCAGAGGATGAACCACATGATTTTAAATGCTATGCTAAGAAGAAGTTCTTGAGAGAAATTAGGAGATTCTATTGGGATGAGCCATACTTCTACAAGCATTGTGCTGATGGTATCTACAGAAGATGCTTAGCAGAAGAAGAAGTCCAGGACGTCCTTTTTCACTGTCATGGATCAGAATATGCTGGACACTTTGCTACATTCAAGACTGTCTCTAAGGTATTGCAAGCTGGATTTTGGTGGCCTACTATGTTCAGAGACGCCCAAGCCTTCATCACAAGCTGTGATACTTGTCAGAGAAGAGGAAAAATCAGCAGGAGACATGAGATGCCACAGAACTTCATTCTGGAAGTTGAAGTTTTTGATTGTTGGGGTATTGACTTCATGGGACCTTTTCCCGCATCTTATGGGAATAGATACATTCTGGTTGCTGTTGATTATGTATCTAAGTGGGTAGAGGCGTTGGCTACTCCTACTAATGATGCTGCAGTGGTTTTGAAGCTGTTTAAGACCACTATCTTTCCCAGATTTGGTGTCCCGCGGATTGTCATAAGTGATGGTGGTTCTCACTTTGTCAACAAGGTCTTTGACAAGGCTTTGAAGAAGTATGGTGTACAGCACAGAGTGGCCACGCCCTATCATCCCCAAACAAGTGGACAGGTTGAGGTTTCCAACAGGCAGATCAAGCAGATTCTGGAAAAGACAGTTGGGAAGACAAGGAAAGATTGGTCTGCAAAGCTGGATGATGCATTATGGGCCTATAGGACTGCATACAAAACGCCACTTGGGACCACTCCATTCGATCTTCTCTATGGCAAGGCTTGCCATCTACCAGTAGAGTTGGAGTTCAAAGCAGAATGGGCCATCAAGAAGCTGAACTTCGATCTGAAGCCTGCTGCAGAAAGGCGTTTGATTCAGCTCAATGAACTGGATGAGATCAGATATATGGCCTATGAAAACTCCAAGTTATACAAGGAGAGGACAAAGGCATATCATGATAAAAAGATCATCTCCACGCATTTCGAGCCCAATGACAAGGTATTACTCTACAACTGTCATTTACAGCTTTTTCCTAGTAAATTGCGTTCTCGATGGTCAGGTCTTTTCACTGTCAAAGAAGCTCGCCCACATGGTGCAATTGTCCTGATTAACTCCAAAAGAGAGGAGTTCACTGTCAATGGACAAAGGGTGAAGCACTACTGGGCACAAGCAGAGATTCCAGCAGGACATATTGTGTCTCTGGATCAGGCACCAGCTGTCTAAATAGCCAACCAAAGTCAAGCTAATGACTTTAAACAAACGCTTAGTGGGAGACAACCCACTGGTAAGTTGTAAATATAACACTTAGTTATTATTTTCGTGCTTAGGATTAGTAGTTAGATTAATATTAGTTAAAAAAAAAAAAGGTGGTGACGATCGTTACCCTTATGGTGACGCTCGTCACCCGCAGAAGTCGAGCACGGGTTTTAGTTATTTCTTCTTCTTCCTCGTGCTCACAACCTGCAAAACCAAGAACACTTAATTAAAAAAATTGAGAATTTCCTAACTTTTGATTTTCTAAACCAAATTGAGTGATTCAAGAGTCTAATCCGTGCGGATTTTGCTCCTCTTTCTGAATATCCACTCGGTTTTTAAGATCTGCAAGGTATGTGTTCGGAATCCCCAATTTTTAGTCCGCCATAGGTTTGGTAAAATCCGATTTTTGACTTGATTGGCTTGATTTAACTGTTGAATCATGGTTAGTTAGGTTGTATTAGAGGAATGGAACCATCTATGTGAGCTTTTATCGGTTGATTTGCATGTTTTGAATTTTCGAGTTCATGATGAAAATTGCAAAAATCTAGAAATTTTGGGTGATTTGGGTTGAACTGATGATTGAATTGTGTTCCTGGTAATGCTGTAGTTGATCGCCATCAGTTATTTCAGATTGATTGGTTGATTTTTCGAACTTTGAAAAATTTGCTAATTTTTGTGATGTTTTTGGTCGATTTTGATCTTCGATTTTCAGATGCCTCGTCAGGAGAAACGACCAAGGCAAAGCTCGTCTTCAAGCACTGCAACAGGGTCTACGGATTCCTTCAGTCAGCACCCAGTTTGCAGGCCCCCATGGCCCAAACGAGAAGATCGGAAAATAGCCTCGGGAGTGGCTTGGACAGGGACTCCGAAGCTGGAAGTGTCCCGAGACACTTGTGTATTCCATGATATTCAGGAAGAGTGGGATGAATATGACACGCTGTTCTACAATGCGTGGCTGGGAGTTAAGATTATCCCCACTCGGTTCGCGGATTCTGCTGTTCTGCAGAAGATGGGGATCTTCGAGGAGGTTGTTCAGATTCTGGAGCGCATTGGGATGGGGACTATGCCGTTCCAGCAGTATGATCTGTACCCAGATTTGGTACGCCAGTTTCTCTCTACAGTTCGTGTCTACTATGCGAATGAGCTGGCGAAGCGTGCGCAAGAAGGCACGATGACGTTTCTGATCCGAGGAGTTCGATACCGGATCAGTCTGATGGAGCTTTGTGGGATCTATGGCTTCTCTGACCATCCCACAGGCGTTCTCCTTCCCTCTCAGTGGACCCATATGCAGACATTCTGGTCCAAGTTCGGGAATGAAGTCTATGACAGCAAGACTAGCACGCAGACGGAGGTTCGACATCCGGTTTTAAGGTACATTTTGTGCCTCTTTGGTCACACCATTTTGTGCAAGTATGCGCCCAGCAAGACTCGAGTCAGTGAGCTGATTCTCTTCTACTACGGACTATATGAGATGCTGGATGATTCGATACCTGTTGATAGCATGGTTCGCGCCAACTTAGGCACTGTTTTCGCTGAGCATCTGGTCTCCTTGAAGACCAAGCCATTCACCAGTCCAGGGGAGAAGACTGAGAGTGTTGGCAGCCTGCTGACACCGATCTTCCACCATTTCCAGATCGATGTCACACCTTGCAGTCTGCGCAGTGACAGATCACTTATGGATGACCAGTATCTGCGCCATGTCACTTGGATGAAGATTGGAGTTGTCTGGACTTTCACTACCACTTCTGGAGAGTATGTTGGCATTAAACTGCCACAGAGAGCCTACACTACTATTCAGGGAGATCCACGCCAGCTATTCTTCATGCCAGCACAGACTCTTCTGCGCTCCTTGACTCTACGCCCTGCTAGAGCTGCTGCAGCTGGCGCCTCTGCTTCTACTGCAGCTGCTGCTGATGCTGGACCTTCTACACGCCAGAGTGGTTCTTCTACTGCTTTCAGGCGTCCTCCACGACCACAGACACCCATGGATATGGCTGCTTTTCAGGAGTATGTCATTGACAGCTTTGAGGGACTCTGTGATGCTGTTGCTACACTTAGCAACTGTGGTTGTGTCCGCCCCCATTACACCACTGAGCCTTGCGAGGATGAGGATTGAGGCTTCACTATCTGGTTACTTGTTCCTTTTTCCCTTTTATTTTTTCTTGCTCTTGAGTCATTTTTATGTTTTCTTTGAGTCAGTTGTCAGTTTCTTTGATGATGTTTTGTGAGATTGTTGAACCAGGTTATTTTTGCTATGTTTGGATGTTGTTAATTATGTGTTTGAATGCTCAAAAAGTCTAACTTTCGAGTGCATATGCAAACACTTCGTTAATTAACACCTGACATAAGAATTGGGCAATACAGGTCGTGGTGACGCTCGTCACCAGACTGGTGACGCTCGTCACCCGACCCCACGCGAGGTAACACTTTTCTGACTTGGTTTTTCGACTTCTCATTCATTTTTCTGACCAACTCTTGGCTTAATAACATTGGGGACAGTGTTGTTTAAGTCTGGGGGAGGTGGTTACTGACGTTGTGTGCTTTGTGTCATGTCTATAGAGTCTTAAAGTTGAGTCAAAAACCTGTTTTATAGAGTCAAAATTTTTTCTTTTTGAAATTGTCAGTTTTTCTTGGAACTAACCATAGGACGTTTTTGCTGATAAGAACCATTGCCACAATAGTTGATTACAAGTCTCACTAAGTTGAAAGTCATAGGTAGATCAGTCTAGCAATGAAGGTTTAGGTTCTTAGAGAATCTGAAAAATTTGCTGTTAGCTCCACCTTAATTTGCAGTCTCTCTTTGATCTTACCTGATGTAGTTTTTAAACGATTAAGTCCAAAGAATGGTGCATTCATGACCCTGTCTCCTCACAAGGAACAACAGTAATGAACACACTCAAGAACCTGTCTCCTCACAAGGAACACAAGTATTGAGTAGCCCCATATCTTAGACTGTAAAAGTTGAAAAAAAAAAGAAGTGAAAAATCGAAAATATCCTAAGGAAAAGATCAAGGGAAGAGAAAATAGGAGAGCTATGTTGATATCTATTTGTTCAGTTGTTAGGAAGGGAAAAGAATCTGTAAAGTGATTGAGATGATAGAGCCTTGATGAGAATTCACACTTAGATATAAAAATAAGGAGTTAGCAGTAGAAATTTTAGATTTCTTGAAGGGATTTGGACTGGAGTTGAGAGATTGGCTAAGCTTGTGATGATTATACTGAAATTTGATCTTGTGTTGACTATGTGGTATGTGGATTCGGAAGCTCTAACTAGTGTGGTGTTCCTGATGACTGACTGACTGTTTCTTGTTTTCAAACCTCGACCTTATTCTGTGTCTGATGTTTGCTTGAGGGCAAGCAAAAGCTAAGTCTGGGGGAGTTGATATATCATGGTTTTTATGGTTTTTAACCATGATATAAGTCCTTTTTATTGAGTCTTTTTGGTCTTTTTAGAGTCATAGTAGAGTCTTTGCAGGTTATAGCATGTCTGGAGCATAATTGGAGATTTTGGAACCTTTTGGAGCATTCTGGGTTGAAGCCACGAAGTACCAAGCTCGAAGCAGAAAGTATCACATATAGTGACGCTCGTCGCCACCTTTGGTGACGCTCGTCACCCATCAAGGAAGGAGCGTGGCTGTTTTATTAAAAGTATGAAGAAGATTTACAGAATTAGCCCAGAAGTTCTTTTATTTACATGAAGACCCCAGATCGTGTTTAGCGTCTATTTATTAGGTTTTTCAGCCATTGTTGGCTATTATCTTAGTTTTTGAGAATTCAGAGAGCTTAGAGAGAGATTTATTCAGAGCTTTTTGGGGAGATAAATCCTGTACTCTTTTGAGAAGATTTCGAACCCCCTTTATTTCTTACTCTTTCTCTTAATGCAATTTTATTCAGTTATGTTTTGTGATCTCATAATCATGTCTGAGTAATGTGCAAGTTAAGTTAGGGTTTTTCAAATTGATGAAAAGATTGTAGAATCGCTATCTGTTAGGAATATCTTATGGTTTTTCATCTCTGCTTGCTCTAAAATCGAATTTCTGAGACACATCATCTAGGAATCCGAAAATCTTAGGTTGTTAAATATATGTAAGAGCATTATTCATAACCTGAACTAGTATTTGATGAGCAAAGCAACTTAGTGCAAAGAGATTTGGCTTAGGAGTTTTGTAAACAATTGAATCTGATCATTCCTGCATGCTTAGGTTGTTAGAGTTTGCAAAGAGATTTGAAACTCTGTGATTTAGGCATAGATAACTTTTGCAATGAGAATTGATTAGTTATACATCAGTGATCATGTTTAAAACGGTTCTTAATCATTCCTGATTTCCTGCGTCATACATTCTTGGATTCAACCTGCGAACTATCCTGACTTAGCGCTTTCAGTCTTCTGGAACTTAGATTATCTTACAAAATCGTTTGCTTACTTTCATTCATTCATTCGCATTACATACATCATATCTTGCTTAGCTTAATCCGAATCTACATTCGATAGTATAGTCTGCATTACTCTCTTGGGATTTCGATACCCCTTGTACTACAACTGCTTTTGTTGTGCACTTGCAGTAGTTTTATTTGGGTAAAACCTGAGCCCTATCATCTATATGTCATGAATCATATAATATTACAATATAAATATAAACTATACTTCCACAGATTACGTCCTCACTTTTGTCACTTGATGAAGACTCTCTTTCTTTACTCTTTGGACATATGCCATTCCTGAACTTCAAGCACACGTTTCCCAAGGCTCCTGATACTGAAATCGGTTATACTTCAACTGAGAGCCACCTTCACGAGTGTAGAATACTCCTGCCTAGTTTCAGCTCAAACCGAGCTTGTTTGTTTATCGAACCATTACAACTCGTTAGACATATAACACTGTTTTCTACTGCATCAACTAGCTTTAGAAAGACATCTATAAATAACAAACTGACCGTTTGTTCAATCCCACCATTGAATATGAAGATCACTATGCCAACTTAAAGGACACCAAATATCAGCTCAATCGGGATTCGTTCAACCCTCCAAATGATACCTTGAAAACTCTGCAGCAGAACTGTTTTCTTGTAAAAATCTCAGACATTGATGATTCTGAGCCAACTTGCAGATCAATTTTCGAATACTATATCTCTGATTGTCAAACCGTCAGTTCCTCAAGATTCCTTAAAGCAAGAAATTTCCATGGAATACTTGATCGCGATCTGAAGACTTCTGGTTGTTCATTAAATCAACTTGTAAAACCATTAGCCACACATTGTTATAGATCTGCACTGCACATATACATCTTAGGGAAGGAGCCATAACTTTCTGCGAGTATCACCGATCCGGACGAACTTGGCTTTTCTGGAAAGATAAGTCTTGGGGATTTTTATACATATGTCGATCCGATCGTGGGTTTTCACGGTTGGCCGGATAATCCAACAACAAAACTCTTCTCGAGCTAAACCTCTCTCATCTTCATCTTCTCCCCTTTTTCTCTTTCTTTCTTTGGTTCTCCTCTTCTCCTTTTTCTCAGCCACGCCTTTTCTTCTCTTTTTTCTTTTTGACTGCCAGAGAATTCTACTAAATAGCTTAGGGTTTTATTTAATTAGACTTATAAGTGACTAATTGAGCTTAACTTAAATTTTCTTTCATTATAACTTTTAAAACAGGCCCACAACACAGGACTGGGGTGTTATAATTCTCTCCCACTTGAAATGAATTCGTTCTCGAATTCGCAAAACTGCTTCTCTCCGACTTGGTTTCTCTTCTACTTGGTTTTCGACTTAACCATTAGACATAAATAGCACTTGATCTTGAGCTTTTGATGACCAACTTTTTTTTTTCTTTGCTCTAGCATCCCCACATACATAACCTTAGTACTTGAATTTTTACCATAATAACTTCTTGAAACACCTTGAAAAATAGAAGCTTACTGATTACTGATTCCGAAACAACACTACTCTAGCACGAGACCTTAGACTCCCAATAAAACATTTTTATCATAAACATATTTCTTGAGGCCTCTAAAATATTTCGCAAACACTTTCAAAAACTTTTGAAAACTAACCCTCGGGATCAGAACCAGAGTGGTTTTAGCCTAGGCTCTGGTACCACTTGTGATGCCTCGGCTCAGTTAACTTCGCCCGAGACATCTTGTACCCCTAAAAAAAACTTTCTTTTTGAAAACTTTAACTCATTGAGCCATTGGTAGCGCTCGCTAATGTTAACAAACCTGCACAACTGAAAAGGGAAAAAAGGATGAGTAATGAATTAATCAATGAAGAGATCATCTCTGCCCACTGAAACATAATTAACACTTCTACTATCATATCACACTCATCAAAACACATAAACCTAGACACTAACAATCATACATCCTCATTTATATGCTAAAACATAACAATTGACATTCATATCATTTCAGTGCATCACACCTAGTGGTCCTTATCCACACTGATCGTTTCAGTGCATCACACTGAAGAAGGATTTTTGCAAGTTTTAACTCAACCCCTCTCTAATCAGATGTAGTATAGAAGAGGTTTTATCAATCCATCCAGGAGTTATAATAAAAGAGATGCAAGAAACTCACTAAGCTTAACTAATATGATTAAAGTAGGATTATCTAACACCTTAAGTGATCAAAGATGAAATGCATAAACAAAAAGGATTGCTAACAAGAGTAAAGCAAGCAATGAAGTGCAAAGAGACTAAATGCAACAGAAACTACCTAGGAAATGATCTAAATGCAACAGAACTAAGATAAGCAAGCAATGGAAGTGCAAGAACCAAGATGAAAGCTAAATGCAATAACTTGAAATGCAAGGCAGGAAATGAAACAAAAGTAAGACAACTAAAAACAGGGGAAAACAGAACACAAAAATGATCAAATGCAAAGAAAAATAAGACGCAGGTTCAAGGCTAGAGCAATGATGACTTAAGGATTACTTAGTATCAAACCTAGGGCAGTCAAGACTAATAACAAGCTAAGAACATGATCAAGCCACTGAATCAATAAATCTGCAAACAGAGCAAAGATGTCTAAGTTCAGCACATGTCAGACCCTCTTGTGATGGCGTATTTATGCAAAACCAGCATGAAAACACAAGACTCTTATAGACCAAACTTTCTACCCAAACGCAATATAATCATCTAGGAGAATGTTCCTAACAAAGTTCTTTCGGGCATTTAAACAACCACTTTTGATGCAGCAAATATCTAAGATCATATTTCACTCAAAGAAGTTACCCAAGCCTTAAGAACAACAAAGAAAGGTGATTAAAACATGAATTAAACCAAAACTCCCTAAGTTATCAACTAATCATACCCAAATCTGCGCCAACCTCAAACCATATGAAACTACTCACAACATATTATGAAATCACCAAAACAGAACATAAATGATAGAGCAAGCATGATCAAAGAAAACTATAACAAGTGAAATACAAAATTTTATTAAAAATGATGATCTTAATTCATGGATCCATAAATCTCCTTGTGGTTCTCCCACAGTTCAAAAATAAGGAGAAGAAAGAAGATAAGTGCCAAAAACGATAAGGTTTAGCTTAAATAAGCCAAAAGAAAAGGTTTGACAAAAAGTAGAAAAAGCTTGGTCAACTCTCGGCGTTGACGCATCAGGGTGCATAGGTAGATGTTCTGCTTGATGCGTCCAGCCTGATGTAGAATAACTCTCGTCGCTGTTCGATTATTCCATTGGTTGATCGGCATACAGCAAGTCTCAGGTCATATCGGGAAGGTGGTCGGGTGTTCAGCTCGATGTTGGACCCTGATATGCCCTATCCCTTCATATCGGCTTGTACGGCATGCTTAGCACGATGCACTATCCCGGTGCAGTCTCAGAGTCCACAATCAAACTCTTCTTCCTCGTCCCATGATCCACATCGGGCACACTTCATGGGTGTTCTGCTCGATGTTCAACCTCGATATGGACATAAAGTTTGTAAGACACCTTCTCATGGCATCTTCTTCGAATGTATGCTTCTTCAATCTCATTTTCAAGTTCCAAAACCTCCAAATACACCTGAAACATACCATAAACATGGACATATATGCAATCCTATGCTAAATGCATGAAATGTTACTTCTAGATGGAAATGAGACTAAAATGATAAGTAATGATGCAAAAATAAGGGAAAAGATGAATGAAAATGCAGCCCAAATTACTTGAATAAAGCAAGTGATATCTCTCATAATTGCATCATATAAACTTGCATTTAGTTTATGTTTTGGTCTTCTTTTATATGTTTTCCTTTGCTTTTGTCCCATTATTCTTTGTTTTGAGACTTAGGTTGCATTTAGGTTGTAGTTTGCAATTTCATTGCATAAGGGATGTTTCTAGGTACCTAATGAGCCATTTAAGAGAAGGAGGAAGTGTGGCAATGATCAAGGGAGCTGCCCCAATCAAGCAGGTTCAAGAGAAGCTAAGGAAGGAGAAGTTTGGCTCAGCATCAATCATGGCAGAATCCACATCGCACGATGTGACTCCCCCGGGAGAAATGGAGTTTACATCAATCACCTACATCGACCAAGCCAGCACGATGTGAAGGGACAGGACACTAACATTGATCAAAGACATCGTACGATGTAAAAGGGCCGTAGTTACAAGAGGTATGCATCAATCATTCACATCGAGCTCACCACCTCGATGTCAAGAGTCCAGAGGAGAGCATCGATCACTTACATCGATCAGACCAGCTCAATGTCATCCACATCGAGCACCCTCATTGATCAAGCATGCTCGATGTTAACCTAGTCTGAAGACAATTTATTTACAATTTTGCCACTCCGCTTAGACTCCTATAAATACTTAAAATCCCTAATTTATGGGATCATCCTATTATCCAGCAGTTCTTCATTTTCTAGTTTCTTAATCATACTTTGTAGATTGAATGCTTTCTTGATTTCAATATAAGTTTGCATTTCCCTTCTTGTTTAGGCTTTCTAGTCATCATTAGCTATCTATTTCTCTTTGATTTGATGGTTTTAATGGTGAGTAGTGAGTAGTCTTTTTGGAATTTGAGATGGGTTCGGTTTAGGGAATTTGATGCTTAATCTATGATGTCTTATTGTTAATTCTTCCATTTTATTTCTTGATTGCTGTGTTTAATGCCTGTTTAGCTTTAGCTAAGTTGATTCGGATCTTAGGTTCAATTTATGCCACCAAGTATTTGATGAAATGCCTGAACTGCTTTGCAAGAGAATTGCTTGTCCTAGCTTAAGAGATTGACTGTCTATGGAGTGATTTGGCAATATAAGATTGATAAATTGTCTTAATTCTTGCTGTTTATCATTTCACTAATGAGAGTTAGTTCTTGACTTGATGATTAATAAAGAGGTTAGTGCCAAGATATTAGATTAGTCATATAACTGAATTCTATGCATAAGGAATAGCATTGTGTGAGTTTATAAGCATCATAGATTGAGTTGAGAGTTCCCTAATATCCCATCTTAAGTCATGTCTTTCCTTTGTTTTTTCGTTCATTTCAAAATTGCTCTGTTTTTGCTTATGGTTTTGATCTTTCGCTTGTTGCTTGCTTTTGTTAAGTGTTTGCTTCAAGTTGATTTGATTCGTTAGGTCGTTAGATAACTAAACTCTATGTTTCTGCTTGAATTAAGAGCTCTATTGCACTCTTACTTCTTCAAACTTCCCCTTATGGATTGACTTAACCCAATACTACAATGACTAATGTGGGTTGAGGATTGAGATAGGATAAAAACCTACATCAATTTGGCGCTGTTGCCAATATGGGAATGCTTTGTTCAGTAGGAGTTTGAGAGATCGTGAGATCAAGCTTTATTATTTTTGTTTTTGGTTACATATTTCTCTTCTTGGTCTAGAATTTCTTTTGTAGGTACTAAACACTTGCTCTTAAGTCTCTACAACTACAACTAAGGTTCAAGGTTAAGGATTTTGGGTTTGCAGCAGCAGATATCAGATATCAGTTATTGAAGCTTGGAAGAACATCAGTATGCTGCTGGTTTTAGTCCACAAGGTCCACAAGGTCTTCAAGGGATCCAAGGCTTACAAGGACAGCAAGGTCCACATGGTTTTCACGGAGCTTGGGTTATGAGAGAGCAAAGACCATTGAGACCGATAGGTGCTGCAAAAGCTATGCTTCAAAATAAGGTATTCTTTCACCTATGGAGACTAACCACTATGAGATTAAGATCAGCATGATTGCTATGCTTAAAGAAAGGAAGTTCTTTGGATTGTCTAACCAAGATCCTCTTGAACATTTGGATCTCTTTGAGAGGATTTGTGCTATGACAAAGCTTAGTGGAGTTTCTGATGATGGATTCAAGCTCAGATTGTTTCCACTCTCTCTTGGAGATAGAGCTCAAATGTGGGAAAAGTCTTTGGCACAAAGAAGCATCACCTCTTGGGAACAATGCAAAGGAGTTTTATTAACTAAGTTCTTCTCTCCCTCTAGAACTGTCAAATTCAGGAATGAGATCTCAAAACTCAAACAATGATCCAATGAGAGCTTTGGAGACACTTGAGAAAGGTTTAGAGGCTTCACTCAACAATACCCTCATCATGGTTTCACCAAGGAAATGCTCCTCTCCATTCTCTATAGAGGTGTTCTACCAAACATTAGAATCCTTCTAGATACAGCTAGTAATGGCTATTTCCTTAGAAAATATGTTGATGAAGGATGGACACTAGTGGAGAACATGGCGCTCAACAATTGGGACTATGCGGATGAGTTTGAGCAACATGCAAAGGTAGCTGAAGAGAAGTTTGAAACAGCAATGCATGAGATGAAGACTTTGCAAGAAAAAGTGGACATGTTGTTCAATGGAGCCATCAAACCTCTTCAAACTGTTGATACACCTAGCCAATACATAGAACATCAAGTGAAATCAGTTCAGATCCAAGAGGAGCAAGAAATGAGACAAGGCTATGATGTTTGTCAACAACAGTCCAATGGAGGCCATTACATTCAACAACATAAAGACTCTTCTTCTCAAGCAGTTGTCGCCAACAAATCTCAGCTCTCTCAAGATTTGGATATTAAGCAACTTCTTCTACAAATGTAACAATTCCAAAATGCAGAAATTCAAAGCAGTATGGCTGTTATTCAAAGCAATATGGCTGATATTCAAAGCAATATAACTGAAGCTAAGAGAAGTATGGCTGCTGACATCCAAAGGAGTATTGACTCTACAAGCAACAACCTCCAATACCAACTAGACTCTTTGAATCTGAAGCTAAATAAGCAAGAGAGTCATGCACAATCATCTTATTCTTCACTATTACAAGAGAGTATCGAAGCTGTCACCTTAAGGAGTGGGAAGCAGCTTCCTCCAAGAACATCACCTTCTACACCCAATGTGGACATTGAGGAACAAGAGGAGGGGGTGGTGGTCAAAGATGCTGAAAAATCTAAAGAGGATGAAGTGGTTGAAGCTGAAAAAGGTTCAAAGAACAGCAAAGCCAAAAAGGTGGTTAAAGAGAAACCAAGAGAAGCACCTAAGAAGTTAGTCAAGGAGCCAAGATACATTCCTCCACCATATCAACCTACAATACCATTTCCTGGAAGGTTTAAGAAGCAGCTCATTTCCAAGTACAAAGGTCTCTTTGATGAGCAGATGAAGAAGGTTCAGCTCACTATGCCATTGCTAGATGCCTTTATCTTCGTTCCACCTTACCAAAAGTTCTTGAAGGATGCTGTGGTTGAGAGAACAAAAGATCTGTAAGGGATGGTGGTACTAACACATGAGTGCAACACCATCATTCAACAACAAAAGATGACTCCTAACAAGCTCAGTTACTCAGGAAGTTTTACTTTGCCTTGCTCTATAGGTCTACTACTGTTTGAGAAATGCTTGTGTGACTTAGGAGCAATTGTAAGCTTAATGCCTTACTCTATAGCCAGGCGCCTAGGCTTCACTGAGTTTAAGGACTGTAGAATCTCTTTGATATTGGCTGATAGATCAGTGAGGCTCCCCAAGGGACTTCTTGAAGATGTGCCAATAAGAATTGGAAATGTGGAGATCCCAAATGACTTTGTGGTCTTAGAGATGGATGAGGAGACTAAAGATCCTCTCATACTTGGGAGACCCTTTTCAACCACAACAGGGTAATGAGGAACCTAAAGATCCTCTCATAGATTAAACTGCAATTGGGTAAAGACATGTCTCTGAAATTTGACATCAAGCAGATTATGCAACAGCCTACCATAGAAGGTCAAATGTTCAAGATAGAGATCTTAGAGGAGCTGCATGATGAGGTTCAAGAGGAACTGTGCTGTGATGACAAACTCCAAGTTGCTTTGACAAAGGAGCATGGGAAAGATGGTTATTTGGATAAAGAGAGTTTGAGTTACATGCTAGGGCTAGACTTGGAAGAAGTGGAACTATTTGAGAAGCTGGAATACACAAAGAAAGAGATGCTCTCAATTCAAGAAGCTGGTTCTCCAAGCAATGAAGCTGGTGCCAAGGAGCATAGCAGCTTAGGAGAGGACTAGAGTGACCACAAAGCACCCAAGGTGGAGCTCAAACCATTTCCTCAAGGGCTAAGGTATGTCTTCTTAGGCTCTAACTCTACTTATCATGTAATTGTCAATGATAACCTCAGCGAGGATGAGATCCTTGCTCTTGTCAATGTGCTAAAGAAGTTTAGGAGAGCCATTGGATATTCACTAAATGATAACTAAGGCATCTCTCCTAACCTCTGCACTCATAGGATCCATATAGAGGATGAGACAAAAACTTCTGTAGAATCTCAAAGAAGATTGAATCCAAATCTGAAAGAAGTTGTTAAAAAGGAAATCTTAAAATTACTTGAAGCTGGTGTGATCTATCCTATCTCAGACAGCACATGGGTCTCACCAGTCCATGTGGTGCCTAAGAAAGGAGGAATCACTGTGGTAAAAAACGAAAATGATGAGTTAATCCCCACTAGAACTATAACTGGTCATAGAATGTGCATAGACTATAGAAAACTGAATTCTGCTTCTAGGAAAGATTACTTCCCTTTGACATTTATAGATCAAATGTTAGAAAGATTAGCTAATCATAAATATTATTGCTTCTTAGACGGGTATAGTGGTTTTTCCCAGATCCTTATTCACCCTAATGATCAGGAAAACACCACATTCACATGTCCTTTTGGCACCTTTGCATATAGAAGGATGCCACTTGGACTGTGCAATGCCCCAGCAACATGTCAGAGGTGTATGACCTCTATATTCTCTGACTTACTTGAAGAGATGGTGGAGGTATTCATGGATGACTTTAGTGTCTATGGAACTTCCTTTGGTGTCTGCTTGTCCAATCTTTCTCAGGTATTGTAGAGATGTGAAGACACTAAGCTAGTTTTGAATTGGGAGAAATGTCATTTCATGGTCCAAAAAGGCATAGTGTTGGGTCACAAGATTTCATAAAAGGGGATAGAAGGGGACAAAGACAAGATAGATGTGATGCTGCACTTGGAGTCTCCAAATTCAGTCAAAGGAATCATAAGCTTCTTTGGACATGCTGGTTTTTATAGGAGGTTCATCAAGGACTTCTCAAAGATAGCAAGACCATTGACAAGGCTTCTATGCAAGGAGACATAATTTGTCTTTGTTGAAGACTGCTTACAAGCTTTCCTCACCCTCAAAGAAGCCTTAGTCAGTGCGCCCATAGTGCAAGCTCCAAACTGGGATCTCCCCTTTGAGATCATGTGTGATGCAAGTGATTATGCTGTTGGAGCTGTGTTGGGATAAAGAGTGGACAAGAAACTGCATGTCATCTATTATGCTAGCATGAAAATGGATGAAGCCCAAACCAAATATGCTACAACTGAGAAGGAACTCCTAGCAGTTGTCTTTGCATTTGAAAATTTCAGAAGCTACTTAGTTGGGTCTAAGGTGATAGTCTACACTGATCATGCTGCACTAAAGCACATCTATGCCAAGAAGGATACCAAGCAAGACTCCTTAGATGGATACTCCTCTTGCAAAATTTTGACATGGAGATTGTGGACAAGAGAGGCATTGAAAATGGTGTAGCCAATCACCTCTCAAGGCTAAAGATTGATGAATTTGTCCCCATTAATGATACTCCACCAGAAGAGCAGCCACATGCTTTAGGAGTGAAGACAGCTGAAGTGATGAGTTTAGAAGAGAACAAACTGCCTTGGTATGCTGACTTTGTGAACTACTTGGTTATTGGCAAGGTACCACTGAACTTTAACGCCCATCAAAAGAAGAAGTTCTTGAGAGATGTCTCTCACTTCTATTGGGATGAACCTTATCTCAACAAGAAAGGAAATGATGGATTGCTCAGAAGATGCATAACTGAGGAAGAAGTTCAGGGAATTCTACATCATTGTCATGGTTCAGCTTATGAAGGTCACTTTGAAACCTTCAAGACAGCCTCAAAGGTACTTTAAGCTGGTTTTTGGAGGCCTAGTTTGTTCAAAGACGCCCAGGCTTACATCTCCTCATCTGATGCACGCCAAAGGAAGGGAAGCATGAAGTAGATCTGTTTGATGTGTAGGAAATTGACTTTATGGGACCTTTCCCTTCATCCTGTGAGAATAAATACATCCTTGTTGCTGTAGATTATGTCTCAAAGTAGGTTGAAGCCATAGCCAGTCCAACAAATGACGCCAGGGTTGTGCTCAAGCTTTTCAAAACAATCATCTTCCCAAGTTTTGGTGTTCTAAGGTGTGTTATAAGTGATGGAGAAAGCCACTTCATCAACAAATTTTTTGAGGGTTTTCTAAGGAAGAATGGTGTTTAGCATAAAGTTGCCACTCCTTACCATCCTCAAACAAATGGTCAACTGGAGGTGTCTAACAGGGAGATCAAAGCAATCTTAGAGAAGACAGATGGTATTACAAGAAAAGATTGGTCTAATAAGCTTGATGATGCCTTGTGGGCATACATGGTAGCCTTCAAGACACCCATTGGTAAAACTCCCTTCTCACTCCTTTATGGCAAGGCTTGTCATCTGCCTGTAGAGCTGGAATATAAAGCCTTGTGGGCAACAAAGTTGTTGAAATTTGACATCAAGACAGCTCAGGAGAAGAGACTCATCAACTTACATGAGTTAGACGAAAATCGCCTTGAAGATTTTGAGAGCTCTAAGATATATAAAGAGAAGACCAAGGCTTTTCATGATAAGAGCATAAGACACAAGGACTTCAAGGCTGGAGATCAGGTGCTGTTGTTCAACTCAGAACCATTCAAGATCAAGGAAGTGTTGCCATATGGAGCTGTGACTTTGTTTGACAAGGATGGAGAAGACTTCACAGTGAATATGCACAGGCTAAAGTCATACATGGCAAGTGAGTCTCTTGGAAATGATGTATACATCCATCTCAAGATCTTCTACAAGAGTGATTGGCTAAGGAAAGTCAGGGTAAGGACGTTAAACAAGCATACTTGAAAGGTATTCCCATGTTATCCATGTACATATTTTTGCATTTTGATTGGTATTTGTGATTTTCTTTTGATCCTAGGAGCAAGTGGATTTTAAAGAAAGTGGTTAGTTGGATTATTGCATGTTCTAGCCAACATCGACCAGGAACATCGAGCTCGATGTAGCAAACATCGGACGTCAGTATCGAACAATGGAGATCGATGTTAACTGAGTTCAACCACATCGGTCAGCCACATCGCACGATGTGATCAAACCGAGAGGAGTATGAACCACATCAACCATCGACATCGTGCGATGTGAAGGAGCAGGGAGCAACAGGTTCAACATTGATCAAGGACATCGAGCTCTCAAGCTCGATGTGAGGACATCGACCAATGACATCGGACGATGTAACCACCCCGAGAGTTGCACCACACTCATCGAGCACACACATCAGACAAAACTAGCTCGATGTCCCAGCAACGTTCAACAACATCGCACGATGTGAAAAACCGCTCAACATCGAGCTATCACAGACCAAACTTGCTACCCAAATGCAATATAATCATCTACGAGGATGTTCCTAACAAAGTTCTTTCAGACATTAAACAAACACTTTTGATGCAGCAAATACCTAAGATCAGATTTCCCTCAAACAAGTTACTCAAGCCTTAAGAACAACTAAGCAAGTTGATTCAAGCATGAATTAAACCAAAACTCCCTAAGTTATCAACTAATCATACCCAAATCTGCTCCAGCCTCAAACCATATGAAACTACTCACAATACATTATGAAATCACCAAAAAGAACAGAAATGATAGGACAAGCATGATCAAAGAAAACTAGAACAAGTGAAATGCAAAATTTTATTAAAAATGATGATCTTAATTCATAGATCCATAATCTCCTTGTGGTTCTTCCACAGTTCGAAAATAAGGATAAGAAAGAAGATAAGTACTAAAAAGATAAGATTTAGCTTAAATAAGCCAAAAGAAAGGGTTTGACAAAAGGTATAAAAAGCTTGGTCAACTCTCAGCATTGACGCATCAGGGTGCATAGGTGGATGCTCTGCTCGATGTGTCTAGCCTGATGTAGAATAACTCTCGTCGCTGTTCAATTATTCCATTGGTTGCTCGGCATACAGCAAGACTCGGGTCGTATCGGGCAGGTGGTCAGGTGTTCAGCTCGACGTTGGACCCTGATATATCCTATCCCTTTGTATCGGCTTGTACGACATGCTTAGCTCGATGCACTACCCCGATGCAGTCAAACTGTTCTTCCTCGTCCCACGATCCACATCAGGCACACTTCATGGGTGTTCTGCTCGATGTTCAACCTCGATATGGACATAAAGTTTGCAAGACACCTTCTCATGGCATCTTTTTCGAATGTATGCTTCTTCAATCTCATTCCCAAGTTCCAAAACCTCCAAATACACCTGAAACATACCATGAACATGTACATATATGCAATCATATGCTAAATGCATGAAATGTTACTTCTAGATGGAAATGAGACTAAAATGCTAAGTAATGATGCAAAAATAAGGGAAAATATGAATGAAAATGCAGCCTAAATCACTTGAATAAAGCAAGTGATATCTCTCATAATTGCATCATATAAACTTGCATTTAGTTTATGTTTTGGTCTTCTTTTATATGTTTTCCTTTGCTTTTGTCCCATTCTTCTTTCTTTTGAGACTTAGGTTGCATTTAGGTTGTAGTTTGCAGTTTCATTGCATAAGGGATGTTTCTAGGTACCTAAGGAGCCATTTAAGACAAGGAGGAAGTGTGGGAGTGATCCAGGGAGTTGCCCTTATCAAGCAGGATCAAGAGAAGCTAAGGAAGCAGAAGTTTGGCTCAGCATCGATTATGACAGAATCCACATTGCACGATGTGACTCACTTGAGAGAAATGGAGTTTACGTAGATCACCTACATCGACCAAGCCCGCACGATGTGAGGAGACAGGACACTAACATCGATCAAAGACATTGTACGATGTAGGAGGGCCGTAGCTACAAGACGTATGCATCGATTATTCACATCGAGCTCACCAGCTCGATGTCAAGAGTCCAAAGGAGAGCCTTGATCATTTACATCGATCAGACCAGCTCGATGTTATCCACATCGAACAACCACATCGATCAAGCATGCTTGATGTTGACCGAGTCTGAATACAACTTATCTACAATTTTGCCACTATGCTTAGACTCCTATAAATACTTAAAATCCCTAATTTATGGGATCATCCTATTATCCAGCAGTTCTTCATTTTCTAGTTTCTTAATCATACTTTGTAGTTTGAATCCTTTCTTGATTTCAATATAAGTTTGCATTTCCCTTCTTGTTTAGTCTTTTTAATCATGATTAACTATCTATTTCTATTTTATTTGATGGTTTTAATAGTGATTAGTGAATAGTCTTTTTGGGATTTGAGATGGGTTATGTGTAGGGAATTTGATGCTTAATATATGATGTCTTAGTGTTAATTCTTCCATTTCCTTTCTTGATTGTTGTGTTTAATGCCTTATTAGTCTTAGCTAAGTTGATTAGGATCTTAGGCTCATTTTATGCCCACCAAGTGTTTGATGAAATGTCTGAACTGCTTTGCAAGAGAATTGCTTGTCCTAGCTCAAGAGACTGACTGTCTAGGGAGTGATTTGGAAATATAGGATTGATAGATTGTCCAAATGGTTTATGTTTATCATTTCGCTAATGAGAGTTAGTTCTTGACTTGATGATTAGTAAAGAGATTAGTGCTAGGAGATTAGATTAGTCATATAAATGAATTCTATGCATAAGAAATACCATTGTGTGAGTTTGTAAGCATCATAGATTGAGTTGAGAGCTTCCTAATACCAATTATCCCATCTTAAGTCCTGTCTTTCCTCTGTTTTTAGTTCATTTCGAAATTGCTCTGTTTTTGCTTACGGTTTTGATCTTTTGATTGTTGCTTGCTCTTGTTAAGTGTTTGTTTCAAGTTGCTTTATTTTTTTAGGTCTTTAGATAACTAAACTCTCTGTTTCAGCTTGAATTAAGAGCTATATTGCACTCTTACTGCTTCAAACTTCCCCTTATGGATTTACTAAACTCAATACTACAATGACTAATGTAGGTTGAGGATTGAGATATGATAAAAACGTACATCAGCAAGCCATCAACACCCCCATACTTAGCCCTTGCTTACCCTCAAGCAAACAAAACATCAAGTATGGTGATGAGGTTTTAAAATGGGAACTCATAGCTTTGAAATGCTAACATCAAATCAAAATGATGTCCATGTTTCTAGTGCTAGAATGCAAATGATGGAACTAAACTCTAAAACTTAGCCACACTCAACACATAATGAAAATTATTTTCCAAGTTATCAATCTACACAAGCTCTCAAATAACTTGACCTTTTAACATTCATTGAACAAGTAACCAATGGATAAAATTTGTGCAAATCAAGTGAAAGCATTTGGTTCAAGGGACATGGTTATGAGATAAAAATGATCGCATTCATCAATGGCTGAAAAAAATAGGGGATCTCTCATAGGAAATGAATCTATCTTAGGTAAAATGCTAAAGGTAAAAGCACACTTATGCATGCAAATCAAAGCTCTCTTCTACCCTTTCCCAAGGATGATCCTAATAAAGACTAATCCGCAAGATAAACCCCTAAATATACCCTTTCCCAATGCTATTTTGATCCTTTTCTTCTTGAAATGTGGAAACTTCTTCTTCTTTTTCTTATGTGGCTGATTTCTTTTAGGACTTGCTCTTCTTTGTTGTATAGGCGCCAATTTTCATCACCTTTTTGGTGGATTACTTGGTCTGGTTTTTCTCTTTTTCGATGATCTTTGTAAACCTGTTGTTGTTGGCGCCTTTTCTTCTTTGTAACTTAGAGTTATCTTTTTTTTTACTTAACCACAAGATACAATCATCTTCCCACAATAGTATTCTCTTCAGGAAACCATTCACACTCTTCTTCTCTTCTCAAAAGATACAAACATTTAAAGCTTGAACCACTTAACTTTACCCTTTCCCAAAACTCCTAACCTAGTATCAAGCTCAAAATGCAAGCTGATGTCAACAAGAGAGCTCCTTCTTGCCAGCATTAATCCTAACACTTTTTGCCAACAAACTCTCACAATAGTGTTACGATTTAGAAGGAAGGATTGGTTCAAAGTGTGGTTAACTGTCCCTTAATGATGCGGATCAGTTACTTGGCTCAACAAGAGCGGTGAAAAGGAAGAAGATGATTCAAGTATGTATATTGGTAACCATGGAATCACTTTCCATGCACTAGCAAGATAACTCAAAGTTCAAATTAAGGTTTAACTTAGATAAAAGTCAAGATTAAATCAAGCAAGCTTCAACTTCAAACGAGACTTTCAAAATCATAAATTTAAAAAGTGGTTCAGCCTTATTTCAAGTGCTTCATCAAATGCATCAAAGGACTAAGAGCAACGGCAACATGTTCATAAACCACTAGCATTTTCAAAGATTCACTATCATTGCACCCATTTTAAACATGCAAGCTATAACTTAAGTGAATGCATGAAGTCTAAGTCCTAATTGAATGCACATCAACACTCTGTTTTTAAAAAATCAATTTTTGAAAATTTTCAAATTTCTAAGGATTTTCTTTGCCTTAAGTGCAATGCATGGTTGCTTAGCCATATGTAAATGCAAATGTAAAATGGATGCAGAATGTTAGTCCAAGCAAACCCTCCCACACACTTAGGATACATAGTCCTCTGTGTAATAAAAATGCAAGAAGAGGCAATACCATAATAAGATCAATGAAAAGTAAAAGAGAAGGTGTAAAGAATGTAGGATGAAGAGGGTGTGTACTTGTATTGGTGGTTGGAGGGGTGGAGGATAGACATTCATCAGTGGTGATGACTAATGGAAACCATTGGATCAAGGCATTCTTGCAGCTTTGGTGTTTTGAAGAGTATTTGTCTATATTGGTCGGGGCCTCAGATGTTTTCCTAGATGTGGCACCCCGATATGATCATTCTCGGGCTTCTTGCTCGGTGTATGGACAGAGGCTTCAGGTGTGATTACATCGAGCAAGATTGTTGGAGGTTCTGCTTGATGTAACACCTCGATACAATCCCCCTCATGCAATTTTCTCAACGTACGGACTGCTTCTTCCGCGAGATAAACTGCATCGGGCAGATTTTGCAGAGGTTTTGCTCGATATGGCACCTCGATGCAGAAGCAGAGCCTTGGTTTCCTTTGGTTTTCCACATTCTCTGACCAACTCAACTACTTTTCCCAACCTGAAAACACTTAACAAACATATCAAAAGCAAAATGAAGGCATATTTACATATATAGGCATGGGATTACCTCCCAAGTGTACTTTGTTTAAGGTCTCTTGGCTTGACCTTATTCACTTTTCTAGGTCGGAACATCAAGGAGACTAAGATCAGTCTCTACTGCCAGAACTTATGAGGCTAAGTATGGCTTTACTCTGTGTCTATTGACTGTGAACTCGCCTCCTTCATTATCCATTAATGTGATTGCTCGATAGGGAAAAATTTCTTTGATTCTAAATGGCCCATTCCACCTTGACTTGAGCTTTTCAGGAAAGAGATTGAATCTTGAGTTGTAAAGAAGTACCAAATCTCCTGATCTAAATTCCTTGTGGACTATCTTCTTATCATGGAAGGCTTTGGTCCCCTCCTTGTAAAATTTTGAACTCTCATAAGACTCTATCCTGATTTCTTCAAGCTCATAAAGCTGCAAAAGTCTCCTCTCTTGAGCGCTCTTAATGTCAAAGTTCAACAGTTTTATTGCCCATTGAGATTGATACTCAAGCTCCACTAGAAGGTGACAAGCTTTTCCATACAACAAGCTGAAAGGAGATCTTCCTATTGGTGTCTTGAATGCAGTCCTATAAGCCCAAATTGCATCATCAAGCTTGGCTGACCAGTCTTTTCTTGTGACCCCTACTGTCTTCTCTAGGATAGCTTTGATCTCTCTATTTAAAAGCTCAACTTGACAACTTGTTTGTGGATGATAAGGTGTTGCTACTTTATGTTTGACCCCATGCGTCTTAAAGGCTATCAAAAACTTTGTTAATGAAGAGACTTCCACCATTGCTTATCACCACTCTAGGCACGCCAAACTTGGAAACATCACAGTCTTGAAGAGCTTCACAACAACAGAAGAATTATTTGTTGGACTTGCAACTGCTTCAACCCACTTTGATACATAGTCAACTGCCACTAAGATTAAATTGTTTTTATATGAAGAAGGAAATGGTCCCATAAAATCAATTCCCCATACATCAAAGATTTCAGTTTCAAGGATTGGGTTCTGAGGCATCTCATCTCTCTTGCTTATGTTGCCTTTCCTTTGACATGCTTCACATCTCTTGATGAACTCATGAGTGCCCTTAAAGATGCTAGGCCACCAAAATCCTACTTGAAGTATCTTTGTAGCAGTCTTGAATGTTGCAAAATGGCCCCCATAAGCAGAACCATGGCGATGGAAAATGATTACTTGTGCTTCTTCTTCTCCTACACATCGCCTAAACAGTCCATCTGATCCTTTCTTAAGTATGAATCATCCCAATACATCTGAGACAAGTACTTGAAGAAGTTAGTTTTGTGATAAGGCTTTTGGAAGATGGGAAGGTGTCTGAAACCAAGTAGTTCACAAAATGTAAGTACCAAGGCATGTTCTTGTCTTGCAAAGCTTTTGCCTCATCCCAGTTATTCTGCATCTTGAGAGCCATAAGATGTTCTTCAGGTAGAGAATCATGTATAGGAACAAGGTCTTCAATCCTCATCCTCGATAAGTGATCAACCACACCATTTTCTATGTTCTTCTTTTCAAGTATCTCAAGATCAAACTCCTGAAGAAAAAGTATCCATCTGAGTAGGAGTGGCTTTGTATCCTTCTTGGCATAGATGTAGCGAAGTGCTGCATGACCTTAGAACCCACTAGATAACTTCTAAACTTCTCAAATGCGAACACAACTGCTAGCAGCTGTTTCTATGCTGTAGCATACCGAGTTTGACTGCCATCTAGAGTGCGGCTTGCATAGTAAATAACATGTAACTTCTTATCAACTCTCTGACCAAGCACAGCTCCAAGTGCATAATCACTAGCATTGCACATTATCTCAAATGGCAAACTCCAATCAGGTGCTTGAACAATGGGAGCACTCACAAGCGCCTCTTTGATGGTTAGAAAAGCCTGCATGCAGTGATCATCAAAGACAAACTCTGTTTCCTTGCAAAACAGCCTAGTGAGAGGCTTTGCTATCTTGGAAAAATCCTTGATGAACCTTCTATAGTAGCCTGCATGTCCCAAGAAACTTCTGATCCCTTTCACTGATGTATGTGGAGTTATATGCATCATAACTTTTATCTTGGCCTTGTCCACCTCTATCCCTTTCTCAGAGATCTTGTGTCCCAGTACAATTCCTTCCATGACCATGAAATTAAATTTTTCCCAGTTCAGCACCAGACATGTGTCTTCACATCTCTTTAAGACCTAACACAGATTAGACGAACAGACGCCAAAGAAAGATCCATGGACAGAAAAGTCGTCCATGAATACTTCCACCATTTCTTCAACCAAATCAGAGAATATAGAAGTAACACATTCTTCTATAAGCAAAAGTGCCATAGGAACATGTAAAATTTTTTTTTTCCTGATCATGAGGATGAATAGGAATTTGAAAGAAACCACTATAGCCATCTAAAAAGCAATAATAGGATGATTAGCTACATTTGATCAATGAATGTCAAAGGGTAATGGTCTTTTCTAGAAGCAGAATTCAATTTCCTATAGTAAATGCACATTCTATGTCCTGTTATAGTTCTAGTTAGGATATGCCCATCTTTATCATTCTTAACAACCGTGATTCCTCCCTTCTTAGACACTACATGGACTGGTGAGACCCATGTACTATCTGAGATATGATAAATCATGCCTGCATCAAGGAGTTTAAAATTTCTTTCTTCACTACTTCTATAAGGTTAGGGTTCAATCTTCTTTGGGGCTCAATGGAAGTTTTTTTTCTCATCCTGTAGATGAATCCCGTGAGTGCAAAGATTAAGAGATATGCCTTAGCATGATGAATGGTTCATGGTGAGTGTCTAGCTTAGCTTCTTTTAACTGCTGCTCATACTCTGTTGATTCCTCACTCAAATACCCATACTTGCCTGATGCCTTAGTCAATTCTACACTCAGATGGTCTTTGGTGTTCAACTCTTCCAAAAGTTCAGTATTCAGCTCATCCATGACATCCACGCTGAAGACTTGCCCTTATATCTTGGGCTTTTTCATAACCTCGTTTATGTCGTACTTGAGGATCATATCCTTCCCCAAATGCTGCTCAATCTTGCCTCCCTTAACATCTATAACTGCTTCAGTGGCAAGGAAAGGTCTCCTAAGTATCAAAGGATCTTTTGGATCAACAACAGACTCCAAAACAACAAAATCAGTTGGCACTTCAGTACTCCCAACTCGGACATGAAGGTTATTAAGCAGTCCAATGGGGTGTTTAACAGAGCGGTCAGTTAGTGATGTAAGCATCAAGAGAGGAGCTAGAACCTGTTTTGCTTGAAGATAGGGAGCAAAGGAGACATGTAGCTGTTTTCAAAGGAGCTAAGGACTTAACAACAAAACACTGTCTTTCTATACATCAAGGAGGACGTTCTGATCAAGCTAAACCATGGCTGGGCCAGTTTTATTCACAAGAAGACCAAGCCAAACCACCAGAACCACCAAATCACATGAATGGACCAACATTCATGTTTTCAAGACCATTTAAGGAAACTTCCACCATATCTTATATCACCACGCCTCATTGACATTCATTGTCATGTTATGAAATTACCAAGAGATCTAAACCACCAGACCAAGCCAATAACCAAGTTAAAACAGTCCAAACCGAAGAAGATATCACCATGAAGACAGTTTCCTTTTCTAAGCATGTTAACTTTGCTCCAAAGGGAAACTATGACCAATGACCACTATCTCTCAGCAATCTCGACCCTCCATCATCTAAAGAAGATCCTGGACATTCATACAAAGATCAAGACCACAAGATTCGTTCCCCCTCTCTCATTGCCCCAAATCAAGCATTTTTCCCCCTTTATGCCCAAAGACTAGCTACAAGTCAATCCAAACTTTATGCTTTGTTTTTATTACCTTGTTACCGTTTTTTACACTGCATTTGAGCACTATATAAGCTCATAAGCTTGTACTTTCATACCCACCAAATTATTAATCAAGAAAAGTTTATTTTGTTTCAAAGAGACTTGTCTTTTGAATCAATATTGTTCCTGCTTATTACTAGTTCTTCAAGAAGATTCTTAGAACTTGTAAAGAGTGTAGAGACTAGTGTTCTTGTGAGGATTATCCCTTGAACTTTAGAATCTAAACCCTTTGTGTTTGGGGTTCAAGCACAGCTGGCCAGCCAACCATCTAGCCATTTATCCATCAACGGCTTCTAAGCAAAGATTTCAAAGGGACATTACTTGGAGCATTTCAAGTATTATATCATTGGTATCAGAGCTAAAAGCTCCTATCTCAGGTGTACTCATACCCTATCTCGAATTTTTGTTATCTATTTTATTCAGTTTTAAGTTTTACTACTTATAAATAAAAAAAAACCAAAACCCCATAAAAATTGTTCTTCCGCTGAATTATTTTGCTCGAATTTTATAAAATTTTTAAAAACCCATAAAAATATTATGTTTGTTGTTTTTGATTTATTAAACTCTTAAAAACCATAAAATATATTTTTTTTGAATTCTCGAAATCATTTGCTAATTGTTAAAACAGTTTTCTGCCAACTGGTCTAAACTGCTTAAATTGTTTGTTCTTGCATTTGCTTTCAGTTAGAACATATCTTTGATTTGTTTTGCTTGAATCTTTTCAAGGTACAACATGGAACAAGTACCAGTCGATCATATGCAAGCTATGATGGCCATGATGCAAACACTTGTTGATAATGTCAATGCCCTGAAAATCAATACTCAAGCTTACCATAAGGCAGTGAATAACCGTCTTACACAAATTGAAAGAAGAAGGGCTGACGCAACCAGTTTTTTAAACAAGCCATACCAACATTACAAGGAGCCAAAGCCGCCTGATGTATATCAACCTCAAGCAACAGACCCCATACATGTAGCACAAGATTTTCTCAAAAGACGTTTGCCACCAGAAGTGAAGCCTACTACTTTAGTAGAAAGAGAAACTCAAATTGTGCTAGAGAAGAACGTGAGCAACAATGGAGAAAATCTGGTGTTTGTTAAGGAGAGACCAGCTGCACACGAGCTGACACCAACCCTGGAACTTGCTGAAGCCAAAAATATTCCCCTCTATCAACTATTGCAGCATTTAAAAGCTAAACACCAAGGTAAGTTTCTAAACTTTCAAAATTTTACAAAAAAATAACTTAGCTTTATTTGATGTAGGTACTAATGTTTTGAGGACAAAACCACTTCAAGAGGGAGAATATGATGTAAGCATCAATGCTTATATGAAGAAGAAACACAAAGGAGAGGAGCTAGAACCTGTTTTGCTTGAAGATAGGGAGCAAAGGAGACATATAGCTGTTTTCAAAGGAGCTAAGGACTTAACAACAAAACACTGTCGTTCTATGCATCAAGGAGGACGTTCTGATCAAGCTAAACCATGGCTGGGCCAGTTTAATTCACAAGAAGACCAAGCCAAACCACCAGAACCACCAAATCACATGAATGGACCAACATTCATGGTTTCAAGACCATTTAAGGAAACTTCCACCATATCTTATATCACAACGCCTCATATACATTCATTGGCATGTTATGAAGATACCAAGAGCTCTAAACCACCAGACCAAGCCAATAACCAAGTCAAAACATTCCAAACCGAAGAAGATATCACCATGAAGACAGTTTCCTTTTCTAAGCATGTTAACTTTGCTCCAAAGGGAAACTATGACCAACGACCACTCTCTCTCAGCAATCTCTTACACAAATTGAAAGAAGAAGGGCTGACGCAACCAGTTTTTTAAACAAGCCATACCAACATTACAAGGAGCCAAAGCCGCCTGATGTATATCAACCTCAAGCAACAGACCCCATACATGTAGCACAAGATTTTCTCAAAAGACGTTTGCCACCAGAAGTGAAGCCTACTACTTCATTAGTAGAAAGAGTAACTCAAATTGTGCTAGAGAAGAACGTGAGCAAGAGAAAATCTGGTGTTTGTTAAGGAGAGACCAGCTGCACACGAGCTGACACTAACCCTGGAACTTGCTGAAGCCAAAAATATTCCCCTCTATCAACTATTGCAGCATTTAAAAGCTAAACACCAAGGTAAGTTTCTAAACTTTCAAAATTTTACAAAAAAATAACTTAGCTTTATTTGAAGTAGGTACTAATGTTTTGAGGACAAAACCACTTCAAGAGGGAGAATATGATGTAAGCATCAATGCTTATATGAAGAAGAAACACAAAGGAAAGGAGCTAGAACCTGTTTTGCTTGAAGATAGGGAGCAAAGGAGACATGTAGCTGTTTTCAAAGGAGCTAAGGACTTAACAACAAAACACTGTCGTTCTATGCATCAAGGAGGACGTTCTGATCAAGCTAAACCATGGCTGGGCCAGTTTAATTCACAAGAAAACCAAGCCAAACCACCAGAACCACCAAATCACATGAATGGACCAACATTCATGGTTTCAAGACCATTTAAGGAAACTTCCACCATATCTTATATCACAACGCCTCATTTACATTCATTGGCATGTTATGAAGATACCAAGAGCTCTAAACCACCAGACCAAGCCAATAACCAAGTCAAAACATTCCAAACCGAAGAAGATATCACCATGAAGACAGTTTCCTTTTCTAAGCATGTTAACTTTGCTCCAAAGGGAAACTATGACCAACGACCACTCTCTCTCAGCAATCTCGACCCTACATCCTCTAAAGTAGATCCTGGATGTTCATACAAAGATCAACACCACAAGATTCGTTCCCCCTCTCTCATTGCCCCAAATAAGGCATTTTTCCTCCTTTATGCCCAAAGACTAGCTACAAGTCAAGCCAAACTTTATGCTTTATTTTTATTACCTTGTTACCGTTTTTACACTGCATTTTGAGCACTATATAAGCTCATATGCTTGTACTTTCATACCCACCAAATTATTAATGAAGAAAAGTTTATTTTGTTTCAAAAAGAGTTGTCTTTTGAATCAATATTGTTCCTACTTATTACTAGTTCTTCAAGAGGGATTCTTAGAACTTGTAAAGAGTGTAGAGACTAGTGTTCTTGTGAGGATTAGCCCTTGAACATTAGAATCTAAACCCTTTGTGTTTGGGGTTCAATCACAGCTGGTCAACCAACCATCTAGCCATTTAACCATCAAAGGCTTCTAAGCAAAGATTTCAAAGGGGCATTACTTGGAGCATTTCAAGTATTGTATCAGTTAGCACAAGAGTTATCCAGCTTAGTCTAAATCTTGTGAATCCTAGGCGCTTTGCAGTAGTGAGTGGCATGAGACTTACATTTGCTCCAAGATCACTTAAACAGTTGTTAAATGTGAGAGGTCCTATGGAGCATGGTAGAGGGAAACTTCCAGAATCTCCTAGCTTTTTAGGTGGAGGGAGTTGCTGTATGATGGAACTAACCTCATGAGTAAGAACAACCATTCCTCGCATCTCATTCTGTTTGTGTGTAACTGCATCCTTTAAGAACTTCTGATATTGAGGCACCAGCAAGAATGCGTCAAGCAAGGACATAGTCAATTCTACCTTTTCCATCTGTTTTTCAAATAGTTTCTTGTACTTCTCCACTAACTGTTTCTTGATCCTTCCTGGAAAAGGAAGTGGTAGCATGTAAGGAGGAGGTACAAAGACAGGTTTCTTCCTTGTAGGCTGTGTGGTTCCTCTTCGTGCTTCATCAACCACTTGTTTCCCTTTTCTCACACGCTCTGCTTCAGCTTTCCTTTCCATTTCTGATTCAGCTTTGGCCTCTTCTTCATGAGTCTCAAGAGACACCCTCCCCCCACTTTGCTTCCTAATGTCCACATGGGGAGGATTTGCTGCTATAGGTCCTTGTATATTTTTACCACTCATAGTAGTTATTGCTTGTACAACTGGTGGCGGTTGTTGTTGAACTGTAGGAGAGGAGACCTTGTTGGCTTTAAGCATAGCCAGTCCATCACAAACTTTCTCAAACTCCTGTAGTAGATTAGCATGCATCTCCATTGTGTTCTTTTGATTATCATGCATCTCCATTTGATGAGCAGCCTTCATCTCCATTGTACTCTGTGTGTGAGCGGCAAGTAACTGCTCAAGCAGTCTAGCTGTGGTTGTATCAGGCGTAGATAGTGGTGTAGTTGAAGGACTAGGGATATCCTGAACTGGTGAAGCTGCTACTTGATATTTAGGCACATACTCGGTTGCATACATACTCTCCTGAAGTGCTTGATGTGAAGGTATAAAACTGTGGTGTTGGTGAATGGGAACACCAAGCTGGTTGTACAATAGAGCATTCTCCTTTGTGTTCCCCTGAGGACTGTAAGCATTCTAGCTGTCATAGCTCATGATGAAGAATCTCATGTTGCTGCACATAGTAGGCTTCAGCTTTTAAATTGTAAGCATGTCCAAGAGCTGATGTCTTCTCTTAAGCCTTCAGTGATTGATTTAGAGATTTCTCAATCAACAAGTCTAGCTTCGCACTGAGTGCTAACATATCATGCTTTGTTTGGTTTGGTGAGGCTTCAGTATTCTTCTTGTAGCTGTCCTCTTGTTCATCTGGATAGTCACCATTACTTAAGGCGAGGTTTTCAATCAGCTGCAAGCCATCTTCAACACTTGTTCCCAAAAAATGTCCATTGCTGGCTGTGTCTAGCAACATCTTGAATCTTGGCAGTACTCCTCTGTAAAGTGTGCTGAGCAATGACTCTGTTGAGAAACCATGGTGAGGGCAGCGCAATGTATAACTCTGAAATATTTCCCATCCTGAACAGAATGGTTCATCTGGTGATTGTGTGAAACCTGATATGTTTTGCCTTAGTATAGCAGTTGATACATCATGCTTTTTTATGGTTTTTAACCATAGTATAAGTCCTTTTTATTAAGTCTTTTTGGTCTTTTTAGAGTCCTAGTAGAGTCTTTGCAGTTTATAGCATGACTAAAGCACAATTAGAAGTTTTGGAGCTTTTTGGATCATTGCAAGAATCAACCCCGAAATTAGCAACTCTTACGACGTTACATAACATTGGTGATGATCGTCACCACTCAAGGGTGACGCTCGTCATCCGCATGTGAGAAGGAGTCGTATGTTCTATATAAAAGATAGGGATGAATTTGCTTTTTTGACCCAGAAGTTCTAATATTTGTAAGAAGACCCCAGCTCGTGTTTTAGCCTGTATATTAGGTGTTTCAGCCATTGTTGGCTTGGATCTTGTATCTTAGAATTCAGAGAGCTTTAGAGACAGATTTATTCAGAGCTTTTGGGGAGACAAATCCTGTATTCTTTTAGAGAAGATTTTGAACCCCTTTATCTATTACTCTTTTCTTTTAATGCAGTTTAATTCAGTTATGCTTTGTGTTTTCATAATCATGTCTGAGTAATCTGTTATTTAAGTTAGGATCATTCAAAGGTTGATGAAGAGTTTGTTGAATCGCTAAACTGATAGGATATTCACTGGTTCTTCATATGTGCTTGCGTTCATGTCGATTTCTGAGACTAATCATCTAGATTTCGAAACCCTAGGTTGTTTAATAGATGTGAGAACATTGTTAATCACCTGAACTAATATTTGATGAGTAAAACTCATATTTGAAAAAAGATTTGACTTAGGAGTTTTGTGAACTATTGAACCTGATCATTACTGCATGTTTAGTTTATTAGAAATTGCAAAGAGATTTGAAATTCTGTGATTTAAGCATAGATAACTTCTGCAATGAGAATTGATTAGTTATATCTTCGTGTTTCAAGTTCTGGACGGTTTTAATTCATTCCTGATTAAATACATTATATATTCTCGGATTCAACTTGCAAATTGTCCTGACTTAACGCCTTTAGCTTTCTGAACCTTAGATCAATCAACAAATCACTTGCATTAATTTATTTTGCTATTTCGCATTACATTCACTCATTACTACTTAGCTTAATCCGAATCTATAATCGCTAGTGTAGTTTACTTACTCCCTTGTGCTACAACTGCATTGATGTGCACTTGCAATGTACTAAAAGTGGGTAAAAAGTTAGACCCTATCAAGCTTTTGGCGCCGTTGCCGGAGAGTAATAGCTGCCTATCAATTTTTAGTATTAGAATTTTCACTAAGTTTTTATTTGTTTACTAACTTTTGCTACTTTTATTTGTGCTGATTTCAGGTGTATGCTTAATCGCAGTACCAGAAATAACAAAGAGAAGGAGCTTGTGACTTTGGGCATTGACGAACTTAAAGGACCATCAGGAAAGCTAAGAAACAGTCTACAATGGTTGCTCCACTTGTCTTGGTTGAAGATGCAGAGGGTCACTTGGTTGACAGAGATGAAAATAGGAGGAGTGAAGAATGGCAGAGACTGGATCAGAATGGGAATGTCATAGCTGAACAGGTGGTTCAACAAGTGGCGAATGACGCTGGAGTAGCTGCTGGAAACGCTGCTAGGAGTTTTGTTCAGATGACTCTAGGAGATTACAACAGACCTGACCAGGTTTATGCCAACAGGGCTGCAATCCACCCTCTTGCTTTCCAGAGAAATGATTTTGAGCTCAAGCCTGCTTATTATCAGCTTGTGGGTCAGCATCCTTTTCATGGCTTACCAAATGAGCATCATGGAGAGGTTTGAGGATTTGGCTTCAAGTGTCAAGGCTAATGGAGTTAGCAATGATTTCCTGTTCTGCAATCTGTTTCCTTACTCTCTTGGAGGAGATGTTGCTTATTGGCTGAAGCAACTTGAGCCTGGATCGCTGACCACTTAGGAGGAGACCAAGAACACTTTCCTGTAAAATTTCTATGATGATGCAAGGTCAGAATAGTTGAGAACGAAAATTGATTCATTCTCCAAAGGACCTATTGAAGTTTTAAGGCTTCTTGGCTGAGATTCAAGTCACAATGGCTTCACTCAGGTGAAACTGTTTGGAAGTTTCTTCAGAGGAGTGGACTGGAAATATCAAATAGCATTGGATGCTGCTAGCAGTGGCAACTTCAACACAAACCTTCCCGAAGCTGCAATCACTCGATTGAGAACTTGGCATGCAGTAACAGCACCAAGAATGCTGCCTTTCAGAGGATGAAACAAGCTGGTTTGAATGATGGGAACCAGATTTCTGAGGTTAAGGCTAAGCTGGACAGTATGCATAGTCTTCTGGTGCGAAAAAAATCAGTCTAGATTGCTGCAGAGGTGGAGACTTTCAAAAATCCTGAGGAGATTGAGCAAGAGGATGTTAATTTCATTAATGCAGGAGGATTTCAGCAACAATCAGAAGAGCACAATCACAGGAAACAAGAATTTTTCTGGTTATACTCCAAAGCCTCAGTTCCAGAAGACTGAGTTTCAGAAACCTTACCAGAACAGCAGCAACTTCAATATGAATTATGGTTCTTCTTCCTACCAATCTGCCCTCCACAAGACAACAAGATGGAAGCTATGCTGAAGCATATCCTAGAAGGACAGCAGAAAATGACAGTAGACTTCAATGGCAAGATAGATTCGTTGTATCAGGACCTGAATGAAAAATTTGAGAGTGAACTCTCACATGAAGAAACTGGATGTTCAGGTTGCTCAAACCGGATGAGCTGTTCAGAGGCAAGAAGGATTCTTTCCTGGAAGGACTGATACTAACCCCAAACACCATGTGAATGCCATCACATTAAGGAGTGGAAGGAACCTTCAACCAGTGTTGCAGAAAAGTTTGAGTACAGAGGAGTTCGTGGGACTTAAGATTTTGAAGATGATGAAATTCCTGCTGAGAATGACCGAGTGACGATCGTCACCCCTGAGGGGTGTCGCTCGTCACCCACTTTACAAAGGCCCGACACGAAGGTTTCATCCCCGATTAGTGATGATCGCCACCATGAGGGTGACGCTCATCACCAACCACGAACCACAGCTGTTTCGCCTAAGACTTCAAACAATGCTAAGGAAACAATGTATAAGCCTAAGATTCCCTATCCTAAAAAGTCTAAACAGGAGCTGAAAGATTCTATAAGTAAGGCTATCATGGACAAACTAGTCATTGAAATTCCCTTGATTGATACATTGAGGATTACTCATGTTATTAGGAGATATGTGAAGAGGATGGTGACCAACAACTTGAACCTGGAGCAAGGAGCAATGATGATCAACGAGCAGGTCATTGCAGTGATTAAGAACAGAGTACCTGTGAAGCTTTCAGATCCTGGGAGCTTTGTATTAGACTGCACAATCTTTTGAGACAGGTTTGAGAGATCATTGTGTGATCTTGGTTCTAGTGTGAACCTGATGCCTCATTCTGTTGCCAAGAGTTTAGGGATGGCCGATTTTAAAGCTACCTTGATATCTCTTGTCCTAGCTGATAGATCAGTCAGAGTCCATGAAGGTGAATAGAGGATGTTCCTATCAAAGTAGGAGATTGTATGATTCCTACTGATTTTGTGGTTCTGAAGTATGGAGAAGAACCCAAAGATCCTCTGATTCTTGAATGACCTTTCTGGGCCACTGCAGGAGCTATTATATATGTCAGGAAGGGAAGAATTGAGCTGAATGTTGGTGACTTGGTGATGAATTTCGAAATGGACAGGCGGATGAAGAGGCCGACCATAGATGGATAAACATTCTATGTGGATGTTCTCACCAACGTTGCTGAGCAGATCTTCCAAGAGATGAGTCCATAAGATCCTTTAGAGAGGGCGTTGACCACTTCTACATCAGAGGTTGAGCATCTAGATGCAGCTGCTACTGGTTATGCAAAGATGATGGATGCTACTGCACATGTCATGCAACTGGTTGCACAGGAAGAGCAAGGCCGCACATCTGCGAAAGCTGCTGCAATGGGCGACTGGAGTGCTGCCAAAGCACCAAAAGTTGAGCTTAAACAGCTCCCTGCAGCGCTAAGATACGCCTTCCTTGGAGAGACCTCCACTTATCCTGTCATTGTTAATGCTTCATTGAACAATGCAGAACTCAACTTTTTGCTAAGAAAGCTGTGCACATTTCGCAAATTTCTTGGCTATTCTCTTGATGATATTTCAGGTATTTCTCAAGACTTGTGCATGCATAGGATACATCTGGAGGATGAATCGAAATTATCAGTGGAGCAATAGAGGAGGCTGAATGCGAACTTGCAGGATGTTGTCAAGAAAGAGATTATGAAGTTGCTGCAAGCTGGGATCATCTATCCTACATCAAACAGCGCTTGGGTCAGTCCGGTTCATGTGGTTCCTAAGAAAGGAGGAGTCATAGTGGTGAAGAATGACAAGGATGAGCTGATTCCTACCAGAACAGTGACTGAACATTGGATGTGTATAAACTACAGGAAGCTGAATGCAGCCACCAGGAAAGATCACTTCCCTCTGCCTTTCATCGATCAGATGGTGGAGAGACTGGCGAATCACAAGTACTACTGCTTTCTAGATGGCTATTTAGGTTTCTTTCAGATTCCCATCAATCCAGATGATCAGGAGAAGACCAACTTTACCTGTCCTAATGGCACATTTGCATATCGCAGAATACCATTCGGATTGTGTAATGCTCCTCTGACATTCCAGAGGTGTATGATGTCGATTTTCACAGCCACGATTGAGAAGTTTATAGAGGTCTTTATGGATGACTTCTAAGTCTATGGGTCTTCCTTTGAAGGCTGTCTGGAAAACTTGTGTGCAGTTCTGCAGAGATGTGAAGAGAAGCATTTGATTCTGATCGGGAGAAGTGCCATTTTATGGTGCAAGATGGCATTGTTCTTGGTTACAGAATCTCTGGAGATGGCATAGAAGTGGATAGGGTGAGAATTGAATTGATGACAAGTCTGCAGGCGCCTGATTCTGTCAAAGTAGTGAGAAGTTTTCTGGGTCATGTTGGGTTCTACAGAAGATTCATCAAGGATTTCAGCTCGATTGCAAAACCTCTTACTGCTCTTCTCTGCAAGAATGAGAAGTTTGAATTCTCTGCAGAATGTCAGACTGCCTTTGAACAGATCAAACAGGCTTTGGCGACAGCTCTTGTTGTGCAACCTCCAGACTGGGATTTGCTTTTTGAGGTGATGTGTGATGCCAGTGATTTCACAGTAGGAGCAGTGCTGGGACAGAGGAAAGACAAGAAGCTACACGCCATCTACTATGCCAACAGAACATTGGATGAAGCTCAGAGGAACTATGCTACTAGTGACAAGGAACTGTTGGCAGTGGTCTTTGCCTTTGAGAAGTTTCGCCAGTACCTTGTTGGCTCCAAGGTCGTGGTCCATACAGACCATTCAGCACCGAAGTATTTGATGCAGAAGAAGGATGCAAAGCCAAGGTTGCTGAGATGGATTCTGCTTCTCCAAGAGTTTGACATTGAACTTAAGGACACGAAAGGAGTTGAGAATGAAGTAGCTGATCATCTCTCCAGGATGAGGATTGAAGATGATGTCCAAATTAATGATTGCTTGCCCGATGAGAATGTTTATTTGATAGAGACTCGTGTGCAGGAAGAAAGTATTGAGAACCTGTAATCTTCTTGCAAGTACATGGCAGTGACGAGCGACACCGGGAGGGTGATGCTCGTCACCACTTCAGTAGACTCGCGATCAAGTCGCGATACAACCTCAATGACAATCGCCACCCCTATTGTTGATGCTCGTCACCCTACTCAGCTGTTGGCAACGATTTGTGTAAGCTTAGGAACTGCTTTTCAGGAGCAAGTTTATGCTGCAACTGATCCCAAGAGGTCCTGGTATGCTGATATTGCCAACTACTTAGCTGCAGAGGATGAACCACATGATTTCAAAGGATATGCTAAGAAGAAGTTCTTCAGAGAACTTAGGAGAATCTACTGGGATGAGTCATATCTTTACAGACATTGTGCAGATGGGATTTACAGGAGATGCATTGCATAAGCTGAGGTTCCAGATGTCCTGTTTCATTGTCATGGCTCTGAGTATGCTGGACAATTTTCAACATTCAAAACAGTCTCCAAAGTTCACCAAGCAGGCTTCTGGTGGCCAACTATGTTCCAGGATGCACAGGCATTCATCACAAACTGTGATACCTGTCAGAGGAGAGGAAAGATTAGCAGAAGATATGAGATGCCATAGAACTTCATCCTTGAGGTTGAAGTCTTTGACTGTTGGGCATAGACTTCATGGGTCCTTTTCCTTCATCCTATGGGAACATATACATTCTAGTTGCTGTTGACTATGTATCTAAGTGGGTAGATGCGTTGGCTACTCCTACTAATGATTCTGCAGTTTAAGATCATTATTTTCTCCAGATTTGGTGTCCCATGAATTCTTATCAGTGATAGTGGTTCTCACTTTGTTAACAAGGTCTTTGACAAGCTGCTGAAGAAGTATGGTGTTCAGCATAGAGTGGCCACGCCCTATCATCCCCAAACAAGTGGACAGGTTGAAGTCTCCAACAGACAGATCAAGGAGAATATGGAGAAGACTGTGGGGAAGACAAGGAAGGATTGGGCTGCGAAATTGGATGATGCGCTGTGGGTTTACATGACTGCCTACAAAAAGCCACTTAGGACTACACCATTCCGTCTACTCTATGGCAAGGCATGCCATCTTCCAATGGAGCTGGAGTACAAAGCAGAATGGGCTATCAAGAAGCTGAACTTCGATTTGAAGCCTGCTGCAGAGAGGCGCTAGATTCAGCTCAATGAACTGGATGAAATCAGATATCTGGCCTATGAAAACTCCAAGTTATACAAGGAGAGGACAAAGGCATATCATGATAATAAGATCATCTCCAGACATTTCGAGCCCAATGAACATGTACTTCTCTATAACTCTCGTTTAAAGTTTTTTCCTGGTAAAGTGCGATCTCATTGGTCAGGTCCTTTCACTGTCAAAGAGGCTAGACCATATGGTGCCATTGTCCTGATCAACTCGAAAGGAGAGGAGTTCACTGTTAATGGACAGAGGGTGAAACACTATTGGGCGCAAGCCGAGATTCCAGCAGGACTCATTGTGTCTCTAGATGATGCACCCGCTGTCTGAACAGCATTCCAAGTCGAGCTAAAGACTTAAAACAAGTGCTTGGTGGGAGGCAACCCACTTGTAAGTTTTCTTTTTCATGTACTTAGTATTATTTTCATGTATATACTCTACTAATTAGTTTTAAAAAAAGGAATTAGTCGCCACCATGGGTGACGAGCGTCACCCATTAATGGGTGACGATCATCACCCGTCTGAGGCCGAGGTACGTGTCTAAACTCTCTCTTCTTCTTCTTCGCCTCATAACTGTTAAACGAAACCAGCGAACACATAGAGCTTCAAATCCTATCTTTTGATTTTGTTAACCAAATACATTGATTCAAAAGTCTCTTTCACAATCTCTCAAGGTCTTTCAAGATCTGCAAGGTATGTGTTCGGAATCCCCAACTTTCAGTCCGCCATAGGTTTGGTAAAATTCGATTTTCGACTTGATTAACATGATTTTACTGTTGAATCATGGTTATTTAGGTTGTATTAGATGAATGATACCCTCCTCGTGTGTTTTTAATGGTTGATTTGCAAGTTTTTGAAATTTTTGAGTTCATGATAAAACTTGCAAAAATCTGGAAATTTTGGGTATTTGTGGTTGAATGTGGTGTTGAATTATGTTCCTGGTAGTGCTCTAAACTAACGACAATGCTTGTTTCATTGTGAATTGATGATTTTCAAATTTTTCAAAAATTGGCTAATTTTGGTGAATTTTTGCTTGGTTTTGATTTCGATTTTCAGATGGCTCCACGTGAGAAGAGACAGCGACCCGCATCTTCTTCCAGTGATGCATCCGGTTATGCACAGCAAGAGAGCATGAGATCAGTGAGAAGGCCTCTATGGCCTAAGAGAGAGGATAAGAAAATCGCTTCAGGAAATGCTTGGCCAGGAACCCCGAAACAGGAGATAGCAAAAGATGCTTGTATTTTCCGTGACATACAAGAAGACTGAGATGAGTATGACACGCTTTTCTATAATGTGTGACAAGATGTGAAGATCCTTCCAACCAGATTTGCAAACAACAAAGTGCTTCACCAGTTGGGTATCAAGAATGAATTTCTGCGGTTCTAGAGAGGATCGAGATGACCACTATGGCGATTCAGCAGTACGATCTGTACCCCGATCTGGTCTGCCAATTCCTCACCACAGTTCGCGTGTACTACGAGAACGAGCTGGCCAAGACAGCACAGCAGGGCACGCTCACCTTCCTGATCAGAGGCATTCGCTACAGGCTCAGTATCTTTGAGCTTCGCGGTATCTATGGTTTCGATAACCATCCTTCAGGAGTCCTGACACCTTTGCAGTTGACCCATATGCAGATTTTCGGGTCCAAGTTTGGGAATGGTGTCTATGAGTCCAAGACGAGCACACAGACTGATGTTAGGCATCCCGTGATGAGGTACATTCTGCGGCCTTATTGGCAACACCATTCTTTGCAAGTCTGCGCCGAGTAAAATGCGTGTCAGCGAGCTCCTTCTGCTCTATTATGTCTTTGCCAGTATGGTGGATGACGAGATCCCTATGGAGAGCATGGTCCGCACCAACTTGGGCGCCATTTTTGCAGAGCACTTGGTCTCTCTGTAGACCAAGCCATTCACGAGCTTAGAGGACAAGACAAAGAGCATTGGCAGCCTTCTCACGCCTATCTTCCAGCACTTTCAGATCGACACAGCGCCCTGCAGCATTGTCACTGCGCGAGCTCTTATGGACGAGGCACATTTGGGACATGCTACCTGGCTTAAGCACAGGTTGGTTTGGACATCACTACTTATGCTGGGGAGTATGTTAGCGTGCAATTGCCAAAATGGGAGCTCACTACGATCCAGAGGGATCCACTTCAGCTGCGATTTCAGGCTGACCCGGTTTTGTTGCGTTCTCTTGCACGCACGCGACGTCACAAAGGAGCCATTGCTGGCGCGTCTTCTTCCACTGCTGCTTCTTAGACTGAACTGTCCAGACACCAGCCTATACCCACGCCAGGGATTGCTGCTGTGAGGCGCCCTCCTAGACCTTAGACACCTATGGAGATGACAGCCTTTTAGGATTATTCATTTAGAGTTTCGACAGTCTGTGGAACGATGTAGCTACACTTAGCAACTGTGGTTGCATCGGCCCTCACTCTGCTGCTGAGGACTTCGATGATGAGGACTAGCGCCTCTGTTATCCTGGTTACTTGTTCCTGTTTTCCATTTTGTTTTATTTCTCTTGAGTTATTTTTAAGTTTTTATCTTGAGTCAGTATGTCAGTTGCTTTGATGTTATTTTGTGAACTTGTTGAACTAGGAGTTATGCTATATTTGGATATTTTTCACGTGTGTTTGACTGCTCTAACAGTCTGACTTTAGAGTATAAATGAAAACATATCGTTTAACACATCTAACTAACGATTCTGGAGTTTCATACACGGTGATGATCATCACCACTGAGGGGTGACGCTCGTCACCCACTCCTTCGGGAGGTACCACCTTCAAACTCGGTTCTACACGTTCTCTTACTTCTTCTTGACCAACTCTAGGCTTGATAACACTGGGGAAAGTGTTGTTTAAGTTTGGGGGGAGGTGGCTACTGATGTTGTGTACATTTTGTTTTGTCTTGAGAGTCTTAAAGTTGAGTCAAAAACCTGTTGTATAGAGTTAAAATTTTGAAACTATCAGTTTTTCTTGGAACTAAACACAAGACATTGATGCTTATAAGAACCATTGCCACAGTAGTTGATTACAAGTCTTACTAAGTTGAAAGTCATAGGTAGATCAGTCTAGCAAAGAATGTTTATGTTCTTAGAGAATCTGAAAACAATGAGAGTTGATTAGTTATATCTTTCATAATCATGATTCAGTTATGCTTTGTGTAATAGAGAATCTGGAAACAATGAGAGTTGATTAGTTAAGTTAGGATCAGTCAAAATTTCAAAGAAAGCTTAGGTTCCTAGAAATGATTCAGTTATGCTTTGTGTTTTCATAATCAAGTCTGAGTAATCTGTTAGTTAAGTTAGGATCATTCAAATGTTGATGAAGAGTTTGTAGAATCGTTAAAATGATAGGATATTCATTGGTTCTTCATCTATGCTTGCATTCATATCGATTACTGAGACTAATCATCTAGATTTCAAAACCCTAAGTTGTTTAATAGATGGAAAACATTGTTAATGACCTGAACTAGTATTAGATGAGAAAAACGCCTATTTGCAAAGAGATTTTACTTAGGAGTTTTGTGAACAATTGAACATGATCATTACTACATGTTTAGATTGTTAGAATTTGCAAAGAGATTTGAAATTCTGTGATATAGGCATAGATAACTTCTGCAATGAGAATTGATTAGTTATATCTTTGTGTTTCAAGTTCTAGAAGGTTTTAATTCATTCCTGATTGCATGCATTCTACATTCTCAGACTCAACCTGCGAATTCTCCTGACTTAGCGCCTTTAGCTTTCTGAACCTTAGATAAATCAACAAATCGACTGGTTTCATTTATTTTGCTATTTCGCATTACATTCACTCATTACTGCTTAGCTTAATCCGAATCTATAATCGCTAGTGTAGTTTACTTACTCCATTTGGATTCGATAACCCTTTGTGCTACAACTGCATTGTTGTGCACTTGTAGTATACTAAAAGTGGGTAAAACTTAGACCCTATCAGCTGTCCTGGTAGAAGAGTAAAACCTTTCAAGAAACACTCTTTTGTAATCATCCCAAGAACATATTGATCGACAAGACAAAGATCTCTCCCAAATGTGCACGATCACCAAGAGAAAATGGAAATAACCTCTGTTTGAAGTCATCTTCTGTGATACCACTGATCTTTTGTAAACTGCAGGATTACATAGTATCAAACACTTTTGATGCAGCAAATACCTAAGATCAGATTTCACTCAAACAATTTACTTAAGTCTTAAGAACAACTAAGCAAGGTGATTCAAGCATGAATTAAACCAAAACTCCCTAAGTTATCAACTGATCATCTCCAAATCTGCTCTAACCTTTAACCATATGAAACTACTCACAACACATTATGAAATCACCAAAACAGAACAGAAATGATAGAGCAAGCATGATCAAACAAAACTAGAAGAAGAGAAATACAAAACTTTATTAAAAATAATAAACTTAATTCATAGATCCATAAATCTCCTTGTGGTTCTCCCACATTTCGAAAATAAGGATAAGAAAGAAGATAAGTGCTAAAAAAGATAAGGTTTAGTTTAAATAAGCCAAAAGATAAGGTCTAAAAAAGTAGAATAATCTTGGTCAACTCTTGGCGTTGACGCATCGGGTGCATAGGTGGATGCTCTGTTCGATGCGTCCAACCCGATGTAGAATAACTCTTGTCGCGGTTCGATTATTCCATTGGTTGCTCGGGATGTAGCAAGTCTCGTGTCGTATCGGGCATGCGGTCGGGTTTTCAGCTCGATGTTGGACCCCGATATGTCCTGTCTCCTTCGTATCGGCTTGTACGGCATGATAACCCAGTGCAGTCTCAGAGTCCACAATCAAACTCTCCTTCCTCGTCCCACGATCCACATCGGGCACACTTCATGGGTGTTCTGCTCGATGCTCTCCCTTGATATGAATACAAAGTTTGCAAGACTCCTTCACATGGCATATTCTTCGAATGTATGCTGATCCAATCTCCTTTTCAAGTTCCAAAACCTCCAAATACACCAGAAACATACCACAAACATGCACATATATGCAATCCTAAGCTAAATGAATACAATGTTACTTCTAGATGCAAAGTAATGATGCAAAAACAAGTAAAAAGATGAATGAAATTCAGCCTAATTCACAAGAATAAATCAATGGACAATGGTTTGTGCATCCAACCATTGCAACTCGTTAGACATATAACACTGTTTTCCATTGCATCAACTAGCTTTAGAGAGACATCTATAAATAACAAACTGACCGTTCACTGCTCAATCCCACCATTGAATATGATGATCACTATGCCACCTTGAAGAACACCAAATATCAGCTCAATCGGGATTCATTCAACCCTCCAAATGATACCTTGAAAATTCTGCAGCGGAATTGTTTTTCTGTAAAATATCAGACTTTGATGATTCTGGGTCTAACTTGCAGATCAATTTTCAGTGCTATATAACTCTGATTGTCAAACTGTCAGTTCCTCTAGATTCCTTAAAGCAATAAATTTTCATGGACTCCATGATCGCGATCTGAAGGCTTCTGGTTTTTCAGTAAATCAACTTGTAAAACCATTAGCCACATATTATTACAGATCCGCACTGCACAGATACGTCTTACAGAAGGAGCCATAACTTTCTGTGCATATTACCGATTTTGATGAACTTGCCTTTTCTGGAAAAATAAGACTTGAGGCTTTCTATACATATATAGATCCACTCGTGGTTCCACATGTTCGGCATTAAATCAAAGAACAAAACTCTTCTCGAACTACACCTCTTTCATCTTCATCTTCTCTCCTTTTTCTCTTTCTTTCTTTGGTTCTCCTCTTCTCCTTTTTCTCAGCCACCCTGTTCTTCTCTTTTTTCTTTTTGACTGCCAGATTATTTTACTAAATAGCTTAGAATTTTATTTCATGTAACTTATAAATGACTAATTGGGCTTAACTTAAATTTTCTTTAATTATAAATTTTAAAACAGGCCCCCAACACAGGATTATGGTGTTACACATATGTAACCAGGAAACTATATACTTATTAATATTGTAAGTTTATATTGCTAAATGCTCTCATAACGATCATTTCACAGATATTTAACATCATGCATTTTTAGCTTAACAACCAATTCGCATATACCCAAAATATTTAGTTTCAAAGATTTGGAATTTCAACTAGCTAATCTTTTCATTGCATAGAATAAAAAAATTTTCATAATTTGGAAACTATTAATTATTAATATATTAGATTGGGGATTGGTATTAAATAATTTTAAGAATTCATATTCAAATATCAACTTAACACCCAAAGCATTGAATAAATTTATTCGAAATTAATGTACTTAACCCTATATTTCAACTACATACGGTTTCTGATAATGTTCTGATAATGTAAGGTACATTCTCAAGTTTGAATAATCTAGGATCATGTGTATAAATAATATTCTAAACAGATCAAATCATGAAAAATTAAAATATATACTCTAACTAAAATCAGAAACAGAACTATCAAAAATCTCTAACCAAATATAATCGACAATGCATGCCTTCAACCAGCTTCATTCTTTAAATTGACTTATAAATACTATCCTTCAGCTTATATCATCTACACATCTCTTACCTCAATAAAATAAACATGAGCTCACTAATTGGCTTCACTAACCTGACCGATATCAAACTTTTGAAATCAGATTGGTGAGTCTGTGTTAAAGTCCTCCATTCATGGAAACAATACACCTTCCAATCTTGCTGATGAAGCTGTAAGTGAAAGCATATAACCACTCATATTTTCTGTTGAGTGAACATTAACAATTCATTCCCATCAAAATTTTAACTGTTTATATTATCATTCAATTGGCATGTGAATAATGATACATGCTTCGTGTAAGAAGAACTATGTCCGTTGTGTCGAACGTTTGATTCCAGTTTGAGAATGGAAAGTCATTGAAATTTTTTTTTTATATATCTGAATCTGGATAGTATCGAACAACTAGCCACAATTATAAAATGGCTTTCACTGATAACACTTCTATCACCAAATGTAGTATCAAACTAAATAACGAGTAGATCAAACTCATGGATTTTGGTATGATTTTGAGTGGAATTCTTAATCAAAGTTTTTTGGTTGGTGAGTATTCTTTAAGCGTTCTTTCATCAGATTCATTGTGAGTTTTCTTATATGATAAATTGAATGTTTGTTGCATATGTAATTGGCCAAGTAGTTGATGTGAATTATATTGAAACTGTTCAAGTCAACGGAAACGAGAGAAAAAAATTGAATTCGAGCTAAGAGATTCTAAATAATCCTGCTATTTCTTTCCATAATCCATTGAAATTAGGGTGTTATTTATACTGTTTTACTTTTTTGTAGTGATGATCAGATGCTATGTTGCTTGTATGAAAAGTTTGTTGATGAACTTTGGACCTGTTGTCAAGAAACAACTAATTCCATGAATATATGCTTAATCAGATTTGCTAAAAATTAGTTCCTATAAAGGTATATATTAAGAAAAATCTGAATTACCTCGTGGTATTTATCGCTACATCAAATGAGTTTGCTAGGTTCATATCACAAATGCTTTCGATACATCCAAATTAATGATGTCTCTTGCTTTACCTAAGGTTAAAGAATTTCAGAATGAGTAACTTGAAAAGCATAATACATATTGCCAAGATGATTTTCAATAATGTATTAAAATTACAAATACATAACTTATTTAGATGCCGGTTTTCATAACTTATTTAGATGCCGGTTTTGTTACTGACAGATGGCCAGATGATGATCTTGCTCTCACCATTGTAAAGCCTAAAAAAGAAGAAGATGCATTGGTTAAGAAGAAATAGTATTGCTCTAATTTGCAACAAAATACAACTGAGGAGTTACTAATTTCATCTAAGGTAAATTCATAATTTGGTGATATTATGGTACAATAATTTTGTCTTTAAATGGTTTGTTATTCATGCAAGATTGTGTGTTCCATCTATGTCATTGATACAGACTGGGATTAGTATTATTTTAGGTGTGTTAAATACAACAGAAATATTAAAAAAAAGAACTAAGAAGCAACCATGATCAACAGCGCGTATCGATGGGCCTACTTGGTGGTGTAAAACTTGCAGAGAAATCGTTACAAAAGTTGAAGCCATGTAATATTTAAGCGTGTCTTACTGATTATATATTCATAATTATTTATATTGTTTAATAGTAACTCTGTATGTGTATTCATCTTAAGGTTTAAGTTGCATTTTGAGGTTATGGACCAAACTACATAAAGCAAGGTGATACTTTTAGATACTGTTGTTAGCACTATTGTATCACAATAAGCTACAAGTCTACTTATTGATTCTATTAAAGAAGTAGTTTAAAATAACTTTTGTTAATTGGTTATAATGAAATTTACTATTGTAACACTAACTAATCTATCTTTACAAACAGATGGTGGATCCAGAAAATATCCCACAATCTATAAAGGATTTATGTTGGAAGACTTTCCAGTTCTATGTGTTTGTTGAAAAGGAAAACCTGTTATGTGGTTTGGATACCATAAGGTTGGAAATGTTTTGTCTGGAAAGAATATTACCACACTAGCAGACTCTCCTTTGGACCAACTAACTCAAGTCGATAATTTATCAACTATTGTTTCTACTTTCTAGTGATGAGGTATTATTCTCTTCTTTTTCAATGTAACGTGAATATTATATTTTAATGATGAGTCTAATCAATAATTAATATATAGGTTTTAATTATCAAAAGTAACAATGAATAGAACTCGATGGTTAGCACAATTCTTTCTTCCAATCATTTATCAGATGAGTTAGAAAGCTAACCTGATCTTTTTCGATATCGAAGAAGCTGTGCATGAAGATTATCAAACTTGAGAAGATGAATGATGAAAAGTCCCCTGATAATGTCAAAAAATCAATAAGATCAAGCTGGAAACGTTGATTGATGGAAAGAAAAAAACAAATGTATTGAGAACACATGCTATCCAAAAATTCATTGCAGGTGCAACTAAAGATATCGACAAGCAGAATTGAAACAAGCATTCTCAAGTAATAATATATTTAGCCTATTTTATACTGTTTTCTATGTCAGTTAAAGTTAAGACATTATCTTTTGGATATTGAACCCTTTTTATTTTTGGTTTTCCTATATTAATTTGGCAATATTAAATTAATCAAGCATCTTAACAGATTAAAATATGAGATGTTTTAAATGAAATACTTCCAAACTATATTTTGTATTTGATTGTGGTTCTGCTTATGTTCACAATTTTCAAGAGATCCTTCCAATGTTCCTCATATTAATATGAGTATTATTCTACACATTTAAGAACACACTGTAAATAGTATGTAATATGACTACATATTTGACAACATAGTACCATATTGCATAACTAACTGAATTCCACTACGATATTATATTGTATTGAAGAGATTTGACAAGATTATAAATTTCTTGGCAAACTTGCTCAACTAAATTGATTGTGTTCTTCAAAATTTAATATTTACACCCATACTTTGAATATTAAACCAAATATGTAATATTATAGATATGCACAACTATATTCAGACCTCTAAAATAATTTTATATGAGAAATTAATATGAAACAGGTATCCCATTCTGGGAAAATTGTGAAAATGATCATTTAACATTTTTTATAAATATCAGTGTACCTTTATAACTATTTTTACTTTTAGACTAATGGCAGACTGTATGCAGACTAATGACAAACTGATTAGTCATACAATTGAATGTAGACTATTGGCAGACTAACAACATATTGAAATCACACTAATAAACCCCTCTCATGGGTTATTTTTAGGAAAGATCATATGTCGTGATAAAATTGTCAAATAGGTTATTTCAATAATTGTTTCTAGATTTTAGAAGATTTTCGATGATAAATTATTATGATTCTCTTAACAATAATAATATCCAAAATTTATCTTATCTTCTTAAAACATATTGATATCTCCTCAATAAGAAAAACTAGTTTCTTAGTGAATCAAAAGATGATCTGTTATTCTCAATCCAATATATGTGGTTGACTCCATTAAATTCTATTAGTAATCAAAAATAATATTTTTCATATGCTCATTTCACTATGAAGAAGAATATAGATGAAGATGCTGAAGGAAGTAACTAGGTTACTTCCTCTCTAAAGAAGAAGAGAATTAGAACTGCATTTCACTTAGAGAATATTACTCAATATTTGCAGTCAATCAAAAGTTCTTCAACCCCACCAACATTAGCTATTTTTTTTAGAGTTTTAAATGATATTTCAAATGTAACTTTGCCATGTAGGCCACTAACAGAAAATCAAAGTTCCACTTCCTTTGAGACACCTACAACAGTTTACTCAACAATATCAGGTAACAATATTTAATTTGTTATCACAAACACCTATGTCTATCTGCATTTGATCTGTATTCTCCACTATTAAAGAACATATATATAACCAATTATTATACATTAAACTATCAAATGGCACAGGAAATACATATAGTTCTCAGAAACCAATGAATGAAAAAAGGTAAGTTTCGAAGACCTATTAGATTTTTTTAAAGTTTGTTTTTACAATTTTATGAACGAGCTACTAATGAATTCGAAAGTAGTTGTTTATCATCTATGAATAGAAATATAGTTGGAGAAGAATCAAACTCACCTTTTTAAGCTCTAGAACATTTGACGCATCATTGAATACGCATGATCCATTCCATGATATGTCTATTGAAGACCAAGAATCAGATATCACAAGATCTTATGAGACACCACAACATTATTTATCTGTAATTCTTTTTATATTTTCATTACGATTTTTCATATTAAGTTTTTAACTTCCTATTACATGAACATAGTTTTATATTAATTTAACAAGATCTTCTGATAAAGATTATGTACAGGTTTTTGATTGTAGTAGCCATGAAGATATACATTCAGACGATTCTAAAGAAAATGATGTTGAATCTTCAGTTTCATCACAAAAAGAACAAGATCATTGCAAAATTAAGCAAGTGGCTGAGTTACTTAAACCCATGTTCTCTACTCCATATGACGACAAATATATTAAGATATCTATAGGTACTTACTTTATTTCTTATAGTATATTAATCAGTTATTAAAGAACCATTATATGAGTTGTTAAGAAATCTAATAAGTATCTGCAAATTTCTGCTGTTATTAACCTTCTTTAAATCTATACTTTGTAGAATATAATGATGAGGATGATCCTGTTTACAATTATCAACATTGTGGTGCAATACTTTTGTATGAGGAGCGCATCAACAAGAAAATGAGATCTCAAAACCCAACATTTACATTGTGTTGTTTGCAAATGCAAGTGTTTTTGCCGAAACTAAATGATACTTCTCCTTTCTTGAAGCATTTGCTTACATTCGATGATGAGCTAAGCAAAAATTTACAGAAGAATATGAGAGATTCTAACTTGGTATTCTCTATGACATCTATAGGAAGGAGAGTAGATTGTTCAGTTACAAAATTGAAAAAAACCTCAAATGTTCAAGCTGCAAGGGGAAAACTATCACTTAATGGGTAGTATGCTGCCTAAATGATTTGACTATGCTAAAATTTACCAGTTTACATAGTTGATACTAAAAATAAGGTTGATAATAGAGCCAATGATCTCAGATAACTTTATATTACATGAATGTGAAATAACATAGTTAATTCAAATGACGTTAACAATAAATTTTGATTTATATTCTCTCGTAGCACATTTAAAACTTTATCACAACCTATTAAAAGAAAAACAGGAAGGAAATCATTGAGGCATTAATCAAAATAATAAATGACATCAACCCATACATAGCCAAATTAGGACTGCACGAGAGCGATTTGACACTCCTGAGGAAAGTTTTCATTTGAAGATTTTAGAAGCTTGCCCTACAGATGTTAGAACATATAATATGCCAACATCTTCTGAGGTTGTTGTTGCAATCATTCTAGGTGATTTCAATTTGGAGATGGATAAAAGAGATATTATTCTGCAAAAACAATGTGTGGGAGGCTAAAACGAATAAGTGAAATCCATCCATTTTATATGCTCTTCAATATCCATTGACCTTTCCGTGTGGAGATAATGGTTTTAGGCTTCGAATTAAAAAATAAATTACGGCAGATACAAAGAAATCAAAGAAGGAAAGTATTAGTATGCGTCAATTATTTGCATTCCGTATTTAGGATCGAGAGAATGAATCAATTCTGCTTAGTTCTAGAAGATCATTTCAATAATTTTTGGTTGATAGCTATACTATGATAGAAGCTAACAGGTTATCATACTTGAGAAATAATTAGTCTTCTTTGAGATTTGACAATTATGACTCTATCAAGCAAGCAAAAGAAAATAGACTTACTGATCTAAGTGAGCAAGAAAATTGGTTTCACCTACCAGCATCATTTACATGTAGACCTTGATACATGAAATATATGTATCTAGACGCCATGTCAATATGCAGAAAATTCAGATTTCCATATTTGTTTATTACATTTACAAGTAATCCGAAATAGCCTGAAATCACAAGGTATCTAGAGAAGCGTAATCTCAAGTGTGAGGGTAGATATCATTTGCCGGATTTTCAAGGTGAAGCTTTATTCTCTAATGAGTGATTTAACATAGTAATATAAGAATATATTTCAACAAACTTTTTTCAGTTGAATCAAATCTTTTCAAGCTTGAAGATGGAGTTGATTGATATGATGATGAAGTAGCAAGTTGTGTCTGATTCCACAAACACGGTTTTGAGGCTCCATTTCCCAAGGACTCTTCCTCGCATTAGCTCCTAGATTCTCCACAAGAGTTTCAAATTTTTGATTCCACAAATACTTAGAAAACTTGGAAGGACAAGATGTGATAAGAATACTTTCATTAGAAACAACACAGGGTTTTTGATTAATAATTTGGTTGTGTGTTACAAATGAAACAGCTATGAGATTATATAGGCTCATTACATGCTCTAGACAATAACTCTTAAGAGAGAATTATAAAAAAAAATCAAAAAAACATGAAAAAGAATGATTAAAGGGATTTTGACCCATTTGTTGAGTGATGGTTTTGATTGGTTTGAATCAAGGGTTTCTTTGCTTTTTTTTTATCGGAGAGAGGAGACAATTGTCCCCCTTAATTTATTTCAAATACTTAAAAGAATTACAAACGAACATTGCGTGGGATCTCGACCCCATCTGCATCCTCTAAAATAATCGAGTAGACTACATCAGGGCAAGAATCAAAATAATGAAATTCTAAATCTAGTGTAAAGGCATGATTTGCTAACCCATCAGCCAAACGGTTAGCCTCCCTAAACACATGTGTAATCCGGACTAACCAGTCCCTTGTTAAAAGCCTTGGCACAAACGTACCAGGAACGCCAGCGGATGAGCATCGCTAATCCCTGATTGAAGAAACCCAACCACCAGAGCCGAATCCAGCTCTAACTCCACTCGTCTAAAACCCTTCTCCCATGCAACCACAAGGCCATAATACACACCCCACAGTTCAGCCAACAGAGCGGAACATATGCCTATGTTAATCGCAAAACCTCCCAACCAAACCCCATCCCCATCTCGGATTACTCCTCCAGCTGCTGCCATCCCTGGATTCCCCCAAGATGCCCCATCAGTAGTGAGCTTAACCCATCCTATCCTCGGCTCCAGCCACCTTATATGCCTCACCTCTGGTGCAGTTTTCCGTGCTGCATTACGAAATTTCATATGAGCCCGCCACACTTCTCCCGCCATATCCTTCACGAACCTCACACTATCTCAGCAAGTCCTTCTTTCTCCAAAAACATCACTGCACCTCCACTTCCATCCCCACCATACCCCGATACTAAACAACGTTGGCCAATTCTCTGCTGTATTCTCGGAACCGCTCCCCAGATTCTCAAATAACCAAACTAACAAAGACTTGGAGAAAAACTCATGTTGCCTCCTCTGCGGAACCAATCTTCTCCAAATCCCTGCCATTGCAGGACAATCACGTAACACATGAATTACTGATTCTGCAGCTCCATTGCAGACCTGGCAAACCTATGTTTCCCCTAAATGACGTCGGAACCTCTCTACATTAGTCATTATTACTTGAAGGCTCACTAACCAGAGAAAAACATGAACCCTTTCAGGTGCCAAACTCCCCAGATTCGTTCAAAGAACCTCTCCATACATGGCCTATCTGTTACATTAAGCTTCAACAAGGAATAAGCAGACCTTACCGAGAACTCTCCAGACGCCGTTCCCCTCCAAGACAGAGTATCTCGCACCCCAGGTACCCCTTTAATCACCACCGCCAGCAACCTTTGTGTTATGTTAACCGGCAAATACTGCTCAGCCTCGTTAAATCCCAGCCCAACCCTTCTCTCCAGTAGTCCTCCACTAACTTAAGAAGTTCTTCTTATAGTGGTTGAGCAATAACCGGCGTTAGTAGCGGCTCCTCTAGTAACCATTTATCCACCCAAAAACGGATAGCTTTGCCATCTCCTGGTACCCACCCTAACCCCTTCGAGACCACTTCTCTCAGCCCAACTCCCACGCTACGCCACGTTGAGGACCAGTTACTTCTAGGTATCCTCCAAGAGTGATCATGAACCTCCCATATCTTATATTTACTCCTCAAAACCCTTGCCCATAGACTCTCCTTCTCATTCAGTACTCGCCACCCTATTTTTGCCAACAGAGCTCTGTTCATATCCCGAGCCTGTCTCAATCCTAAACCGCCCTCTTTCTTCAGTTTACACACTTTTTTCCACGACAACAGGTGTATAGTCCTTCTCTCTGTTGTACTCCCCCATAGAAACGCCCTAGAAACCTTATCTAGCCCTTCCAAGATCGATGCAGGGAGGAGAATATTGCTCATTGCATGAAGTGGAATCGATGCCAGCACAGCTTTCTTAAGAGTTAACCTCCCAGCCATACTCAAAGTACGACTCTTCCAGCCCGCGAGTCTAGACGACACTCGTTCCAGCACTTTCCCAAATATATCTTTATTAATCCTTTTCTGTAAAACCGGTATCCCCAAGTACTTCCCCAGCTCCCTTGTTGATCTGATTCCACTCTCTGTGCTTATCAAACTTTCCATCCCCCGACTCACATTCTTCGAGAAAAAGATTTTGGATTTTTGAAGGCTCACTTTCTGACCTGATGTATGCAAAAATTCTCTAGCACACGTCTGACTCTCACCTGTGCCACAGAAGCCTCTGAAAATAATATCAAATCATCGGCAAAGCATACATGTGACAGTTTTGGACCCCCACGCAAGATACCAATTGGTTTCCACTCTCCCTTTTCAACCGAGACTTCAATCTGATGGCACAACCTTTCAATGCAGAGAACAAACAGATATGGCGAAAGGGGGTCCCCCTGCCTTAGACCCCGAGCTGGTATAAACGCAGTTGATTTCTCTCCATTCCACAATAACCGCATTGATGGCTCTTTCACGCCTGCCATGATTCTGCTCACCCAGTGATCAGATAGCCCGGCAACCTCCAGAGTTTCCTGCAAGAAATCCCATATGATATGGTCATACGCCTTCTCCATGTCCAACTTTAACAACATCCACCCCTTACGTCCCTTCTTCCTCCTCATAGAATGCACTACCTCTTGCACCACTACAACATTATCAATGCTTAACCTCCCAGGGATAAAGCTCGACTGAGCTGGCCCAATAAGCTTTGAAATCACCCCTTTGAGCCGAATAACTATCATCTTGGTGATTATTTTAAAGAGCACATTGCACAGGCTTACAGGTCGAAACTGATTGATATGCTCCGGCTTCGTCATTTTTGCCAACAACACAATCAAAACATCATTCGTAGACTGCGGTAGTATGCCTGTCTCAAAGAAATCCAGCACGAACCGCGTCACTGAGCTCCCAACTATCTCCCAACACTGCTGGTAAAAGACTGGCTGAAAACCGTCAGGCCCTGGTGCTTTCAAACTTCCCATGCTTCTCATAGCTACCTCCACCTCTGTCGTTGTAAATGGCTTGTTCAAAGCGCTTTTTTCCTCTCTTGTGAGTGTGACAAAACCTTCCTTTAGTAAGTTCCCTCTCACGACACTCACGTCCTCCAACGAGTATAAGCGCTTATAATAGTCCAGCACCAACTTTTCTAGCTCAGTCTTATCCGTCACCCCCCCCTATTCTCCACATCTCGCAACATTTCTATTATGTTTCGTCGCCTACGAATGATCGTGGAGGTATGGAAGTACGCCGTGTTTCTATCTCCCAACGCCAACAACTTCTCTCTCGACTTTTGGAACCAAAGGGTTTCCTCCTGCTCCAGTATTACCTTGAAACTATTTATCAGTTGCGCTTCTTTGACCAATAGATCATCTGATGGCGCCACATCTAAAGCATCCTGAACCTCCTTAATCTCGTGACAAAGGCTATCTTTCCGTCTGTGTATATCCCCAAAGACTTCCCTGTTCCATTTCTTTAGTCGACCCTGCAACCCATTCAAAGCTGTTGGCGTTGCAATATTAGGATCCCACGACGCTGCTAACAGCTCCTTAAAACCTTCATGAGAAATCCATGCTGCCTCAAAACGAAATAGTCTTCTACGTGGATCCATCTCCTGCTTAGGGGATAGCTGAACGTACAACGGAGTGTGATCCGATGATAAGAAGGGGAGGTGGGAAACCACTGCCTCCTGCCATTTTAACGGTGCATGCGCACAGCAAAAGACTCGATCCAGTCTCTTTGCCACAAAAGTTCTCGCCTCTCGACCTCTCCGCCATGTAAACGGGCTTCCTTTGAATCTCAAATCAATCAACGAAAAGTCATTCACCCATTCCCCAAATGCTAGGGAGTCAGGTGAAAGTCTTCCATTACCTGCCGTCCTTTCATCCAATCGTAAAATCGTGTTGAAATCCCCTCCTATAACCAATGGCCCAACCAAGTCGTGCACCACCTCTCCCAACTCTTCCCATAAACCACTCCGCCTACTCACCGTCGGCGCTGCATACACTACTACCAAATTCAAAATATCATCCCCAATAACCACTTTTGCCTGGATGAACTGTGTCGATGATCTCACTACCTCCACTCTCCCCACATGAGACCTCCACAGTAGCCATAATCCTCCACTTTGGCCTACTGCATCAACACGAAAAGAGTTCTCAAACCCCAACCTTGGACCTATTCTCCCTGCTCTATCTCCTTCTGCGTGTGTCTCAAACAGTGCCAACACATCAGTATCGAATTTGTTCAACACATATCTCAAATATCTCCTAAAATTCGGTTTATTTGCCCCCCGGCAATTCCACAGCATACAATTCATGATAACTACTTGCAATCCACTAAAGAAAGCCGGGGCAAACTGTTATTTGTCCCTACTAACCACTCCCACTCCCGCTGATTCCTTGTGAGGAACCAGCTCCATAAATGTCCGATCAGTGGCAATAAGAGCACCCGACCCCTCCTCCATTGTCCCTGCTTCGCGAACCAAGCTCAGTTCTGCATCCTTCGTTCCCACACTCGAATACGCACCCCCTGCTCTTCCCACATTCTCATGCTCTACTTTTAGCCTCTTACCTGCCAACACTCCACCTGCTTCCCCACTCGAGGGTCCAAAGATGAGTCCCCTCGTGAGTACACTCCCTTTCGTATTCTTCCCTTTGATCCCTAATCCTTTCCCTGTCTTACTCCCACCATTCTTCTTAATCGTCTCCCCTTGCCTGACCCCAAGTTTTGAGAATCCTGCCTTCCCTTTCCTTGCATTTCCCCCAGCCCGATTCACACCCTACCCTTGCCCTTGCACATTTAGGATATCCTCATTCTCTTTGTTTTCCCCCCTTAACGCACCCACACTCCTTTCCTCCTGTGCTTCCATCACAATCTCCAACCCACTAAAACTGTTAGAGATTAACAATGCTTCATTCCCACTCTCTCGAGTCATAACAGCCCTCTTCTCCGGTACCTTCTCCCCCGATCCTCCGGATTCCACCACCGCTCCTGCCCCGACTCTTTCTGGTCTCCTCCCTGCACTTCTCACCTCGGTAAACCCATTTGAAACCTGCTCACTTTCCCCATGTGTCATAGTTATTCCGAACACTGACTGTTGTGTAGTTTGTTCCACCACTCTCTTTGGACAAGCACTCACCAGGTGCCCATATATGCCACAGGTAGAGCATATGTTTCTCAGCCCCTCATAAGCCACACAGTACCTCTCCCCGTTCACCATTATCGTCCCTTTCAATGGTTTCTTTAAATTTACTTCCACGCACACTCGAGCAAAACGCGCTCTTTCCACTCTTATAGACGCCGAGTCCACTTTAATGGGTTTCCCCAATCCCTCTGCTATCCCCATTAAGATCGCTCGGTGGTAGAAGGTGATCGGTAAATGTGCTATCCGCACCCACATAGGAGTAGTAGATATCTCATCACGAAGCGGATCGAACTCCGGTGACCAAGCTTGAACCATTAACATGCTTCCAAAAACCCTCCACGGGCCACCCGTAACCGCCGCCAAATACTCCTCCTCCACATCAAATCGAAGCATAAAGAACTGTCTCGGCAGATCCAATACCACCATTCCTCCCTGCAGCTTCCACAATTCCCTCAATTTTCGATTCAACGCCGTAATCATTATCTGATGACCTAACACTTTTACAATCATGCAATTCCGATACAACCCATTCATCGCCTCTAGCACTTCTTTTCCAATCGTGACTTCAGCTTCACCCTCCTCTCCGCTCGGAAACTCCACCCTCATTCTCGACATCACAAAACCCTCATCAATTACCATCTCCGGGATCGGAATCCCTCCACCATTGCACCCCTGCACCATCTCTACCCATGACCTAGTCACTGCAGGTGATTCCGGCGGAACACCAGGCGGCCGGCCGTCATCCTCCATCCTCTCATCCTCCTCACGCGAGCCGGAAGCCCTAGCGCCGCTAGCCATTGTACGTGTCTTTCTTTATCTAATCCCGTTCAAGGGTTTCTTGATATATCATGGTTTTTATGGTTTTTAACCATGATATAAGTCCTTTTTATTGAGTCTTTTTGGTCTTTTTAGAGTCCTAGAAGAGTCTTTGCAGGTTATAGCATGTTTGGAGCATAATTGGAGATTTTGGAACCTTTTGGAGCATTCTGAGTTGAAGCCACAAAGTACCAAGCCCGAAGCAGAAAGTATCCCATATGGTGATGCTCGTCACCACCCTTGGTGACGCTCGTCACCCATCAAGGAAGGAGCGTGGCTGTTTTATTAAAAGTGTGAAGAAGATTTGCAGAGTTGGCCCAGAAGTTCCATTATTTACAAGAAGACCCAAGATCGTGTTTAGCCTCTATTTATTAGGTTTTTCAGCCATTGTTGGCCATTATCTTAGTTTTTGAGAATTCAGAGAGCTTAGAGAGAGATTTATTCAGAGCTTTTTGGGGAGTCAAATCCTGTACTCTTTTGAGAAGATTTCGAACCCCCTTATTCTTTTACTCTTTCTCTTAATGCAATATTATTCAGTTATGTTTTGTGATCCCATAATCATGTCTGAGTAATCTGCTAGTTAAGTTAGGGCTTTTTCAAGGGTTGATGAAGAGATTGTAGAATCGCAATTCTGTTAGGAATATCTTTTGGTTTTTCATCTTTGCTTGCTTTAAAATTGAATTTCTGAGAAACATCATCTAGGAATCCGAAAATCTTAGGTTCTTAAATATATGTGAGAACATTATTCATAACCTGAACTAGTATTTGATGAGCAAAGCAACTTAGTGCAAAGAGATTTGGCTTAGGAGTTTTGTAAACAATTAAATCTGATCATTCTTGCATGCTTAGGTTGTTAGGGTTTGCAAAGAGATTTAAAACTCTGTGATTTAGGCATAGATAACTTTTGCAATGAGAATTGATTAGTTATACATTAGTGATTCATGTTTAAAACGGTTCTTAATCATTCCTGATTTCCTGCACTCTACCTTCTTGGATTCAACCTGCGAACTGTCCTGACTTAGCGTTTTTAGTCTTCTGAAACTTAGATCATCTGCCAAAAATCTTTTTCTTACTTTTATTTGTTAATTCGCATTACATACATTATATCCTGCTTAGCATAATCCGAATCTACAATTCGATAGTGTAATTTGCATTAGTCCCTTGGGATTCGATACCCCTTGTACTACAACTGCTTTTGCTGTGCACTTGCAGTAGTTTTATTTGGGTAAAACCTGAGCCCTATCAAGTTCTTGGCGCCGTTGCCGGGGAGTAATAGCTGCCTTTCGATACCTAGTATTAGGGTTTTGTCTAAGTATTAATTTGTTTACTGACTTTTTGCTCCTTTTCTTTGTTCCTGTTTCAGGTGTATGCCTAATCGCAGAACCAGAAGCAACAAAGAGAAGGAGCTTGTGACTTTGAGCATCGACGAACTAGCTAGGTTGGAGAGAACTAACAGGAAATCTAAGAAGCAATCTACAATGGTCCCTCCACTTATACTGGTTGAAGATGCAGAAGGTCACTTGGTTGACAGGGAAGGAAACAAGAGAAACGAAGAGGGGCAGAGAATTGATCAAGAGGGGAATGTCATTGTTGATCAGCAGGTTAAAAAAGTGAATGAGAACGTGGGAACCTGCTGCTGGGCGTTTTGTTCAGAAGACTCTAGGAGATTACAACAAACATGATCAGTTTTATGCCAACAGAGCTGCAATCCGACCTCCTGACGTCCAGAGGAACGATTTTGAGGTTAAACCTATCTACTATCAGCTGGTTAGCCAGCATCCATTCCATGGCTTACCTCATGAGCATCCTATGGATCACATTGAGAGGTTTGAGGATCTGGCTTCAAGTGTCAAAGCTACTGGAGTCAGCAATGATTTCCTGTTCTGCAAGCTTTTTCCTTACTCTCTTGGAGGAGAGGCTGCATATTGGCTGAAGCAATTGGAACCTGCTTCATTGACCACTTGGGAAGACACTAAGAACGCCTTTCTGAATAACTTCTATGATGATGCAAGATCAGAGGACATGAGGACGAAAATTGCATCCTTTACACAAGGCCCTACTGAAGCTTTTAAAGCTTCTTGGATAAGGTTCAAGTCTTATCACAGGGACTGTCCTCATCATGGCTTTAGTCAGGTGCAATTACTTGGGATTTTCTTCAGGGGCATTGACTGGAAATATCAGATGGCGCTGGATGCAGCAAGTGCAGGAAACTTCAACACCAACAGACCAGAGGAGGTGATCAGACTGATTGAGAATTTGGTCTGCAGCAACAGCACTAAAAATACAGACTTTCAGAGGATGAAACAAGCTGGTGTGGCTGATGGGAATCAGATTGCTGAAGTTAAGGCTAAGCTGGATGATATGCACAGCCTTTTGGTGGGAAAGAAGTCAGTTCACTTTGCTGCAGAAGTAGAAACTTTCGAAGCTCCAAAGGAGGTTGAACAGGAGGATGTAAATTTCATCAATTCTGGTGGTTTTCAGGGTCAAAGGTATGGGAATCAGCAGTGGAACAGAGGATACACCAACAACAATCAGAAAAACACCTTTACAGGAGGACAGAGCACGCCTGATTTCACTCCTAAGCTCCCAGTCCAGAAGACAGAGTACCAGAAGCCATTCTAGAACAGTGGAAATACAGAAACTATGGTTCTTATTCTTATCAACCAGCACCTCCACAAGAGAACAAAATGGAAACAATGCTTGAACAACTCATGGAAGGACAACAGAAGCTTACAGTGGACTTCAATGGCAAGATAGATTCGCTCTATAAGGATTTGAATGGAAAAATTGAGAGTCTGAACTCTCATATGAAGAAGCTTGATGTTCAAGTTGCCCAAACTGCATGAGCTGTTCAGAGGCAAGAAGGATTTCTTCCAGGAAGAACTGATGCTAATCCCAAACACCATGTGAATGCCATCACATTGAGGAGTGGAAAGAACCTGCAACCAGTGTTGCAGAAGGATTTAACCTCAAGGAATTTTGTGGGTATTGAAGAGTATGAAGATGAAGAAATATCTGCTGAAGACCTGCGGGTGACGTTCGTCACCAATAATGGGTGTCACTCGTCACCCATCGAGCACAACCCCGACCCTGACTCTTCATAATATGGTGACGACCGTCACTAGGAGGGTGACGCTCGTCATCCAAATCCAATGATCGACCCCAATTTGTCCAAAGGGAGTGACACTCGTCACCAACCCAGTGACGCTCGTCACCAGACGCCATATGCTGCAGTTTCGCCTAAGACTTCAGATAATGCTAAGGAGACCGTGTATAAACCCAAGATACCCTATCCTAAGAATCCTAAAAAGTCTAAGCAAGAGCTTGAAGATGCAAGATGCAAGGCTATCAGGGACAAGTTGGTCATAGAGATCCCATTGATTGATGTTGTAAGGATCACTCCTGTTATAAGGAGGTATGTGAAGAGGATGGTGACCAATAGCTTGAGTCTAGAGGCTGGGGCTATGATGATCAACGAGCAAGTCAGTGCAGTGATTCAGAACAGAGTTCCAGAGAAGCTTTCAGACCCAGGAAGCTTTGTTTTAGACTGCACAATCTTCAATGACAAGTTTGAGAGGTCATTGTGTGATCTTGGTTCTAGTGTGAACCTCATGCCTCATTCTGTTGCCAAGAGCTTGGGGATGACCGATTTCAAGGCTACAAGGATATCTCTTGTCCTAGCTGATAGATCAGTCAGAGTTCCTGAAGGAGTGATAGAGGATGTTCCTATCAAAGTAGGAGATTGTATGATTCCTACTGATTTTGTGGTTCTAGAATATGGAGAAGAACCCAAAGACCTCTTGATTCTTGGCAGACCCTTCTTGGCTACTACAGGAGTTATTATTGATGTCAGAAAAGGTAGAATATAGCTGAATGTTGGTGATTTAGTGATGAAATTCGAAATGGACAAGCTGATGAAGAGGCCAACCATAGATGGACAGACTTTTTATCTGGATGTTCTCGCAAACATTGCTGATCAGATCTTCCATGAGATGAGTTCAGAGGATCCCTTGGAAAGGGCGTTGACCACTTCTACAGCTGAGTATGAGCATTTAGATGCTGCTGCAACATGGTACACAAAGATGATGGATGCTACTGCAAAAGTGATGCAACTGGTTGCACATGATGAGCTTGTCTCCACATCTGCGAAAGCTACCACAATGGGTGATTGGTCTGCAGCAAAAGCCCCAAAAGTTGAGCTTAAACAGCTCCCTGCAGGGCTAAGGTACGCATTTCTTGGAGAAAACTCCACATATCTTGTAATTGTTAATGCTTCATTGAACAATGCAGAGCTCACCCTTTTGCTAAGTAAGCTGCGAAAATTTCGCAAAGCTCTTAGCTACTCTCTTGATGACATTTCAGGTATCTCTCCAGACTTGTGCATGCATAGGATACACTTGGGGGATGAGTCGAAATCATCAGTTGAGCATCAGAGGAGGCTGAATCCGAATTTGAATGATGTAGTCAAGAAAGAGATCATGAAGTTGTTGCAGGCTGGTATCATCTATCCTATATCAGACAGTGCTTGGGTGAGTCCAGTGCACGTGGTGCCTAAGAAAGGAGGTGTCACAGTGGTGAAGAATGACGAGGATGAGCTGATTCCAACCAGGACTGTGACAGGACACAGGATGTGCATTGACTACATGAAACTGAATGCAGCAACAAGGAAGGACCATTTTCCTCTGCCTTTCATCGATCAGATGCTGGAGAGGCTGGCGAATCACAAGTATTACTGCTTCCTTGATGGTATTCAAGTTTCTTTCAGATCCCCATCCATCCAGATGATCAGGAGAAGACCACTTTTACCTGTCCCTATGGCACTTTTGCATATCGCTGAATGCCTTTTGGGCTGTGTAATGCTCCTGCAACCTTCCAGAGATGCATGATGTCAATTTTCACAGATATGATAGAGAAGTTTATGGAGGTGTTCATGGATGACTTCTCTGTTTATGGGTCCTCTTTCAAGAGCTGCTTGGATAATATGTGTGCCGTTCTGCAGAGATGTGAAGAGAAGCACTTGGTTTTAAACTGGGAGAAGTGCCATTTTATGGTTCAGGATGGTATTGTGCTTGGCCACAGAGTCTCAGGAGACGGTATAGAAGTGGATAGGGTGAAAATTGAGGTGATGACAAGTCTGCAAGCACCTGATTCAGTCAAAACAGTGAGGAGTTTTCTGGATCAGGAAGGCTTCTACAGAAGATTCATCAAGGACTTTAGCAAGATAGCACGCCCCCTTACTGCTCTCCTCTGCAAAGATGTGAAGTTTGAGTTCACAGAAGAGTGCAAATCTGCCTTTGAACAGATCAAGCAAGCTCTGGTTACAGCTCCTGTTGTGCAGCCACCAGATTGGGACTTACCTTTTGAGGTAATGTGTGATGCCAGCGATTTTGAAGTTGGAGCAGTGCTGGGACAGAGAAAAGACAAGAAACTCCACGCCATCTACTATGCAAGTAGGACTTTGGATGATGCTCAGAAGAATTATGCAACAACTGAGAAGGAATTGTTAGCTGTTGTGTTTGCTTTTGAGAATTTCAGGCAATATCTTGTTGGCTCCAAGGTCGTGGTTCATACTGACCATTCAGCACTGAAGTACCCGATGCAAAAGAAGGATGCAAAGCCAAGGTTGTTGAGATGGATCCTACTTCTTCAGGAATTTGACATTGAAGTGAAGGACAAGAAAGGTGTTGAGAATGGGGTTGCTGATCATCTATCCCGGATTCAGGTCGAAGTCAGTGTCCCAATCAATGATTTCTTGCCTGAAGAGAATGTCTACTTGGTGGAAACAAGAGAACAGGAGGAAAGTATTGAAAACCTGCAGTTTTCTCGAAACTACAGGGGAGTGACGAGCGACACCAGGAGGGTGACACTCGTCACCAACCCAGAACAGCCACGACCAAAGTGTACGAAAGAGGTGACGCTCGTCACCAATATTGGTGACGCTCGTCACCAATATTGGTGACGCTTGTCACCAATCTCTACACTTTTCTGCGATTTGTGCAAGCATTGGGATGGCTTTTGAAGAGCCTGTTTATGCTTTGAATGATCCAAAGAGGTCCTGGTATGCTGATATTGCAAATTACCTTGCTGCAGAGGATGAACCACATGACTTCAAAGGCTATGCTAAGAAGAAGTTCTTGAGAGAACTTAGGAGATTCTATTGGGATGAGCCATACCTCTACAAGCATTGTGATGATGGGATCTACAGGAGATGCATAGCAGAAGAAGAAGTGCAGGACGTCTTCTTTCACTGTCATGGATCAGAGTATGCTGGACACTTTGCTACATTCAAGACTGTCTCTAAGGTATTGCAAGCTGGATTTTGGTGGCCTACTATGTTCAGAGACGCCCAGGCCTTCATCACAAGCTGTGATACATGTAAGAGAAGAGGAAAAATCAGCAGGAGACATGAGATGCCACAGAACTTCATTCTGGAAGTTAAAGTCTTTGATTGTTGGGGTATTGACTTCATGGGACCTTTTCCCTCATCCTATGGGAATAGATACATTCTGGTTGCTGTTGATTATATATCTAAGTGGGTAGAGGCGTTGGCTACTCCTACTAATGATGCAGCAGTGGTTTTAAAACTGTTTAAGACCATTATCTTTCCCAGATTTGGAGTTCCGCGGATTGTCATAAGTGATGGTAGTTCTCACTTTGTCAATAAGGTTTTTGACAAACTGTTGAAGAAGTATGGTGTACAGCACAGAGTAGCCACGCCCTATCACCCCCAAACAAGTGGGCAAGTTGAGGTTTCCAACAGGCAGATCAAGCAGATTCTGGAAAAGACAGTTGGGAAGACAAAGAAAGATTGGTCTGCAAAGCTGGATGATGCATTATGGGCTTACAGAACAGCATACAAAACGCCACTTGGGACTACACCATTCCATCTTCTCTATGGCAAGGCGTGCCATCTACCAGTAGAGTTGGAGTTCAAAGCAGAATGGGCCATCAAGAAGCTGAACTTCGATCTGAAGCCTGCTGCAGAAAGGCGTTTGATTCAGCTCAATGAATTGGATGAGATCAGATATCTGGCCTATGAAAACTCTAAGTTATACAAGGAGAGGACAAAGGCATATCATGATAAAAAAGATCATCTCTGGGCATTTCGAGCCCAATGACCAGGTATTAATCTACAACTCTCGTTTACAACTTTTTCTTGGTAAACTGCGTTCTCGATGGTCAGGTCCCTTCACTGTCAAAGAAGCTCGCCCACATGGTGCAATTATCCTGATTAACTCCAAAGGAGAGGAGTTCACTGTAAATGGATAAAGGGTGAAGCATTACTAGGCACAAGCAGAGATTCCAGCAGCACACATTGTGTCTCTGGATGATGCACCAGTTGTCTAAACAGCCAACCAAAGTCAAGCTAATGACTTTAAACAAGCGCTTAGTGTCTAAACACTCACTGGTAAGTTGTAGATATTATATTTAGTTATTAGTTTCGTGCTTAGGATTAGTAATTAGAATATTATTCAGTTAAAAAAAAAAAAAAAAAGAGGTGACGATCGTCACCCTTCTCGTCACCCGTAGGAGTCGAGCACGGGTATTAGTTTTCCGTTTTCTTCTTCCTCACCATAACCTGCAAAATAACGAATACATAAGATATTTTGAGCTTTCATAACTTTTGATTTTCTGAACCAAATTGAGTGATTCAAGAGTCTAATCCGTGCGGATTTTGCTCTTCTTTCTGAATATCAACTCGGTTTTTAAGATCTACAAGATATGTGTTCGGAATCCCCAATTTTCAGTCTGCCATAGGTTTGGTAAAATCTGATTTTTGACTTGATTGGCTTGATTTAACTGTTGAATCATGGTTAGTTAGGTTGTATTGGAGGAATGAAACCATCTATGTGAGTTTTTATCGGTTGATTTGCAAGTTTGAATTTTCGAGTTCATGATGAAATATGCAAAATTCTGGAAATTTTGGGTGATTTGGATTGAACTGATGATTGAATTGTGTTCCTGGTAGTGCTGTAGTTGATCGCCATCAATTATTTCACCTTGATTGATTGATTTTTCGAATTTTGAAAAATTTGCTAATTTTGGTTATGTTTTTGGTCGATTTTGATCTTCAATTTTCAGATGCCTAGACAGGAGAAACGACCAAGGCAAAGCTTGTCTTCAAGCACTGCAACAGAGTCTACAGATTCCTTCAGTCAGTACCCGGTTTGCAAGCCTCCATAGCCCAAGCGAGAAGATCGGAAAATAGCCTCTGAAGTGGCTTGGGCAAGAACTCAGAGGCAGGAAATATCACGGGACACTTGCATATTCCGTGATATCCAGGAGGAGTGGGATGAGTATGACACGCTATTCTACAATGTGTGGCTGGGAGTGAAGATTATCCCCACTCGGTTCGCGGATTCTGCTGTTCTGCAGAAGATGGGGATCCTCGAGGAGGTTGTTCAGATTCTGGAGAGCATTGGGATGGGGACTATGCCGTTCCAGCAGTATGATCTCTATCCAGATTTGGTCCGCCAGTTTCTCTCTACTATTCGCGTCTACTACGCGAATGAGCTGGCGAAGCGTGCGCAGGAAGGCACAATGACGTTTCTGATCTGAGGGGTTCAATACCGGATCAGTCTGATGGAGCTTTGTGGGATCTATGGCTTCTCTGACCATCCCACAGGCGTTCTCCTTCCCTCTCAGTGGACTCAAATGCGGACATTCTGGTCCAAGTTCGGGAATGGAGTCTATGACAGCAAGACTAGCACGCAGACAGAGGTTCGCCATCCTGTCTTGAGGTACATTCTGCGCCTCTTTGGCCATACCATTTTGTGCAAGTCTGCGCCTAGCAAGACTCGGGTTAGTGAGCTAATTCTCCTCTACTACGGACTTTATAAGATGCTTGATGATGTGATCTCTATCGATAGCATGGTTCGCGCCAACTTGGGCGCTGTTTTCGCTGAGCATCTGGTCTCCTTGAAGACCAAGCCGTTCACCAGTCCAGGGGAGAAGACCGAGAGTGTTGGCAGCCTTCTGACACCGATCTTTCATCATTTCCAGATTGATGTCACTCCTTGCAGTCTGCGCAGTGACAGATCACTTATGGATGACCAGTATCTGCGCCATGTAACTTGGCTGAAGATTGGAGTTGTCTGGACTTTCACTACTACTTCTGGAGAGTATGTTGGCATTAAGTTGCCACAGAGAGCCCTCACTACGATTCAGGGAGTCCCACGCCAGCTTTTCTTCATGCCAGCTCAGACTCTGCTGCTACAGGTGGTGCCTCTGCTTCTACTGCCGCTGCTGCTGATGCTGGACCTTCTACACGCCAGAGTAGCTCTTCTACTGCTTTCAGGCGTCCTCCACGACCACAGACACCCATGGATATGGCTGCTTTTCAAGAGTATGTCATTGACAGCTTTGAGGGACTCTGGGATGCTGTTGCTACACTTAGCAACTGTGGTTGTGTCCGCCCCCATTACACCACTGAGCCTTGCGAGGATGAGGACTGAGGCTCCACTATCTGGTTACTTGTTTCTTTTTCTCTCTTCTTTTTATTTCTCTTGAGTCATTTTTATGTTTTCTTTGAGTCAGTTGTCAGTTTCTTTGATGATGTTTTGTGAGATTGTTGAACCAGATTATTATTGCTATGTTTGGATGTTGTTAATTATGTGTTTGAGTGCTCAAAATGTCTAACTTTCGAGTACACATGACAACACTTCGTTAATTAACATCTAACTTAACAATTGGGTAATACAGGTCGTGGTGACGCTCGTCACTAGATTGGTGACGCTCGTCACCCGACCCCACGCGAGGTAACACTTTTCTGACTTGGTTTTTCGACTTCTCATTCATTTTTCTGACCAACTCTTGGCTTGATAACACTGGGGATAGTGTTGTTTAAGTCTGGGGGAGGTGGTTACTGACGTTGTGTGCTTTGTGTCTTGTTTATAGAGCCTTAAAGTTGAGTCAAAAACCTGTTTTATAGAGTCAAAATTTTGAAATTGTCAGTTTTTCTGGGAACTAACCATATGACCTTTTTGCTTATAAGAACCATTGACACAGTAGTTGATTACAAGTCTTACTAAGTTGAAAGTCATAAGTAGATCAGTCTAGCAATGAAGGTCTAGGTCCTTAGAGAATCTGAAAAATCCTCTGTTAGCTCCACCTTAATGAACTTTAAACTTCTTGTCTTGGTGATTGATTCTTTTTGATCTTGATTCTCTCTTTCAGCACTGAAAATAAAGTCAAGATACAGTCTCTCTTTGATCTTCCCTGATGTAGTTTTTAAGAGTTTAAGTCCATAGAATGGTGCATTCATGACCCTGTCTCCTCACAAGGAACAACAGTAATGAAAACACTCAAGAACCTGTCTCCTCACAAAGAACACAAGTATTGAGTAGCACCATATCTTAGACTGTAAAAGTTGAGAAAAAGAAGTGAATAATCGAAAATATCCATAGTAAAAGATCAAGGGAAGAGAAAATAAGAGAGCTGTGTTGAGATTGATTTGTTCAGTTGTTAGGAAGGGAAAATAATCTGTAAAGTGATTGAGATGATAAAGCCTTGATGAGATTTCACACTTAGATAAAAAATATAAGGAGTTGACAGTAGAAATTTCGGATTTCTTGAAGGGATTTGGACTGGACTTGAGAGATTTGCTAAGCTTGTGATGATTAGACTGAAATTTGATCTTGTGTTGACTCTGTGGTATGTGGGTTTGAAAGTTCTAATTAGTGTGGTGTTCTTGATGATTGACAGACTGTTTCTTGTTTTTAAACCTCGACCCTGTTCTTTGTCTGGTGTTTGCTTGAGGGCAAGCAAAAGCTAAGTCTGGGGGAGTTGATATATCATAGTTTTTATGGTTTTTAACCATGATATAAGTCCTTTTTATTGAGTCTTTTAGGTCTTTTTAGAGTCCTAGAATAGCCTTTGCAGGTTATAGCATGTCTGGAGCATAATTAGAGATTTTGGAACCTTTTGGAGCATTCTGAGTTGAAGCCACGAAGTACCAAGCTCGAAGCAGAAAGTATCCCATATGGTGACGCTCGTCACCACCCTTGGTGACGCTCGTCACCCATCAAGGAAGGAGCGTGGCTCTTTTATTAAAAGTGTGAAGAATATTTTCAGAATTGGCCCAGAAGTTCCATTATTTACAAGAAGACCTCAGATCGTGTTTAGCCTCTATTTATTAGGTTTTTCAGCCATTGTTGGCCATTACTCCCTTGGGATTCGATACCCCTTATACTACAACTGCTTTTTCTGTGCACTTGCAGTAGTTTTATTTGGATAAAACCTGAGCCCTATCATTTCTTTGCTGACATTGAATCTGAGTGGCTTAATGGTGTAGGTGAGCTAAGACTTGGCAAGAAAGTAGCTGTTGTGGTTTGAATGAAATCAGCTCCAAATATGGTAAGTTTGTAAGCAATGGGATCCGCATGATCATGTGAGTGATGGTGTATGGTAAGGTGCTGGCTGACTCTCTTAATGTGTTGGTTATATCTCCTGAACGGTTTGATGCATCTTTTCGTCGCTCGTCACCTGTAGAGGAAGGCTCGTGGCTGATTTGTTAAAAGATTGAATATTATTTGCAGAAATAGCTCAGAAGTTCCAGTATTTGCAAGAACACCCCATATCGTGTTTTAGCTTGTATATATTAGGTTTTCAGCCATTGTTGGCTTTTATCTTAGATTTTAGAATTCAAAGAGCTTTAGAGAGGATTTTATTCAGAGCTTTTGGGGAGACAGATCATGTACTCTTTTTGGAGAAGATTTCAAACGCCCTTTGTCTTTTATTCTATTCTCTTAATGCAATTTTATTCAGTCATGTTTTCTGTTTTCATGATCATGTCTGAGTAATCTGCTAGTTAAGTTAGGGCTTTTCAAAGGTTGATGAAGAGTTTGTAGAATTGCGATCTGTTAGGATTATCTTTTGGTTCTTCATCTCTGCTTGCTTTAAAATCGATTTCTTAGACACATCATCTAGAAATCCAAAAATCATAGGTTGTTTAATAGATGTGAGAGCAATATTGATAACCTGATCTAGCATTGGATAAGCAAAACAATGTAGTGCAAAGAGATTTGGCTTATGAGTTTTATGAACAATTGAACCTGATCATTACTGCATGTTTAGATTGTTAGGATTTGCAAAGAGATTTGAAACTCAGTGATTTAGACATAGTTAACTTCTGCAATGTTAATTGATTAGTTATATATTTGTGATTCATGTTTAAGACACTTCTAAATCATTCCTGATTTCATGCATTCTACATTCTCGGATTCAACCTGCGAACTTTCATAACTTAGCGCTTTTATTTTTCTGAGTTTTAGATCAAACAAATTTCGCCTGCTATCTTTAATTTTGTTATTTCGCATTACATACACTATTTTTGCTTAGCATAATCTGAATCTGAAATCGCTATTGTAGTTTACATACTCCTTTGGGATTCGATACCCCTTATACTACGACTGTTTTGCTGTGCACTTCCGTAGTTTTTATTTGGGTAAAACCTGAGTCCTATCAAGTTTTTGGCTCCGTTGCCGGGGAGTAATAGCTGCCTAACGATTTTTAGTATTAGGATTTTGTCTAAGTTTTATTTTGTATACCAACTTTCTGCTACTTTTTTTTGTGCTGGTTTCAGGTGTATGCCTAATCTCAGTACCAGAAGCAACAAAGAGAAGGAGCTTTTGACCTTAGGCATTGACGATTTAGCTAAGTTGGAAAGGACCATCAGGAAAGCTAAGAAGCAATCTACAATGGTTAATCCACTGATCTTGGTTGAAGATGCAGAAGGTCACTTGGTTGACAGAGAGGGAAACAAGACGAATGATGAAGGGCAGAGACTGGATCAAGATGGGAATGTCATAGTTGAACAGCAGGTTCAACAAGTGGAACAAGACGCTGGAGTCCCTGTTTCTGCTAACAACGCTGCTGGGTGTTTTGTACAGAGGACTCTAGGAGATTACAACAGACCTGATCAGTTCTATGCCAACAGAGCTGCAATCCGCCCTCCTGCTTTCTAGAGGAACGATTTTGAGCTTAAGCCTGCTTATTATCAGCTGGTCGGACAGCATCCTTTCCATGGCTTACCTCATAAGCATCCCATGGATCATATTGAGAGGTTTGAGGATTTAGTTTCAAGTGTCAAAGCTAATGGTGTTAGCTATGACTTTCTGTTCTGCAAGCTTTTCCCTTACTCACTTGGAGGAGATGCTGCATATTGGCTGAAGCAACTAGAGCCTGCTTCACTGACTAATTGGGAGGACACCAAGATTGCCTTTCTGAACAATTTCTACGATGACGCTAGATCAGAGGACCTGAGGACGAAAATTGCATCATTTTCCCAGGGTCCTACTGAAGCTTTTAAGGCTTCTTGGCTGAGATTCAAGTCTTATCAAAGAGACTGTCCTCATCATGGCTTCAGTCAGCTGCAGCTTCTTGGGATCTTCTTCAGAGGCAATTGATTAGAAGTATCAGATGGTGCTGGACGCAGCTAGTACTGGAAACTTCAACACCAACAGACCAGAAGAGGCGATAAGACTGATTGAAAACTTGGTCTGCAGCAACAGCACCAAGAATGCAGATTTTCAGAGAATGAAACAAACTGGTTTAAATGATGAGAATCAGATTGCTGAAGTCAAGGCTAAGCTGGACAGTATGCACAACCTCTTGGTGGGAAAGAAGTCAGTTCATTTTGCTGCAGAGGTGGAGACTTTCGAAAATCGAGAGGAGATTGAGCAAGAAGATGTGAATTTCATCAGTACTGGAGGATTTCAAGGTCAAAGGTATGAGAATCAGCAGTGGAACAGAGGATACACAACAATAATCAGAAGAGTACCTTCACAGGAAATTAGAGCTCGCCTGGTTACACACCCAAGCCTCAGTTTCAGAAGACAGAGTTCCAGAAACCTTACCAGAACAGCAGCAACTTCAACAGGAACTATAGTTCTTCTTCCTACCAATCTACACCTCCACAAGAGAACAAGATGGAAGCTAATCTAGAACAGATCCTAGAAGGACAACAGAAGCTGACAGTGGACTTCAATGGCAAGATAGATTCGCTCTACCAGGACTTGAATGGGAAAATTGAGAGTCTGAACTCTCATATGAAGAAGCTTGATGTTCAAGTTGCCCAAACTATAGGAGGTGTTCAGAGGCAAGAGGGATTCCTTCCAGGAAGGACTGATGCTAACCCCAAACACCATGTCAATGCCATTGAGGAGTGGAAAGAACCTGCAACCAGTGTTGCAGAGGGATTTGAGCTCAAGAAAATTCGTTGGACTTGAAAAGTATGAAGATGATGAAATATGTGTTGAAAAACCACGGGTGACGCTCGTCACCTAGGATGGGTGTCGCTCGTCACCCACTGAGCACAACCCCGACAATTTTTCTTCACAAATTGGTGACGAGCGACACCAGGGGGGTGACGCTCGTCACCCAGCTCGAGCAGACAGTCGCGATTTGTCCAAAACGTGTGACGCTCGTTACCCATCCAGTGACGCTCGTCACCCGTTGCAACCAAATTGCAGTTTCGACTGAGACTTCAAAGAATTCTAAGGAGACAGTGTATAAGCCCAAGATACCCTAACATAAGCATCCTAAGAAGTCTGAACAAGAGCTTGAAGATGCCAAATGCAAAGCTATCATGGACAAGTTGGTCATTGAGATCCCATTGATTGATGCTGTGAGGATTACTCCTGTTATAAGGAGGTATGTGAAGAGGATGGTGACCAACAACTTGAGTTTAGAGGCTGGAGCTATGATCAACGAGCAGGTCAGTGCAGTGATTCAGAATAGAGTGCCAGAGAAGCTTTCAAACCCTGGGATGCTTTAGGTTGCACAATCTTTTCGGACAGGTTTGACAGATCATTGTGTGGTCATGGTTCTAGTGTGAACCTTATGCCTCATTTTGTTGCCAAGAGCTTAGAGATGACCGATTTTAAGGCTACAAGGATATCTATTGTCCTAGCTGATAGATCAGTCAGAGTTCCTGAAGGTGTGATAGAGGATGTTCCTATCAAAGTAGGAGATTGCATGATTCCTACTGATTTTGTGGTTGTGGAGTATGGAAAAGAATCCAAAGACCCTCTGATTATTTGCAGACCTTTCCGGCTACTGCAGGAGCTATTATTGACGTCAGAAAGGGTAGAATAGAGCTGAATGTTAGTGACTTGGTGATGAAATTCGAAATAGACAAGCTGATGAAGAGGCAAACCATATATGGACAAACTTTTTATGTTGATGTTCTTGCCAACATTGCTGATCAGATCTTCCATGAGATGAGATCAGAAGACCCCTTGGAGAGGGCGTTGACCACATCTACAGCAGAGTATAAGCATATGGATGCTGCTGCTACAGGCTACACAAAGATGATGGATGATACTGCACATGTGATGCAACTGGTTGCACAAGATGAGCTTGTCACCACATCTGCGAAAGCTGCTGCAATGGGTGACTGGAGTGCAGCAAAAGCACCAAAAGTTGAGCTTAAACAGCTCTCTGCAGGGCTAAGGTACGCATTCCTTGGAGAAAACTCCACTTATCCTGTTATTGTTAATGCTTCATTGAACAATGCAGAGCTCACTATTTTGCTAAGTAAGCTGCGCAGATTTCACAAAGCTCTTGGCTATTATTCCGATGATATTTCAGGGATTTCTCCAGACTTATGCATCAATAGGATACATTTGGAGGATGAATCGAAATCATCAGTAGAGCACCAGAGAAGACTGAATCCGGATCTGCAGGATGTGGTCAAGAAGGAGATCATGAAGCTGCTGCAAGCTGGGATCATCTATCCCATATCAGACAGTGCTTGGGTTAGTCCAGTGCACGTGGTCCCTAAGAAGGGAGAAGTTACAGTGGTGAAGAATGATAAGGATGAGCTGATACCAATCAGAACTGTGACAGAACACAGGATGTGCATCGATTACAGGAAGCTGAATGAAGCCACAAGGAAAGACCTCTTCCCTCTACCTTTCATCAATCAGATGCTGGAGAAGCTGGCGAATCACAAGTACTACTGCTTACTTGATGGCTATTCAGGCTTCTTTCAGATCCCCATCCATCCAGATGATCAGGAGAATACCACTTTTACCTGTCCTTATGGCACCTTTGCATATCGCAGAATGCCTTTTGGACTGTGTAATGCTCCTGCAATTTTCCAGAGATTCATGATGTCGATCTTCACTGACATGATTAAGAGGTTTATGGAGTTTATGGGTCATCCTTCAAGGGCTGTCTGAACAACTTATGTGCAGTTCTGCAGAGATGTGAAGAGAAGCACTTGGTTCTGAACTGGGAGAAGTGCCATTTTATGGTACAAGATGGCATTGTTCTTGGTCACAGAGTCTTAGGAGATGGTATAGAGGTGGATAGGGCAAAAATTGAAGCGATGACAAGTCTGCAAGCACCTGATTCAGTAAAAGCAGTGAGGAGTTTTCTGGCTCACACAGGGTTTTACAGAAGATTCATCAAGGACTTTAGCAAGATTGCAAGACCTCTTACTGCTCACAAATATGTGAAGTTTGAGCTCACAAAAGAATGCAAGTTTGTTTTTGAACAGATCAAACAGGCTTTCGTTACAGCTCATGTTGTGCAGCCTCAAGATTGGGACTTGCCCTTTGAAGTGATGTGTGATGCCAATGATTTTGCACTAGGAGCAGCGCTGGGACAGAGGAAAGACAAGAAGCTCCACGCCATGAACTATGCCAGTAGGACATAGGATGATACTCAGAAGAACTATGCAACAACTGAAAAGGAACTGTTGGCTGTAGCCAACGCAGTATCTTGTGTCCATACTGACCATCCAGCGCTGAAGTATCTGATGCAGAAGAAGGATGCAAAGCCAAGATTGTTGAGGTGAATTCTGCTTCTTCAAGAATTTGACATTGAAGTGAAGGACCAGAAAGGAGTTGAGAATAGAGTTGCTGATCATTTATCCAGGATTCAGGTTGAAGACAATGTCCCAATAAATGATTTCTTGCCTGAAGAGAACGTCTATTTGGTAGAAACCAGACTGCAAGGAGAAACTGTTGTAAACCTGCAGTTTTTACGAAACTGCAGGGGAGTGACGAGCGACACCAGGGAGGAGACCCTCGTCACCAACAGAGAAGAGTCGCGACCCAATTTCTGTACGAAGACGGTGACGCTCGTCACCAATCTCAGACTCTAGCTACGATTTATGCAAGCTTAGTGACAGCTTTTCAAGAGCAAGTTTATGCATTGGATGATCCAAAGATGCCTTGGTATGCTGATATTGCCAATTATCTTGCTGCAGAGGACGAACCACATGATTTCAAGAGCTATGCTAAGAAGAAGTTCTTAAGAGAACTTAGGAGATTCTATTGGGATGATCCATATCTTTACAGACATTGTGCTGATGGGATTTACAGGAGATGCATAGCAGAAGAAGAAGTCCAAGACGTCCTGTTTCACTGTCATGGCTCAAAGTATGCTGGACACTTTGCCACATTCAAAACAGACTCGAAGGTTCTTCAAGCTGTTTTTTGGTGGCCTACTATGTTCAGGGACGCCCATGCATTCATTACAAGTGTTGATACTTATCAGAGAAGAGGAAAGATCAGCAGAAGACATGAGATGCCACAGAACTTCATCCTTGAAGTTGAAGTCTTTGATTGTTAGGGTATTAACTTCATGGGCCCTTTCCCTTCATCTTATGGGAATAGATACATTCTGGTAGTTGTTGACTATGTGTCTAAGTGGGGAGAGGCGTTGGCTACTCCTACTAATGATGCTGCAGTGGTTTTGAAGCTGTTTAAGACCATTATTTTCCCCAGATTTAGTGTTCCGCGAATCGTTATAAGTGATGGGTGGTTCTCACTTTGTTAACAAGGTCTTTGACAAGCTGCTGAAGAAGTATGGTGTACAGCACAGAATGGCCACGCCTTATCATCCCAAGACCAGTGGAAAAGTTGAGGTTTCCAACAGACAGATCAAGCAGATCTTGGAGAAGACAGTTGGGAAGACAAGGAAGGATTGTTCAGCAAAACTGGATGATGCATTGTTGGCTTACAGGACTGCATACAAAACGCCTCTTGGGACTACAACATTCCATCTGCTCTATGGTAAGACGTGTCATCTACCAGTGGAGCTAGAGTTCAAAGCAGAATGGGCTATCAAGAAGCTGAACTTCGATCTGAAACCTGCTGCAGAGAGGCGCTTGATTCAGCTCAATGAACTGGATGAAATCAGATATCTGGCCTATGAAAACTCCAAGTTATACAAGGAGACGACAAAGGCATATCATGATAAGAAGATCATCTCCAGACATTTCAGGCCCAATGACCAGGTACTCCTTTACAACTCTCGTTTACAGCTTTTTCCTGGTAAACTGCGTTCTCGATGGTCAGGTCCCTTCACTGTCAAAGAGGCTCGACCACATGGTGCCATTGTCCTGATTAACTCCAAAGGAGAGGAGTTCACTGTCAATGGACAGAGAGTGAAGCATTATTAGGCGCAAGCCGAGATTCCAGCAGGACACATTGTGTCTCTGGATGATGCACCAGCTCTCTAAACAGCCAATCAATGTCGAGATAATGATGTTAAACAAGCGCTTAGTGGGAGGCAACCCACTGGTCAGTTTTCTTTGTCATATACTTAGCTTCATTTTCGTTTTTACGTAAAAAAAAAAACAAAGTCAGTTTGTCAGTTTGCCTTGATGATATCTTGTGAATTTGTTAAACCATGAGTTATGCTTCATTTGGATGTTTTGATGTGTGTTTTGAGTGCTCTAACAGACTAACTTCGGAGTACAAATGATTAAATATCGTTTAAGCATTCAAACAGACGATTCTGAAGTCTCAACATGATGACGATCGTCACCACTGAGGGGTAACGCTCGTCACCCGATCCTTCGCGAGGTACCACTTTTCAACCCTTGTTTCACACGTTCTCATGCTTCTTTTTGACAAACTCTTGGCTTAATCACACTGGGGACAGTGTTGTTTAATTCTGGGGGAGGTGGTTACTGACGTTGTGTGCTTTGTGTCTTGTTTTTAAAGTCTTAAAGTTGAGTCAGTTTTTCTTGGAACTAAGCATATGACGTTTATGCTTATAAGAACCATTGCCACAGTAGTTGATTACAAGTCTTACTAAGTTGAAAATCATTGGTAGATCAGTCTAGCAATGAAGGTTTAGGGTCTTAGAGAATTTGGAAAATTTGCTGTTTGCTCCACCTTAATGAACTTTAATCTTCTTATCTTGGGGCTTGATTCTCATTGATCTTGATTCTCTCTTTCAATACTGACAAGTATGTTTAGATGCAGTCTCTCTTTGATCTTCCTTGATGCAATTTTAAAAAGTTTGAGTCAAAAGAATGGTGCAGTCATGACCCTGTCTCCTCACAAAGAACAACAGTAATGAACACACTCAAGAAAATGTCTCCTCACAAGGAACACAAGTATTGAATAGCACCATATCTTAGACTGTAAAAAAATGAGAAAAGAAGTTGAAAAATCGAAAATATGAAGAAGATATTGAAGATATAAGTTTGCAGATCTTCAATGAACCCGCCGGAGTCATGCGACCAGTAATAAAATCATTCCAGCCAAACGACGATGAATCAAGAAACAAAACTGGATATGTTGGAAACTTAACTCATTATAGAACCGGGAAGTATTTGATTCATACCAAAAAGAGTTCAAAAGAAGTAGTTATTCATGTTCAAAATCAGGTTAACCGGAGCATACCCATATTGGATATGCGAGCGGTTATTGGAGGCTTCCCACCGAACCAGAAGGAATTAAGCTACGAACTGACTTGTGATGCAATATTGATTCATCAGAGGACCGGGGAGAATTGGAATCATATCATTATCGGTTCTGATGTGAAAGTTATAGAGTTTCTAAACCGGAGGAAGCTATACTTGCCTTATTTGGACTCTACCGAGTTTGAGAGATTGCAAACATATCTTTGGCGACCAGGAGTTAATCTTAACCATCTAGAAGCGTCTAAAGACGTCCTTATCTAAACCAGCATCCAGAGGAATAGTTGAATCCTTGCTCATTCATACATTCCTAATCTGGACATGTTCACACTTGGGGTATTCATTTACCAACGTTCCCTTCCTTTCTCATCAGCTGACAAGCAAGAGTCACGCCAAAGACTATCTACACGAGATTTCAGTCTGGATTTAATGACCCTACACGTCCCAGGACATCACACATTCAGGCCAAAGCTCTCAAGAATCAAACACAACTTTTTATTACCTTATTTTGGCCATTTCTCTCTTTAACGCCCCCACAGCTAGTTTTTGCATTAAGTTTATGAAATCCTTCCTAGTTTAGAATATGGACGTTGTACTGAGCATCTATATAAGCTCATCTCTTATTTTATTGTAATTTACCTTTCAATCAACCAAGAAAATATAAAGTTTGTTCTTATTTTTATTCAAAGAGTGTTTTGTTTAAATTCTTGTCTTTAGATTCATTTGAATGATTCATTTCTTTCTATTGATTCTTGGAATAGAAGTGTTTGTGAGATTCAGGCATGTCTAGTTCCAAAGGCTGAGTGAATCAGTCATCAAAGGATTGAGAGAGTCAATCAAATTTCCACCACCATTGCTACATTCATCCCACTTCCGCCCCAAGCTAATTGATCAGTTTTGATCTCCATTTGTTCTGAGATTGTGGAGTGATTCCCAAGGTTGTGTCATTTGGTATCAGAACTTCAAATGCTCCTATCCATCAGGTTGTGTTATTCCAACCTTTATCTTTTATTTTATGTTCTTATTTCATTTTTACATGTCAAAACAAAAACCATAAGAATTGCATTTGATCTTATTTGTTTCTGTCTATTTGATTTTTTTTATTAATCTCAAAATCCAAAAAAATGTTTTGCTTTATTTTCTGAACATTTTGTTTCATCTAAAAGTTAAAAAAAAAAACCATTTGCTATTTATTTCTTAGTTGTTTTTTAAAAAAAAAGAGAAAATCCAAAAAAATTGTTTTCTTGCTTTGTTTTATCTTTATAAATTTGAAAAACAAAAACCAAAATAAATTTTATTTCCTTAATTCTGATTTTTCTAATTCGTTCTCATATCATAAAAGAAAACAAATTTCTGTTTGTTTTTAATTGCTTCCATTTATTTTGAATTTAAGAAAACCCATGAGAAAAAAAAAAGTGTTATTTCCTTTTTTTTGTTATTTGCTTTTAATTTTTTATATTTTTTGTCTAGCTATATTAAGTCACGGTTTTAACTTCTCTTTTCTGATTTACAAGGTACAAAACTAAACAAGCAATGGAAGAAAAAGAATCATGGACAGAAGCAGACTACTCAAGTTTTGATTCTGAAAAAGAAACATATGAGGAAGAAATGGAACCAGAACCACCGGATTGCTACAAAAGCTGCTCAAATTCATTATGGTGTGAAGAAGATTTAGAGGAGGATTTATATGAAGACTACAGCCCTCTCAAGAGAGCAGAACAGCCAACTAGCTATGAAGATATTCAATGGAGAGTACCAGCTCAATCAAAACCACCAACCTACCCAAGGAAGTAAGTCAGGAAAAAGAGTGGTTATACATCTGATACTCTAGTATTTTCAGGTTCAAGTAAGAATACAGAGGTGTATCTAAGATGGGAAAGCAATATGGAGAAGTGGCTACAATCCAACAAAATTCTCAAAGAAAAGAAGTTATTAAAAGCTGTCCAAGCATTTACAAAAAAATCTTAAGAATGGTGGCTAAGGGAAAGCACTCTAACATTCTACAAGAAGCCAGTGCTAGATTGGAGAGACCTCAGGAGAAGAATGTATAGATAATTTGTAGAGGAGTGTCAAGCTATGCCAAGGAGAGCAAAGTCTACACCAAAACCGAAGTCTACTCTTACGAAGAAGAATGCTTATTTTTCTGAGCCCAAAAAAGTGTCTACAAAAGCTTCATCAAGTCAAACAGATGTTAAAAAGATCCTTCCACCAAAAGAAGTTCACAAGAAGCCAATCACCACATCTGAATGGTGGCAACAACAACAAGAAAAACTCCAACAAATGATGAAGCCTTTCTATTTGAAAGAGGAGAAAAAGCAGAGTTATAAAGATGATTCAATGAGAAGAGAAGAATCAGAAGTTACAACAACTAGCTCCCTTACTCTATCAAAGTTACAAGATACCCCAAGCCAAGGTAAGTCTTCTAACTTTGTGAATTTAAAAAAACCAATATTTTATAGATGCCATAAGAGGGGACATTTTGCTACAATTTGTCCAACTAGGAAGTTGCTAAAGGGAACATCATCAGAAGGGAAATTCGAATTGGTTTATACAAGTGATAGTTTAGTTAATTCTGATATCTTAATTTCTAATTCTAGACTCATACACTTGTCTTTGTCCAAAATTTTTGATCCAGGAATAAGACTAGAAGAAGGACCTGCAAGTAGAGAAGAAAATTTACAAGAAACACAGATAGTACATCTGATTTGTCCAAAGAAAATTGATGCAGAACATATCAAGGAGAAACCACCAGATTCAACCTCAAGTCCTCTCACCATAATTTCTCAGCCAAAAACAAACACTAATAGTGTTATTCAGGTAAGTAATTCCTTGAACCGAATTATTGTTAATAGTTCACTAGCTGAGTTAATAAACTTCACAAACTTAAGAGAAATTGAGAAATCAGAGTTTTGTTTAAAATCAAAACAAGTTGATATTTCAAGCATGAAGGGAATAAGTTTAACAAGATTATCTCATTTTAAGAAACTCATAATACACTTGTTTCTTTTCCTAAGTGCTGAGTTTATTTCAGGTACTCAAGAGATAAACCCCAAAGAAGTTCCACCAGAAAAAGGAATGATGTTAAAGCAAGCTCAAAACAAATAGACATCACCACCCAAGGTGAACATATGGGTAAATGCTACAAAACAGAGGAGCAACGCCACAGACCAAAGCAGAGGAGTTATAATATCCTACTTGATCAAAGGGGAGCCCCGAGATGCCCAACATCAACTCCACCAAAGCACAAACCGTTTGCAAGATAAACTAGTTTTAAGGATAAAACCTTTTGAAGAAGCAACGCCACAGACCAAAGCAGAGGAGTTATAATATCCTACTTGATCAAAGGGGAACCCCCAGATGCCCAACATCAACTCCACCAACGCACAAACCATTTGCAAGATAAACTAGTTTTGAGGACAAAACCTTTTGAAAAAGGAGAGGATGATACAATATCTAGAATGGCATCAGCCTTGGGAGCAGTGGATCAATGGACATGATGGTCCAGCCAAGGAAAAAGGAGAGACGATCTTCCTTGGAGAACATATCATGAATAAAGGAGAGACTATCTTTCATGATTTGTTCTTTCTAGATCTCAATCCCTCCGTGCATTCAGACTCAACCAGTACTTGGAGAGTATACTCAACTCATCTAGAGTTCACCTCGAAGAAAAATCAGTTCAAAAGGAGTTCATATGAAGATGATATAAGTTGGCAGATCTTCAATGAACCCGCCGGAGACATACGACCAGTAATAAAATCATTCCGGCTAAACGACGACGAATCAAGCAACAAAAATGGATGTGTTGGAAACTTAACACATCAGAGAACTGGGGATAATTTTATTCATACCAAACAGAGTTCAAACGTAGGAGTTATTCATGTTCAAAGTCGGGTGAACCGGAGCTTACCCGTATTGGATATGCGAGCGGTTATTGGAGGCTTCCCACCGAACCAGAAGGAATTAAGCTACGAACCGACTTGTGATGCAATCTTGATTCATCAGAGGACCGGGGATAATTGAAATCATATCATTATCGGTTCTGATGTGAAAGTTATAGAGATTCTAAACCGGAGGAAGCTACACTTGCCTTATTTGGAGTCTACCGAGTTTGAGAGATTGCAAACATATCTTTGGCGACTAGGAGTTAATCTTAACCATCTAGAAGCCTCTAAAGACGTCCTTAGCTGCACCATCATCCAGAGGAATAGTCGAATCCTTGCTCATTCATACTTTCCTAATCCGGACATGTTCACACTTGGAGCATTCATTCACCAACGTTTCCTTCCTTTCTCACCAGCTGACAAGCAAGACTCACGCCAAAGACTATCTACACGATATTTCAGTATGGATTTAATGACCCTACACGTCCCAAGACATCACACATTCAGGCCAAAGCTCGCAAGAATCAAACACAACTTTTTATTATCTTATTTTGGCCATTTCTCTCTTTAAGGCCCCAACAGCTAGTTTTTGCATTAAGTTTATGAATTCCTTCCAAGTTTAGAATAGGGAAATTGTACTGAGCATCTATATAAGCTCATCTCTTATTTTATTGTAATTCACCTTTCAATCAACCAAGAAAATATAAAGTTTGTTTTTATTTTTATTCAAAGATTGTCTTTGTTTAAATTCTTGTCTTTAGATTCATTTGAGTGATTTATTTGTTTCTATTGATTCTTGGAATAAAAGTGTTTTGTGAGATTTAGACAAGTCTAGTTCCAAAGGTTGAGTGAGTCAATCATCAGAGGATTGAGAGAGTCAATCAAATTTACACCACCATTGCTACATTCATCCCACTTCCGCCCCAAGCTAATATAATACTGCAAAAGATATGAGATGGCATGCACAACATTCTACAAGTGGCGAAGAAATGTCTCATCCATCAGATGGAGAAGCATGGAAACATTTTCACAAGGTATTCCCTGATTTTGCATATGAGTCAAGAAATGTTTATCTTGGATTATGCACAGATGGTTTTAATCCATTTGGTATGTCAGGACATAACTATTCGTTATGGCCCATAATTTTGACTCCATATAATATGCCACCCGAGATGTGCATGAAGCAAGAATTTATGTTTCTAACGGTCTTAGTTCCTGGTCCACATCATCCTAAGAGAAGTCTGGATGTCTTTCTTCAACCTCTGGTAGACGAGTTAAAAAATTTGTGGGCTAATGGCATTGAAGCATACGATATTTATACTAAGCAGAATTTTCTCTTACGAGCTGCACTTATGTGGACAATAAGTGACTTTCCTGCTTATGCTATGCTTTCTCGGTGGACAACTCATGGTCGATTGGCATGTCCTTATTGTTTGGATAAGACTGATGCGTTTCAGTTGAAGAATGGTAGAAAAACAAGTTGGTTTGATTGTCATCGTTGCTTTCTCTAGAAGATCATACCTATCGACGAAACAAGAAGAATTTTTAAAGAGGAAGGATTGTCAGTGATAGGCCACCTCATTTGCAAACAGGTGAACAACTATGGAATAGAGTGAAACCTTTTCCAAAAACTATTGATTACGGAGGAAATCATGGGCGATTAAAAGGATATGGCAAAATTCACAACTGGCATAAGCAAAGTATTTTTTGGGAGCTACCTTATTGGAAGGATCATAAACTTCGACACAATCTTGATGTGATGCACATTGAAATTTTTTTTTTTTTGATAATATTATCAACACTCTACTAAATGTGCAAGAGAAAACAAAAGATAATATCATATCACGGCTTGATTTGCAAGAGTATTGTAATCGTAAAGAGCTACACTTAGCAGCTGACGGAAAGGCGCCAGTCCCAATATTCAGACTCCAAGCTAATGCAAAAGCCAATTTTCTAAGATGGCTCGAAAAAGATGTTAAGTTTTCTGATGGATATGCATCATTCTGTCCAAATGTGTTGATCTATCTGGAGGAAAACTAACATGAATGAAAAGTCATGATTGTCATGTTTTAATGCAACGATTACTTCCAGTTGCGTTTGCTGAACTTATGGATAAATCAGTACATGAAGAGCTATCTGGTACGTACATAACTTTTTGTTAAATTTATATACAATATATGTTTCTCTCTGTTATTTTTCAGTCCTTTTTCTCTGAAAATTCTTAAAGACAATTCGATTTTATTTAATTATGTTTTTTTAAAACTGTAGTTCAGTTTACGTTCACAAGGTTCCTTTTTTTAATATTGAGAATAAATTAGTTATTATTTTCAAAAATACTGCTTTTATGTATGTTTCTAGTGCTCTGTTTTAAATTTTATGTGAGATTCTCTGACTTCGTCAAAAAAGATTTATCCATAGTTTGAATTTGATTTTTGTAATCTATCATGCCTTCCATCGTGCTTTGTATTTTTGTTTTCGGTAAGGTTTTATCATCATTTACGGTGCTCTGTATTTCAGTTTGACGTGTCCTGTTTTTCAGCTTGGGTGAGATGCTTTTGCTTTGCCGAAGTATATTGACATTTGGTTTGACTTTGAATTTAATATGAATTCTTGTCTTTAATACTGGGCTTAATTTGGTTATTACTTTTAAAGATGTTGCCTTTATCTACGTCCATATGCTCTGTTTAAAATTTTTATAAGATTCTCTCACTTCGTCAAAAAAACATTTACTTTGGTTTGACTTTGATTTTTTAAATCTATTATGCTCTGTATTTGTGTTTTCTGTGAGGTTTTATCTTCATCCACGGTGCTCTGTATTTCAGTTTGTAGTGTCCGATTTTTCAGGTAGCAGTGTTTCCCATGTGATGCTTTTGCTTTGTCAAAGCATATTGGCCAAAAAATTGGTTTAGTTTATAGAATCTACGATTTTGATTGAAGCAATTATTTATATAAATCTATTTTTTTGTAGGTATTAGTTTGTTTTTTCGGAGTCGTTGCGCAAGAACTTTACATAAAGATAGTGTTACTATGTTGCATCATAACATTTGTATGGTTCTTTGTAACTTGGAGAAAATATTTCCTCCGTCTTTTTTTTAATTTCATGGAACATTTGCCTATACATTTGCCGGACGAAGCTCATCTTGAAGGACCTGTGCAATTTAGATGGATGTATCCTTTCGAACGATACATGGGCCATTTAAAGAAGAAGGTAAAAAATAAAGCAAAAGTAGAAGGCTCGATTGTGGAACAATACATCAATGAAGAAATTTCTACTTTCTGTACTTATTACTTTGAGCCACACATCAAAACGAAACCCCGAACAGAAGACCGACACTATGATGGAGGTAATCATAGGGATTTACACCAATTTAGTGAAATTCCAGACATTTTTTCTCAACTAGGGAGGGGGAGTGGTAGAGAAAAGGAGATGTGGCTTCAAGATAAAGACTACCATATTGCACATACATATATTCTGTTGAATTGTGAAGAGTTACGACCATTTGAAAGGTACGTGAATTTAATATGTACACACTTTATTCTATGAATTTTCTTATGATTCTTTGTGATATTGTTAAATAGGTTGTTCGATGAAAGCAAGACTATTTCTTATCCTGGAATAAGCGAGGATAATCTAATTGTGCTTAAGGAAAAAGAATTTGCAGATTGGTTACAAAAACACTTAAGTGTTTTTATTTAATTAGTTGTAATAATACTTAATCAGTTTATTTATAACAAGTGTTTTGAATATATGTCGATAAAATCAGGTGAAGAATACCTGGGCGACTAATTCATATCCAAAATGGTTGGAGACGCTAATACTTGGTCCAATGATAAAGGTGACTTCTTGGCCGGTATACTTTTGTGGTGGATATGTATTTCACACCTATGACCATGGGAAAGATAGAAAGAATGCCAATTTTGGAGTTTGTGTCAAGGGCATAACATCTTGTGGCTCAAGCGATGAACCTGATTTCTATGGAGTAGTTAAAGAAATTTGTGAGCTTCAATACTCGGGACCAGTTAATCTCAAAGTTGTGCTTTTCAAATGTGATTGATATGATTCAACCATCGGAAAAGGTATACAAGTGAACAAGTCTAGGATTATAGATGTTAATTCTAGTAAGTACGACCCTTTTATTCTTGCTTCACAAGCAGATCAAGTGTGTCATATTCCATATCCACGGGTAACTCAGAAAAAGGATCAACACTGGAAAGCAGCAATTATGATACAACCAAGAGGGAAAATATTAGACAACAAAAATTTAGATTTCGCTGCAATGCAACATGAAAATGTTGATCCAGTTATTTCTGCTGATTCATTGGACATCGAGGTACTAACATATGTGCACGGACAAGCCGAAGATCTTGATAATATAGAAGAAGAAGAACTTGGATCCGATGATGATGATGGAAATTCAGATATCGAACAAAGTGATGAAGAATCTGATTAATATCTATAATTTTTGTATGTCATTTATATAAGTTTTTGGATCATATGTTAGTTTTTTGGATTTTTCTTTCCAATAATTTGGACGTAATGGGATTTCTAATTCTGTTTTTATTTTTAAATATATTGATTTGGTGAATAATTTTTTTTTTAACTTCAACTGATTATATTAGAAAATAGCAGAATACATGTCTTGAATCATCCAATTTGGAGGATTGTTTGTTGCTGAATCAAAGGATCCATTTGGTGAATTTTATTTAAAAGTTTATTTTCTTGTGTAAATCAAATCTAATTTGTCTAAAAAATTGGGTGTATAGGCGGCAAAAAAATTCCCAAACTTAGTTTAGCCGCTTAAAATATGATGAAAACCATAATTAAAAAATTTAGAACTTTTGGCGGTCACTAAAAGGTCTGAAGCCCTAAATGGTTAATAATCATATATAAATAACCTTATAACTCACTGAAACAATATAACCCTAAAATCTTAGAACTCTTTCACGGGGAGCCTTTCTCTGTGAGTTTGACTTTTAATCACGATAGTTCTGTCTCGATCTCAAGGTTTGTTTAACATCGCCTTTAATCCTTTAGATTTCAGGCTATTTTATCGCAATAAATCATTTAGGTTGGAAATTGTTTTGTTAATATAGATCAGATCTACTACTTGCTTATTATGTATGTATTAAGAAACAATAGAGTATGTATTGCAATCTCTATGTCTTAGCAATTGAGAAATGATTTCGTTATATCTTGTTTAGAAATGCAAGTCATTGCTTATTGAGTTGTATTAATCCAGTTCGTTTTTTGCCTTCTTTATCTAAATATGATATAAGTGATTGCTTAACTTTTTTTTCAATAGTTGATGCATAGTATCACTATTGACCTGTCAGTTTGTATTTGTTTTTTCCTTGTAGATGACTCGGCCACCAATTGTAGGTGGGCGCTCATACGGAAGAGCACCAAATTCTCAACCTATTCGTTCCCAATTTGCTGGTTCTCAATCTGCTGGTTCCCAAATACCGGTTTCCCCTAGATTTTCAGATTCAAATAACACAAACTCTGAACCAGTGTAGCTAGGGAAGAAGCTGCACATGTACCACCTGTAGTCCATGATTTTCGAGTACTCCACCCATCTCGAAGAAATGGAGCTAAATGGTATCATTTCTCTTTTTGGATATCCTATACAAGATAAAAATATAGAAATGCAAATAATTTACTTTCATATGCAATAGGTTCAAAAACAACACTGAAGTATCAACTTCTGTTCGAAAGATCATTGAAGGTTGTTTTAAAGGACCATGGTACAGCTGGACTAAAGTACCGAGATATTATAAAGACACATGGTTTTCAACGTTCAAGATATGTTTTAAATATATATATTAAATTTTTGATTATGTTGTTAATTGTTTGGTTTATCCCGTTTGTAGACAAAGTTTGAGTGGGATGCCTCAATCAACAATCTAGTTAAAGACAACTTTGAAAAACTTGCTGCTGCTCGTCTTAGAGGAATGGTTAGCCTTGCAAAGTCTAAAGGAGAAAAACCTGATTGGATTCTGTCTACTTACTGGAGAGAGATGTCAGACTATTGGATAACACCAACCGCCAAAGGAAAAAGTGCGAAAGCTCGTTCTTCCCGGCTTTCTAATCGTAATGGTCAAGGTGTACATTGCCACAGAGCCGGCTCACGTTCTTATGCCAAAGTTTAAGATGTTTTGGTAATGTTTATATATCTATTACTTTTATCAACGTTTATGTTCAATTTTGGCTTTACTTTGTTTAATGCTTTGTTTATAGGAAGCAAACAATGAAGATTCTTCTTTTATTGCTGTGATGAAAAAAACTCACCAAAAATCTGATGGAACATATGTGATGAAAGAGCTCGACAAATTGCAGAAAAGTTTGATGAATATGTTGAAGAACGCCTATCACAGATGGAAGGAGAAGGCTTGACAGTAGACAGTCTTACCCTACAAGAAAAAAATGATATCTACTCTAAGGTAAATTTTAAATCTGGTTTGTTAATAGTTTTAACTCATTAACTTTAGAATCTGAGTTTCAAAGTTAGTTTGTTTGCGTTTCTTTCATTACTATAGATTAAAATATAATTCATGTACACGTCCTTTTTCTGTAGATTGCTGGAACATCAAAACAAGGTCGGATATTTGGACTTGGATCACTTCAAAATGCTGTTATAATGTCTTTAGAGTCTTCGTCGATTTCCCCGCAAGCTAATGAAGAAGTGGAAACGTTAACTCATCGGATGGAAGAACTTGAAGCTGAACTGCAAAAAAGTCGTGATGAGAATGAAAGCTATCGAGGACTTCTGTTTTGGCCCAAACTCTCATGAGAAGTTTCGTTGCTAGTGCTACTTTGGTTTTTAATTTGGTTTTTCTTTCTATTTAATTGGGATTTTCTTTATATTCTATTGATTTTCTATTTTAGACTATATGTATGGATGTTTCATAACGAGAAGTTATGAAAATATTTTTATTCTAAATAATATTGTTTGGTATTAATATTATTATATTTATTTTTTATATATCTTTTAAAATTTAGTTCAAATCTGTGACTAAAATTTTGGAAAATCGTGATAAATTTGAGATATTAAATACAATACCTAAATAAGATAGATATGTAACAAAAATTTGGTAAGTAAACGTGATATAATTGAGATGACTTAACAGTAGCTAATTAAGACAAATTTGTAATAAACATTATGTAAAGAATCCAAACAAAATCTAGACAAAAAATAGAGTAGCTAAATAAGATGAAATTGTGATGAAATCTAAGTGATAAGGTGTGACATTCTTAAGACTTTGAAATACTCGCAAACTAATACGGATTAGTGATGATTTATTAGTCCTTAAATGTGATGGTTTAAGACCATTTCTTCGTCGTAAAGAATGACAAAACTGAGACATTATGATAGTCACAAAAATACAACGAATTTGTGACGTTCTAAGTAGTTGGTAAATGTAACACTTTTGTTACTCTTTATTTATGGTCACAATTGATGACAAAGTAGTTACTATTGATTTTTGTCGTTACATTGTGCCTTTTTTGTCACCAAAAAAATTTTGTAACGATCATATTGCAACCGTTTCTCGATCGCCACATATACGACACAATATTTTTATTGTGACGAAAAATATTTTATTGTGACAAAAAAGTTTGTCACAATGTGATCATTTTCTTGTAGTGAATTGATCAGTTTTGATCTTCATTTGTTCTAAGATTGTGGACTGATTCCTAAGCTTGTGTCAGATTGAGATGATAAAACTTTGATTAGACATCACACTTAGATAGATATAAGGAGTTAGCAGCAGAGATTTCAGATTTCTTGAATGGATTTGGATTGAATTTGAGAGATTTTCTAAGCTTGTGATGATTAGACTGAAATATGATCTTGTGTTGACTCTGTGGTATGTGGATTCGAAAGTGTTAACTAATGTGGTGTTCCTGATGTTTAGCTGACTGTTTCTTCTTTTCAATCCTCGACCCTGTTCTCCTTCTGATGGTTGCTTGAGGGCAAGGAAAAGCTAAGTCTGGGGGAGTTGATATATCATGGTTTAATCCTTTTTCTTGAGTCTTTTTGGTCTTTTTAGAGTCCTAGTAGAGTCTTTGCAGGTTATACCATGTCTCGAGCATAATTGGAGATATTAAAGTCTTTTAGAGCATTGCAAGATGAAGCCACGAAATGTGCAACTCGGAAAAGAAAGTATGGATTTGGGTGACGCTCGTCACCACCTATGGTGACGCTCGTCACCCGTAGAGGAAGGCGCGTGGCTGATTTGTTTAAAGATTGAAGATTATTTGCAGAATTGGCCCAGAAGTTCCAGTATTTGCAAGTACACCCCATATCGTGTTTTAGCTTGTATACATTAGGTTTTCAGCCATTGTTGGTTTTTATCTTAGATTTTATAATTCAAAGAGCTTTAAAGAAGATTTTATTCAGAGCTTTTGGGGAGACAGATCCTGTACTCTTTTTGGAGAAGATTTCGAACCCCTTTTGTCTTTTATTTTATTCTCTTAATGCATTTTTATTCAGTCATGTTTTCTGTTTCCGTGATCATGTCTGAGTAATCTGCTAGTTAAGTTAGGACTTTTCAAAGGTTGATGAAGATTTTGTAGAATTGCTACCTGTTAGGATTATCTTTTGGTTCTTCATCTCTTCTTGTTTTAAAATCGATTTCTTAGACACATCATCTAGAAATCCGAAAATCATAGGTTTTCTAATAGATGTGAGAGCATTATTGATAACCTGGTCTAGCTTTGGATGAGCAAAACAACTTAGTGTAAAGAGATTTAGCTTAGGAGTTTTGTGAACAATTGAACCTGATCATTACTGCATGTTTAGATTGTTAGAGTTTGCAAAGAGATTTGAAACTCTGTGATTTAGACATAGTTAACTTCTGCAATGAGAATTGATTAGTTATGTATTTGCGATTCATGTTAAGAACGGTTCTAAATCATTTCTGATTTCATGCATTCTACATTCTCGGATTCAACCTGCGAACTGTCCTGACATAGCGCTTTTAGTTTTCTGAGCCTTAGATCAAACTAATTTCGCCTGCTATCTTTAATTGTGCCTGATATTTGATCGAGTTTTTGAAGTATCTGAAACTAACTCAGTTTGGAGTTTCCAAATCAATTTCTTGGAGTTCTAGTTTGAATTTTGTTTCCACTTTGCTATCTCCTTACATCAATCAGAGTTTCTGTCAGTGATTTTTCACACTCCAGTCTGACAATGTAAATTCCATCCCTTCCAAACCGCTTCTTTAAAACAAGGTTTGTCGCAATGCCGTTTATCAAAGATGAAACAGCCCCTACGATCATTGTCTACTGATGATATTTGTGTAATAATTGGTCTATGATTTGAGTGGACACGTCTCAGTCATTTTGTTTGAGTTCTTGGGAACAGTCTGAACTATTCTACGTGTCCAAAAGCCCTGTCTAATCTGCACTTGATCTAAATCTTCTCTTTTAGTCACCTAGACTGTGTAATTTATCTCATTCATGCCCAAAGATAATTAATTGCTTTCCTTGGAACTTTCTTGATTCTGTAGCCTTGAGTAGGGATCTGAATTAGTAGGAAATTGTCTCTGCTCTTATTGGTCACCCAACCTTCTCATTGTTATTCATGATTTCATTGAAGTCGCTTATGAGAAACCATGTTGCATCTCTGTTTACTCTAATATTGTAAAGTTTTTGCCAAACTCTTCCTCTCAATTTTTTTTTTACAGGATCTCCATATAAAAAGGTAGAAATACGCATATTCAAAATACTAGAAAATACAAACGTGAGAAAATGTAATGTATTCAAAACACCAATTATAACGATGATACATATATGTATTTTCTTACTATTTAACGCGTAATAATTTGTTATAAATTTAAAAATATTTTAGTTTAGGTTTAAACAAATATACAACAGTAACAATTACCGGATGAAACAGACTTTTTTGGGTCTAAACTTAAATGTCTTTAGCTTCTAATCAGTTGTAGAATAGAGATCAGATATTAATTTAATTGTGGGAGATGAGATGCAAACAATGCTGTAAGCTAAGTAGGATTGGGGATTTGATTATGTAAAAATAAGTCTAACAACCTAATAGTGCAATGGAAGGAAAGCATAAACTAATTGCAAGTGAATCAAAACTAAACAATAAACTTAAAAGCAATGACTAGACAAGAACTAAACAAGAAATGACTACTAAAGCAAGAACTAAGCAAGATGACTTTGAAAACAATTAATTAAAAACAAGATTCAAGGTTCGAAGCAATTATGGGATAATGATTTTCAAGAGTGACAAGGAGATTTCTACCAAGGCATTCAACAAGCATTAACAAGCAAGCAATTCTCAATGTTAAGCTCTTAGACAAGGTATCTAAAGAGAACCATTTGGCGTCAATAAGCAATTCATATTTAACAAGATCGACGTGTCCGACCCACTTGTGATGACATATCCTTCAACTACAAGCATAAAGATCAGAACCATTCTAGCCTAAGAGATGCACAACCAAGCAACTACTCTCTCACTCAAGGAAGAATTCAGATCAACTTATCAATATTGTGAACCAATAAGGACCTAAGCAGCTATACACCAATCAAGATTATGGATTTAAGCACAAACTTGCAACATCTTAACAAAGTTAAGCAATGAACAAGAATGAAGCAAAGTCAAGATCTTTCAATGCATAAATCCATCAAGTCAAGAATCTCAAAACTAACATTATCTAGGCCTAAGCGAATCATCTAGCAAGGTGAACTATCACTTTGGTGTCACTGAACAAAGAAAACATAGACCAACCTAGACTATCAAGCCAAACAAGCGAACCATGCTTAGAAAAGAGATATCAAGACATCAAGCGAACCATATGCATCTATCAAACCATATTTAATCAAAAGGAGCAAGATTTATCAACATTAATCACTTTGCAAGAGAAGGAGATAACAGAGAACCATTAAACAAACCTAATCACCCTTTAATCACATCTTAATCACCACTTTCCCTACTTAAAACCCTAAATCTAAAGAAGACTACTCACTAATCATGTTTAATCCCTTTGATTTGGAGTTAAACATAACCAGATGAGGTTAAAATGCAAAGATGATAAATCTAATCTACCAAGATGCAAGAACGAAGATTAAAAGACAAGATTAAACCATAAAAATGCAAATTTTATTAAAGATCAAGATCCTTAAGGCAAATCGCCCTTTAAAGTTTTGGAAAAGTTTTTGATAGAAATCTAAACTTGGAAAAGATAGAACTTGATAAAGATAATATTTTGTGGCTTCCCTTTTATAGTAGAGAGCCAAAAGAAGCATAAAAAACCTAAAAAGATAGGATAAGGTTAACAAAAGTCAATCGGTCAACGCGGATGAGTTGCATCGAGGTCGTACGGTCGATGTTCTGCTCGATATGCGACCTCGATATGGTCCGTGCAGTGTGTATCAACGTCCTTCCTCGATGCTGGTCCACGATTCAGACCAACGCCTTGGAATCCTCGTGCTGATCCTTTTTCCTCTCGTCCCGCTGCTTGCATCGAGCACACTCCACAGGTGTTCTGCTCGATATGCTTGCTTGATATGGACCAGACTTTGCAAGAACTCCATTTCTGACATCTCCTGCGATCATGAGCTCCTTCCATCCCTTACCTAAATGCTAAACTATAATGCAAAAACAGGGGAAAGGATGCATGAAATGCAGCCTAAAATGATCTACAATAGCAAGCTATCAACACCCCCACACTTAGCTTTTGCTTGCCCTCAAGCAAACAAACTGTTAACATGGTGATGAGCTTTTGATTGGGAGCTCATATCTTTGAAAATGCTAACAATAAATCAAAATGAAGTCCATGTTCCTAATTCTAGAGTGCTCTTGATGGAAGAATACTTTAAATACTTAGCCACTTTCATTCACAAAACAAGGATAGTCACTAAGCTATCAACCTACACATTCTCATCAAATCCAAAAACCTTTTTAACATTCAGTTATGCTCAAACCGTGAATCATGCTTATGCAAATGCGAAAGTGTCATTTGACTAAGGGACAAGGTTTAGTGGAATAAAAATGATCCCACAAACTGGTTTTGGTGTTTAAAGAGTTCTCTCAAGGAAAAACATGGTTGTGCTTTGGCAAAATGGTAAGGGTAAAAGAACAACTTACATATACAAAGGAAGACTCCTATCTACCCAAGATCATTAAGATGTGTTCCTAACTCTAGCTAAGCAATGAAAGACCCTCCTATGCTACCCTTTTTAAGAACTTAAACCTTTTTTAAAAAACCCAAAAAATTTTCTTCTTCAAGCACTTTCGAGGACACTTCTTCTTTTGAACTTCAAGTGGTGGCGATTTGTTTCTTTTGAGTTTGGATCCTTTATTTGGTGATGCTGGTGCTTGATTCGCCTTTGGCTTTTTGATTTACTGGTTTTGCACTTCTTGCATCTTCTTTTCTTCTTTGAATATTAGCCTTCTTTCTTTGTGTTTAAAAACACCATTTCCACCCTTTTGCTTGTGTCACACTCCTTTTTCTTTTGTGCCTTGACTTCTTTTCTTCTTTGCCTCTCTTAAAAACTAAACCCAATATAACTCCAAACCATTCCCCAAAAATCCTAACCTATCTAACTCAAGAGTCAGCTAGTTCTACAATGGAAGTACTTCCCTTGTTGTTCCAACCCAACACTTTTTGCTAAGCAACAACCATGATGGAATATGCCTAATAAATAACACACTATTAATTTCTTGGCTTGAAAGAAAGTTTAGTTAAGGGTGGGGAAATCTAGATATTTTAGAGAGTGGCAAAGAGAATAAGAAGATCCAGATATTTTAAACTTTCCATGAAATCAATCACAAAAGCATAAGGCATGATAATTGCGAATTCAAATTAGGTTCTACTTAAACAAAGGTTGAAATTATTTTAAAGCATGCTTTAGTCTCAAACAAAGCTCACACAAATGCAAATTCTAAAAGTGGTTCAGCTTTATTTCTAGTTCAACATCAAATGCACCAAATGATTAAAAACAAGGGCTTTATTTTTATAAATCACTACCATTAACAAGGATGTACTATCATTGTTCCCAATTTAAACAAGCAAGCTAGTCCTATATGAATGCAAAGTCTAAATCCTATAAGAATGCATGAAAATCAAACTCTTTTTGTGAACCAATTTTTTGAAAATTTTTCAATTTTTTTGGTTTTTTCTATGCCTTAGATGCTATGTAATCATGATGCATGGTTCCTATTCTATTATGCGAATGCAAAGGCAAGCATCAGTCCATCATACACCCTCCCCCACACTTAATTTACACAATGCATGTGTAATAAAAATGCTAAGGAGAGTGTTCAAAAACATCAAGCAAACATTCGCAAATAAAATAAATGAGTGGTATTTACAATGGTTAGTGTGGTGTACCTTACTTCAGGTGGAGGAGTGGTGAGAGTCTGAACTCTCAATGACGTGGGGAGGTAAAGCTTCCTCTTCTGATAGAGTTTGCTGTCTAGTCCTTCTCTTCTTTCCTTTTTGCTTTGGAGCAGCTACATGAGATGAATGCCTAGCCGGTTGAGAAGCTTGTGTCCTTGGCTGCTCACTGATGTGGAATGAGTGTCTCTCTTGGACTGTCCTCTATGGTGTGTCCTCATACATGTCTTCTGCATCAGATCATCCTCCTTGTGGCTCTGTTTTGATCGCTTGATCAGATCTCTTGGCTGATGAAGATCCTCCCAACTTCTTCTTAAGCTTCCTCACTTTCTTCTTCAATGAGTCAACCGATTTCTTGCTTGCTTTGAGGGTCTTCAGCAAACCTCTGATAGCTTTGTCTTGGAAGTGGTTCCATCTCTGAAGAAGCCTAATGTGCTCATGTGCAGCCTTTGAAGCTTCAGATGTGCAGATCACATCATATGTGTCAAATGCATAAGGGAGGCTATCATAGTCTTCATGTTCTTCCTCTTCCATCCCTTGATGCTGAATCTCTTGTTCTTGATGCTTCTCTTCAATGTCTTCTTCCACATCTGAGTCTCTGATGGTGCTCATGTTCTTTACTTTGCTTGGCCTCATCAATGGTGGGTCAGTCCTTGGGTCATAATGCTCATCTTCGGTTGGCATGAATCAGATGTTCTCATATGATGTGAAGTTGGTTAAACGCTGCTTGGGCAAGATGATCTTCCTCTTCCTGTTTTCCAGCTCAAAATGATAGCTAAATCCTGTCTCAACAGATCCTGAAAGGTATCCGATCTTACTGAGATAAGGAACATCTAGGAAGATCATTATAACATCTGGTGTGCCAAGCTCAACTCCAGCACCAAGCAAGATAGGAGTGATCACGCCTCCAATGGCTATCTTTGGGTTCTTGTCTCTAGTGTTGAAAGCCCACTTCTGGCATGCTAGAAATTGCTTCATTAGGATTGTCACAAGACCAACTCCTAAGCGCTATCCTTGTATCTTCCCATGCCTTGTTTCAACCATTATGCTCTTCAAGCCATTCAAAAGCAACCCTATCTCTTCTTCTTTGACCATTCCTTGCTCTTTTCTATAGAAGAGTGTGCTGGTGAGGACTCTATAAACATATCTGATAGCTGGATGGTGGATTCTAGCACCCTTCAGATGACCAGCTCTATAAGCATCATTCGCTATCTCCTCCCACACATGCCTTAGCTCATCATGCTTGAAGCGCATGTTTTGTGCTCTTGAGCCTTGATCAAATCCAAAAATATTTTCAAGCTGAGTGAACCCCATGGTGTACAATTCTTTGTTGGCTCTAAACTTGATGAATCCATTGCCAGAGTCTTCTTCTCCTTCATTATACTCTTCATCAAACTTGTAGAAGTAGACCTTGAAGCTTGCAAGAAACTCACAAGAAAGTTGCTTGTAAGTTGGATAACCAAGACTAGCAAATTTCTCTAGTCCAATGTTGCTCAACAACTCATCCACTTCAGGCTTGATTCCTAGCTCTCCCAACAGACCAGGATCAGCATATCTTGTAAGAGTGAAGTCCACTGTCCTCATCGCTCTCAAGTAGTCCTTTAGTTTTGGTGTTACATCTTGGAGTGGTTCTTCTTCAACAATTGGCCTCTTCCTCAGCTCTGTTTCTTGCAGCAACATTTTAGTCAGAAATCTCCTCATTTCCTCTGGTGTTCGACATAGTACCTGAAAATGTAATACTTGAAGCAAAAATTATTATAGTATACCTTTAGAGCACTGTGCAGGAAAATAATTTTCAAAATTCAAGCAGGAAATAAAAAATTCTACAAAAATTTATACTGATCACCAACAAACAGTGTCGAATTTAGCAATAAGTTTCCGCGCAAAAGGATAAATACAGCTAAAACTAAAATTCCCACAGTAGCAAGTAGCGATTGCAACAATTTCAAGCATATGAAGCTAAAAACATCATTCTCTCTCCACCAAACTATATAAATGCATCAGACTCACCATCACTAGTCTAATAAGAAACATATTAATGGTCAATATGCTGGAAAAACAATAGCATTCCTAGATTTGGCAAGAATCTAAGCATAAAGTCAAACTAAGCACAAAACATCATTTTTCAAACATTTCAACTACAAAATTTCAAAGAAGCGCAACAATGGTGACATGGAAATCAAAACCATAAACAAAATTGTGCAAACAACCATAATCAATCATTCTAATGCATCCTACTTCTATTTGACACATTTAAACTCAAGAAACAAGGAATCTAGTAAAGTTTACCTTAGTTCTTTGACCAAAAAGATGAAGTTCTAGAGAATGCAAGAGAGAAAGAAAAGAGGCTTGAAAAAGAGATGTTTAGCTCGATATGGGTGTGTGTGTTGAGAGAGAGATGAAGATTGCTAGTTTTAATGCAAGAGGATAAGGGATATCTAGAAAAATCCAAAGATAGTGCAATAAAATCTGATTTAAAATTTAAAAATGCATGTGAGGGGGAAAGAAAAGATTCTTTTACCAGCCATCAAGGTCCACAAAAAGGTTTTACTCGATTTACCCATGTAAAAAGTTCAAAAAAAATTCTTACACGGATCATATCGAGCAAAATACTCGATGTGGTCCATATCGGGGACATCGGGTCATGTGGCTCGATGATGATGGTCTGCTGCCTCGGGGGTTCTGAGTTCTGGTCAGCTTCTCCTTCAGGGCACCTTGCATCGAGCAGTCTCAGTAGACGTTCTGCTCGATGTTGTTGCTCGGTGTAGGGAGACACTTCGGCTTGCATGATCCTTTCCGTGGGCAATGCATAGCACCGTCTGGATGCTTGTTTCTGGCTCGGCCATTGTGCATCGAGCAAACATGTTGGTGTTTTGCTCGATGTTACACCTCGATGTGGAACATCTCGTACACGGTTGCTGTTCTCCTTGGTGATTGTCGTACCGAACATCGTCTTGTATCGAGTTGGGTTATAGCACCCATACTGAGCAGAACCTTGGATGTTCTGCTCGATGCAACTCCTCGGTGTAACTCCATCGAGCAATCTGGTCGATGTACAGACTGTAGCTTCTCGATGTACGGACTGGTGATTACATCAAGGATGGCTTTCGGTGTTCTGCTCGATGCTACCCCTTGATGTGATCCCCATCGTGCAATCTGCTCGGTGTACGGACTGGTCCTTCCTCGAGTTAAGTTGTATCGAGCAGAAATGATAGATGTTCTGCTCGATATGGCACCTCGATATGAAAACAGAGTCTTCTTTCCTTGGCCTGTAAACCATTCTACACACCCATGGACCTGATCTTTGACTTCTGAAACACTAAATAAAGATATCAGTAATAAAATAAAGCATATATTTACAAGGATAGTCATGGGATTACCTCCCAAGTGTGTTTGTTTTAAGTCACTAAGCTTGACTTTGATGGTTTGAGGACTAGTAAGAAGAGGTTGATGGAGCTGGTGCTCCTTTCTCTTTCTTCTGGTAAATCCAAGTGCCTACTGACACCAGTCTCTTCTTCTCACGAGTTGTCTTCCTGCTTCTCTTCTTCTTAACACTTGGTGTGATCAAAGGCTTCACTTCCTTGGTGATCAAGCTTTCATCCTCTTTCAAACCATCTTCAAGCTTCAACTCAGTGTTAAGCTTCTGTTCTGGCTTATCAGGGAGAGTGTCTCTCATCAACATACTTATTGTGAAGCTCATAGCATGCTCCACATGCTCTGAATTTACTGTTGCTCACTATCCTCTTCAATGATTGTTCCACAAAAAGCTATGGAAGGAGAGACAATCTTGTAGACTTTAAACTCATCAACATTCTTCAAAATCATAGAGCCTCTCTTGAAGTCTACTTGAGCTCCTGCTGTTGCCAAGAATGGTGTTCCTAGAAGAAGTGGCACCTCTCTTGAATATGTCTTCTCCATAACCACAAAATATGTCTTCCCAATCTTCAAAGGGAAATCTTTTACCATGCCCAAGGGTCATGTTGAGGTGTTATCCACAAAGGTGATAGAGGCTTTGCAGGGCTTCAATTCCTTGATTCCTAAGGTTTGGATTAAGTGGAGAGACATGACATTCACTGTTGAACCTGAATCACACAAAGCTCCAACATTGTCTAGCATTTCAAGCTCACAAGTGATGAGAAACTTTCCTGGATTGGGAAGCTTTGTCAATGTCTTAAGATCCTTGCTTATCTTCAGATTAGCCCCCACATTCTCTAGAATTAGCTCCATTAGTTCTAGCTTGTCAAAGACTTCTTTGAGGAATCTGATTTGATCCTTCACTTCAAGCAAAGTGGTGCCATGAGGAAGCTTTATCCCAGCGTCTTGTATGTCTTTCCTAAACTTTGAATAGACTGCCATCTATGTCTCATTCCCATGCTGAGTAAAGCTGCATATGGTGTTCCTGAATTTTGCTGTTTTTGTTGAGCTGAAGAATTTGTTGAGGAATGGTGTCTTGCACTCATTGCATGTAGAGATTGAACCTTGTGGAAGTGTTTTCTCCAACTGATGTGCTTTGTCACCTAAACAGAAAGGGAACAAGCACAGCTTCAAAGCATCTTCAGAGATTCATTGAATCTTGGTCATACCACACATCTTATCAACCTGGTCAAGATGATCCAAAGCGTCTTCATTGGGCAGGCCATGGAATCTGTTGCCATGTTGATCAACCCAAGCTTGATCCTGAAGTGGTTTTGATGTACAGCTGGAGCGTGAATAAAATTCCTGTTGTGGTGAGTATCAGGCGCATCACCAGATCCTATTGGTCTTGTAGCATTAGGTGCGTGAACCGGTACTCGCCATCCCTGAACTCCAGCCGCTTGGTTCAAACCTTCTTGTGCTTCATCTATGTGTGCTACAGCTTGTTGTAATGGTGCTTGTCCAACAACACCAACATGTGGTAAATGAGCTTCTTGCTCTGCCATTCTCTGTTCTTCTAACTCTTGAACTCTCTGTCTTGCAGCTCTTCCCCTATGAATGTTGTCAAAGAAAAGAGTCAGATTTGATGAGCCTTTAGACTTCAAATTCATACAAGTACCTGAAAAACAGAGCACAGAAAATAGAGCAATTTAGTAACTTCTAAAGTAAAGAATCCACAATGGCAACGGCGCCAATTTGAAACAGGTTTTTTTGGGCCTAAACGCAAATGTCCTTAGCCTCTAATCAGTCATAGAATAGAGATCAGGTATCAATCCAAATGTGGGAGATAAGATGCAAACAATGCTGTAAGCTAAGCAGGATTGGGGATTTAATTATGTAAAAACAACTCTAACAACCTAATGGTGCAATGGAAGGAAAGCATAAACTAAATGCAAGTGATTCAAAACTAAACAATGAACTTAAACCAATGACTAGACAAGAACTAAACAAGAAATGTCTACTAAAGCAAGAACTAAGCAAGATGACTTCGAAAATAATTAATTAAAAGCAAGACTCTAGGTTCTAAGCAATTGTGGGACAATGGTTTTCCAGAGTAACAAGGGGATTTCTACTTAGGCATTCAACAAGTATTAATAAGCAAGCAATTCTCAATGTTAAGCTCCTAGACAAGGTTTCTAAAGGGAACCACTTGGCGGTAATATGCAATTCATATTCACCAAGATTGAAGTGTCAGGCCCACTTGGGATGGCGCATCCTTCAACCATGAGCATAAAGATCAGAACCATTCTAGCCTAAGAGATGCACCAATCAAGCAACTACTCTCTCACTCAAGCAAGAATTCAGATCAACTTATCAATCTTGTGAACCAATAAAAACCTAAGCAGCTATACACCAATCAATATTATGGATTTAAGCACAAACTTGCAACATCCTAACAAAGCTAAGCAATGAACAAGAATGAAGCAAAGGCAAGATCTTTCAATGCATACTATCTAACCATCAAGTCAAGAATCTAAAAACCAACATTATCTAGCCCTAAGCGAATCATCTAGCAAGGTGAACTATCACTTTGATGTCACTGAACAAAGGAAATATAGACCAAGCTAGACTATCAAGCGAAACAAGTGAACCATGCTTAGAAAAGAGATACCAAGACATCAAGCGAACCATATGCATCTATCAAACCATATTTATTCAAAAAGAGCAAGCTTTATCAACATTAATTACTTTGCAAGAGAAGGAGATAACAGAGAACCATTAAACAAACCTAATCATCCCTTAATTACATCTTAATCACCACTTTTCCTACTTAGAATCCTAAATCTAAAGAAGACTACTCACTAATCATGTTTAATCCCATTGATTTGGAGTTAAACATAACTTTATGAGGTTAAAATGCAAAGATGAAAACTATAATCTACCAAAATGTTGATAACAGGTTTTTGCAATGCAATGATGTATCAAAGCTCAAATGCAACACTGAGATGTCGTATAGCATGCAAGTGAGTGTCAATCCACACCTAGGGGTAGCAAGTTCACTAAGAATGCAAGGGAATGAGTAAAGCTAAGCGAAAATGATAAATGATTGGTAAAATCCCTAAAAACAAAATGCAAGTGTCAAATGCAAAGCAAAACAATTTTAAAATCCTTGGAAGAGGGTTAACTACCACGAGGAACAGGCAGAAAGTCTAAAATGCAAAGCTAAAAATAACTAAAATTTGACTAGTGAATCGACCACTGGATCGACCACTAGATCGAGCAATACGAATCGATCTCGTCTAACAACTTAAAATGATGAATGATGCGGTGGATTAATGAACAAGATGCAAACTTTATGATGCCAGAATGATGAGCAGAGGTTTAAAACACTTAAGAGAGAGGGTCTAGGGTTGAGGGTCATATTCATGGTCTCAAAGATTAAAGCTTGGTTTGAAAACATATAGATCTACTCCTTTAGGAGTTTTCTCTAAGCCTTGAAAACAAAACAAGAACCATCCATGGCGTGTGGTATAATTCACCCCCTCAGTCTCTTCTCCAAACCCATGGCTTGTGGGGGAAAAAGAGATCGAAGGGCAAGGAACACAGATTTCAAACATTGACCTAACTAGTCTCCTTTACAACCATGGCGTGTGGGAAAGGGAAGACTAGCCTCTAGGATCTGATTTTCCAGAACATCTGAATCCTGTCAAGGTAAGACATCCCTTGGATCATAGAGATCTTGGCGTGAGACTCTCTAAGCCTTAAATACTCGAGATCCTAGAAGAGAAGGTAATGAAGAACAAGAAAACTCAAAACTATAACCTTTTCAACCCCTTTTGAATCGCCTCAACCCATCAACCCATACGAAACTACTCGCTACTCATAGAGAAAACCGAACAAAACGCGATAAACAGAAAGCTAAGCATGATCAACGATTTATAAAAACGAAAAGATTTGATTTTCAAAGATTCAAATGCAAGAACAAAACTTCAAAGGTCTACAATGGCGGAATCGCCTTCGAATGAGAGAGAAAAAATCAAAAAGATAAAGTGAAAAACGTGTGGGAAAGAAGGATCGTCGCCTTCCCAAAATGGGCAAACAGCTCGATGGTACCCCCTTCGCTAGAAGCCAAAAACGGTTAAAGTACTCTGGGATCGAGCAGGAGACTCGATCTGGCTCTCGATCTTCGTCTTGAATCGGATGGCTTCGGTCGATCTCTGAGTTGATCTTATGCTGATCGGGTTGGAAGCTCGATCCGATACTCGATCTGCATGGCGTCATTTACGTCCGTACTTCAGATCAATCTTCTCACTCGATCTCGGTCTCGATCCTTTTCCTTGCATCGACTTGGTCATTCAATCTTCTGGTCGATCTCATCTAGATCGACCTGCCTTGCTCGATCTACTGCTCGATCTCGGGTCATTAGCATGCACTCACGAGTTCTCCAAGTGTCCACAAACTTCCTCACGAGCCTTAGCACGTCTACGGATCCTCAATAGCTCCGAAAACAACCTGAATGTGATGCATAATGCAAGAAATATGCAAATGCTAATGCAAAAGTGCTCTAGGACCTAAAATGATACAAACTAGCCTAATGTGCAAGGTAAATGCATGCGAAACTATCTTATATGTATGCAAAACATACGAATTATGCAGCAATATCAACTCCCCCCAAACTTGGTTTTGGCTTGCGCTCAACCAAACAAAATTCAAGGAGGAAGAAAGGTTTTAAAAACGGAGGTTTAAATTTCTTGCAAAGGTGTCTTTCAAATGAATCATTTCAATGGTCCTAGTTCTTAACTCTCAAATGCAATGCACACACTCATACTCCAAAGGACTTAGCCATACTCATCACACAATGAATTTCAAATCATGACTCTCCTATTCCAAACAATCAAAGAGTTTTATGCTTTAACATTCATTAATGATCAAACTGTGAATCACACTTATGCATTTTAAAGCTGAAAACATTTGGTTAAGGACAAAGGCTATGAGACTAGAATGATCTCATTTAAAAGGGTTTTATAATGCAAAGGGTTTCTCTCAAGAAGGGTATGAACTTATGCATAATGCTAAAGGTAAAGGCAATTGATGCATACATAACTAGACTCTCATCTACCCATGTACACTAACAATGATCATAAAACCCCTCTCATTTCCTTTCTTTTTAGCTCACTCACCATCCTAGATACTACCCTTATCACCAAAGCAATTCGCTTAGCAAAAACCCAAGTTAAAACAGAAAACATCCTTACTCCTTAGGCTAGTGGAAAAGCTGAAAACACTTTTAGCTCTCTACTTTTTTTCTTATTGATAGCTCTCTACTTATTCCTTTTTTTTTTCATTTTATTTGGTATTTAGGCTCTTTTTTTTCTTTTTCTTTTTCTTTTATTTGAGAGCTATCTCCTGAAATACACTTAGAGCTTTTTATTTTGAAAACATTGTCTTCCACTTAAAACCTTTTCAAACACTTCAAACACCAAACTCTTTTGAAACCGCAAACAAATAAGCAAAATAAACAACCCCAATGAACCCCGAACCTAATCTTAAGCCTAAAACTAGCTTCAAAATGCAAAGCTAGCAACCAAATGAGAGCCTAATCATGTCGCCTAGACCTAACACTTTATGCTAAGTTCAAACCGAAAAGATGCCTCACAATGATGTCACACAAGAACATTTGGCTTGAAAGAAAGGCAAGGGTTATGGTGGGAGTTCTACTTAGGCTCACAAAAGAGTGGTGAAAGGAGGAAGAGAGCCTAAATATGTATAAGATCCATGTGTTCATTTTCAAATGCATAAGTATGATAATTAAAATTCAGATTAAGGTTTTCACTTAAATGCATAAGGTTTTCATTGACAAGATTCAGTTCATCAATGTTCAAGTCAAGCCACGAAAATCAAAACGCATGATCCAAGTATGGTTAGAAGTTACATTCTAAGAGTGTACAATGCATCAAAGAACTACTAACTAGGGCCTTGAAACAATTCATGAGCTTAAAACACCTTTTAAAGAAAACTTTAACCCTTTATGCAAATGTAAACAACCTAGATGCTTAAAAATTCTAGACTCAATCCTAAAATGTTTAACAAAGTGAATGCAACTACATGAATTTTTTTAAAAATTTTAAAAAAATTTCTAATTTTTTTGTTCTTTTCTATGCCTCAAAGGATGCAAATAGAAAATAAGAGGAAAGAAAACAATGTCAAATAACACATACACTCCCCCAAACTTGAATGTCACCGTCTCAGTGGCAAACAAATTCAAAGGAGTTCAAGAACACAAAGCAAAAACAAAGAAAAGATGTGCGGTATGTAAAAAGGAAGGTTGTTTGTACCTCGGATCTAGCCTCGGCTGGAGCTTGAGGATGCTCCAGCCGAGGCTAGATCCGAGGTACAAACAACCTTCCTTTTTACATACCGCACATCTTTTCTTTGTTTTTGCTTTGTGTTCTTGAACTCCTTTGAATTGGCTTTGCCTTTGGACGCTGGCTCTTGGAGGGAAAGACGCGCCGGCTGGATGTTGCTTCCTTGAGTCTCACAGATGATAACTCCACCGGTTGAAAGCCTCCTCTTCTCGGGCTGTTGAACCTCCTTACTTGCAGCCTTCTTTGGCGAAGCCCATTGAAGCGCCTTGACTTTCTTGGCAAGCTTCTTGATGAACTTACTTTGCCATTTGTTGATCTTCCTTTGCATTTCCAGAACAGAAGCAAATAACTTTTCTGTTTTTGTCCGCGGCTCAAAGTCAATCTTAGGGAGTACAAAGGCTTCGGGGATCTCATCATCCGTGGCAGGAGACTCTGATCTTGGGCGAGTAGCTTGTTGAATGGCGGCTGTGGCTCCTATAGGAGCAAAGCACTCCTCTACGCTTGGGAGAAACTCGATGTTCCCAACTCCCAACAGCTCGGTTTCGTCCTTGTTTGGCAGGATACACACCCTCTTCACATTCTCCTCATCAATGAACATATACGCAAAGAAGCCCTCAGCTGGCGTGCGTCCCAAGCTGTCCGTGTTCCTTAGGTATATCTCATCCATGAAAGCTCTTTCCGGAACAGGAGTGATGTCTTGAAGCGGTATACCAGCTTGCACGAACAAGGGCGTGAGGAAGCCTCCAATAAGCGACGAGCTTGCCTTGCATCTCAAGGCATACGCCTTGTATTTCACCAATGAAGCAGCTAGGATATATCGGTAGTTCACGTCGTCTCCTAGTTGGTCTTCCAACGGCTCATCATTCTCATTGGGGTCACACACGAGATGCTTAACGCCTTGGAACAAGAAGCAAAGCTCTGTCTTGGTGACTGTAGGGGCTACTGACCGTCCACTGAAGGTGTTGGCGATCAGCTTCAGTGTGTAACGCAGAACAGATTCCTCACTCTCTTGATCTTCGCGGTATTCGCCTTGGAGTCATCGTTGCTGATGAGGCCCCACAGATCATTTGCTTGAGTGAAGGATGGGAACTCGACTTTGGTGGCAGCACCATTGAGGCCATAGGCTTGACAAAGCTCGGGGATTGAGAGACTGAAGGCCTGACGCTTGATCTTGAAGGAGAGGCGGCCTTGAGAAGGAGTTGGAAAGCTAGGGTTCTCGTACACAAACTCTAGAGTGGCAAGGAAGTCGATTGTCACTTCGGGAAAGGTTGGGCAATCAATCCATGATGAACACCTAAGCCCCATGTTCTGGAGGAGTCGATCAAAATCCCCCAAAATCCCCATCTTAGACAGCAAACCTCTGTCTGCAAACTTTGTTGCTTCGAACCTCAGCCTTTCAAGCCGTTTCTTGTCTCGTTTCTCCTCTTTAGACCATCTGACCCTCTCTTGAACAGCCACTTCTTGACCTTCTACCTCTTGTGGTGTCTCTTCTCTCGTTCTTTTGGAAGCCATGGTGCCTGAAACAAGATTCTCAAACAAGAGAATAAGCAAATCAGCGAATATCGAGAGAAACAGTAGGCAAGAAAGAAAAAGATTTAACTAATGTCCTAGATTTTTGGGAAATTTATAAAAAATCTAGCAAGAAAACAGGGGAAAAAAATCTAGAGATAAGAGCAAATCCAGAATTTTTTCTAATATCTAGCTAGTTTTAAAAATTCGCTTAAATTCCCTAACATCAAGTCCTCAAACAAACAATAAAAAGGAAAATTTCCAAAAAATTTTGAACAATGATTCGGAAATACCTTAGCAAGCTTGGAAACAGATGCTGTTGATCTTTTAAACAATGAAAACCACACTCTCTGTTGTTTTAGAAACTTGAAACACAAAGTATGAGAGAGTGTGTTCTAGTTTGAAAATATAAAAACCAACAAAAATACAAAACCATGGGTTGGTAAGTGGTTTTCTGACAAAAGGTGTGGTCAAGGCACATCTTTCATGGTCAAAGATGCTTGCCTTGACCACATTTTAAATTTAAAAACTGGAGGGAAAGTAGAAAAGAGGGAAAAGAAATTGTTACCTCGGCACGAGATCGAGTCCATTTGGTCGATCTAGGACTCGATCTCATGCCCATAATGGCCAGGATCGAGAGGATTGCTTGATTTATGACTCCATTCGAATTGAATCGAGCTTTGGATCGAGTGTACCTCTCGTTCCTTGATTTTTGGCATGTTGGCTAAGTCCTCTTGATCGAGCCACGTCATCGATTCGGGGGTCGATTTAAGCTTAGATCGAGAGACAGATCGAGTAGACGACTCAATCTATTTTCAGGGATCGAGAGACTCGGTCGATCTACACCTCGTTCGCTTTTCAAGCTGAACGCATTGGTGGGTTGTCTTCTCATGATCGACTGTTCCACTCGATTTTCTACTCGATCTCGTCTAGATCGACTGACTCTATCGAGCCAGGATGAGTTGATCTAGCACTCGATCTCTAGCCTATATTCACCTCTCCTTACTCCTTTTGGATCCAAGATCATGGCCTGCAATCCCTTATACCTTTTCCTACACACTCAGAAGATAAAAACATAAAACTGAAGGAGAAAGAAAGCATAAATATATACATGATAACCATGGGAATGCCTCACAAGTGCGCTTTCTTTAACGTCTTTAGCTAGACTTTACTTCGTTCAGGCCGATGGTGGGTCTTGGAGAAGCATTGAAGTGCTCTCCCTGTCGAATGTACTGACCATGTATGGCTTCACTATGTGTCCGTTGACTGTGTATGCATTCCCACTCTTGCCAACCAACGTTACGGCTCCATAGGGCAATACCTCCTTGATCTCAAACGGTCTGCACCACCTTGATTTGAGCTTTCCTGGAAAGAGCTTCAACCTCGAGTTGTAGAGCAATACCAAACTGCCTTCCTGGAGCTCTTTGTTAACCAGCTTCTTGTCATGAGCCGCTTTAGTACGCTCCTTGTAGATCCTAGCACTTTCGTAGGCGTCCAGCCTTAGCTCATCAAGCTCATGTAGCTGAATAAGGCGCTTCTCCTAGGCTGTCTTGATATCAAAGTTTAGCTGCTTCACAGCCCACAATGCACTATGTTCCAGCTCAACAGGGAGGTGACATCCCTTGCCGTAGAGAAGAGTGAAAGGAGTAGTACCAATGGGCATTTTGAAAGCATTCTGGTAAGCCCACAAAGCGTCGTCTAGCTTAGCTGCCCAATCCTTCCGAGTTGTACCAACTGTCTGCTCGAGTATAGCTTTGAACTGCCGGTTAGAGACTTCTACTTGCCCATTCGTTTGAGGATGGTAAGGTGTAGCTACCTTGTGCTTCACGCCATACTTCCATAGAAGGCTTTCAAACACTTTGTTGATGAAGTGGCTTCCACCGTCGCTGATTACTACCTTGGGGATTCCAAACCGTGGGAATATGATGGTTTTAAAGAGCTTGATCACCACCTTAGAGTCGTTTGTAGGGGAAGCAATGGCCTCAACCCATTTAGATACATAATCAACCACCACCAAGATGTACTTATTGCCGTAAGAGGTTGGGATTGGGCCCATAAAATTAATCCCCCATGCGGCAAAGACATCAACTTCAAAGATAGGAAGTTGAGGCATCTCGTTTTTCTTGGTGATGTTTCCTGCTCTTTGACACGCTTCACAACTCTTAACAAACTCGTGAGCGTCCTTGAAGATAGACGGCCTCCAAAAACCCGCTTGTAACACCTTTGTAGCGGTTTAGAAAGAAGGAAAGTGTCCTCCATAAGAAGATCCATGGCAGTGAAGTAGAATGTCTTGAGCTTCATCCCTTGAGACACATCTTCTGTACAAGCTATCAACCCCTCTTTTATATAAGTGGGGCTCATCCCAAAAGTAGTGGGCAACATCTCTCATAAACTTCTTTTTGTGGTAATGATCAAGGTGAGTTGGCTCCTCTCCACATGCCAAGAAGTTTACAATGTCAGCGTATCAAGAAAGATCCTCTTCCTTGAAACTCAGAACCTCTTCAAACTGCCCTTCTAGCCTTCCACAAACAGCCGTAGTGATCATCATGAGTTGTTCTTCAGGAAGCGAATCATCTATGGGCAGAGACTCATTGATTCTCATCCTAGAGAGGTGATCTGCCACGCCGTTCTCTATCCCTTTGATCCCTTTGATTCTCATTAATTTCCATGTTGAATTCTTGGAGCAAAAGGATCCATCTCAAGAGTCTCGGTTTAATGTCTTTCTTGGAATAGATGTACCTCAGAGCTTCGTGATCTGTGTAGACGATGGCCTTTGAGCCTACGAGGTATGACCTGAACTTCTCAAAGGCAAATACAACTGCCAGCAACTCCTTCTCAGTCATAGTGTATCTGGTTTATGTGTCATCCAAGGTACGTGAAGCATAGTAAATCACATGCAGCCGCTTGTCTTTCCTCTGACCAAGGACGGCTCCCACGGTGTAGTCGTTTGCATCACACATTATCTCGAACGGTAAAGTCCAGTCCGGTGCTTGCACTATAGGCGCAGATACTAGAGCTTCCTTGATGGTCACGAAAGCATGCAGGCAATCCTCATCAAACACAAAGTCAGCTTCCTTGCACAACAGCCTTGTGAGAGGGCGTGCAATCTTGGAAAAATCTTTGATGAAACGCTTATAGAAGCCAGCATGGCCTAGGAAACTCCTCACCCCTTTGACATTAACCGGCGGCTCAAGACTTATCATGACCCCAACTTTGGCTTTATCAACCTCTATGCCTTTCTCTGATATCTTGTGGCCAAGCACGATCCCTTCCTTCACCATGAAGTGACACTTCTCCCAGTTAAGCACAAGATTCGTCTCTTCACAACGCTTTAGTACCTTGAAAAGATTCAACAAACACGTAGAAAAAGACGCACCATATACAGAGAAGTCATCCATAAACACTTCCACCATCTCTTCTATTAGATCAGAGAAGATCGACATCATACACCGCTGAAACGTAGTCGGTGCGTTACACAACCCAAATGGCATCCTTCGATACGCGAAGGTGCCATAAGGGCATGTAAAGGTCGTCTTCTCTTGATCAATTGGATGGATTGGTATTTGAAAGAAACCACTATATCCATCAAGAAAGCAATAGTAAGGATGGTTAGCAAGCCTCTCAAGCATTTGATCAATAAAAGGTAAAGGAAAATGATCCTTTCTAGTGGCAAGATTAAGCTTCCTATAGTCTATACACATACGGTGTCCTGTAATAGTCCTAGTAGGTATAAGCTCATTTTTATCATTCTTAATGACCGTGATCCCTCCCTTTTTAGGCACCACTTGTACAGGAGAAACCCATGTGCTGTCAGCCTCCAACAGCTTCAGAATCTCTTTCTTAACCACCTCCTTTAAATTAGGATTCAAACGCCTTTCGGGTTCTATAGAAGAGGCGTTCTATGAGTGCAAAGCATTCGTGAAAGGCCCTTGATGTCACTTAGAGAGTACCCAATGGCCTTCCTATACTTTCTCAGCTCATTTAGGAGCGAGTGCAACTCATCATCACTTAAGTTCTCATTCACAATCACGGGATAGGTTTCATTAAGCCCTAAGATAGCATACCTTAGCCCTTTTGGGAGCTCCTTTAGGTCCACCTTTGGGGCTAGCAGCTCGCTCCAGTCCTCCTCGTGGCTCTTGTTGACGTTCCCATCCTCAGTAGCCTCCTTAGAATCAGAGACATGACCCAAAAGACTGCTTTCTTGAATCGTTGTCATCTCCGAGATCGAGTCTTCCAGTCGATCTTGCACTCGTTCTGGTCCGGATCGAGCAATTTCACTCGATTCTCCCACTCGATTTAATTGGGATCGAGCAGGAGATCGAGTCCCCGTCTCGTTCTCTGAACTGATCGATTGACTTCGCTCGATCATCCCATCGATTGTTTTGCTGGATCGACTACTCTCAGGTTGATCACTTACTCGATTTGATGGGGATCGAGTAGCAGATCGAGTGCCTGAGTCGTTCTCTTCTCTGGATCGACAAGTATCCTCGATCTTCTCGTCAATTGCTGACTTGGATCGAGTGATCTTCTCGATTGCCTGATCGATCTCTACACATTCGCCTTCATATTCTAACACAACTCTTCTAGAGTCAAGGAGATTAACATACTCCTGAGTCCTCTGATCCACGAAACCGTACTCTCCTCTCTCCTTAGTCAATGCCAGCTTCAAGTGATTCTCTTGTGCAAGCTCTTCTAGCAGTTCATCCGCCAAAGCATCCAACGTCTCTATGTAGAATGCTTGCCCTTCAATGGTTGGCTTCTTCAGGACCTTGTAGATATCAAAATCCAGCTTTATGTCCTTTCCCAAGTGTAGAGCTATCTTCCCATTCTTGACATCAATGATTGCTCCGGCGGTTGCATGGAATGGTCTTCCTAGTATAAGCGGATCTTTAGACTCTTCATCCATTTCAAGCACAACGAAGTCTGTAGGCACGTTTACACCACTGACCCTCACTGGTAAGTCCTCAAGCAAACCCACGGGTAACCTCACGCTCTTGTCAGCTAGCACCAATGAGATTCTGCAGTCTTTGAATCGGGTAAAGCCGAGCTTCTTTGCTATAGAATGGGGCATCAGATTTATACTAGCACCAAGATCGCATAAACAGCTCTGAAATGTGAAAGGACCGAGAGCACATGGTATAGTGAAGCTTCCTTCTTGGGGACTATCTCCTTGTGTATAATGGCGCTACACTCTTCACTAAGCACCAGCACTTCCTTGCTTTCCTTATTCTTCTTTGCAAGCGTGTCTTTGAAACATTTTGCACACTTAGGCATCATGGCAAGGCAATCCGCGAGAGGTAGCTTGATCTCCACGTCCCTTAGATGCTTCTCAAACAAGTGCCTATGCTTCTCTATAAGCTGTTTCTTGAAGCGACCAGGAAAAGGAAGCCTAGGAACATAAGGTGGAGGTATGTACTCATCCTTCTCCTCGGTTGCTTTCTCCGCTTGCTTCTTTACTGCGGTTTCTTTCCCTTTTGTTGGCCGCTCTATCCACACGTTGTGGAAGTTGATCTCATCGTCAGCCGACGGCTTATCCTCCCCCTCTTGAACCATATTGTCCTCATTGTCCTTATGTGCAACCCTCGGTGGAAGCTTTTTCCCAGTTCTTAGTGTGATAGCATTGGCGTATTCCTTGGGATTTTGCTCACACTTTCCCGGTAAGCTGCTTTGACCACTTGTACTTGCTTTACCCTTCTCTAACTACTTGATCTTGTTGTTTAGAGTTGTTATCTGAGTAGAGACATCAGTGAGAGAGGAGTCTAAGCGGTTGTTCATCTCGGCGAACTTCTGGTTTGTAGAAGCTTGCACTTGAAGCAACTGCTGAAACATGGCTTGTACAGGATCAACTTGTTGCGGTTGCATCTGTTGTTGAGGAACAAAGCCAGGAGGGTACATAGGAGTATAAGCTTTGTTTCCTTGCTGCTGCTGCTGTCCCTGAAAGTTACCTTGCCGCTGACCTTGAAAACTGCCACTCGGCTGAAAATTTTTGTTATAGGGCACAAAAGGTTTAGCTTGCTGATGAGGGTACACATGATCCTTTGGATTTTCAACGTTGGTGCTTCTATAAGACAAGTTGTTGTTGCCTTGGTAGCCTTGAGAGTAACCTTGAGGCTTGTAGTTGTTTTGACCGGCTACCCAATTAGCTTCTTCTTCTTGGCATTGCTCTAGCTCATCCAAGACATCCGCAGCTTCCCCAACAAAGTGTACATGCATTTGGTTAGCAAGCATGAGCTTATCGATCTTGTCATGTAGAGACTTCGTGCTTCAAGATAAGCTCCTCTTGGAGCACGGTCGTAGTCCCCTGAATAGTTTCCATCACTCAATGCCAGATTCTCGATGAGTTCCATACCTTCGTCTACTTCTTGGCAAGGAAGTTTCCTTTGCTTGCCGTGTCAAGTAGTAATCTGATCTTTGGGAGAGCTCCGCGATATATGGTACTCAAGAGGGTCTCTTCACTGAAACCATGGTGAGGACAAGCTATAGTGTAATCCTTGAAACGCTCCATAGCCTCAATGAATGACTCATTCTGTCTCTGAGTGAAGCCACTGATCTCACTTCTTAACCTTGGTGTCCGAGAGCTTGAGAAAAACTTTGAGAGGAAAGCTTTCTTACAGTCAGCCCAAGAAGTGATAGTTCCTTGTGGAAGAGTCTTCTCCCAATGCCGTGCCTTGTTTCCTAAGGAAAATGGAAACAAAAGCAGCTTGAAGCTATCCTCGGAGATGCCATTTATCTTGAGCATTCCACAAAGCTGCTCAAAGTAATCTAGATGCGCCAATGGGTCCTCCAAAGCTAACCCATGAAACTTGTTGTTTTGCACCATCTGAACAAACCATGGCTTGATCTCGAAGTTGTTGTTTTGCACTGGAGGAGGAGTGATCCCAAACCTATTATGGTGAGTATTAGGAGCATCTCCCGCCCCAATGATCCGTGGGGTCTAGCCGCGTGGTGGGGGTTTCCATTACCCCTTCCCACTGCCCCATGAGCTGGAGGAGGTCCCTCTGGATGTTCTTGCTCAGCCATTGCTAAAAAATCTACTAAACCTTGCTGAACAATCTCCTCAAAGGCTCTAGCTTGCTCTCTAACCCTTCTTGATCTTGCGTGTCCAAGTTGATGAATATTGTCTAAGGGTGTAAGTAAGTTGTTGTCACCCCTGGAACGCAGATTCATGTACCTGAAAGACACAAGTTTGAAAGTAGAGAAATCAGTAACCGGCTTAAAGTAAAGGCTTAGTCTTTACTAAATCCCAAATCTTAATGCTTTCTATCCCCTTAGATGGCAACAGCGCCATTTGATAACAGGTTTTTGCAATGCAATGATGTATCAAAGCTCAAATGCAACACTGAGATGTAGCATAGCTTGCAAGTGAGTGTCAATCCACACCTAGGGGTAGCAAGTTCACTAAGAATGCAAGGGAATGAGCAACGCTAAGCGAAAATGATAAATGATTGGTAAAATCCCTAAAGACTAAATGCAAGTGTCAAATGCAAAGCAAAACAATTTTAAAATCCCTGGAAGAGGGTTAAATACCACGAGGAATAAGCAGAAAGTCTAAAATGCAAAGCTAAAAATAACTAAAAATCGACTAGTGAATCGACCACTGGATCGACCACTAGATCGAGCGATACAAATCGATCTCGTCTAACAACTTAAAATGATGAATGATGCGGTGGATTAATGAACAAGATGCAAACTTTATGATGAGAGAATGATAAGCAGAGGTTTTAAACACTTCAGAAAGAGGGTCTAAGGTTGAGGGTCATATTCATGGTCTCAAAGATTAAAGCTTGGTTTGAAAACATATAGATATACTCCTTTAGGCGGTTTATCTAAGCCTTGAAAACAAAACAAGAACGATCCATGGCGTGTGGTATGATTCACTCCCTCAATCTCTTCTCCAAACCCATGGCTTATGGTGGAAAAAGGGATCGAAGGGCAAGGAACACAGATTTCAAACAACGACCTAACTAGTCTCCTTTACAACCATGGCGTGTGGGAAAGGGAAGACTAGCCTCTAGGATCTGATTTTCCAGGACATCTGAATCATGTCAAGGTAAGACATCCCTTGGATCATAGAGATCTTGGCGTGAGACTCTCTAAGCCTTAAATACTCAAGATCCTAGAAGAGAAGGTAATGAAGAACAAGAAAACTCAAAACTTTAACCTTTTCAACCCCTTTTGAATCGCTTCAACCCATCAACCCATACGAAACTACTCGCTACTCATAGAGAAAACCGAACAAAACGCGATAAACAGAAAGCTAAGCATGATCAACGATTTATTAAAGCGAAAAGATTCGATATTCAAAGATTCAAATGCAAGAAAAAAACTTCAAAGGTCTACAATGGCGGAATCGCCTTCGAACGAGAGAGAAAAACTCAAAAAGATAAAGTGAAAAACGTGTGGGAAAGCAGGATTGCCGCCTTCCCAAAATGGGCAAACAGCTCGATGGTCCCCCCTTCGCTAGAAGCCAAAAACAGTTAAAGTAGTCTGGGATCGAGCAGGAGGCTCGATCTGGCTCTCGATCTTTGTCTTCAATCGGATGGCTTCGGTCGATCTCGGAGTCGATCTTGTGATGATCGGGTTGGAAGCTCGATCCGGTACTCGATCAGCATGGCGTCATTTACGTCCGTACTTCATATTGATCTCCTCAATTGATCTCGGTCTCGATCCGTTTCCTTGCATCGACTTAATCACTCGATCTTCTGGGCGATCTCATCTAGATCAACCTGCCTTGCTCGATATGCTGCTCGATCTCGGGTCCTTAGCATGCACTCCCGAGTTCCCCAAGTGTCCACGAACTTCCTCACGAGCCATAGCACGTCTACGAATCCTCCATAGCTCCAAAGTATACGAAAACAACCTGAATGTGATGCATAATGCAAGAAATATGCAAATGCTAATGCAAAAGTGCTCTAGGACCTAAAATGATGCAAACTTGCCTAATGTGCAAGGTAAATACATGAGAAACTATCTTATATGTATGCAAAACATACGAAATATGCAGCAATATCAGATGTAAGAACAAAGATTAAAAGATAAGATTAAACCATAAAAATGCAAACTTTATTAAAGATCAAGATCGATAAGGCAAATCACCCTTTAAGGTTTTGGAAAAGTTTTTGATAGAAAGCTAAACTTGGAAAAAATAGAACTTGATAAAGATAATGTTTTGTGGCTTCCCTTTTATAGTAGGGAGCCAAAAGAAGCATAAAAAACCTAAAAAGATAGGATAAGGTTAACAAAAGTCAATCGGTCAACGCGGATGAGTTGCATCGAGTTGTCGGCTAGGCCAGTTACCATACTTAGTTGTTTTTCTTGATTGTTCTCGTCGAGATGAAAACTGACCCGCACAGTTAGGCCACCAGCTCGTTAGACTCAGAAGTGTGGAGGATGCGATGTAAAGATGGGAGAGATCAATGTTCTGAGGCGTTTGCTTCCTTTGAGCGAAGCAGTTATTGATGAGCCATGCCATCTTTGGGATATGCAGAGGTGTTTACTTTGCTGATGGACCGTGCAACTTCCCACTGAGGCGTTTGCTCTGCTCTACGAGCCGTTCTGACAAGTCCCCTATGCATGAGGCATTTGCTTTGTCTTCATGGGAACCTTCTTCTCACCTTGGTATTTTGTTGATATTTCGTGCGTTTGGAAATACTTAGGATTTTTTCCTTTATCTCCGAGGTTCCTGGTTCGGACTTTGTCTTTAATGTATTTGGGCACAGAGTATGCTTTTGGCAATCCCATCTACAAGGTCTACTGCCGCACCACGGATACTCGGTCAAAGGATAGCTTATAAAAGATGTTTTCCAAGCCCTTTTGCTTAGCCGTCAAATGCAAGTATGACCTAAAAGAGAAGACATAGAAGACTCAAGATTTATAAATACTTTGTTTTATGGTTTTGCAACTGAGAGAACTCATTAGGAACAAAATTCAATATAGTTTTTGGCAATTAACAAGTTTTTAGGCTTTATTCTTTGTTTGTTTAAGGCAGAGATATATTTATCTCTTGAAACCTCTTTTATTTACTCTGATTAATTGAAACATGCTCTTCAAAATAGTGTTTTTATTTCAGTTAACCATGAGTGAGTAGTTAATTTTCGTTGGGGGACTTCCATTGGGTTTTTAGGGTAATTTCATTAACCATTGTTACTTATTATAATCGTTTAGTTTTGTTCTTAGGATTTTCTTTTGTCGAATGTATTTTAGCATAGCTTTTAGCGTCATGAATTTGACTCTATCATCTTAGGATATCTAGATATATTAACCGTGTATTTTAGAATCCTCATCTAACTTAGACAAGTGAAAAGCGTAAGGGGTTAACCGCATCACTTGTGTGGCTTTGCGCTATGTAACGAATGTGATCTTATATATTGCGTGTTTGTTGATTTCATAGGATGCAAACTGCATACATATGAGGTTTTAAAAACATAGACAACCTGTATTACGAATGTATTCTGATTATGAAATAGAATGATTCTAATTTAAAGAAATCCGATTTAGTTCTCTGTTAGTGTTTAGATTTTCATGCTAAGTTAGAACCATTAAGAATTCCAAAAATGATACCCAACATGTTTGTCTCATTGATTTGGCACACTTCTGCTTTACTTCATTATAAAACTGATAGGTAATTCTTCTCACTCTCCACTAATAAAATGATCAGTAATTGTTAATTCATTAAAGGGTATTTTTTTGGATGATTACATCTTATGTAGCATTAATTTTAGTAAAAGTGATGACAAAATTTCATATCTGATAAGGAAGTTGAATCAATTGGTGGCTTCTTTGAATACAATGATCTTCCACCTGATTAGAGTTTACGGCTAGACATCCGAGAGATGAACACTTATTGGTGGATGGATATTAATGGACAATTACTTGTGGATGAATTGTAACAGAAGAAGACAAAATGAGATGTGAGGTAACAATTTTCTTCTTTGTTTTATCAATTAATCTTCAAATGCCTTTTTCTAATACTCACTGCCATTGTATTAAACATCAAATCTATCTCATTTTATCTAGTGTTCTCATAAATCTTGAACTAAAAAACAGTAGTGTATCCATACATACATATCCATGTGGATATGTCTATATCAGTGTACAAGTGTGTCCATATATGTTTGCTTTAGTTTCATGGTTTCCTATCCAGACGTCCTTGTTCACAACAGTTTGTTCATATGGTCTTTTGACTGGTTTTTTATTAACGTACCTATACTTGTTTAATGGAAAGTCATATCCTTATACAAATGTTTTCATATATCTTGCTTTAGTTTTGTATTAATGTCCATTATAGTGTATCCATAAAATGTTGTCCAGTTGAATGTGCCCATGCATACGTAGCCATGGGGTATGTCCATATCTGTGTATTTTTCCTTCAGTTTCATATTCTCTTATATATATGTCCTTGTCCACAACGGTTTGTCCATATGATTTTTTGACTGGTTTTGTAGTAATGTACTTATACTTGTTTAATGAAGAGTCATATCTTTGTACAAGTATTTCCATATATCTTGCTTTAATTTTGTATTAATATGTTCATTATAGTTTGTCAATACGAGGTTGTCCATTTGGATGTGTCTACTTTGCTATCTTTGTTCATTAGGATGGTTCTATATCCCGTGAAATAAAGTTTACATTTTGCTTTTCTATTGATTTAAATTGTTATATGTAAAACTTGTTATTCATGTGATTTCTTTTCTACTAGGTATCAAATAATTTTCAAAGTTTTTCTCCAATCAACACATTACGATGACTCATCTGGGTGAATTCATGTGTGGAGTTACTATGCTTTTGTGGTTCAAGATTATGGAAATCACTAGAAAAAAGGAGACGGGTTTGCTCATTCAATATACAGCCGTGGTAAAAGGATAAACAAAAAGCAATTAAAAAGTAATTGAAAATTAAAGAGGAGCTTTGTTCATTGAGGATAATATGGACTTTGGAGTATAAAAAGAGAAAACAAAATCATCTAGTAGTCCAAAATGCCTTTTTTTGTTAATTTGTAATTCACAAGTGCCATGTAGTGTAATTGACTCTTGGTTGCTCTAACATTTTCTTGTTCTGCAGTTGACCTCCCCATGGTTAGCCCTAAGTACTACAATGCACGCTGTGCACTTTCAGCATAAGATTACAAAATTAAAACAGAAGTAGTACAGAAGAGGTGATCTAAATTTTGGTAATACCAAACCCTATCACAAAAGTTTTTGGCGCCGTTGCCACCAAGATAAGACCAGTTTCACACCAGAAAGGTTAGAACCACAACTGAAAAATATATTTTCTTTTGACTCTAGTTTCTTTTCTATATGTTTCAGGAATCTTCGTGATATGGAGAACACAAGGATCGACCCTTGTATTCCTCCAGACCCATGACCCTGACCATAACAAGACATTCAACACTACTTTCAGAGACCTCCTCTGATGATGCTACTAAACGAGCGCCTTGTGCCTCGACAAAGAGAAGGACATGTGCAAGAAAATAAAAATTTCCATCACCAAACATCTCTTCCTGCTCATTGTGATCAGGAAATAACACCCACTCCCTTGCAACGAGTGGAGAATCTCATAGCGATGGTAGTGGTAATGACAGACTACCAACCAAAGTTTGAAAGATCCTTGCACACTTACATGGATTCAATCCAAACTGAACTTTTTCGCAGACTCCAAGAAGTCTCCAATAGTATAGAGATGCTGGAAAATCGCACTTTAGGCAATACCAAAAAGCTGTCTAGAACTTCTGAAGAACTGGTGGACCACAAAAGCACTCATAACCGTTGTTTAGGAGACATCCATACCCTGAGGTATGAGATCAAAGAAATAATGGAACCATCCATAACCTGGCAAATCATATGGAAAGAAACATCCAAAGAACAGAAGAAACCTAGCGCAAGTCAGAACTGCAAGCCGAAAACCTCATCAACGATATCCAAAACTTAGCAAAATTTTAGAAAAGGAATGAAGCTACATTGGGAACACTTTTCAAGTAACAAAAACGACTTCATGATTTGGTCATCAACATTATTATAAAAAAAAATTGTGCCCTGTCATTTCATCCCGCCGTATTGTGCACTTGAGAGAACGTCATCTTCAGAGACAACTAGAGGATCATCAGCAGAACTCATCAGAATGCCTCACACCATATTGAATAATTGAAGCATGGTAGTGCCTATCACCAGCCACATTTCGAGAGAGATTGGTAGAGTTTAACAACGAAGTCAAATCAATACTGAATGATATATCATTCAATGATGGTTGGGAAAGGAATAAACTAATGAACTTCTTCAAGGAAAGCTTTCACAACAAGAAAAAAGTAGAAGTCTTCTTTAAGAAAGCTAGATGCTCGGATAATGAAGAAATTATGAAGACACTATGGACAAGAGAGTATGACTGGTATCCACAACACATCAGCTCAAAAGATTTAGAGCAATTCAAAGTTGTCGTCTGGAATCTTCTTCATGAAGTTACATTCAATGAAGCCTGAACAGATATCTTTGGGCATTACTTCACTGAAAGTAAAGAATTCTTTGGAAGGATAAAACATCTATCCTTCCAAGCCCGGAAAGAATGACCAATCTGAGATCCTTACAAGGTGCCATACCATGGAAAATACCATCAATTTTAGGAAAGCCCTTTCCGATTCCGTATCATGTATCAACGTGAAATCATAAAGAAATGCACATAGGCTTGGCATGAGCACTGGCAGGGTGACAACAATGAAGATAGGCCTTGTAAATCAGACCTTCAAGCAAGCCCAATGAGTATATTTTTACATACATATCAATGTAGGAGATTGTAGACTCTCAGTAGACTTATACATTGTCAAAACTCCTCAAGATGAAGCAGCGCCTACCATTTTAGGATGGCCGTTCTTAGCTACAAATCGAACCATCATGACTGGCCCATCATGCGTGTTTCATTCACCAACATATATGGGAAAAAGTTCTATCATGTAGTATCTTACAGCATTGAAAACCATCTCTTCGAGGAAGATAAAGATGCTGTAATGGAGAAACTTGAAGAGCCTTCGACAAAAGAAGATGCAACAAAGGAAAGACAACCTTTCACAAGGTCAGATTCACCTTTCAACTGATCTCTCGAGCCACCAAAGTCTAGCTAAAGACTCTAAACACAAGCGCTTAATGAGAGACAATCCATTTAATTACTCTTTTCTTCGTCATTTTCTTTAGTTTTCTAACTTACTAATCTTAGGTTATGATTTTCTTTTAGTTTACAGCATTTCTATAAACCCCAAAAGAACAAAATAAAATCTAAAAACCTCAAAAACACAAAAATGAAGAAGAAGGGTCGAAGAAAATGCAAAAGACGATGAAAAAAGCTCATGGTGCGGCCATATGAGCCTGACTGGACCACGAGATGCCCGCTGGCTGGAGCCTAGCTGTGATCCCGTGCCTCCATGGCCCGGTGGTGAAGCCTTGGTCGCGACTCCAACCACCTGTCACGCGGCCAACTCAGTTATGTGCATAGCTAGCTTAAGCACTTACCTGAATCATCCCTTCTTCATCTCCCATCAAATCCTGAGTGTCTAGAACCTCATTAAAGAAATAGACGGGTATTAAGACCGCAGCGAAACTTCTACAAGCACATATTACATTAAAATGGAGAGAAAAGACAAGACCTCATCCAAGTTAAATTGAGTCAAAGATCCATCTTTTTACTGCTTCTTCTAAACCGTCAAATGACCTTTATGCATAACAAAAGAAGAAGAAGGATACCAAGTTTTCTGCTATGTGAAAACGTTGGACAAGATCCTCGAAGGAATAAGATGCAAGTTCCTTTTACCAAAACTAGAAGAAAATATTTTCCGAAGACTAACTTCTCACTTCAAAGACCACGACCTTATCTGAAGCAAGCACGTATTTCAAATGGTGTTGAAGTTCAAGCTAGTAACACCTGTTTGTCAGGATCCTGAACACATTACCGGGTATGCCAGCACAACGCCCAAACTGTGTGTTTCTAAGGTGATGCAATCTTCAAAACCATATGTCTAGAAGATTTTGCATCTTTTATTCAAGGCTTCAAAATATGTCAGTCACAAGGCGAGTTCCACACTTAGTATTGTAGAAAGTACTACAAGGACATCCAATCTCCATCCAGGCGCCTTCAACATAGCCATCCACAATCAACCAGATCAACAAAGCATCAAGACACCTTGCCACGGATGCGATCAGCTGTAGCGTGGCACGATTGACTTGGTCGGGCCACTGTTTAGGACGACCTGGCTGGAGCACCTTGGCTGTGACCCTGTGTTCTCATCTCACGGCCACTCCCCAAAGATCACAATCTGGGCCGATTCAAAGAAGTAACAAGCTCAAACACACGACCACCCCCCACCCAACACTCCACTTTGAAGTAAGTCTTTGAGGTTTTTGGCAGCCACCAAGTTTTTAGGCCTTATTCTTTGTGTTATAAGATAGAGACATTTACCTTTTGAAACCTCTTTTCTTTACTTTTCTTCATCAAAACATGCAATTCAAAATAGTGTTTTCGTTTCAGTTAATAATGTGCGAGTAGTTTATTTTCATTGAGGGACTTCCAGTGGGTTCGTAGGAGAATTTTATTAACCATTACTATTCATTCTAATCATTTAGTTTTGTTCTTAGGATTTTATTTTGTTGAGTTTCTTTTAACATAGGTTTTATCGTCATGACTAGAATCTATCATCTTAGGATATCTGGATCCATTACCCGTATATGTTTTAGAATCCTGATCTAGCTTAGATAATGGAAAAGCGTAAGGGCTAACGGCATCACTTGCATGGCTTCGTGAGCTGTGAAGCGAATATGATCTTATGTATGAAGTGTTTGTTGAGTTCATAGGATGCAAACTGCATACCTATTAGGTTTTCAAAACATAAACGATCTCTATTACGAACGTACTCTGATTATGAAATATAATTATTCTAGTTTACAGAAATCAGATTAAGTTCACTGTTAATGTTGAGAGTTTCATGCTAAGTTAGAACTCCAAAGAATTCCAGAAAGGATACCCAACATATTTTTCTCATTGATTTAACGCACTTCTGCTTTAGTTTATGTCTTTCAGTTATGCACCTTCATTAATTTACTTTTCTGCCTTTCATTTTTGTCAATTTACTTTTCTCGTTCTATATAGATTTAGGTGAAAGCCAGTCCTATATAAATGATTGCTTGCTTTTCTTTTCAGTTACAAATCATATCACAACCCCTCAAAACCATACCCCCTTGCATTTTTGGTCGCTCTAACCGTTTCTTGTATTGGAGTTGACCTGTGCCTGGCTCGGCCCCTAAGCACTACAGCTTAAGGTTACAAATTTAAAACAGAAGGAGTCCACAAGAGGTGATCTAAATTTGGGTAGCTAATTCCAAACCCTATCACTTCACTTCTCTTAATAACTTACGGTTGCTCTCTCTCCCTTCCCTCACTGATATCCCGTCTATGTTTAAATTCGAATTAGAGTTCTTCCGATTTTTGCCGTTTTGATGTCCAGTCCTTTGAATTTTTCGATCCACATTCAAACTTTTTGATCCATCATCGAACTCTTTAATTCATTGTTGGAAACTTTATCTTGCCATGACTTCTTCTGTATCTGCCTGAGTCAAGTCAACTACCACTCTAGACGACTCTGTCAGCTCGACTACTCTGCCGATGAACTTGGGTCAGAAGATGATTAATTTGCCTCAAGCCATCGAAAACAAGTCAGACCGGAGGCCAAGCTGCTCTATCGAGGTGACTGGGTCAACTGATGGTGGTTCTTCTAATGGCGATGCGAATACTTGAATCTGATGAATAATGATTCGTCTCCTTTGCATCTTGTCGAGTCGTCAGAGATAAAGCCCGAGGAGGAGGATTAGAACTTCAATCTGGTCGAGGCGAGGAAAGAGCTTGACCTCTTAAGAAAGGCTCAGAAAGAAGGGTCCTCAAAGAAGTGAACGAAGAAGAAGAAGAAGAAGGCCGATCCGCCAGGGTCTTCTCTCTTAACTGCACAATGCCTACTAGACATGGGGGCTCACTTCTGTATCAGCGAAGAAGTAGTGTTTATGCTGCCAACTTCAATGGAACGATCAGACAATCCTATGTCGAACCACTTCACCGTATATGAATGTTTTTTCTATATGATCTTACCATAGTTCCCGATCTAGGAATTGATTATGCGATATCTTGGACGGTATGGATTATCTTAGGCTCAGCATACCACTCGAGGTCTGCGTCATCTCATTGGTCTGGTGGTGTTAAGTGATGAGTGCAATGTCAAGCTCTCTGTGAAGAACCTCCTGAACTTTCTGGAAATACTAAAGAAGCCAAAGTCCAAAGTGTATTGTATTAGCAACAAAAAGGGTATAAGGCTTCTCCATGGTTTCCCGGGCAAAGATGTGGACTGGGATAGCCAATTATTTTACATCCTTACTAACGATGGTTTGGTGGATGTTGCTTGGATCGAGAAAGTCAACTTGAGTTGGGGGCGACTTGGTAGCCGAACCGATGCAGAATTTACAGAATTGAGAGTTCGAGCCGATTTCATGGTTGCTAATATATGTTTTCTGTCTTTGTTGCTGCAGTTCGATAACTCGTGCTTCAGATTCCAGAAGATCTTTCCGATATTGTTAAGACTTTCTCCAAGAGGAGGAATCATTGGATGAGGAGCTTCTTGCTTCAAAGGATCGAACGAGCCCGAGCTCTTCACTTCAGTTTTGACTTAGGTGGATTGGAATCTTCTCACTCCCCAAATATCATCCGCGATTTTATATGGCAATTAAAATGACCTTGCGAGACAAAAGGCGATGCAAGAGAGACTGCTAGCGGAAGAGAGAGCCAAAGAGGCTTCTGGATCCAAAGGACTGAGCCTGAGTGTCCTGGTTGTTATTACTGAGCCGAACATCAGGATTTCTCTACCGAGCCACATATTGTCATAGGTCTGAAATATACTTCGAGACACAAGGGGTGTTCTTTGTCCCATCATAAGGACAAGGAGAGGATACCGACCTAACGTGAAGAATATACCAAAGAGAGAAAACCCCCATAGCATGCTGCTCCAGAAGATAAATAGCAAACTGATGCGGGTAGTTTGAAGAAGAGAGCTCGACATGAGGCATTTGTCCCCATCAAAGCTCCTACATTGGCCCCCACTACCCCTGTGGCTGAGGGGTCCACTCACAAACCCGCTTCTTCAGCTACTGTTTTCTTTAAAATAGTTTGTCCGGGTGAAAGGTTCCCGCCCTTGGACACCCTCATCGAGAGAAAGAAGTATGTCCGGATGACACTCAAAAGGACCAAGGTAAATGATTTACGAAGCGTCTTCTTACATATTGATACATCTCCCTTTTTACTAAATCTAGTATGTTTTCAGTTTATGGAGGCTGCCAACAAACTGATCGCAGGGTGCGCGCAGGATGCCTGAGATGACCAATTTCATATCTAAGAGGCTAGAAAGGATGCCTCAATTCTCAATGCCATGCTCACGGAGGTGGAGAGCAAGCATGCCACATAGCTGGAAAGAATCGTGGCCCGTCTTGATAACAGTATTTTTCAGTTATTCAAATCCTAACACACTCATGTCATTGTAGTATGAAATGTGTCAATCCATCTGAGTTCATAAGACACTAAGAATGCAGCAAATCACTTAAGTCAAACCAAATTCAAGAGAGCAGTTGTAATGAAACTAAAAAGACTAAGCAACACAAAATAAAAGCAGAAAATTCAAATAGATTGAAGCAAGTATCTAAGATGGGGGTTATTGACTAAGTGGGAATTAGAACTAAACTAGTGATGCTTCAAACCACTAAAACAATGCTATCTTCTAAGCATATGATTAACATCTATAACTAGCTCAATTTCTTGATACTAATCACTTTGCCACACACATATTCAAGACAAATTCCTTTACTCAAAAACATGATCAGAAAGCATTTAAAACATAACTCCAATCCTATAAAGCCAAAATTCACCTTAGACATCTAATTCCTTAAGATAAGAGAACAAATCCTCTAAAAGACTCATTGCAGCATTTCATCAAACACTTTCCAGGTATAAGAGAAAGCCAAGATACTAAACAAGTCTGGCCAGGACTAATTTAATGTTAAGCACATCTAATAGAGAGAAGACAATCATATTAAACATAAGACATCATTAATCTAATCCTAAAACCCCTCTACTCTATTCCATCTCAAACCCTAAATAAGACTACTCACTAGTCATAATCAAAACCTCAAATTCTAAAGAGAAATAATGGTTAAGCATGATTAGAAAGCAGAATAAGCAAGAAAAGATTAAAGGCAAATGCAGATTTCAATAAATCTAACTAGTTCTTACAAAGCAAAGCTGAAAGAAGAGAGGTTTTTAAAGAAACAGAAGAAAATTAATAAGATCTAAGTTGTCTAACCATTTTAGGACTTTATTATTTATAGGGGAGCTTAGAAACCTCTAATAAACCAAAAATAAACCGAAAATAAGCTAACTTGGATGGACCATATCGACCTCTCACATCGATACACACATCGATATTGAGTCTTCTTGTGGGTTGTATCGATATGGTTTGGTCGATACGGTGGTCGATATGGAATGCTTCAAGAGTGTATCGGCTTGACTCCCCTTGGTGTGAAGGCCGATACAATCGGCCTTTAGTGAAGGTATACAGAGCAGATCCACGTTGATCCAACACCTCGGTATTGTCCTGTCTCTGGTGTATTGATCTAGGACGTCGATACACTGCTCGGTACGGGTTCGTCAAGGTGCATCGAGGTACTCCTTAGTCGATATGCTGCTTCTGTACATCTTGCTATTGCTGTATCGATATTGAGTCATTGATATCCACCTCGGTACACTCCATATCGATCATATCACATCGATATCATCATCGATATTTGTCCATCCGACCTTGTCCTTCTCCTTGATCCATTCTCAGCTCACATCCATTCCACCACTTGGTCTCCAAACTCCTCCTAGTACCTGAATAAAACTCTAAATGTATGCAAAATGCAATTCAACTCTTAAAACTACACTATCTCCTAAATGTATGGAAATGGTACAAGAAAAAGCAAAATAAGCATGCTAAGAGACTAAAACTAGTGATGAATGTATGCTAAGATGGTATAAATAATGGATATATAACCACCCCCACACTTGCCTTTTGCTTGTTCTCAAAAAAACAAACTAAGTCAAGGAGGAAGTAAGGTTTGAAGGTGGGCACTTTAATCGAAAAATGCTAAGGTAAAGAAGTGAAATCAATGTCTAAGTGCCTGAGTGTAGGATGCAAAAAAAAATCAGTTATACATTAAAGAACCTCGCCATGCTTATCAAGTTTTAAAATGATCTCTAGCTCAACTTAGTCAAATGCTCAAATCAATCAATCAAATTAACATTCATTTAAATATTGTCACCAAGTGAATCATGTTGATATACTCATATATTTCGCATATTTAACATGCATTTAGAGTAGTTTTCATGCATACATCTCTGATTTTAGGCTAGTTTGCACCATTTGTCTCATTTTAGGTCCTAAGTGCACTTTGCAGCATATGCATATTTCTTGCATTCTTTCATCATATTCAGGTTGTTTTGGATACACTGGAGCTATGGAGGTTGCGTGGACATGCTAAGGATCGAGAGGGAGCCTGCGGACACTTGGAAATACTCAGCCATTCAGCAAAAGAACCGAGATCGAGGCGCATATCGAGCTAGGAAGGTCGATCTAGACGAGATCGACCAGAAGATCGAGACAAGGGGGTCGTTTAGAGAAGGAGGATCGAGACCAAGATTGACCGAGGTGATTGATCGTGAGTACAGACGTGGACTAAGCCATGCAGAACAAGAGCCAGATCGAGTAAGGATCGACTAGAAGATCGATGGAAGCACTCGATCCACCCAACCGAATCGACCCAAAGATCGAGCAAAGGAAGACGATCCACGAGGAAGATCAAGCTAGAGATCGATCACCCATGTCGATCTCTAGAACCTTATCTGGACAGCTCACTTTTGGAGTCTAGTGAGGGGACCATTTTTTGGTTTTTACCCATTTTTGGACAACAAAACATTATCACTTTTCATTCACACGCTTTGTCTCCAAGTTTTCTATCTTTCTTTTAGGCAAATCGCCATTGTTGAAGTTTTAAGCTTTTCATTTTGTAGACCTTAATCTTGCTTTAATCATTAAGTATTTCCTTAATCTTTCTTGCTTAATCATTCTTATCTTTCTTTCCTTTGCATTTCAATCGGTTTTTATCATGTGTAGTGAGTAGTTTCGCATGGGTTTAAGGTTGGGGTGATTAAGAAGGGTTTAAATGGTTTAAGCTTGGGACATTTCTTGTTCTTAATCTATTCTCTTCTTGGATTTGGGGTCTTAATGATTAGAGAGTCTTGGGATATATCTCTTTGATCTCAGGGCTTTCCTTACCTTGACAGGATTCAGGAATCCTTTAAAACCAAATCCGAGAGACTAGCTCATCTTTTCCCAAACGCCATGGATGCTTAGGGAGCTAGTTAGGCCATTATTTGATATCTATGCTTAATGTTCTTCGACCCATCTTTCCACCACACGCCATGGGTTAGGAGGAAGGGTTGAAGAAAGGGTTTATATCAAACGCCATGGATAAACCTCTATTAGCTTCTCAAGACTTAGAGATAGCACATCAAATGTGTAGATCTATGTTTTGAAAACCCAAGTTTGAACCTTGACCTTTCTTAAACATGATCCCCAACCTTGGATCCTTTTTTTAGCTTTTAAAAACCCAAAGTTATCATTTCTTAGTTATAAAGTTCGCATATTTAGTCTTAAAAATCATTGTTCTAGGTTGTTAGAAATTTCTCTGTTTGTCTTCCTTTAGTTTTCAATTTTTATAAATTAGTAGTCTTGCATTTTAAATTCCTAGAAGTCATCTGCTAGTTGTTTAACCCTTCAGTAGGGATTTTAAAATAGTTTTTGTGGTCATTTGGTAGTTGCATTTAGTTTTTATCTATTTTCCCCTCCATTTATCCGATTTCACTTAGATTTACAAAGTTCTTGCATTCCTAGTAGCTTTCATCAACCTGAGCTGGATTGACTCCCTAAACTACTATACTACATCATTATATTGGTTCGGGTTTGAGCAAACAAGACCTAAAAAAAAAAACTTGTTATCAAATGGCACCGTTGCTAACTTGGGTTTAGATTGAAAGTATTAGGATTTGGAGCTTAGTAGAGACTAAGTTTTTATTTTCACTTTGGTTACTAATATCTCTACCTTCATACTTGTATTCTCTGGTACATGAATCTGAGGTCTAAGGGTGACAACAACTTATTACAATCTCTAGACAACATTCATCAACTTGGAAGTCGAAGATCAAGAAGGGATAGAAAACAAGCACAAGCCTTTGAGGAGATAGTCCAAGCTGGTGCTGTTGATTTTGAGAGTATGGCTGAGCAAGACCAAGCTGAGACTGGTAGGGGTAATGGAAACCGCCACCAAGCCCAAATACCAGCAAGGATTATCGGTGCTGGTGATGCTCCAAACACTCATCACAACCGTTTTGGCATCACTCCACCACCGGTGCAAAACAACAACTTCGAGATCAAGCCAGGATTTGTCTCAATGGTTCAGAACAACAAGTTTAATGGCCTTGCTATGGAAGATCCTTTGGAGCATTTGGACAACTTTGAGCAAGTATGTGGAATGATCAAGATCAATGGAATCTCGGAGGACAGCTTCAAGCTTAGGCTTTTCCCTTTTTTCCTTGGAGATAAAGCAAGACATTGGGAGAAGACCTTACCTCAAGGGACTATAACATCATGGGCTGATTGCAATAAGGCATTTCTGTCTAAGTTCTTCTCAAGCACAAGGACAGCTCGGCTAAGGAGTGAGATCAGCGGTTTTACACAAAGGCAAAATGAGTCCTTTAGTGAAGCAATGGAGCGGTTCAAGGACTACACCATTGCTTGTCCTCATCATGGCTTCAGCAAAGAGACACTCTTGAGCACCATCTATAGAGGAGCACTTTCCAAGATTTGCATGCTCCTAGACACGGCGAGTAAAGGAAACTTTCTTGGCCAAAATGTAGAAGAGGGAATGGAGCTTATTGAGAACTTGGCTTTGAGTGATGGCAACTACAGTGAGGACTATGATAGAGCACCAAGAGGATCTGATCTTAAGGCACACAAGAAGGAGATGAAGTCACTCCATGAGAAGATAGACAAGCTGGTACTTGCAAATCAAAAGCAAGTTTACTTTGTGGGAGAAGCTGCGGATGTTCTTGATGAGCTGGAGCAAAGCCAAGAAGAAGCGAATTGGATAGGAGGCCAAAACTACAACAAGCCACAAGGCTATGCTCAAGGCTATCAAGGCAACAACAACCTGTCTTACCGAAGTAACAATGTGGAGAATCCTAAAGATCAAGTGTACCCTCCACAATAAGGAAAACCTTTTATTCCTTATAACAAAGGTGGGTTTACACAAAACAGTGGATACCAAGGGCAAACACAAGGCAACTTACAAGGCCAGAAAAAGCAAGGGAACAACAGCTACCCTCCTGCCTCAGCTGCAACAAGCTCAAGCTCCACCTCAAGATCCGGTTCAAGCTATGTTCCAACAGTTACTTCAAGGGCAAGCATCTACAAATCAGAAGTTTGTTGATATGAACAAGAGACTGGACTCTTCTCTTACTGAGGTTTCTACACAAATCACCAACCTGAACAACAAGATTCGCCAGCTAGAGAAAGGAAAAGAAAGATCAAGTGGTGAAGGTAGCTTACCCGACAAGTGTGAGCAAAACCCTAAGGAGTATGCAAACGCGATTACTCTGAGAAGTGGGAAAGAGCTACCACCACGGTCTATACCAGAAGACAATGAGGACATTGTGGTTCAAGAGGGGGAGAGTAAGCTTTCAAATGATCAAGAGATCACGTTTGACAATGTCTGGATTGAAAGGCCAAGGAAAGGCAAGGAAGCAGCTCTAGAGAAGAAAGTGGAGGAAGTTAGCAAAGAGAAAGAAGCGTTCGTGCCTCCACCCTACAAACCAAAGCTTCCCTTCCCTGGACGTTTCAAGAAGCAGTTGCTTGAGAAGCATAAAGCCTTGTTTGAGAAGCACATAAGGGATGTTGAGATTAAGCTGCCGTTGGTTGATTGCTTAGCTATGATTCCAAAATATGCCAAGTTCTTGAAGGATACTCTTGCTAAGAAAGACAAAGAGAGTGAAGAGGTCTTGGTGTTGAGTGAAGAATGCAGTGCAATCATCCACAAGGAGATAGTTCCAAAGAAGCTAGGAGATCCAGGATCATTCACTATCCCTTGTGCACTAGGCCCTTTGAAGTTTGAAAGTTGCTTGTGTGATTTAGGGGCAAGCATTAATCTTATGCCTCACTCCGTTTCCAAAAAGCTAGGCTTTACCAAGTTTAAGGAGTGCATAATCTCACTTGTGCTGGCTGACAGAAGTATAAGGCTTCCTGTAGGCGTGCTTGAAGACCTACCCGTGTGGATCAGTGATGTGAATGTGCCAACAGATTTTGTAGTTCCAGAAATGGATGAAGAACCAAGAGATCCTCTAATCCTTGGTAGACCCTTTCTAGCAACTGCTGGAGCTATCATAGACGTGAAGAATGGGAAGATCTCTCTGCACCTTGGCAAGGACATCAAGCTAAACTTTGACATCAATGAAGTTTTGAAGAAGCCAACGATTGAAGGACAAGCGTTCTACATTGAAACTTTGGATGAATTGGCTGATGAATTGCTTGAGGAATTGGCACAAGAGGATCATCTACAGCTGGCTTTGACTAAGGAGTGTGGGAAGTATGGTTTCTTGAATGAACAGACCCAAGAGTCTGTTCACATCCTTGATTCTCGCAAGGTTGTGAAAGAAGATGAAGGCCATTGCCTAGAGATCGACCTGGAAATCGACGAAATCACTCGTTCCAGGAAAGAAATCGATGAGAAGATCGATAGAGACAACTCGATCTGTTCAGAGAACGACTCAGTGAATCGATCTCCTGCTCGATCCATATCCAATCGAGCAAGTGATTCGAGAGAGTGCAATCGATCCAGCCTGAATCGAGAGAAAGATCGACTGACGAGCTCGATCTCAGCGGTAGCAACGGTTCAAGAAGGCAGCTTGAAAGCTCATAACTTGGGTTCAAAGGAGGTGAATGAGGACAGCAACCTCAACACGGTCCAAGAGGAGGACTGGAGCGAGCTGCTAGCCCCAAAGGTGGACCTTAAGCAGCTTCTGAATGGGCTAAGGTACGCTTTCTTAGGACCAAATGACACTTATCCTGTCTGTGAATGAAAATCTGAGTGATGATGAGTTAAACTCACTCCTTAAGGAGTTGAGGAAGTATAGAAAGGCCATTGGGTACTCTCTAAGTGACATAAAGGGCCTTTCACCAATGCTTTTTACTCACAGGATTCACTTAGTTAATGAAAACACTTCTTCCATTGAACATCAAAGACGTTTGAACCCAAACTTGAAAGATGTAGTTAAGAAAGAAATCTTAAAACTCTTAGAAGCTGACGTGATATAACCTTTCAGTGATAGCACGTAGGTCTCTCCGGTCCATGTGGTACCAAAGAAAGGGAGTATCACGATTATTAAAAATGAGAAAGATGAGTTAATTCCTACAAGAACAATAACTGGACATAGAATGTGTATTGATTATAGGAAACTCAACTCAGCCACTAGGAATGATCATTTCCCTCTTCCTGTCATTGATCAAATGCTAGAAAGATTAGCCAATCACCTATATTACTGTTTTCTTGATGGCTATAATGGTTTCGTTCAAATACCCATTCATCCTAATGACCAAGAGAAGACCACTTTCACATGCCCTTATGGTACCTTCGCAAATCGAAGGATGCCCTTTGGGTTATGTAATGCACCAGCTACCTTTCAAAGGTGAATGATGTCTATTTTCTCTTACCTCATAGAGGAAATGGTAGAGGTCTTCATGGATGATTTTTCTGTGTATGGTGCTTCCTTTGGTGGTTGTTTGTCAAATCTTTGCAGTGTTCTCAAGAGATGTGAGGAGACAAACTTGGTGCTGAATTGGGAAAAGTGTCACTTTATGGTGAAAGAAGGCATTGTACATGGGCACGAGGTTTCTGAGCATGGGATTGAGGTTGACAAAGCAAAGATAAAGGTTATGATGAGCTTAGAGCCTCCGGTTAATGTGAAAGGGATTAGGATCTTCTTGGGCCACGCTATCTTCTACAGGCGCTTTATCAAGGATTTCCCCAAGATAGCACGCTCTCTTACAAGGCTACTATGCAAGGAAGCCGAGTTCATCTTTGATGAAGAATGCCTTCAAGCCTTAAAGACCATCAAAGAAGCCTTGGTCACCGCGCATATAGTTCAAGCTCCGGATTGGGATCTGCCGTTTGAGATTATGTGCGACGCGAGTGACTACGCCGTGGGTGCTGTTTTGGGTCAGAGGAAGGATAAGAAGCTGCATGTGATCTACTATGCAAGCTGTACCTTGGATGACACGCATGTGAAGTATGCTACCACCGAGAAAGAGCTACTAGCTGTTGTCTTTGCTTTTGAGAAGTTTAGATCTTACTTGGTGGGTTCTATGGTCATTGTGTATACTGATCACGCCGCCTTGAGGTACATATACTCCAAGAAAGACACCAAGCCGAGACTCTTGAGATGGATCCTTCTCTTGCAAGAGTTTGATATGGAGATCAAGGATAAGAAGGGTATAGAGAATGGTGTAGCGGATCATCTTTCAAGAATGAGAGTGAATGATGTCTTACCTTTTGATGACTCACTCCCTGAAGAGCAGCTTATGATGGTCAACACAGTGGTATGTGCAAAGCTAGAGGAGAAGTTTGAAGAAGTCTTGAGCTTCAACGATGAATATATACCATGGTATGCGGATATCGTTAACTACTTGGCTTGTGGAGAAGAGCCTACTCACCTTGAATATTACCATAAGAAGAAGTTCATGAGGGACATCTCTCACTACGTTTTGGATGATCCATGTCTGTACAAGAGGGGAGTAGACAACTTATACCGGAGGTGTGTCTCAAGAGAAGAAGCAAAAGACATTCTTCTCCATTGCCACGGTTTGACTTATGGCGGACACTTTGCTTCGTTCAAGACGGCTACAAAGGATCTCCAGGCCGGGTTCTGGTGGCCAACACTCTTCAAGGACGCTCATGAGTTTGTAAAAGCATGTGAAGCTTGCCAAAGAGCTGGGAACATCACAGAGAGGAATGAGATGCCGCAGGTACCAATCTTTGAGGTGGATATGTTTGATGCTTGGGAGATTGATTTCATGGGTCCATTCCCATCTTGATACGGCAACAAGTATATCCTTGTAGCAGTAGACTATGTGTCTAAGTGGGTGGAAGCTATATCATCACCAACCACTGATTCAAAGGTGGTGGTCAAGCTCTTCAAGACAATCAGCTTCCCAAGGTTTGGAGTTCCAAAGATAGTGATCAGTGATGGGGGCAGCCACTTCATTAACAAAGTCTTTGCGGATCTTTTGAAGAAGTATGAAGTTAAACACAAGGTAGCTACGCCTTATCACCTTCAAACCAGTGGCCAAGTGGAGGTTTCAAACAGGCAAATCAAGGCTATCATAGAAAGAACCGCGGGAGTAACTAGAAAGGATTGGGCAAGCAAGCTTGATGACGCTCTATGGGTGTACAGGACGGCTTTCAAGACTCCCATTGGTACCACGCCTTTCAACCTCCTCTACGGCAAGTCCTGTCACCTCCCTGTGGAGTTAGAGCACAGAGCTCTTGGGGCTGTGAAGTAAATGAACTTCAGTCTTAAGACGGCATAAGAGAGAAGGCTGGTGCAACTCCATGAGCTTGATGAACTAAGGCTGGATGCTTATGAGAGTGCCAAGATCTACTAGGAGAGGACCAAGGCGGTTCATGACAAGAAGCTGGTGCTCAAGGAGCCTAAGGAGGGAAGTTTGGTTCTGCTATACAACTCACGCTTGAAGTTGTTCCCAGGGAAGCTCAAGTCAAGATGGAGCGGACCTTTTGAGATAAAGGAAGTACTACCGTATGGGGCGGTTACTTTGGTTGGCAAGAGTGGAAAGGCTTTCACGGTGAATGGGCATCGAGCCCTACATTGCAAGTAATTGCAGCAAGGAGAGCACCACGTTGATTCTCCAAGATCCCCCTCTGGCCTAACCAAGTAAAGTCAAGCTAGCGACGTAAAACAAGCGCACTTGGGTGGCATTCCCATGACTATCGTTGTACATATTTTTGCTTTCTTTCTGTTTCAATTTTATGCTTTTTAGTTTATGTACAAGGAGATGGGAACCGGAGATCATGATCTTGGAGTCACAAGGGCAAGGAAAGGAGAAACGAGGACAACCGATCGAGTGACAGATCGACCTATCCTGGCTTGATCTTTACTAGATCGAGCTAGTGAATCGAGTGAAGTCACTCGATCTAGATGAGATCGAGTAGACAATTGAGAGAGTCAGTCGATTGCGAGAGGATGACTTACCCATACTTTTAGCTTGAAATGCAAATGGGGTGTGGATCGACTGGTCTCACTCGATCCTCGAACTGGATCGATCAGTTCACTCGATCAGCTCACTCGATCCTTGCCAAAACGACCTCGAAATCGATCAAGGAGCGCGATCCAAGGAGCATGGCCATAACTACGTAGGATCTTGGAACGAGGAGAACACTCGATCTAAGGCTCGATTAAAATCAGATCGAGCCTCCAATCGAGCACGCCACTCGATCACGGGCAGAATGAGCATGAGATCGAGGTCAAGATCGACCAAATTGACTCGATCTCATGCCAATGTTGGTTAAATTTTTCCCTCTTCTTTTCTCTTTCCCTCTCATTTTAAATTTGAATTTTGGTCAAGGCAAGCATCTTTGGCCATTGAAAGATGTGCCTTGACCAACTTTTTCAGAAACCATTTGTTGCATGTGTCCAAAAGATTTTTCTTTTATAAAAACCTCTCTTGCACTCTCTTTTCAACTTGTGCACAAACTGATTTTCATAAAAAAAAAGGGCGAGAGTTTTGGTTTTGAAAGGGCAAGAGCATTCTAAATCATTCCATTTCAAAGGTATTTTAGATTTTCTTGTATTGCATGTTTGAATTTTCAGGAAATCTTCTTTTTTTGATTTGGTTGAATGTTAGTTGCTAGGGATTGGACTGAATTTTTAGGAATATCTAAATATTAGGGAAAATTTCTTGATTTGATATTATCTAAAGAGATTTTCACCTTCTATTTATTGATAATTTTTAGAAAATCCCCAAAAATCTAGGATTTATGTTTAGAGTTTTTCTCTCTTGCCTTGTTTTCATCTCTTAATCGCCGCCTGTACTCATCTTCTCTTTGAGAATTTGTGTTTCAGGTACCATGGCACCCAAGAGAAGCAGAGACTTGGCAACAACTAAAGAGAAGACTCAACAAGTGGTTGAAGAAAGGGTTAGATGGAGCAAGGAGGAGAAGAAGGCAAAGAAAAGGCTTGAGAGGGTCCGGTCTGAGCCTACGAAATTTGCAAGCAGGGACCTCTTGGAAAGGCTAGGCTTGTTGGAGGATTTTGACAAGCTGCTCAAGGACATGGGGCTTGCGTGCCTGTCAAGGATGGAGTACCCTACTTACCCCGAGGCAACGCTGGACTTCCTCTCAACCTTGGACTTCTCTTATGAAGATCCAAGAATCAAGCTCCCTCCAAAGGTCACCTCACGTTCAAGATCAGGAGGCAAGCTTACCCCCTCTCCATCACCGAGCTATGCCAAGCCTATGGTCTCAATGCTGCGGCCAAGCTTGTAGAGTTCCCTCCGGTCAAATCTGCCAACTTTCTATGGGACTTGATCAGCGATGATGACTACAAAGCCAACACCGCCAAGATCAAGAAGGTTCGCAACCCTGTGCTGAGATACGCCCTCAAGCTCCTAGCCAACACCTTCAATGGGAGATCCGTGGCTCCAGCGGTTACCAAGAATGAGTTGTGCTTCCTCTTCCAAGGGATTAAGAAGGTTCTGTGCGATGCTGAAAAGAATATTGAGCCGATGGAGGATGAACTTGGCGATAACGTTAACTATGGTTGTATCTTGGCCTCTTCTTTGGTCAAGTACAAGGCGTGGGCGTTGAGGTGTAAGGCGTGCTCTGCACTCATAGGAGGCTTCCTTACACCGTTGTTCATACAAGCCGGAGTACCTCTTCAGGAGTTTGAGCCTTGCGCGGAGCGAGCTTACATGGACGAGACCTACATGCGCAACACTGATTTGTTGGGACGTACGCCAGCTCCAGGTTTCTACGCTTACTTGTTCTACAACGGTGATAATTAAAAGAAGGTGTGCATCTTGCCCAACCAAGACGAGACGAACCTGGACAGCTTTGGGACCATAGAGTTTTTGCCAAGAAATGAAGAATGCTTTGCGCCTCTTGGAGGTACGACTGCTCCACCTCAGCTCACTCGTACACCTTCAGAGTCGCCTCCTTCGGATGCTGAGATGCCACCAAGCTTTGATCTCCCTAAGCTCGATTATGAGCCGAGAATAAAAGTCGAGAAGTTCCTTGCATCAGTTGTTGAGATTCAGCGCAAAGTCAACAAGTGGAAAGGGAAGATGATCAAGAAGCTGGCTAAGAAGATCAAAGACTTTCAAGGGAGCTCATCTGAGGCGTCTTCAAGTGAAGAGGTTGAGCAACTGGAGAGGAGAAGAAGATCAACCGGAGGTGTGTAGATCCGTGAGCCTCAAGGAAGCAATCAAGCTGGACGTCTCTCTCTACACGAAGGCACAAGCAAGGGGAAGGACAAGGAGATCACCCACGACACTCCTAGAAAGAGTGATGTTACAGCATATTACATACATTTTGCATACACATTAGTTAGCTTTTCATGCATTTACATCACATTTTAGACTAGATTGCATCACTTAGGGTCCTAGAGCATTCTCTCACCAGCATACGCATTTTCCTTGCATTTTGCATCACATTCAGGTTGTTTCTGGCTACTTTGGAGTCGTGGAAGTTCGTGGACGTGCTGAAGCTGTTGTCGTGGTTCGTGGAAGCTCGGATGTTTGCTAAGGACCAGAGATCGAGGACCAGATCGAGCATGGCAGGTCGATCTAGGATGAGATCGACCAGAAGATCGAGAAGACCAGGCGATCCAAGGAAAATGATCGAGACGAAGATCGAGTGAAGCAATCGATCAAACAGTACAGACGTAAATGATGCCATGCAGAGCGAGAGCCGGATCGAGTCCACCACTCGATCCAACCAAAGATCGATACCAAGATCGAATGCAACACTCGACCCGCCAAAGATGATCGAGACCCAGATCGAGTTGAAGACACGATGTCCGGAGATGATCGAGAGAGCCGCTCGATCCCGAGGTCGATCTCTGTCCTTTCAACTGCTTTTGGCCGCTAGCGAGGGGGGGACCATCGGGTTGTTTTCGTCATTTTGGGAAGGCGGAGACGTCCTTTTCCCATACAAATTTTGATCCTTAATTTTTTTATGCTTTTCTCTCTGGTTTTGGAGAATATCCACCATTGTCGAAACTTGAGTTTTCTTTAGCTTTGTAATCGAATCGTTTTGAGTTTAATCTAGTTTCTTTTCATGTTCATCGCTTCTTTCTTCATGCTTTGCTTGATTTATCTTATGTGTAGTGAGTAGTTCATTTGGGTTCAGGGTTGAGAGGATCTAAGGGGTCAAAAGGGTTTTGATCTTGGGGTTTTCTTGTGTTTTAATGGCTATCTCTTCTAGGGTGTCGAGTTCTCAAAGCTTAAGGACTCTCACGCCAAGAGCTTTATGATCCGAGAGGTTCCTTACCTTGACAGGATTCAGGGACCTCTGAAGATCACACCCTAGAGACTAGTTACCCCTTCCCAAAAGCCATGGAAGTTTGGGGGACTAATTAAGCCATTCGTTTGAAATCTGTTTCCCATGCCCTTCAACCTCTCTATCCACCAAAAGCCATGGGTTTGGAGGAGAGGATGAAGGATTGATCTATACCGAAAGCCACGGATAGATCTTATTTCGTTTTCAAGGCTTAAAGATTCTCACAAAGTGAGTCGATTTAAAGTTTTCAACCCAAGTTCGGACCTTTGAAACCCCTGACCATGAATCTCAACCCTAGGCCCTCTCTTTTAGCATCTTTACATCTTCTCTCGTCATTCGCTTGATCTTTGATAGCATCCTGGTCGTTAGTTTTACTGTTCTTGCATTTTTAGACGAGATTGATCGTTATTGCTCGATCTAGTGGTCGATCCCATGGTCGATCCACTAGTCGAATTTTAGTAATTCGTAGCTTTGTCCTTTAATTATTCTGTTTGTTCCTCATGGTAGTTTGATCATTCCTGGTAATATTAAAATAGTTTGCATTCCATTTAGTTGCTGCATCTAGTTTTTAGGGATTTTCTCAAAACTTTTCTTGTTTTGCTTAGATTTGCATAGCCCTTGCATTCTCTTTGCATTTTCTATCATCCTAGGTGTGGATTGACTCTCTCTTGCATACTGTGCTACAACCTGTCTTGCATTTGAGTTTGATAACCTCATTGCATTCTCACCCTTGCAAAGAAATTGCTTATCAAATGGCGCCGTTGCCATCCTAGGATTGTTTAGAAAACATAGAGATTTGGGACTTAGCAACGACTAAGCCTTTACCTTGTTTAAGTTACTAATCATTATACTCTCAAACGTGTGTTCTCAGGTACATGAATCTTCGTTCAAGGGGAGACAACAATCTACTTCAACCTTTGGACAACATTCATCAGCTTGGTCATTCACAGCAAAGAAGAGTACGAGAACGAGCCAGAGCCTTTGAGGAGATTGTTCAGCACGGTTTGGTTGACTTTGAAGCTATGGCTGAACACAGGCATCCAGAGGGACCTCATCCAGCTCACGGGGCAGTGGGAAGGGGCAATGGAAACCCCCAACACGCGGCTAGACCCCCAAGGATCATAGGAGCCGGAGATGCTCCCAATACTCATCACAATAGGTTTGGGATCACTCCTCCTCCTGTACAGAACAACAACTTCGACATTAAGCCAGGTTTCATCTCCATGGTGCAAAACAACAAGTTCCACGGCTTAGCAATGGAAGATCCCTTGGAGCACCTTGACAACTTTGAGCAAGTATGTGGGATGATCAAGATCAATTGCATATCCGAAGATGCTTTCAAGCTGCGTCTCTTTCCCTTTTCACTCGGAGACAAGGCTAGGCATTGGGAGAAGACCCTCCCACAAGGCACCATCACCTCATGGGCCGAGTGTAAGAAGGCCTTTCTCTCAAAGTTCTTCTCTAGCACCAGGACAGCACGGTTGAGAACCGAAATCAGCGGCTTCACTCAACGAAACAACGAGACATTCAACGAGGCAATAGAACGTTTCAAAGACTACACGATCCAATGTCCTCTTCACGGTTTCAGCGAGGAGACCCTACTCAGCACCATATACCGTGGAGCTTCACCAAAGATCAGGTTGTTGCTTGACACAGCTAGCAAAGGGAACTTCCTTGGTCAGGAGGTAGAAGAGGGTATGAAGCTGATAGAAAACTTGGCATTGAGTGATGGCAACTACGCTGAGGACTATGACCGTGCACCGAGAGGATCCGAGCTAGAGTCTCACAAAAAGGAGCTGAAATCTTTGCATGAGAAGATAGATAAGCTGGTGTTAGCCAATCAGAAGCATGTTCACTTTGTTGGTGAAGCTGATGAGAATCAAGAGGAACTTGAGTTGAGCCAGGAAGAAGCCAATTGGGTGGCGGGACAGAACAATTACAAACTTCAAGGCTACAACCAAGGCTACAACCAGAACAACAATCTCTCCTACCGAAGCACCAACGTTGCCAACCCTAAGGACCAAGTGTACCCTACTCAACAAGCAAAACCTTTCATCCCTTACAACAAAGGTTTTAAGCCGAGTGGTGGTTTCCAAGGTCAAGGGCAGAACAACTTCCACGGGCAACATCAAAGTAACAAGGGTTATACGCCTAACTACCCTCCGGGCTTTGCACCTCAACAGCAACAGCCGATGCAACAACAGGTTGATCTGGTTCAGGCCATGTTTCACCAGCTGATACAAGGGCAAGCTTCTACAAACCAGAAGTTCGCCGAGATGAACACTCGTCTAGACTTGTCTCTCACTGACTTCTCCACTCAGATCACCAACTTAAACAACAAGATCAAGCAGCTAGAGAAGGGGAAAGCGAGTACAAGTGGTCAGAGTAGCCTACCGGGCAAGTGTGAGCAAAATCCTAAGGAGTATGCCAACGTCATCACGTTAAGAAGCGGCAAAGAGTTAGAACCTCCGGTTACTCCTAAGAACAACGAGGTCGTTGTAATTCAAGAGGGGGAGGGTAAGCCTTCAGCTGATGATGAGATTAACTTTGACAATGTCTGGATCCAAGGGCCAAGAAGAGGAGACAAAGCAGTTGCTGAGAAGAAAGTTGAGCAAACTACTAAGGGGAAGAATGCTTATGTACCTCCACCGTATGTACCCAAGCTGCCTTTTTCTGGCCGTTTCAAGAAGCAACTCTTAGAGAAGCATAGAATCCTCTTTGAGATGCATCTTAAGGATGTGGAGATCAAGCTACCTCTTGTTGACTGCCTTGCAATGATGCCTAAATGCGCCAAATTCTTCAAAGACACTCTCGTGAAGAAGAATAAGGAAAGCAAGGAGGTGCTTGTTCTAAGTGAAGAGTGTAGTGCTGTGATACATAAGGAGATAGTCCCTAAGAAGTTGGGAGACCTTGGAAGCTTCACTATACCCTGCGTTTTAGGTCCTCTAGAGTTCAAGAGTTGCCTTTGTGATCTCGGAGCTAGCATAAACCTGATGCCTCATTCCGTGGCAAAGAAACTTGGCTTTACTCGTTTCAAAGACTGTAGGATCTCGTTGGTACTGGCTGATAGAAGTGTGAGGCTACCAGTGGGGCTGCTTGAAGATCTACCAGTGCGAATCAGTGGTGTGAACGTGCCTACGGACTTCGTCGTGTTGGAAATGGATGAAGAGCCTAAGGATCCACTCATCCTAGGAAGACCATTCCTTGCAACCGCCGGGGCTATCATCGACGTCAAGAACGGGAAGATTGCCTTGCACTTGGGAAAGGATATAAGGCTGGACTTCGATATCAATGAGGTTCTGAAGAAGCCGACCATAGAAGGGCAAGCTTTCTACATTGAAACAATGGATGCCTTAGCGGATGAGTTGCTGGAAGAGCTGGCTCAGGAAGACCATCTGAAGCTGGCACTGACTAAGGAGCCAGGGGAGTATGGCTATGTGTATCAGAGGACCCAGGAGTACGTCAACTTGCTGGATTCCAGGAAGATTGTTAAGAAGGATGAAAGCTACTGCCTAGAGATCGACCCCGAGATCGACACTATCACTCGATCCAGGAGTCAGATCGACAAGGCAATCGAGAACACAACTCGATCCGGTGCAGCTATCGATAGACAGATCGAAAGGATTGATCGATCCAGAAAAATAATCGAGTCGACGATCGAGAGAGACCTCCCGATCATTTTGGGGTCTAATCAGGAGATCGACTCAGCGTCTCGATCCCTTACTCGATCCACATCAAATCGAGTAAGTGAATCGAGCGAAACTGCTCGATCTAGACAACATCGAGAGCAAGATCGACTGGAGGACTCGATTTCAGAAGGGATAGCAGTTGAGGAAAGCAGTCTCAAGGGCCATGCCTTGGGTTCTAAGGAGGGTTCCAAAGAGGAAAGCAACAACAACAGCCACGAGGATGACTGGAGTGAGCTGTTGGCCCCAAAGGTGGACCTTAAGGAGCTCCCAAAAGGGCTAAGGTATGCTTTCTTAGGGCCTAATAACACCTATCCCGTGATTGTGAATGAAAACTTAAGTGATGATGAGTTCCACTCGCTCCTGACTGAGCTGAGAAAGTATAGGAAGGCCATTGGGTACTCTTTAAGTGACATCAAAGGCCTTTCACCAATGCTTTGTACTCATAGGATTCACTTGGATAATGAGAACGCCTCTTCTATAGAACATCAAAGGCGTTTGAATCCTAATTTGAAAGAGGTTGTTAAGAAAGAAATCCTTAAGCTTTTAGATGCTCACGTGATCTATCCCATAAGTGACAGCACGTGGGTTTCTCCTGTACACGTGGTGCCTAAGAAGGGAGGGATCACGGTCATAAAGAATGAAAAAGATGGGCTTATTCCTACTAGAACCATTACTGGTCATAGGATGTGTATTGATTATAGAAAACTTAACCTTGCAACTAGGAAAGATCATTTCCCTTTGCCTTTTATTGATCAAATGCTTAAGTGACTTGCTAATCACCCTTACTACTGTTTTCTCGATGGGTATAGCGGTTTCTTTCAAATACCAATTCACCCAAATGATCAGGAGAAGACGACCTTCACATGTCCCTACGGTACCTTTGCGTATCGAAGGATGCCGTTTGGATTGTGTAATACACCGGCTACATTTCAGCGGTGTATGATGTCGATCTTCTCCGATCTTATAGAGGGGATGGTAGAGGTGTTCATGGATGACTTCTCTGTTATGGTGCATCATTTTCTGCGTGTTTGTTGAATCTTTGCAGGGTACTAAAGCGTTGTGAAGAGATAAACTTGGTGCTAAACTGGGAGAAATACCACTTTATGGTTAAGGAAGGGATCATGCTTGGTCATAAGATATCAGAGAAGGGCATTGAGGTTGATCAGGCTAAAGTGGAAGTCATGATGGGTCTTGAGCCGCCGGTTAACGTTAAGGGAGTCAGAAGTTTCTTGGGACACGCCGGGTTCTATAGGCACTTCATCAAGGATTTCTCCAAGATTGCACGTACTCTTACACGGTTGCTGTGCAAAGAAGCTGAGTTTGTGTTTGATGAGGAGTGTTTGCGAGCCTTCGTGACCATCAAGGAAGCCCTTACATCAGCCCCTATAGTTCAAGCACCAGACTGGACTCTACCCTTTGAGATCATGTGCGATGCTAGTGACTACGCCGTAGGAGCCGTTCTTGGTCAGAGGAAAGACAAGAAGCTACACGTGATCTACTATGCTTCAAGAACCTTGGATGACACGCAAACAAGGTACACCACTACAGAGAAGGAATTGCTTGCAGTAGTGTTCGCCTTTGAGAAGTTCCGGTTATATCTTGTTGGTTCCAAGGCTATCGTCTACACGGATCACGCGGCTTTACGATACATCTATTCGAAGAAAGACACTAAGCCTCGGCTTTTGAGGTGGATTCTCTTGCTCCAGGAGTTTGACATCGAGATTAAAGACAAAAAAGGAATAGAAAATGGAGTCGCTGACCATCTCTCACGGCTAAGGATCAACGAGTCTCTCCTCTTAGATGACTCTCTTCCAGAAGAGCAACTCATGGCGATCACCACGGCTGTTTGTGGAAAGCTAGAGGGGCGGTTTGAAGAGGTGTTGAGTTTCAAAGAGGAGGATCTACCGTGGTATGCTGATGTCGTGAACTATTTAGCGTGTGGTGAGGAGCCAACACATCTCAACAGCTATCACAAGAAGCAGTTCATGAGAGAGGCTAGTGAATACTTTTGGGATGAGCCCTACTTATACAAGAGAGGAGTGGACAGTTTGTACTGGAGGTGTGTTACAAAGGAAGAAGCTAGAGACATCCTCTATCGCTGTCATGGCTCTTCCTACGGAGGACACTTCGCTTCATTCAAGACTGCCACGAAAGTGTTGCAAGCCGGTTTCTGGTGGCCGTCCATCTTCAAAGATGCACACGAGTTTGTGAAGAGCTGTGAGGCATGTCAACGAGCAGGGAATATTACTAAGAGGAACGAAATGCTTCAGGTTCCCATCTTCGAGGTTGACGTGTTCGACGCGTGGGGCGTAGACTTCATGGGGCCATTTCCTTCTTCATATGGCAACAAGTACATCTTAGTAGCAGTGGATTATGTTTCTAAATGGGTTGAGGCTGTTGCTTCCCCTACAAACGATTCTAAGGTGGTGGTCAAGCTGTTCAAGAGTATCATCTTCCTGAGGTTTGGGGTACCTAAGGTGGTTATAAGCGATGGAAGAAGCCACTTCATAAACAAGGTTTTTGAGAACCTCTTGAGAAAGTATGGCGTTAAGCATAAGGGGGCTACACCGTATCATCCTCAAACAAGCGGTCATGTGGAAGTCTCCAACCGGAAAATCAAGGCCATACTAGAGACGACTGTCAGAGCAACAAGGAAAGACTGGGCAGTGAAACTTGTTGACGCTCTTTGGGCCTACCGCACCGCTTTCAAAACATCGATTGGTACAACTCCTTTCACTCTACTCTATGGCAAGGGCTGTCATCTCCCGGTTGAGCTGGAACACCGTGCATTGTGGGCTGTGAAGAGGCTGAACTTTGATCTCAAGACTGCTCAAGAGAGGCGCCTTATTCAGCTATATGAATTGGACGAGTTAAGACTGAAAGCTTATGAGAGCTCTCGGATATACAAGGAGCGGACTAAGGAAGCTCATAACAAGAATTTGGTTGCCAAGGAGCTTAAGGAAGGAGGTTTAGTGTTGCTGTACAATTCAAGACTCAAACTCTTCCCGGGAAAGCTGAAGTCAAGGTGGAGCAGGCCGTTTGTGATCCAAGAAGTGCTGCCTTATGGAGCTGTTACATTGATGGGAAAGAGTGGCAGTGCATTCACCGTCAACGGACACAGAGTCAAGCCTTACTTGGCAGACAGCTATGACAAGGAGAGTACCTCGGTGCTTGTCCAAGACCCACCATCAGCCTAAACCAAGTAAGGTCTAGCTAAAGGCGTTAAAGAAAGCGCACTTGGGCGGCATTCCCATGTCTATCCTGTACATATTTCTGCTTTATTTCTCTTTCAGTTTTATGTTTTTATTTTGCAAGTGTGTAGGAACAGGTATGAGGATTCTAAACCTCGATCTTGGAGTCCAAAAGAGGCGATAAAGGTTAAGAAAAGGCTAGAGATCGAGTGCTAGATCGACTGATACTGACTCGATCTTTGCTAGATCGAGTCAGTGAATCGAGAGGAGCCAGTCGATCTAGACGAGAACGAGTGATAAGATCAACCTTGACGAGAACGGATCGGTCGATCCAAAATGGATCGACCGATCTAATTTCTCTCGGGAAAATCTGTTGAAAACAGATCGATCACTCGACTCGATCCATCACTTGATCTATGCCAAATCGACCCCCAAATCGAGGACGTAGCTCGATCATGAGGACTTAGCCGTGGAGCCAACATCTCAACGATCGAGGGAGCCAATCGATCTAAGACTCGATTCATCATGAATCGAGTCACAAATCGAGTAACCATCTCGATCTACGCCATTATGGGCATGAGATCGAGTCCTAGATTGACCAAACGGACTCGATCTCATGCTGAGGTAACATTTTCTTTCCCTCCTTTATTCTTTTTCCTCCAATTTTTAAATTCAAAACTTGGTCAAGGCAAGCATCTTTGACCATGAAAGATGTGTCTTGACCAAGACTTTGTCAGAAAACCACCTTTACTACCCATGGTTTTGCCTTTTGCTAGTCTTTAAATATTTCAATAACTTCTCACCCTCTCATTCTTGTTTTCTCAAAAAACTTAAACAAAGAGAGTGAGAGTTTTAGGTTTTCAAAGGCTAGCAAAGTCCTTTAACATTCTTGCAAAGGTATTTTCAGAGTTTAATGAATTATCTTTAGGAAAATTTTCTTTAAATTCGCAAGATATTTTTCTAGATGATAGGGCCGTTTTTGATTTTTAAAATTTAGCTAAGTAAAAGGAATAATTCTAGATTTTCTAGTATCTAGAGATTTGATTCTCCTTTATTTAGCTATAATTTTTATTAATTCTCCAAAATTCTAGGGTAGTATTTATAAGCTTTCTCCTTCTCCTCTCTTATTCTCATCAAACCGCTGTTTTGCTTATCAAACTTCTTGAGAAATTTGTTTCAGGTACAATGGCCCCCAAAAGGACGAGAGAAGAGAGAGCACAAGAGGGAGAAGGACAAGAGGTGGCTGTTCAAGAGAGGGTCAGATGGAGTAAGGATGAGAAGAGGGACAAGAAAAGGCTTGAAAGGCTTCAGTTTCAGCCTACCAAGTTTGCGGATCGAGAGCTGCTATTCAAGCTATGGATTCTTGGGGATTTCGACCAACTCCTCAAGAACATTGGCTTGAGATGTCTGTCACGGATGGATTGCCCAACCATTCCAGAAGTGACAATAGACTTCCTTGCCACGTTGGAGTTCCGTTATGAGAATCCTAGCGCACCCGTTCCTTCACAAGGTCGCCTCTCCTTCAAGGTTGGACGTCAAGCCTTCAGCCTCTCCATCCCCGAGCTATGTCAAGCGTATGGTCTCAACGCAGATGCCACCAAGGTCGACTTCCCCTCTTTCAAGCGAGCAAACGACTTTTGGGACCTGATTAGCAACGAGGACTACAAAGCCAATACCGCCAAGATCAAGAGGGTGAAAAGCCCAGTGCTGAGGTACACTTTGAAGCTGATCGCCAACACGTTTAGCGGAAGATCAGTTGCTCCCACGGTCACAAAGACCGAGCTTTGCTTCCTGTTCTAAGGCGTGAAGTACTTGTTGTGTGACCCGGATGAGAATGACGAGCCTATGGAGGATGAGCTCGGCAACGAGGTGAACTATGGATGTGTGCTTGCTGCCTCCTTGGTCTAATACAAGGCTTATGCCTTGCGGTGCAAGGCAACCTCTTCTTTCATTGGCGGCTTCCTCACTCCTCTTTTCTTGCAAGCTGGTGTGCCTATACACGACTTCGCACACGTACCAGCCAGAGCTTTCATGGACGAGGTCTACATGAGGAATACCGACAGCTTGGGACGCACGCCATCAGAAGGGTTCTACGCCTCCCTCTTCATAGACGACGAAAACAAGAAGAGAGTGTGCATCCTGCCAAACAAAGACGAGACCGAGCTGCTTGGTGTTGGGAACATCGAGTTCTTGCCAATGGAAGAGGAGTGCTTTGCTCCTCTAGGATGACCGCCTGCCCCAGCGATTGCTCCTCGTCAAAGGTCCGAGTCTCCAGCCACGGAAGATGAGATGCCCGAAGCCTACACCCTTCCCAAGTTAGACTTTGAGCCGAGAACCAAAACAGAGAAGTTCCTAGCATCTGTTATGGAGATGCAAAGGAAAATCAACAAGTGGCAAGGCAAAATGCTCAAGAAACTTGCTAAGAAGGTCAAGGCACTTCAAGGAGGCACGCCGAAGAAGGATGCAAGTGAGGAGGTTCACCAACCCGAGAAGAGGAGGCTCTCAACCGGTGGAGTTGTCATCCATGAGACTCAAGGCAGCAACATCCAGCCGGCTCGCCTTTCTGTCCAAGAACCAGCCGACAAGGGCAAAACCATAGTCTCTAGCTCCTCTGGAACATCCTCAAGTTCCAGCTGAGACTAGACCAGAGGTAACAACCTTCTTCCATTGTAAATAACCGCTCATATTTGCTTCTTTTTGCTTTGTGTTAGTGCTCCTTTGAATTTGTTTGCCACCGGGACGGTGTCAAACAAGTTTGGGGGAGTACATGTGTGGTTTGACATGTGTTTTCTGATCTTATTTTCCTTTAGCATCCTTGAGTCTTTAGTTCATGAAAAATTGGTAAAATTTTTAAAATTTTTTCAAAGATTCATGTAGTTGCATTCATCTTGTCAAAACATGTTAGGATTGAGTCTAGAGTTTCTCCTAGCATCTAGGTTGTTTGCATTTGCATAAGGGGTTAAAGTTTCTTAAAAAGGTATTTTATACTCATGAATTGTTTCAATGCCCTAGTTAGTAGTTCTCTAATGCTTTGTCTATGCTTTGAAAGTAAGTTCTTACCATGCTTGGATCACTTGCTATGATTTTCGTGACTTGAATTGAACTCTCATGATTTGAAACTTGTCCTAATTAGTGAAAACCTTAATCTGAAATTTTAATTATCATCCTTATGCATTTGAAAATGAACACATGGATTTTAAAATATTTAGGCTCTCTTCTTCCTTTTTACCACTCTTTGTGAGCCTAAGTAGAACTCCCACCTTGACCCTTACCCTTCTTTGAAGCCAAATATTTCTTGTGTGACATCATTGTGAGGCCTTCTTTTCGGTTTTGAACTTAGCATAAAGTGTTAGGTTTAGGCGACATGATTTGATTCTCATATGATTGCTAGCTTTGCATTTTGAAGCTAGGTATAGGCTTAGGACAGGTTTGGGGGATCATTGGGGTTGTTTTTATGTCTATTTGTTCTCGGTTTCAAAGAGTTTGGTGTTTAAAAGAAAGAAATGGGTTTTAAGTGAAAGGTTGTGTTTAAAAAACTATTTATGCTCTAATAATTTCACGACGTAGCTCTCCCAAATAAATAAAAAAAGAAAAAGAAAAAAAAAGAGTCTAAGTGCCAAATAAAAAAAAAAAGAGAAAAAATAAATAAATAAGAGAGCTACCAATAAGAAATAGTTAAGGAGTAAAATTTATTTTCAACCTTTTCACTAACCTAAAAGAGTTAAAAATGTTTCTGTTTCAAATTGGGGAATGCTAAGCTTTGAGAAAAAGGGTAGATTCTAAGTGGTGAGTGAAGATGAAAATTGATAATGAGAGGGGTTGAAGATCATTGTTAGTTTATATGGGTAGATGAGAATCTGATCATGTATGCATCAATTGCCTTCACCTTTAGCATTATGCATAAAGTTCTTGCCATTTTTGAGAGAAACCCTTGTTTTAACTGTAAACCCTTTTCAAATGAGATCATATTATGCTCATAACCTGCGCCCTTAGCCAAATGTGTTTTGCTTTAAAGTGCATAAGTGTGATTCATGGTTCGGATGTTAATGAATGTTAAAGGATGAGTTTCTTTGATTATTAGGAATAGGAGAGTCATGATCTGAATTTCTTTGTGTGATGAGTATGGCTAAGTTCTTTGGAGTATGAGTGTGTGCATAGAATTTTAGAACTGTTAACTAGGACATTGAGATTGATTCATTTGAAAGGTACCTTTGCAAGAAGCTTAAACCCCCATTCGTTTTTCTTAAAACCTCTCTTCCTTACTTATTTTCTGTTGCTTGAGGGCAAGCAAGAAGTAAGTTTGGGGGAGTTGATGTTACTGCATATTACATACATTTTGTATACACATTAGTTAGCTTTTCATGCATTTACATCACATTTTAGATTAGATTGCATCACTTAGGGTCCTAGAGCATTCTCGCACCAGCATACGCATTTTCCTTGCATTTTGCATCACATTCAGGTTGTTTCTGGCTACTTTGGAGTCGTGGAGGTTCGTGGACGTGCTGAAGCTGTTGTGGCGGTTCATGGAAGCTCAGATGTTTGCTAAGGACCAGAGATCGAGGACCAGATCAAGCATGGCAGGTCAATCTAGGATGAGATCGACCAGAAGATCGAGAAGACCAGGCGATCCAAGGAAAATGATCGAGACGAAGATCGAGTGAAGCAATCGATCAAACGGTACGGACGTAAATAACACCATGCAGAGCGAGAGCCGGATCGAGTCCACCACTCGATCCAACCGAAGATCGATACCAAGATCGGATGCAACAATCGATCCGCCGAAGATGATCGAGACCCAGATCGAGTTGAAGACACGATGTCCGGAGATGATCGAGAGAGCCGCTCGATCCCGTGGTCGATCTCTGTCCTTTCAACCGCTTTTGGCCGCTAGTGAAGGGGGGACCATCGGGTTGTTTTCACCATTTTGGGAAGGCGGCAATGTCCTTTTCCCATACAAATTTTGATCCTTATCTTTTTATGCTTTTCTCTCTGGTTTTGGAGAAAATCCACCATTGTCAAAACTTGAGTTTTCTTTAGCTTTGTAATCGAATCGTTTTGAGTTTAATCTAGTTTCTTTTCATGTTCATCGCTTCTTTCTTCATGCTTTGCTTGATTTATCTTATGTGTAGTGAGTAGTTCATTTGGGTTCGGGGTTGAGAGGATCTAAGGGGTCAAAAGGGTTTCGATCTTGGGGTTTTCTTGTGTTTTAATGGCTATCTCTTTTAGGGTGTCGAGTTCTCAAAGCTTAAAGACTCTCACGCCATGAGCTTTATGATCCAAGAGGTTCCTTATCTTGACAGGATTCAGGGACCTCTGAAGATCACACCCTAGAGACTAGTTACCCCTTCCCAAAAGCCATGGAAGTTTGGGGGACTAATTAAGCCATTCGTTTGAAATCTGTTTCCCATGCCCTTCAACCTCTCTATCCACCAAAAGCCATGGGTTTGGAGGAGAGGATGAAGGAGTGATCTATACCGAAAGCCACAGATAGATCTTATTTCGTTTTCAAGGCTTAAAGATTCTCACAAAGTGAGTCAATTTAAAGTTTTTAACCCAAGTTCGGACCTTTGAAACCCCTGACCATGAATCTCAACCCTAGGCCCTCTCTTTTAGCATATTTACATCTTCTCTCGTCATTCGCTTGATCTTTGATAGCATCCTGGTCGTTAGTTTTACTGTTCTTGCATTTTTAGACGAGATCGATCGTTATTGCTCGATCTAGTGGTCGATCCCATGGTCGATCCACTAGTCGAATTTTAGTAATTCGTAGCATGGTCCTTTAATTATTCTGTTTGTTCCTCATGGTAGTTTGATCATTCCTGGTAATATTAAAATAGTTTGCATTCCATTTAGTTGCTGCATCTAGTTTTTAGGGATTTTCTCAAAACCGTTCTTGTTTTGCTTAGCTTGCATAGCCCTTGCATTCTCTTTGCATTTTCTATCATCCTAGGTGTGGATTGACTCTCTCTTGCATACTGTGCTACAACCTGTCTTGCATTTGAGTTTGATAACCTCATTGCATACTCACCCTTGCAAAGAAATTGCTTATCAAAGAGCAGGAGGACTGGAGCTTGAGAGCATCCTCAAGCTGCAGTTATGCCTAGCTCCAAGGTACCAACACTCAACCTTTGTAAATATCATGCATTTTTTTTTATTTTTTCTTTGTGTTTTTTGTCTCCTTTTGAATTTGTTTGACACTGAGACGGTGTCATTCAAGTTTGGAGGAGAGTGTGTGGTTTGACATGTTTTATTTGGATTTTATTTTGTGTTAGCATCTTTGAGTCTTCATGCATCATCTAAGTGCATAGAAAAATACAAAAAAATCATAAAAGTCTTAAAAAAGTTTTCAAAAAAATCATGTAGCTTGCATTTGCATTGTTAAACATTTTAGGATTGAGTCTAGATTTTTAATCATTTAGGTTTTTTGCATTTGCATAGGGAGCAATGATATTAATTTTTCTTGAAAAGTGTTTTAAGCTTATGAATTGGTTCAAGGCCCTAGTTAGTAGTTCTTTGAAGCTTTGTACACACTTTGAAAGTAAGTTCTAACCATATTTAGATCATTTATTTTGATTTTCGTGGCTTAAGTTGAACAAACATGAATTGAATTCTTTCCTATCAAGTGGAACCTTAATTTGAATTTTTGATTTATTATACTTGTGCATTTGAGAAAGGATACATTGATCACATATACATATTTAGGCTTTCTTACTCCCTTCTTACCACTCTCTTGTAAGCCTAAATAGAACTCCTTACCTTAACCCTTATCCTCCTTTCAAGCCAATTTTCTTGTGTGACATCATTGTGAGGCCTTATTTTCGGTTTGAACTTGGCATAAAGTTATACGTTTAGGCGACATGATTAGACTCTCATATGATTGCTAGCTTTGCATTTTGAAGCTAGTTTTAGGCTTAAGGTTAGGATGGGGATTCATGGGTGTTCTTGAATTTGCTTACTTGTTTCGCTTTAAAAAGAAGTTGATGTTGGTAGTTTGTTTAAAAGGGATTCATAGTTTTATGTGGGTGGCGTTGAAGTGTATTGTAAAAGCTCAAGTTAAAAGGAAAAGAAGGTAGCTCCCAAAAGAAAAAAAAATGAGAAAAGAGCCTAAAGGCCAAGTACTTAAAAAAAAAAAAATATATTTGATAAGAGAGCTATCAAAAAGAAAAGAAAAGAGCTAAGTTTATGAAAGGCCAACCCACTAGCTATAAGAAAGGTCTGAATGATGTGTTTATTTTGGTTAAGGTTGGCGCCTTGCCTTGTTGTTGTGGGTAGTCTCTAGTGGGTGAGTGAGCTTGAAAAAAAAATGAAAAATGAGAGAGGGATTAGGATCATTGTTAGTGTATATGGGTAGATGAGAGTCTAGTCATGTATGCATCAATTGCCTTTATCTTTAGCATTATGCATAAGTTCATTCCTTTTTGAGATAAACCATTTCTTGGAGTACCCTTATGAATGAGATCATGTTTATCTCATGACCTTGTCCCTAGCCAAGTGTATTCGGTTTTAAAATGCATGAGTGTGATTCATGGTTTGATCTTAATTGAATGTCAAAGGATAGGATTCTTGGATTGTTTAGGATATAAGAGTCATGATTTGAAATTCAATATGTGATGAATACGGCTAAGTTCTTTGAAGTATGGTTTTGTGCATTGCATCCTAGAGTTGAGAACTAGGACCATTGAATTGATTCATTTGAAAAACACTTTTGCAAGGAATTTGAGCTCCCACTTTTAAACCTCTCTTCCTTTCTTGAATTTTGTTTGCTTGAGGGCAAGCAAAAGGCAAGTTTGGGGGAGTTGATATACTCATATATTTCGCATATTTAGCATGTATTTAGAGTAGTTTTCATGCATACACCTCTCATTTTAGGCTAGTTTGCACCATTTGTCTCATTTTAGGTCCTAAGTGCACTTTGCAATAGCATTTGCATATTCCTTGCATTCTTGTATCATATTCAGGTTATTTTGGATACACTGGAGCTATGGAGGTTGCGTGGACATGCTAAGGATCGAGAGGGAGCCTGCGGACACTTGGAAGAACTCAGCTATTCAGCAAAAGAACCGAGATCGAGGCGCAGATATAGCTAGGCAGGTCGATCTAGACATGATCGACCAGAAGATCGAGACAAGGGGTCGTTTCAAGAGGGAGGATCGAGACCAAGATCGACCGAGGTGATCGATCGTGAGTACGGACGTGGACTAAGCCATGGAGAACGAGAGCCAGATTGAGTTCACGACTCGATCATCCTAGGATCGACTAGAAGATCGATGGAAGCACTCGATCCACCCAACCGAATCCACCCGAAGATCGAGCAAAGAAAGACGATCCACGAGGAAGCTCAAGCTAGAGATCGATCACCCAAGTTGATCTCTAGAACCTTATCCGGACAGCTCACTTTTAGAGTCTAGTGAGGGACCATTTTTGGGCAACAAAACATTATCACTTTTCATTCATACGCTTTGTCTCCAAGTTTTCTATCTTTCTTTTAGACAAATCGCCATTGTTGAAGTTTTAAGCTTTGCATTTTGTAGACCTTAATCTTGCTTTAATCATTAAGTATTTCCTTAATCTTTCTTGCTTAATCATGCTTATCTTTCTTTCCTTTGCAATTCCATCGGATTTAATCATGTGTAGTGAGTAGTTTCGCATGGGTTTAAGGTTGGGGTTATTAAGAAGGGTTTAAAGAGTTTAAGCTTGGGACTTTTCTTGTTCTTAATCTATTATCTTCTTAGATTTGGGGTCTTAATGCTTAGAGAATCTTGGGAAATATCTTTTTGATCTCAGGGCTTTCCTTACTTTGACAGGATTCAGGAATCCTTTAAAACCAAATCCAAGAGACTAACTCATCCTTTCCCAAACACCATGGATGCTTAGGGAGCTAGTTAGGCCATTATTTGAGATCTATGCTTAATGTTCTTCGATCCATCTTTCCACCACACGCCATGGGTTAGGAGGAAGGGTTGAAGAAAGGGTTTATACCAAACGCCATGGATAAACCTGTTTTAGCTTCTCAAGGCTTAGAGATAGCACATCAAATGTGTAGATCTATGTTTTCAAAACCCAAGTTTGAACCTTGACCTTTCTAAAACATGATCCCCAACCTTATAGACTTCCAAAACTCTCTCCTCATCTAATTGAATTAGGAAATCTACTATAATCCTGCTGTTTCAATCTTCCCCTTTGGATTGACAATAAAACCCATATACTACAACTGGTTAGTACAATGGGTGATCGACCAAGAGAGTCAAAACTCTTGTACCAATTTGGCGCCGTTGCCATTAGGAGAATGCTTTGTTCAGTAGTTTTTGTAGATATTTTGAGATCAAGCTTTGCTATTTTCGTCTTTGGCTACTGATTTCTCTTTTGGTCTAGAATTTCTTTTGTAGGTACCACAACACTTGATCTTAAGTGTTTACAACTATAACAGGGGTTCAAGGTCAAAGAATTTGGGTTTGCAGCATCAGAATTCAGCTGTTGAAGCATGGAAGAGCATCAGTACGCTGCTGGTTTTGGGTTGCAAGGTCAACAAGGTCCACAAGGTCTTCAAGGAATTCAGGTCTTACAAGGACATCAAGGTCCTCATGGCTTGCAATGAGCTTGGGTTTATAGACCATTGGGACCTATTGGTGCTGTTGATATACCTTCAGGTTATGCTTCAAGACAAGGTATTCTTCCACCTATGGAGACTCATCACTATGAGATCAAAGGCAGCATGATCATTATGGTTCAAGAGAGAAAATTCTTTGGATTGCCCAACCAAGATCCTCTTGAGCACTGGATCACTTTGAGAGGATATGTGCATTGAAAAAGCTTACAAGAGTTTCAGATGATGGTTTGAATCTCAGATTATTTCCATTCTCTCTTGGTGATAGAGCTAAATAATGGGAGAAGTCTTTAGCACAAGGAAGCATCACTTCTTGGGATCAATGCAAAGATGCTTTCTTAACCAAGTTCTTCTCTCCCTCAAGAACTGTACATTTCAGGAATGAGATCACAAACTTCAAACAGTGGTCTAATGAAATCTTTGGTGACACTTGGGAAAGGTTCAGAAGCTTCACTCACTAATGTCCTCACCATGGCTTCACCAAAGAGATGCTACTCTCCACAATATACAGAGGTGTTCTCCCAACAATAAGAATCCTTCTAGATACAGCAAGCAATGGTTACTTTATTGGTAAAGATGTTGATGAAGGATGGCTTCTAGTGGAGAACATGGCACTCAGCAATTGGGACTATGTGGATGGCAAGGAGCAACATTCCAAAGCCACTGAAGAGAAATTAGAGACAGCATTGTATGAGATGAAAGCCCTGCAGAAGAAAGTTGACTTGCTGCTCAATGAGACCACCAAACCTCTTCCTAGTGTTGCTTTACCAAACCACTACAAAAAGCATCAAATGAAAGATGTTCAACTCCAAGAGGTGCCAACACTGCAACAGAACCATGATGCTTACCCACAACAGTGCCATGAAGACACTTACATTCGCCAACATCCGTGTTCTTCTTCTCCAAAAGTCTGGCACCAACACCTCCCAACCATCTGAAACTTTGGATCTTAAAGAAATGTTCCTTCAAATGCATCACCTTCAAACTGCAACACTTCAGAAGAGCATGGCTGTTGAAATTCAAAAGAGCATGACTGACATTCAGAAGAGCATGGCTGTTGAAATACAAAAAGGCATTGACTCCAGCTTGCAATATCAACTTGGCTCTTTGAATTTACAGATCAGCAAACTAGAAAGCATTGCTCAACCATCTACCCTTTTACTTGCACAAGAATGTGTCAAAGCTATCACCTTAAGAAGTGGAAAACAACTCCTTCCCAGAGTGGTACCTTCTAAACCCAATGAGGATATTGTGGAACATGAAGAAGGGGTGGTGGTTAAAGATACTGAAGAAGCTAAAGAGGACGAAGTGATAGAAGATGAAGTAGTTGAAGCTGAAAAAGGTTCAAGCAACACCAATGCCAAAGAAGTGGTTAAGGAAAGACCAAAGGAAGCATCTAAGGAGCTGATCAAAGAGCCAAGATACATCCCTCCTCCTTATCAGCCCATAATACCCTTTCCTGGAAGGCTTAAGAAGCAGCTGGTTGCTAAATATAAAGGGCTCTTTGATGAACAGACGAAGAAAATCCAGATCACTATGCCATTGCTAGATGCTTTTGTCTTGGTTCCACCTTATCAAAAATTCTTGAAGAATGCTGTTGCTGAGAGAACAAAGGACATCCAAGGGATGGTGGTACTCACACATGAGTGTAGTGCAATTATTCAGCAAAGAATAGTGACTCCCAACAAGCTTGGTGATCCAGGAAGTTTCACTTTGCCCTGTTCTATAGGTCCACTTCTGTTTGAGAAATGCTTGTGTGATCTAAGAGCTAGTGTCACCTTGATTCCTTATTCTGTTGCACAGCGCATAGGCTTCACTAAGTCAAGGACTGTAGAATCTCATTGGTGTTGGCTGATAGATCAGTGAGGCTCCCCAAAGGACTGCTTGAAGATGTAACTTGAAGAATTGGCAATGTGGAGATACCTACAGATTTTCTGGTTTTGGAAATGGATGAGGAACCTAGGGACCCTCTCATCTTAGGGGTAAAGACATGTCTCTGAAATTTGACATAAAGCAGATCATGCAACAGCCCACTATTGAAGGTCAAGTGTTTCAGATTGATATCTTAGAGAAGCTGCATGATGAGCTTCAAAAAGAGTTATGTTGTGAAGATAAACTCCAAGTGGCCTTGACAAAGGAGCATGGAGAACATGGTTACTTCGATAAGGAAAGCTTGGGTCATAAGCTGAGATTAGACTCTCACAAGGTCTTAGAAGAAGAGGAGCAATTTGAGAAGTTGGAATACACAAGAAGGGAGGTCTTCTCAGTTCAGGAAGCTGGTTCTCCAAGTACTAAATCTGGCGCCAAGGAGCAGAGCAGCTTGGAAGAGGACTGGAGTGAGCTCAAAGCAGACAAGGTGGAGCTCAAACCTCGTCCTAAAGGGCGAAGGTATGTCTTCTTAGGCTCTAACTCTACTTATCCTGTAATTGTCAATGATAACCTCAATGATGATGAGATCTCTGCTCTTGTCAAGGTGTTAAAGATGTTTAAGAGAGCCATTGGATATTCACTAGATGAAATCCAAGGCATTTCTCCAAACCTCTGCACTCATAGGATCCATCTAGAGGATGAGACAAGAAATTCTGTTGAACCTCAAAGGAGATTGAATTATAATCTAAAAGAAATAGTAAAAAAGGAAATCTTGAAGTTGCTTGAAGCAGGAGTGATCTATCCCATCTCAGACAGCACATGGGTCTCACCAGTCCATGTGGTGCAAGGAGGGATCACTGTTGTAAAAAACGAAAATGATGAGCTAATACCAACTAGAACAATTACTGGTCATAGGATGTGCATAGATTACATAAAACTTAATTCTGCTTCTAGGAAAGATCAGTGTCCTTTGCCATTCATAGACCATATGTTTGAAAGATTAGCAAATCATAAGTATTACTGCTTCTTAGATGGTTATAGTGGATTCTTTCAGATCCCTATCCATCCTAATGATCAAGAGAAAACTACTATTACTTGCCCATATGGACTATTTGTTTATAGGAGAATGCCTTTTGGTTTATGTAATGCTCCTGCTACCTTTCAAAGGTGTATGACTTCTATCTTTTCTCACTTGCTTGAAGAGATGGTGGAGGTATTCATGGATGACTTTAGTGTCTATGGATCCTCCTTTGGTGTCTGCTTGTCCAATATTTCTCAGGTTTTACAGAGGTGTAAAGACACAAAGCTGGTTCTAAATTGGGAGAAATGCCATTTCATGGTTCAAGAAGGCATTCTGTTGGGTCACAAGATTTCAGAGACGGGGATTGAAGTGGGCAAGGCAAAGATTGATGTGATGCTGCACTTAGAGCCTCTAAACACAGTCAAGAGAATCAAAAGCTTCTTGGGGCATGCAGGTTTCTACAGAAGGTTCATCAAGGACTTCTCAAAGATTGCAAGACCCTTGACAAGACTGTTGTGTAAAGAGACAGAGTTTGTGTTTGATGAGGAGTGCATGCAAGCCTTCCTCACCCTCAAGCAAGCTCTGGTATCGGCGCGAATTGTCCAAGCTCCAAACTGGGATTTGCATTTGAAATCAGGTGTGATTCTAGTGATTATGCTGTTAGAGCAGTCTTGGGGCAAAGAGTAGACAATAAAATTCATGTTATCTACTATGCTAGGAGAAAAATGGATTAGGCTCAATCAAGGTATGCAACAACTGAGAAAGAGCTCCTAGCAGTTGTCTTTGCATTTGAGAAGTTCAGAAGCTACTTAATGGGTTCTAAAGTGATAGTCTACACTGATCATGATGCACTAAGACACATCTATGCCAAGAAAGACACAAAACTAAGACTTCTTAGATGGATCCTCCTCTTGCAAGAGTTAGACATGGAGATTGTGGATAAGAGAGGCATTGAGAATGGTGTTGCTGATCACCTTTCAATACTGAGGATAGATGACTTTGTCCCAATCAATGATACTCTACCAGAAGAGCAGCTGCATGCTTTAGGAATGAAGGCAGCTGAAGTACAAAGCCTAGAAGAGAACAAACTTCCTTGGTATGCTGACTTTAGGAACTATTTGGTTATTGGGCAGATACCACTAAACCTCAACTCACATCAGAAGAAGAAGTTCTTAAGAGATGTCTCACACTACTTATGGGATGAGCCATATCTCTACAAGAGAGGGAATGATGGATTGTTCAGAAGGTGCATAGATGTAGAAAAAGTTCAAGGAATTCTACATCATTGCCATGGCTCAGCCTATGGGGGACATTTTGCAACATTCAAGACAGCCTCCAAGGTCCTCCAAGCTGGTTTTTAGTGGCCTAGTCTGTTCAAGGATGCCCAAGCTCATATCTCCTCATGTGATGCATGCACGAGAAAGGGGAACATCTCCAAGAGAGATGAGATGCCTCTGAGCTCTATTCTCGAAGTGGATATGTTTGATGTGTGGGGGATTGACTTTATGGGAACTTTCCCTTCCTCCTATGGGAACAAGTACATCCTTGTAGCTGTTGATTATGTGTCAAAGTGGGTTGAAGCCATTGCCAGTCCAACAAATGATTCTAGAGTAGTGCTGGAACTTTTCAAGACAATCATCTTCCCAAGGTTTGGTGTTCCAAGGTGTGTGATCAGTGATGGTTGAAGTCATGTGATCAACAAAGTCTTTGAGTGTTTGCTCAAGAAGAGTGGTGTTAAGCACAAGGTTGCCACTCCTTACCATCCTCAATCAAGTGGTCAAGTGGAGGTGTCTAACAGAGAGATCAAGGCCATCTTAGAGAAGACAGTTGGAGTTACAAGGAAAGATTGGTCTAATAAGCTTGATGATGCTTTGTGGGCTTACAGGACAGCTTTCAAGACACCAATTGGCAGAACTCCTTTCTCACTCCTTTATGGGAAGTCTTGTCATCTGCCTGTTGAGATGGAATATAAAGTCCTTTGGGCAACACAGCTTCTGAATTTTGACATCAATACAGCTCAAGAGAAGAGACTCATAAATTTACATGAGCTAGAAGAAAACCACATTGAAGCCTTTGAGAGTTCCAGGATCTATAAGGGGAGGACAAAAGCATTTATCAAACACAAGGACTTCAAGGCAGGAGATCAGGTGTTGTTGTTCAACACAAGGCTGAGGTTGTTTCCTGAAAAACTGAAGTCAAGATGGTCAGGTCCATTCAATATCAAATAAGTGTTGCTATATGGAGCTGTGACTTTGTTTCGCAAGGATGGAGAAAGCTTCACAGTGAATGGGCATAGATTGAAGCCATACATGGCGAGTGAGTCCCTTGGAGATGAAGTAGACATCAACCTTGAGGACCCGCCACAAGAGTGATCAACCCAGGAAAGTCAAGGTACGGACGTTAAACAAGCACACTTGGGAGGTATTCCCTTGTTATTCTTGTACATATTATTGCATTTTATGTTTGTCTTATTGTTTTTCTTTCAATAACAGGAGAAAGTAGGGGTTTAAGGCAAGTTGTTAGATGTTTGGGAGACAAAAACAGATGCATCTGGGCTACTATCAGTAACTGTATTGGTCAGGGCCAGATCGATACAGACCTATCGGTCTGACTATCGGTCATAAAGTGATCAATGGTGGTGGAGCCAAGGATGCATCGGTCAACCTATCGGTCAGTTATGGCCGATAGGGTAAGTCAGTGCAAAGCCTATATCGTATTGGTCATCCTATCAATCAGATAGTGACCGATGGAAATGCATCGGTTGTATTTCAGTCACTCTATCGATCAAGAGAGTGACCGATAGAAAACAATCGGATGTATTTCGGTCACTCTATCGGTCAAGTATGTGACCAATATTTAGCAGGCGAGCCATCAGTCAACCTATCTCTCTGGGAGAGACCGATAGCCCTCTATCGGTCAGCCTATCGGTTTGGGAGAGACCGATACAATCTTCCAGTCTGCCAAAACTCCTTCTAAGGTTCACAAACCCACTCCTTTGCTTCTGAATACTTCTGAGTACCATTTATTACCCTCCTTCAAGCTTCTATTACACAAGAGACTGTGTAATTCAAGTGTGGGGGAGGGCATTACATTTGACATTGTATTTTGTCTTCTTATTTTCCCTTTTTGCACACTTGAGTCTCATGCATTCATCTATGTGCACTGAAAATCCATAAAATTTTCAAATTTTTTGGAACCTTGGTTGCATTTGCATAACTAAGATTGAATCTCGATGCATTTCGTATAGGTTTGCATACATTTGCATAGGGAGTAGATGATAAACACATGTCAAGATGTTAATGTTTGAATTGTTTTCAATGCCTTAGTTATCTGTTGTATCATTGCATTGTAGTGAATTTCAAGCTGCACCATATCTTGAATTCTTGCATTGAAATTCTTGTCTTATGCTCAAGCTTACTTTGATTTGATTCCAACTCTATCTTATTAGAACTATAATCCTGACTTTGAATTATCTTGTTTGTGCATTGAGAGTGATTACATCGCTACCCATATACATACTTGGATTATCTTCTTCCCTTCTTACCACTCTAATTAATCCAAGTAGCTGATCCTCATCATTATGGGACAGTTAACCACACTCTAAACCAATCCTTCTTTCTGAACCTAAACACTATTGTGAGAGTTGTGAGGCCTTGCACTGCATCATTTTCGATTTTATCTTGACAAAAAGTGTTAGGAATAAGGCTGGCAAGGAGAAGATCTCTTGTATACACCAGATTGCATTTTGAGCTTGGTATTAGGTTAGGAGTTTGGGAAAGGGTAGTGTAAGTGGTTTACGCTTCAAATGTTTACATCTCTTGAGAAGAAGAAGAAGTATGGGGTTTGGTAGCATAGGGGAACAGTTAATTTTGTGGTTAAGTTAATTAGGAAGAAAGCTCTAAGTGTTAAAGAAGAAAGGGCAACAACAACAAAGCTTACAAAAGGTCATCCAAAAGGAGAAATCAGACCAAGCAATCTACCAAAGGTGATGAAAATGGCGACAATCATACAACAAAGAAGAGTAAGTTCCAAAAAGAAGTCAACCACACCAGCAAAAGAAGGAGTTTCCCCAAATATGAAGAAGGGAGAGATAAAGTACTTTGGGAAAGGGTAGATTTAGGAATTTCACTTGGGGTTTTAGAAGTTATTAGGTTCATCTTGGGTAAAAAGGGTAGATGAGAGCTTTGACTTGCATGCATAGGTGTGCTTTTACCTTTAGCATTTTGCCTAAGATAGAATCATTTCATTGAGTGATCCCCTGAATCTTTGAACCCTTTTTTGAATGAGATTATTTTCACAAACATGATCCATTGGTTACTGATTAATGAATGTTAAAGAGTTGGTTGATTTGAATGCTTGTGTAGGCTAAGCTAGAGTTCATTTTTAGCTATGATATGTATGGCTAAAGCTTTTAAAGTAGAGCAGTCTCTATGCATCTAAGAACCTATAACTTGGGCATTGAATCAATTTTTCCATTGACATATTTAGTTTGAGCTTCCACTTTCAAACCTCACTTTCCCATTCGTTCTTATTTGCTTGAGGACAAGCAAAAGGCAAGTGTGGGGGTGTTGATATCTCACACATTTACATCATTTAGGCTTGCATTTAGTTTATGTTTTGGTCTTCTTTTGCATTCTTTCTCTTTAGTCCCATTTTCTTCTCCTTTTAGACTTAGATTGCATTTAGGATGTAGTTTGCATTTCATTTGCATCAAGGATGTTTTTAGGTGCTTATCGAGCTATAAGGAGCAAGGAAGAGTTGTGGGAATGAACCTGGAGGCTAGCCAAGCCAAGATAGAGCAAGAGGAGCCAAGGCAGGCGTTTTTTGGAAGCCTTGTCGGTCAAGGCACGAAGGCTATTGGTTAAGGAGTGACCGATAGGGAGCTATCGATCAGGCTATCGGTCAAGATAGTGACTGATAGAAATATATCAGACATATTCCGGTCATCCTGTCGGTCATCTTCAAGACCGATAGCCAGCCTATCGATCAAGCTATCGGTCAAGGACTGACCGATAGGATCCCAGACTGAGACCACTTATTTACAATATTGCCATTTTTGCCTAGACTTCTTTAAATACCAAAAATCCCAAATTTCTGGGAAGAGTCTTTTATGCAGCATTTCTTTCCTCTTTTGTTCTAGTTTTTGATTTTGTAACTTGAATCTTTGCTTGATTTTAATAAGAATTTGCATTTATCTTCTTGTTTAATCTCCCTAATCATGACTAGTTATCTTTCTCTCTTTGGATTGATGGTTTTGATGTTGATTATTGAGTAGTCCTTTTAGGGATTTGAGATGGGTTAGGTTTAGGGAATTTGAGACTCTATATATGATTGCTTAGTGTTAATTCTTCCATTTCCTTTCTAGATTACTGTGTTTAATGCCTAATTAGCTCTAGCTAAGTTGATTAGGATCTTAGGCTCATTTTATGCCCACCAAGTGTTTGATGAAATGCCTGAACTGGTTTGCAAGAGAATTGCTTATCCTAGCTCAAGAGATTGACTGTCTAGGGAGTGATTCGGCAATATAAAATTGATAAAATTGTCTTAATGCTTGCTGTTTATCATTGCACTAATGAGAAGTAGTTCTGGACTTGGTAATTAGCAAAGAGATAATGCCAAGAAGATTGGATTAGTCTTATAAATGAATTCAATGCGTAAGGAATAACATTGTTTGAGTTTGTAAGCATTATAGGTTGAGTTAAGAGTTCCCTAGCACCAATTATCTCATCTCAAGACTCATCTTTCTCTGTTCTTAGTTTGAATTCGAAATTGCTCTGTTTTTGCCTTTGTTTTAGTTGCTTTGCTTGCTTTTCACTCTTTGTTTGATGTTCTCATCACTTCTGTTTGATCGTTTAGGTTGATAGACTTCTAAAACTCTCTCCTCATCTGCTTGAATTAGGAAATATACTATAATCTTGCTGTTTCAATCTTCCCCTTTGGATTGACAATAAAACCCATATACTATAACTGATTAGTACAATGGGTGATTGACAATGAGAGTGAAAAGTCTTGTATCACAAAGCTGGTGGGGTTGGAGAAGGATGTGAGAAGCAGATCTGGGAGTAGTATCTTTGCAGCTGATCCATCTTCTTGGATGAAATTATAGATGTAATTGTCACCCACATTCTCTCCAAGGAACCTTCATTTTCTTGAGGTAAGGTAAGTCCATATATGCTATCTTAACTGTTGCTGGTCCACTCTCAACTCCTGCAGCTTCCACCAGTTGAGTAATAAGGCCTGCACAATAGAGCTTAGGTGCCTTGTCATCATTGGTTGTTAACCAATGTTTGATGACCAGAAGTTGCTGCATGAAGATGGTGACCATTCCAGTTGTCCAATCCGATCCTTTGTACTCCACTTCTTGCCTTGTGTAGGGTAGGATGTTCAGAAGACTCTGATCAATGAGCTCCCATTCTCCACCTTCAACAGGGCCACTTTCCTTCCTTGAAAAGAGAGTATGCGCCAATTCTTTGTGCACATATCTGATGGCTGGATTTCCGATCAAAGAAGCCTTGCTTCTTCCTGTCTTGAAAACGCCCTTAGCCACATGCTCCAAAAGGCTGATCTTTTCTTCTTTGCTCACTCCAAGATTCTGGCCTCTAGCGCTTCCATAGGAGAATCTAAAAGCATCTTCAATTTCTGAGAAGGACAACTTATAGTTGTTCTTGGAAACTCTGAAAATGATGAAGCCATAACCATCTTCTTCTAGAGTCTTTTCTCCTGGCTCATAGAAAGTCACTTTAAAGCTTGCAAGGAATTGAAGCACTTGGTCCTTGGTTGCTGAATAAGGAGTTGCCACCAGCTTTGTGAGCTCCATTGTTTCAAGCATATAAGAGCAATCCTCATAAAGTCCCATGTCCTTAAGAGATGGGACATGGGGATACCTTGTTGGTCTCACATCCACATTTTGCAGCTAGTCATAGAACTGCCTTTGAGTAGTTCCCTTCTTCTTTTGAGAAGCCTTCTCACAAGCGCCAACATCAGCTTTCTTTTTGCCTTGAGCCTTAGCGCTTGGACTCCCTACTTCCTTAGCCTTGCTCTTTGCTTTCTCTTGCCTCTCAAGTTCTTTGTTTGCCCCACTTCTTGTTGTCCTTCCCATTGTACGTAAAACAAATTCTCAAAAGAGAAATCGGAACCAAGGAGTGAACAAAAGACAAAACAATATTGCTAACAATCACAAAAGGAGGAGTTTATTTACTTAAAAGTAAATCCCTATCAGTTGTGAAGAACCTAATAAGCAACGCATGCAAAAGATTCACTAAGCAAAAATTATCTACAAATTAAAAAAAATGTGAATCCTAGCATGGTAAAGCTAAGCAAGTGGATTAAAATGCTAATGCAAAGCAAAGTAAATGAAATTGCCAAGCAAGTAACATTTAATCTAAGTGCTTCAAAAGTTAAAAACAGTTATTCACCATGCAAAAGAAACAAACTAACTAAGAAGCAATAATCATTTAACAAGCATGCAACCACTTAACAAGATTAAGTTCTAAAGTTAATAAAACAAATTTTAAACATTTAAAAAGCTAAGAGACATTACCTGAAGTGGTTTAACTCTCTTAAGCACTTAAGAAACTAAAGAATTCAAAATTTTGTGGTTTAAAACTAGAGAAATGAAAGAGCGAAAGAGAGAAGGGTGGGGTTAGTTTATATAGAGGGTTGGAGAATCTTTTTGTGGGGAGCAAGGGGACAAGGAGTGCCTAAGAGTGGTCCTACTTATGCTTGGGAAAGAGAAGGATTCAAATTTAAAATCTTTGATATATTTTGACCAAGGAGGGAAAACAATTTGAACTGAAGAAAGCTTACCTCGGGTGCAATATCGACCTCTCAAGTTGATATTCTGATCGATATTGATTATATCGACTTGGTTTGGTCGATATGCATGCCGATATCGGATGTTTGGGCTGTTGTATTGACCGATATGCATGTCGATATTGCATCACACCTCTTGTATCGACCTCCATCATCTATATACATTGTCCGATGATGACCCTGTCTAGCTCGATATGTAGCTCGGTATGATCATGCAATATTCTATATCGGACTAGTACCTCGATATCATGATCGATACACTTTGACTTATGCTGAATAGCATCTTTTCATTCGTCTGTCAAGGTGTATCGACATGAAAAGTCGATATGCACCTCGATATGCCTTAACAAGGGATTAATCGCCCTTTAACCTCTCGGTTAAGGCATATCGGTGTGTTATGTCGAAACCTTGCTTGATATGCATCCCTTGGTGTTGTATCGACCTGCCACCTCGATACATATGCTCTGTATTGGTGCGAGTTGAGGCATATCGATGTGTTAATACCCCGATACATTGCATGTTAAGGCGTATTGGTTTGCCTTCCACCAGTACGCTAATCGTTACTAAATCCTCTCATGCGTATCGATCAGAATCATCGCGGTATTCACGTCGATACTAGTCCAGCACCTCAGTATCAAGCAAGACATGCTCGATACACTGCTCGATATGAACTGTATCGACGTGATCTGGCTGATATGTTGGTCGATATTGACCCTTCTTCGCCTCCTTGCTTCTTCCAAGCTTGGTTCCTCTTCACTCAGCTTGAACCTGGTAATTAGGGACACTAAAAAACACCCACATAAACATAAAAAACTTAAAAATGCAAAACTATGTACTAGGATACCATGAGATTGCCTTCCAAGTGTTCTTGTTTGGAGTCACTTAGCTTGTCTTTCCTCAGCTCCTTAGTTGTGGTAAGGAGCAGGAGTCTTGGAACACCTTGGTGTGATCTTGGTTCCTCTGACTCTCTTGGTGACTCCATCAATCTTCAGCACTGCAGAAGGCTTAGACCTTCCCTCTTACTTCATCTTGTAGAAAACTTCACCACCCTTAGAGCCAAATGGTCCCAAAACCACTCCATCTTCCATAGGACCCAAAAAGATTTAATTCACAGCATCAGAACTTCACACTTCGAGGGCCTCCTCTTCAGTGATATCAGTGAACAACTGGGACAGATAGCTTCCATCAAAGCTTGCTCGTACATAGCCATCAAACTCAGGCCAATGTTCACCAACTTTCTTCAACTTCTTAACCTTCATTGAGAAAGCTTGCTCATCATCTAGCTTGTTCCCCTTGGAGTCAAACTTCAGCACTTCCTCCTTGGTTAGTCTCAGCTCTATTGTGCATTCTTTTGCATCAAAAAACTGCTCCAGCTGAAGCTAAGAAGGGTTTGCCTAAGATGCTGGCATTCTTGATCTTTCCCTTAACATCTAAAACCAGGAAGTCTGTTGGGATAATCACTCCTTCAATTATCATGGGCAAATATTTAAGGGCTCCTAGAGGTACCTTTACTGTGCCATCTACTATGGTCAAGGAGACATTGCTCTCCTGGAATGAAGTGTAGCCCAGCGCCTTAGCTTTAGTGGAGGGCAGCAAGTTGATGCTTGCACTTAAGTCACAAAGACAACTCCTGAACATCTTCCCTTTGAGTTCAGAAGGGAGAGTAAAGCATTCAGGATCTCCAAGCATCTTTATGTTCAATACCTCAGTCTTGGCAATGGCTTCTTTCAGCTCTTTCCCAACATCATGACCTCTAAGCTTCATCTGGTTGGCATAGAGAGTGGTGCACTTATCCACAAGGTATTTCTTAAACCTTCCAGGAAAAGGGAGAGCTGCCTTGTAAGGAGAAAGATCATAGATTCCAGTTTCTTTCTCAGCTTGAACATTCCCAAGTGGCCTACTCTTTTCCCCTTCCTTAGTGGTTGTTGTTTCAGGAGACTCTTCCTTTGTATCCTCTTTGTTGGCGTCAGCTGCCAAAAACTCCTCTCCCCCACTCTGAAGTTCAATGTCCTCATTGAACAATAAAAGGAAATCTTCAATGACAGCTTCTTCTTCAGCTAGAAGAGTCTCTTCTTCAGTAGCTATGACATTGCAAAAATCCTTAGGATTAGCTTCGGGTTAATCAGGAAGGTTGCCTTGAGTTTTAGGGCCAGCAATGCTCTTGTTGTTCTTAAGTGTCTTCACTCTTGCAGCCAATCCATAAATTTGTTAGAGATTTCCACATGGAATGAGTCCATCCTGTTATAAACCTCAACAAACTTCTTTGTGACCTCCATCTTTGCAGTTTGTTGGCCTTGAAGGAGTTGTTGCAGCATCCCTTTCATCTCAGCATCACTATTGTTAGAAGAGCTGGCTTGACCTTGTGAGAAACCAAGAGGGGCAAACTGCCTTAGTTGAAAGTTGCCTTGGAAGTTATTTCTTGGACTATAGCCTTTGTTGAAAGGTACAAAAGGTCTTTGCTGGTTCCCTTGAGGTTGTTGTGGAGGATAAACCTGGTCATGGGGATTAGCAACTTTGTTTCTTCTGTAAGAGAGGTTATGTTTAGGCCTGAAATTGCTGTAATTGTTATTGTAGCCTCCCTGATTTCTCACATAGTTCATCTCTTCCACTTGAAGTTCTTCCTCACTTGGCATCTCAATCATTTCACAAACATAATTTAGCTCCTTATACTGCACCTGAAGCAACTTGTCAAGCCTTGAGTTTAGCTCCTCCAACACTCTTCTTGTGGACTCTAACTCCTTCATTGTATGGCCATCTTCTCCTCTTTGAGTTCTGTCAAAATCTTCATTGTAATTTCCATCACTATGCGCAAATTTTCAACAAGATCTAAATCTTCATCCACATCCTTAGAGTGGAAGTTCCCATTACTTGCAATATCAATTAACATCCTGATCATAGGGAGAGCGCCTCTGTACATTGTAGACAGCAATGATTCAGTTGAGAACCCATGATGTGGGCACTGAAGAGTGAAGCCTTTGAATCTCTCCCATTGCTTCTTTGGGAGAACCAAAAAAATTTCATTTCTGATTCTTGCAGTCCTAGATGTACTAAAGAAATTTGAGAGGAATGCTTTCTTACGCTGGTCCCAGCTGGTGATACTCCCTTGAGGCAAGTTCTGTTCCCACTGGTGAGCCTTATCTAATAGAGAGAATGGGAAGATCCTCAACTTAAAGTTGTCTTCACTAACACCTCTGATCTTGGTGAGGGAGCATAATCTGTCAAAGTTGTCTAAAATGTCCAAGGGATCTTCCAAATGCAAACAACGGAACTTGCTGTTCTGAACCATAAAGATCAAGCCAGACTTGATTTTGAAGTTGTTGTTATGCACTGGCGGAGGGATGATACCTGTCCTGTTGTTATATGCGTTAGGGGCATCACCAGCGCCAATGGGCCTCATTGGGCATGTAGCATGTGCTGGTCCTCTCTGACCTTACGGACTCCTTGCTGTGCCTGAATACCAGCAACTCCCTGAACACCTTGTGCTCATGGTGGTCCCTGAAAACTCTGATCATCAACACCATGCTCCATGTTGAGCTGATGAAACCTTTGCAGTCTCTCTCTTTCCCTTGCTGCTCTTAATTCTCTCTCCACTTCCAGAATGTTGTGTTGATAATCCAACAGATTTTGATTACCTCTAGACCTCAAGTTAATACACCTATAAGAGGAAGAACAAACTTGCAAATCAGTAAAAAACAGAAAATAACAGCTTAATCTCAAGCAATCCACAAATCATAATGCTTAAACTAAACAAATATGGCAATGGCGCCAATTTGATAACATGATTTTTCAGTTATTCAAATCCTAACACACTCATGTGATTGTAGTATGAAACGTGTCAATCCATCTGAGTTCATAAGACACTAAGAATGGAGCAAATCACTTAAGTCAAGCCAAATTCAAGACAGCAGTTGTGATCAAACTAAACAAGACTAAGCAACACAGAATTAAAGCAGGAAATTCAAATAGATTAAAGCAAGGATCAAAGATGGTGGTTATTGAATAATAGGAGATTAGAACTAAACTAGTGATCCTTCAAAACTATTCAAACAATGCTATCTTCGATGCATAGGATTAACATCTATGATTAGCTCAATTCCTTGATACTAATCACTTTGCCAAACACATATTCAAGATAAATTTCTTTACTCAAACATAAAATCAGAAATTATTTAAAACAGAGCTGCAATCCTGTAAAACCAAATGCACCTTAGACATCTAATTCCTTAGACTAAGAGAATAAATCCTCTAAAAGACTCATTGCAGCATTTCATCAAACACTTATCTGGTATAAGAGAAAGCCAAGACACTAAACAAGTCTGGCCAAGACTAATCTAATGTTAACCACATCTAATAGAGAGAAGACAATCATATTAAGCATAAGACATCACTAATCAAATCCTAAAACCCCTCTAATCTATCCCATCTCAACCCCTAAATAAGACTACTCACTAGCCATTATCAAAACCACAGATTCCAAAGAGAAATAATGGCTAAGCATGATTAGAAAGCAGAATAAGCAAGAATAGATTAAAGGCAAATGCAGAATTTCACTAAATCAAACTAGTTTTTACAAGGCAAAGCTGAAAGAGCAAAAGGTTTTTAAAGAACAAAAGAAAAATAATTAGATCTAAGTTTCCTAACCATTTTAAGACTTTAGCATTTTTAGAGGAGCTTAGAAACTCATAACAAACCAAGAATAAACCAAAAAATAAGCTGACTCGGATGGACCAAATCGGCCTCCCACATCGATGCACACATCGATATTGAGTCTTCTTGTGGGTTGTATCGATATGCCTTGGTCGATACGGTGATCAATATGGAATGCTTCAAGAGTGTATCGGCTTGAATCCCATTGGTGTGAAGGTCGATACAATCACCCTTTAGTTAAGGCATACATAGCAGATCCACGTCGATACAGCACCTCAGTATTGTCCTGTCTCTGGTGTATTGATCTGGGACATCGATACACTGCTCGGTATGGGTTCATCAAGGTGCATCGAGGTCCTCCTTAGTCGATATGCTGCTTCTGTACATTGCTCTATATGTATCGATATTGAGTCATCATATCCACCTCGGCACACACTATATCGATCAGATCACATCGATATCATCATCGATATTTGTCCATCCGACCTTGTCCTTCTCCTTGCTCTGTTCCCAGCTCACATCCATTGCACCACTTGGTCTCCAAACTCCTTTTAGTACTTGAATAAAACTACGAATGTATGAAAAATGCAATGCAACTCCTAATACTACAATAAGTCCTAAATGTATGCAAATAGGACAAGAAGAAGCAAAATATGCATGCTAAGAGACTAAAACTAATGATGAATGCATGATAAGATGGTATAAATAATGGAGATATCACGTCAGGACACTTGAGGCTGAAAAAGACGGTCTTAATCACGAGCACGTTGAGGCCGACGCCCTTGATCTTAGCCTCAATGACCAGAAGATGAGCCGAGAGCCTGAACTTACTTCACTTAACTGACTGTGGATCGAGAGTTGCACGAGGCAAAGATGTAGAAGCTCGGAAGACTGTGGGGCAAGAAATTTTTGAGAAGTTCCAAGGCCGGATCCACCGAGTCGAGGAGAAAATTGAAGAACTAAAAGGAGACGCTAAGGTGAAATCCTTGATCTTTTGCATGATTATGTCAACCTTCAGCTCATTGATATTCTTCTGGGTCAAAATCTTCCAATGCTGGAGTCAGAGAAGAGAAAGCTGACAGAGTGGAAAGCAGATCTAGCCAGTGCCGACGTTGAGTTTGACGGCTTGCAACCGACCTGCGAGAGGACATAAAGCATTTTCCGGTTTCTTCCAATTCTGTGCCCCTGAGTTTCTTAGTGGCGAAACGATCAACGCTTCAGTTTAGAAAATTGGTGTCGAGCACTAGGCTGGTTCAAACGTCAACGCTCATGGAGTTTATAAGATGATAACTGAGAAAAGTCCCAAGCAACCAACGAAGTCAGGGCCCATGGCAGGCAAAGTACACGAGCCTCCTTCCGATAGTCACCAAAATATCTAGAGTTATGTTTTTTTTAGATATATATTTTTTGCTGTGTAACCCTCTATTGATACGGTCTTTGTTTAGAAGAAGATGCATGAATGGATTTAACAATTTACGATTTATGCAGCTTTTTATTTAGTTGGTGTTATGCTTTCCTTTGTTAACGGTTTAATAAACAACAGATGTCCAAGAATGAGTTTTTTTTTGCTTTAAGTGGTAACAAACACGAACCAAAATACTTCGGTTGTAGAAAACATGTATAGTAAGGAGCGATTAAGACCAATGTTGCTTAGAAGGGTTTTTTACATTATGTTCCATAGACAAGTGCGAAGGGTGTTTCACTTGTGGCTCGCTGCTGGGTAGTCTGATGCGATCATAGGACTCCTTCGAGTTCATCAGTCCAGTATTCCTTCTCAGTGTCGATGCGTTTTTTCAGACAGTCAAGGATAGTATTTTAAGATAGTTGTGGATACTGAGGCGTAGATTTTCTGAGTCTTATCGTCCACTTTTCACAAAAGGTTTCAAAGCGAGTAGAAATAAACTGCAAGCCATTGTAAGTTACGATCTCGCATGGAACTCCGTGTTGCCAAATAATATTTTTCAAAACAAAATTCTCGACCTAAGCTTCTTTAATTCATGTATATGAATCTGCATCGACCAACTTCGAGAAATAGTAAATTGGATCAAAAGGATTGATTTCGGCTTTGAACGACGCAGCGGTCCAACAATATCCATCGACCATTGCATGAACAAATAAGGAGAGGAGATCGAGGATAGTATCTCAGTAGGTTTGTGAGTCGTCGGGGCGTAGCACTGGAGTTTTTCACTTTTTTATGAAGAATTTTGCAGTCCAACCCTATGTTCGGCCAAAAGTATTTATAGCGATTTAACTTGATTACGAAGGATCTTTCACCGGTGTGATTACCGCAGGAGCCTCGGTGGACTTCTTCCATCACCTTGCATGCCTACTTCCCTTCGACATACATTATTAGTTATCCTGAGAACCTACATTTGAAATCTTCTCCGTCGAGTAGCGTATATAGAGCTGCTTGGGCCGTAAGTTTTCGAACCACCCACTTATCCGTTGAAATTTCTCAGTTCATTATATAAGTTCGGGTTGCTCCCATCAACTCCTGGTTGCATACGTACTCGTTCTCTCATGCCTGTTCTATCTCCATCTCGACCTGTATATCTGTCAAGCTGCTCAGCTTCTTTAAGTGGATTGATTAAGTTGACTGTATCTGAATTTTTGATGATGGGTTGTTCGATAAGTTCTACCAGGATGACTTTCTTTAATCCAGGAATTAGCAACAATGCGAGAGCTGCCAAGGCATCTGCTGGGGCGCTTTTGCGTTTAAGCATACGTGTTAACTTGAATTCTCTGAATTCTTTTGGACAATGTTCAAAGATGCTTCAATCCTTTTGTTTCATGCTGTATATTCCCTGTTAAATTGGTTTGCGATGAGTTGAGAGCCACAAATGGCACAAATATTTTGAACCTTGATTATGTGGGCCAACCCAAGTCCAGCGATTGTGGCCTCATACTCGACTTTGTTTTTGTAATGCTTGGAAGTAAAGTCTGAGTGATTGCTCTAAGATTTCGTCCATCGAAGATGTTAGTCGAATTCTGATATCTCATACATTTACATCATATAAGCTTGCATTTAGTTCATGTTTTGGTTCCCTTTTGCTAGTTTTCCTTCTATTTTGTCCCATTTTCCTTTCCTTTTAGACTTAGGTTGCATTTATGTTGTAATTTTCCTTCTCTATGCATTAAGGATGCTTTTAGGTACTTAAGAAGCTATTGGGAGCAAGGAGGAAGTGTGGGAATTGTTCAAGGAGTTAGCCAAGCTGAGAAGGAGCAAAAGGAGCTAAGGAAGGCTGTTTCTGGTGTCCCATCGGTCATGGCACAAACCCCATCAGTCACTTGTGGCCGATGTAAACCAGAAGAAAAGCTGGAATCCCACCGGTCATCTGCATCGGTCACGAGAAGAGACATGACACCTGCATCGGTCAAGAGCATCGGTCTGGGGTGACCGATGCGATCCAGCCGAGTATCTGAAGACTGCATCGGTCAAGTACATTGGTCAGGGAGGACCGATGGAAAGCACTCGAGTGGAACATCGGTCATCCACATCAGTCACTTATGATCGATGCTGACCCAAACCGAAGACAACTTATTTACAATGTTGCCATTTTTGCATTGACTCCTATAAATACTTAAAATCCCTAATTTTTGGGAACAACCTTTTATCCAGCAGTTCTTTCCTCTCTTGTTTTTGTTTTGATCTTGTAGTTTAAATCTTTGCATGATTTTAATAAGAGTTTGCATCTATTTTCTTGTTTAATCTTTCTTATCATGATTAGCTATCTTTTCTCTTTGGATTGATGGTTTTGATGGTGATTTGTGAGTAGTAACCTAGGCATTTGAAATGGGTTAGGTTTAGAGAATTTGAGACTTGATCTATGAATGCTTAGTATGAATTCTTCCATTTCTTTTGTTGGTTGCTGTGTTTAATGCCTGATTAGCCATAGCTAAGTTGATTAGGACCTGAGGCCCATTTGTGTCTAGTGTTTGATGAAATGCCTGAACAGCTTTGCAAAAGAATTGCTTGTCCTAGCTCAAGAGATTGTCCGACTAGGGAGTGATTTGGTGTTTTATGATTAATAGATTATCTTAATGCTTGCTGTTTGTCATTTCACTAATGATAATTAGTTCTTGAGTTGATGATTAGGAAATAGATTAATGCCCAAGAGATTTGATTAGTCATATAAATAAATCTTATGCATAAGGAATAATATTTTGTTAGTTTGTAAGCATCATAGGTTGAGTTGAGAGTTCCCTAGCACCAATTATCCCATCTCAAGTCTTTTCTTTCCTCTATTTTTGGTTAAATTCGAATTTGCCTTAGTAATGCTCGGTTTTTACTTAGTTTTGATCTTTTACTTGTTGCTCACTCTTGTTAAGTGTTTGCTTCAAGTTGCTTTGATTCTTTAGATTGTTAGATAACTAAACTCTCTGTTTCTGCTTGAGTTAGGAACTTTATTACATTCCTACGGCTTCAATCTTCCCTTTTTGGATTGATAAAAATCCTATGATATACTAAAACTGATTAGTACAAGCTTGGGTGATTGAGAAATATACTCAAAACTCTTGTATCAATTTGGCGCCATTGCCATTAGGGGAATGCTTTGTTCACTAGGATTTGTAGAGATTTTGAGATCAAGTTTTTTTATTTTCGTTTTTGGTTACTGATTTCTGTTTTAATCTAGAATTTCTTATTTAGGTACCACAATACTTGCTCTTAAGTGTACAACTACAACTGAGGTTCAAGGTCAAAGATTTTGGGTTTGCAGAATCAGAAGTCAGCTGTTGAAGCATGGAAGAACATCAATATGTTGCTGGTTTTGGTTTGCAAGGTCCACAAGGTCTTCAAGGGATCCAAGGTTTACAAGGACAGCAAGGTTCACATGGCTTACAAGGAGCTTGGGTTCGAAGACCATTAAGACATATTGGTGCTGCTGATATACCTTCAAATTATGCTTCAAGACAGGGTATTCTTCCACCTTTGGAGACTCATCACTATGAGATCGAGAGTAGCATGATTATTATAGTTCAAGAGAAGAAGTTCTTTGGATTGCCCAACCAAGATCCTCTATAGCTCTTGGATCACTTTGAGAAAATATGGGCTTTGTCAAAGCTTAGTGGAGTTTCAGATGATGGTTTGAAGCTCAAATTATTTTTATTCTCTCCTTGTGATTGATAAGGCTCATGTTTTACCCAAATAAAAACTACTGCAAGTGCACAGCAAAGCAGTCGTAGTATAAGGGGTTATCGAATCCCAAGGGAGTAAGTAAACTACCCTATAGAACTTAAGTTCGGATTAAGCTAAGCGATTAGTAGTGTATGTAGTGCGAAATAACTAATAAGAATAAAAGCAGGCGATTTTGATTTGATCTAAAACTCAGAAAACTAAAAGCGCTAAGTCAGGACAATTCGCAGGTTGAATCCGAGAATGTAGAGTGCATAAAATCAGGAATGAATAAGAACCGTTTTAAACATGAATCGAAAATATATAACTAGTCAGTTCTCATTGCAGAAGTTAACTATGTCTAAATCACAGAGTTTCAAATCTCTTTGCAAACTCTAACAACCTAAAAATGCAGTAATGATCAGGTTCAATTGTTCATAAAACTCCTAAGCCAAATCTTTTTGCACTAAATCGTTTTGCTCATCTAATGCTAGGTCAGGTTATCAATAATGCTCTCACATTTATTAAATAACCTAGGTTTCAAAATTCTAGATGATGTGTCTAAGAAAATCGGGTTTAAAGCAAGCACATATGAAGAACAACCAGATATTCCTATCATTTAGCGATTTCTACAAACTCATCATCAAGCTTTAAAAAGTCATAATTTAACTAGGAGATTACTCAGATACGATCATGGAATCACAAAGCATAGCTGAATAAAATTGCATTAAAGAGAAAGAGTAAAAGTTAAAGGGGTTAAAAATCTTCTCAAAAGAGTACATGATCTGTCTCTCTAAAAACGCTCTGAATAAATCTCTATCTAAGGCTCTCTGAATTTTAAAATCTCAGATAAAAGCCAACAATGGCTGAAAACCTAATATATACAAGCTAAAACACGAGCTGGGACATTCTTTCAAATGCCAGAACTTCTGGGCTAATTCTGCCAATGATCCTCCATCTTTTAGAAAACCATCGCGACTCCTTCCTCTATGGGTGACGAGCGTCACCCAGCAGTGGTGACGATCGTCACCCACCAGTGGTGACGATCGTCACCCAACTCTGTATTCGCCTTCCGAGTTGCACACTTTGTGGCTGCATCTTGCAATGCTCCAAAAAGCTCCAAAATCTCTAATTGTGCTCCAGACATGCTATAACCTGCAAGGACTCTACTAGGACTCTTAAAAGACCAAAAAGACTCAATAAAATGGACTTATAGCATGGTTAAAACCCATAAAAACCATGATATATCAACTCCCTCAGACTTAGGTTTTGCTTGCCCTCAAGCAAACATCAGACAAAAAACAGGGTCAAGGTTTGAAAACAGAAACAGTAAGCTGAACGTCAGGAACACCACATTGATCAACACTTTCGAATCCACGTACCACAGAGTCAAAAAAAGATCAAATTTCAGTCTCAAATCCAGTTCAATCTCCTTCAAGAAATCCAAAATCTCTACTGTTAACTCCTTATTTTTATCTAAGTGTGATACCTCATCAAGGTTTTATCATGTCAATCACTTATAGATTCATTTCCCTTCCTAAACAACTGAACAAAGCAATCTCAACACAGCTCTCCTATTTTCTCCTCACTCGATCTTTTTCTTTCTGTTTTTTTTTTCTTTCTATTTTCAACTCTTTTTTATTTTTCAACAATCAAGATATGGTGCTACTCAATACTTGTGTTCCTTGTGACGAGACAGGTTCTTGAGTGTGTTCATTACTGTTGTTCCTTGTTTGGAGACAGGGTCATGAATGCACCAGTCTATGGCTTAAACTCTTAAAAGCTGTATCAGGGAAAAACAAAGAGATACTGCATATAAACATACTTGTCAGTGTTGAAAGAGAGAATCAAGATCAATGAGAATCAAACCCCAAGATAAGAAGTTAAAAGTTTATTAAGGTGTAATTAACAGCAAATTTTCCAGATTCTCTAAGAAGCTAAACCTTCATTGCTAGACTGATCTACCTATGACTTTCAACTTAGTATGACATGTAATCAACTACTGTGGCAATGGTTCTTATAAGTATCAACGTTCTGTGGTTAGTTCCAAGAATAACTGACAGTTTTAAAATTTTAACTCTATACAACAGGTTTTTGACACAACTTTAAGACTCAAAATCAAACATAATATACAAAACGTCAGTAACCACCTCCCCCATACTTAAACAACACTGTCCTCAGTGTTATTAAGCCAATAGTTGGTCAAAAAGAAGCATGTGAACGTGTAGAACCAAGTGTGAAAAGTGGTACCTCGCAAAGGAACGAGTGACGAGCGTCACCCTCAGTGGTGATGAGCTTACCGCGTCTAGAACTCCAATTTCGACAAGTTAGATGAAATAAATGTTATGTTATTATGTGTACTCTAAAGGCAGACGGTTAGAGCACTCAAACACACATTTAATAACATTCAAACATAGCAATAAAACATGGTTCAACAATCAGTTTTTTTTTTTTTTTTTTTTTTACTGAATAACTAACTAAATAGATATATGTACGAAAATAAAAACTAAGTATATACAAGCAATACTTACCAGTGGGTTGCTTCCCACTAAGCGCTTGTTTAACGTCATTAGCTCAACTGTGATTTCTGTTTAGACAGCTTGTGCATCATCTAGAGACACAATGTGTCCTGCTGGAATCTCGGCTTACGCCCAATAGTGTTTCGCCCTCTGTCCATTGACAGTGAACTCCTCTCCTTTGGAGTTAATCAGGACAATGGCGCCATGTGGTCTAGCCTCTTTGATAGTGAAGGGACCTGTCCAACGAGAATGCAAGTTATCAGGAAAAAGCTGTAAATGAGAGTTGTAAAGGAGTATCTGATCATTGGGCTCGAAATGTCTGGAGATGATCTTCTAATCATGATATCCCTTTCTCCTCTCCTTGTACAACTTGGAGTTTTCATAGGCCAGATATATGATTTCATCCAGTTCATTGAGCTGAATCAAGCACCTCTCTGCAGCAGGCTTCAGATCAAAGTTCAGTTTCTTGATAGCCTATTCTGCTTTGAACTCTAGCTCCACTGGTAGATGGCATGCCTTGCCATAGAGTTGATGGAATTGTGTAGTGCCAAGAGGCGTTTTGTAGGTTGTCCTGTAAACCCATAATGCATCATCCAATTTTGCTGACCAATCATTCCTTGTCTTCCCAACTGTCTTCGTCAGAATCTGCTTCATCGGTCTGTTGGAAAGTGAGAACCACCATAACTGATAACAATTTGCGGGACACCAAATCTGGAGAAAATAATGGTCTTAAACAGCTTCAAAACCAATACAGCATCATTAGTAGGAGTAGCCAACGCCTCTACCCACTTAGACTAATAGTCAACAGCAACCAGAATGTATCTATTCCCATACGATGAAGGAAAAGGACCTATGAAGTCAATGTCTCAACTATCAAAAACTTCAACCTCAAGTATAATGTTCTGTGGCATCTCATGTCTTCTTCTGATCTTCCCTCTCCTCTGACATGTATCACAGCGTGTGATGAATGCTTGTGCATCCTGAAATATAGTTGGCCATCAGAAGCCAGCTTGAAAAACTTTGGAGACTGTTTTGAATGTGGCAAAGTGTCCAGCATACTCTGAGCCATGATAGTGAAACAGAAAGTGATATGATCCCTCTTTATGATCTTGACCTTTCAAACCAAGTGATGAACATACTGATCCGTGATGATGAGATGCTTTGAACGTTTTGATGAAAAATGAACTGTATGTGAGGGAAGAGGGGGAAGAGTGAGTATGGATTATAGCAAGAGGTGTTGATGGCTCTTGATACAAACTGTTAGAACACAAAGGATATGAAACACCTATGATTCTAAGCAGGGTTTCTCATGGATATTACACACCAAGAGATTTTGATCTACTTTCAAAGATATTTTTATTAAAAAGATAGATGTAAACCAAAACAACCTCATACACGGATTTAACGAGAAAGAAGAGAGAGGGAGGAGAACGGACAACAAGAAAGCAATAAGTTAGTCTTAGGACAAACCCCCTTGACTAACCATGCATGACTCGGTTCAAACTTACACAAACTACAAGACTTAGAAAACAACTAAGGATAAAAAATGAACCTAGACACTCCAAGACACATATGGTAGAAAGAAGTGGGCTTGGACAAATGATAAGTTAATGGACAATGATGTTGTAGAAACACTTGCCTCGTTAAAAACCTTAGTGAGAAAACCCAATGGGACAAAACTCACTAAGGGAAAAAGAGCACAAAATGCTTCTACAAACCCCTTAACTAGTCATCAGCTATAATGCATACCAATGCAGTATGTATAGCCTCTTTATTCTCATATGCTTCATGAATGGACCGACTAAGCAATACTTCTAAGGCATTATGAAATGCCTTAGCCTTTGAATGGGTCATGGGACCTTCTTGAACTTCTAGAACGTCATCAGCTACATGCTTGTTGTGATCTTGTTCTTCCTCGGCTGCAAGCTCCCCAATGTCTTCCATGATCATATCATCCCCTCCTTCTTCAAAAGGATTTGACCTCAAATCCAACTCATCTGCAACATAGGGAATTAACTCAGTAACATTAAAACTAGAGCTTATAGAATACTTACCTTGGTGGTCAAGCAAATATGCATTGTCATTGATCCTCCTTGTGATGGTGAAAGGACCACCGATCCTTGGCTTAAGCTTGGATTTTCTTTCGGCTGGGAAGTGTTCCTTCATCAAATGAACCCACTCTTGATCACCAGCTTTAAAGACCATTTTGCTCCGTCCTTTATTCGCATGTTTGGCATAAAGCTTGGTCTTTTCTTCCAAGTTCTTCTTAGCATCCGAGTGTATAAGCTTTATTAACTCGGCATTTTTCTTTCCATCCATACTCAACCTTTCACTCAAAGGTAAAGGCATCAAATCCAAAGGAGAAGTGGGATTGAACCCATAAACAATTTGAAATGGTGAGTATTTAGAGGCAGAATGCACGGCATGGTTATATACAAATTCTACGTGAGGCAAACAATCTTCCCAAAACTTAAGGTTCTTTTTAATCAATGCTCTCAACAATGTTCCTAAAGTCCTATTTACAACCTCAGTTTGACCGTCAGTTTGAGGATGACAAGTGGTGGAAAACATCAGCTTAGTTTCTAGTTTAGACCACAAAGTTTTCAAAAAGTAACTAAGGAACTTAGTGTCTCTATCCGACACAATGGACTTTGGCATACCATGAATACGAACTATTTCTTTAAAGAAGAGATTGGCAATATGCTCAACATCATCAGTCTTATGACACGCAATAAAATGAGACATCTTAGAGAATCTATCTACAACTAAATATAAAATCTTTACATGTCTTTGTTCTAGGCAAGCCTAAAACAAAGTCCATGGATATGTCATGCCACATATGAGATGGTATGGGCAAAGGTGAGTAACAACCCGTGATGTTGTGTTTTTGATTTGGTTTGCTTGCATGTGTTGCACCTTGCGCACACTCTCTCAATGTCACATCTTATATGTGGCCAATAAAAATGATCCTTTATCACTTCTAAGGTCCTCACTATGCCAAAATGCCCCATCAACCCACCACCGTGTGCTTCCCTTATGAACAAGTCCCTCATAGAACAATTAGGTACACAAAGACGGTTCTCAAAGAAGAGAAACCCATCTTGTATAAAGAATTTACCCGAAGGAGACTTAGAGAAAGCAATAAAAATATCTGAAAAATCAGCATCAACTTTGTATAGCTCGTTAAGCTGTTCAAATCCTAGCAACTTAGCTTCTAAAGTGGAAAAGCAATGTGTACCTTCTTGATAAAGCATCAGCCACCACATTTTCTTTACCTTGTTTATACTTTATGACGTAGGTAAATGTTTCTATAAACTCAACACACCTTGCATGCCTTTTGTTTACTTTTGCTGACCTTTGAGATGTTTTAAGGACTCATGATCAGTGTGAATGACAAACTCCTTAGGCCAGAGGTAGTGCTGCCATGTTTGTAGAGCTCTCACCAAAGCATATAACTCCTTATCGTACGTTGGGTAGTTGAGCATTGCACCACCAAGTTTTTCACTGAAGTAAGCTATTGGTTGCTTCTCTTGCATCAGAACTGGTCTAATCCCTATTCCTGATGCATCACACTCAATCTCAAATTTTTTCAAGAAATTCGGAAAAATAAGGACAGGGGTGTTAGTAAGCTTCTCTTTTAGGCTTTGAAAAGCCTCCTCTTGAGCAGTTTCCCACTTAAACCCAACGGTCTTCTTGATGATCTCGATTAGTGGAGCTGCTATTGTGCTGAAGTCCCTCACAAATCTTCTATAGATACCGGCCAACCCATGGAAGCTTCTCACTTCTCCCACGGTCTTAGGATTTGGCCAGTCACGGATGGCCTTCACCTTTTCCTCGTTCACTTTGACTCCTTCTGAGCTCACTATAAAACCAAGAAAAACAAGACTAGAACTGCAAAAAATACACTTCTTAAGGTTAGCGTATAGCTTTTCTTTTTTGAGCAAATCAAGTACTAATCAAATGTGTTCTACATGCTCTTCTAGGCCTATGCTATAAACAAGAATATCATCAAAATAAACTACCACAAAGATGCCTATATACGCCCTAAGAACATGATTCATCAAACGCATAAAAGTGCTAGGGGCATTAGTTAATCTGAATGGCATAACCAGCCACTCATATAAACCATGCTTGGTTTTGAATGCAGTTTTCCACTCATCCCCTTCTTTCATTCTAATCTGGTGGTAACCACTCTTTAAATCAATTTTAGAAAAAATGTTAGAACCATGCAAATCGTCTAACATGTCATCTAATCTAGGAATGGGATGGCGATACTTCACAGTGATATTGTTGATTGCATGGCAGTCAACACACATCCTCCAGCTACCGTCTTTCTTGGGGACTAGAAGCACTGGAACCGCACAAGGGCTCATGCTTTCACGGATATGACCCTTAGCCATCAGTTCATCCACTTGTTTCTGTAGTTCCTTGGTCTCTACGGGATTGGTACGGTATGCGGGACGGTTTGGCAAGGATGCTCTTGGAGTGAAATATAGTTGGTGTTCAATGCCTCGGATGGGAGGTAGAACAATGGGAGTTTCAGTAGGAAAGACGTCCTCAAACTCCTGTAAAAGAGCTTGCATTTCACTCAGATATACCAGTGTAAGATCAGAAATGGTGGTTAGCGTTTCTTTAAAAATAAACCAAAAGCATAGGAGACTTAGAATGAAAAGCTTTCTTAACCTCTCCGGCTTTAGCAAAGAAATTCAATTGTTTGGCTGACCTTAGAGTTTGTTTCTGATCAGTGTAGACTTCTTGAGGGGTCATAGGAACCAAAAAAATTTTCTTACTCTTAAACTCAATGGAGTGACGGTTTGAGAAGCCATCGTGCATTACACGTCGGTCAGATTGCCATGGCCTGCCTAAAAGAATGTGGCTTGCTTCCATATGTAGCACATCACATAGTATCTCATCCTTGTACACTCTAATGGCTAAAGGAACTAAAACTTGCTCAGTAACCTTCATCTCTCCTTTCTCATTCAGCCAATGCAACTTATAAGGACTCTGATGAGGAGTAACTTGCAATCCCATCTTCTTGACCATGATACTACTCGCGACATTAGCACAACTCCAGCCGTCTATGATCAGCCTACAAACTTTCCCTTGTACCAAGCAAAGGGTATGGAAAAGGTTTTCACGCTGATCTTGTTCCTCTGGTTTGCTTTGCATGGTTAACGTCCTTCTAGCTACTAGCAACCCCCCCCCCCCCCCCCCTGAATTGGTAGCAACTCATGCTGCTCCTCAGTTTCCTCTAACTGCTCATCTTCTGATTCCATATTGCCGTTGTCAACCAAGATCATTACACGTTTGTTGATACACTTGTTGGCATAGTGTCCTCAGCCTTGGCATTTGAAGCACTTCACGTCACGAGCCTTAGTACTGGCTTCCTTAGGTTTTCCATGCAGAGATGTTGCTTCGGACCTTTAGATGAACGGCTTACTTTCCTTCAGGTGATTCTTACCGTCCTACGGATAGGCTGTGCGGTACGTGTTCCTGTCGTCCTGCAGGTAAGTTGTTCGGCTGTTTTGTCCGGTACCAAGACCCGAACGGTAAGACCCTTTCCTCTTAACTTGCTGCTCGAACAAGACTGCCTTATGAAGCATTTCTTCCAGGTCAACATAGTGTTGTGTCTCTAGGCAGTCCTGAATCTCGCGGTTAAGTCCTCCGAGGAACCTAGCCATCGTAGCTTCTCTATCCTCCAAGATGTCCGCCCTAAGCATGAGTGTCTCCATTTCTTGAAAATATTCTTCCACGGTCCAGTTGCCTTGCGTCAACCTCCTAAGCCTCCGATGAAGTTCCCGGTGGTAATGGCTCGGCAAAAATCGCTTCCTCATCAAGTTTCTCATTTCATTCCATGTAGTAACCGGATACTCTTGGTTGCGCCTCCTAGTTGTGACAAGCTGATCCCACCAACTCAAAGCATAGTCATAAAATTCTGTTGGCGCCACCTTAACTCGGTTCTCTTCTGTATAGTGTTGAACGTTGAAAACAAGTTCTAAGTGTTGAATGTTGAAAACAAGTTCTATCTTCTTCTCCCATTCAAGGTAAGCATCCAGATCACACTTGACATGGAAGGAGGGAATCTTCAATTTTAGCCCGGCCAAATTGTCTTGAGCTCTATCTCTGCTCTGTCTAGAACTTCTCCGGCCACTCCTTGAAGAACCACTGCTCTTGTAATACTGATCTGTCTGATGTCCGCTGGCCTGATCCTCTTGAACATTTTCTCTCATAGTCTCTTTTCCTGGACGCTTATTGACCAGTTCCCTTTGCTCAAAGTCCTGTCTGATCTTTTCCACTTCCGAGTGTAACATCTTCTTTAACTCCGCTGTCAGGGCCTCAATCAATATTCTCTGGCTTCTTCCCATCTGACTCTTCGGATCATTTTCATCTCCGGCCATGGTTCCTGAAAATTAAGGAACAAATCGCAGTAACTAGTTCTTTGATAGATTATAATTTATAAAAATTCTAAACTATTATTAAAAATATTTTGCAAAATACTAATGACTAGATCCGTGAAGAACAAAATTTTTAAAATTATTTTCGAAAGTAGATGAAGAGACAAAAATTAAATCGACAAAAATTAAATCGACAAAAATAATCAAAAAAGATCGGATCAGAACACTTAGCTTTGAAGGTTTGCTCTGATACCACTTGATAGATCCCTCTTATGATCTTGACCTTTCAAACCAAGTGATGAACGTACTGATCCGTGATGATGAGATGCTTTGAACGTTTTGATGAGAAATGAACCGTATGTGAGGGAAGAGGGGGAAGAGTGAGTATGGATTGTAGCAAGAGGTGTGGATGGCTCTTGATACAAACTGTTAGAACACAAAGGATATGACACACCTATGATTCTAAGCAGGGTTTCTTGTGGATATTACACACCAAGAGAGGTTGATCTGCTTTCTAAGAGATTTTTATTAAAAAGATAGATGAAAACCAAATACAACCTCATACACGACTTTAAGAAGAAAGAAGAGAGAGGGAGGAGAATGGACAACAAGAAAGCAATAAGTTAGTCTTGGGACAAACCCCCTTGACTAACCATGCATGACTCGGTTCAAACTTACACAAACTACAAGACTATAAAAAAAACTAAGGATAAAAAATGAACCTAGACACTCCAAGCCAGGGATGGTAGAAAGAAGTGGGCTTGGACAAATGACAAGTTAATGGGCAATGATGTTGTAGAAACACTTGCCCCGTTAAAAACCTTAGTGAGAAAACCCAATGGGACAAAACTCACTAAGAGAAAAAGAGCACAAAATGCTTCTACAAACCCCTTAACTAGTGATCGGCTATAATGCATACCAATGCAGTATGTGTAGCCTCTTTATTCTCATATGCTTCATGAATGGACCGACTAAGCAATATTTCTAAGGCATTAACAAGTGCCTTAGCCTTTGAACAGGTCATGGGACCTTCTTGAACTTCTAGAACGTCATCAGCTACATGCTTGTTGTGATCTTGTTCTTCCTCGGCTGCAAGCTCACTAATGTCTTCCATGATCATATCAGAACATCTGGAATTTCTGCTTCTGCTAAGCATCTCCTGTAAATCCCATCAGCACAATGTCTGTAAAGATATGGCTCATCCCATTAGAATCTCCGAAGTTCTATCAAGAATTTCTTCTTTCTATATCCATTGAAATTATATGGTTGATCCTCTGCAGCAAGATAATTGGCAATATCAGCATATCAAGGTCTCTAGGGATCAGTAGTGGTATACACATGCTCTGCAATAGCTGTTCCCAGGCTTGCACAAATCACAGCTAGAGTCTGAGATGGGTGACGCACGTCACCAGGCTGGGTGACGAGCGTCATTGCCTTTGTGCCTAAACCGCATCGTGATTCTGTCTCGTTGGTTACGAGCGTCTTCCCCCTGGGCTCGCTTGTCACTGCCCTGTAGTTGCAAGAACTCTGCAGATTTTCAATACTTTCTTCCTGGAATCGAATCTCTATCAAATACACATTCTCCTAAGGCAAGAAATCATTGATTGGCATGTTATCTTAAATCCTGATCCTGGAGAGATGATCAGCAACACCATTCTGAACGCCTTTCTTGTCTTTGACTTCAATATCAAACTCTTGGAGAAGCAGAATCCATCTCAACAACATTGGCTTTGCATCCTTTTTCTGCTCAGATACTTCAGTGCTGAATGGTCTGTGTGGACCACGACCTTGAAGCCAACAAGGTACTGGCGAAACTTCTCAAAGGCAAAGACTACAGCTAATAGTTCCTTCTCAGTAGTTGCATAGTTTTTCTGAGCTTCATCCCAAGTCCTACTGGCATAGTAGATGGCGTGTAGCTTCTTCTTTTTCCTCTGTCCCAACACTACTCCTACTGCAACATCGATGGCATCACACATCACTTCAAAAGGCAAGTCCCAATCTGGTGGCTGCGCAATATGAGCTGTAATCAAGGCCTGTTTGATTTGTTCAAAAGCAGACATGCATTCTTCTGTGAATTCAAACTTCACGTCCTTGCAGAGTAGAGCAGTATAAGGTCTTGCAATCTTGCTGAAGTCCTTGATGAATCTTCTGTAGAACCCAGCGTGACCCAAAAAACTCCTCACTGCTTTGACTGAATCAGGAGCTTGCAGACTTGTCATCACTTCAATTTTTGCCCTATCCACTTCTATGCCATCTCTAGAGACTCCGTGACCAAGAAAAATGCCATCTTGTACCATAAAATGACACTTCTCCCAATTCAAAACCAAATGATTCTCTTCACATCTCTGCAGAACGACACACAAGTTTTCCAAACAGCTCTTGAAGGAGGAACCATAAACTGATAAATCATCCATGAAAATCTCCATAAACCTCTCAATCATGTCAGTTAAGATCGACATCATACATCTCTGGAAGGTTGCAGGAGCATTCTGCGATATGCAAAGGTGCCATAAGGACAGGTAAAGGTGGTCTTCCCCTAATCATCTGGATGGACGGGGATCTGAAAGAAGTCTTAGTAGCCATCAAGGAAGCAGTAATACTTGTGATTCACCAGCCTCTCAAGCATCTGATCGATGAAAGGTAGAGGGAAGTGATCTTTCCTTCTGGTTGCATTCAGCTTCCTGTAATCGATGCACATCATGTGTCATGTCACTGTCCTGGTCGGAATCAGCTCATCCTTATCATTCTTCACCACTGTAACTCCTCCTTTCTTAGGGACCACGTGTACTGGACTGACCCAAGCACTGTCTGATATGAGATAGATGATCCCAGCTTGCAGCAGCTTCATGATCTCCTTCCTGACCACATCATGCAGGTTTGGAATCAGTCTCCTCTGGTGCTCCACTAATGATTTCGATTCATCCTCCAAATGTATCCTATGCATGCACAAGTCAGGAGAAATCCCTGAAATATCATCAAGAGAATATCCAAGAGCTTTGGGAAATCTGCGCAGCTTACTTAGCAAAATGCTGAGCTCTGCATTGTTCAATGAAGCATTAAAAATAATAGGATAAGTGGAGTTTTCTCCAAGAAATGCGTACCTTAGCCCTGCAGGGAGCTGTTTAAGTTCAATTTTTAGTGCTTTTGCTGCACTTCAATCACCCATTCCAGCAGCTTTCGCAGATGAAGTGACTAGCTCATCATGTGCAACCAGTTGTATCACATGTGCAATAGCATCCATCATCTTTGTGTATCCAGTAGCAGCTGCATCCAGATGCTCATACTCTGCTGTTGAAGTGGTCAACACCCTCTCTAAGGGGTCTTCTGATCTCATCTATTGAAAGATCTGATCAGCAAGGTTGGTAAGAACATCCACATAGAAAGTCTATCCATCTATGGTTGGCCTCTTCATCAACTTGTCCATTTCGAATTGCATCACCAAATCACCAAAATTCAGCTCAATTCTTCCATTCCTGACATTAATAATAGCTCTTGCAGTAGCCAAGAAAGCTCTACCAAGAATCAAAGGGTCCTAGTTTGATAGGAACATCCTCTATCACACCTTCAGGAGCTCTTAGTGATTTATCAGCTAGGAAAAGAGATATCCTTGTAGCCTTAAAATCGGCCATCCCTAAGCTCTTGGCAACATAATGAGGCATCAGGTTCACACTAGAACCAAGATCACACAATAATCTCTCAAATCTGTCAGAAAAGATTGTGCAGTCTAAAACAAAGCTTCCATGGTCTGAAAGCTTCTCTAGCACTATGTTCTGAATCACTGCACTGACCTGCTCGTTGATCATCATTTCTCCAGCCTCTTAACTCAAGTTGTTGGTCGCCATCCTCTTCACATACCTCCTTATAACATGATTAATCCTCACAGCATCAATCAAAGAAATCTCAATGACCAGCTTGTCCATGATAGGCTTGCATCTGGCATCTTCAAGCTCTTGTTTACACTTCTTAGGATGGTTAAGAAAGGGTACCTTAGGCTTATACACCATTTCCTTAGCATTGTTTAAAGTCTCAGGCGAAGTAGCTGTGAATCGCTGTTGGTGTCGAGCGTCACTGGATTGGTGACGATCGTCACTCATTTATGGAGAAGTTGTGTCGGGGGCTTGCAAAATTGGTGATGAGCGACACCCCTCCAGGGTGACTGTCGTGACTCGTTGTTTCTCGGCTAAGATTTCATCATCTTCAAACTCTTCAAGTCCAACGAATTCTCCTGAGCTCAAATCCTTCTGAAACACTGGTTGCAGGTTCTTTCCACACCCAATGTGATGGCATTCACATGGTCTTTGGGATTAGCATCAGTCCTTCCTGGAAGGAATCCCTCTTGCCTCTGAACAGCTCCTGCAGTTTGAGCAACTTGAACATCCAGCTTCTTCATGTGAGAGTTCAGGCTCTCAATTTTCCCATGCAATTCCTGATACAGCGAATCCATCTTGCCATTGAATTCCACTGTTATCTTATGCTGTCCTTCTAGGAGTTGTTCTAACATAGGTTCCACCTTGTTGTCTTGTGGAGGACCAGCTTGGTAGGAAGAAGAACCATAGTTCCCGTTGAAGTTGCTGTTGTTCTGGTAAGGTTTCTGGGACTCAGCCGTCTGGAAATGAGGCTTGGGTGTGTAACCGAGGAGCTGCACTTGATTGAAACCATGTTGAGAACAGTCCCTTTGATAAGGCTTGAATCTCAACCAAGAAGCTTTAAAAGCTTCAGTAGGATCTTGGGAGAATGATGCAATTTTCGTCCTCAGGTCCTCTGATCTAGCATCATCATAGAAATTGTTCAGAAAAGCATTCTTGGTGTCCTCCCAAGTGGTCAGCGAACCAGGCTCCATTTGCTTCAGCCAATATACATCATCTCCCCCAAGTGAGTAAGGAAAAAGCTTGCAAAACAGGAAGTCTTAGCTAACTCCATTAGCTTTGACACTTGAAGCCAAATCCTCAAACCTCTCAATATGATCTATAGGATGCTCATTAGGTAAGCCATGGAAAGGATGATGTCCCACCAGCTGATAATAAGCAGGCTTGATCTCAAAATCATTCCTCTGGAAAGCAGGAGGGCGGATTGTAGCTCTGTTGGCATATAACTGGTCAGTTCTGTGTAATCTCCTAGAGTCCTCTGAACAAAACGCCCAGCAGCGTTGTTAGCAGTAACTGGAGCTCCAGCGTCTTGTGTCACTTGTTGAACCACCTGTTCAACTGTGACATTCCCATCTTGATCCAGTCTCTGCCCTTCTTCATTCCTCCTGTTTCCCTCTCTATCAACCAAGCGACCTTTTGCATCTTCAACCAAGATCAGTGGATTGACCATTGTAGATTGCTTCTTAGCTTTCCTGATGGTTCTCTCCAACTTAGCTAGCTCGTAAATGCCTAAGGTCAAAAGCTCCTTCTCTTTGTTGCTTCTGGTACTGCGATTAGGCATACACCTGAAACCAGCACATATAAGAACTTAGAGAAAATCCTAATACTAAAAATCGATAGGCAGCTATTACTCCCCGGAAGAGGCGCCACAAACTTGATAGGGCTCAGATTTTACCCAAATAAAAACAACAGCAAGTGCACAGCAAAGCAGTCGTAGTATAAGGGGTTATCGAATCCCAAGGGAGTAAGTAAACTACACTATAGAATTTAAGTTCGGATAAAGCTAAGCGATCAGTAGTGTATGTAATGCGAAATACCTAATAAGAATGAAAGAATGCGATTTTGATTTGATCAAAAACTCAGAAAACTAAAAAGCACTAAGTCAGGACAATTCACAGGTTGAATCCGAGAATTTAGAGTGCATGAAATCAGGAATGAATAAGAACCGTCTGGAACATGAATCGCAAATATATAACTAATCAATTCTGATTGCAGAAGTTAACTATGTATAAATCACAGAGTTTCAAATCTCTTTGCAAACTCTAACAACCTAAACATGCAGTAATGATCAGGATCAATTGTTCACAAAACTCAGAAGCCAAATCTCTTTGCACTAAAGCGTTTTGCTCATCTAATGCTAGGTCAGGTTATCAATAATGCTCCCACATCTATTAAACAACCTAAGTTTCGAAATTCCAGATGATATGACTAAGAAAATCGGTTTTAAAGCAAACACAGAAGAACCAACAAATATTCCTAACAGTAAGAGATTTCTACAAACTCATCATCAACCTTTAAAAAGCCCTAACTTAAATAGCAGATTACTCAGACATGATCATGGAATCACAAAGCATTGCTGAATAAAATTGATTTAAAAAGAAAGAGTAAAAGTTAAAGGGGTTCGAAATCTTCTAAAAAGAGGACAAGATCTGTCTCTCCAAAAAGCTTTGAATAAATCTCTTTCCTAAAGTTTGCATTTTTATGGTTTATCTTGCCTCTTTATCTTTGTTTTTGCACCTTGATAGTTTAGATTTATCATCTTTGCATTTAACCTCGTCTAGTTATGTTTAATTCCAAATAAATGGGATTTAACATGATTAGTGAGTAGTTTACTTTAGATTTAGAGTTCTAAGTAGGGAAAGTGGTGATTAAGATGTGATTAAGGGGTCATTAGGCTTATTTAACTATTCTCTGTTGTCTCCTTCTCTTGCAAAATGGTTAATGTTCATAAAGCTTGCTCGTTTTGATTGAATATGGTATTGATTGACGCATATGTTTCACTAAATGGCTTGTTATCTCATCTTTAACTATGGTTTGCTTATTAGCTTGATAGTTTGGCTTGGTCTATGTTTCCTTTGGTCAGTGACGCCAAAGTGATAGTTCACCATTGCTAGATGATTCGCTTAGGGCTAGATGATGCTTGTTTTGAGATTCTTGCTTGATTGTTAGATAGTATGCATTGATAGATTTTGCCTTTGTTTCATACCTGTTCATTGCTTAGCATTGTTAGGATGTTGTAGCTGTGTGCTTAAACCCATGTTCTTGGTTGGTGTTTAGCTAACTAGGTCCTTATTCGTTCACAAGATTGATAATTTGATCTGAATTCTTGCTTGGGTGAGAGAATGATTGCTTGATTAGTACATCTCTTAGGCTAGAATAGTTCTGATATTTATACTCATTGTTAAAGGATATGCCATCACAAGTGGGTCTAACACTTCAATCTTGTTGAATATAAACTGCTTATTGATGCCAAGTTGGTTACTTTTAGATACCTTGTCTAGGAGTACAACATTGAGAATTGCTTGTTTTTGAATGCTTGATGTTGCCTTTGTTAGAAATCCCCATTATCACTCATGAGAAGCACTATCCCACAATTGCTTTGAACCTTGAGTCTTGCTTTTAATTAATTGTCTTTAAGATCATCTTGCTTAGTTTTTGTTTAGTCATTGCCTAAATTTCATTGCTTAGTTTTCTTCAATTGCATTTTCTTTACGCTTCATTTCAATTGCATTATTAGGTTGTTAGACTTGTCATTGTTCAATCAAAACCCCATCATTGCTTAGCTTATGGCATTGTTTACATCTCATCTTCCACAAATGGATTGATACCTGATCCCTATTCTACAACTGATTAGAGGCTACAGACATTTGATCTAGTGATTCAAAAGTGCTGTTTCAAATTGGCATTGTTACCATTTGTGAATTGTTTGAGTTTAACATTGCTGTTAGACTAAGTTCTATACTTTAAAAGTTACTAATTTGCTCTATTTTACGTGCTCTGTTTTTTCAGGTACTTGTATGAGTTTGAGGTCTAAAGGCTCATCAAGTCTGACTCCTTTCATTGACAACATTCATAGGACAAGAGCTGTAAGATAGAGAGTTCAAGAGATAGAAGGACAAAGGATAGCAGAGCAAGAAGCTCAGTTACAACATGTTGGTGTTGTTGGACAAGCACCATTACAACAAGCTGCAGCACACATAGATGAAGCACAAGAAGCTTTGAACCAAGCGGCTGGAGTTCAGGGATTACGAGTACCGGGTCACGCACCTAGAGCTGCAAGACCAATAATAGCTGGCGATGCGCCTGATACTCACCACAACAGGAATGACATTCACGCACTAGCTGTACATCAAAACCACTTCGAGATCAAGCTTGGGCTGATCAACATGGTCCAAGGCAACAGATTCCATGGCCTCCCCAATGAAGACCCTTTGGATCATCTGGACCAGTTTGATAAGGTGTGTGGTATGAGCAAGATTCCAGAAGTCTCTGAAGATGCTTTAAAGCTGCGCTTGTTCCCTTTCATTTTAGGTGGCAAAGCACATCAGTGGGAGAAGACACTTCCACAAGGCTCTATATCTACTTGGGATGAATGTAAGACAGCTTTCCTAAACAAAATTTTCAGCTCCACCAGAACAGCAAAGCTAAGGATCACCATAAGCAGTTTCACTTCGCATGGGAATGAGACATTCGCTGAAGATTGGGAGCGGTTCAAGTCTTACACATTGCAGTGCCCACACCATGGGTTCACAAATGAAAGCTTGCTGTCTACTTTGTATAGAGAAGTGACGCCAAAGTACAGGTTGCTCTTGGATACAGCATCAAATGGAAATTACATTGGCAATACTGTTGCAGATGGTCTAGCTCTTGTGGAGAACTTGGCACTTTCTGATGGAAACTATGGTGAAGAATATGACAGAACATCTAGAGCTGTTGTAAGCGCTGAAAGTGAGGGCACAAAAAAGGAGGAGATTAAAGCTTTGAATGACAAGTTAGACAAACTGCTGAGTGTGTCTTTCAAGAATGTCAGTTTTGTTGGTGATAGTGTTGCTACAAAAGAAGAAGATGGGACAGTTGTAGAAGTAGAAGCCTTCTACATGAATCAACAAGGAGGCGGTTTTAACAACTACAGGAACCATCCCAATTTCTCTTATAGAAGCACCAACGCGGCTAACCCTCAGGATTAAGTCTATCCATCACAAGCTGCTTAATAAAACCAAGGAACCAAATTTTCTGTTCCTTTCAACCTGAAGAACAACTTTGCTCCAAGACTACCATTTCAGGGGGGTTTTTAACAAGCTAACTTTCAGCCAAGACCAGGATTTGTCCCACCAGGTTTTGGCAATACACAAACCTCTTCTAGCACTCAAGATGTTGATTTGAAGCAGATGATTTAACAGCTGTTGACTGGTCAATCCAACACCACTATAGAGCTGCAGAAGATGTTTGCTGAAGTGCACAACAAGATAGACGCCACTACTGGTGACCAGAATGGCAAGTTAGATGCTCTGAACCAAAGAGTCAAGACTCTAGAAAGCAAAGGAGCTTCATCTTCAAAACCTCATAATCAGTTACCAGAAAAGAGTGAAGCAAATCCTAAGGAATTCTGCCACTTGCTTGCTGAAGAGGATGAAGAGTTTGATGACGAAGATGCTTCATTGGAAGACCTTGTCATTATGCTTCAAGAGATGCAGTTACATGTGGACATGTTAAAGGCTGAGCGTGGGGGAAATGTCATCAACGTCACCATTGATGATCAAGAAGCTGTGATATTGTAGAAAAATTCCTCCAAGGGCTAGAAGAACGCTTGAATAGAGAAGAATAACAAGAAAGAGTTGCAAAAGAGGCTGCTGAGAAGGAAGAGGCTGAGAAAGCCTTAGTTGCTCCAGAAGAAGAAGCCAAAGCAGAGCTCAGTGAAGCTGATAAAGAGTTTGTAGAGACATACCAAACTTTGATGGTCTTGGCTAGAGAAAGTCTTGAAAACTTCAAGGAATTGTATGATCAGCAAGTGGGCAGCTCCTCTAGCAGCAATGAGAAGGGTAAAGCTCCTGAATTTCAAGCTTATAAACCACCAATCACTTACCCCACGATGCACTTTACAAAGGCTCAGATGGAAGTCTATTCAAAGTTCAGCAAAGACATACAAGACGCTGGAATAAAGCTTCCTCATGGCACCACTTTGCTAGAAGTGAAGGATCAAATTAGGTTCGTCAAAGAAGTGTTCGACAAGCTGGAAGTAGTGGAGCATTTTCTAGAGAATGTGGGGGCCAATCTAAGGAGAACAAAGGAGCTGAAGACATTGACAAAGCTTCCCAATCCAGGAAAGTTTCTCATCTCTTGTGAGCTTGAGATGCTAGACAATGTTGAAGCTTTGTGTGATTCAGGTTCAACTGTGAATGTCATGTCTCTCCACTTAACCCAAACCTTAGGAATCAAGGAGTTAAAGCCCTGCAAAGCCTCTATCACTTTTGTGGATAACACCTAAACAAGACCCTTGGGCACGGTAAATGATTTCCATTTGAAGATTGGGAATTACTTGGTGCCAACTGATTTTGTGGTTCTGGAGTAGACATATTCAAGAGAGGTGCCACTTCTTCTAGGAACACCATTCTTGGCAACAGCAGGAGCTTAAGTAGACTTCAGGAGAGGCTATGTGATTTTGCAGAATGTTGATGAGTTCAAAATCTACAAGATTGTCTCTCCTTCCATAGCTTTTTGTGGTACAATTATTGAAGAAGAGAGTGAGCAACAGCAATTTCCAGAGCGTGTGGAGAATGTTATAAGCTTCACAATGAGTATTTTAATGAGAGACACTCTCCCTGATGAGACAGGGCAAAAGCTTGACACTGAGTTCAAGCTTGGAGATGGTTTGAAAGAGGATGAAGGCTTGATCACCAAAGAAGTGAAGCCTTTGATCACACCAAGTGTCAAGAAGAGGAGAAACAGGAAGACAGCTCGTAAGAAGAAGAAACTTATGTCAATGGGCACTTAGGTCTACCAGAAGAAAGAGGAAGGAGCACCAGCTCCATCAACCTCTTATCACTAGTCCTCAAACCATCAAAGTCAAGCTTAGTGACTTAAAACAAGCACACTTGGGAGGTAATCCCATGACTATCCTTCTAAATATATGCTTTCCTTTATTACTAATGTCTTTATTTAGTGTTTCAGAAGTAAAAGAACTGGTCCATGGATGTGTGAAATGGTTTAAAGGCCAAGGAAAGAAAACTCTATTTTCAGATCGAGGTACCATATCGAACAGAACATCTGTCATTGCTGCTCGAGACAGCTTATCTCGAGAAAATAGCAGTCCGTACACCGAGAAGATTGCACGATGGAGATCACACGAGGTGTAGCATCGGGCAAAACACCAAAAGCTTTGCTCGATGTGATCACCAGTCCGTACATCGAGGAGCTATAGCCCATACATCAACCAGATTGCTCGAAGGAGTCACACCAAGGAGTTACATCGAGCAGAACATACACGGTTCTGCACGATATGGGGGCTATCAGCCAATTCGATGCAAGACGGTGCCCGATACGACAACCACCGAGGAGAACAGCAACCGAGTACGAGACGTTCCACAGTGAGGTGTCGCATCGAGTAAAACACCAACCTGTTTGCTCGATGCACAATGGCCGAGCCAGGAACAAGCATCCAGACGATGCCATGCACTGCCCACAAGAAGGATCATGCAAGCCGAAGTATCTCCCTACACCGAGCAACAATATTGACCAGAACACATAATGAGACTGCTCGATGCAAGGTGCCCCGGAAGGAGAAGCTGACCAGAACATGGAACCCCTGAGGAAGAGGAGCATCATCGCCAAGCCACAAGACCCGACGTCCCCGATATTGTACACATCGAGGTACCACATCGTGTGTTTTGCTCGATATTATACGTGTAAATTTTTTTTTTTTAATTTTTACATGGATAAATCGAGTAAAACCTTTTTGTGGGCCTTGATGGCTGGTAAAAGAATCTTTTTTTTCCCCCTCACATGCATTTTTTTGAATTATAAATGAGATTTTCTTTCATTATCCTTAGATATTTTAGATTTTCCTTATCCTGTTGCCTTAAAACTAGCATTTTCATCTCTCTCCACACATCCATATCAAACTAGACACCCATTGCCAAACATCTTTTCTTTCTCTCTTCCATTCTTTATCCTAGAACTTCATCTTTTTGTTCAAGAAGTATGGTAAAGTTTGCTAGACTCCTTGTTTCTTGAGTTTAATAGTGGCAAATTAAAGTAGGATGCACTAGAATGATTGATTAAGGTTGTTTTACACAATTTTGTTTATGGTCACCATTGTTGCTCTTCTTTGAAAATTTATGGTTGAAATGTTTCAAAAATGTTGTTTTTGTGCTTTATTTGACTCTATGTTTAGATTCTCGCCAAATCTAGGCATGCTATTGTTTTTCCAGCATATCGACCATTGAAATGTTTCTTATTAGACTAGTAATAGTGAATATGATGCATTTTCATATTTTGGTGGAGAGAGAGAATGATGTTTTTGCTGCATATGCTTGAATTTGCTCTAATCGCTGCTTGTTACTGTGGGAATTTTAGTTTTAACTGTGTCTATCCTTTTGAGCTGAAAGGTTTTGATAAATTCGACTCTGTTTGTTGGTAATCAGCGTGAAATTTTACTGAATTTTCCAGTGCTTGCTTAAATTTTGGAAACTAATTTCCTGCACAGTGCTCTCAAAGGATTGTATACTAATTCTTGCTTCAAGCATTGCATTTTCAAGTACTATGTCAAACACTAAGGGAAATGAGGAGATTTCTGACTCAAATGCTTCTGCAAGAAACAGAGCTGAGGGAAAAAAGCCTGTTGTTGAAGAAGAACCAGTCCAAGAAGCAGCACCAAAGCTAAAGGACTACTTAAGACCGATGAGGAGAATGGACTTCTCTCCTACAAGATATGCTGATCATGGTCTGCTGGGAGAGCTAGAAATTAAGACTAAAGTGGATGAGCTGTTGAGCAACATTTGACTTGAGAAATTTGCTAGTCTTGGCTATCCAACTTACAAGCAACTTTCTTCTGAGTTTTTTGCAAGCTCCAAGGTCTACTTCTACAAGTTTGATAAAGAATATGATGAAGGAGAAGAAGACTTTGGCAATGGATTCATTATGTTTAGAGCCAACAAAGCATGGTACACCATTGGGTTCACTCAGCTTGAAGAAATTTTAGGATGTGATTAAGGCTCAAGAGCACAAAACATGCGCTTCAAGCATGATGAGCTAAGGTATGTATGGGACGAGATAGCGAATGATGCTAATAGAGCTGGAAGAAGACATTAAAGAGCACTATCAAAGACTCAGATGTGGAAGAAGACATTAAAGAGCAGCATCAAGAACAAGAGGTTCGGAATCAAGGGATGGAGGAGGATGAACATGAAGACTATGATAGCCGCCCTTATGCATTTGACCCTTATGATGTGATCTGCACATCTGAAGCTTCAAAGGCTACACATGAGCACATTAGGCTTCTTGAGAGGTGGAACCACTTCCAGGACAAAGCCATCAGAAGGTTTTCTGAAGACACTCAAAGCAGGCAAGAAATCGGTTGACTCATTGGAGAAAAAAGTGAGGGAGCTCAAGAAGAAGTTGGGAGGATCTTCATCATCCAAGAGAACTGATCAAGCGGTCCAAGCAGAGCCACAAGGAGGAGAATCTGATGCTGAGGACATGTATGAGGACACACAAGAGGTTACAGTACAAGAGAGACACTCATTCCACATCATTGAGCGGCTAAGGACACAAGCATCTCAACCGGCCAGGCATTCATCTCATATAGCTGCTCCAAAGCAAAAAGGAAAGAATAGAAGGACTAGACAGCAAGCTTCATCAGAGGAGGAAGCTTCACCCTCCCATGCCATTGAGAGTTCAGACTCTCACCACTCCTCCACCTGAAGTAAGGTACACCACACTAACCATTGTATATACCACTCATTTTTTTTTCATGCGATTGTTTGCTTGATGTTTGCGAACACTCTCCTAAGCATTTTCTATTACACAGGCACTGGTGTTATTTAAATGTGGGGGAGGTGTATAATAGACTGATGCTTGCATTTTCATTTGCATAGTAGAATATGAACCATTCATCATGATTACAAAGCATCCAAGGCATAGAAAAAACCAAAAAAAAAATTAAAAAATTTAGAGTTTGATTTTCATGCATACTTATAGTATTTAGACTTCATGCACTCATATAGGATTAGCTTACTTGTTTAAATTGAGAACTATGATAGTACATCTTTGTTAATGCAAGTGATTTATGAAAATGAAGCCCTCATTTTTAATCCTTTGGTGCATTTGATGTTGAACTAGAAATAAAGCTGAGCCACTTTTCGAATTTGCTTTTATGTGAGCTTTGTTTAAACTGAAGCATGCTTTGAAATGATTTCAACCTTTGTTTAAGTGGAACCTAATTTGAACTTGCAATTATCATGCTTTATGCTTTTGCGACTGATGTCATGAATAGTTTAAAATATTTAGATCTTCTTATTCTCTTTTGCCACTCTCTAAAAGATCCATTTAGATTTTCCCACCCTTAACTAAACCTTCTTTCAAGCCAAGACATTAATAGTGTGTGATTTGTGAAGCCTCTTTCATCATGGTTGTTGCTTAGCAAAAAGTGTTGGGTTGGAACTACAAGGGAAGTATTCCCATTGTAGAACTAGCTCACTCTTGAGTTAGATAGGCTAGGATGTTTGGGGAATGGTTTGGTTTTATCTTGGAATTAGTTATTAAGAGAGGCAAAGAAGAAAAGAAGTCAAGGCACAAAAGAAAAAGGAGTGTGACACAAGCAAAATGGTGGAAATGGCGATTCTAAACTCAAAGAAAGAAGGCTCATGTTCAAAGAAGAAAAGAAGATACAAGAAGTGCAAAACAATAAAATCAAAAAGCCAAACCTAATAAAGGAGCCAAACTCAAAAGAAGCACTTGAAGTTCAAAAAAAAAGTGTCCTCCAAAGCGCTTGAAGGAGAAAATTATTTTGGGTTTTTAAAAGGGTTTAAATTCTTCAAAAGGGTAGCATATGTGGGTTTTACACTGATAGACTAGAGTTAGGAACACATCTTATAGATCTTGCATAGATGGGAGTCTTCCCTTGTATGTGTAAGTTGTTCTTTGACCTTAGCATTTTACCCAAGCACAGCCGTTCTTTTCCTTGAGAGAACCCTTTAAACACCAAAACCAGTTTGTGAAGTGGGATTATTTTTATACCACTAAGCCTTGCCCCTTAGCCAATTGACACTTTCGCATTTGCATAAGCATGATTCACGGTTTGAGCATAATTGAATGTAAAAAAGGTTGTTAGATTTGATGAGCATGTGTAGGTTGATAGCTTTGTAATCATTCTTGTTTTGTGATGAAAGTTGCTAAGTAATTAGAGTATTCTTCCATCAAGTGCACTCTAGAATAGAGAACATGGACTTCATTTTGATTTATTGTTAGCATTTTCAAAGATATGAGTTCCCTTTTAAAACCTCATCACCATGTTAAATGTTTGTTTGCTTGAGGGCAAGCAAAAGCTAAGTGTGGAGGTGTTGATAGCTTGCTAGTTTAGATCATTTTAGGCTCCATTTCATGCATCTTTTTCTCTGTTTTTGAATTATAGTTTAGCATTTTAGTATCATTTGCACTTATCATCAACATGGCATGCATTTAGCTTAGGATTGCATACATTTGCATATATGTGCATGTTTGTGGTAGTTTTCAGGTGTTTTTGGAGTTTATTGGAGTTGGGAAGGAGATGTAAGTAGCTCATGATCAAAGAAGATGTCAGAAATGGAGCTCTTGCAAAGTCTGGTCCATATCAAGCAAGTATATCGAGCAGAACACACGTGGAGTATGCTCGATGCAAGCAGCAGGACGAGAGGAAGAGGATCAGCACAAGGATTCCAAGCCATTGGTCTGCATCGAGGAGGGAAGCCGATGCGCGCTGCACGGACAATATTGAGGTCGCATATCGAGCAGTACATCGTCCGTACGACCTCGATGCAACTTATCCGCGTTGACAACTTGACTTTTGTTAAACTTATTCTATTTTTTTAGGTTTTTTATGCTTCTTTTGGCTCCCTACTATAAAAGGGAAGCCACAAAACACTATCTTTATCCAACTTTAGCTATCTATAAAAAAATATCTCTTCTCTAAATCTTAAAGAGCGATTTGCCTTAATTTTTAATAAAGTTTGCATTTTTATAGCTTAATCTTATCTCTTAATCTTTGTTCTTGCACCTTGGTAGTTTAGATTTATCATCTTTGCATTTTAACCTCATCTAGTTATGTTTAACTCCAAATCAATGGAATTAAACATGATTAGTAAGTTGTTTGAATCAAATTTAGGGTTCTAAGTAGGGAAAATGGTGATAAAGATGTGATTAAGGGGTGATTAGGCTTATTTAACTATTCTCTGTTGTCTCCTTCTCTTGCAAAGTGGTTATTGTTCATAAAACTTTCTCTTTTTGTTTGAATATGGTATTGGTTGATGCATATGGTTCACTAAATGGCTTTTTATCTCATCTCTAAGTATGGTTTGCTTATTTGGCTTGATAGTTTGGCTTGGTCTATGTTTCTTTTGTTCAGTAACACCAAAGTGATAGTGCACCATTGCTAGATGATTCTCTTAGGGCAAGATAATGCTGATTTTGAGATTCTTGCTCGATGGTTAGATAGTATGCATTAAAAGATCTTGCCTTTGTTTCATTCCTGTTCATTGCTTAGCATTGTTAGAATGTTGCAGCTGTGTGCTTAAACCCATGTTCTTGATTGGTGTTTAGCTAAATAGGTCCTTATTGGTTCACAAGATTGATAATTTGATCTGAATTCTTGCTTGGGTGAGAGAATGATTGCTTGATTAGTACATCTCTTAGGCTAGAATGGTTCTGATATTTATACTCACGGTTGAAGGATACGTCATCACAAGTGGGTCTAACACTTCAATCTTGTTGAATATAAACTGCTTATTGACGCCAAGTTGGTTACTTTTAGATACCTTGTCTAGGAGTACAACATTGAGAATTGCTTGCTTTTGAATGCTTGATGTTGCCTTTGTTAGAAATCCCCATTTTCAGTCTTGAGAACCACTATCCCACAATTGCTTAGAACCTAGAGTCTTGCTTTTAATTATTTGTCTTTAAGATCATATTGCTTAGTTTTTGTTTAGTCTTTGCCTTAAGTTCATTGCTTAGTTTTGTTCACTTGCATTTAGTTTATGCTTTCTTTTCATTGCATTATTAGGTTGTTAGACTTGTCCTTGTTCAATCAAAACCCCATCATTGCTTAGCTTGTGGCATTTTTTGCATCTCATCTTCCACAAATAGATTGATACCTGATCCCTATTCTACAACTGATTGGAGGCTAAGGACATTTGATCTAGTGATTCAAAAGTGCTGTTTCAGTTTATAAGCATCATAGGATGAGTTGAGAGTTCTCTAGCACCAATTATCCCATCTCAAGTCTTGTCTTCCTCTGGTTTTCGTTAAATTCGAAATTGCCTTAGTATTGCTCTGTTTTTACTTAGTTTTGATCTTTTGCTTGTTGCTTGCTCTTGTTAAGTGTTTGCTTCAAGTTGCTTTGATTCTTTAGGTTGTTAGATAACTAAACTCTCTGTTTCTGCTTGAATTAGGAACTCTTTTGCATTCCTACTGTTTAAATCTTCCCCTTTTGGATTGATAAAAACCATATGCTTTATTACAACTGGTTAGTACAGGCTTGGGCGATTGAGAAAGATACTCAAAACTCTTGTATCAGATTCCTACTCCCGACCCTTTTTTTTATGACGAGCCGTCAACAGCGAGCACCCATACAAAGTCTTGTGTCTGTTCGTCTGCTCATTCAGTTGGTACTACTATCAAAAACTCCGCTAGGTCTTGGAACTTTCCACATGTCTTTCTCCAGTATTTGATGTCGTACTTGCTGAGTTCTACTACCCATTTTGCTAACCTTTGGGACTAGTTCGAGCTGAATAATATGGTTCGTAGGGGAAAAGAAGTCAACAGCACAATATAGTGTTATTGGAAGTATGGTGTCAGTTTTCGTGCGATCAGTATAGTGAGCACTATCTTTTCCATCTTCGGATATCGAGTCTCGTCGGTTAGGGTCTGACTGTTGCAGATTAGCCTTGGTGCTTTGATTAGTCACTAGGTACCTGAGAAATTCTCCGGAAGGTACTGCAAACCTACACTTTGCTGGATTAAGCTTGTTGTTCACCTATTTAAAGTAATCTTTGAGGTGGGAGACGTGATCCTTCTCTTCAAGTGACTTCACCAGCATATCGTTTATGTAGACATCCATCGTTTTTCGAACTGGTCGGAGAACATTTTGTTCACGAGCCTTTGATAGGTTGCGCCGGCGTTCTTAAGTCCGAAGGGCATCACCTTGTAACAATAGATGCCAACGTCTGTTACGAATGCCGCCTTTTTCTATGTCTTCAGGATTCACTATGATTTGATTGTATCCCGAAAAAGCATCCAAGAGCGAAAGAAGTTTGTTGCCAGCAGTCGCCTCGACGAGGCGATCTATATGGGCTAATGGGAAGCTGTCCTTTGGACACGCTTTGTTTAAGCCTATGAAATCAATGCTGATTCACCATTCGCCATTCTTCTTTTTTACCGCCACTGGATTTGCGAGCCAATTAGGGTATTTTGCTTCAGTGATAGATCCTACATTCAGGAGTCTATTCACCTTTTCGTTCACTGCATTGGCTCTCTCAAGGCCGATCATTGTTCTCTTCTGCTTCAGTTTCTGGCAGGTAACGTCGATGCCGATCCCGGATATATCATCTATGGCCCAAATGAAAGTATTGATATTCTCATTTTAAAAACAGATCAGCTCGCATTTAATCGCTTCGTCTAGCTTGGCTCCGATTTCCTCACATCACTATGGGTTCTCCTCGTCTATACATATTGAGGCCATCGGGGCGCATCATGGTTGACCACCCTCTTATTCTGTTTTCTGTAATTGCTACAAAACTTCGACCGTCCAAGCATCGCCTCTCGATGTTTTTTTTATCTCTTTGTGTTTTGTATCCCTTTTTTATTTGGTCTTAGGGGTTTAGAGCTTATGTTCCGCCATGTAACATATCCTAGATTCCTTCTGGTTTTCCCATATCGTTTTAATCCCGCTTGGACTTAGGATTTTTAGAGATATATGGTACGTCAAAGCCACGACTCTCGCTGATTTTATATAGGGTGTTCCCATGATAATGTTGTAAATTTCCGGGCAGTCAGTGACCAAAAAATCCCTGATTTTGTTCACATCTCTGACTTGAATGGGTAACTTGATAGTCCCATCATCATTAGCATATCTCCCAGGAAGCCGGTTAAAATGCTCGGATTTGGTTTCACCTCGGACATCTTGATGCCACTTTTTTTAGGGTATCGTGAAAAATACGTCCACAGATATCCTGATATCGATCAACACTCTTACAACATCAAGGTCCTTTACTATTAGCTCGATTACAAGCGGGTCATTATGTAGTCTATCGATCCTGATAATTAGGAGTTTGCATTGGTGTGTACCAGTTGATACTGGCCTCGACTCGATATTGGAAAGCTTTGGTCGCAAATATTGTATATCGGCAGTATTGTGATCTGTTCATGATCATATTTATCCTTTGCCACGTCCCCAGTTCAGATTCTCTGTTGTTCCTCCTTTTGTGCTTTGGGGGTGCGCCTGGTCTTCCCTCGATAGCAGGTTTTCCCTACTGCTCTGCTTCTTCAGAGATTTCGTCTTCAAAATTTTTTATACTGGCGACGTCGCCGAGTTCTCCTGCTACGAAGTTTTCTGTGAGTTTAGCACCCGAATTTTTTCACTTCGCGGTCCGATGTCAATATGTTTTATGATGGGCACAGTAAGCTTTCTCGTTAAAAGAATTTGAGTTGCTTGTCCAAGTGGTCCATGTAGTTTTGTCTCAGCTAGTGCCTATCTGGTAGTTGTTAGAGCTACTGAAGCCTGATTCTTCTTGAGGCATGTAGATGCTGCTTTGATGATTCTTATTAGTGCTCGGCTAGTTTGGTGTCATTGCAGGATTCTTGTTTGTTGATTTTGCCTGGCCGAAGCGCTGATCTAGGGCCTTCGATTCTCCCTCCTGTAGTATGAAATTGGATGCTTTATGCATCGCATCTTTGATTGTATACAGCTTGTTTCAATCTATCTCTCTTATGTACTCCAACATATACCATAGGGATTTCTTCAGAACCTCGAGCGCGGCTTTATCAATCACATCCTCCACTTTTGACATAACAGCTTTGAAATACTTTACGAATGTTTTCAACGGCTTGTTTAGTCCTTGGGGTAGTGTCCAGAGATCAATGTCTAAATAAACTCAGTCCATGAACATAGAGTACTGCATCATGAGCTCCATAGTTAGTTGCTTGAAGTTATAGATCGAAATGAGAACAATTCGAGGGCTGTTCCTCGGAGATTTTCCATGAAGAGGAGGGAGAAACCAGCGTCTCACTCGCTCTCACCTTGGTAATCCGCACCATGAACTTCGTCTTCTGGTCTTCTTCTTACATCAGGTCTATCTTGGCGCCATGATGGTAGCTTTATGCACTTGGTATCAGATGGCTTGCACTTTGGCATTCACCCGGGCCATGTCAGGTTGGATCTCGCTAAGGGCGTCTCCTCCTCAGATGTATGTGCTCAATAAGGTTAATGGATCTAGTGGAACAGCAAAAACTTTTGAATGGATAATTTTTATTCTGCAATCATATCAAGAGGAGATATCGTTCTTAATGTCGGTTCTCGCTTCTTACAAGGTGGCAAGACTGCTCATTCAAGGTTTGGCATTCCTATAAGTCTTGATGAGTTCTCAACATGTACAATGAATGCTGGTTCAGATCTAACAAATTTAGTAAAGCAGGCATCTCGTATAATATGGGATGAAGCACCAATGATGAGTAAACATTGTTTTGAATATTAGGATCCAAGTATACAAGGGAAAAAGGAGAATGGACCTCTCATTGACAGGCAATCATACCGAGCAGAAATGTCTGGTTTGAGCTCGGTATTGGAGTATACCTCAAGGTCTTCTGAAGGAGGAGGAGTTGAAATCCTTTAAGGATTAGCTGTAAATGGTCCTGCTCGGTATTGGTTCTTGGTGTAATCGCCATTGGGATAATAGCTTGGTGCACAGACAGGCAATCATACCGAGCAGATATGTCTGGTATGAGTTAAGCGCGCTTGTTTATAGTCAAAGCTTTGACTTTTGAAATTTGAAACTCAAAGATAAGAGTGAAATGGAACTAGTTTTCCTTCTCCAATCATCTAAAAAAACAAAAGACATAAAGAAAATAGTGTAGTCTAAGGAGAAATCAAACTCAAATGCCTTAAACACTCCTGAACTGGCAATGGCACCAATTGAAAGAGCAGTTTTGGTCTTTCTTTCAATACCTCTCTACACATGCCATTGTAGTATAGAAATGCTATCAATCCAATCAAAGGGCTAAGGAACAAACAAGATGCATAAAACTTGCTAAAATAGGCCTAATCATATTAAAAGTGTTTGAATCTATCAACCTAAGATGAATGAAGAAGAAAACAAGAAAGCGAACAACCTAAACAGAAGGAAAACGAAATGCAAAAGAGAGAAAGAAAACAGAGGTAAGACAGAACACACAAAGCAAACACAACAAAAGGCTTAAGACTAAATGATTAACAAAATGGTTTCAAATCAAGAACTTTCAAGCAAAGAGCAATGTATTAAACTCTAAGCAAAGACCAATAATATAGACTAACCCAATACCTTGGCGTTAATGCTTTTGACTAATCATACTCCTAACCCACTTTCAATGGTGGAAACATAATCAGAAAGCTTTCAATCACAAGGTTCATAGTGCCAAAAAGAAACTTAGATAACTAATCCCTTAGGCTAAGATCACTTATCTCCTGTGCAATGAATCAAACATCAACTTACACTTAAATGCATAATCAATGTCTAATGGCGATTTCCAAATCCCTAAATTACTTTAGCATTTAATTAATCATGCAAGAAATGATAGATGCAATGAGTCATGACAATCAATACTTCATTTTAAAGCAATGAACCTCATTGAAACATTTTAACAGACACCTTAGATTCAAGATAAAACGCCTAGGATAATTTCATATAAAGGGAGATACTAGGCATTGAGAACATCACACAAGAAGAGACAATCAAAGATCGATCACCCTAATCATCATTTAACATAAAAGGAAGCACTTTTGACAATCAAAAACCAAGAACCTCTAGAATAAATACTTAAGACCAAAATTCAAAATGGGCAATGACAGAATAAACAACAAAGCAAGACTAAGAGATTAAATACTAAAAGATGAAAGCATAAACAAATATATACAAGTGATCCAATCAATTACCCACAAAGAATTTGTTCTTGTTTATTGAAAAACCAAAGCAAAGCTTTGGGGAAAAGAAAGGATAAGATAGAATGAGTCTAGGTTTAGCTATTTATAGAGAACATCCTCAAAATAGCCTTAGGCAAAAAATATAAGATATTCAAAGGATGGTAAACGTTTCTTTCAGATAAGTTCATATAGAGCAGGGACAGAAAGTGCCCTAGTCGGTGCATCTGCTCGGTATCGTTTGAAACACGGACCAGAAAGACTTGATTCCGCATCTATTGGAAAGCTAATGTGATCCCCTTCAACTTCTATGAAGAGCTCTGAGGCTGAATAACACAGGAAGGCCTTCATTCGGACCCATATATTCATATTGTCCAGCATACCGGGCAGCATTAGTTGGTGTAGGACGCACCGAGCAGGGCAGAAGTGGCTTTCTATGGTGTGATCGCCCTCGTGCAGGTCCTTTGGCGTACGAACGTGCCCTCCACAGTGCAATCTCCCTCGTGCAGGTCCCTTGGCGTATGGACAGGCTTTGCTCGGTATGTTATGTGGCTGTTCACACCGTGCAGGGATAAAGTAGCCCTTCACGGTGCAGGTTCTGGATGAGCTTTTCCTAAGCTTTCACCTCGGTTCTCCTTGTCTACACCGTTCACGACTCTCCAAGTGTCCTCCATAGCTCCATATAAACCTGAAAAAGACTCCAAACAATGGAAAACATGCAATGCCTAATCTAAAGCCTATCATGTCTAATATGAATGCAAAAAAGATAAGATTTAATGAATGAATGCATGAAAGGGACAAAAACATAAGCTAGAGGCAAGCTAAATTATGGTAAAATATGAGGTTATCAACACCCACACACGTAGCTCTTGCTTGCCCCCAAGCAAGTATGAACATGGTGGAAGAGAGGCTTGAAAATTGGAGGTATTTAATCAAAACATGTCAATAATAAAAATCAAGTCATTTTCCAAGTTAATGATTCTGAAATGCAAATGATGTTTGTTCTTGTTGAAAAATCTAGCCACACTTATCACAAGCTTATAAATGAAAACTCAAGTTTATCTTACACAACCAATCACATTATTCAATCTCTTTAATATTCAATTAACTCTTCAACCAATTGGATCATGTTTATGCAAGTCTTGTGTTTCATTTGGCTAAGGAAAAGGCTTATGAGGCAAAGATGAACTGGTTATAATTAAGTACAAAGGTTCTCTCAAGAAAAAATTGAATGAGCTTTGGTAAAATGCTAAGGGTAATGAATAACTTATGAATATAAAGGTAAACTCCCATCTACCCCAAAACCCATAAGTGATCTAAGCGCATTTGCTTCTTCCGCAAAACATAATCTTATTCCACCCTTTTCATGAAGCCTTTTGCTTCTTTGATACCGTTCTTCCTTCCCCTTTGGAGGTTCTTTGATGGTGCATCTTCTTCTTTGTTTCTTCTTGGTGGTTTGGTCTTTTATTTTTTGCTTTTGCTCTTCTTTACTTTGCTGGTGTTCTTCATTGCTAGCTTTGGACACCTTCTTCAATTGCATAAAGCTTTAAATGATTAGCTAATCTACCCAAGGTAATTTATGTGCACTCCTTTTCCTTTGCTTTCTCTTTCCTTTCTTCACTTGAAAACCCAAAGTAAAAACCCCAAACCATCCCTTATTTAACCAAAACAACCTAGCCTATCTAGCTCAAGAGGGTGAGCTAGTTCTACAATGGAAGGGTCCCTTTGTAGTTCTAAACCCAAAACTTTTTACTACGCTCATTCATAAAGAAAAGGCCTCACAATCACTCACTATAATATTTTAGGCTTGAATGAAGGTTTGGTTAATGGCAGGGAGAGGACTAGCAAGAGGAGACTGAAGAAAGGGAAGAAGAAAGCCCAAGTATGTGAATGATATCCATTGGAACACTTTCAATACATAAGACATGATAATTATCAATTAAAATTATGGTTATCGTAAATAGAGACAGAATTCAGATCATGTCTTCATCAAGACAAGAGCATTAAGCAAACAATTCCAAGAGTGGTTCAAACTTCAATTTAAACTAGACGATAACATCAAATAACTAACAACTTAGGCAATGAAATGATTTCAAAAATTAACATCTTTCAAAGACAAAAATCATGCTCTCAATTTGAATACATGAAACCTAAATGCAAATGCAACTAGATGCAATCCTAGAATACAAGATGCAACTAAATGATCATTGTGTAGTTTTAAAAAAATTTGAACATTTTTCAAATTTGTGCAAGTATGAATAATGTGCAATAGATGTATGCTAAAATTTGAAAGAGCATTCTTAGTATCACACCGTCCCCACACTTAAATTACACAGTCCCTGTGTAATCTACTGTGTAATAAAATGCAAGAGGAAGCAATATTCAACAAACAATTCAAAAATTAAGAGAAGAGGAAAAAGAGGATAATGCATAGGTATTGGAGTATACCTCAAGGTCTTGTGAAGGAGGAGGAGTTGAAATCCTTTATGGATTGGCTGTAAATTTTCCTGCTCGATATTGGTTCTTGGTGTAAAAGCCATTGGGAGAATAGCTTGGTGCATGGACAGGAAATCATACTGAGCAGAAATGTCTGGTTTGAGCTTGGTATTGGAGTATATCTCAAAGTATTGTGAAGGAGAAGGAGTTGAAATCCTTTAAGGATTAGCTGTAAATGGTCATGCTTGGTATTGATTCTTGGTGTAATCGTCATTGGGAGAATAGCTTGGTGCACGGACAGGCAATCATACTGAGTATAAATGTCTGGTATAAGCTAAGTGTGCTAGTTTATACTCAAAGCTTAGTCAAAGCTTTGACTCTTGGAATTTGAAACTCAAAGATGAGAGTGGAATGAAACTAGTTTTCCTTCTCCAATCATGTAAAACACACAAGACATAAAAAAAATAATGTAGTCTAAGCAAGAAATCAAACTCAAATGCCTTAAACATTCCTGAACTGGCAATGGCGCCAATTGAAAGAGGAGTTTTGGTATTCTATCAATACCTCTCTACACATGCCATTGTAGTATAGAAATGCTATCAAACCGATCGAAGAGCTAAGGAACAAACAAGATGCATAAAACTTGCTAAGCTATGCCTAATCATATGAAAAGAGTTTGAATCTATCAACCCAAGACGAATGAAGAAGAAAACAAGAAAGCGAACAACCTAGACAGAAGGAAAACGAAATGCAAAAGAGAGCGAGAAAACAGAGGTAGACACTAAGACAGAACACACAAAGCAAACACAAAAAGAAAGGCTCAAGACTAGATGATTAACAAGATGATTCCAAATAAAAAACAAGGCTTTGAAGCAAAGATCAATGCATTAAACTCTAAGAAAGGACCACTAATATAGACCAACCCAATCCCTTGGCCCTAATCCCTATGACTAATCATACTTCTACCCCACATTCGACGGTGGAAACATAATCAGTAAGCTTTCAATCAGAAGGTCCATAGAGCCAAAGACAACTTAGAAAAGTAATCCATTAGGCTAAGATCACTAATCTCTTTTTCAATGGATCAAACATCAACTCACACTCCTGATAAAGATGATTTGTCTCACTAGATCAAATATCCTGCCACTAATCAGTTGTAGAATAGGGATCATGTATCAATCCATTTGTGGGAGATGAGATGCAAACAATGCCATAAGCTAAGAATGATGGAGTTTTGATTGAACAAGGACAAGTCTAACAACCTAATAATGCAATGGAAAGAAAGCATAAACCAAATGCAAGTGAACAAAACTAAGCAATGAACTTAAGGCAATAACTAAACAAGAAGTAAGCAAGAATAACTACTAAAGCAAGAACTAAGCAAGATGATCTTAATGACAATTAATTAAAAGCAAGACTCAAGGTTCTAAGCAATTGTGGATTAGTGGTTTTCAAGAGTGAATATGGGAATTTCTAACAAAGGAAAACATCAAGCATTTAAAGGCAAACAATTCTCAATTTTGTACTCCTAGACAAGGTATCTAAAAGGAACCAGATTGGCGTCAATAAGCAGTTCATATTTAACAAGATTGAAGTGTCATACCCACTTGTGATGGCGTATCCTTCAACCATGACCATAAAGATCAGAACCATTTTAGCCTAAGAGATGTACTAATCAAGCAATCATTCTCTCACCCAAGCAAGAATTCAGATCAGCTTATCCATCTTGTGAACAAATAAGGACCTAGTTAACTAAACACCAATCAAGAGCATGGGGCTAAGCACACAGATGCAACATCCTAACAATGCTAAACAATGAACAAGAATGAAACAAAAGCAAGATCGTTTGATGCATACTATCTAACCATCAAGCAAGAATCTCAAAACCAGCATTATCTAGCCCTAAGCAAAACATCTAGCAATGGTGAACTATCACTTTGGTGTCACTGAACAAAGGAAACAAAGACCAAGCCAAACTATAAAGCCAAATAAGCGAACCATATTTAGAGATGAGATAACAAGCCATTTTGTGAACCATATGCATCAATCAATACCATATTCAATCAAAAGGAGCAAGCTTTATAAACAATAACCACTTTGCAAGAGAAGGAGACAACATATAATAGTTAAATTGTGACATGCAAATCAAAACAGTAAACAAAATTATGCAAAACAATCTTAATCAATCATTCTAATGTTTCCTACTTCAATTTGCCACATTTAAACTCGAGAGACAAGGAATCTAGCAAAGTTTACTTTAATTCTTGAACCAAAAGATGAAGTTCTACGACAGAGAATGCAAGAGAGGAAGAAAAATTGTTTGGCAGTGGGTGTTTAGCTCGATATGGATGTGTGGAGAGAGATGAAAATGCTAGTTTTAAGGCAAGATGATAAGGGAAATCTAAAATATCTAAGGATAATGCAAGAAAATCTCATTCAAAATTCGAATATGCATGTGAGGGGGAAAGAAAGGATTATTTTACCCGTCATCAAGGCCCACAAAAAGGTTTTACTTGATTTACCCATGTAAAAATTTTAAAAAATTCTTACACGGATCATATCGAGCAAAACATTCAATGTGCTACCTCGATGTGTACCATATCGGGGATGTCGGATCCTGTAGCTCGACGATGATACTCCTCTACCTCGGGGGTTCCATCTTCTGGTCAGCTTCTCCTTCAGGGTACCTTGCATCGAGCAGTCTCAGTAGATGTTCTGCTCGATGTTGTTGCTCGGTGTAGGGAGACACTTCGGCTTGCATGATCCTTCACGTGGGCAGTGCATGGCACCGTCTCGATTCTTGTTCTTGGCTCGGCCATTGTGTATCGAGCAAAAATGTTGGTGTTTTGCTCGATGCTACACCTCAATGTGGAACGTCTTGTACTCGGTTGCTGTTCTCCTCGATGGTTGTCGTACCGGACACCATCTTGAATCGAATTGGCTGATAGCACCCATATCGAGCAGAACCTTGGATGTTCTGCTCGATGCAACTCCTCGATGTGACTCCATCGAGAAATCTGGTCGATGTACGGGCTATAGCTTCTCGATGTATGGACTGGTGATCACATCGTGCAAGGCTTTTCGTGTTCTGCTTGATGCTACACCTCGATGTGATCTCCACCGTGCGTCTTGGTTGATATACGGTCCACGCTCCTCGGTGTACGGACTGGGGCTTCAGGAGCGACCACATCGAGCAGGGCTTTTGGTGTTCTGCTCGATGCTACAGCTTGATGTGATCTCCATCATACAATCTGCTCGGTGTACGTACTGCTCCTTCCCCGAGATAAGCTGTATCGAGCATCAATGACTGATGCTCTGCTCGATATGGTACCTCGATATGAAAACAGAGTTTTCTTTCCTTGACCTTTTAAACCATTCTACACATCCAAGGATAGTCATGGGATTACCTCCCAAGTGTGCTTGTTTTAAGTTAGTAAGCTTGACTTTGGTGGTTTGAGGACTAGTGAGAAGAGGTTGATGGAGCTTGTGCTCCTTCCTCTTTCTTCTTGTAAATCCAAGTGCCCACTGACATCAGTCTCTTCTTCTCGCGAGCTGTCTTCCTGTTTCTCCTCTTCTTGACACTTGGTTTGATCAAAGACTTCACTTCTTTGCTGATCCAGCCTTCACCCTCTTTCAAACCGTCTTCAAGCTTCAACTTAGTGTCAAGCTTCTGCTCTGGCTCATGATGGAGAGTGTCTCTCATCAACACACTCATTGTGAAGCTCATAGCATGCTTTACACATTCTGGAAGTTGATGTTGCTCACTCCCTTCTTCAATAATTGTTCCACAAAAAGCTATGGAAGGAAAGAAAATCATATAGACTTTGAACTCATAACATTCTTCAAAATCACAGAGCTTCTCTTGAAGTATACTTGAGCTCCTGCTGTTTCTGAGACTGGTGTTCCTAGAAGAAGTGGCACCTCTCTTGAATATGTCTTCTCTATAACGAAAAAATCTGTTGGCACGAAGCAATTCCCAATCTTCAAAGGGAAATCCTTTACCATGCCCACGGGTTTTGTTGAGGTGTTATCCACAAACGTGATAGAGGCTATGCAGGGCTTTAACTCCTTGATTCCTAAGGTTTGGCTTAAGTGGGGAGACATGACATTCACAGTTGAACCTGAATCACACAAAGCTCCAACATTGTCTAGCATCTCAAGCTCACAAGTGATGAGAAACTTTCCCGGATTGGGAAGCTTTGTCAATGTCTTCAGCTCCTTCTTTCTCTTTAGATTACCCCCCCAACATTCTCTAGAATTGGCTCCACTACTTCTAGCTTGTCAAAGACTTCTTTGAGGAACCTGATTTGATCCTTCACTTCAAGCAAAGTGGTGCCATGAGGAAGCTTTATTCTAGCGTCTTGTATGTCTTTCCTGAACTTTGAATAGACTGCCATCTGAACCTTTGTAAAGTGCATCATGGGGTAAGTGATTTGTAATTTATAAGCTTGAACTTTAGGAGCTTTACCCTTCTCATTGCTGCTTGAGGAGCTGCCCACTTGGCGATCATACAATTCCTTCAAATCTTCGGGACTATCTCTAGCGAAGACCACAAAGCATGGTATGCCTCTACCAGCTCTTTATCAGCTTCACTGAGCTCTGGTTTGGCATCTTCTTCTGGAGAAACTAAGGCTTTCTCAGCCTCTTCCTTCTCAGCAGCCTCTTTTGCTGCTCTTTCTTGCTCTTCTTCCCTGTTCAAGCTTTCATCTAGCTCTTGGAAGAATTTCTCTACAATATCAACAGCTTCTTGATCATCAATGTTGAGGTTGATGACATTCCCCCCCCACCACACTCACCTTTAACATGTCCACTTGCAACAGCATCTCTTTAAGCATAATGCCAAGGTTTTCCAATGAAGCATCTTCATCATCAAACTTTTCATCCTCTTCAGCAAGCAAGTGGCAGAATTCCTTAGGATTTTCTTCACTCTTTCTTGGTATTCTGAAGTTTTGAAAATGAAGCTCCTTTTCTTTCTAGAGACTTAACTCTTTGGTTTAGAGCATCTAACTTCCCATTCAGGTCACAAGTAGTGGCGTCTATCTTGTTGTGCACTTCAACAAACTTCTTGTGCAACTCTATAGTGGTGTTGGCTTGACCAGTCAACAGCTGTTGCATCATCTGCTTCAAATCAACGTCTTGAGTGATAGAAGAGGTTTGTGTATTGCCAAAACCTGGTTGGACAAAAGCTGGTATGGGCTGAAAGCTAGCTTGTTGAAAACCACCCTGAAATGGTTGTCTTGGAGCAAAGTTCTTCTGCTGGTTGAAAGGAACAAATGGTTTAGTTCCTTGGTTTTGTTGAGCAGCTTGTGATGGATAGACTTGATCCTGAGGGTTAGCCACGTTGGTACTTATATAAGAGAAATTGGGATGGTTCATGCCTCCTTGTTGATTCATGTAGAAGGCTTCTTCTTCTACAACTATCCCATCTTCTTCTTGTGTAGCAACACTATCACCAACAAAACAGACATTATTGAAAGCCACACTCAGCAGCTTGTCTAACTTGTCATTCAAAGCTTTAATCTCTTTCTTTGTTGTGCTCTCACCTTAAGCGCTTACAACAGCTCTAGATGTTTTGTCATATTCTTCACCATAGTTTCCATCAGAAAGTGCCAAGTTCTCCACAAGAGCTAGACCATCTACAACAGTATTGCCCATGAAATTTCCATTTGATGATGTATCCAAGAGCATCCTGTACTTTGGCGTCACTCCTCTATACAAAGTAGACACCAAGCTTTCATTTGTGAAGCCATGGTGTAGGCACTGTAAAGTGTAAGAGTTGAACCGCTCCCAAGCTTCAGCGAATGTCTTATTCCCATGCTGAGTGAAACTGCTTTTGGTGTTCCTCAGCTTTGCTGTTCTGGTGGAGCTGAAAAAATTTGTTGAAGAATGTTGCCTTACATTCATCCCAAGTATATATAGAGCCTTGTGAAAGTGTCTTCTCCCACTGATGTGCTTTGTCACCTAAATTTAAAGGGAACAAGCACAGCTTCAAAGCATCTTCAGAGACTCCTTGAATCTTGCTCATACCACACACCTTATCAAACTGGTCCAGATGATCCAAAGGGTCTTCATTGGGCAGGCCATGGAATCTGTTGCCTTGCACTATGTTGATCAACCCAAGCTTGATCTCGAATTTCTTTTGATGTACAGCTGGAGCGTGAATGCCATTCCTGTTGTGGTGAGTATTAGGCACATCACCAGCTCCTATTGGTCTTGCAGCTCTAGGCGCGTTAACTGGTACTCGCAATCCCTGAACTCCAGACCCTTGATTCAAAGCTTCTTGTGCTTCATCTATATGTGCTGCAGCTTGTTGTAATGGTGCTTGTCCAACAACACCAACATGTGGTAACTGAGCTTCTTGCTCTGCCATCCTCTGTTCTTCTAACTCTTGAACTCTCTATCTTACAGCCCTTCTCCTATGAATGTTGTCAATGAAGGGACTCAGATTTGATGAGCCTTTAGACCTCAAATTCATACAAGTGCGTGAAAAAAACAGAGCACTGAAAACAGAGCAAATAAGTAACTTTTAAAGTAAAGAACTTAGTTTAAAGTAAGTAACTTCCTGGAAGGTTTAAGAAGCAGTTCATTGCTAAGTTTAAAGGTCTCTTTGATGAGCAGATGAAGTAGATTCAGCTCACTATGTCATTGCTAGATGCTTTTGTCTTGGTTTCACCTTACCAGAAGTTCTTGAAAGATATTGTGGTTGAGAAAACAAAATATCTGCAAGGGATGGTGGTACTAATACATGAGTGCAGTGCCATCATTCAATAGCAAAAGGTGACTCCTAACAAGCTCAGTGACCCATAAAGTTTTACTTTGCCCTGCTCTATAGGTCTACTACTGTTTGCAAAATGCTTGTGGGACTTAGGATAAAGAGTAAGCTTAATGCCTTACTCTATCCAGGCACCTTGGGTTCACTGAATTTAAGGACTGCAGAATCTATTTGGTGTTGGCTGATAGCTCAGTGAGACTCCCTAGGGGACTGCTTAAGGATGTGCCAATCAGAATAGGGAATGTGGAGATCCCAACTGACTGTGTAGTCCTATAGAATGATGAGGAGCCTAGAGATCCTCACATACTAGGGAGACCCTTCTTAGCCACAACAGGAGTTGTTATAGATGTCAAGAAACGGAAGATTGAGTTGCAATTGGGGAAAGACTTCTCCCTCAAGTTTGACATCAAGCAGATCATGCAACAGCCTACTATAGAAGGTCAAGTGTTCAAGATAGAGATCTTAGAAATGCGGCATGATAAGCTTCAATAGGAGTTGTGCTGTGATGACAAACTCCATGTGGCTTTGACAAAGGAGCATCGGGAAAATGGTTACTTGGATAAGGAAAGCTTGGGTTATATGCTAAGGCTAGAATCTCACAAAGTCTTTGAAGAAGAAGAACCATTTGAGAAGCTGCAATACACAAGGAAATAAGTGCTCTCCGTTCAAGAACCTGGTTCTCCAAGAAATGAAGCTGGCGCTAAGGAGCAGAGCAGCTTAGAAGAGGACTGGAGTGAGCTCAAAGCACCCAAGGTGGAGCTCAAACCTCTTTATAAAAGGCTAGGGTATGTCTTCTTAGGCTCTAACTCTACTTATCCTGTAATTGTCAATGATAACCTCAATGATGATGAGATCCTTGCTCTTATCATGGTGTTGAAGAGGTTTAGAAGAGCCATTTGGTATTCACTAGATGATATCCAAGGAATATCTCCTAACCTCTGCACTCATAGGATCCATCTAGAGGATGAGACAAGAACTTCGGTTGAACCTCAAATGAGATTGAATTCTAATCTGAAACAAGTAGTTACAAAATAAATCTTGATGTTGCTTGAAGCTGGTGTGATTTATCATATCTCAGACAGCACATGGGTCTTACCAGTCCATGTGGTGCCTTAGAAAGGAGGAATCATTGTGGTAAAAAACAAAAATGATGAGTTAATACCCACTAGAACTATAACTGGTCGTAGGATGTACATAGATTACAGAAAGCTGAATTCTGCTTCTAGAAAATATCACTTTCCTTTGCCATTCATAGACCAAATGTAAGAAAGATTAGCTAATCATAAGTATTATTGCTTGTTATACGGGGATAGTGGAATCTTTCAAATCCCTATCCACCCAATTGATCAGGAAAAAACCACATTCACATGTTCTTATGGCACTTTAGCATATAGAAGAATGTCATTTGGATTGTGCAATGCTCCAACAACTTTTCAAAGGTGTATGACCTCTATATTTTCTGACTTGCTTGAAGAGAAGGTGGAGGTATTCATGGATGGCTTTAGTGTCTATGGATCCTCCTTTGGCGTCTGCTTGTCCAATCTTTCTCAGTTTTTACAGAGATGTGAAGACACTAAGCTGGTTTTGAATTGGGAGAATTGCCATTTCATGGTTCACGAAGGCATAATTTTGGGTCACAAGATTTCAGAGAAGGGGATAAAAGTGGACAAGGCCAAGATAGTTGTGATGCTGCAATTAGAGCCTCCAAATTCAGTCAAGAGAATTAGAAGCTTCTTGGGAGGAGGTTCATCAAGGACTTCTCAAAGATAGCAAGACCATTGACGACGCTTCAATGCAAGGAGACAGAATTTTTCGTTGATGAAGACTTCTTACAAGCTTTCCTCACCCTCAAGGAAGCTTTAGTAACTGCGCCCATAATGCAAGCACCAAACTAGGATCTCCCCTTTGAGATCAAGTGTGATGCAAGTGACTATGATGTTGGAGCAGTCTTGGGGCAAAGAGTAGACAAGAAGCTTCATGTTATCTACTATGTCAGCAGAACAATGGATGAAGCTCAAACAAGATATGCTACAACAGAAAAGGATTTCCTAGCAATTGTCTTTGCATTTGAAAAGTTCAGGAGCTACTTAGTGGGGTCTAAGGTGATAGTCTACTCTGATCATGCTGCACTAAGGCACATCTGAGCCAAAAAAGACACCAAGCCAAGACTCCTTAGATGGATACTCCTCTTGCAAGTGTTTGACATGCAGATTGTGGATAAGAGAGACATTGAAATTGGTGTAGCTGATCACCTTTCAAGGCTGAGGATTGATGACTTTGTCCCCATCAATGACACCCTTCCAGAAAAGCAGTTGCATGCTTTAGGAGTGAAGACAGCTGGAGTGATGAGCTTAGAAGAGAACAAACTGCCTTGGTAATCTGACTTTATGAATTATTTGGTTATTGGCAAGATACCACTGAACCTTAACTCACATCAGAAGAATAAGTTCTTCAGAGATGTGTCTCACTACTATTGGGATGAACCTTATCTCTAAAAGAGAAGGAATAATAGATTGTTCAGAAGATGCATAGCTGAGGAAGAAGTTCAAGGAATTCTACATCATTGCCATGGTTCAGCCTATGGTGGTCACTTTGCAACCTTCAAGACAGCCTCAAAGGTACTTCAAGCTGGTTTTTGGTGGCCTAGTTTGTTTAAGGACGCCCATGCTTACATCTCATCATCTGATGCATGCCTAAGGAAGGGAAGCATCTCAAAGAGAGATGAGATGCTTCTAAACTCTATTCTTGAAGTGGATCTGTTTGATGTATGGGAGATTAACTTTATGGGACCTTTCCCTTCATCCTATGGGAATAAATACATCCCTGCTGCTGTAGACTATATCTCAAAGTGGGTTGAAGCCATTGCCAGTCCAACAAATGATGCTAGAGTTTTGCTGAAGATTTTAGAGGTCTCCCCAAGGTTTGGTGTTCCAAGGTGTGTTATAAGTGATGGAGGGAGCCACTTCATCAAAAAGGTTTTTGAGAGTTTTCTAAGAAAGAATGGTGTTAAGCATAAGGTTGCCACTCCTTATCATCCTCAAACAAGTGGTCAAGTGGAGTTGTCTAACAGGGAGATCAAAGCCATCTTAGAGAAGACAGTTGGTGTTACAAGGAAGGATTGGTCTAATAAGCATGATGATGCCTTGTGGGCATGCAGGACATTCAAGACACCCATTGGTAGAACTCCCTTCTCACTCCTTTATGGCAACGTTTGTCATCTGCCTGTTGAGCTGGAATACAAACCCTTGTGGGCAACATTGCTGTTGAATTTTGACATCTAGAGAGCTCATAAGAAGAGACTCATCAACTTGCATGAGTTAGAAGAAAATCACCTTGAAGCTTTTGAGAGTTCTAAGATCTATAAGGAGATGACAAAAGCTTTTCATGACAAGAGGATAAGACCCAAAGACTTCAAGGCTGGAGATCAGGTGCTGTTATTCAACTCAAGGATAAAGTTGTTTTCTGGAAAGCTGAAGTCAAGGTGGTCAGGTCCATTCAAAATCAAGGACGAAGGAGCTGTAACTTTTTTTGACATGGACAAAGGAGACTTCACAGTGAATGGACACATGCTGAAGTCAGACATGGCAAGTGAGTCCCTTGGAGATGATGTAGTCATCCATCTTCAAGATCCTCTGCAAGAATGATTGGCCAAGGGAAATCAAACTAAGGATGTTAAACAAGCACACAACTTGGGAGGTATTCCCATGTTACCCCTGTACATATTTTGCATTTTAAGTTTTTGTTTGTGTTTCTCTTTTGATTCTAGGAGAATGTGGAGTTTAAGACAAGAGGTTAGGAGAATTAGTGCATTATCTAGCCAGCATAGATCAGGAGCATTGAGCTAGTCAAAATCGATGTGGCCAACATCAGACGCCAACATTGATTAAGGGGGATTGATGTTAACTGAGTAGAACCATATCGATCGTTCATATCGTCCGATGTAAAGAGGCATAGAGCAATGGTTTTTTACATCAAGCAAGAACATTGATCACTCAAGCGCGATGTGAAAGTATTGACCATTAGCATCAAACGATGTAAACCACCTTAGACACAAGTCAAACGCATCATGCACCAACATCGGATAACAGCTGCTCGATGCCCAAGCATCGATCAACCACATCGATCGATGTGAACATCAGCTCAACATCGAGCTCTCACATCGGACGATGTAAATGACCCGAGAGGAGCCACAACTTACATCAATCAATAGCATCAAACGATGTGGAGGGGACCAGTAAAACAGCCCAACATCGATCACACACATCGATCATGGCTGGTGGATGTGCACCTCCTTTTGCCAAAACCTCTTCTAAGGTACACAACTCCACTCCTTTCCTTATGAATCCTTTTGTATCCATTCTGAGTATCCCTTATCACCCTCCTTCAAGATTCTATCACACAGAGGATTGTGTAATCTAATTGTAGGGGAGGGCATTGCATTTGACATTGTGTTTTGTTTTCTTATTTTCTCTTTTGCACACTTGAGTCTCATGCATTCATGCATTCATCTATATGCACAGAAAATCCATAAAATTTCAAAATTTTTGGAACCAAAAAGATCATTTAGTTGCATTTGCATAACTTAGATTGAGTATAGATGCATTTCATATAGGTTGCGGACATTTTTATAGGGAGTAGATGATAAACACTTGTCAAGATATTAATGTTTGAGTTGTTTTCAGTGCTTTTGTTATATGTTGTTTGATTGAATTGTAGTGAGTTTGAAGCTAAGGCTGCACCATATCTTGAATACTTGCATTGATATTCTTGTCTTATGTTGAAGCTTGCTTTGATTTGATGTCAACTCTGTTTATTAGAACCATAATCTTGACATTTAGTTATCATGTTTATGCATTGAGAGTGATCACATGGCTACCCATATACATACTTGGGTTATCTTCTTACCACTCTTGTTAACCCAAGTAGCTTATCCTCATCATTATGGGACAGTTAACCACACTCTAACCCAATCTTTCTTTCTAAACTTAAACACTATTGAGAGAGCTGTGATACCTTGCATTGCATTATTTTTGAATATATCTTGCCAAAAAGTGTTAGGAACATGGCTAGTAAAGAGAAGCTCTCTTGTAGATACCAGCTTGCATCTTGAGCTTGGTATTAGGTTAGGAGATTGGGAAAGGGTAGTATAAGTGGTTTGAGTTTTATTATTTTTATCCTTTAAAAGAAAAAGAAGAAGTGTGGGGATGGTAGTATGGGAAAGCAAGCTAAGTTTGTGGTTAAATATAAGGAAGAAAAGCTAAGTGCTAAAGAAAAGGAAGGTGCCGACAACAATAAGGCTTACAAAGGTCATCCTGAAAAGGAGAAATCAGACCAAGCAACCCACCAAAGGTGAAGACAAATGGCGCCAATTATACAACAAAGAAGAGCAAGTTCCAACAAAGAATCAACCACACACGCAAAAAGAAGAAAGAGCTTCTCCCAAACATGAAGGAAGAAGAGACCAAGTGATTTGGGAAAGGGTAGATTTAGGGGTTTCACTTTGGGTTTAGAAGATAATAGGTTCATCTTGGGGTAAAAAAGGGTAGAAGAGAGCTTTTACTTGCATGCATATATGTGATTTTACCTTTAGCATTTTGCTTAAGATAGAATCATTTAATTGAGTGATCCTTTATGTCTTTGAAACTTTATATGTATGAGATTATTTTCATCTCATGACCAAGTCCTTAAACCAAATGTGTTCACTTGATTTGCATAAACTTGATCCATTGGTTACCATTAGTGAATGTTAAAAAGTTGGGGTATTTGATTGCTTGTGTAGGCTAAGCTATAGTTTATTGTTTGCTATGATGGCTATGGCTAAGGCTTTTAAAGTAGAGCAATCTCTTTGCATCTTAGAACCTATAACTTGGACATTGAATCAATTTTTCCATTGGCATCTTTAGTTTTGAGCTCCCACTTTCAAACCTCACTCTCCCATTTGTTCTCATTTTCTTGAAGACAAGCAAAAAGCAAGTGTGGGGGTGTTGATATCTTCTATATTTACACCATTTATGTTCACTTTAGTTCATATTTTGGTCTTCTTTTGCATGGTTTCCTTTGTTTTTGTCCCATTCTTCTTTGTTTTTAGATTTATGTTACATTTAGGATGTAGTTTGCATTTTCCTTGCATAAGGGATGTTTCTAGGTACATAAGGAGCCATTTGAGACAAGGGGAAAGTGTGAGAATGATCCAGGGAGTTCCCCTAATCAAAGAGGAGCAAGAAGAACCAATAAAGCAGAAGTTTGGCGTAGCATCGGTCACAGAGGAGTCCACATCGTACGATGTGATGAAGCAGAGAGAAACAGAGTTTGCATCTATCACTCACATCGATCACATGTGACCGATGTCAAGCCACAGAACATTCACATTGATCATCAACATCGACCGATGTAATGGACCTGAGAGCCTTGAAGATCACATCGATCAAGCACATCAATCAAAGATTGCTCGATGTCAAGCGCCAGAAGACCTACATCGATCAGTCACATCGAGCATACCAGGTCGATGTCAGCACATTGATCATAAGCATCGGCCAAGATTGATCGATGTTGACCAAGACTGAACACAATTTATTTACAATTTTGCCACTCTGCTTAGACTCCTATAAATACTTAAAATCCCTAATTTATGGGATGTTCCTATTATCCAGCAGTACTTACTTTTCTAGTTTCTTAATCACATTTGTACTTTGAATCTTTGGTTGATTTTAATACAGATTTGCATTTCCCTTCTTGTTTAGTCTTTCTAATCATGATTAGCTATCTATTTCTCTTTGATTTGATGGTTTTGATGGTGATTAATGAGTAGTACTTTTAGGGATTTTAGATGGGTTAGGTTTAGAGAATTAGATGTTTAATCTATGGTTGCTTAGTGTTAGTTCTTCCATTCCCTTTCTTGATTGCTTTGTTTAATGCCTAATTAGCCTTAGCTATGTTGATTAGGATTTTAGGCTCATTTTATGCCCACCAAGTGTTTGATGAAATATCTGAACTGCTTTGCAAGAGAATTGCTTGTCCTAACTCAAAAGATTGACTGTCTAGGAAGTTATTTGGCAATATAGGATTGATAGATTATTTAATACTTGCTATTTGTCACCTCACTAGTGAGAATTAGTTCTTGATTTGATGATTAGTAAAGAGATTAGTGTCAAGAGATTGGATTAGTCATATAAATGAATTCTATGCATAAGAAATAACATTGTGTGAGTTTGTAAGCATCATATGTTAAGTTGAGAGTTCCCTAGCACCAACTATCCCATCTCAAGTCCTGTCTTTCCTCTGTTTAAGTTCAATTCGAATTTGTCCTGTTTTTGCTTATGTTTTAGTTATTTTGCTTGCTGTTCACTCTTAGTTTGGTGTTTGCTTCAGTTCTGTTTGATCATTTAGGTTGTTAGACAATTAAACTCTCTCTATTTGCTTTAATTAGGAACTCTATTGCGTTCCTACTGCTTCTATCTTCTCGTTTTGGATTGATAAACTCAACACTACAATGACTAATATAGGTTCAGCATTGAGATAGGCTAAAAACCTACATCAATCTAGCAAATTTTAAAACTATGAGGCAGAATTTTCTTATCCAGTTTAGTCAGCTTTTCCTGTAACCTCTATTGTAGAAGATAAATCGCCATGCACAGATTTCCTCTCCCAGATCATCGTTTGAAAATACCAACTTCTACATAAACTTTTATAATCGAGATCATCATGAATGATCATTTTTTTATGAGAACAAGACGAAAATTATTGAAAATGAAGTCGCATTGTTAGGGATCGGAAAGAAGATACTTTCCAATTTCAGACAAAAAAGATCAATTTGCTGTTTCATTGGAAAAAAAAAGAGTAACCGGACTGGACCTGTAGACAACAATATCAAATTGGGCCGAAACAATTTCTGTAACAATGCAAGTTTTTATTTCAGTTGGACCAATTAATTTTTGTAAAAGAAAAATATGCATAGCACAGATCCAAAATCTAGTTCTGATTAAACTAAGAATCATCATATGCTTAGTTTATTGCTCTTATTTAACAATAATGAGTATTAATTCTAAATTTAAACTATTTTTTTTATAAATGTAAATATATGTATTCTTTAATGCATATATAATAGTCAATTATGTAATCAGTCCGCACCGTGTGTAGGCTATAAGATATTTTATATGTTCAATATATGATTGTTATTGTATATTGATTTATTAATATTTGTATATGATTAATTATATTCTAAGTAATAATACTGTATGAATATTAAATAATAAAAAATAAATATAGATCAAATGAAAAGTGCTATCAATTTCAATACAAATTAACGATAAAAAATCAGAGACCAAAAGTGTAATAGGATAACTTAATAAACGGAAAAACATTAAAACATACAATGAATAGAGTTAGTATATATCAAAAGCATAAAAACAAAGCAAGATTTTGAAACATTTCATATAAACGACGTTCATAGTTTTCTTTTGCGGCTTTTTTTCTTTGTCTGTTATGAAAACTTTAAATCCGGATCTAGGCTTAACTCTAGATAGTGTAACATAATTCTTTTGGAGTTCCGTATTGTTGCTTCTAGATAAGACAATGCAGCTTGTTGCGAGATTACCGTTTAGATCGGATTGAGAGAAGTGAGACTGAGAGAGTCTTGAGGCGATATTTTGTTTAAAGGATTCGTGAGGAGTTTATCAGATTTCTTAGGGTGAGAAAGATCGGATATCTCATTTTTTTTCTTAATTCGTTGTATTTGATTTCCAGATTTAATACAATATTTTGGATAACTCAATTTTTGCTTAATTTTAATCGTCAGAGGATAGTGAGGTTACAATCTTTACAACTGGTGTGTCATGATCCAAATTTAGCTTCACAATGGTACTTATGGGTGAAACTGATGATCAGATCGAGATGATGGATAAGAGCGTTGGCGAGATGAAGAGAGAGGTGTCATACCTATCGATAGTATGTAAATTGTTGTCGAAGGCACAATCAGAGATGAATCAAGCTTTTACAGACTCCAGATCGGGGACGAACACGCGATTCAGAGATATGGGGAATCAGATTCATTCAATCGTGGATACTCTTGCTCGTATGGAGAAGCATTTATTTGCTGAAAAACCGCATGACAAAGGCATGGCTACTCCGTCTAATCTTCGGGTAACTTTTGATCCCTTCTTGAATAGAACCAAATGATTCACAATTAAATTATCGGTGTATTAGTTCAGCCGTGATTCAACGAGAGAATTTGCTTAAGCTGATTGATTTGCCTGCATTTGATAGACCGTATGGTTCGATCTGTCGCAGGAACAATATTTTCGGGTTGCTCAATATATTGAGTTTGATAAATTGGAATTAGTTTCGCTGAGTCTTGAAGGACGAGTACTGAATTGGTATCTAGGCGAGTCAGTGGAAACCCCTTTCACCAGTTGAACTCAGTTTAAACAAAGGATGCTTGATCGATTTGCTACATCTATTCATAAGAGAAAACTTGTATATGTAGAAACAAATCGACATTCTCAAGTGATTATCTTTGGCTTTTGTTAATGGTCATTGCAAAACCTAAAACAAAAAGGAATTGCCTATGACACATTATTAATGGAAACCTTGTGTCTGGTGGTGTGACATTCATCCTAGAGATTAGAACTATTTGACCAATAATTTTCTCATTTTCTGTTATAATTCTATCTTCAACCACATGTCGTGCTATTTGAGTAATAATAAGTCTAGTTCCATTGCATATTCTATCCTTAGGATCAATATTACCAAGACATATGGCTGGAGCACCAAACCCTCTAATTTCAAGCAATGGTTCGGTAATTCAGAAACTTTGATGGTATTCAAAGCTCAGTTGGATAGTCCATATTATTCAATATATTTTTATCTGAAATAATAATGCTGTCAAAGCTAAGGTATACTTTCTCCCGCTAATACTTGCAAACACAGCTTTTAAGGGTGATATTGGTTGATAAGCTTTCACAACAATCATCGCAAACGCTTTCTACCACTTTGAACCGTTGTAAATCCCACAAAATTAAAAACGCATTTGCAAAAGTGTTTGCGGTTACAGGTGTTTGTGAATACATAATAAAATTTATTTAAAATAATAATATTATATATAATAATCTTTAGAAAAAATTAAAACTTAAATATCATAATCACAAAATATATATTAATAAATTCAATATTTTTTTAGTTAACATTCACTAATAACATATCATAACTTTATATTTAGAACCTTATAAACCAAATTTTCTTGATAAATGTTATTTTCATCACTAATACATACATATATAACATCTAACATTCTCTTAACCTCATTTTAATCTTTACAAAAAAAATATTCTTATTAAAATCATTACTTTCATCCGAGCTGAAAAAATAAAAATAAAAATAAGTATTATACATATATTAATTTTTATTATCAATTTTATATTAGTAGTTTTATATTTTCTCACAATAATATAGTTTTGTTGTTTTTATAATTGTATATTATTTTATATTATTAATTTATTGTTTAACAACTACTGCAAATACAAATCAACTAGTCGTAAGCATTCCGCAAACACACTCATTTCTAATGTTTATACCAGTCGTACACACCGTGAGTTTGGATGCTTATTCCAAAGAAGCACCCATTTCACATATGATACAATCTTCTTCATTTTTTGAAAATTCATTGGAAGAATTTGCAACTTAGCGCAGAAGTTTCCCACTATTTGCACTTTTGCCCCAGTTCGTGTTTAGACTTGTATTTAGGTTTTCTAAGCTATTGTTAGGCTGTTATCTTGTTTTCATTGAGACTAAGAGAGAGATTAGATTGAGAGCTTTTGGGCAGACAAATCCATACTCTGTAGAGAAGAATTTCGAACCCCTTTCATCTTTTACTCTATTTCTTAATGCAAATTTATTCAGCCATGATTTGTGTTTCACTTGCTATGTCTGAGTAATCTGCTAGTTAGGTTTTCGGTTATTCAAATGTTGATAATAAATTGTTACAACTACAAAACTGGATGGATAAATCATTTGGTTCTTCATCTAGATTGCTTTAACACTGGTTATAAGATTGATCACTTAGAAATCAGATCTTAGGTTGTTTAATAGATGTGGAAACATTGTTAATCACCAGAACTATCTTAGATGAGCAAAATAACTAGTTGCAAAGGAATTTGGATTAGTGATTTTGTGAACATATCGAACCTGATCTATAATACATGTTTAGGTTGTTAGAACTTGCAAAGGAATTTGGAATTCTAGAATCTGATCATAGTTAATCTCTGCGACGGAAGTCGATTGGTTTTACACTAGTGTTTCGAGTTCTAGAACGGTTTTATTAAATATTCCTTTCAGTCCGTAGTCTGCGAGTTATGTCAACCTGGGAATTTTTCATTGCCTAGCGTCTTGTCTTTATTGATTTTAAGAACCTACAATCCGCCCCTGACATCATTGTTTTCGTTGCTATTTTAATTTCATTTTTTTATTGATTGCTTAGCTTTAATTGAATCTAAAATCTGTTGAGTGATAGCCTTAAGTCCTTGTGGATTCGATCCCTAAGTACTACAATGATCTCTTAATTTGAGAGAGTAGCTGTGGTAACCCAACCCGGTAAACCGTACCGCGGCTGTGTCCCACTACATCCTCTAAGTCCAATTCTATACTTAGCCATATTTTGAACTTTTTCTTTATTTTTCTAAGTCATTCTTTAACAATACACAGCGGAATATAATAACTCAAAACACTCATTTATTCATCTTTAAAAGCACTAAACAAGATTCGGGGTTCCACATGAATAAAAACACAAGGTTCGCTAATGAATACAACGATCATCTAGCAACCTAACGAATAACACCAAAGCCATAAGACCCTAACACAAGTCTTAAATTATAAAACACACAATCCCGATCCATCCATATCCATCACTGCCGCCTGGTCTCGCCCCCTTACTGCTTAGTACCTGCACACTCAAAATGAGAGGCATAAGTATTTCATAAATACTTAGTGAGTACGGTCATCCCGTAACACCTGGTCAGTACCAAAACACGCAGTAAACTTTCGGATTCAACATTCACACAATCAATTCACAATAAACACATCACTATCAAACGGCCCCTGATGATCTAGCCTAACCACCCAAGATCAATCCCTTTTTAAGACCCATGTCTACTTCAGCGAGAATCCCACATCTCCTAAGCTAGTACATGATCCGGATTACCCTGAGGTTAGCTAAACATCATATATGCCTCGGTAAACATCCTAACATCTCACAACACTTAACCGTTTATACACATAACCACACATAACATGAAAATCATCACTCAAGCATGTAGAACCTTCAACCCTAGTCACCCTACGGTCTAGGACCTAACCACAGTCGCGCACTCACCTTAGACAAGGCTAGAAACAGATTGGTAAGAAGAAATCCCGATGAAAACCGCTCCAAATCAAAGATATCCGATCTCCCTAAGAATCTCTCGGCTCACGGTACGATCCGATCCTTATCCCCTCGGCTATCTCTTGATCCGTTCACCTTTCTTCGAGCCAAACTCTGTTTTCCCTCAGAAACCCGACACAACAAGGCTATTAGCTCGAGGTTATCCGATGAAAACTCAACACATAGGGGAATATCCGATCGCTTACCAGTTTATCTCGGTGATGGTCGGTTCTGCTCGGCGATAGCCTGATCTCTCTCGGATATCCTCGGGATAAACTGTTTTTCTTAGGGTTTTCTCTCGACTATTCTCTTTCTTTGCTTTATTGCTCTCGAATAAACACAACTCTCCCGAGAAAAGTCTCAAAATCCCTTAAATACTCGCAAAAAACCTAGGTAACCCGGACTTATCCGACGTTTTCCTGGTTCCAGTAAACTTTATCCCGGTCCGATTCGATTCTCTCGGCCATTCCCTGTACCGGCTCGACCCATCCTTCGATAAACCCCAAAATAGCCGACCAAACACTTGGCCCACGGCCCAAATCCCTTCCCACTCGGATAAACCGCCCTTATCCGAGGTGTTTTCTATTTTTTTCATCCGGATTTCCTATTCCCTTCGGACCACTTGTCCTTCCTCGGCTAATCCTCTTTTTCCCTCGGAGGTTTCCTATTCCCCCTCGGAGACAGTCCACTGACACTCGGACTAACCTCCCAGACTCTCGGATATATCCTACTTCACTCGGATAAATCCCCTTTTCCCTCGGACTGGACCCCATTTCCCTCGGATATGGTCCATCCGGCTCGGCTATCCAGCCTATGTCCGACTATTTCACCGGTCCACACCCGACCATAGTCCGAACCTCCCTTTCCCAGCCAATATCCGACCCTTGGCTCGGTCGTTCCTCGGACAACCTCCTGTCCGGTACGATCAGTCCGCATTTTCTCGGATACGGATGCTACAGTAGCTCTAAGGGTTAATTTGAGCATATCACATTGAAAAAAATGTGATTAACCATTTCCGGCCTATTTGACAAAGCTTGCAGCTGACGTCAAGTCCAATGCCTGAGCCTGTTTCACTGGAGTGTGAGGTGTCTCTGTTGTTAGTGGAAAGTTTGAAACTAGCCAACGCCTGCTCTTCATTATATACCCCCATACTTTGTATAAGCCTAGATATTTTTGTCTCCAATATTTCCTAGCGTCATTATGAGGATTTTCTATGCATCTGGTGTGGGGAAAAGTTCCCTACCCCTGCTTTCTCTCCATTGTCCAGACGGATAGATGAGTAATCCTATCGATAGATTTAGGTCCATTAGTCATTTTTGTTGTAGGGTTTACGCGGATTCTCATCAAATACCCATTTTCAGCCAGATTTTATCTAGTGAATGTTAATAGCTTCTGTTTCGATTTCATCTATTTTCCCAACTTCTTTATCTATATGTAGTAGTGATGCTATTAGTCTTTGAGTTATCAATGGCTTTGCCAAATGTAAACGGCGATTTCGGAAAATTGATTTCCTGGCTAAAGGCATCTCCATAGAGCTTGATACATCATAAGAACTCATATAACTCTTTCAATGTAGGACAACATAAGAACAAAATATCATCGGCAAACAAGAGATGTTGTATTAAAGAGCATTTTCTTGTCAGGCACATGCCAGAGATTCGTCCACCTTTCTCAGCTTTATTCATCACATGTATAAGAGCTTCTGCACACATGATTAGAAAGAAATGGTTATAAAAGATCTTCTTATCAAATACCTCTCTATGGTATGATGTGTCCATGAGCTTGTCCATTCAATAATATAGAGTATGATACATAACATAGGCCCTTCATGATCAAAATTCTCCATTGATCTGCGAACCCCATATGTTTCAAAAATTCATCTAAGAAGCCCCATACTACTCTGTGATTGGCCTTAAACAAGCCTGTTTTTATGGTGATACAAGAGTTTTGAGTCTCTTTCTCAATCACTCAAGCTTATACTAATCAGTTGTAGTATAGCATAAGGTTTTTATCAATGCAAAAGGGGTAGATTGAAATATTAGGATTGCAGTACATTTCCTAATTCAAGCAGATATAAGTAAGATTGAAGTGTCTAACAACCTAAGTGATCAAACAAAAATAAAGCAAACACCAAACTAAGAGTGAATAATAAGCAAAACTACTAAAACATAAGGAAAAATAGAACAGATTCGAATTCAACTAAACACAGAGAAAACATGGGACTTGAGATGAGATAATTGATGCTAGGGAACTCTTAACTCAACATATGATGCTTACAAGCTCACACAATACTATTCTTTATGCATAGAATTCATTTATAAAACTAATCCAATCTCGTACTACTAATATATTTGCTAACTACCAAGTCAAGAACTAATTCTCATTAGTGAAATGATAAACAGCAAGAATTAAGACAATCTATCAATCCTATATTGCCAAATCGCTCCCTAGCCAGTCAATCTCTTGAGCTAGGATAAGCAATTCTCTTGCAAAGCAGTTCAGTCATTTCATCAAACATTTGTTGGGTATAAAATGAGCCTAAGATCTTAATCAACTTAGCCAAGGCTAATCAGGCACTAAACACAGCAATCAAGAAAGGAAAATGGAAGAGTTAACATTAAGACATCATAGATTAAGCATAGAATCCACTAAACCTAACCCATCTCAATTCCCTAAAAAGACTACTCCCTAATCACCATCAAACCCATCAATTCAAAGAAAAAGAGATAGCTAATCATGATTAGAAAAACAAATCAAGAAGTTAAATGCAAACTTATATTGAAATAAATCAAAGATTCAAGCTACAAATTAAGATTTTTGAAACTAAAGAAGAAGAAACTGCTGGATAAAGAGATGTTTCCAGAAATTAGGGATTTTTCGTATTTATATTGGTCAAAGCGAAAATGGTAAAATTATAAATAAGTGGTGTTCAGTCTAGATCAGTATCGGTCACCAATGATCGATAGGAGCGATTGATGGAGCATCCGCTGGTTTCCCATCGATCACTCCTTGACCGATGGGCTTGATCGATAAACTTCTGTTGAATCCCATCGGCTAGTCTTGACCGATACATGTGACCGATGGAGCATCCACTTGATTCCCATTGGTCACTACTTGACCGATAGGGGTGATCGATGGGATCTTCAATTCCTCTGCTGCCTTGTATCTATCAGAACAGACCGATGGGCTTTGTTCTGTGACTGATGGAAAGCTCAAAATCGCCTTCTTTAGCTACTTTTGCTCCTTCTCAGTTTGGCTAACTCCTTGAACCATTCCCACACTTCCTCCTTGCTCCCAATAACTTCTTAAGTACCTAAAAGCCTCCTAAATGCATAGAGAATGCAAACTACAACCTAAATGCAACCCAAGTCTAAAAGGAAAGGAAAATGGGACTAAAGAGAGAGTAGACATGCAAAAGAAGACCAAAACATGAACTAAATGCAAGCCTAAATGATGTAAATGAATGAGATACCAGATGGCTACGAAATCTTCCTTATAATTTGAAGTTTCCCGTAGTCCATATATCATTTCATGCGCGATCAGTATGTTATCTGATATCAGTCTATCCGCCATGAACGTACCTTGCGGTTGTGAGACTAAGGTGGGAAGGATCCTGTTTAGATGGCGGCATATGATCATTGATATTAACTTGTATGTGACAATGAATATACTTATAGGACGAAGATCTGTCATTGCAATAGTGTTTTTTTTTCGGAAGCTAGGCAAAGTGAGGGAAATTATTATCCGCTGGGATGTCACCATATTCAAAAAAAAAACCTAGACTTCTCTTTTGATTTGCAGTCCTGTTATGTCATAGAAACGTTGAAATAACGTACATGTCATGCCATTAGCACCAGATGCACAATCACTGCTTATTCTTTTAACTGCACATGCAGTCACTTGCCCTTGGAAGCCTTCTAATAACTATGTCTGATTCACCAGATGGGAAGATGTAAACAGCTTGGTGAAGTATTCAACTACAATATCTCTTTTTCTGTTTCCTCAGCCTATTCAACACCTCTAGCATACAGTAATACAGTGATTTTGTTCCGCATTTTCCGCATTTGTACACTTCCATGAAAGAATTTGGTGTTTTTTTATCTCCAACCACCTTCCATTTATCATTACTCATTTGTTTTTTCTTTTCTAGAAACCTTCAGCAACTCTGTTTTAAGACCCTCCATTCGCTTGATATTTGGTCGGGTTTTTAAAGTATCAAAATCTAACTCACTTTGGAGTTTCAAATAGTGTGTTGGAGTTGGAGTTCGTTTTTTGTTCCACTTTGCTATCTACTTACAGGAATCACATATTCTGTTAGTGAGTTTTCTCACTCCAGTCTGACAATGTAAATTCATGCCTTCCTAACCGCTTCTTTAAAACCAGGTTTGTCAGAATGCCGTATATCAAATATGAAACAGTCCCTATGTTGTTTACTGATGACATATATGTGTAATAATTGGTCTATAATTTCAGTGGACACATTTCAGTTATTCTGTTTGAGTTCTTGGGAACAGTCTGAACCATTTTGCGTTTCCAAAAGTCATGTCTAATCTGCACTCGATTCACATCTTCTCTTTTATTCCATTACATTGTGTAGCTTCTCTCATTCATTTCCAATATAATTGATTGCCTTTCCTTGGAACTTCCTTGATTTTGCAGTCTCAAGTTAGGGATCTGAAGTAATAGAAATTGACTCTGCTTTTATTGATCCCCCAATCTTTTCATTGTTATTCATGATTTCATTGAAATCTCTTATTAGAAACCACCCCGCATCTGTGTTTACTCCAATATCGGAAAGTTTTTGCCAAACTCTTCCTCGCAAATGTTTGACAGGATCTCTGTATAAAAATGTGAAAATACAAACGTGAGAAAATGTAATGTATTTAAAACACCAACTATAGCAATCACACATACATCAATTGCCTTACTCTTTAACGTGTAATAATTTGTTTTTAAATGTAAAAATATATTAGTGTACATTTAAATAAAATAAAACATTAATGATTACTATGTGAGGCAGAATTCACATAATAAATTTCTATAAAGAAAAACAAAAAGAGGATTGAAGCTTCTAAGTAAAGACACAAGTACAGAGATCCAAAGATAGTGTTTTATTATTGTTGTTTCGTTAAGATTTTGTACAAAAAATGATGAGTATTTTGCTAAGCGGTTTGCTAGGTTTTTTGGTTGTTCCTTTACAAATAAACTTGATCTTCTAATAATACATTTTCCTCCACCGCCTAAACGAGAATCCCAAAATATATTTTGTAGGTTCTCCTTTCTTTTCTTCTCGGCGGTGCCCCCCCTCCCCCCGTTTGGCAAGGTTGTATTTTGTTAGGGCTCATCTTGCTTTCGACTTTTTCATCGGCTGACGTTTCGGCCTATTCAATTGAATTTTTCATCCTGGGCTTCTCGCATCATTACCCATACCCCTTTAGAGAAGTTATTCTACCAGTTTTGGCTCGGTTTATGCCCCTCGTCCGGTCTGGCTCGGTTCAAAGACCTTCGAAGGTTCGGCTCAGTTTGGCACTGTCCCAGTCCGGCTCAGTTAGGGTTTTGCAAAAGAGAGAATTCATTAGGAACGAAATTCAATACAGTTTTTGGTAGCCACCAAGTTTTAAGCTTTATTATTTTTGTTTTTAGGCAGAGATATATTTATCTCTTAAAGCCTCTTTTTTTTATTTTGATTAATCGATAATGCACTTCAAAATAGTGTTTTCGTCTCTGTTATCATTCTGTTATCATGTGCAAGTAGTTAATTTTCGTTGAAAGACTTCCAATGGGTTCTTAGGGTAATTTCATAAACCATTGTTACTCATTCTAATCATTTAGTTTTTTTCTTAGGATTTTCTTTTGTCTAGTTAACATGGGTTTTAGCATTATAAACTAGAATCTATCACCTTATGATATCTAAATCCATTAACCGTGTGTTTTAGAATACTGATCTTGCTTAGACAAGCCAGAAGCGTAAGGGGCTAATGATATCTCTCGTATTTACATCATTTAGGTTTGCATTTAGTGCATGTTTTGGTTCTCTTTTGCATGTTTTCCTTATCCTTTTTTCCATTTTCTTCTCCTTTTAGACTTAGGTTACATTTAGGATGTAGGTTCCATTTTTTTCCATCATGGATGTTTTTAGGTACTTATGGAGCTATGAGGAGCATGGAGGAGCTTTGGGAGTGGACCAGGAAGCTAGCTGAGCTGAAATGGAGCAAGAGGAACCAACGCAGAGGATCTCTGCAGAGCCTATCAGTCTGGACACGAAGGCTATCGGTCAAGGAGTGACCGATAGAAGAGCTATCGACGAAGCCTATCGATCAAATAAGTGACCGATAGAAGTTTACCGTGAGAATTCCGGTCGCCCTATCGGTCACCTTCTACACCGATAAAATTTCTATCGATCACCCTATCGGTCACAACTTTTGCCATTACTTTTAGGGCTTCCCCCTTAATGTATAAATACTTATTTTCTGGGATTTTCGAGAAGTCATGTCATATCACTGTTCTTGAGTTATTTCTTTGAGTTTGTAAGACAAATTTCTTGCTTTATTTAATATAAGTATGTATTGGCCATTTTTCTTTTCTTAATCTCTCTTTTAATCATGATTAGCATCTTTTCCTCTTGTGATTTGGTGTTAAACATGGCTATTAGTGAGTAGTTTGCTTAGGGTTCTTAGATGTGGTAGATTAGGGGGATTTAGGTGTTGATTAAGGTTTGTTTAATGCTTAATAACATGGGATCCTCTCTATTGATCTGTTCTTAAGCTAGATTTGTCTTGATCACACTTATCTAGGATTTAGGCTTTCTCTTATGCCCACCAAGTGTTTGATGAAATGCTGATCTTGTTTGAGGATTTGCTGGCCTTGGCTCATGGGATTGACTGTTTGAGGAGCATTTTGACATGAATAGAGTTGATTATTAATGCTTGTTGAATGTTTTAGCACTAATGAGAGTTAGTTCTTGTTAAAGTGTTTAGCAAAGAGCTATTTATCAAGAGATTGGACTTAGCTTGCTTGTTTGTGAACTCTATGTCTAGGAACTACCATTGCTAGCTTGTTTACTTGATCAATGATGCTTGAAACAACCTTAGTTAGTCTTTGAATCCCCCCCAAAATCAATAACCACATCTATGAACTTGCTTTCTCTTTGTTGAATTTCGAATTTGTTTAAGTGCTTTGTTTATTTACTTTGTCTTGCTTCTTTGATAATTGCTAACCTGTCTCTTTTTTAGTTCTCTTTGGTGATTGATCACTTTAGGTTGTTAGTTAAGTTGCTTAGGCTACAAAAACCTTATTTGCTTGCTTGACTTAAGGACGTCTGCTTGCAACTCTTTTGTATTCAACAACTCCCCATGGATTGATAAAACTCAATACTATAATGACTAGTGTAGGTTGAGGATTGAGATAGCCAAGAAACCTATCATCAATTTGGCGCCGTTGCCATTGGGGTTTTCTGTTTGAATCATTAATGTTTGTAGAGTCTTTAAGATCAAGTTTTTCTTTTGAATTTGGTTACTAAATCTGTTTCAACTCTTGGTTTCTCTTTTATAGGTGCATGCATTTAAGGTCTAAAGGTGCTGAGAATCTGCATCCTTATTAGAACAACATCTTGCAACTTGAAAGAGAGCTGAGAGCAAGAAGACAGAGAGAAAGATGACAGCATGGTGAGAGACTTAGGATGAACAATCAGGAACCTGTTATTGATGACATCAGATTCCAGGGTCCTCAACGAGCTGCTGGCGCTAATGGTATACAAGGTCAGCAAGGTGCTCAGGGCTTACAAGGTGAGCAGGGACAAAGAGGCGCTGCACAAGCTCCAAGAGCAGCAAGACCCATAGGTGCTGGTGATGCACCAAATGCATACAATAACAGAACTGGCATCATTCCACCAGCAGTGCAAAACAACAACTTTGAAATCAAGTCAGGATTGATTTCAATGGTTCAGGGCAGTAAGTTCCATGGATTGCCACTTGAAGACCCTCTAGATAACTTGGATAATTTTGACAGACTTTGCTCCCTTACAAAGATAAATTGAGTAAGTGAAGATGGCTTCAAGCTGAGGTTGTTTCCTTTTTCTCTTGGAGACAAAGCACACCAGTGGGAGAAGAACTTACCCCAAGGAAACATCACTAGTTGGGAGAAGAACTTACCTCAAGAGAGCCTTCTTAGCAAAGTTCTTCTCAACTTCAAGAACTGCAAGAATAAGGAATGAGATTTCAGGGTCTGCACAGAGGAACAATGACAGCTTTGGTGAAGCTTGGGAAAGATTCAAGGGCTACACACTGCAATGCCCTCACCATGGCTTCTCACAGGCTTCTCTGCTCTCTACTCTCTACAGAGGAGCTTTGCCAAATATAAGAATGCTTCTGGACACTACATCAAATGGGAACTTCTTGTAAAAAGATGTGGATGAAGGATTGGAGCTTTTTGAGAATCTAGCTCAGCCTGATGGAAACTATAATGAGGAATATGACAGAGCTCAAAGAAGTGCTAAAGATGAACTGGAGTCTAGCAGGAAAGAGATCAAGGCCTTACATGAGAAGCTGGATATGCTGCTAAGGGAGAAGAAAGAAGTTCACTTTGTTGGTGACATGGTTCAGCTTGATGATCAAGAGACATGCCAAGTGGAAGAGATGAACTACTTGGGTAATCAAGGTGGATACAATGGATATGGAAACTACAGAAGCAACAATATTGCAAATCCACAGGATCAAGTGTACCGATCACAACAACAACAGCAAGCTGCTCCAAGACCTTTTGTCCCCTACAACAATCAAGGTTTTCAGCAGAGAAACAACAACTTCCAGCCAAGTGAGCCCTATAATCCTCCAGGATTCAGTGCACAAGCTCCAGCACAAGCTTCTTCCAGCTCTCAAGTTCCTGAGCTCAAGACCATGGTTCATCAGTTGCTTCAGAATCAGACTACCAATAACTTGGAATTGAACAAGAGGTTTCCCGAGGTTCATAGGAAAATAGACTCAATACAAGTTGAATTAACCAACAAGTTCGAAGGGTTGGCTTCAAGAGTAAAAACACTGGAGAACAACAAAGGCATAGCTGGTCCAAAACCTCAAGGACACATTCCTGGAAAACTAGAAGCTAACCCCAAGGAGTTCTGCAACGCCATAGTCACTGAAGATAAAAGCTTCTCAGCTGAAGAGGAAGCTGTTATTGAAGAGTTTCTCTCTTTGTTCACTGAGGACATTGAACTTCAGAGTCGGGGGGGGGGAAGAGTTTTTGGAAGTTGATGCTAACCATGGAGTTGCAGAAGAAGAATCTCTGGAAGAAAAAGAGTGGTGGGCGCCACATGAAGTTGATGATGCTACAATGGAAAACTTTGTTGAAGTCTCGGATGTTAAGAAGAAAACTCAAGCTGCTGTTCTCCCTATCTACCAACCTACTATCCAGGATGATTCAGTGAGCACTTAGTACAGAAATAGGAGACCCTTTATGCTGCTGAAATGGAAATGAAAGGTCTGAATGGTAAAAAGGAGCTTGAGAAACTAAGTGTTAAAGCTGGAGCATCTGAGGTTAAGGAGCTGAACATCAAGAAGCTTGGAGATCTGATAGGGCTCATGTTTTACTCAAATAAAACTACTGCAAGTGCACAGCAAAAGCAGTTGTAGTACAAGGGGTTATCGAATCCCAAGGGAGTAAGTAAACTATACTAAAGAGTTCAGGTTTGGATTAAGCTAAGCAATAAGTAACGAATGTAATGCAAAATAAATAAATTAATAAAAGCAAGTGTACATTTTATGCTTGTTCTTAAAGTTCAGAAAGCTAAAGGGCTAAGTCAGGACAATTCACAGGTTGAATCCGAGAATGTGGAATGCATGAAATCAGGAATGATTAAGAACCGTTTTGAACATGAATATCAAATATATAACTAATCAATTCTCATTGCAGAAGTTAACTATGTCTAAATCACAGAGTTTCAAATCTCTTTGCAAACCCTAACAACCTAAACATGCAATATGATCAGATTCAATTGTTCACAAAACTCCTAAGCTAAATCTCTTTGCACTAAGTTGTTTTGCTCATCAAATACTAGTTCAGGTTATCAATAATGCTCTCACATATATTTAACAACCTATGATTTTCGGATTTCTAGAAGATGTGACAAAGAAATTCGATTTTAAAGCAAGCAGAGATGAAAAATGAAAAACAAAAAGATATTCCTAACATGTAGCAATTCTACAAATTCTTCATCAACCTTTGAAAAAGCCCTAACTTAACTAAAAATCTACTCAGACATGGTGATTTGAAAAAACATCATGGAAAGAATATATTGCATAGAAGAAATAAGAAGTAAAGATGAAATAGTTCAAAATCTGCTCTGAAGGAGTATGATTTGTCTCTCCAAAAGCTCTTATAAATCTCTCTCTCTCAAGCTCTCTAAAATAATAAGATACAAGATATCTGCCAAAATAATGGCTGAAAAACCTAATATACAAGTTAAAACACGATCTGGGGCCTTTTTGCAAATACTAAAACTTCTGGGCTAAAAGTGCAAATAATTCTCTATCTTTTAGAAAACAGCCTTGACCCCTTCCTTTCTGGGTGAGGAGCGTAACCAGATTGGTGATGAGCGTCACCCATATGCATACTTTCTTCCCGAGTTGGATACTTCGTGGCTTCAACTTGCAGTGCTCCAAAAAGCTTCAATATCTCCAACTATGCTCCAGACATGCTATAACCTGCAAAGACTCTTCTAGGACTCTAAAAAGACCAAAAAGACTCAACAAAAAGGACTTATATCATGGTTAAAAACCATAAAAAACCATGATATATCAACTTCCCTAGACTTAGCTTTTGCTTGCCCTCCAGTAAACATCAGACAAAGAACAGGGTCGAGGTTTGAAAACAAGAAACAGTCAGTCAGTCATCAGGAACACCACACTAGTTAGAACTTTCGAATCCACATACCATAGAGTCAATACAAGATCAAATTTCAGCCTAATCATCACAAGCTTAGCATATCTCTCAAGTCCAGTCCAAATCCCTTCATGAAATCCGAAATTTCTACTGCTAACTCCTTATTTTTTTTATCTAAGTGTGAAGTCTCATCAAGGTTTCATCATCTCAATCACTTACATATTGTTTTCCCTTCCTAACAACTGAACAAACCAATCTCAACACAGCTCTCCTATTTTCTCTTCCCTTGATCTTTTCCTTTAGATATTTTCGATTTAACACTTCTTTTTCTCAATTTTTACAGTTCAAGATATGGTGCTACTCAATACTTATGTTCCTTGTTAGGAGACAGGTTCTTGAGTGTGTTCATTACTGTTGTTCCTTGTGAGGAGACAGGGTCATGAATGCACCATTCTTTGAACTTAAACTCTTAAAAACTACATCATGGAAGATCAAAGAGCGACTGTATCTTAATCTTATTGTCAGTGCCGAAAGAGAGAATCAATATCAATAAGAATCAAGCCCCAAGACAAGAAGTTTTAAAGTTCATTAAGGTGGAGCTAACAGCAAATTTTCCAGATTCTCTAAGAACCTAACCCTTCATTGCTAGACTGATCTACCTATGACTTTCAACTTAGTAAGACTTGTAATCAACTACTGTGGCAATGGTTCTTATAATCAAAAACGTCCTATGGTTTGTTCCAAGAAAAACTGACAATTTCAAAATTTTGACTCTATAAAAACAGGTTTTTGACTCAACTTTAAGACTCTATAAATATGACACAAAGCACACAACGTTAGTAACCACCTCCCCCAGACTTAAACAACACTGTCCTCAGTGTTATTTAGCCAAGAGTTGGTCAAAAAGAGGAATGAGAAATCGAGAAACCAAGTTGAAAAGATGTTACCTCGCTGCAGGTCGGGTGACGAGCGTCACCACGTCTAATACTTCAGAAATCGTCATGTTGGATGCGTAAACATTGTGTCATCATGTGTAAAGTTAGACTGTTGGAGCACTCAAAACACACATCAAAAACATCCAAACTAGGCATAATCCATGGTCTAACAAGTTCACAAGACATCATCAAAACAAACACACAAACTGACTCTCTTTTTTTTCTTTTTTTCTTTTTTTCATGTTTTTGGGTTTTTTTTAAGCTATGTAATAGAAACCTAAAATAAGTATATGAAAAAGAAAACTTACTAGTGGGTTGCCTCCCACTAAGCGCTTGTTTAAAGTCATTAGCTCGACTTTGATTGGCTATTTAGACAGCTGATGGAATAGAAGGTGGCAGTGAATGCCTAGGAGAAGAATGTCTCCTCATCCATGGTGGTTTATAGGCAGTAGATGCATGAATTCTTCCAAGGAAAAGAGGAACATCAGCAGGGTGGGTCGTGAGTGGGTGGGACATTTCATTTTCCTGCTGAATCATCAAAAGAAACACCAAGCATTCTACGAGAATCTCGTTGCTTGCATAAGTATGAAGCATCTATTGCACCTTGTGAATTCTTATTGATGTGATTAGGAGGTTTAGATTTGGTTCCAGGAAGTGCATACCTTTGCCTAGTTGCAGGTTTCTGGGTTGTGGAATGGTGAATTTTTGGTATGGCAACATAAGATGGACTTGTAGAGTAAATATCACGTCTCTCCTTTGTGTCCAGGTTGTTGACGAGCGTCACCAGGTCAGTGACGCTTGTCACTGACTCTGCAGTTTGAGTTTCTGCAGTTTTCCTGCAATCAAGCTCTGCAAGTCATGCCTCAATCACAAACACGTCTTCCTCCAGAAATTTGGCATTCATTGGAACCTCTTCTTCAAGCATATTCCTGAAGATATCATCTTCAGTCCAATCCTCAAACCCAACAGCTTTTGCATAAACTTCAGACATTGCCTCTTGAACAGTCATCTTGTTCAGTTGCCCACTTGTATCATATTCATTGACATACCCAGCAGTTGTGTCTTCTGAATGCTCTATGACAGGCTCTTCATCATTAGAAGTTCTTACAGAAAAGGTTTGACCATCAATGGTACAACTCCTTCTTAACTTATCCATGTCAAAGTTCATGACAACATCACCAAGATCAAGCTCAATATTCTTTTTTCTCACATTAATGATGGCGCCAGCGGTAGCCAAGAATGGTCTTCCCAGAATAAGAAGATCTTTAGGTTCTTCACTATATTTCAGAACCACAAAATCTGTAGGAATTATGCAGCCTTCAATGTTAACAGGAACTCAGTCATTCCAAGCCTAGCAGCAACATAATAAGGCATCAAATTAATACCAGACCCTAGTTCACATAGAGAGTGGGGAAAACGTCCTCAGATATTGAGCAATCAAGCACAAAGGTCCCTGGATCAGATAGCTTCTCTGGAATTCTAGTTTGAATGATGGTATTGACTTGTTCAGAAACAGTGACTTCCTTCTTCTTCTTTGGAACTGTGCCTAAGAGGATTGCACTGATGTCTCTGGTAAGCAATGCTCCTTCCATAGGACTTACACCATTCACAACCATTCTCTTTACATACCTTCTTAGAGCTGGTAAAAGCTTGACTACATCTACAAAAGGCATCTCAACCATTAGCTTATCTATCATAGCTTTACATCTAGCTTCTTCTATCTCCTGTTTAGACCTTCTAGGATGCTTGGGGAAGGCTATCTTGGGTTTATATGCTTGCTCCTTGCTATTATCTGCAGTTACAGTCGAAAAATCGTCATTCTGGGGTGAGTGACGACCGTCACCAGGGGGGTGACGGTAGTCACTCACCTGTAATGAATCGCGACTTTCTGCTCCAGCTTGGTGACGAGCATCACCCAACAGGTGGCGAGCGTCACCAGATTCTGAAGAAAATATGTCGGGGCTTGCAATTTGGGTGACGACCGACACCCTCCTTGGTGATGCTCGTCACTGATCTCTAAGACAGCAAAAATTTCATCTTCAAACTCCATTTGTTGCACGATTTGCTCTGCACTCATCCTCTTATCCTGCACTTTTTCAAGCTCTTTTTCACTCATGACTGTGATGGCATTAACCTGGTGCTTGAGATTTATATCAATCCTTTCAGGAAGGAATCCCTCTTGCCTTTGAACAGCTTCTGCAGTTTGAGCAACCTGCACATCAAGCTTCTTCATGTGAGAGTTCAGACTCTCAATTTTCCCATTCAGGTCTTGATACAGCAAATCCATCTTGCCATTGAAGTGCACTGTCATCTTCTGCTGTCCTTCAAGTAACTGCTCCAGCATAACTTCCATCTTATTGTCTTATGGAGGTGCAGTTTGGTAGGAAGAAGAACCAAAATTTCTACTGTTTTGCTAAGGTTTCTCAACTTCAGTCTTCTGGAATGAGGGCTTAGGAGTGTAACCAGGCGTGCTCTGTCCTCCTGTAAAGGTACTCTGCTGATTATTGCTGTTGTAGCCTTTGTTCCATTGCTGATTTCCAAACCTTTGGCTCTGAATATCCCCTCCATTGATGAAATTAACATCTTTCTGCTCAAATTCTTCATGATTTTCGAAACTTTCCACTTATGCAGCAAGAGGATGTGAATACTGTCCAGCTTAGCCTTAACTTCAGCAATCTGATTTCCATCATCCACACCAGCCTGTTTCATTCTCTGAAAATCTGCATTCTTAGTGCCCTTGCTGCAGACCAAATTCTCAATCAACCTGATCGCCTCTTCTGGACTGTTGGTGTTGAAGTTTCCTGCACTTGCTGCATCCAGCGCCATCTGATACTTCGAGTTAATGCCTCTGAAGAAGATCCCAAGTAGTTGCACCTGACTAAAGCCATGATGAGAACAGTCCCTATGATAAGACTTAAACCTGATCCAAGAAGCCTTAAAAGCTTCAGTAGGACCTTGTGTAATGGATGCAATTTTTGTTCTCATGTCTTCTGATCTTGCATCATCATAGAAGTTGTTCAAAAAGGCATTGTTAGTGTATTCCCAAGTGGTAAATGAAGCAGGTTCCAGTTGCTTCAGCCAATATGCAACTTCTCATTCAAGAGAGTAAGGGAAGAGCTTGCAGAACAGAAAGTCATTGCTAACACCATTAGCTTTGACACTTGAGGCCAAATCCTCAAACCTCTCAATGTGATCCATATGATGCTCATGAGGTAAGCCATGGAATGGAGGCTGGCCAACCAGCTGATAGTAGACATGTTTAACCTCAAAGTCATTCCAGTGGAAGGCAGGAGGGCGGATTGCAGCTCTGTTGGCATAGAACTGATCAGGTCTGTTGTAGTCACCTAGGGTCCTCTGAACAAAACGCCCAGCAGCGTTGTTGGCAGCAACAGGGACTCCAGCGTTTTCTGCCACTTGTTGAACCTGCTGATCAACAATGACATTCCCCTCTTGATCAATCCTCTGCCCCTCTTCGTTCCTCCTGTTTCCTTCTCTGTCAACCAAGTGACCTTCTGCATCTTCAACCAAGATAAGTGGACCGACCATTGTCGATTGCTTCTTATCTTTTCTGTTAGTTCTCTCCAACCTAGCGAGTTTGTCGATGCTCAAAGTCACAAGTTCCTTCTCCTTGTTGCTTCTGGTATTGCGATTAGGCATACACCTGAAACCAGCACAAAGAAAAGAAACTAAAAGTCAGTAAATCAATTAAAACTTAGACAAAATCCTGATAATAAAAATCGATAGGCAGCTATTACTCCCCGGCAACGGCGCCAAAAACTTGATAGGGCTCAGGTTTTACCGAAACAAAACTATTGCAAGTGCACAGCAAAAGCAGTTGTTGTAGTACAAGGGGTTATCGAATCCCAAGGGAGTAAGTAAACTACACTAAAGAGTTCATGTTCGGATTAAGCTAAGCAATAAGTAACGAATGTAATGCGAAATAACTAAAGTAATAAAAGCAAGTGGACGTTTTATGCTTGTTCTTAAAGTTCAGAAAGCTAAAGGGCTAAGTCAGGACAATTCACAGGTTGAATCCGAGAATGTGGAATGCATGAAATCAGGAATGATTAAGAACCGTTTTGAACATGAATATCAAATATATAACTAATCAATTCTCATTGCAGAAGTCAACTATGTCTAAATCACAGAGTTTCAAATCTCTTTGCAAACCCTAACAACCTAAACATGCAATATGATCAGACTCAATTGTTCACAAAACTCCTAAGCCAAATCTCTTTGCACTAAGTTGTTTTGCTCATCAAATACTAGTTCAGGTTATCAATAATGCGCTCACATATATTTAACAACCTATGATTTTCGGATTTCTAGATGATGTGTCTAAGAAATTCGATTTTAAAGCAAGCAGAGATGAAAATCCAAAAGATATTCCTAGCAGGTAGCATTTCTACAAACTCTTCATCAACCTTTGAAAAAGCCCTAACTTAACTAACAAACTACTCAGACATGGTGATTTGAGAAAACATCATGAAAAGAATTGATTGCATAGAAGAAATAAGAAGTAAAGATGAAGGAGTTCGAAATCTGCTCTGAAGGAGTATGATTTGTCTCTCCAAAAGCTCTTCTACAAACCTCTCTCTCAAGCTCTCTAAAATAATAAGATACAAGATATCTTCCAAAAGAATGGCTGAAAAACCTAATATACAAACAAAAACATGATCTGGGGCCTTTTTGCAAATGCTGAAACTTCTGGGCTAAAACTGCAAATAATCCTCTATCTTTTAGAAAACAGCCACGACCCCTTCCTTTCTGGGTGACGAGCGTCACCCATATGCATAATTTTCTTCCCGAGTTGGATACTTCGTGGCTTCAACTTGCAATGCTCAAAAAAGCTTCAAAATCTCCAATTATGCTTCAGACATGCTATAACCTGCAAAGACTCTTCTAGGACTCTAAAAAGACCAAAAAGACTCAATAAAAAGGACTTATATCATGGTTAAAAACCATAAAAACCATGATATATCAAGATCCAGGTTGTTTCACTCTCCCATGTGAGCTTAAGGGGAAAACCTTCAAGAGCTGTTTTTCTGATCTTGGAGCAAGTATCAACCTTCTCCCATCCTCTACTGCTAAGGCTCTTGGCTACACTCCACTTCAAGAGAATAATGTGTCTCTTACCATAGCTGATGGGATAGTAAATACACCACTTGGGACTCTCAAAGATGTGCCAATGATGATAGAAATAGTAGTCATACCAACAGATTTCTTGGTCCTAGATGTTGAAGGAAAGATCAAAAACGCCATCATTCTAGGGAGGCCTATCTTAGCTTCAGCTGGGGCAGTATTTGATGCCTAGGAGTGCACAATAGAGCTGAGACTGACCAAAGAGAAGGTTCTGAGGTTTGACTCCAAAGGGAATAAGCTAGGAAATGAGCAGGCCTTCTCAATGGAGATCAAGAAGTTGAAGAAAGTTGGGAAGCATTTGCCAAAGTTTGAAGGCTATGTTGGTGCAAGTTTTGATGGCTGCTGCTTAACCAAGTTGTTTGATGATACCACTGAAGAGGAGGTTCTCAAAGTGGGTGTTTCTGATTGTATGAATGAAATTCTGTTGGGTAAGAAAGAAGATGGGGTTGTCTTTAAGCCCTTTGTTTCTAAGTATGGTGAGGTCCACTACAAGCTAAAGGAGGGAAGCAAGTTCAAGCCTTTTGCTTTGTTGAAGATTGATGGAGTCACCAGAAAGATCAAAGAAGGCACTGCAACACCAAGGAGTTCCAAGACTCCTTCTCCCCACCTCCACTAGTGAGGTAAGCAAAGTCAAGCTTAATGACTTTAAACAAGCACACTTCGGAGGTAGTCCCATGGTATCCTTTGCATATATTATGCTTTCTAGTTTATTTTTATGCTTAGTTAATGTGTATAGAAGCAGGGATTCGGTTTAGGGGTTGAGAGAGTGTCTAAAGGACCAAGAACAGTTGCATTTTGGGTACTATCGGTCACCGTATCGGTCAAGACAAGACCGATACAGACCCTATCGGTCAGCTGGTGATCGATAGTGGTAGAGCCAGAATGCACCAGTCAATCTATCGGTCAGTTATGATTGATCCGTAAGAATTTTGGTCACTCTATCAGTCTAGAGAGTGACCGATACATATTAACGGGTATATTTTTGTCAGTGTATCAATCAAGAGAGACCGATGGGATTTAACGGGAAGCTATCGGCCAATGCTATCGATCACTTGTGATCGATAGGCATCCTATCGGTCATCCTATCGGTCAAAAACGACAGATAGCCCGCGAGGTAAGTGTTCAAAATTTTCAAAAAAAATTCCCTCTTTTGGCTTGGAGCTAAAGAGGTTTGAATTTGAATTTTGGCTCCTTCCTGACATTAAGCAAAGCTCCTGAGCACTTTTGTTCTTGTCCCCCACGCTTTAGATTCCCTTGGTTCCCCACCCACCTCTTTAAAAACCAACAAACTTCTTCTCTTCTCTTCACACTTCATTTCTTCACTTCTCTCACATTTAGCTCAAAACTTTTAGCTCTCTCTCTATTTATTATTTCTTCTAAGTGCTCAGAAGCACCATAAAGGTTTGCTTTCTCAACTATTCACTTCTTGTTCATAAACTTCGCATGTGCTTAAAGTTGTTAAATTTGTGGTTTTCAGAACAAGTTTTGTTTAGTTTAAGGTGTTATGCTTTGATTTTGCATGGTGGATATATTTAGTTTCTCAACTGTTGTTCTTCTACTTATAGTATCTTCAAGGTTTGTTTTTGGAGGTACCATGGGTAGATCAAGAACCGCTGCTGGAAGCAAGGGGAAGGCACCACAAGAAGAAGCTCCTACTTCTCCAAGAGTTAGAAGAGATAAGGGTAAGGGTACTGCTTCTGGGCAGTCATCAAAAGCTGCTGGGAACAAACCAGTTGGAGACAAAGCTTCCAAGCAGAAAGGAAGGGGCAAAACTGTAGAGGAAGAGGTCCCATACCATGAGCCAAATGCTAGAGAACTCATGGAAGCTTTCAGCCAGTGCACTTTCAAGGCTACAAGATACCCTTGTGCTAACACCATGAAAGCACTGGGATCTATAGCGATTGCAAGAGTATCTTTGAGCACATGGGGCTTGGTGAGTTCATGTCCATGCCACTTCCTTCCTACCAGCAGCTCACTTATCAATTCCTCTCTACTCTCAAGGTGGTTAGCTATGATGAGAGTGAGCTCCCAAACAAAGACGGGTGGATATCCTTCAAGGTTGGCAAGCAAAGGTTCACCACAACCTTCTTTGAGATCTCCCAATCACTTGGTCTGATGTCTTATGCTCACAAGAGGAAAACGTTCTTAATCGGCCAGAAGCAGCATAAGATGCTATGGGGCGTGATTGGAGCTGGGAATTTCATAGCTGGAGCCACAAGGAATCAACATCTGAAGCATCCTGTAGTGAGATATGCTCACAAGGCGCTTGCAAATACATTTTTTGCAAGAAAGGAAACAACAAACCTCATTGGAAAGGAGAGAGACATCCTATACTATGGGATGTACGCGTTTGTGGGCACCAGCAGAATGGAACACCTCTAGGGCCGCCAACCAAGTTCCCATGCTTTATGACCATGTTGATGGAGCAGCTCTTAACCTACAAGAGCTGGGTCTTATACAAAGGGAAAAGGGAGAGGAACCCACAGCTCCACATTGGAGGATTTGTGACAGCTGTTCTAATGGCTAGTGGTGTAGACCTTGAGGAACATGAAAAAGATGCTCTGGAGCCATTGTGGATAGATATGGACTATCTTAGGAGAAGCCATTTCATTGAGAAGAGCATTCAAGACAAGTATGTCTACAAGTTCCTCAATGACTTTGAAGAGCCAACAAGAATCCTCCTCCCTAATCCAAGGCATACATTCATCACCATGAGGAGCAACATCAGTTTCAACCCAAGTGAAGATCAGCTTTACCATGGAGAACCTATTCCAGAAGAGAGAAGAGAAGATAGTGAGGAAGTAGAACCAGAAGGAGGTGAAGAAGAAGTTAGAGAAGAAGGTGAAGAAGAAGTCCAAGGAGATGCTACTGCTGGCGGTGAAGGCCAAGGAGAAACCCAAGAAGAAGAGCTTGATGAAGATGAGGTGCTGAACTACAATTCCAAGAAGTTTCACTTCAAACCCTATGAAGCCCCAATCCAAGAGGGCTCCCTGAACGTTGCTCATGAGCATATCAACACCCATCAAAAATGGTGCAAGTGACAAGACAAAGCCATCAAGAAGTTGGTGAAGATGGTCAAGGGGAAGTTCAAAAAGAACAAAGCTACATCAGGAGAAGCTTCCCATCAGAGCCACACTCATGAGTACACTTCTCACCATGAAGAGCCAATGACACAAGCTGATCCTACTGAAAAAGAGGAAGCTGTTTGGAAGCCCCAAGGAGAACATTCTTTTCATGCACAACCAAGTAATCAATTGGGAACATGGGCACAAGCAAAGGATTCATCATATGAACCAAGGACCCATACACCATCAGCATGGGAAGCGCCAGCTCCCAACCCTCCTGAAGTTCAACCTACCTGGAAATGGGGCACTCAAGGTGATTCTTCTAAAGCTGAAAGGATCTGGTCAAGCTGGGTTCCTCCACCTCAAGAAGCAACACCATCTCCAAAGACTTATGAGAGGAGAAACAAGAGGAGAGCTAGCAAGTCTCCACAGACATCTGGATCCTCCCACCACTCCACTTGCTAAAAGGTATGATAACAGGTTTCTTAGTGCAATGCAAGGAGGTTATCAAAACTCAAGCAACACACAGTCATAGTATAATGCAAGAGGTATCAATCCCATCCTAGGGAGCAGGAAGAGCAATGAGAATGCAAGGATCTAGTGAATCTAAGCAAATATGATAAATTATTAGTAAATTCAAGGAAAACTAAATGCAACGATCTATTGCAATTCAAAAAAATTTTAAAATCCCTGGAAGAGAGTTAACTACCACGAAAAACAAGCAAAAGATTAAAAGATGCAAGCTACTAAAAACTAAAAATCGACCAGTGAATCGACCACATGCTCGAGCACTGGATCGAGCAGGATGGATCGATCTAACAAACAACTTAAACAGAACGACTTCTAATGATTCAAGAATGCAACTTTATGACAAGCAAATGATTAACAGAGATTTAAGAACACTAAAAAGAGAGGGTTTAGGCTCGAGGGTCATATTCAAGGGTACCAAAGATTCAAGCTTGGGTTTGAAAACTTTTAGATCTACTCTTTTAAGAGGTTTTTCTAAGCCTTGAAAACAAAACAAGAACCATCCATGGCGTATGGTATGGTTCACTTCCTCAATCTCTTCTCCAAACCCATGGCGTTTGTTGGAAAAAGAGATCGAAGAGCAAGGAGAACAGATTTCAAACGATGACCTAACTAATCCCCTAAACAACCATGGCGTATGGGAAAGGAAGGATTAGCCTCTAGGATCTGGTTTTCCAGGACATCTGAATCCTATCAAGGTAAGACAGCCTTTGGTTCATAGAGACCTTTTCCAAGGCTCTCTAGGCTTTAAGTTCTCTAGAAGAGATGGTATGAAGAACAAAGAAAACACAAAGCTTTAAACCCTTTCAACCCTTTTGAATCGCCTCAACCCCAAAAACCTGAAACGACTACTCACTACACATGTTTAAGACTGAATCAAAACAAATAAACGATAAACTAAGCATGATTAACGACAGATTGAAGAAAAGCTTGCTTGATATTAAAAGATTCAAAGGTTCAAAAACGAAAGAGCTTAAGCTGTTCTACAATGGCGAATCGCCTAACTTAGAGAGAAAACAGAAAAGACAGAATCAAGATAGGCAAAGCGAATGGCTGGTTTTGCCAGAAATGGCTAACCCGTTAGCTGGTCCCCCCCCCCCCCCCCCCCCCCCCCCCCCCCCCCCCCCCCCCCCCCCCCCCCCCCCCCCCCCTCCCCCCTCGCTCAAACAGCTGGACGGATAAGGTTTGTCTGGGATCGGGCTGGAAGCTCGATCTGGCTCTCGATCTTTGTCTTGGATCGGATGGCTTTGGTCGATCTCTGAGTTGATCTTGTGCTGATCGGGTTGGAAGCTCGATCTGGTTCTCGATCTGCATGGCGTTATTCAGGTCCGTACTCTAGATCGATCTCCTCTCTTGATCTTGGTCTCGATCCTTCCTCTTGAATCGACTTGGTGCACTCGATCTTCTGGTCGATCTCATCTAGATACCCCTGCCTTGCTCGATCCGCTACTCGATCTCGGGTCCTTAGCATGCACTCCTGAGTTCTCTGAGTGTCCACGAGCTTTGTTGTGATCCTCCTCACGTCCACATAACCTCTGCGACTCGTTAGTGCTCCAAACAACCTGATAATGATGCATATATGCAAAAAACATGCAAAATGCGAATGCAAAGGGACCTAGAATCTAAAATGCAACAAATGGAACAAAATAACCTATAATGCAAGATGAATGCATGAAAAACTACCCTAAATGTATGCAAAAGATGCAGAATATATGGCAATATCAACTTCTCCAAACTTGCCTTTTGCTTGCCCTCAAGCAAACAAAATTTAAGAAAGGAAGAGAGGTTTGAAAGCGGAAGCTCAAAACGAAAGATGTCAATGGAAAAATCGATTCAATGCCCAAGTTATAAGTTCTAAGATGCAAAGAGGTTGTTCTACTTTAAAAACTTTAGCCATACCCATCAAAGCAAGCAATGAACCCTAGTTTAGTCTACACAAGCATTCAAATCAACCAACTCCTTAACATTCATTAAGCGTAAACCAATGGATCAAGTTGTGCACATCAAGCGAAAGCATTTGGTCAAAGGGGTAAGGTCACAAGATGAAAATGATCTTGTTTTAAGAAGGGTTTTAAAAATAAAAAATCAGGGGATCACTCAATGAAAGAATCCTAGTTTTGGCAAAATGCTAAAGGTAAAGGCACACTTATGTATGCAAGTTAAAGCTACCTTCTATCCATTTTACCCAAGATGATCCTAGAAACTTCTAAAACCCAAAGTTAACCCCTCATTTTACCCTTTCCGAAAGCGATTGATCATCTTCACTCTTCACAATGGGGGAAACTTTTTGCCGTGTGGTTGACTTCTTTTTTTTGAACTTTGCTCTTCACTGTTGATTGTTTGGTGCCGCTTTCACCTTTGGTGGATAGCTTGGTCAGATTTTTCCTTTCGGTTGACCTCTTCTTAGCTTTGTTGTTGCTGGCGCCTTTCTTTTCTTTGACACTTAGAGCATTGTATCTATTTTACTTAACCACAATTAACTCGTCCCCCCCCCCCCCCCCCCCTCACTACTAACCACATACTTCTTTCTTCCTTTTGAATACATATAAACATGAAACTCTTAAACCACTCAAATGACCTTATCCCCAAACTCCTAACCTAGTACCAAGCTCAAAATGCAAGCTGGTATCTACAAGGGAGCTTCTCCTTGCCAGCCCTTTTCCTAACACTTTTTGCTAAGATAGGATTGAAAATAATGGAATGAAAGGTCTCACTACTCACGCAAAAGTGTTTAGGTCTGAAAGAAGGTTAGGTTTAAGGCGTGGTTAACTGTCCCATTATGATGAGGATCTGCTATTTGGATTAACAAGAGTGGTAAGAAAGGAAGAAGATAATCCAAGTATGTATAAGGGTAAGCCATGCAATCGCTTTCAATGCACAAACAAGAAATTTCAATTATAAGATTAAGGTTCAAATAAGATGGAGTTGACATTAAATTAAAGCGAGTTTCAACATAAGACTAGAGTATCAATTGCAAGTAATCAAGGTATGGTACAACCTTAACTTCAAACTCAGTAGATGCAATCAAACAACAAACATCTTAGGCATTGAAAACAATTCAAACATTGACAACTTAACAAGTGTTTATCATTTACTCCCTATGCAAATGCAGCAACCTAAATGATTTTTAAAAATTCTAGACTCAATCCTAAAATATTCTACAATGCAAGTGCAACTACATGAATTTTTTTTTTTGAAATTTTTTTTTAAAAAGTTTACCAATTTTTTTGTTCTTTTCTATGCCTTATGATGTATGCTAGACTCAAAGGATGATAACAGAAAATAAGAAGAAAGAAAACATGTCAAACACAACACACACTCCCCCAAACTTGAATGACACTGTCTCGGTGTCAAACAAAGTCTAGAGAAGGTCAAAACAGAAAGCAAAAACTTAAAACATGCGTGGTATATACAAGGGGCGATTGTTGGTACCTCGGAGCTAAGAAGTGCTGGAGCTGGAGGATGTTCCAGACTTCTTGCTCTTTGTGGTGGTCTCGTGAGCTACTGCCTTGCCCTTATCCAAGCTAGCTTGCTCATGAACCGAGTGGCGCGCAGGTTGAACTGTTGCTTGTGGCTCACGTAAAAGGATGCCTCCGGTGGATCTCCTTCTCTTCTCGGGCTGCTCGACCTCTTCGCTTGAAGGTGAACCAGGAGTGTTGCCTTTGAGCATCTTGATTTTCTGAGCAAGCTTCTTGATCATCTTGCTCTGCCACTTGTTCACCTTCCTTTGCATCTCCACAACGGAAGCAAGCAACTTCTCCGCGTTCGTCCTCGGCTCAAATTCAAGCTTGGGAAGGATATAACTCTCAGGAAATTCAGCATCTGATGTAGGGGACTTTGACCGTGGGCGAGAAGCTAATGCTGGAGCAGCTGTTTCTCCTAGAGGTGCAAAGCACTCCTCTACACTCGGCAAGAACTCGATGTTGCCAACTCCCAACAGCTCGGTCTCCTCCTTATTCGGAAGTATGCAAACCCTCTTCTCGTTCTCAGAGTCAATAAAGAGGTAGGCGTAGAAACCCTCGTCTGGCATGCGTCCCAAGCTGTCCGTGTTCCTCATGTAGATCTCATCCATGAAAGCTCTCTCCGGAACAGGAGTGAAGTCTTGAAGCGGTACGCCAACTTGCACAAACAAAGGGGTGAGAAAGCCTCCAATCAAAGCTGAGCTTGCCTTGCATCACATGAGGCAGCTAGGATACACCCGTAGTTCACATCGTCGTCGAGCTCATCCTCCATTGGCTCGTTATTCTCCTTAGGATCGCACAAGAGGTGCTTCACGCCTTGGAACAAGAAGCAAAGCTCGGTCTTGGTGACGGTGGGGGCCACAGACCATCTACTGAAGTTGTTGGCAATCAGCTTAAGCGTGTATCTCAGCACCGGACTCCTCACTCTCTCGATCTTCGCCGTATTCGCCTTGTAGTCATCGTTGCTTATGAGATCCAACAAGTCGTTTGCTTGAGTGAAGGCAGGGAACTCAACAATGTTGGCAGCAGCATTGAGGCCATAGGCTTGACAAAGCTCCGAGATTGAGAGACGAAAGGGCTGACGCTTGATATTAAAGGAGATGTGGCCTTGAAAAGGAGTAGGGATGCTCGGGTTCTCATATGCAAACTCCAAAGTGGCTAGGAAGTCGATTGTCACCTCGGGAAAAGTTGGGCAATCCATTCGGGATAGACACCTGAGCCTTATGTTCTTGAGGAGTTGTTCAAATCCCCCAAGATCCCTATCTTAGACAGCAAACCCCAATCCGCGAACTTTGTGGGCTCGAACCGATGCCTCTCCAGCCTTTTCTTGGCTTGGTTTCCTTCCTTAGACCATCTGACCCTCTCCTGAACCACTTCCTGAGCTTCTCCCTCTTGTATTGTCTCTTCTCTTGTTCTCTTGGGAGCCATAGTACCTGAAACACATTTCTCAAGCAAGAGAATGAGCAAAGGCGGCGAATACTGAGAGAATGATCTAGGACTCGATCTCATGCCCATGTTGGCTTGGATCGAGAGGTTTCATCGATCAGGGATTCGATTCAGAATGCATCGAGTCTTAGATCGATTGTACCCTCTCGTACCTTGACTTTTGGTCAACTAGGCTGTACTCCTTGGATCGAGCCACACGATCTATTTGAGGGTTGATTTGGCTTAGATCGAGTGAGAGATCGAGTTGACTGATCGATCTATCTTCGAAGAACCATCTTGAGAGAAATTAGATCGGTCGATCCAGTTTTGGACCGATCGATCCAATCTTCAAGAATTTCCCAAGACATTTTAGATCGGTCAATCCAGATGGAATCGATCGATCTGAATCACCTAGATCGACATTGTCCACTCGATCTCGTCTAGATCGACTAGCTCCTCTCGATTCTTTAGCCTGATCTAGTAAATATCTCTAGCCTATACTTAACCCTTCTTGCCTATTTTGGACTCTATGATCACACCTAACAATCCCTTATCCATTAACCTACACACTTAAACATTAAAAGCATAAAACTGAAGTAGAAATAAAGCAAAAATATGTACAAGATAGACATGGGAATGCCGCTCAAGTGCGCTTTCTTTAACGTCTTTAGCTAGACTTTACTTGGTTTAGGCCTGAGGGGGTCTTGGAGAAGAACGGAGGTGCTCTCCTTGCTGCAATCACTCGCCAGGCAGGGCTTAACTATGTGCCCTTTGACCATGAAAGCATCACCGCTCTTGCCCACCAATGTAACAGCTCCGTAGGGCAGAACCTCTTTGATCTCAAACGGTCCACTCCACGTTGACTTGAGCTTCCCTAGGAATAGCTTCAACCTCGAGTTGTAGAGTAGCACCAAACTGCCTTCCCTCAACTCCTTATGAACCAGCTTCTTGTCGTGAATAGCCTTAGTCCGCTCCTTGTAGATCTTAGTGCTGCCATATGCATCCAGCCGTAGCTCATCAAGCTCATGTAGCTGAATCAACCGCTTCTCCTGAGCTGTCTTGAGGTTGTAGTTGAGCTGCTTCACTGCCCATAGTGCCCTATGCTCCAACTCAACAGGAAGGTGACATGCCTTGCCGTATAGAAAAGTGAAAGGAGTAGTACCAATGGGGGTCTTGAAAGCGGTTCAGTAAGCCCACAAAGCATCGTCTAGCTTAACCGCCCAATCCTTCCGAGTAGTCCCAACTGTCCTATTGCGTATTGCCTTGATCTGCCTGTTAGAGACCTCTACTTGCCCACTCGTTTTAGGATGATAAGGCGTAGCTACCTTGTGCTTCACGCCATACTTCTTTAAGAGGCTTTCAAAAACTTTGTTGATGAAGTGGCTTCCACCGCCGCTGTTCACTACCTTGGGGATTCCAACCGTGGGAATATGATGGTCTTGAAGAGCTTAATCACCACTCTTGCATCGTTCGTTGGGGAAGCTATATCCTCAACCCACTTAGACACATAATCAACCACCACCAAGATAAACTTATTCCGTAAGAAAATGGGAACGGTCCAATGAAATCTATCCCCCATACGTCAAAGACATCAACCTCAAAGATAGGAACCTGAGGCATCTCGTTTCTCTTGGTGATGTTCCCTGCCCGTTGACAAGCTTCACAACTCTGAACAAACTCGTGAGCGTCCTTGAAGATAGATGGCCACCAGAAACCCGTCTTGAAAGAAGCGAAATGACCGCCGTATTATGAGCTGTGACAATGTAGGAGTATGTCCTTAGCTTCTTCCCTTGTTACACACCTCCTATACAAGCTGTCCACGCCCCTCTTGTACAAGTATGGTTCGTCCCAAAAGTAGTGGGAGACATCTCTCATAAACTTCTTGTGGTAATGATCTAGATGAGACAGCTCTTCTCCACACGCCAAGAAGTTCACTATATCAGCATACCAAGGCAAGTCTTCTTCATTGAAACTCAAGACCTCTTCAAACATGTCTTCAAGCTTCTCACATACCACTGTGGTGATCATCATGAGCTACTCTTCAGGAAATGAATCATCAAGTGGCAAAGCTTCATCGACCCTCATCCTTGAGAGATGATCAGCAACACCATTCTCTATCCCCTTCTTGTCTTTGATTTCCATGTCAAACTCTTGTAGAAGGAGAATCCACCTTAGAAGTCTCGGTTTAGTGTCTTTCTTGGAATAGATGTACCTCAAAGCTGCGTGATCTGTGTATACAACAACCTTAGAGCCCACGAGGTATGATCTGGACTTCTCAAAAGTAAACACATTGGCCAGCAACTCCTTCTCGGTGGTAGCATATCGTACGTGCATGTCATCCTAGGTACGGCTGGCATAGTAGATTACATGCAACCGCTTGTCTTTCCACTGACCAAGAACAGCTCCCACGGCTTAGTCACTCGCGTCACACATGATCTCGAATGGTAGAGTCCAATCCGGTGCTTATACTATTGGCGCGGATACAAGAGCTTCCTTGATGGTCACGAAAGCCTGAAGACAATCCTCATCAAACACAAAGTCAGCTTCCTTGCAAAACAACCATGTGAGGGGCCATGCTATCTTGGAGAAATCCTTTATGAATCTCCTGTAGAAGCCTGCGTGGCCTAAGAAACTCCTTACGCCCTTCACATTAACCAGCGCTCAAGACTCATCATGACTTCAACATTGGCTTTGTCAACCTCTATGCCCTTCTCTGATATCTTGTGGCCAAGTACTATCCCTTCCTTCACCATGAAGTGACACTTCTACCAGTTGAGCACCAAGTTTGTCTCCTCACAACGCTTCAGTACCTTGCAAAGATTCAACAAACAAGCAGAAAAGGATGCACCAAAGACCGAGAAGTCATCCATAAACACTTCTACCATCTCTTCTATAAGATCAGAGAAGATCGACATCATACACCGCTGAAACGTAGCCGGTGCGTTACACAACCCGAATGGCATCCTTCGATATGCGAAGGTGCCATAAGGGCATGTAAAGGTCGTCTTCTCTTGATCGTTTGGATGGATTGGTATTTGAAAGAAACCACTATAACCATCAAGAAAACAGTAATAAGGATGATTAGCAAGTCTCTCAAGCATTTGATCAATAAAAGGTAAAGGAAAATGATCCTTTCTAGTAGCAGAATTAAGCTTCTTATAGTCTATACACATACGGTGACCTGTGATAGTCTTAGTAGGAATCAATTCATCTTTATCATTCTTAATGACCGTGATCCCTCCCTTCCTAGGCACCACGTGTACAGGAGAAACCCACGTGCTGTCACTTATGGGATAGATCACATCAGCCTCTAACAACTTAAGAATCTCCTTCTTAACTACTTCTTTCAAATTCGGGTTTAAACGCCTTTGATGTTCAATAGAAGAAGAGTTCTCATTATCTAAGTGAATCCTATGAGTGCAAAGCATTGGTGAAAGGCCCTTGATGTCACTTAGAGAGTACCCAATGGCCTACCTATACTTTTTCAGCTCATTTAGGAGCGAGTGCAACTCATCATCACTCGGATTCTCATTCACAATCATGCGGTAAGTATCATTAAGCCCTAAGAAAGCATACCTTAGCCCTTTTGGGACCTCCTTTAGGTCCACCTTTGGGGCTAGCAGCTCGCTCCAGTCCTCCTCGTGGCTAGTGGTGGCGTTGCTGTCCTTAGTAGCCTCCTTAGAACCCGAGACATGGGCCTTTAGACTGCTTTCTTGAACCGTTGTCCCCTCCGAGATCGAGTCCTCCAGTCGATCTTGCACTCGTTCTTGCCCGGATCGAGCAACTTCACTCGATTCACCCACTCGATTTTGATTGGGATCGAGCAGGAGATCGAGTCCTTGTCTCGTTCTCTGAGCTGATCGATTGGCTTCTCTCGATCTTCCCATCGATTATTTTGCTGGATCGACCAATGTCCTTGATCTTCTTGTCGATTGTTGTCCTGGATCGAGTGATCTTCTCGATTTCCTGATCGATCTCTAGGCATCCGCCTTCATCTTCTATCACAACTTTTCTAGAGTCAAGGAGATTAACGTACTCCTGAGTCCACTGATCCAAGAAACTGTACTCTCCTCTCTCCTTAGTCAATGCCAGCTTCAAGTGATCCTCTTGTGCAAGCTCTTCTAACAATTCATCCGCCAAGGCATTGATAACTGAGTTTTTTTTGCAAGGTGAGGATGCAATGAGGCTATCAAAACTCAAATGCAAAACCAGGTTGTAGTACAGTATGTAAGTGAGTGTCAATCCATTCCTTGGAGCTAGAAAGTGCAAAGAGAATGCAAGGGCAGTGTAAAGCTACGCAAATGATAAGCGATATTGGAAAAATCCTAAAAACTAGATGCAGCAGTAAAATGGAATGCAAAACTATTTTAAAAATACCAGAGATGATTAAACTACCACTAGGAACAAACAGAATGATTAAAATGCAAAGCTATGAATTTATAAAAATCAACTAGTGGATCGACCATGGGATCGACCACTAGATCGAACAGTTTGGATCGATCTCGTCTAAAAGTGCAAGTGCAATGAAACTAACGACCAGGATGCGAAGAGTATCAAGCGAATGATTAATGAAGATGTAAGAATGCTAAGAAAGAAGGGTCTAGGGTTGAGATTCATGTTTAGGGGTTTCAAAGGTCCGAGCTTGGTTGGAAAACTTTAGATCTACTCACTTTGTGAGATTCTCTAAACCTTGAAAACAAAACAAGATCCATCCGTGGCTTGCGGTATGGATCACTCCTTCATCCTCTCCTCCAAACCCATGGCGTTTGGTGGAAAGACAGGTTGAAGGGCAATGATCTTAGATTTCAAAAACATGGCTTAACTAGTCCCCTAAACTACCATGGCGTTTGGGAAAGGGTAACTAGTCTCTAGGATGTGATTTTCAGAGATATCTTGATCCTGTCAAGGTAAGAGACCTCTCTGATCGTAAAGATCTTGGCGTGAGACTCTTTAAGCCTTAGGAACTCAACATCCTAGAAGAGAAAGCTATTAAGAACGAGAAAACACCAAACTTGAAAACCCTTTAGACCCCGTGAATCCTCTCAACCCCGAAACCCAAATGAAACTACTCGCTACACATTGAAATAACTGAAATGAGCATGAACGATAAACTCATAAACATAAAAACGATTGATTAAGCTTAAAATATCAAGATTCAAAGAAAAAGCTCTAAGGTCTAACAATGGCGTATCGTCTCCAAAACCAGAGAGAAAAAGCATAAAAAAGATAAGAATGAAAAAGTGTGTGCGAAAAGATCATCGCCGCCTTACCAAAGTAGGCCAAACAGCTCGAGTCCTTGTCTCGTTCTCTGAGCTGATCGATTGGCTTCTCTCGATCTTCCCATCGATTATTTTGCTGGATCGACCAATGTCCTTGATCTTCTTGTCGATTGTTGTCCTGGATCGAGTGATCTTCTCGATTTCCTGATCGATCTCTAGGCATCCGCCTTCATCTTCTATCACAACTTTTCTAGAGTCAAGGAGATTAACGTACTCCTGAGTCCACTGATCCAAGAAACTGTACTCTCCTCTCTCCTTAGTCAATGCCAGCTTCAAGTGATCCTCTTGTGCAAGCTCTTCTAACAATTCATCCGCCAAGGCATTGATAACTGAGTTTTTTTTGCAAGGTGAGGATGCAATGAGGCTATCAAAACTCAAATGCAAAACCAGGTTGTAGTACAGTATGTAAGTGAGTGTCAATCCATTCCTTGGAGCTAGAAAGTGCAAAGAGAATGCAAGGGCAGTGTAAAGCTAAGCAAATGATAAGCGATATTGGAAAAATCCTAAAAACTAGATGCAGCAGTAAAATGGAATGCAAAACTATTTTAAAAATACCAGAGATGATTAAACTACCACTAGGAACAAACAGAATGATTAAAATGCAAAGCTATGAATTTATAAAAATCAACTAGTGGATCGACCATGGGATCGACCACTAGATCGAGCAGTTTGGATCGATCTCGTCTAAAAGTGCAAGTGCAATGAAACTAACGACCAGGATGCGAAGAGTATCAAGCGAATGATTAATGAAGATGTAAGAATGCTAAGAAAGAAGGGTCTAGGGTTGAGATTCATGTTTAGGGGTTTCAAAGGTCCGAGCTTGGTTGGAAAACTTTAGATCTACTCACTTTGTGAGATTCTCTAAGCCTTGAAAACAAAACAAGATCCATCCGTGGCTTGCGGTATGGATCACTCCTTCATCCTCTCCTCCAAACCCATGGCGTTTGGTGGAAAGACAGGTTGAAGGGCAATGATCTTAGATTTCAAAAACATGGCTTAACTAGTCCCCTAAACTACCATGGCGTTTGGGAAAGGGTAACTAGTCTCTAGGATGTGATTTTCAGAGATATCTGGATCCTGTCAAGGTAAGAGACCTCTCTGATCGTAAAGATCTTGGCGTGAGACTCTTTAAGCCTTAGGAACTCAACATCCTAGAAGAGAAAGCTATTAAGAACGAGAAAACACCAAACTTGAAAACCTTTTAAACCCCGTGAATCCTCTCAACCCCGAAACCCAAATGAAACTACTCGCTACACATTGAAATAACTGAAATAAGCATGAACGATAAACTCATAAACATAAAAACGATTGATTAAGCTTAAAATATCAAGATTCAAAGAAAAAGCTCTAAGGTCTAACAATGGCGTATCGTCTCCAAAACCAGAGAGAAAAAGCATAAAAAAAGATAAGAATGAAAAAGTGTGTGCGAAAAGATCATCGCCGCCTTCCCAAAGTAGGCCAAACAGCTCGATGGTCCTCCCCCCCCCGCTAGCGGCCAAAAACGGTTGAAAGGACTGAGATCTACCTCGAGATCGAGCATGTTGCTCGATCGCCTTCGGACATCGTGTCTTTTACTCGATCTGTGTCTCGATCTTCTTTGGTGGATCAAGTGTTGCATCCGATCTTGGTATCGATCTTCGGCGGATCGAGTGGTAGACTCAATCCGGCTCTCGCTCTGCATGGCGTCATTTACGTCCGTACCACTTGATCGATTGCTTCACTCGATCTCCGCCTCGATCAGATTCCTTGGATCGGAAGAACTACTCGATCTTCTGGTCGATCTCATCTAGATCGACCGGCCGTGCTCGATCTGCTCCCCGATCTCTGGTCCTTAGCAAACATCCGATGTTCCCACGAACCTCCACACTAGCCTCAGCACGTCCACGAACCTCCACGACTCCAAAGTAGCCAGAAACAACCTGAATATGATGCAAAATGCAAGGAACATGCGTATGCTGGTGCAAGAATGCTCTAGGACCTAAAGTGATGCAATCTAGCCTAAAGAGTGATGTAAATGCACGAAAAGCTAACTTATATGTATGCAGAATACATGCAATATGCAGTAACATCAACTCCCCCAAACTTACTTCTTGCTTGCCCTCAAGGAACAGAAAATAAGAAAGGAAGAGAGGTTTTAGAACACACGGGGTTTAAGCTTCTTGCAAAGGTGCCTTTCAAATGAATCAATCTCAATGTCCTAGTTACTAGTTCTAAAATGCAATGCGCATACTCATACTCCAAAGAACTTAGCCATACTCATCACACAAAGAAATTCAGATCATTACTCTCCTATTCCTAACAATCAAAGAAACTCATCCTTTAACATTCATTAATATCCGAACCCTGAATCAAACTTATGCATTTTAAAGCAGAACACATTTGGCTAAGGGTGCAGGTTATGAGCATAGGATGATCTCATTTTAAAAGGGTTTTTATTTAAAACAAGGGTTTTTCTCAAAAATGGCAAGAACTTTATGCATAATGCTAAAGATGAAGGCAATTGATGCATACATGATTAGATTCTCATCTACCCATGTAAACTAACAATGATCCTAAACCCCTCTCATTTATTATCTTTTAAGCTCACTCACCACTTAGAATCTACCCTTTTCTCAAAGCAAAAGCTTAGCATTCCCCAATACAAAACAAAAAGCATTTTTAACTCTTTTAGGTTAGTGAAAAGGTTGAAATCAATTTGCTCTTTACATATTTCTTATTGGTAGCTCTCTGTTTATTTATATTTATTTTTTTCTTTTTCTTTTCTTTTATTTTGGCACTTACGCTCTTTTCTTTTTCTTTTTATTTTTATTTTGAGAGAGCTACTTTCTGAAATTATTAGAGCGTAAAAATTAAAACACAACCTTTCACTTAAAACCTTTTTCTTTCTTCAAATACCAAACTCTTTGAAACCGAGAGCACATAAACATGAAAATAACCCCTTAAACCCCGAAACTTATTCTAAGCCTAAATCTATCTTCAAAAGGCAAAGCTAGCAATCATATGAGAACCTAATCATGGTGCCTAAACCTAACATTTTATACTAGGTTCAAACCAGAAAAAGGCCTCACAATGATGTCACACAAGAAAGCTTGGCTTCAAAGAAAGGTAAGGGTCAAGGTGGGGGTTCTACTTAGGCTCACAATGAGTGGTGAAAGGAAGAAGAGAACCTAAATATTTTAAAATCCATGTGTTCATTTTCAAATGCATAAGGATGATAATTAAAATTTCAGATTAAGGTTTTCACTTATTAGGACAAGTTTCAAATCATGAGAGTTCAATTCAAGTCACGAAAATCATAGCAAGTGATCCAAGCATGGTAAGAACTTAGTTTCAAAGTATGAGCAAAGCATTAGAGAACTACTAACTATGGCACTGAAACAATTCATGAGTTTAAAACACCTTTTTAAGAAAACTTTAACCCCTTATGCAAATGCAAATAACCTAGATGCTTTAAAATTCTAGACTCAATCCTAAAATGTTTAACAAGATGAATGCAACTACATGAATCTTTGAAAAAATTCTAAAACTTTTACCAATTTTTTATGCAATGAAGACTCAAGGATGTTAAAGGGAAAATAAGATCAGAAAACACAAGTTAAACCACACACATACTCCCCCAAACTTGAATGACACCGTCCCGGTGGCAAACAAATTCAAAGGAGCACCAAAACACAAAGCAAAAGGAAGCAAACATGAGCGGTATGTACAATGGAAGAAGGTTGTTACCTCGGGTCTAGTCTCGACTGGAACTTGAGGATGTTCCAGAGGAGCTAGATACTACGGCTTTTCCTTTGGAGCCTGGCTCTTGAAGAGAGAGACGCGCCGGTGTAATGTTGCTGCCTTGAGTCTCACGGATGACAACTCCACCGGTTGAAAGCCTCCTCTTCTCGGGTTGTTGAACCTCTTCACTTGCAGCTTTCTTAGGCGAGCCTCCTTGAAGCGATTTGACCTTCTTGGCAAGTTTCTTGAGCATTTTGCCTTGCCATTTGTTGATTTTCCTTTGCATCTCCACAACAGATGCTAGGAACTTCTCCGTTTTGGTTCTCGGCTCGAAATCTATCTTGGGAAGGGTGTAAACCTCGGGCATCTCATCTTCCGTGGCTGGGGACTCAAACCTTGGACGTGGAGCAATCGTTGGGGCAGGCGTTCCTCCTAGAGGAGCAAAGCACTCTTCTACGGTTGGCAAGAACTCGATGTTCCCAACACCTAGCAGCTCGGTCTCGTCCTTGTTTGATAGGATGCACACTCTCTTCTCTTGTTCGTCGTCGATGAATAGATAAGCATAGAACCCTTCTGCTGGCGTGCGTCCCAAGCTGTCGGTATTCCTCATTTAGATCTCATCCATGAAAGCTCTAGCCGGGACGGGTGTGAAATCATGTATAGGTACGCCAGCTTGTATGAATAGAGGAGTGAGGAAACCGCCAATGAATGAAGAGCTTGCCTTGCACCGCAAGGTATATGCCTTGTACTTCACCAAAGAGGCAGCAAGTACGCATCCATAGTTCACGTCATCACCGAGTTCATCCTTCATAGGCTCATCATTCTCCGCTGGATCACACAACAAATGCTTCACGCCTTGGAACAAGAAGCAAAGCTCGGTCTTCGTGACCGTGGGAGCAACTGACCGTCCGCTGAATGTGTTGGCGATCAGCTTCAAGGTGTACCTCAGCACTGGGCTTCTCACTCTCTTGATTTTGGCGGTGTTGGTCTTGTAGTCTTCGTTGCTGATCAGGTCCCAAAAATCATTTGCTCGCATGAAGGAGGGGAACTCGATCTTGGTGGCGGCTGCGTTGAGACCATAAGCTTGACACAGCTCGGGGATTGAGAGGCGGAAAGCTTGACATCCAACCTTGAAAGAGAGACGCCCTTGTGAAGGAACAGGGGCGCTAGGGTTCTCGTAACGAAACTCCAAAGTGGCAAGGAAGTCTATTGTCACTTCTGGAATGGTTGGGCAATCCATTTGTGACAGACATCTTAGGCCAATGTTCTTGAGGAGTTGGTCGAAATCTACGAGGATCCCTAGCTTGAACAGCAGCTCCCGGTCCGCAAACTTAGTAGGCTCGAACCGAAGCCTTTCCAGCCGCTTCTTATCCCTCTTCTCGTCCTTACTCCACCGAACCCTCTCTTGAACAGCCACCTCCTGACCTTCTCCTTCTTATGCTGTCTCCTCTCTTGTTCTCTTGGGAGCCATCGTGCCTGAAACAAGTTTCTCAAGCAAGGTAATGAGCAAAACGGCGATCGGATGAGAGAAGAAGAAAGGCAAAGAAGAAAACTTATACTTAATATCTTAGAATTTTGGGGAATTTATAAAAATTATAGCAAAATAATTGAGAATCAAATCTAGAGATACTAGAAAATCCAGAATTTTTCCTATATTTAGCTAAATTTAAAAATTCAAAACCGCCCTAGCATCTAAAACAATCAATTGCGAAATAAAAGGAGATTTTCCTAAAGATTTTTATCAAAGATCCAAAAATACCTTTTGCAAAGATTGTTAAAGAAGCTTGTTAGCCTTTAGGAACAAATAACTCTCACTCTCTTTGCTTAAAAGTTTGAGAAAACAAGAATGAGAGAGTGGTGGTTGTTGAAAATATTTAAAGGCTAACAAGAAACAAAACTATGGGTAAAAAAAGTAGTTTTCTGACAAAAGTCTTGGTCAAGGCACATCTTTCATGGTCAAACATGCTTGCCTTGACCAAGTTTTCAATTCAAAAACTGGAGGGAAAGAGTAAAGGAGGGAAATGAAAATCTTACCTCGGCACGAGATCGAGTCCCTTTGGTCGATCTAGGACTCGATCTCATGACCATAATGGCTTGGATCGAGAGGGTTACTCGATTTAGGGCACGATTCCATTTGAATCGAGTCGTGGATCGATTGGCTCTCTCGCTCTTTGAGTTTTTGAAATTGCGACTAAGTCCTCGTGATCGAGCCATGTTATCGATTCAGGGTCGATTTAGCTTGGATCGAGTGGTGGATCGAGTTGACTAATCGATCTGTCTATGAGGGACTTTCCCGAGAGAAAATAGATCGGTCGATCCATTTTTGGATCGATCGATCTAAACTCCAAGAATTTTCCGAGACATTTTAGATCGAGTTCATCACTCGATCTGTCTACTCGATCTCGTCTAGATCGACTGGCTCCTCTCGATTCACCAGCTCGATCTAGCAAAGATCGAGCCAGGATGAGTCGATCTAGCACTCGATCTCTAGCTTATACTTGCCCCCTTCTTACTCCTTTTTGAACTCAGATCATGTCCTGCGTCCCTCATACTTGTTCCTACACACTCATAAGACAAAAACATAAAACTGGAAAAGAAATAAAGCAAGGATATGTACAGGATAAACATGGGAATGCTCCCAAGTGCGCTTTCTTTAACGTCTTTAGCTAGACTTTACTTGGTCTAGGCAGATGGTGGGTCTTGGAGAAGCATTGAGGTGCTCTCCTTGTCAAATGCACTCGCCATGTATGGCTTAACCCTGTGTCCGTTCACTGTAAATGCATTCCCACTCTTGCCCACCAACGTGACAGCTCCGTAAGGTAATACTTCCTTGATTTCATACGGACCGCTCCACTGTGACTTCAGCTTTCCTGGAAAGAGCTTGAGCCTCAAAATGTAAAGCAGCACCAAAATCCCTTCCTTAAGCTCCTTAGGCACCAGATTCTTGTCATGAGCAGCCTTGGTATGCTCCTTGTAGATCCTAGCGCTTTCGTAAGCGTCAAACCTTAGCTCATCAAGCTCGTGCAAGTGGATCAAACGCTTCTCCTGAGCCGTCTTCAGATCAAAATTCAGCCGCTTCACAGCCCACAACGCCCTATGTTCCAACTCAACAGGAAGATGACACCCTTTACCGTAGAGAAGAGTGAAAGGAGTGGTACCAATAGGTGTTTTGAAAGCAGTCTGGTAAGCCCACAAAGCGTCATCTAACTTCACTGCCCAATCTTTCCGAGTAGTCCCAACTGTTCTCTCGAGTATCGCCTTGATCTGACGGTTAGAGACTTCTACATGGCCACTCGTTTGAGGATGGTAAGGCGTAGCTACCTTATGCTCCACGCCATACTTCTTTAACAGATTTTCAAACAGCTTGTTGATGAAATGGCTCCCTCCGTCGCTTATCACCACCTTGGGAACTCCAAACCTCGGGAAAATAATGCTCTTAAAGAGCTTGATCACCACCTTAGAGTCATTTTTTGGGGAAGCAATGGCCTCAACCCACTTAGAGACGTAGTCAACAGCCACTAGTATGAACTTGTTGCTGTATGATGAAGGAAATGGCCCCATGAAGTCTATGCCCCACGCGTCAAAGACGTCTGCCTCAAATATGGGAACTTGAGGCATCTCATTCCTCTTGGTAATATTCCCTGCTCTTTGACATGCCTCGCAGCTCATCACGAACTCATGGGTGTCTTTGAAGATGGACGGCCACCAGAAGCCGGCTTGTAAGACCTTAGTGGCGGTTTTGAATGAAGCAAAATGCCCGCCATACAAAGAACCATGGCAATGAAAGATGATGTCTCTTGCTTCCTCCTTTGTCACGCATCTTCTGTACAGGCTATCCACTCCTCTCTTGTATAAATAGGGGTCATCCCAATAGTAGTGGCTCACGTCTCTCATGAACTTCTTCCTATGGTAGTTTTCAAGATGTGACGGCTTTTCCCTACATGCCAAGTCGTTCACAATATCCATGTACCAAGGGAGATCCTCCTCTTTGAAGCTCAGAATTTCCTCAAACTGCCCCTCTAAGCTCCCTCAAACAGCCGTAGTTATTGCCATGAGTTGTTCCTCGGGGAGAGAATCGTCTAAAGGAAGAGACTCGTTGATCCTTAACCGAGAGAGATGGTCAGCAACGCCGTTCTCTATCCTTTTCTTGTCCTTGATTTCCATGTCAAATTCTTGAAGCAAGAGGATCCATCTCAAAAGCCTCGGCTTAGTGTCCTTCTTGGAATAGATATAAGGCAAAGCTGCGTGATCCGTGTAAACTATGGTCTTGGAACCCACGAGGTAAGTCCTGAACTTCTCAAAGGCGAATACAACCGCCAATAGCTCCTTCTCAGTAGTGGTATACCTCGTTTGCGTGTCATCCAAGGTTCTTGAAGCATAGTATATCACGTGCAGCTTCTTATACTTCCTTTGGCCTAGAACGGCTCCCACGGCATAGTCACTAGCATCACACATAATCTCAAAAGGTAGAGTCCAGTCTGGTGCTTGAACTATAGGCGCGGATACTAGGGCCTCCTTGATTGTCACGAAAGCTTGCAAACACTCCTCATCAAAGACGAATTCAGCCTCCTTGCACAACAGCCGAGTGAGAGGGCGTGCAATCTTAGAGAAGTCTTTAATGAAGCGCCTGTAGAAGCCGGCGTGTCCCAAGAAGCTTCTCACTCCTTTGACGTTAACTGGCGGCACAAGGCTTGTCATCACATCAATCTTTGCTTTGTCGACTTCAATACCCTTCTCTGATATCTTATGTCCAAGCACGATCCCCTCCTTCACCATGAAGTAGCATTTTTCCCAATTAAGCACCAAGTTTGTCTCCTCACAACGCTTTAGTACCCTGCAAAGATTCAACAAACACGCAGAAAAGGACGCACCATAGACCGAGAAATCAACCATAAACACCTCTACCATCTCTTCTATAAGATCGGAGAAGATCGACATCATACACCGCTGAAACGTAGCCAGTGCGTTACACAACCCGAATGGCATCCTTCGATACGCGAAGGTACCATAAGGGCATGTAAATGTCGTCTTCTCCTGATCATTGGGATTGATTGGTATTTGGAAAAATCCACTATATCCATCAAGGAAGCAATAGTAGTGGTGAATAGCAAGTCTTTCAAGCATTTGATCAATAAAAGGCAAGGGAAAATGATCCTTTCTAGTAGCAAGATTAAGCTTCCTATAATAAATACACATACGGTGTCCAGTAATAGTCCTAGTAGGTATAAGCTCATCTTTGTCATTCTTAATGATCGTGATCCCTCCCTTCTTAGGCACCACGTGTACGGAAGAAACCCACGTGTTGTCACTTATGGGATAGATCACGTCTGTCTCTAAAAGCTTAAGAATCTCTTTCTTAACAACCTTTTTCAAATTTGGACTCATACGCCTTTGATGTTCTAAAGAAGAGGCGTTCTCATTATCCTAGTGAATCCTATGAGTGCAAAGCATTGGTGAAAGGCCCTTGATGTCACTTAGAGAGTACCCAATGGCCTTCCTATACTTTCTCAACTCAGTTAAGAGTGATTGCAACTCATCATCACTCAAATTTTCATTCACAATCACAGGATAGGTTTTGTTAAGCCCTAAGAAAGCATACCTTAGCTCTTTTGGGAGCTCGTTATGGTCCACCTTTGGGGCTAACAGCTCGCTCCAATCATCCTCGTGGCTGTTGCTGTTGTTCTCCTCCTTAGAACCTTCCTTAGAACCCGAGACATGGCCCTTGAGGCTGCTTTCTCCAACCGTTATCCCTTCTGAAATCGAGTCATCAGGTCGATCTTTCTCTCGATGTCGTCTAGATCGAGCAGTTTCGCTCGATTCACTCACTCAATTTAATGTGGATCGAGTGAGGGATCGAGACGCTGAGTCGATCTCCAAATTAGACCCCAAACTGATCGGAAGGCCTTTCTCGATCTCGGACTCGATTATTTTCCTGGATCGATCACCTTGCTCGATCTGACTGTCGATTGCTGCACCGGATCAAGTTGTGCTCTCGATTGTCTTGTCGATTTTACCCTTGGATCGAGTAATGTCATCGATCTCGGAGTCGATCTCTAGGCAAACGCCTACATCATCAAGCATAACCTTCCTCGAATCAAGCAAGTTGACGTACTCCTGAGTCCTCTGATCCACATAACCAAACTCTCCTGGTTCCTTAGTCAGTGCCAGCTTCAAATGATCTTCCTGAGCCAACTCTTCCAGCAACTCATCCGGTAAAGCATCCAACATCTCAATGTAGAAAGCTTGCCCTTCTATCGTAGGCTTCTTCAAAACCTCATTGATATTGAAGTCTAGCCTTATATCTTTACCCAAGTGCAAGGTAATCTTCCCTTTTTTGACATCTATTATGGCTCCGGCGGTGGCTAGGAAAGGTCTACCGAGAATGAGTGGATCCTTTGGTTCTTCATCCATTTCTAAGACAACGAAGTCTGTAGGCACGTTCACTCCACTGATCTTCACTGGCAAGTCCTCAAGCAATCCCACGGGTAACCTCACACTTCTGTCAGCTAGTACCAACGAGATTTTGCAGTCCTTGAAACGGGTAAAGCCAAGCTTCTTTGCCACGGAATGAGGCATCAGATTTATGCTAGCTCCGAGATCACAAAGGCAACTCTTGAACTCCAAAGGACCTAAAGCGCAAGGTATAGTGAAGCTTCCAGGGTCTCCCAACTTCTTAGGGACTATATCCTTGTGTATCACAGCACTAAACTCCTCACTTAGAACAAGCACTTCTTTGCTTTCCTTATTCTTCTTCACGAGAGTGTCTCTGAAGAATTTGGCGCATTTAGGCATCATTGCAAGGCAGTCCACGAGAGGTAGCTTGATTTCTATGTCCTTAAGATGCTTCTCAAACAAGACTCTATGCTTCTCTATGAGGTTCTTCTTGAAACGGCCAGGAAAAGGTAGCTTAGGTACATACGGTGGAGGTACATAAGCATCCTTCTCCTTAGTAGTTTGCTCCGCTTTCTTCTCAGCAAACACTTTGTCTCCTCTTCTTGGCCCTTGAATCCAGACATTGTCAAAGTTACCCTCCCCCTCTTGAATTACAACGTCCTCGTTGTTCTTGGGAGTAACCGTAGGTGCAAGCTCTTTTCCGCTTCTTAACGTGATGGCGTTGGCATATTCCTTAGGGTTCTGCTCACACTTGCCCGGTAGGCTATTCTGACCACTTGTACACGCCTTTCCCTTCCCTAGCTGCTTGATCTTGTTGTTTAAGTTGGTGATCTGAGTAGAGAAGTCAGTGAGAGACGAGTCTAAACGAGTGTTCATCTCGGCAAACTTCTGGTTTGTAGAGGCTTGCCCTTAAATCAATTGTTGGAACATAGCTTGGACAGGATCAACTTGTTGTTGCATCGGTTGTTGCTGCTGAGGTACAAAGCCCGGAGGGTACATTGGCGTATAACCCTTGTTTCCTTGTTGTTGTCCTTGGAAGTTTTTCTGCCCTTGCCCTTGGAAGCCACCATTCGGCTGAAAGCCTTTGTTGTAAGGTATGAAAGGCTTTGCTTGCTAAGCAGGGTACACTTGGTCCTTAGGGGTTGCTACATTGGTGCTGCGGTATGAGAGATTGTTGTTCTGGTTGTAACCTTGTGAATAGCCTTGAGGTTTGTAGTTGTTTTGACCCGCCACCCAATTGGCTTCTTCTTGGCTCAACTCAAGCTCCTCTTGGCTTTCATCCGCTTCACCAACAAAGTGAACATGCTTCTGATTTGCCAAAACCAACTTGTCAATCTTCTCGTGTAATGATTTCAACTCTTTCTTGTGAGACTCTAGCTCAGAACCTCGCGGTGAACGGTCATAATCTTCAGCATAGTTGCCGTCACTTAGTGCTAAGTTCTCAATCAGCTCTATGCCTTCTTCTACCTCTTGACCAAGGAAGTTCCCCTTACTAGCCGTGTCAAGCAACAAGCGAATCTTTGGTGAAGCTCCTCGGTAGATAGTGCTTAGAAGATTCTCTTCACTGAAGCCGTGTTGAGGACATTGGATAGTATTGTCCTTGAACCATTCCATGGCTTCGTTGAAAGTCTCGTTGTTCCTTTGCGTGAAGCCGCTGATCTCGCTTCTTAGCCTTGCTGTTCTGGTGCTAGAGAAGAATTTTGAGAGAAACGCCTTTTTACACTTGGCCCATGAAGTGATGTGCCTTGAGGAAGTGTTTTCTCCCAATGCCTGGCCTTGTCTCCAAGAGAGAATGGAAAGAGACGCAGCTTGAAAGCATCTTCGGATATGCCGTTTATCTTGATCATCCCACATACTTGCTCGAAATTTTCAAGGTGCTCCAAGGGATCTTCCATTGCTAAGCCGTGGAACTTGTTGTTTTGCACCATGGAGATGAAACCCGATTTGATCTCGAAATTGTTGTTCTGTACAGGAGGAGGAGTGATCCCAAACCTATTGTGATGAGTATTGGGAGCATCTCCGGCTCCTATGATCCTTGGGGGTCTAGCCGCGTGTTGGGGGTTTCCATTGCCCCTTCCCACTGCCTCGTGAGCTGGAGGAGGTCCCTCTGGATGCTCGTGTTCAGCCATAGCTTCAAAGTCAACCAAACCGTGCTGAACAATCTCCTCAAAAGCTCTAGCTTGTTCTCGTACTCTTCTTTGCCGTGAGTGACCAAGTTGATGAATGTTGTCCAAGGGTTGAAGTAGATTGTTGTCTCCCCGTGAACGAAGATTCATGTACTTGACAGACACATGTTTGAGAGTAGAGAAATTAGTAACTTAAACAAAGTAAAGCTTAGTCTTTACTAAGCCCCAAATCTCTATGCTTTCTAACACTCCTAGAATGGCAACGGCGCCATTTGATAACTGAGTTTTTTTTTCAAGGTGAGGATGCAGTGAGGCTATCAAAACTCAAATGCAAAACCAGGTTGTAGTACAGTATAAAAAATGAGTGTCAATCCATTCCTAGGAGCTAGAAAGTGCAAAGAGAATGCAAGGGCAGTGTAAAGCTAAGCAAATGATAAGCGATATTGGAAAAATCCTAAAAACTAGATGCAGCAGTAAAATGGAATGCAAAACTATTTTAAAAATACCAGAGATGATTAAACTACCACTAGAAACAAACAGAATGATTAAAATGCAAAGCTATGAATTTATAAAAATCGACTAGTGGATCGACCACGGGATCGACCACTAGATCGAGCAGTTTGGATCGATCTTGTCTAAAAGTGCTAGTGCAATGAAACTAACGACCAGGATGCGACGAGTATCAAGCGAATGATTAACGAAGATATAAGAATGCTAAGAAAGAAGGGTCTAGGGTTGAGATTCATGTTTAGGGGTTTCAAAGGTCCGAGCTTGGTTTGATAACTTTAGATCTACTCACTTTGTGAGATTCTCTAAGCCTTGAAAACAAAACAAGATCCATCCGTGGCTTGCGGTATGGATCATTCCTTCATCCTCTCCTCCAAACCCATGGCGTTTGGTGGAAAGAGAGGTTGAAGGGCAATGAACTTAGATTTTAAAAATATGGCTTAACTAGTCCCCTAAACTTTCATGGCGTTTGGGAAAGGGTAACTAGTCTCTAGGATGAGATTTTGAGAGATCTCTGGATCCTGTCAAGGTAAGAGACCTCTCTGATCATAAAGATCTTGGCTTGAGACTCTTTAAGTCTTAGGAACTCAACATCCTAGAAGAGAAAGCTATTAAGAACGAGAAAACACCAGACTTGAAAACCCTTTAGACCCCGTGAATCCTCTCAACCCCGAAACCCAAATGAAACTACTTGCTACACATGGAAATAACCGAAATAAGCATGAACGATAAACTCATAAACATAAAAACGATTGATTAAGCTTAAAATATCAAGATTCAAAGAAAAAGCTCTAAGGTCTAACAATGGCGTATCGTCTCCAAAACCAGAGAGAAAAAGCATAAAAAGATAAGAATGAAAAAGTGTGTGCGAAAAGATCATCGCCGCCTTCCCAAAGTAGGCCAAACAGCTCGATGGTCCCCCCCTCGCTAGCGGCCAAAAACGGTTGAAATGACTGAGATCGACCTCGAGATCGAGCATGTTGCTCGATCGCCTTCGGACATCGTGTCTTCTACTCGATCTGTGTCTCGATCTTCTTTGGTGGATCGAGTCTTGCATCCAATCTTGGTATCGATCTTCGGTGGATCGAGTGGTAGACTCGATCTGGCTCTCGCTCTGCATGGCGTCATTTACGTCCGTACCACTTGATCGATTGCTTCACTCGATCTCCGCCTCGATCAGATTCCTTGGATCGGAAGGACTACTCGATCTTCTGGTCGATCTCATCTAGATCGACTGGCCGTGCTCGATCTGCTCCCCGATCCCTGGTCCTTAGCAAACATCCGATGTTCCCACGAACCTCCACACTAGCCTCAGCACGTCCACGAACCTCCACGACTCCAAAGTAGCCAGAAACAACCTGAATATGATGCAAAATGCAAGGAACATGCGTATGCTGGTGCAAGAATGCTCTAGGACCTAAAGTGATGCAATCTAGCCTAAAGATTGATGTAAATCTGCGAAAAGCTAACTTATATGTATGCAGAATACATGCAATATGCAGTAACATCAGGCATCCAACGTTTCCATGTAGAATGCTTGCCCTTCTATTGTCTGCTTCTTCAGGTTCTCATTGATGTCAAAATACAGCTTTATGTCTTTGCCAAGGTGTAGGGCTATCTTCCCATTCTTGACATCAATGATTGCTCCGGCGGTTGCAAGGAAAGGTCTTCCTAGTATAAGCGGATCTTTAGGCTCTTCATCCATCTCAAGCACAACAAAGTCAGTTGGTACATTGACATCGCTTATTCTCACTGAAGATCTTCTAGCAAACCCACTGGAAGTCTCACGCTTCTATCTGCTAACACAAGGGAGATCCTACACTCTTTGAACAGTGTAAAACCAAGCTTCTTTGCTATAGAATGGGGCATGAGATTGATACTTGCACCAAGATCACACAAACAGCTCATAAATTTTAACGGACCCACAGCACAAGGAATGGTGAAGGATCCTGGATCTCCTAGCATCTTAGGAACAATCTCCTTGTGAATGATGGCACTACACTCTTCACTAAGCACCAATACTTCTTTACTCTCCTTGTTCTTCTTTGTGAGAGTGTTTTTGAAGAACTTAGCACACTTTGGCATCATAGGTAGGCAATCAACAAGAGGAAGCTTGATCTCTACATCCCTTAGATGCTTCTCAAACAAGAGTCAATGCTTCTCCATAAGCTGTTTCTTGAAGCGGCCAGGAAAAGGAAGCTTAGGCACATACAGTGGAGGCACATAAACATATTTCTCTTTAGTAGCTTGCTCCACTTTCTTCTCTACGGCTACCTCTTTACCCTTTCTTGGTCTCTCAATCCAAACATTGTAAAAGAAGATCTCCTCATCAGCTGAAAGCTTATCCTCCCCCTCTTGAATCACAATGTCCTCATTGGTCTTAGGAGCAACTCGCAGTGGAAGTTCTTTGCCACTCCTTAGTGTAATAGCATTGGCGTATTCCTTGGGATTCTGCTCACACTTGCCCGGTAAGCTGCTTTGACCGCTTGTAGTAGCCTTTCCCTTCTCTAACTGCTTGATCTTGTTGTTCAGGTTTGTTATCTGAGTTGAGACGTCAGTAAGAGAGGTGTCAAGGCGGTTGTTCATTTTGGCAAACTTCTGATTAGTTGAAGCTTGACCTTGAAGCAACTGCTGGAACATAGCTTGGACCGGATCTTGTTGTTGCACCATCTCTTTATCACTTCTTCTAAACTGTCAAAGGACCTGTATGCACAAGAAAGAAGAAGGATGCCATGTTTTCTGCTCCCTGAAAACGTTGGACAAGCTACAAGAAGGAATAAGATGCAAGTCCCTTCACCAAATCCAACAGAGAAAATTTCCCGAAGACTAACATGTTTTCTGCTCCCTGAAAAACGTTGGACAAGCTACAAGAAATAATAAGATGCAGGTCCCTTCAATGACATCGACCTTAACCAAAGTAAGCACGGATTTCATATGGCATTAAATTTTGAGCTAGCAAAACCTGTCTAGCTGGATCCTAAACACATTACCGGATAGGCCAACACAATGCTCAAACTCTGTGTTTCTAAAGTGATGTGATACAAGAGTTTTGGCTCTCTTGGTTAATAATCATATTAGTAAGGGTTTTAGGCAGTAGGAATGCAATAGAGCTCTTAATTCAAGCAGATATAGATAAGATTGAAGTGTCTAACAACCTAAGTGATCAAACAGAAGTGGAGCAAACATAAAACAAAGAGTGAACAGCAAGCAAGACAACTAAAACAAAGGCAAAACAGAGTAAGGACAAGACTTTAGATGGGATAATTGGTGCTAGGGAACTCTTAACTCAACCTATGATGCTTACAAACTTACACAATGCTATTCCTTATGCATGGAATTCATTTATATGACTAATCCAATATCTTGGCACTAATCTCTTTGCTAATCATCAAGTCAAGAACTACTTCTCATTAGTGAAATGACAAACATCAAGCAATAAGACAATTCTATCAATCCTATAATGCCAAATCACTCCCTAGACAGTCAATCTCTTGAGCTAGGATAAGCAATTCTCTTGCAAAGCAGTTCAGACATTTCATCAAACACTTGGTGGGCATAAAATGAGCCTAAGGTCCTAATCAACTTAGCTAAGGCTAATCAGGCATTAAACACAGCATTAAACCTAACCTATCTCAAATCCCTAAGTGACTACTCACTAATCAACATCAAAACCATCAAACCAAAGAGAGAAAGATGACTAATCACGATTTGAAAGATTAAACAAGAAGATAAATGTCAACTCTTATTAAAATCAAGAAAGGATTCAAATTACAAGATCAAAAGCAAAAAACAAAAGAAGAAAGAACTGTTGGATAAAGAGTTGATCCCCAAAAATGAGGAATTTTTCGTATTTATAGGAGTCTAAGCAAAAATAGCAAAATTGTAAATAAGTGGAAGTTCGGGCTGGTCTTTATCGATCTAGAATGATCGTTGGTCATGATCGATGGTCACTTATCAATCAAATGTGATCGATACACCTGATCGGTACTCCATCCGATGGTTTCCCATTGATCACTCCTTGATCGATACACTGATCGATGGATGCCTATCGGTCAGTCTTGACTGATACACTTGGTCGATGGAGCATCCGATGGTTTCCCATCGATCACTCCTTGATCGATGGGTTTGATCGATGGGCTTCTGTTGACTTGTATCGATCATGCTAGATTGATAGGCTTCAGGTCTTGATCGATGGAACACCAGAAATCGCCCTCCTTAGCTCCTTTTGCTCCTTCTCAGCTTGGCTAACTTCTTGAACCATTCCCAGACTTCCTGGTTGCTTCACTGAGCTTCTTAAGTACCTAAATATATCCTTGATGCATAGAAAATGCAAACTACAACCTATATGCAACCTAAGTCTAAAAGGAGAAGAAAATGGGACTAAGGAGAAGGAAAACATGCAAAAGAGAACCAAAACATGAACTAAATGCAAACATAAATGATGTAAATGTATGAGATATCAACACCCCCACACTTGCCATTTGCTTGTCCTCAAGCAAATAAGAACAGATGGGAGAGTGAGGTTTGTAAGTGGGAGCTCAAAACTAAAGTTGTCACTGGAAAAATTGAATCAATGCTCAAGTTAGAGGTTCTAAGATGCAAAGAGATTGTTCTACTTCAAAAGCCTTAGACATACCTTTCATAGAAAACAATGCACTCTATGATAGCCTACACAAGCATTCAAATCAGCCAACTCTTTAACATTTAATTAATGGTAACCAATGGATCAAGTTTATGCAAGTCAAGTGAACACATTTGTTTGAACGGACAAGGTCATGAGATGAAAATGATCTCATTCAGATATGGGTTAGAGACATAGAGGATCATTCAATGAAATGACTCTATCTTAGGCAAAATGCTAAAGGTAAAAGAACACCTATGCATGCAAATCAGAGCTCTCTTCTATCCTTTTACACAAAGATGAACTTATTATCCTCTAAACCCCAAATTGAGACCATAAGTCTACCCTTTTCCTAAACTGTAACCCTTCTTCTTCTTCATGGTTGGGGAAACTTCTTCTTTTTGCTTGTGTGGTTGCTTCTTTTTGTTGGGACTTGCTCCTTTTTGTTCATTGGGCGTGAAACTTGACTTTTGGGAGTCTAAATTCAAATGTTCTTAGCCTCTAATCAGTTGTAGAATAGGGATCAGGTATCAATCCAATTGTATGAGATGCAAACAATGCCAGAAGCTAAGCAATCATGGGGTTTTGATTTGACAAGGACAAGTCTAGCAACCTAATAATGCAATAGAAAGAAAGCATAAACTAAATGCAAGTGAACAAAACTGAACAATGAACTTAAGGCTATGACTAAACAAGAACTAAGCAATAATGACTACTAAAGCAAGAATTAAGCAAGATGATCTTAAAGACAATTAATTAAAAGCAAGACTCAAGGTTCTAAGCAATTATGGGATAGTGATTTTCAAGAGTGAAAATGGGGATTTCTAACAAAGGCAAACATAAAGCATTCAAAGGCAAGCAATTCTCAATGTTGTACTCCTAGACAAGGTATCTAAAAGGAACCAGCTTGGCGTCAATAAGTAAAACAAGACATTTTGGGTCTAAACTCAAATGTCCTTAGCCTCTAATCAGTTGTAGAATAGAGATCAGGTATCAATCCAATTGTGGAAGATGAGATGCAAACAATGATGTAAGCTAAGCAAGATTGGGGATTTGATTATATAAGAACAAGTCTTACAACCTAATGGTGCAATGGAAAAAAAAGCATAAACTAAATGCAAGTGAACAAAACTAAACAAGGAACTTAAAGCAATGACTAAACAAGGATGAAGAAAGAAATGACTACTAAAGCAAGAACTAAGCAAGATGACTTTGAAGACAATTAATTAAAAGCAAGAAGCAAGGTTCTGAGCAATTGCGGGACAGTGGTTTTCAAGAGTGACAAGGGGATTTCTTACTAAGGCATTCAACAAGCATTAATAAGCAAGCAATTCTCAATGTTATGCTCCTAGACAAGGTATTTAAACGGAACCACTGGGCGTCAATAAGCTATTCATATTCAACAAGATCGAGGTGTCAAACCCACTTGTGATGGCGTATCCTTCAACCATGAGCATAAAGATCAGAACCATTCTAGCCTAAGAGATGCATCAATCAAGCAACTACTCTCCCACCCAAGCAAGAATTCAGATCAACTTATCAATCTAGTGAACCAATAAGGATCTAAGCAGCTATACACCAATCAAGATTATGGATTTAAACACAAACTTGCAACATCCTAACAAAGCTAAGCAATGAATAAGAATGAAGCAAAGGCAAGATCTTTCAATGCATATTATCTAATCATCAAGCAAGAATCTCAAAACCAGCATTATCTAGCCCTAAGCAAAATATCTAGCAAGGTCAACTATCACTTTGTTGTCACTGAGCAAAGGAAACATAGATCAAGCTAGACTATTAATCCAAATAAGCGAACCATGCTTAGAAAAGAGATATCAAGACATCAAGCGAATCATATGCATCTATCAAACCATATTCAATCAAAATGAGCAAGCTTTACCATCATTAATCACTTTGTAAGAGAAAGAGATAACAGAGAGCCATTAAACAAGCCTAATCACCCCTTAATCATATCTTAATCACCACTTTCCCTACTTAGAATCCTAAATCTAAAGAGGACTACTCACTAATCATGTTTAATCCCATTGATTTGGAGTTAAAATAACTAGATGAGGTTAAAATACAAATATGATTAATTTAATCTACCAAGAAGCAAGAACAAAGGTTAAAGGACAAGATTAAACCATAAAAATGCAAACTTTATTAAATATAAAGATCCTTAAGGCAAAACGCCCTTTAAGGTTTTGAGAAGGTTTTTTGATAAAAAGCTAAACTTGGATAAAATAGAGCTTGATAAAGATAATATTTTGTAGTTTCCCTTTTATAGTAGGGACCCAAAAGAAGCCTAAAAAAAATAGGATAAGGTTAGCAAAAGTCAATCGGTCAACACGGATGAGTTGCATCGAGGTCGTACGGTCGATGTTCTCCTTGATATGCGACCTCAGTATGGTCCGTGCAGCGTGTATCGACGTCCTTCCTCGATGCTGGTCCTCGATGCAGACCATCTGCTTGGAATCCTCGTGCTGATCCTTTTCCTCTTGTCCTGCTGCTTGGATCGTGCATACTCCATGGGTGTTCTGCTCGATATGGATCAGACTTTGCAAGAACTCCATTTCCGACATCTCATGCGATCATGAGCTGCTTCCATCTCCTTTCCAGCTCTAAGAAACTCCAAAAACACCTGAAAACCACCACAAACATGCCAATGTATGCAATCCTAAGCTAAATGCATGCTATGTTGATTCTAAGTGCAAATCATACTAAAATGCTAAACTATAATGCAAAAACAGAGGAAAAGATGCATGAAATGCAGCCTAAAATGATCTAAAATAGCAAGCTATCAACACCTCCACACTTAGCTTTTGCTTGCCCCAAGCAAACAAATACTTAACATGGTGATGAGGTTTTAAATGGGAACTCATATCTTTGAAAATGCTAACAATAAATCAAAATGAAGTCCATGTTCCTAATTCTAGAGTGCACTTGATGGAAGAATACTTTAAATACTTAGCCACTTCCATCACAAAGCAAGAATGATCACTAAGCTATCAACCTTCACATGCTCATCTAATCAAACAACCTTTTTAACATTCAATTATGCTCAAACCATGAATCATGTTTATGCAAATGCGAAAGTTTCATTTTGCTAAGGGACAAGGCTTAGTGGAATACAAATGATCCCACTTCACAAACTGGTTTTGGTGTTTAAAAGGTTCTCTCAAGGAAAAGCATGGTTGTGCTTTGGCAAAATGCGAAGGGTCAAAGAACAACTTACACATACAAAGGAAGACTCACATCTACCCAAGATCTATAAGATGTGTTCCTAACTCTAGTTAAACAGTGTAAGACCCTCCTATGCTACCATTAATAAGAAATTAAACCCCTTTTAAAACCCAAAAACTTTTCTTCTTCAAGCGCTTTGGAGGACACTTCTTCTTTTAAACTTCAAGTGGTGGCGATTTGCTTCTTTTGAGTTTGGCTCCTTTATTTGGTGATGGTGGTGCTTGATTTGCCTTTGGCTTTTTGATTTACTTGTTTTGCACTTCTTGCATCTTCTTTTCTTCTTTGAACATGAGCCTTCTTTCTTTGAGTTTAGAATCGCCATTTCCACCCTTTTGCTTGTGTCACACTCCTTTTTCTTTTGTGCCTTGACTTCTTTTCTTCTTTGCCTCTCTTAAAAACTAAACCCAAGATAACCCCAAACCATTCTCCAAACAACCTAACCTATCTAACTCAAGAGTGAGCTAGTTCTACAATGGAAGTACTTCCTTGTACTTTCCAACCCAACACTTTTTGCTAAGAAACAACCATGATGGAAAGGCTGCATCATTAGCTTCAATAGGACTTGTGCTGTCATGACAAACTCCAAGTGGCTTTGACAAATGAGCATGGGGAAGATGGTTACATGGATAAGGAAAGCTTGGGTTATATGCTAAGGCTAGAATCTCACAAAGTCTTGGAAGAATAAGAACCATTTGAGAAGCTGGAATACACAAGGAAAGAATTGCTCTCAGTTCAAGAAGCTGGTTCTCCAAGAAATGAAGCTGCCGCCAAGGAGCAGAGCAGCTTAGGAGAGGACAGGAGTGAGCTCAAAGCACCCAAGGTGGAGCTCAAACATCTTTCTAAAAGGCTAAGGTATGTCTTCTTAGCTCTAACTCTACTTATCCTGTAATTGTCAATGATAACCTCAATGATGATGAGATCCTTGCTCTTGTCAAGGTGTTAAAAAGGTTTAGGAGACCTATTGGGTATTCCCTAGATATCCAAGGCATTTCTCCTAACCTCTGCACTCATAGGATCCATCTAGAGGATGAGACAAGAACTTCTGTTTAACCTCAAAGGAGATTGAATCCTAATCTGAAACAAGTAGTTACAATAGAAATCTTGAAGTTGATTGAAGCTGGTGTGATTTATCCTATCTCAGACAGCACATGGGTCTCACCAGTCCATGTGGTGCCTAAGAAAGGAGGAATCATCGTGGTAAAAACCGAAAATGATGAGTTAATACCTACTAGAACAATAACTGGTCATAAGATGTGCATAGATTACAGAAAACTGAATTCTGCTTCTAGGAAAGATCACTTTCCTTTGCCATTCATAGACCAGATGTTTGAAAGATTAGCTAATCATAAGTATTATTGCTTCTTAGATGGGAATAGTGGTTTCTTCCAGATCCTAATTCACCCAAATGATCAGGAAAAAACTACATTGACATGTCCTTATGACACTTTTGCATATAGAAGAATGCTATTTGGACTGTGCAATGCCCCATCAACTTTTATGAGGTGTATGACCTCCATATTCTCTGACTTGCTTGAAGAGAAGGTGGAGGTATTCATGGATGACTTTAGTGTCTATGGATCCTTCTTTGGCGTCTACTTGTCCAATCTTTCTCAGGTTTTACAGAGATGTGAAGGCACTAAGCTGGTTCTGAATTGGGAGAAATACCATTTCATGGTTCAAGAAGGCATAGTGTTGGGTCACAAGATTTCAGAGAAGGGGATAGAAGTGGACAAGGCCAAGATAGATGTGATGCTGCACTTAGAGCCTCCAAATTAAGTCAAGGGAATCAGAAGCTTCTTGGGAGGAGGTTCATCAAGGACTTCTCAAAGATAGCAAGACCATTGACAAGGCTTCTATGCAAGGAGACAGAATTTGCCTTTGATAAAGACTGCTTACAAGCTTTCCTCACCCTCAAGTAAGCTTTAGTAAGTGCGCCCATAGTGCAAGAACCAAACTAGGATCTCCCCTTTAAGATTATGTGTGATGCAAGTGACTATGATGTTGGAGCAGTCTTGGGGCAAAGAGTAGACAAGAAGCTTCAGGTTATCTACTATGCCAGCAGAACAATGGATGAAGCTCAAACAAGATATGCTACAACAGAAAAGGATTTCTTAGCAGTTTTCTTTGCATTTGAAAGTTCAGAAGCTACTTAGTGGGGTCTAAGGTGATAGTCTACACTGATCATGCTGCACTAAGGCACATTTATGCCAAGAAAGACACCAAGCCAAGAACCCTTAGATGGATACTCCTCTTGCAAGTGTTTGACATGCACATTGTGGATAAGAGAGGCATTGAAAATGGTGTATCTGATCACCTTTTAAGACTGAGGATGGATGACTTTGTCCCCATCAATGACACCCTACCAGAAAAGCAGTTCCATGCTTTAGGAGTGAAGACAGCTGAAGTTTTGAGCTTAGAGGAGAACAAACTGCCTTGGTATGCTGACTTTGTTAATTATTTGGTTATTGGCCAGATACCACTGAACCTTCCCATCAGAAGAAGAAGTTCTTCAGAGATGTCTCTCACTACTATTGGGATGAACCTTATCTGTACAAGAGAGGAAATGATATATTATTCAGAAGATGCATAGCTGAGGAAGAAGTTCAAGGAATTCTACATCATTGCCATGGTTCAGCTTATGGTGATCACTTTGCAACCTTCAAGACAGCCTCAAAGGTACTTCAAGTTGGTTTTTGGTGGCCTAGTTTGTTTAAGGACGCCCAGGCTTACATCTCATCATGTGATGCATGCCAAAGGAAGGAAAGCATCTCCAGGAGAGATGAGATGCTTCTAAACTCTATTCTTGAAGTGGATCTATTTGATGTGTGGGGGGATTGACTTTATGGGATCTTTCCCTTCATCCTATGGGAATAAATACATCCTTTTTGATGTAGACTATATCTCAATGTGGTTTGAAGCCATTGCCAGTCCAACAATTGATGCTAGAGTTTTGCTGAAGCTTTTCAAGACAATCATCTTCCAAAGGTTTGGTGTTTTAAGGTGTGTTATAAGTGATGGAGGGAGCCACTTCACCAACAAGGTTTTTGAGAGTTTACTAAGAAAGAATAGATTTAAGCATAAGGTGGCCACTCTTTACCATCCTCAAACAGGTGGTCTAGTGGAGTTGTCAAACAGGGAGATCAAAGCCATCTTAGAGAAGACAGTTGGTGTTACAAGGAAGGATTGGTCTAATAAGCTTGATGATGCCTTGTGGGCATGCAGGACAGCCTTCAAGACACCCAAGGAAGAACTCCCTTCTCACTCCTTTATGGCAAGGTTTGTCATCTGCCAGTTGAGCTGGAATACAAAGCCTTGTGGGCAACAAAGCTGTTGAATTTTGACATCAAGACAGCTCATGAGAAGAGACTCATCAACTTGCATGAGTTAGAAAAAAACCACCTTGAAGCTTTTGAGAGTTCTAAGATCTATAAGGAGAGGACAAAAGCTTTTCATGACAAGAGGATAAGAGCTAAAGACTTCAAGGTTGGAGATCAGGTGCTGTTGTTCAACTCAAGCCTGAAGTTGTTTCCTGCAAAGCTGAAGTCAAGGTGGTCAGGTCCATTCAAGATCAAGGACGAAGGAGCTGTAACTTTGTTTGACAAGGACGAAGGAGACTTCACAGTGAATGGGCACAGGCTGAAGTCAGACATGGCAAGTAAGTCCCTTGGAGATGATGTAGACATCCATCTTCAAGATCCTCTGCAAGAATGATTGGCCAAGGAAAATCAAACAAAGGACGTTAAACAAGCACACTTGGGAGGTATTCTGATGTTATCCTTGTACATATTTTGTATTTTAAGTTTTTGTTTGTGTTTCTCTTTTGATTCTAGGAGCAGGTGGAGTTTAAGGCAAGAGATTAGGAGAATTAGTGCATTATCTAGCCAGCATTGATCAGGAGCATCGAGCTAGTCAAAAATCGATGTGGCCAACATCCGACGCCAACATTGATCAAGGGGGATTGATATTAACTGAGCAGAACCATATCGATCGTTCATACCGTCCGATGTAAAGAGGCGTAGAGCAATGGTTGTTTACATCGAGCAAGCACATTGATCACTCAAGCTCGATGTGAAAGTATCAACCATTAGCATCAAACGATGTAAACCACCTGAGACACAAGTCAAACGCATCGTGAACCAACATCGGACAGCAGCTGCTCGATGCCCAAGCATCGATCAACCACATCGATCGATGTGAACATCAGCTCAACATCTAGCTCTCACATTGGACGATGTAAATGACCCGATAGGAGCCACAACTTACATTGATCACTAGCATCGAACGATATGGAGGGGAGCAGTAAAACAGCCCAACATCGATCACAGACATCGATCATGGCTGGTGGATGTGCACCTCCTTTCTGCCAAAACCTCTTCTAAGGCACACAACTCCACTCCTTTCCTTATGAATCCTTTTGTATCCATTATGAGTATCCCTTATCATCCTCCTTCAAAATTATATCACACAGAGGACTGTGTAATCTAAATGTGGGGGAGGGCATTGCATTTGACATTGTGTTTTTTTTTTCTTATTTTCTCTTTTGCACACTTGTGTCTCATGCATTCATGCATTCATCTATCTGCACTGAAAATCCATAAAATTTTCAAATTTTTTGGAACCAAAAAGATCATTTAGTTGCATTTGCATAACTTAGATTGAGTATAGAGCATTTCATATAGGTTTGCATACATTTTCATAGGGAGTAGATGATAAAAATTTGTCAAGATGTTAATGTTTGAGTAGTTTTCAGTGCTTTGGTTATATGTTATTTGATTGCATTGTGGTGAGTTTGAAGTTAAGGCTGCACCATATCTTGAATACTTGCATTGATATTCTTGTATTATGCTGAAGCTTGCTTTGATTTGATGCCAACTCTGTTTATTAGAACCATAATCTTGACATTTAATTATCATGTTTATGCATTGAGAGTGATCACATGGCTACCCATACACATACTTGGGTTATCTTCTTTCTTTCTTACCACTCTTGTTAACCCAAGTAGCTGATCCTCATCATTATGGGACAGTTAACCACACCTTAAACCAATCCTTCTTTCTGAACTTAAACACTATTGAGAGAGTTGTGAGGCCTTGCATTGCATTATTTTTGATTATATCTTGGCAATAAGTGTTAGGAATAAGGTTGACAAGGAGAAGCTCTCTTGTAGACACCAGCTTGCATCTTGAGCTTGGTATTAGGTTAGGAGATTGGGAAAGGATAGTATAAGTGGTTTGAGTATTATTGTTTTTATCCTAAAAAAGAAGAAGAAGAAGTGTGGGGATGGTAGTATGGGGAAAGCAAGCTAAGTTTATGGTTAAATATAAGGAAGAAAAGCTAAGTGCTAAAGAAAAAGAAGGTGCCAACAACGATAAGGCTTACAAAGGTCATCCCAAAAAGGAGAAATCAGACCAAGAAATCCACCAAAGGTGAAAATAAATGGCGCCAATTGTACAACAAAGAAGAGCAAGTTCCAACAAAGAATCAACCACACTAGCAAAAAGAATAAGGAGCTTCTCCCAAACATGAAGGAAGAAGAGACCAAGTGATTTGGAAAAGGGTAGATTTAGGGGTTTCACTTTGGATTTAGATGATAATAGTTTCATCTTGGGGTTAAAAGGGGTAGAAGAGAGCTTTTGCTTGCATGCATAGGTGTGATTTTACCTTTAGCATTTTGCCTAAGATAGAATCATTTCATTGAATGATCCCTTATGTCTTTGAACCTTTATCTGTATGTGATCATTTTCATCTCATGACCATATCCCTTTAACCAAATGTGTTTACTTGATTTGCATAAACTTGATCCATTGGTTACCATTAGTGAATGTTAAAGAGTTGGGGTATTTGAATGCTTGTGTAAGCTAAGCTAGAGTTCATTGTTTGCTATGATGGCTATGGCTACGGTTTTTATAGTAGAGCAATCTCTTTGCATCTTAGAACTTATAACTTGGACATTGAATCAATTTTTCCATCGACATCTTTAGTTTTGAGCTCCCACTTTCAAACTTCACTCTCCCATTTGTTCTCATTTGCTTGAGGACAAGCAAAAAGCAAGTGTGGGGGTGTTAATATCTTCTATATTTACACCATTTAGGTTTGCATTTAGTTCATCTTTTGGTCTTCTTTTGCATGGTTTCCTTTGTTTTTGTCCCATTCTTCTTTGTTTTTAGATTTATGTTACATTTATGATGTAAAATGCATTTTCCTTGCATAAGGGATGTTTCTAGGTACCTAAGAGGCTATTTAAGACAAGGAGGAAGTGTGAGAATGATCCATGGAGTTCCCCCAATCAAAGAGAAGCAAGAAGAACCAATAAAGCAGAAGTTTGGCCTAGCATCGATCACAGAGGAGTCCACATCGTATGATGTGATAAAGCAGAGAGAAACAGAGCTTGCATCTATCACTTACATCGATCACATGTGATTGATGTCAAGCCAGAGGACACTCACATTGATCATCAACATCGACCGATGTAATGGACCCGAGAGCCTTGAAGATCACATCGATCAAGCACATCAATCAAAGACTGCTCGATGTCAAGCGCCAGAAGACCTACATCGATTAGTCACATCGAGCAGACCAGGTCGATGTCAGCACATCGATCACCAGCATCGGCCAAGATTGATCGATGTTGACCAAGACTGAAGATAATTTATTTATAATTTGGCCACTCTAATTAGACTCCTATAAATACTTAAATTCCCTAATTTATGGGATGTTCTTATTATCCAGCCATACTTACTTTTCTAGTTACTTAATCACATTTTGTACTTTGAATCTTTGGTTGATTTTAATATAGATTTGCATTTCCCTTTTTGTTTAGTCTTTCTAATCATGATTAGCTATCTATTTTTCTTTGATTTGATAGTTTTGATGGTGATTAGTGTGTAGTAATTTTAGGGATTTTATATGGGTTAGGTTTAGGGAATTTGATGCTTAATCTATGGTTGCTTAGTGTTAGTTCTTCCATTCCCTTGCTTGATTGCTTTGTTTAATGCGTAATTAGCCTTAGCTATGTTGATTAGGATCTTAAGCTCATTTTATGCCTACCAAGTGTTTGATAAAATGTCTGAACTGCTTTGCAAGAGAATTGCTTGTCCTAGCTCAAAGGATTGACTGTCTAGGAAGTGATTTGGCAATATAGGATTGATAGATTATCTTAATGCTTGCTATTTGTCATCTCACTAATGAGAATTAGTTCTTGATTTGATGATTAGTAAAGAGATTAGTGCTAAGAGATTGGATTAGTCATATAAATGAATTATATGCTTAAGGAATAGCATTGTGTGAATTTGTAAGCATCATAGGTTAAGTTTAAAGTTCCCTAGAATCAATTATCCTATCTAAAGTCCTGTCTTTCCTCTGTTTTAGTTCAATTCGAATTTTTCCTGTTTTTGCTTATGTTTTAGTTGTTTTGCTTGCTGTTTGGTTTGGTGTTTGCTTCAGTTCTGTTTGATCAGTTAGGTTGTTCCTACTACTTCAATCTTCCTCTTTTGGATTGATAAACTCAATACTACAATGATTAATGTGGGTTCAGGATTGAGATAAGCTAAAAACCTACATCAATCAAGCAAATTTAAAACTATGAGGCAGAATTTTCTTACCCAGTTTGGTCTGCTTTTCCAGTAACCTCCATTGTAGAAGATAAATCGCCATGCGCAAAATTCCTTCTCCCAGATCGTCGTTTGAAAATACCAACTTCTACATAAACTTTAATAATCGAGATCATCATGAATGATCATTTTTTTTATGAGAACAAGACGAAAATTATTGAAAATGAAGTCTCATTGTTAGGGATCGGAAAGAGGATACTTTCCAATTTCAGACAAAAAAAGATTAATTTTGCTATTTCATTGAAAAAAAACAGTAACCGGACTAGGCCTGTAGACAACAATATCAAATTGGGCCGAAACAATTTCTGTAACAATGCAAGTTTTTATTTCAGTTGGACCAATTAATTTTTGTAAAAGAAAAATGCGCATAGCGCAGATCCAAAATCTAGTTGTTATTAAACTAAGAATCATTATATGTTTAGCTTATTGCTTTTATTTAACATTAATGAGTATTAGTTTTAAATCTAAACAATTTTTTTTTTATAAATGTAAATATTTGTATTCTTTAATATATATATAATAGTCAATTAAGTGATCAGTCTGCACCGTGTGCATGCTATAAGATATTTTACATGTTCAATATATGATTGATATTACATATTTATTTATTAATATTTGTATATGATTAATTATAATTTAAGTAATAACACTGTATGAATATTAAATAATAAACAAAATAAACATAGATCAAATGAAAAGAGCTATAATTTCAATAAAAATTAACAATAAAAAATCATAGACCAAAAGTGTAATATGATAACTAAATAAACGGAAAAACATTAAAACATACACTGAATAGAGTTAGTATATATCAAAAGCATAAAAACAACGCAAGATTTTGAAACACTTCATATAAACAACATTCATAGTTTTCTTTTGCGGCTTTCTTTCTTTATCTGTTATGAGAACTTTAAATCCGGATTTAGGCTTAACTCTACATAGTGCAACATTATTCTTTTGGAGTTCCGTATTGTTGCTTTAGATAAGACGATGCAGCTTGTTGCGAGATTACCGTTTAGATCGGATTGAGAGAAGTGAGACTGAGAGAGTCTTGAGGCGATATTATGTTTAGAGGATTCGTGAGGAGTTTATCGGATTTCTTAGGGTGAGAGAGATCTGATATCTCATTTTTTTCTTATCCGTTGTATTTGATTTCCAGAGTTAATACAATATTTTGGATAACTGAATTCTTGGTTAATTTTAATTGTTTGAGGATAGTGAGGTTACAATCTTAACAACTGGTGTGTTGTGATCCAAATTTAGCTTCACAATGGTACTTATGGGTGAAACTGATAATCAGATCGAGATAATGGATAAGAGCGTTGGCGAGATAAAGAGAGAGGTGTCATATCCATCGAAAGTATGTAAATTGTTGCCAAAGGCACAATCAGAGATGAATCAAGCTTTTATGGACTCCAGATCGGAGACGAACAAACGATTCAGAGATATGTGGAATCAGATTCATTCAATCGTGGATACACTTGCTTGTATGGAGAAGCATTTGTTTGCTGAAAAAACTGCAAGGCAAAGGCATCCACTCCGTCTAATCTTCGGGTAACTTTTGATCCCTTCTTGAATAGAACCAGATGATTCACAATTAAATTATCGGTGTAGTGGTTCCGCCGTGATTCAACGAGAGAATTTGCTTAAGCGGATTGATTTGCCTGCATTTGATGGACCGTATGGTTGGATCTGTCGTGGGAACAATATTTTCGGGTTGCTCAATATAGTGAGTTTGTTAAATCTGAATTAGTTTCGCTGAGTCTTGAAGGATGATTACTGAATTGGTATCTAGGCGAGTCAGTGGAAACACCTTTCACCAGTTGAACTCAGTTTAAACAAAGGATGCTTGATGGATTTGCTACATCTATTCATAAGAGAAAACTTGTATATGTAGAAAAAAACTGACATTCTCAAGTGATTTTCTTTGGATTTTGTTGATGGTCATTGCAAAACCTAAAACAAAAAGGAATTGCCTATGACACATTCTTAATGGAAACCTTGTTTCTGGTGGTGTGAAATACACCTAGAGATTAGAACTATTTGACCAATCAGTTTCTCATTTCCTGTTATAATTATATCTTCAACCATATGTCGAGCTATTTGAATAATAATAAGTCTAGTTCTATTACATATCTATCCTTAGGATCAATATTACCAAGACATATGACTGGAGCACCAAACCCTCTAATTTCAAGCAATGGTTCGGTAATCCAGAAACTTTGATGGTAATCAAAAACTAAGTTGGGTAGTCCATATTATTCAATGTATTTTTATCTGAAAAAATAATGCTGTCAAAGCTATGGTATACTTTTTCCTCACCTGAGATATTTCTATAATAAGAATATCAGTAGCGAACATATTAAAAACCCCATATGGTTCTAATGTCAAAGAGATGATAGAATTTACAATTGTTGATCTTGTTTGGTTCTCCCGCCAATACCCGCAAACACAGCTTCTACGGGTGATATTGGTTGATAAGGTTTGACAAAAATCATCGCAAACGCTTTCTACCACTTTGAACCGTTGTAAATCGCACAAAATTAAAAACTCATTTCCACAAGTGTTTGAGGTTACATGTGTTATTTAAAATAATGATATTATATATAATGATCTTTAGAAAATATTAAAACTTAAATATCATAATCACAAAATATATATAATTAAATTTAATATGTTTAGTGAACATTCACTAATAATCTATCATAACTTTATATTTAAAAGACTTATAAATCAAATTTTCTTGATAAATGTTCTATTCGTCACTAATACATACATATCTAACAGCTAATTTTCTCTTAACCTCATTTTAATCTTTACAAAAAAAATATTCTTTTTAAAAATCATTACTTTCATCCAAGCTAAAAAAATAAAAATAAATCTAAGTATTATACATATATTAATTTTTAATATCTATTATCAATTTTAAATTAGTAATTTTATATTTTCTCACAATAATATATTTTTTTTCTTTTTATAATTATATATTGTGTTTATATTATTAATTTATTGTTTAACAACTACTGCAAATACAAGTTAACTAGTCGTAAGTATTCCACAAACGCTTCCATTTCTAATATTTATACCACTCGTACACGCCGTCAGTTTGGATGCTTATTCCGTAGACACACCCATTTCACATATGATACAATCTTCTTCTTTTTTTGAAAATGAGATTTATTTAGTTTTAACTCAGCCAAATTACACATTTCGTTAATTTTAGAAAATTTGTCATGTCATATTTCTGTGTCAACAGTAGAATACACTATTTTTTTTTCTCTTTTTGACACATCAAAATTTTCACTTAAGTGGCTTAGCAATTATAGTTAAGATTTAGCTCAACCAATTAAAATATTTCGATTATTTTAGAAAATTTGTCTTGTTACATTTTCATGTCAACAATAGAATACACTAACATTTTTCTCTCATTTTGGCACATCAAACTTTTTCAATTCAGTAGCATGTCAAATAATAGTTAAAATTAAATCAATTTTACTCAAAGCCAGAAATCAAAATAAATATTATCTATTTTAGTATCATTTCTATCATTTTTTTCCATAGTTATGGATATCAAGTACTCTTTATTTTCAAAAATAGAAATTAAAATTTTGCTATGAATATAATTTTATCAAAATTAATTACTTTATATAATTAAATTCTAAACTTAAATAATTTTGTAAAGTCTACAATACATTCTAATTTTGGTAAATATCATATATATTGTATTCTTTTTTTTTCTTAGCGTCTAAACTTTATTAGAAGGTGAAGAAACCATAGTTTACAAATACAAAGATAACAGAAGCAATAAGCTTCTAAGAGCCACTAAACATACTATCCTAAAGGAAGAATAAATATATGCTTCTGCGTGCCACTCTTCTGATGCGAGTTTGTAACCACGCCAGACTGCCTAAAGCCAGATTAACTGGAAGCGACCATCATGAGCTACACTTTTAGATATCTCCGAGCTATTGTGTTGGAGCTCGTGGTTTCTAGCTCGAAACAGAAACGATCAAGCCCTAGTTGAAGATGTTGGATGTGCGATGTTAGAGCTCTGTATTTAGTCTAAACCAAAGGGTAAGAGGTTGCCTCTTTTGCAGCGTGAATGTCAGAGGATACCATCACATCAGTCAAACGAAGATCTTTAGTACTTTGTAGAATCCAAAAAATGTATCAAAAATCTGCTACCAGTCTATTTGGTGATCTGGTAAATTCTTCCTTAGTATAAAAGAACACAATACCAGAGTTTTATTTCGCGCTATCCATGCACTTCCACTATGCATGTTGGAATTCATCCAGTTTCATTAATGATGCATTTGATCATTTCAGCAACTAGTGGTTGCCATCAGAGCAGATAAATATTTTTTCTGACTGTTTTTTATCTGGCTGATTTCAAATATTGAGTTTTGTCCAAATCTCTGCTTCCTCTGTTGCAAAATTAGTTATGGACTTTATAGCCTCGTAGGTGCCTGCAAGGATTATTGCATTCTTGTTCTTCCACGTGCTCCACAGTTTCTAAGCGATGGTAATTTGGACCTTCTCTTGTATTTTATATATCATGGTTTTTATGGGGTTTTGACCATGATATAAGTCTTGTTTATAGAGTCTTTTTTATATTTTTCGAGTCCTTTCGGATCTTTGCAGGTCTAAATACGTTTGGAGTATAATTATGGATTTTGGAGCATTTTGGAGCTATCTTGAAGTTGTAGATGAAAAGACCAAGTCAGAGAACATACTGGAGCAAAGTGTCGATTAACACCACTCCTTGGTGCTGATCGACACCAATCGTGGATACGAAGAGGAGTCCTAAAAACTCTTTGAAGAATTACAACTTGGTCCAGAGGTTTCCTATTATTTGCAAACTTGCCCAGTTGTGTTTACAGATGTATTTAGGTTTTGAGAGCCATGATTAGGCCACTATCTTGTTTTCATTGAGACTAAGAGAGAGATTAGATTCAGAGCTTTTGGAGAGACAAATTCGTACTCTTAGAGAAGAATTTCGAACCCCTTTTGTCTCTTACTCTATCTTTTTATGCAAAATTATTCAGTCATAATTTGTGTTTCAATTTCTATGTCTGAGTAATCTGCTAGTTAGGTTTTGGGTTGTTCAAAGGTTGATAATAAATTGTTAGAACTGCAATACTGGAAGGATAAATCTTTTGGTTCTTCATCTAGATTGCTTTAATACTGGTTTTACGATTGATCACCTAGAAATCAAATCTTAGTTTGTTTAATAGATGTGGAAACATTATTAATCACCAGAACTATCTTAGATGAGAAAATAACTATTTACAAAGGAATTTGGATTAGTGATTTTGTGAACATATCGAACTTGAACATTAATGCTTGTTAGGTTGTTAGAATTTGGAAAGGAATTTAGGATTCTTGAATCTGATCACAAATAATCTCTGCGATGGAAGTCGATTGGTTTTACATTCGTATTTTCGAGTTCTAGAACAGTTTTAACAAATTACCTTTTAGTCTGTAGTCTGTGATTTATGCCAACCCAGGAATTTCCCATTGCCTAGCACTTCGTCTCATTGATTTTAAGAACTTACAATCTGCCCCTGCTTTTGTTACTTTAATTTGCCATTTCATTTTACTCGTTATCGATTTGCTTTGTTGCATTTGAACATAAAGTCTGTTGTGTAACATTCTTATGTCCTTGTGGATTCGACCCCTAAGTACTACAGTGATCTCTTAATTTGAGAGAGTAGCTCTAGGGATAATTTGAGCAGATCAGTATAGATGCATTCTCTATCATATCAAAAAAGTACGATATATTTTCTTCCAAGGAGTTAGAGTAGTCGTGAGGTGCAAGAGGGATGGAAGCTTGTAGAAGTAGTAGTGTATTGCATTGAAACAAAATGTGATTAACCTTTTACGGCCCATTTGACAAAGTTTGCAGGTGACGTCAAGTCCAATGCCTCGGACTTAAACAATCACTCACCAGGTCACTTGATATTCCTCTCCATAAGAATCCACAGATCTTTGGTAGGATTTTAATTTTCGAAATTATGTTCTTCAAGTCAACCTGAGCCTGTCCCACTGGAGTGTGAGGAGTCTCTGTAGTTAGTGGAAAGTTTGAAACTAGCCAATGCATGCTCTTCACTATATACCCTCATACTTTTTATAAGCCTAGATATTTTTGTCTCCAATATTTCCTAGAGTCATTATGAGGATTTTCTATGCATCTGGCGTGGGGAAAAGTTCCCTACCCCTGTTGTCTCTCCAGTGTCCACACGGATATATGAGTAATCATATCGATAGATTTAGGTCCATTAGTCATTTTTGTTGTAGGGTTTACGCGGATTCTCATCCAATACCCATTTTTTCAGCCAGATTTTATCTAGTAAATGCTAAAAGCTTCTGTTTCGATTTCATCTATTTTCCCACCTTTTTTATCTATTTGTAGTAGTGATGCTATTAGTCTTCAAGTTATCAATGGCTTCGCCAAATGTAAACGCTGATTTCGGGAAATTGATTTCCTGGCTAAAGGCATCTCCGTAGAGTTTGATACATCATAAGAACTCATAGCACTCTTTCAATGTAGCACAACATAAGAACAAAATATCACCGGTAAACAAGAGATGTTGTATTAAAGAACATTTTCTTGTCGGGCACATACCAGAGATCCGTCCACCTTTCTCAGCTTTATTCATCACATGTATAAGAGCTTCTGCACACATGATTAAAAAGAAATGGTGATAAAAGTTCTTCTTATTAAATACCTCTCTTAGGTATGATGTGTTCATGAGCTTGTCCATTCAATAATATAGAGTATGATAACGTAGGCCCTTCATGATCATAATTGTCCATTGATCTGCGAACCCCATCTGTTTCAAAAATTCATCTAAGAAGCCCCATTCTACTCTGTGATTGGCCTTAAACATGCCTGTTTTTATGGTGATATAAGAGTTTTGAGTCTCTTTCTCAATCACCCAAGCTTGTACAAATCAGTTGTAGTATAGCATAGGCTTTTATCAATTCAAAAGTGGGAGATTGAAATATCAGGATTGCAGTGGATTTCATAATTCAAGCAGATATAAGTAAGATTGAAGTGTCTAACAACCTAAGTGGCCAAACAGAAATAAAGCAAACACCAAACTAAGAGTGAATAACAACCAAAACTACTAAAACATAAGTAAAAACAGAACAAATTTTAATTCAACCAAAAACAGAGAAAAGATGGGATTTGAGATGAGATAATTGATGCTAGGGAACTCTTAACTCAACCTATGATGCTTACAAGCAATTCATTTATAAGACTAATCCAATCTCGTGGCAATAATCTCTTTGCTAATACCAAGTCAAAAACTAATTCTCATTAGTGAAATGATAAACAGCAAGAATTAAGACAATCTATCAATCCTATATTGCCAAATCACTCCCTAGACAGTCAATCTATTAAGCTAGGATAAGCAATTCTTTTGCAAAGCAGTTCAGGCATTTCATCAAACACTTGGTGGGCATAAAATGAGCTTAAGATCCTAATCAACTAAGCCAAAGCTAATCGGGCACTAAACACAGCAATCAAGAAAGGAAAATGGAAGAATTAACACTAAGATATCATAGATTAAGCATAGAATCCCCTAAACCTAACCCACCTCAATTCCCTAAAAAGACTACTCTCTAATCACCATCATAACCATCAATTCAAAGAGAAAGAGATAGTTAGTCATGATTAGAATGACAAATCAAGAAGATAAATTCAAACTTATATTGAAATAAACCAAAGATTTAAACTACAAATTAAGACTTTTGAAACTAAAGAAGAAGAAACTGCTGGATAAAGAGATGTTCCCAGAAATTAGGGATTTTCCGTATTTATATGGGTCAAAGCAAAAATGGCAAAATTATAAATAAGTTTTCTTCAGTCTAGATCTGTATCGTTCACCAGTAATCGATAGGAGTGATCGATGGAGCATTCGCTTGGTTCCCATCAATCACTCCTTAACTGATGGGCTTGATCGCTAGACTTTTGCTGGATCCCATCAGTCAGTCTTGACTGATACATGTGACCGATGGAGCATCCACTTGATTCCCATCGGTCACTGCTTGACAGATAGGGGTGATCGATGGATCTTCAATTCCTCTGCTGCCTTGTATCTATCAGAACAGACCGATGGAAAGCTAGAAATTGCCTTTTTTAGCTCCTTTTACTCCTTCTAAGTTTGGCTAACTCCTTGAACCATTCCCACACTTCCTCTTTGCTCCCAATAGCTTCTTAAGTACCTAAAAGCCTCCTAAATGCATAGATAATGCAAACTACAACCTAAATGCAACCCAAGTCTATTAGGAAAGGAAAATGGGACTAAAGAGAGAGAAAACATGAACTAAAAGCAAGCCTAAATAATTTAAATCAATGAGATACCAGATGGCTAAGAAATCTTCCTTATAGTTTGAATTTTCCCGTAGTCCATGTATCATTTCATGTGCGATCAGTATGTTATCTGATATCAGTCTATCCGCTATGAACGTACCTTGCGGTTCTGAGGCTAAGGTGGGAATGATCCTGTTTAGACGGCAGCATAGGATCATTGATATTACCTTGTATGTGATAATGCATATGCTGATAGGACGAAGATCTGTCATTGCAGTAGTGTTTGTATTTTTCGGAAGGTAGACAAAGTGAGTGAAATTATTATCCGCTGGGATGTGACCCTATTCAAAAAACGCCTAGACTTCTCTTTGGATTTGCAGCCATGTTATGTTATAGAAGTGTTGAAATAACGTACATGTCGTGCCATTAGCACTAGATGCACAATCACTGCTTATTCCTTTAACTGCACATGCAGTCACTTGCCCTGGGAAGCCTTCTAATAACTATGTCTGATTCACCAGATGGGAAGATGTAAACAGCTTGGTGAAGTATTCAACTGCAATATCTCTTTTTTTTGTTTCCTCAGCCTATTCAACACCTCTAGCATACAGTAATGCAGTGATTTTGTCCCGCATTCTCCGCATTTGTACACTTCCATGAAAGAATTTGGTGTTTTTATCTCCAACTACCTTCCATTTATCATTACTAATTTGTTTCCAGTAGGCTTTTTCTTTTGTAGAAACCTTCAGCAACTCTGTTTTAAGACCCTCCATTCGCCTGATATTTGGTCGGGTTTTTAAAATATCAAAATCTAACTCACTTTCGAATTTCAAATAGTATCTTGGAGTTGGAGTTCGATTTTTTGTTCCACTTTGCTATCTCCTTACAGAAATCAGATATTTTGTTAGTGAGTTTTCTCACTCCAGTCTGAAAATGTAAATCCATGGCTTCCTAACCGCTTCTTTAAAACCAGGTTTGTCAAAATGCTGTATATCAAAGATGAAACAGCCCTTATGTTGTTTACTGATGATATATATAAGTAATAATTGGTCTATAATTTGAGTGGACACATTTCAGTTATTCTGTTTGAGTTCTTGGGAACAGTCTGAACCAAAATGCTAAACTATTATGCAAAAACAGAGGAAAATATGCATGAAATGCAGCCTAAAATGATCTAAAATAGCCAGCGCCATTCTTCACCTTGGGTGGATTGCCTTTGGTCTGATTTCTTCTTCGGATTGACCCTTTCATAGCCTTGTTGTTGGCTCCTTCATTCTTTAAACATTTAGAGCCTTTATCCCTTTTGGACTTAACCAAAATTCTAGCTTGGTGTCCCATACTACCATTCCATACTTCTTTCTCTTCTATTTTTTTTTAAAAGATAAAACATTAAAGCTCAAACCACTTACACTACCCATCCCAAAACTCCTAACCTAATACCAAGCTCAAGATGCAAGCTGGTGTCTACAAGAGAAGTCTTCTTTGCCAGCCTTATTCCTAACACTTTTTGCCAAGATAGAATCGAAAATAATGCAGTGCAAGGACTCACAACTCTCACAATAGTGTTTAAGCTTAAAAAGAAGGATTGGGTTATGGTGTGGTCAATGGTCCCATAATGATGAGGATCAGCTACTTGGGTTAACAAGAGTGGTAAGAAGGAAAGAAGATAACCCAAGTATGTATATGGGTAGCCATGTGATCAGTCTCAATGCATATACATGATAATTAAATGTCAAGATTATTGTTCTAATAGACAGAGATCGCATCAAATAAAAGCAAGGTTCAGCATAAGTCAAGAATATGAATGCAAGTATTCAAGATATGGTGCAGCCTTAACTTCAAACTCACTACAATGCAATCAAACAACAATAACCAGAGCATTGAAAACAACTCAAACATTAACACCTTGACAAGTATTTATCATCTACTCCCTATTCAAGTGTATGCAAACCTATATGAAATGTTTCTAGACACAATCTTAGTTATGAAAATGCAACTAAATGATCTTTTTGATTCCAAAATTTTTAAAAATTTATGGATTTTTGGTGCATATAGATGAATTCATGAATGCATAGGACTCAACAGAACACAATGTCAAATGCAATGCCCTCCCCCACACTTAAATTACACAGTCCCTTGTGTAATAGAAGCTTGAAGGGGGTTGATAAAGGATACTCAGAAGGATTCAGAAGGAGAGGAGTGGGGTTGTGTACCTTAAAAGGAGTTTTGGCACAGTGGAGGTGTGTATTGATCTCTCCTGATCGATACATGTTGATCAATGGAGTCGACAAAATTGTCTGCTGGATGCCATCGGTCATTTTTGGTCGATGCATCTGATCGATGGTGCACTTCTTTGGTTTCCATCGATCACATTTGATCGATACACCTGATCGATACTACATCCGATGGTTTCCCATCGATCAAATTTGATCGATATGGGTGATCGATAGAAACCTTGCTGGCGCCTTTTGATCGATGGAGTTGCCTGATGCACCTCTGGCTCCAACAATATCGATCACATATGACAGATGGTCATGACTGATAGGCGTGTATCGATCCGGCTTAATCGATACTAGTGATCGATACTTGCCAGAATGCATCTGTTTTTGTTTCCCCAAACACCTTCTAACAACTTGCTTTAAACCCCACTTGCTCAAGTTATTGAAAGAAAAACACAAAGAAAAATATAAAATGCAATAATATGTACAAGGATAACAATGGAATACCTCCCAAGTGTGCTTGTTTAACGTCCTTAGCCTGACTTTCCTTAGTTCATTACTCTTGTGGAGGATCCTCAAGGTTGATTTCTACATCACCTCCCAGGGATTCACTTGCCATGTACGGCTTCAGCCTGTGCCCATTCACTGTAAAGTCTGCTACATCCTTGCCAAACAAAGTCACAACTCCATATGGTAGCACCTCTTTGATCTCAAATGGCTCCTCTTCTTCTAAGACCTTGTGAGAGTCTAACCTCAGCTTATAACCTAAGCTTTCCTTATCCAAGTAACCATCTTCTCCATGCTACTTTGTGAAAGCCACTTGGAGTTTATCTTCACAACACAACTCCTCTTGAAGGTCATCATGCAGCCTCTCTAATATCTCAATCTGAAACAGTTGACCTTCAACAGTAGGCTTCTGCATCATCTGTTTGATGTAAAATTTCCGAGATATGTCCTTACCCAATTGTAGCTCAATATTCCCTTTCTTAACATCAATGACAGCTCCTGTTGTGGCTGGGAAAGGTCTCCCAAGGATGAGAGGATCCATAGGTTCCTCATCCATATCTAAAACCACAAAATCAGTAGGTATCTCAACACTCCCAATCCTAAGTGGTACGTCTTCAAGCAGGCCTTTCGGGAACCTCACTGATCTATCAGACAACACCAAAGAGATTCTACAATCCTTGAACTTAGTGAAGCCTAGGCGCTGTGCTACAAAGTAGGGCATAAAGCTGACACTTGCTCCTAGATCACACAAACATTTCTCAGACAGAAGTGGACCTATAAAGCAGGGTTAGGTAAAAATTTCTGGATCACCTAGCTTGTTGGGAGCCACTCTCTTCTGTTGAATAATGGCGCTGCACTCATGTGTTAGTACCACCATCCCTTTTAAGTCCTTTGTTCTTTTAGCAACAACATCCTTCAAAAACTTCTGATAAGGTGGGACTATGACAAAAGCATCTAGCAGTAGCATCGTGAGCTGAATCTTCTTCATTTTGCTCATCAAGGAGACCTTTGTACTTGGCAATGAGGTACTTCTTAAACCTTCCAGGAATTGGTATTGTGGGCTGATATGGTGGAAGAATGTATCTTGGCTCCTTGACTAACTCCTTAGGTGCCTCTCTTGGTTTTCTCCTTAACCACCTCTTTTGCTTTAATGTTCTTTGAACCCATTTAAGCTTCAACCATTTCATCCTCTTTAGCTTCTTCAGTATCTTTGACCACCACCCCCTCTTCTTGTTCCTCAATGTCCTCATTGGGTGTAGAAGGCGCCACTGTTGGAGGGAGTTGCTTCCCACTTCTTAAGGTGACAGCTTTGACACACTCTTGAGCAAGTGAAGAGTAGATTGTTGAGCCATGCTCTCTAGTTTGCTGATCTGCATATTCAAAGCTCCTAGTTGGGATTGCAGGCTGGAGTCAATGCCTTTTTGTATTTCAACAGCCATGCTCTTTTGAATGTCAGCCATACTCTTTTGAATCTCAACAGCCATGCTTTTCTGGAGTTCTGCAGTTTGAAGTTGTTGAAATTGAAGGAACATATCCTTAAGGTCCAAGTCATGTGAAATCTGAGAGTTGTTGGTGCCAACTGTTTGAGAAGAAGAACCCTGATGTTGTTTAGTGTAAGTTTATCCATTGAACTGTTGGTGACAAGCATTATGGTCTTGTTGCATTGTTGGCGCCTCTTGTATTTGAACAGCTTTGACTTGATACTCTTTGTAGTGGTTGGGTGGAGCAACATCTGGAAGTGGTTTTGTTGTTCCATTGAGCAGCAAATCCACTTTTTTCTGCAAGGCCTTCACCTCATACAATGCTGTCTCTAGCTTCTCTTCGGTGGCCTTTGAATGTTGCTCTTTATCATCAATATAGTCCCAATTACTCAGTGCGATATTCTCCACTAGTAACCATCCTTCATCAACATCTTTACCAAGGAAATATTCATTGCTTGCTGTATCTAGGAGGATTCTAATGTTTGGATGAACACCTCTATAGAGAGTGGATAGAAGCATTTCCCTTGTGAAGCCATGATGAGGGCATTGATGAGTGAAGCCCCTAAACCTTTCCCAAGTGTCTCCAAAGCTCTCACTAGACCAGTGCTTGAAGTTTGTGATCTCATTCCTGAATTTTGCTGTTCTTGAGGGTGAGAAGAACTTGTTTAGGAAGACACCTTTGCATTGATCCCAAGAAGTGATGCTTCCTTGTTCTAAAGACTTTTCCCACATTTTAGCTCTATCACCAAGGGAGAATGGAAATAATCTGAGCTTCAAACCATCCTCTAAAACTCCACTAAGATTTGTCAAAGCACAAATCCTCTCAAAGTTATCTAAGTGCTTTAAGGGGTCTTGGTTAGGCAAGCCAAAGAACTGCTTTTCTTGAATCATAGTAACGATGCTGCTCTTGATCTGATGGTGCTATGTATCCATAGGTGGAAGAATACTTTGTCTTGAAGCATAACTTGGAGGTATATCCGCAGCACCAATAGGCCTTAATGGTCTTTGAACTCTCATGCCCCAAACTCCTTGTAAACCAGCTTGGCCTTGTTCACCTTGCAAGCCTTGTATCCCTTGAAGCCCTTGTGGACCTTGTTGATATTACAAACCAAAGCCAGCAGCATACTGATGTTCTTCCATGCTTCAACAGCTGATTTCTGATACTACAAACCCAAAATCCTTGATCTTACACCTCAGTTGTAATGGTAGGCACTTAGAGCAAGTGTTGTGGTACCTACAAAAGAATTTCTAGACCAAAAGAGAAATCAGTAACCAAAAACGAAAATAATAAAGATTGATCTCAAGATCTCTACAAATCCTACTGAACAAAGCATTCCCCTAATGGCAACAACACCAAATTGATACAAGTGTTTTGACTCTCTTGGTCAATCACCCTTTGTACTAATCATTGTAGTAAGGGTATTAATCAATCCAAAAGGGGAAGATTGAGGCAGTAGGAATGCAATCGAGCTCTTAATTTAAGCAGATATATATAAGATTGAAGTGTCTAGCAACCTAAGTGATCAAACAGAAGTAAAACAAACATCAAACAAAGAGTGAACAGCAGGCAAGGCAACTAAAACAAAGGCAAAACAGAGCAAATTCGAAATGGATCAAAAACAGAGGAAGAACAAGACTTGAGATAGGATAATTGGTGCTATGTAACTCTTAACTCAACCCATGATGCTTACAAACTCACAAAATGCTATTCCTTGTGCATAAAATTCATTTATATGACTAATCTAATCTCTTGGCACTAATCTCTTTGCTAATCATCATGTCAAGAACTCATTCTCATTAGTGAAATGACATACAACAAGCAATAAGATAATTCTATCAATCCTATTATGCCAAATCACTCCCTAGACAGTCAATCGCTTGAGCTAGGAAAAGCACTTCAGGCATTTCATCAAACACTTGGTGGGCATAAAATGAGCCTAAGGTCCTAATCAACTTAGCTAAGGCTAATCAGGCACTAAACATAATAATCAAGAAAGTAAATGGAAGAATTAACACTAAGCAATCATAGATCAAGTCTCAAATTCCATAAACCTAACCCATCTCAAATCCTTAAGTCACTACTCATTAATCAACATCAACACCATCAATCCAAAGAGAGAAAGATGACTAATCATGATTATAGAGGTTAAACAAGAAGATAAAAGCAAAATCTTATTAAAATCAAGCAATGATTCAAATTACAAGATCAAAAGCAAAATCAAAATAAGAAAGAACTGTTGGATAAAGAGCTGATCCCCAAAAAATAGGGATTTTTCGTATTTGTAGGAGCCTAAGAGAAAATTGCAAAATTGGAAATAACTTGAAGTTCAGGCTGGTCTGTATCGATCTAGAGTGATCGATGGCCATGATCTATGGTCACCTATCGATTAAATATGATCGATACACCTGATCGGTACTCCATCCGATTGTTTCCCATCGATCACTCCTTGATCAATACACTGATCGATGAACATCTATCGGTCATTCTTGACCGATACACTTGGTCGATGGAGCATCCGATGGTTTTTCATCGATCACTCCTTGATCGATGGGTTTGATCGATGGGCTTCTGTTGATTTGTATCGATCATGCCAGATCGATAGGCTTCAAGTCTTGATCGATGGAACACTAGAAATCGCCCTCCTTAGCTCTGATATATCATGGTTTTTATGGTTTTTAACCATGATATAAGTCCTTTTTATTGAGTCTTTTTGGTCTTTTTAGAGTCCTAGAAGAGTCTTTGCAGGTTATAGCATGTCTGGAGCATAATTGGAGATTTTGGAACCTTTTGGAGCATTCTTGGTTGAAGCCACGAAGTACCAAGCTCGAAGCATAAAGTATCACATATGGTGATGCTCGTCATCACCTTTGGTGACGCTCGTCACCCATCAAGGAAGGAGCGTGGCTGTTTTATTAAAAGTATGAAGAAGATTTGCAGAATTAGCCCAGAAGTTCCTTTATTTACATAAAGACCCCAGATCGTGTTTAGCCTCTATTTATTAGGTTTTTCAGCCATTGTTGGCTATTATCTTAGTTTTTGAGAATTCAGAGAGCTTAGAGAGAGATTTATTCAGAGCTTTTTGGGGAGACAAATCATGTACTCTTTTGAGAAGATTTCGAACCCTCTTTATTTCTTACTCTTTCTCTTAATGCAATTTTATTCAGTTATGTTTTGTGATCTCATAATCATGTCTGAGTAATCTGCTAGTTAAGTTAGGGTTTTTCAAAGGTTGATGAAAAGAGTGTAGAATCGCTATCTGTTAGGAATATCTCATGGCTTTTCATCTCTACTTGCTTTAAAATCGAATTTCTGAGACACATCATCTAGGAATCCGAAAATCATAGGTTGTTAAATATATGTGAGAGCATTATTCATAACCTGAACTAGTATTTGATGAGCGAAGCAACTTAGTGCAAAGAGATTTGGCTTAGGAGTTTTGTAAACAATTGAATCTGATCAATCTTGTATGTTTAGGTTGTTAGGGTTTGCAAAGAGATTTGAAACTCTGTGATTTAGGCATAGATAACTTTTGCAATGAGAATTGATTAGTTATACATCAGTGATTCATGTTTAAAACGGTTCTTAATCATTCCTGATTTCCTGCATCATACATTCTTGGATTCAACCTGCGAACTACCCTGACTTAGCACTTTTAGTCTTCCTGAACTTAGATCATCTCACACAATCGTTTGCTTACTTTCATTCAGTCATTCGCATTACATACATCATATTTTGCTTAGCTTAATCCGAATCTACATTCGATAGTGTAGTCTGCATTACTCTCTTGGGATTTCGATACCCCTTGTACTACAACTGCTTTTGCTGTGCACTTGCAGTAGTTTTATTTGGGTAAAACCTGACCCTATCAAGTTTTTGGCGCCGTTGCCGGGGAGTAATAGCTGCCTATCGATTTTTAGTATTAGGATTTTTTCTAAGTTTTTATTTGTTTACTGACTTTCAGCTACTTTTCTTTGTTCTTGTTTCAGGTGTATGCCTAATCGCAGTACCAGAAGCAACAAAGAGAAGGAGCTTGTGACTTTGAGCATCGACGAGCTTGCTAGGTTGGAGAGAACTAACAGGAAAGCTAAGAAGCAATCTACAATGGTCGCTCCACTTATCTTGGTTGAAGATGCAGAAGGTCACTTGGTTGACAGGAAAGGAAATAGGAGGAACGAAGAGGGGCAGAGAATTGATCAAGAGGGGAATGTCATGGTTGAACAGCAGGTTCAGCAAGTGGCTGAGAACGTGGGAGTCCCTGCTGCTGTCAATAACGCTGCTGGGCGTTTTGTTCAGAGGACTCTAGGTGACTACAACAGACCTGATCAGTTCTATGCCAACATAGCTGCAATCCGACCTCCTGCCTTCCAGATGAACGATTTTGAGGTTAAACCTGTCTACTATCAGCTGGTTGGCCAGCATCCCTTCCATGGTTTACCTCATGAGCATCCTATGGATCACATAGAGAGATTTGAGGACTTGGCTTCCAGTGTCAAAGCTAATGGGGTTAGCAATGACTTTCTGTTCTGCAAGCTTTTTCCTTACTCTCTTGAAGGAGAAGCTGCATATTGGTTGAAGCAACTGGAACCTGCTTCATTGACTACTTGGGAAGACACCAAGAATGCCTTTTTGAACAACTTCTATGATGATGCAAGATTAGAGGACATGAGGACGAAAATTGCATCATTTACACAAGGCCCTACTGAAGCTTTCAAGGCCTCTTGGATCAGGTTCAAGTCTTATCAAAGGGACTGTCCTCATCATGGTTTCAGTCAGGTGCAATTACTTGGGATTTTCTTCAGAGGCATTGACTGGAAATATCAGATGGCGCTGGATGCAGCAAGTGCAGGAAACTTCAACACCAACAGACCAGAAGAGGCGATCAGACTGATTGAGAACTTGGTCTGCAGCAACAGCACTAAAAATGCAGACTTTCAGAGAATGAAACAAGCTGGTGTAGCTGATGGAAATCAAATTGCTGAAGTTAAGGCTAAGTTGGATGATATGCACAGCCTTTTGGTGGGGAAGAAGTCAGTTCACTTTGCTGCAGAAGTGGAAACTTTCGAAGCTCCAGAGGAAGTTGAGCAGGAGGATGTAAATTTCATCAATTTTGGTGGTTTTCAGGGACAAAGGTATGGGAATCAGCAATGGAACAGAGGATACAGCAACAATAATCAGAAGAATGCCCTTACAGGAGGTCAGAGCATGCCTGGTTTCACTCCTAGACCCCCATCCCAGAAGACAGAGTATCAGAAGCCATTCCAGAACAGTGGAAATTACAGAAACTATGGTTCTTCTTCCTATTAACCAGCACCTCCACAAGGGAATAAAATGGAAGCAATGTTCGAACAGATCTTGGAAGGACAAAAGAAGCTTACAGTGGACTTTAATGGCAAGATAGATTCGCTCTATCATGATTTGAATGGAAAAATTGAGAGTCTGAACTCTCATATGAAGAAGCTTTATGTTCAAGTTGCCCAAACAGCAGGAGCTGTTCAGAGGCAAGAAGGATTTCTTCCAGGAAGAACTGATGCTAATCCCAAACACCATGTGAATGCCATCACATTGAGGAGTGGAAAGAACCTGCAACCAGTGTTGCAGAAGGATTTAACATCAAGGAATTTCATGGGTATGGAAGAGTATGAAGATGAAGAAATATTTGCTGAAGAACCACGGGTGACGCTCGTCACCAATAATGGGTGTCGCTCGTCACCCATTGAGCACAACCCCGACCCCGACTCTTCACAAATTGGTGACGACCGTCACCAGATGGGTGACGCTCGTCACCCATATCCAGTGATCAATCCCGACTCGTCCAAATTGGGTGACGCTCGCCACCATTCCAGTGACGCTCGTCACCAGACACCACATGATGCAGTTTCGCCTAAGACTTCAGATAATGCTAAGGAGACCGTGTATAAACCCAAGATATCATATCATAAGCATCCTAAGAAGTCTAAGCAAGAGCTTGAAGATGCAAGATGCAAGGCTATCATGGACAAGTTGGTGATAGAGATCCCATTAATAGATGCTGTAAGGATCACTCCTGTTATAAAGAGGTATGTGAAGAGGATGGTGACCAATAACTTGAGTCTTGAGGTTGGAGCTATGATGATCAACGAGCAGGTCAGTGCAGTGATTCAGAACAGAGTTCCAGAGAAGCTTTCAGACCCAGGAAGTTTTGTTTTAGACTGCACTATCTTCAATGACAAGTTTGAGAGGTCATTGTGTGATCTTGGTTCTAGTGTGAACCTTATGCCTCATTCTGTTGCCAAGAGTTTGGGGATGACCGATTTTAAGGCTACAAGGATATCTCTTGTCCTAGCTGATAGATCAGTCAGAGTTCCTGAAGGAGTGATAGAGGATGTTCCTATCAAAATAGGAGATTGTATGATTCCTACTGATTTTGTGGTTCTAGAGTATGGAGAAGAACCCAAAGACCCCTTGATTCTTGGCAGACCCTTCTTAGCTACTGCAGGAGCTATTATTGACGTCAGGAAGGGTAAAATAGAGCTGAATGTTGGCGATTTAGTCATGAAATTCGAAATGGACAAGCTGATGAAGAGGCCAACCATAGATGAACAGACTTTTTATGTGGATGTTCTCACAAACATTGCTGATCAGATCTTCCATGAGATGAGTTCAGAGGATCCCTTGGAAAGGGCGTTGACCACTTCTACAGCTGAGTATGAGCATTTAGATGCTGCTGCAACAGGCTACACAAAGATGATGGATGCTACTGCACAAGTGATGCAACTGGTTGCACAGGATGAGCTTGTCACTACATCTGGGAAAGCTGCTGCAATGGGTGATTGGAGTGCAGCAAAAGCACCAAAATTTAAGCTTAAACAGCTCCCTGCAGGGCTAAGGTACGTATTTCTGGGAGAAAACTCCACATATCCTGTTATTGTTAATGCTTCATTGAACAATGCAGAGCTCACCCTTTTGCTAAGTAAGCTGCGAAAATTTCGCAAAGCTCTTGGCTATTCTCTTGATGACATTTCAGGTATCTCCCCAGACTTGTGCATGCATAGGATACACTTGGAGGATGAGTCGAAATCATCAGTTGAGCACCAGAGGAGGCTGAATCCGAATTTGCAGGATGTGGTCAAGAAAGAGATCATCAAGTTGTTGCAGGCTGGTATCATCTATCCTATATCAGACAGTGCTTGGGTGAGTCCAGTGCACGTGGTGCCTAAGAAAGGAGGTGTCACAGTGGTAAAGAATGACAAGGATGAGCTGATTCTAACCAGGACTGTGACAGGACACATGATGTGCATAGACTACCGGAAACTGAATACAGCAACAAGGAAGGATCATTTTCCTCTCCCTTTCATCGATCAGATGCTAGAGAGGCTGGCGAATCACAAGTATTACTGCTTCCTTGATGGGTATTCAGGCTTCTTTCAGATCCCCATCCATCCAGATGATCAGGAGAAGACCACTTTTACTTGTCCCTATGGCACTTTTGCATATCGCATAATGCCTTTTGGGCTGTGTAATGCTCCTGCAACCTTCCAGAGATGCATGATGTCGATTTTCACAGACATGATAGAGAAGTTTATGGAGGTGTTCATGGATGACTTCTCTGTTTATGGGTCCTCTTTCAAGAACTGTTTGGATAATCTGTGTGCAGTTCTGCAGAGATGTAAAGGGAAGCACTTGGTTTTAAACTGGGAGAAGTGTCATTTTATGGTGCAGGATGGTATTGTACTTGGCCACAGAGTCTCAGGAGACGGTATAGAGGTGGATAGGGCGAAAATTGAGGTGATGACAAGTCTGCAAGCACCTGATTCAGTCAAAGCAGTGAGGAGTTTTCTGGGTCATGCAGGTTTCTACAGAAGATTTATCAAAGATTTTAGCAAGATAGCACGCCCACTTACTGCTCTCCTCTGCAAGGATGTGAAGTTTGAGTTCACAGAAGAGTGCAAATCCGCTTTTGAACAGATTAAACAGGCTTTGGTTACAGCCCCTGTTGTGCAGCCTCTAGATTGGGACTTACCTTTAGAGGTAATGTGTGATGCCAGTGATTTTGCAGTTGGAGCAGTGCTGGGACAGAGGAAAGATAAGAAACTCCACGCCATCTACTATGCAAGTAGGACTTTGGATGATGCTCAGAAGAATTATGCAACAACTGAGAAAGAATTGTTAGCTGTTGTGTTTGCTTTTGAGAAGTTCAGGCAGTATCTTGTTGGCTCCAAGGTTGTGGTTCATACTGACCATTCAGCACTGAAGTACCTAATGCAGAAGAAATATGCAAAACCAAGGCTGTTAAGATGGATCCTGCTTCTTCAAGAATTTGATATTGAAGTGAAGGATAAGAAAGGGGTTGAGAATGGAGTTGCTGACCATTTATCCCGGATCCAGGTCGAAGACAGTGTTCCAATCAATGATTTCTTGCCTGAAGAGAATGTTTACTTGGTGGAAACCAGAGAACAGGAGGAAAGTATTGAAAACCTGCAATTTTCACGAAACTGCAGGGGAGTGACGAGCGACACCAGGAGGGTGACGCTCGTCACCAACCCCGAACAGTCGCGACCAAAGTATACGAGGGAGGTGAGGCTCGACACCAACATTGGTGACGCTCGTCACTAATCTCAACACTTATCTGCGATTTGTGCAAGCTTGGGGATGGCTTTTGAAGAGCCTGTTTATGCTTTACATGATCTAAAGAGGCCCTGGTATGCTGATATTGCAAATTATCTTGCTGCAGAGGATGAACCACATGATTTTAAAGGCTATGCTAAGAAGAAGTTCTTGAGAGAACTTAGGAGATTCTATTGGGATGAGCCATACCTCTACAAGCATTGTGCTGATGGTATTTACAGAAGATGCTTAGCAGAAGGAGAAGTTCAGGAAGTGCTTTTTCACTGTCATGGATCAGAATATGCTGGACACTTTGCTACATTCAAGACTGTCTCTAAAGTTTTGCAGGCTGGATTTTGGTGGCCTACTATGTTCAGAGACGCCCAAGCCTTCATCACAAGCTGTGATACTTGTCAGAGAAGAGGAAAAATCAGCAGGAGACATGAGATGCCACAGAACTTCATTCTGGAAGTTGAAGTTTTTGATTGTTGGGGTATTGACTTCATGGGACCTTTTCTCTCATCTTATGGGAATAGATACATTCTGGTTGCTGTAGATTATGTATCTAAGTGGGTAGAGGCGTTGGCTACTCCTACTAATGATGCTGCAGTGGTTTTGAAGCTGTTTAAGACCATTATCTTTCCCAGATTTGGTGTCCCGCGGATTGTCATAAGTGATGGGGGTTCTCACTTTGTCAACAAGGTTTTGGACAAGCTGTTGAAGAAGTATGGTGTACAGCACAGAGTGCCACGCCCTATCACCCCCAAACAAGTGGACAAGTTGAGGTTTCCAACAGGCAGATCAAGCAGATTCTAGAAAAGACAGTTGGGAAGACAAGGAAAGATTGGTCTGCAAAGCTGGATGATGCATTATGGGCCTACAGGACTGCATACAAAATGCCACTTGGGACTACTCCATTCCATCTTCTATATGGCAAGGCGTGCCATCTACCAGTAGAGTTGGAGTTTAAAGCAGAATGGGCCATCAAGAAGCTGAATTTCGATCTGAAACCTGCTGCAGAAAGGCGTTTGATTCAGCTCAATGAACTGGATGAGATCAGATATCTGGCCTATGAAAACTCCAAGTTATACAAGGAGAGGACAAAGGCATATCATGATAAAAAGATCATCTCCAGGCATTTCGAGCCCAATGACCAGGTATTACTCTACAACTCTCGTTTACAGCTTTTTCCTGGTAAATTGCGTTCTTTGATGGCCAGGTCCTTTCACTGTCAAAGAAGCTCGCCCACATGGTGCAATTATCCTGATTAACTCCAAAGGAGAGGAGTTCACTGTCAATGGACAAAGGGTGAAGCACTACTGGGCACAAGCAGAGATTCCAGCAGGACACATTCTGTTTCTGGATCAGGCACCAGCTGTCTAAACAGCCAACCAAAGTCAAACTAATGACTTTAACAAGCGCTTAGTGGGAGGCAACCCACTGGTAAGTTGTAGATATAACACTTAGTTATTATTTTCGTGCTTAGGATTAGTAATTAGAATTTTATTCAGTTAAAAAAAAAAAAAAAAAAAGGTGGTGACGATCGTCACCCTTACGGTGACGCTCGTCACCCGTCAAAGTCGAACACGGGTATTAACTCTTCTCTCTTCTTCTTCGTCGAACACAACTGTTTAAAAGTATGAAGAAGATTTGCAGAATTAGCCTAGAAGTTCCTTTATTTACATGAAGACCCCAGATCGTGTTTAGCCTCTATTTATTAGGTTTTTCAGCCATTGTTGGCTATTATCTTAGTTTTTGAGAATTCAGAGAACTTAGAGAGAGATTTATTCAGAGCTTTTTGGGGAGACAAATCCTGTAGTCTTTTGAGAAGATTTCGAACCCCTTTATTTCTTACTCTTTCTCTTAATGCAATTTTATTCAGTTATGTTTTGTGATCTCATAATCATGTCTGAGTAATCTGCTAGTTAAGTTAGGGTTTTTCAAAGGTTGATGAAAAGAGTGTAGAATCGCTATCTGTTAGGAATATCTCATGGTTTTTCATCTCTACTTGCTTTAAAATTGAATTTCTGAGACACATCATCTAGGAATCCGAAAATCATAGGTTGTTAAATATATGTGAGAGCATTATTCATAACCTGAACTAGTATTTGATGAGCGAAGCAACTTAGTGCAAAGAGATTTGGCTTAGGAGTTTTGTAAACAATTGAATCTGATCAATCCTGCATGTTTAGGTTGTTAGGGTTTGCAAAGAGATTTGAAACTCTGTGATTTAGGCATAGATAAATTTTGCAATGAGAATTGATTAGTTATACATCAGTGATTCATGTTTAAAACAGTTCTTAATCATTCCTGATTTCCTGCATCATACATTCTTGGATTCAACCTGCGAACTACCCTGACTTAGCACTTTTAGTCTTCCTGAACTTAGATCATCTCACACAATCGTTTGCTTACTTTCATTCATTCATTCGCATTACATACATCATATTTTGCTTAGCTTAATCCGAATCTACATTCGATAGTGTAGTCTGCATTACTCTCTTGGGATTTCGATACCCCTTGTACTACAACTGCTTTTGCTGTGCACTTGCAGTAGTTTTATTTGGGTAAAACCTGACCCTATCAAGCTCCTTTTGCTCCTTCTCAGCTTGGCTAACTTCTTGAATCATTCCCACACTTCCTCCTTGCTCCATTCAAAGTACCTAAAAATATCCTTGATGCATAGAAAATGCAAACTAGAACCTATATGCAAAGTCTAAAAGGTAAAGAAAATGGTACTAAAGAGAAGGAAAATATGCAAATGAGAACCAAAACATGAACTAAATGCAAGCCTAAATGATGTAAATGTATAAGATATCATGATGCAATCTTTAAAACCATAAGTTTAAAATATTTTCCATCTTTCATTCAAGGTGTCAACATAGGTCAGTCACATGGCGAGTTCTACTTAGTACTTTAGGAAGTACTACAAGGAGTTCCGATCTCCATCCAGACACTTTCAACATAACCATTTACAATCAACCAGATCAAAGGAGCCACAATCCACCTGGTGTGCGGCTAGAGCACCGTGGCCGCGACCCCGTATCCTCGTCGCGCGGCCACTTCCTGAAGATCACCATCTGAGCCGATTCAAAGCAGTTCTTTCTAGAACTTAATCCTTGCAAGTTCACAAGGATTCTAGAAGAACATTGAAGTCATAAGCTCAAACACACAGCCACCCACCCACCGAACACGCCACTTTCAAGTAAATCTTCATAAGCTTGTACTTGAATTTACTTGTACTTTTACACTCACTCAGCATTCGTCGAACTGGGGACAGTTTGGTTGAAGTCTGGGGGGCAGGGGGGGGGGGGGGTGGGGGTTCTTATATTACTAATAAGCTTTTATTTTATGATTCTTTGCATGTATTTTTCTTTTTATCGAGTCGTTTTATGTAGTCAAAATTTTTCTGTAGTCGAAAAATAGAAACTTTGCTAGGTACAAGTCGACTCAATCTTGTAGCGAAATGACCATTCTCCTGGCGGGTAAAAACAGAGCTTGGTAAGCTGAACATTGTGAGTGGATCGTCCTACTAGAGAAAGTTCATAATCTCTGGTGTACTCGAAGTATCTTCTGTTGACTCTAAACCAAATGAATCTAAACTTCTCGTTTAGGGGATTGCAGTACATCGAACTTAACTTCTTTCCTTTTAGACTCTGGCAAGATATGCTAGATACAATCTCTCTCTGATTTTCCCTTATAAAAAAAAACTAGAAAAGAAAGACAAACTTGGTTTAAGTATGGCAACTAGAATTCAAAATGGAAAACGATGGTTTGCAGCCTCGCAGGTGTACTCATATTTTAGCATGTTTTAGCTTACATTTAGTTTGATTTTGGTTTCTTTCATGCATTCATTCATCATATTTTGTCACATATACATTCATATTAGACATAATAGGTTTTAGGTTAGACATTGCATGTTTTGCATTGTTTGGAGTGTTTTTACAAGTCTAAATGGAGCTATGGTGGATATTTGGGGAATGGTGAATGATGAGGATCAGAAAGAAAAAGAAAAATGAAGAAGCTCACGGGTTTGAGACTGTACGGCGGTCCTGTATCGACCAAAGCTGGGGGGCAGGGGGGGGGGGGGGGGGGGGGGGGGGGGGGGGGGGGTTCTTATATTACTAATAAGCTTTTATTTTATGATTCTTTGCATGTATTTTTCTTTTTATCGAGTCGTTTTATGTAGTCAAAATTTTTCTGTAGTCGAAAAATAGAAACTTTGCTAGGTACAAGTCGACTCAATCTTGTAGCGAAATGACCATTCTCCTGGCGGGTAAAAACAGAGCTTGGTAAGCTGAACATTGTGAGTGGATCGTCCTACTAGAGAAAGTTCATAATCTCTGGTGTACTCGAAGTATCTTCTGTTGACTCTAAACCAAATGAATCTAAACTTCTCGTTTAGGGGATTGCAGTACATCGAACTTAACTTCTTTCCTTTTAGACTCTGGCAAGATATGCTAGATACAATCTCTCTCTGATTTTCCCTTATAAAAAAAAAACTAGAAAAGAAAGACAAACTTGGTTTAAGTATGGCAACTAGAATTCAAAATGGAAAATGATGGTTTGCAGCCTCGCAGGTGTACTCATATTTTAGCATGTTTTAGCTTACATTTAGTTTGATTTTGGTTTCTTTCATGCATTCATTCATCATATTTTGTCACATATACATTCATATTAGACATAATAGGTTTTAGGTTAGACATTGCATGTTTTGCATTGTTTGGAGTGTTTTACAAGTCTAAATGGAGCTATGGTGGATATTTGGGGAATGGTGAATGATGAGGATCAGAAAGAAAAAGAAAAATGAAGAAGCTCACGGGTTTGAGACTGTACGGCGGTCCTGTATCGACCAAAGCTGGGGGGCAGGGGGGGGGGGGGGGGGGGGGGGTTCTTATATTACTAATAAGCTTTTATTTTATGATTCTTTGCATGTATTTTTCTTTTTATCGAGTCGTTTTATGTAGTCAAAATTTTTCTGTAGTCGAAAAATAGAAACTTTGCTAGGTACAAGTCGACTCAATCTTGTAGCGAAGTGACCATTCTCCTGGCGGGTAAAAACAGAGCTTGGTAAGCTGAACATTGTGAGTGGATCGTCCTACTAGAGAAAGTTCATAATCTCTGGTGTACTCGAAGTATCTTCTGTTGACTCTAAACCAAATGAATCTAAACTTCTCGTTTAGGGGATTGCAGTACATCGAACTTAACTTCTTTCCTTTTAGACTCTGGCAAGATATGCTAGATACAATCTCTCTCTGATTTTCCCTTATAAAAAAAAAACTATAAAAGAAAGACAAACTTGGTTTAAGTATGGCAACTAGAATTCAAAATGGAAAATGATGGTTTGCAGCCTCGCAGGTGTACTCATATTTTAGCATGTTTTAGCTTACATTTAGTTTGATTTTGGTTTCTTTCATGCATTCATTCATCATATTTTGTCACATATACATTCATATTAGACATAATAGGTTTTAGGTTAGACATTGCATGTTTTGCATTGTTTGGAGTGTTTTACAAGTCTAAATGGAGCTATGGTGGATATTTGGGGAATGGTGAATGATGAGGATCAGAAAGAAAAAGAAAAATGAAGAAGCTCACGGGTTTGAGACTGTACGGCGGTCCTGTATCGACCAAAGCTGGACGTTATGAATGTATGGATACGAACAAAGACCTTCTATTGCGATTCAGCCTCAGCGTCCTTCATAGAAGTTGAAGAGGATCGAGCCAGATTACCAATGGAGGTAGAACCAATTATTTCCGGTACGTGTTTCATGGGTTATATTGATATTATTCTGCACTGGCCACTTAGCCTGCCTTCATCTCCTTGGAGCAAGTCGAGCAAAAGTTTCAGGAGAGTACATCGAGGTGTCACACCGGCTTATACACTCGTGGCACATATAAATCCCCTTCACAAGCAGTGATTGACTTATTTTTGGTCAATCTTTGGATTGGTGGCTTTGACCATGTTGACCATATTTGATTTTCTTATTTTTGTTGCGCAAGGCTGTTTTAGGGATGTTCCCTATAAATAGGCTAAACATAAATTCATTATATCTTATCCTTTCTCTTCTCCATTGCTTTGCGCTGGTTTTTCAAAGAACAAAAGCAAAACTCTTGTGGGTTGGGATTGAATCATTGTATATATTTTTGTTTATGCTTTCTTCTTTAAAATATTTAATCTTTTAGTATTGCTTTCTTCTTTATTCTATCTTTTTGAATTTCAAATTTTTTTTCTTCATTAGTGATTTTTTGGGTTTCAGATGTAGGTATATTAAGGAGGTTTCATGATAGATTAATGATATCTTGTGCTTAATCTTATTATTTCCTCTCTACTTGATGCTCTTAATACTATGTTACCCTTGATCATGCTTGCTTAGGATTTTAGCTTTTTCTTATGCCCATCAAGTATTTGTTGAAATGCTAATCATATCATTTAGAGGATTTCTTCATCCAAGCCTAAGAGATTAGATGTCTAGGGAGCATTTTGGCTATATAGAATTGTTTATTTATGCTTGATGACATTACTTTTCATTAGTGAGAATTAGATCTTGATTAGAATGTGAACAAAGAGATTTTCACCAAGGAATTGGTTTAACTATCTTGTTTGACTTCTATGCTTAGGAAATAGTATTGTTATATGTTTTTTGAAGCTTCTTGGATTAATCTTAGAGTTTCCTATATCAATAATTACTGTAGTCTTGTACCCTGCTTTTGTGTTTTTCTTTAAGTATTTTGCTTTCTTCTTGTTCACCTTAGATTGTTAGATTTAAACCCTTTTTCTTTATTAGGCCTAGCTTAGCAAGTTTTCTATATCTTAATTGTTCCTGAGCCCCATGATTGGATTGATAACCTTTCTATGCCAGAATGACATGTGTAGAGAGGTATTGAGAGTAGCAAAATACATTCTTTCAATAGGCGTCCTTGTCTGTTCAGTGTGTTTAAGGCATTTGAGTTTGATTACTTGCTTAGACTAGGGAATTTTCTTTATGTTTTTGTGCTTTTACTTATTGGAGAAGGAACATTAGTTCCATTGCACTCTCATATTTGAGTTTCGTTTGTTAAGAGCCAAAGCTTTGTGACTATAAACAAGCCCACTTAGAAGGTAATTTTATATCTATCCATTATATATATTTGTTCTTTATGCGTTTAATCTTTTTTGTTTAGTGTTTCAGGGTCATAAGATGGTTCAAATGATCCAAAGAAGGCCGAAAAGTCTCACAGGTTCACACCGGGAACCTGCTCCGGGGACAACACCTCGGTGTGAGTCAGCAAGAGAAACTGGGAGGTTGCACCGGGCACTCACACCGTCTTCATCACCCCAGAGTTAATTGGCCAGAGGAATTCTTCTTCCGCATTCACCATTTACAGCCATTCCTTGAAGGATTTCAACCCCTCCTCCTCCGCAAGACCTTGAGGTAAACTCCAATAGCTTTGCATTTTTCGTCTTTTCTTCTTCTCTTAATTTTCTAATTGTTTGTTGAATGTTGCTTCCTCTTGCATTTTTGTTACACAATGGGTTACACAGGGACTGTCTAGGGGAAGGGTGTGGTACTAACAATGCTATATCAAATTCTAGCATACACATCTTGCATATCACTCATATGTGCAAACATTTGAAAATTTTTAAACTTTTTTGAAACTTTAAAAGGAATAAAGTGATTATTTAGTTGCATCTTGCATTCTAGGATTGCATATAGTTGCATTTGAATTTAGGTTTCATGCATTTGAATTGAGAGCATGATTTTTGCCTTTGAAAGATGTTAATTTTCTGAATCATTTCATTGCCTAAGTTGTTAATTCTTTGATGTTATGGTCTAGTTTGAATTGAAGTTTGAACCACACTTGTAATTCTTTAATTTATATTCTTGCCTTGATGAAGCTTGCATGATCTGAATTCAGTCTATATCTACTAGAACCATAATTTTAATTGATAATTATCATGTCTTATGCATTGAAAGTGTTTTCATGGATACCATACACATACTTGAGCTTTCTTTTTCTGTTTCTTTTGTCTCCTCTTGCGAGTCCAAATAGATTTCCTCTCCCTTAACTATAGCTTCCTTTCAAATCAATAAATATTAATGAAAGATTGTAAGATATTTTTCTATGAATGAGCTTAGTAAAAAGTGTTGGGACTAGGAACTACATGGGAAGACTTTCATGTAGCACTAGCTTAGCCTTTTTGAGCTAGATTAGGTTAGGATTATCGGTTTAAAGGGGTGGTTTTTGATTTTTGGTTTTTCAAGTGAAGAAAAAAGAAAGAAAGTAAAGAAGAAATAGTGAAAATTAGTTAGATTGGCTGACCATTAAAAACTCTATGCAATTGAAGAAGGTGTCCAAAGCTAGCAATGGAGAACACCAGCAATGTAAAGAAGAGAAAAAACAAAGAAGAAGAGTTAAACCACCAAGAAGAATCAATGACGATGATGAACTATCAAAGAGGCTCCAAAGGATAAAGAAGAATAGAATCAAAGAAGCAAAATACTTCAAGAAAATGGTAGAATAGGACAATATTTTGGGGAAGAAGCTAAGGCGTTTAGATCACTTATGGGTTTTGGGGTAGATGGGAGTTTACCTTTGTTTGCATAAGTTGTTATTTGCCCTTAAGATTTTACCAAAGCTCATTCTATCTTCTTGAGAGAATCCTTGCACTTAAATATAACCAGTTCAAAAGTGTTTGAGGTCATCTTTGCCTCCTAAGCCTTTTCCTTAGCCAAATGATATACAAGATTTGCATAAGCATGATTCACTTGGTTGATGAGTTAATTGAATATTAAAGAGATTGAATAATGTGATTATTAGTGTAAGATAGACTTGAGTTCTCATGTATATGCTTGTAATGAGTGTGGCTAGATTTTCAATAAAAATAAACATCATTTGCATTTAAATATCATTAACTTGGACACTGACTTGATTTTTATTATGGACATCTTTTGATTAAATAGCTTCAATTTCCAAACTTTTCTTCCACCATGTTCATACTTGCTTGAAGGCAAGCAAGAGCTAAGCGTGGGGGAGTTGATATACTCATATTTTAGCATGTTTTAGCTTGCATTAAGTTTAGGTTTTGGTTCCTTTCATGCATTCATTCATCATATTTTCTCGTATTTGCATTCATATTAGACATAATAGGTTTTAGGTTACACATTGCATGTTTTGCATTGTTTGGAGTGTTTTACAGGTCTAAATGGAGCTATAGATGATATTTGTGGACTGGTGAATGATGAGGACAAGAAAGAAAAAGAAAAATGAAGAAGCTCGCGGGTTTGAGACTGTAGTGGGGTCCTGTATCGACCAAAGCAGAAGAGATGCCTACCCGGTATGCTGGACGATATGAATGCATGGGTCCGAACGAAGGCCTTCCCGTGGGATTCAGCTTCAGCGTCTTGCATAGAAGTCATCTTTCCAATGGAGGTGGAATCAAGTCATGTTGGTCCGTGGTTCATGAGGTATGCCGAATCTAGTCTGCACCGGCCACTTACCTTGACTTCACCTCCATGGAGCAAGTCAGGCAGAAGATTCAGGATAGTACAGTGGGATGTCACACCGGCTTATACACCCCGGTACAGATACAAATCCTCTTCCCAAGCAGTCTTTGACTTTGGTCAAATTTCGGATTGGTGGCTTTGACCATGTTGACCATCTTTGACTTTCTTATTTTTGTTGCATAAGGCTATTTTAGAGATATTCCCCTTAAATCTAGATTCATTCTATCTTATAATTTCTCTTCTTCAAAGCTTTGCTTTGGTTTTTCAAAGAACAAAAAACAAAACCCTTTGTGGATTCGGATTGGATCATTGTATATTTTTGTTTACGTTTTCTTCTTTTAAAATTTTAATCTTTTAGTCTTGCCTTCTTCTTTATTCTAACTTTGTGAATTTCGAATTTTGTTCTTGATTAGTGATTTTATGGGCTTCAGATTTAGGTAAATTAAGAAGTTTTTAGGATAGATTAATGATATCTTGTGTTTAATCTTATTATTTTTTCTCTATTTGATGCTCTTAATAGTAGGAAACTTGATCAAGTCTACTAAGGATTTTAGCCTTTTTTATGCCCACCAGGTGTTTGTTTAAATGTTGATCATCTCATTTGAGGATTTTTTATCATCCAAGCGTAAGAGATTAGATGTCTAAGGAGAATTTTGGCTATATAGAATTGTTTCTTTATGCTTGATCATATTGCTTTTTCACTAGTGGGAATTAGATCTTCATTAGGATGTGAACAAAGGGATTTTCACCAAGAGTATGGGCTAATCTATCTAATTTGAATTTTATGCTTAGAAAATAACATTGTTATAAGTTTTACGAACTTTCTTTGATTATTCTTAGACTTCCCTATATCAATAATTTCCCTAGTCTTAAACCCTGCTTTTGTGTTTTGCTTTCTTCTAATTCATCTTAGGTTGTTAGATTTAAACCCCTATTCTTTATTAGACCTATCTTAGCAAGTTTTATATATCTTAATTGTTCATTAGCCCCTAGATTGGATTGATATCTTTTTTATGCTACAATGACATGTGTAGGGAGGTATTGAGAGTTGCAAAATACATTCTTTCACTCACAAAAACGTTTCCTAACAAGGAACTGAGTGGTGAGCATTCTTAAGCTAAGAGAAAAGTAGAAATAAAAAAATACAAACACCCTAGAAAAGTAAGGAAGAAAATAACCTAAGAGAAGAGAAAAAGGAGAGTTGTGTTAAAATTGCATTTGTTCAGGTGTTTGGAAGGAAAGAATCTATGAGTTATTTTACCAATACTCCCTCGAAAGGGACAACATGCCTAAATTAATAAAGGAGTAAAGAAGAGAGAATTCGAACTACTACAAGGGATTATGAACCATACTTGGGAGACATGAAAAGCTCAAGGTAGTTGGACTGAAACATTCCGAGTTTGATTTCTGAGTTATGCAGCTCAATATGGTCGATTGGTGGAGCTGGTAAGTTCCCAAGTTTTGGTGACTTTTCACGTTTTCAAACCTCTTTCACTTAATTAGATCTCTGTTTTGTTTGAGGACAAACAAAGATTTAAATTTGAGGGAGTTGATAATACCCATATTTTACCCACTTTTACCATCATAAGTGGATGTTTATTCAAACATTTCACAATGGTTTTAATGCATAAATATTGGAATTTGAGTATTTATATGGTCAAGAATCTTTTCATGAAAACAAAACAAAATGGATGCAAAATAGAGCAAGAAGGAAGATTCCCAAAATCAGTGCAAGATGGCAGAGTTCGGCGCGAGGCATCTGTCCCTGTTACAGCTCTAACATTGGCTCGTGATCCCACCTTGGCAGAGGCGTCCACTCACAATCTCGCTGTTTCAGCTACTTTTTTTTTCCAAAATAACTTGTCCGGGTGAAAGGTTCCCTCCCCTAGACACCCTCATCGAGAGAAAGAAGTATGCTCGCATAGCACTTAAAGGTACCAAGGTAAATGATTTATGATAGCTTGCATATTTACATCATTTAGGCTTACATAATCATATATTTTTAAGTCTCTTACATGCATGAATCCACATTTTAGGTCCCCTTTGCATTCATATTAGAGTTAGTTTGTGTCTAAGTATGCATTGCATGTTTTGTTGCATTTTGAAGGTGTTATCAAGGTGCTATGGAGGCTAAAGAGGCTTGCTATCAACTGGAGTCAAAGTGGATGTATCATGCATGGAGGAGGGATTATGGGATGCAAAGCATAGGAAAAGGTTGCACCGGGCAGTCGCCTACCTCGAAGCAGCACGGCTAGCGGCTTTGGAAGATCACAACGGCGTTTTAGCCCGGCTACATCACCTCAGAGTGAAGATGCCAGCAGTTTCAAACAACCACACTGGGCACATACCTCAGTGTCTAATCCTCACTACGTGAAGAACCGAAGGTTTCACCAATCCACACCCGTGAATCACCTCGACTTCCTCACCCTGGAGTGGATGCACACAGGCCACCTGCACCGCTAACTTGCCCGGACTGACCTTCTCTTGGCTTTTCTCTGGTTTTGACTTTGGCCAACATCCGAGATTTGACCATTGACCAAAGCCTAATCCCTTGGCTATTTAAAGCATACCTTATCTTTAGGATTCATTATGCTATTTTGATCTAAACAATCTCTCTATACCTTTTCTCTCTTGTTCTTATCTATTTTCCGAGTTTTTGGATTTATAAGCGAACCTTTAGAATTTTAATCAAGTCTTCTATTTGCTTTCATTATCTATCATCTATAGCTTTTGATCATGCTTTCTTGCCTTACTACCCAAGCTTTTGCCATCTATGAACCCTGCTTTCTTTAAATTTCAATTTACTCTGTTTTTTTCCGATGTTACCTAAGTTACTTATCATGCATGTTAGTTTAATGCTTTCTTTCGTTTGTTTGGTTGTTCAGTTAGGTTGCTAGATACTTCTACAACATTTCTTGACTCGTCTCTCTCTGTTTTAATCCCTTGATTGGATTGACACCTTAAGTATTTCAATGACATGATTCTAGGACTGAAGGAATTAAGTCACAAGAGACTAAAAAATCTTGTATCAACTTCCGAAGCGTCTTCTTACATAGTGATACATCTCCCTTTTTACTAATTCTCGTATGTTTTTAGTTTATGGAGACCGCCAATGATATAATCTGTATTTATACCATTTTAGCACACATTTAGCACTAGTTGTTAGTCTTTAAGAATGAATTTTTACTTGTTCTTGTCCCATTTGCATCCATTTAGAACCTAGAGTAAGTTTAGAAGTTGCATAACATATTTGGTGCATTTGGAGTATTTGGCAGGTACATTTGAGGTGTTTCGAGGCTATAGAGAGCTTTAGAAAGACCAAGGAGTTAAGCCAAGGCAAAGCAAAGAACAATGGAGAAGCTAGGAGACATCTCGAGCTGCATAAAGATCAAGGTTGGTCGATATGGAGGCATATCGAGCAGTATACCGCGCATGCCAGCCCGGTACAAACTATCCTGCAAAACACATCACCGAATATCAGCTCGGATGAATGACTTCCCCTCAGATTCAGATTCAACACTCTTCATAAAAGTTGTAGCTATGTGAGTTATATTTTGAATGAACTTTATCTCAGGACGATCCGATATCGGTTTTAAGAATTATCAAGCTTTTCGTGAAACCGCTATGGAGACAATAGGCCATACCGAGGAGTATATCGAGGAAGCTACTCGATTTTCAAGTCCAGGGGCATACCGACCTGCATATCGGCCTAAGCTGGTCGATAAACAAGCCACACGAAACGTACTGAGCAGAAAAGATGGTATGCCTTAGCTAAAGGCGATTGTATCGACCAACGAACCGGGAGACAAGCCGATACACCTTAACAGGACATGTGTATCGACATCGTATCGACCAGACAGCCCGATACACCCCCTCCAAATTAAGCAATTTTTGATTTATTCCTGGTTTACTAAGGATTTTTCTGAAACAGTTTAAATATATTAAGGCCCAATTGTTGGGATGTATCTTTTTATCCATATTTTATCTGTTTTAAGTTCAATAACCTTCTCTTTGGAGAAAACCTTGTAGAATTTTCTATGTTTATTGAGTTTCTGCATTTCTCTTAATCTTTCCTTGTTTAATCTTCTTCCTAATCATGTCTTACCTTACTTTCTCTTTGGATTTTGTGGTTTTGGCAATGATTAGTGAGTAGTAACTTTTAGGTTTGAGATTAAAGTATATTAGAGTGGTTCTAATGATTGATTAAGGTGTTATGGTGTTATCTTCATATTTCACTTCTTGTGTTATTGTGATTAATGCTGATTACATCTTTGTTGGAGAAGTTGATCTTAGGTTTTCACTTGCACACTAAGTGTTTGATGAAATGCCTGAATGATGTTCAATGCTTGAAAATGATGTATAGATAATCATGAGTCTTTGCATCTATCATTTTTTGCCTCAATTTGCTTATTGCTTAGTAAGACTAGATTAGTCTTGACCAGACTTGTTTAGTATATTGGCTTTCTCTTATGCTTGATAAGTGTTTGATGAAATGCTACTATAAATCTCTTAGAGGATTTGTATGCTTAGCTTAAAGAATTAGATGTCTAAGGTGCATTTTGGCTTTATAGGATTGGAGTTATGTTCTGAATTCTTGCTGATCATGTGTTTTAGTAAAAGGATTTATCTGAAATGTGTGTTATAGTCGTTAATCCTATGCCTAGAAGATAGCATGGTTTAAATGGTTTTGAAGCATCACTAGCTAGGTTCTATTCTCCTATTAATCAATAACCTCCATCTTAGATCCTTGCTTTATCTTTTTGAATTGCTTGCTTGTTTAGTTTAGTCTTTAATCCTGTTTAGTTTGATCACAACTGCTTTCTTGAAATTGGTTTAACTTAAGTGATTTGCTGCATTCTTAGTGTCTTAAGAACTCAGATGAATTGATACCTATTGTGCTGCAATGACATGAGTATGATAGGATTTGTTTAGCTAGTCAAAATTCTGCTATCAAATTGGCGCTGTTGTCATATGGGTTTAGATTAAGCATTACGATTTGTTGATTGTTTAAGATCAAGCTGTTAAGTTTCTGTTTGTTACTGATTTGCAAGTTGCTCTTCTGCTTATAGGTCTATGAACTTGAGGTCTAAAGGCAATCAAAACCTTCTGGATTATCAACACAACATTCTGCAAGTGGAAAGGGCACTAAGAGCAACAAGGGAAAGAGAGAGACTGCAAGGGTTTCATCAGCTCAGCATGGAGCATGGTATAGATGATCAGCGATTTCATGGACCACTAGGAGCACAAGGTGGTCAGGGAGTTTCTGTTGTTCAGGGACAGCAAGGAGTCCAAGGTGAGCAAAGTCAGAGGGGACCAACACATGGTACAAGCCCAATCAGACCAATTGGAGCAGGTGATGCGCCCAATGCCTACAACAACAGAACAGGAATCCTGCCTCCAGCTGTTCAGAACAATAACTTTGAGATCAAATCTGGTCTGATCTCAATTGTCCAGGGCAGCAAGTTTCATGGGTTACCTCTAGAAGACCCTTTAGATCACTTGGATAACTGCTCCCTCACCAAGATTAATGGAGTAAGCGAAGATGGCTTTAAAGTGAGACTCTCCCCATTCTCTCTAGGGGATAAAGCTCACCAATGGGAAAAGAACTTGCCTCAGGGAAGCATCACAAGTCGGGATGAGTGCAAGAGAGCCTTTCTGGCCAAATACTTCTCTACTTCAAGGACTCCTATAATCAGGAATGAAATCTTTGGATTTGCTCAAAGGAACAATGAGAGCTTTGGTGAAGTATGAGAAGTATTTAAAGGCTTCACACTTCAGTGCCCACACCATGGGTTTACGCAAGCTTCACTCCTATCCAGTCTATACAGAGGCGCCCTCCCAAAGATCAAAATGCTCCTGGATACTGCATCTAATGGTAACTTATTATCTAAAGATGTTGATGAGGGATTGGAACTTGTAGAGAATTTAGCACAAAATCTGATGGGAATTATAATGAGGAGTTTGATAGAACCCCTAGGAATGGTAAGGAAGAACTGGAGTCTAACAAGAAGGAGATCAAGGCTTTACATGAAAAGATTGATCTGTTGCTAATGGAAAGGAAGGAAGTCAGTTTTGTTGATGACTTGGTTCAAGTTAAAGATCATGAAGGCCGCCAAGTTGAGAAGATGAACTATCTTGGTAATCAAGGAGGCTACAATGGATATGAGAACTACAGACCTAACCCAAACCTGTCCTAAGGGAGCAACAATGTTGCCAACCCCCAAGAAAAAGTTTACCCTCATCAACAACCTCAAGGGAATCAGCCAAGGCCTTTTGCGCCATTCAACCAAGGATATGCACCAAGGAACAACTTCCAAAGCAACTTCTAGCAGAAGCAGTTTGGACCTCTTGGATTCTCTCAAGGTCAGGCAAGCTCATCCAACACCAATGATGCTGAAGTGAAAGGACTGCTGCAACAACTCCTTCAAGGCCAACAAGCTACTAATGTAGAGATCACAAAGAAGTTTTTTGAGGTTTACAACAGAATGGATACTGTTCATATGGAGTTGTCAAACAAGATTGATGGGTTGGCTACAAGAGTTAAGACACTAGAGAATAACAAGGGCATAGCTGGTCCCAAACCTCAAAGTAACCTTCCTGGAAAACCAGAAGCTAATCCTAAGGAGTTCTGCAACGCCATAGTCACTGAAGAAGAGACCTTATCATATGAAGAGGACACTGTAATTGAAGAGTACTTTTCTTTGTTCAATGAGGACAATGAACTTCAGAGTGGGGGAGATGAGTTTTTAGCAGCTGACGCCAACCATGAAGTTGCAAAAGAAAAGCCTCTTGATGCAGCAGCCACTAAGGAACAGGAGAAGAATAGGCTACTTGAGGAGGATCAAGCTGAGAGACATCTATGATCATTCTCCTTACAAGCCAGCTCTCTCCTTTCATGGATGGTTTAAGAAACAGCTTATGGATAAGTACACCACTCTCAATGCCAACCAGATGAAGCATTGAGGTCTTGATGTTGGGACAGAGCTGAAAGAAGCCATTGCCAAGACTTGAGGTTATTGAACATCAAAAAGCTTGGAGATCCTGGATGATTTACTCTGCCTTGTGAACTCAAAGGACAAACTTTCAAGAGCTGTATTTGTGACCTTGGGGCAAGTATCAACCTTCTCCCATCCTCTACTACTAAGGCGCTTGGCTACACTAAACTTCAGGAGAGTAATGTGTCTCTAACAATAGTTGATGGCACAATAAAGGCACCACTTGGAGCTCTTAAAGAGGTGCCAATGATGATTCAAGGAGTGGTCATCCCAACAGATTTCCTGGTCCTAGATGTTGAAGGGAAGATAAAAAATGCTATGATTCTAGGGAGACCATTCTTAGCTTCAGATGGCGCATTGTTTGGTGCAAACGAGTGCAAGATCAGACCAAGGAGTTCCAAGACTATTGCTCCACACCTCAACTAAGAAGCTGAGGAAAATCAAGCAAAGTGACTCTAAACAAGCGCACTTACGAGGCAATCCCATGGTATCCTTGTATATAGCTTTGCATTTTCATGTTTTTATGTTTGTGTGGGTGTTTTTAAGTGTCTCTAGTAACTAGGTTCAAGTTTAGGAAGAAGGAACCAAGCTTTGGGAGAAGGAAGGAGTCGAAAAAGGGTCAGTATCGACCAGCATATCAGCCATGCACGTCGATACAGCTCATATCGAGTAAGTGTATCGAGCATATTCTGCTTGAGACAAGTACATTAGACTTGTATCGACGTGCATATTGATAACAGATTTTTAGCAGGAGGTTGTATTATCAAAACTCAAGCAACATATGGATGTAGTATAGTGTGCAATTGGTATCAATCCAACCTAGGATGCATGAAGAACACTAAGAATGCAAGGATGAAGAAAATCTAAGCAAATCGGGAAAATGATTGGTAAAATCGAAGAAAACTAAATGCAACGAACAAATGAAATGCTAAAAAATTTTAAAATCCCTGGAAGAGGGTTCAGGGTCGAGGGTTATATTCAAGATGTTCAAAGATTCAAGCTTTGGTTTGAAAATACATAGATCTTCTCATTGATGAGCTTTCTCTAAGCCTTGAAAACAAAACAAGAACCATCCATGGCATGTGGTATGATTCACTTCTTCAATCTCTTCTCCAAACCCATGGCATTTGGTGGAAAACGAGATCAAAGAGCTAGAAAAACAGATTTCAATCAATGGTCTAACTAACCTCCTCTACATCCATGGCGTTTGGGAGAAGGTCGATTAGTCTCTAGGACTTGGTTTTCTAAGACATCTGAATCCGGTCAGGGTAAGACAGCTTTGGAATCATAGAGATCTTTTCCAAGACTCTCTAAGCCTTAAGACCCCAAGATCTTAGAAGAGAAGGAATGAAGAACAAGAAAAACACAAAACTTTAAACCTCTTAAACGCTTGAATCGCCTCAACCCCAAATCCCAAAAGAAAAGTACTCGCTACTTATGTTTGAAATCGATTTAAATGCAATGAAAGAAGAACTAAGCATGATTAAGCGATTGATTAAGGAAAATACTTAGATTAATGCAAGATTAAAAAGTTCTAAAACATAAAAAAAAAAATTTAAAGGTTTAACAATGGCTAGAATCGCCAAAAAGATTATAGCAAAAACTAAGTTGGTGAAGACAGAATGAAGGTATCCGATGGAATATGTCCAAAATGGCTAAACATAACAAATAGTCCCCTCACTACACGCCAAGAATGAGCTGGCCGGATAAGATCCCAGAAATCGAGTTGGATGATCGATCTCAGGCTCGATCTTCTGCTGGATCGCTTCCTTTTGCTCGATCTTCTACTCGATCTTTTGGTCGATCGAGTAGGGGACTTGATTTGGCTCTCGATCTGTATGGCATGGCCCACTTTCGTACTCGCGATCGATCTCTTCTCTCGATCTTGGTCTCGATCCTTCCTCTTGAATCGACTTGGGTCACTCGATCTTCTGGTCGATCTCGTCTAGATCAACCTGCCTTGCTCGATCCGCTACTCGATCTCGGGTCCTTCGCTTGCATGGCTGAGTTCTCCAAGTATCCACAAGCTCCATCTTGATCCTCCTCACGTCCACATAACTTCCACAACTCCAGAGTGCTCCAATCAACCTAATAATGATGCAAAAGTGCAAGGAATATGCAAAATGCGAATGCACAAGGGACCTAGGACCTAAAATGCAACAAATGGAACAAACTAGCCTATAATGCAAGATGAATGCATGAAAAACTATCCCTAAATGCATGCAAATTATGCAAAATATATGGTAATATCAACTCCCCCAAACTTGCCTTTTGCTTGCCCTCAAGAAAACAAAATTCAAGAAAGGAAGAGAGGTTTGAAAGTGGAAGCTCAAAACGAAAGGTGCCAATGGAAAAACCGATTAAATGCCCAAGTTATAAGTTCTAAGATACAAAGAGGTTGTTCTACTTTATAAGCTTTAGCCATACCCATCAAAGCAAACAATGAACCCTAGCTTAGCTTACACAAGCATTCAAATCAACCAACTCCTTAACATTCATTAAGAGACAACCAATGGATCAAGTTTGTGCACATCAAGCGAAAGCATTTGGTCAAAGGGATATGGTCATGAGATGAAAATGATCTCATTTAAAGAGGGGTTTAAAAATTCAGGGGATCACTCAAAGAAAGAATCCTATCTTTGGCAAAATGCTAAAGGTAAAGGCACACCTATGCATGCAAGTTAAAACTCTCTTCTACCCATTTTACCCAAGATGATCCTAAAAACTTCTAAAACCCAAAGTTAACCCCTAAATCTACCCTTTCCCAAAGCGCTTGATCATCTTCATTCTTCACAATGGGGGAAAATCCTTTTGCCTTGCCGTGTGGTTGATTTCTTCTTTTTGAACTTGCTCTTCCTTGTTGTAAGTTTGGCGCCGCTTTCATCACCTTTGGTGGATAGCTCGATCTGATTGTTCCTTTTGGTTGACCTCTTTTTAGCTTTGTTGCTGCTGGCGCCTTTCTCTTCTTTGACACTTAGAGCATTATTATCTACTTTACTTAACCACAATTTACTTGTTCCCCCCTTGCTACTAATCCCATACTTCTTCTTCTTTTTAAAGTATATAAACAAGAAACTCTTAAACCAGCCAAATAACCCTTTCCCAAAACTCCTAACCTAGTATCAAGCTCAAAAATGCAAGCTGGTGTCTATAAGGGAGCTTTTCCTTGCCAGCCCTATTCCTAACACTTTTTGCTAAGATAGGATTGAAAATAATGCAATGAAAGGCCTCACTACTCACGCAAAAGTGTTTAGGTCTGAAAGAAGGTTTGGTTTAAGGCGTGGTTAACTGTCCCATAATAATGAGGATCAGCTAGTTGGATTAACAAGAGTGGTAAGAAAGGAAGAAGATAATCCAAGTATGTATATGGGTAAGCCATGCAATCGCTTTCAATGCACAAATAAGATAAATCAATGTCAAGATTAAGATTCTACTAAGATGGAGTTGGCATCAAATCAAAGCGAGTTTCAACATAAGACTAGAGTATCAAATGCAAGTAATGAAGGTATGGTGCAGCCTTAACTTCAAACTCACTAGATGCAATCAAACAACAAACAACTAAGGCATTGAAAACAATTCAAACATTGACAACTTAACAAGTGTTTATCATTTACTCCCTATGCAATTGCAACATCCTAAATGATTTTAAAAATTCTTGACTCAATCCTAAAATATTCTACAATGCAAATGCAACTATATGAATTGTTTTTGAAATTTTTTAAAACTTTTATCATTTTTTGGTGTTTTCTATGCCTTATGATGCAATGCAAGACTCAAGGGATGATAACAGAAATAAGATCAAAGAAAACATGTCAAAGACACCACACATTCCCCCAAACTTGAATGACACCGTCTCGGTGACAAACAAGCTCAAGAGGAGCCAAAACACAAGCAAAAATAAAAAGATGCATGGTATATACAATGGTTCGGGTGTTGGTACCTTGGAGCTAGGCTCGGCTGGAGCTTGAGGATGCTCCAGACTTCCTGCTCTTGCTAGGAGGGTCATGAGTCACTGCCTTGCCTTTCTCCTTGGCTGTCCCTTCGTGTACAGAGTGGCGTGCAGATTGGATGTTGCTTCCTTGCGGTTCACGGATCACAACTCCACCGGTGGATCTTCTCCTCTTCTCGGGCTGCTCCACCTCTTCACTTGAAGACGCATCAGATGAGCTTCCTTGAAGCTGCTTGATCTTCTTGGCAAGCTTTTTGATCATCTTGCTCTGCCACTTGTTCACTATCCGCTGAACCTCCAGCAAAGATGCTAGGAACTTCTCGGTTTTGGTCCTTGGCTCAAAATCGAGCTTAGGGAGATCAAAGCTGGCTGGCATCTCGGCGTCTGAGGGAGGTGATTCTGAGGGTGCACGGGCGACCTGAGGTGGAACTGCTGCTGGTCCAAGGGCTGCGACACACTCCTCATCCGTTGGCAAAAACGCGATGGTGCCAATGCTGTCTAAGTTGGTCTCATCCTCGTTGGGCAGAATGCAGACCTTCTTGGCATGGTTGTGGTCGTAGTACAGGTAAGCAAACTTCCCTGGAGCTGGCGTAGGTCCCAAGCTATCAGTGTTGCGCATTTACTGCTTGTCCATGTATGCCCTATCCGCGCAAGGCTCAAACTCTTGAAGAGGAACTCCAGCTTGGACAAACATTGGTGTGAGGAAGCCTCCAATGAGTGCTGAGCTTGCTTTACACCTTAGTGCCCACGCCTTATACTTGACCAAAGATGCGGCCAAGATGCAACCATAGTTGACATCATCTCCGAGCTCGTCCTCCAATGGCTCATCATGCTCTTCCCGGTTGCATAAGATCTTCTTAACTCCTTGAAAGAGAAAAAAAACTCATTCTTCGTCATTGTAGGAGCCACAGACCTCCCACTGAAAGTATTCGCCAGGAGTTTGAGGGTGTATCTCAGCAAGGGGATGCGGACTTTCTTGATCTTGGCGGTGTTGGCCTTGTAGTCGTCATGGCTGATCAAATCCCATAGGTCATTTGCTGACTTAAGTTGAGGGAACTCCACTTGCTTAGCAGCAGCATCGAGGCCGTAGGCTTGGCAAAGCTCCAGGATCGAGAGATGATAGGCTTGCCTCCTTATCTTGAAGGTGATGTGGCCTTGGGAAGGAGTAGGAAGACTTGGATTCTCGTAAGGGAACTCCAAGGTCGAGAGAAAGTCGAGAGTGACTTCTGGATATGTGGGGCAATCCATCCTGGAGAGAAAAGCAAGCCCTATGTCTTGGAGAAGCGCATCAAATTTGCTCAATAGCCCCATCTTCTCCAAGAGTACTCTACTTGCAAATTTGGTTGGTTCGAAGCGCAGCCTCTCAAGTCCCTTCTTAGCCTTTTTCTCCTCCTTGCTCCATCTAACCCTCTCCTGGACCACTTCTTGAGCTTCTCCCTCTTGTGTTGTCTCTTCTCTGGTTCTCTTTGGTGCCATGGGTACCTGAAACACAAATCTCAAGGAAGAGAATAAGTATAGGCGGCGAAATTGAGAGAAAGACAAGGTAAGAAAGAAAAACTTGTAACAATAACCCTAGATTTTTGGGGAATTTATAGAAATTATAGCTAAATACCAGAGGAAAGAATCTAGAGATAGGATTAAATCTAGCAATTTTCCTAATATTTAGTTATTCCTAAAAATTATCCTAATTCCCTAACAACTAACAATCATCCTAAGCAAGCAAATGGATATTTTCAAAAAAACTTAATAAGTAAATCACTAAGTCGAAAATACGTTTGCGAAAGATGAAAGCAAGAAGTTCTTGGTCTTTTAAAACAAAACTCACACTCTCTCTTTTTAGAAAACAACTCGTAAAGGATGAATGAGAGAGAGGTTGAATGCATGCAATATAAAAGCCAAGAAAACCATGGGCAAAACAAGTGGTTTCTGACAAAAGTGTGGTCAAGGCACATCTTTCATGGTCAAAGATGCTTGCCTTGGCCACAATTAAAATTTAAAAACCGGAGGGAAAGAGGAAAAGAGGGAAAATGTTTTGTTACCTCGACATGAGATCGAGTCCATTTGGTCGATCTAGGACTCGATCTCATGCCCATGTTGACTAGGATCGAGAGGTTTGATCGATCAGGGACTCGATTCAGATTGCATCGAGTCTTAGATCGATTGTGCCCTCTCGTTCTAAGATTTTTGGTCACTCAGGCTATGCTCCTTGGATCGAGCCACATAATCGATTCGGGGGTCGTTTGGGCTTGGATCGAGTGGTAGATCGAGTTGACTGATCGATCTAACCTCGAGGATAGAGTGAGGTCAATCGATCCACACCTCGTTTGCATTTCAAGCCAAATGTATGGGTGGTTTATCCTCCCATGATCGACTGACTCACTCGATTGTCTACTCGATCTCGTCTAGATCGGCTGACTCCTCTCGATTCACTAGCTCGATCTAGTAAAGATCGAGCTAGGATAAGTAGATCTAGCACTCGATCTCTAGCCTATACTTAGCCCTTCTCGCCTCTTTTGTCACCAAGAACATGTTCTACAATCCCTCATCCTTTCACCTACACATTTAAACATAAAAAGCATAAAACTGAAATAGAAAGAAAGCAAAAATATGTACAAGACAGACATGGGAATGCCTCCCGAGTGCGCTTTCTTTAACGTCATTAGCTAGACTTTACTTGGTTTAGGCCTGAGGTGGGTCTTGTAGAAGCATGGTGGTGCTCTCCTTGCTGCAATCACTCGCCAAGTAGGGCTTGACTCTGTGCCCATTAACCGTGAAAGGATTACCACTCTTGCTAAACAATGTAACCGCTCCATAGGGTAGAACCTCCTTGATCTCAAACGGTCCACACCATCCAGATTTGAGCTTTCCAGGAAACAGCTTCAATCTCGAGTCGTAGAGTAGCACCAGACTGCCTTCTCTTAACTCCTTATGAACCAGCTTCTTGTCATGAACCGCCTTGGTCCCCTCCTTGTAAATCTTAGCACTCTCGTAGGCGCCTAACCGTAGCTCATCAAGCTCATGTAGCTGAATCAACCGCTTCTCCTGTGCTGTCTTGAGGCTGTAGTTCAGCTGCTTCACTGCCCATAGTGCTTTATGCTCCAACTCAACAGGAAGATGACATGCCTTGCCGTAAAGAAGTGAAAGGAGTTGTGCATATATGGGTCTTGAAAGCGGTTCGGTAAGCCCACAAAGCATCATCGAGTTTGACCGCCCAATCTTTTCTAGTAGCCCCAACTGTCCTCTCAAGTATAGCCTTGATCTGCCTGTGAGACACCTCTACTTGCCCACTAGTTTGAGGATGATAGGGAGTTGCTACCTTGTGCTTCATGCCATACCTCTTCTAAAGACTTTCAAACACCTTGTTGATAAAGTGGCTGCCCCCATCACTGATCACTACCTTTGGTACTCCAAACCGCAAGAAGATTATAGTCTTAAAGAGTTTAACCACCACCTTTGCATCATTAGTTGGGGAAGCTATAGCCTCAACCCACTTAGACACATAATCAACTGCCATCAAGATGAATTTGTTGCCGTAAGAAGAAGGGAACGGTCCCATGAAATCTATCCCCCAAGCGTCAAAGACATCAACTTCAAAGATTGGTACCTGAGGCATCTCATTTCTCTTGGTGATGTTCCCTGCCCTTTGACAAGCTTCACAAGCCTTAACAAGTTCATGAGTGTCTTTGATCAGCGATGGCCACCAAAAGCTGGCTTGTAACACCTTTGTAGCAGTCTTGAAAGAAGCGAAATAACCACCATATGAAGAGCCGTGACAATGTAGAAGAATGTCCTTAGCTTCTTATACAAGCTGTCCACTCCCCTTTTGTACAAGTATGGCTCGTCCCAAAAGTAATGGAAGACATCTCTCATAAATATTTTCTTGTGGTAGTGGTCTAGATGAGAAGGCTCTTCTCCACAAGCTAAGTAGTTTACTATGTCAGCATACCAAGGCAAGTCTTCTTCCTTGAAACTGAAAACCTCTTCAAACTTGTCTTCAAGCTTTCCACATACTGCCGTGGTGATCATCATGAGATGCTCCTCGGGATGTGAATCATCTAATGGAAAAGCTTCATTGACTCTCATCCTAGAAAGGTGATCAGGAACACCATTCTCTATCCCTTTCTTGTCTTTTATCTCCATATCAAACTCTTATAGAAGGAGAATCCACCTTCAGAGGCTCGGCTTGGTATCCTTCTTAGAGTAGATATACCTCAAAGCAGCATGATCCGTGTATACAACAACCTTAGATCCCACCAGGTATGATCTGAACTTCTCAAAAGCACACACAACGGCCAACAACTCCTTCTCGGTTGTAGCATATCTGACTTGCGTGTCATCCAAGGTACGACTGGCGTAGTAGATAACATGCAACCTCTTGTCTTTCCTCTGACCAAGAACAGCTCCCACGGTGTAATCGCTCGTGTCACACATGATCTCGAATGGTAGACTCCAGTCTGGTGCTTGTACTATTGGCGTGGATACAATAGCTTCCTTGATAGTCATGAAAGCATGAAGACACTCCTCATCAAACATAAAGTCAGCTTCGTTGCACAACAGCCGCGTGAGGGGTCTTGCTATCTTGGAGAAATCATTTATGAATCTCTTGTAGAAGCCCGCGTGACCTAAGAAGCTCCTCACTCCCTTTACATTAACCGGCGGCTCAAGACTCATCATGACCTCAACCTTAGCTTTATCAACCTCTATCCCTTTCTCTGATATCTTGTGGCCGAGTACAATCCCTTCCTTCACCATGAAGTGACACTTCTCCCAGTTTAGCACCAAGTTTGTCTCCTCGCACCGCTTAAGTACCTTGCAAAGATTCAACAAACAAGCAGAAAATGACGCACCATATACAGAGAAGTCATCCATACACACTTCTACCATCTCTTTTATAAGATCAGGGAAGATTGAAACATGCACCGCTGGAATGTTGTTGGTGCATTACACAACCCAAATGGCATCCTTCGATATGCGAAGGTGCCATATGGGAATGTAAAATTCGTCTTTGTTTGATCGTTTGGATGGATTGGTATTTGAAAGAAACCACTATAACCATCAACAAAGCAATACTATGGATAATTAGAAAGTCTTTTAAGCATCTAATCAATAAAAGGAAGAGGAAAATGATCTTTTCTAGTAGCTGAATTGAGCTTCCTATAGTCTATACACATTCAGTGACCAGTTATGGTTCTTGTAGGAATCAATTAATCTTTTTCATTCTTAATGACTGTGATCCCTCCCTTCTTAGGCACCACGTGGACAGGAGAAACCCACGTGCTGTCACTGATGGGGTATATCACGTCAGCCTTTAACAATTTCAGAATCACTTTCTTAACTACTTCTTTCAAATTTGGGTTTAAGCGTCTTTGATGTTCAATAGAAGAAGAGATCTCATTATCTAAGTGAATCCTATGAGTGCAAAGCATTGGTGAAAGGCCCTTGATGTCACTTAGAGAGTACCCAATGGCCTTCCTATACTTTCTCAGCTCATTAAGGAGCGACTGCAACTCATCATCACTCAAGTTCTCATTCACAATCACGAGATAAGTCTCATTAAGCCCTAAGAAAACATACCTTAGCCCTTTTCGGAGCTCTTTTAGGTCCATCTTTGGGGCTAACAGCTCGCTTCAGTCCTCCTCATGGCTTGTGTTGACGTTCCCGTCCTCATTGCTCTCCTTAGAACCCAAGACGTGAGCCTTAAGACTGCTTTCTTAAACCGTTGTCTCCTTAGAGATCGAGTAATCCAGTCGATCTTCAATTCTTTCTGCTCTGGATCGATCGCCATCACACGATTCACTCACTTGATTTGATATGGATCGAGTAAGAGATCGAGTTGCTGAGTTGTTCTCTGAACTGATCGGATGGCTCGTCTCAATCTTTGACTCGATTGCTTTTCCAGATCGAGTGGCCTCCTCGATTTCCTTGTCGATCTGACCTCTGGATCGAGTGAGTACGTCGATTTCAGGGTCAATCTCTACGCACCCGTCTTCATCTTCTTTCACAACTTTTCTAGAGTCAAGGAGATTAACATACTCTTGGGTCTTCTTATCCAAGAAACCATACTCTCCTCTCTCCTTAGTCAAAGCCAGCTTCAAGTGATCCTCTTGTGCCAACTCTTCAAGCAATTCATCAGCCAAAGCATCTAATGTTTCAATGTAGAATGCTTGTCCTTCAATGGTCAGCTTCTTCAAGACCTCATTGATATCAAAATCCAGCTTGATGTCCTTGCCAAGGTGCAGAGCTATCTTCCAATTCTTTACATCAATGATTGCTCCGGCGGTTGCAAGGAATGGTCTTCCAAGTATAAGCGGATCCTTAGGCTCTTCATCCATCTCAAGCACAACAAAGTCGGTTGGTACATTGACATCACTTATTCTCACTGGAAGATCTTCTAGCATACCCACTGGAAGTCTTACGCTTCTGTTAGCTAACACAAGGGAGATCCTACACTCTTTGAAACGTGTGAAACCTAGCTTCTTTGCTATAGAGTGGGGCATGAGATTGATACTTGCTCCCAAATCACATAAACAGCTCTCAAACTTCAATGGACCCAAAGTGCAAGGAATGGTGAAGGATCCTGGATCTCCTAGCTTCTTAGGCACAATTTCTCTGTGGATAATAGCACTACACTCTTCACTAAGCACCAAAACTTCTTTACTCTCCTTGTTGTTCTTTGTAAGGGTGTCTTTGAAGAACTTAGCACACTTCGGCATCATAGCTAGACAATCCACAAGAGGCAACTAGATCTCCACATCCTTTAGATGCATCTCAATAAGAGTCTGTGCTTCTCTATCAGCTGTTTCTTGAAGCAGCCAGGAAATGAAAGCTTCGGTACATACGGTGGAGGCACATAAGCATCCTTTTCCTTAGTAGCTTGCGCCGCATTCTCCCCTACAGCTACTTCTTTCCCTTTCCTTGGCCCCTCAATCCACACGTTATCAAAGGTGATTTCTTCATCAGCTGAAAGCATACCCTCCCCCTCTTGAATCACAATGTCCTCATTGGTCTTAGGAGCAACTCTCGGTTGAAGTTCTTTCCCACTTCTTATTGTTATAGCGTTTGTATACTCATTGGGATTTTGCTCACACTTGCCCGGTAAGCTGCTCTGGCCGCTTGTACTAGCCTTGCCCTTCTCTAACTACTTAATCTTGTTGTTCAGATTTGTTATCTGTGTTGAGACCTCAGTAAGAGAGGAGTCTTGGCGGTTGTTCATCTCGACAAACTTCTGAGTAGTTGAAGCTTGGCCTTGAAGCAACTGCTGGAACATCGCTTGTACCGGATGTTGAGGTTGGGGTTGCATCTATTGTTGTTGTGGAACAAAGCCAGGAGGAAACATAGGAGTGTAGCTTTTGTTGCCCTGCTGTTGCTGCTGACCCTGAAAGTTCCCTTCCCTCTGCCCTTGAAAGCCACTATTCGGTTGAAAACCCTTGTTATAAGGAACAAACGGCTTTGCTTGCTGAGGGGGGTACACCTGATCTTTAGGATTCTCCACGTTTGTGCTCCTGTAAGACAGATTGTTGTTGGCTTTGTAACCTTGTGAATAAGCCTGAGGCTTGTTGTAGTTCTGACCAGCAATCCAGTTAGCTTCTTCTTGACTCAAGTCTAACTCCTCTAGGACTTCTTCGGCTTCATCCACAAAGTGCACGTGTTTCTGATTGGCAAGCACTAGCTTGTCTATCTTCTCATGCAGTGACTTGAACTCTTTCTTGTGAGACTTTAGCTCAGAACCTCGTGGTTCACGGTCATAATCTTCGGCGTATTTGCCGTCACTCAAAGCCAAGTTTTCGATTAACTTTATACCCTCTTCCACTTCTTGACCAAGAAAATTGCCCTTACTAGCCGTGTCAAGCAACATTATGATCTTGGGTAAGCCTCCACGGTATATTGTGCTTAGGAAAGTCTCTTCACTGAAGCCGTGGTGAGCACACTGAATGGTATAGTCTTTGAATTTCTCCATAGCTTTATTGAATGTCTCGTTCTTCCTTTGAGTGAATCCGCTGATTTCACTATGCAGCCTTACTGTTCTTGTGCTCGAGAAAACCTTTCAGAGGAACGTCTTCTTACATTCAGCCCAAGAGGTAATGGTGCCTTGCGGAAGGGTCTTCTCCCAATGCCTAGCCTTATCTCCAAGAGAAAATGGGAAGAGCCGTAGCTTAAAAGCATCTTCCGAGATCCCATTGATCTTTATCATCCCACAAACTTGCTCAAAATTGTCAAGATGCTCCAAGGGGTCTTCCATAGCCAGCCCGTGGAATTTGCTGTTCTGAACCATAGAGATGAATCCTGGCTTTATCTCAAAGTTGTTGTTCTGTACTTGTGGAGGAGTGATCCCAAAGCGATTGTGATGCGTATTAGGAGCATCTCCAGCACCAATGATCCGTGGGAGTCTAGCTGCGTGGTTGGGGTTTCCATTGCCCCTTCCTACAGCACCGTGAGCTGGTGGAGGTCCCACCGGATGTTCTTGCTCAGCTATTGTTGCAAAGTCTACTGAACCAGTTGTTATCACCCCTAGAACGCAAATTCATGTACCTGAAAGACACAATTTTGAAGGAAGAGAGATCAGTAACCAAAATGAAAACAAAGACTTAGTCTTTACGAAACCCCAAATCTTAATGCTTCCTAACAATCCTAAGATGGCAACGGCGCCATTTGATAACAGATTTTTAGCAGGAGGTTGTATTATCAAAACTCAAGCAACCTATGGATGTAGTATAGTGTGCAAGAGGTATCAATCCAACCTAGGATGCAGGAAGAACACTAAGAATGCAAGGATGAAGCAAATATAAGCAAATCGGGAAAATGATTGGTAAAATAGAAGAAAACTAAATGCAACGACCAAATAAAATGCAAAACAATTTTAAAATCCCTGGAAGAGGGTTTAATAACACTAGGAGAAAACAGAAGATTAAAAATGCATGTCTACTAATAACTAAAAATCGAGCACTGAATCGAGTAAGACATATCTATCTAACAACTTAAAGCGATGATTTCAAATGAACAAAGAAGCAAGCTTTATGATAACAGAATGATGAACAGAGGTTTTAAAATGCTAAAAGAGGGTTCAGGGACGAGGGTCATATTCAAGAGTGTTCAAAGATTCAGGCTTTGGTTTGAAAATACATAGATCTACTCATTGATGAGCTTTCTCTAAGCCTTGAAAACAAAACAAGAACCATCCATGGCCTGTGGTATGATTCACTTCCTCAATCTCTTCTCGAAACCCATGTCGTTTGGTGGAAAAAGAGATCAAAGAGCCAAAAAAAAAGATTTCAATCTATGGCCTAACTAACCTCCTCTACTTCCATGGCGTTTGGGCGAGGGTCGATTAGTCTCTAGGACTTGGTTTTCTAGGACATCTGAATCCGGTCAAGGTAAGACAGCCTTGGAATCATAGAGATCTCTTCCAAGACTCTCTAATCCTTAAGATCCCAAGATCCTAGAAGAGAAGGAATGAAGAACAAGAAAAACATAAAACTTTAAACCTCTTAAACCCTTGAATCGCCTCAACCCCAAATCCCAAAAAGAAAACTACTCGTTACTCATGTTTGAAATCGATTTAAGTGCAATGAAAGAAGAACTAAGCATGATTAAGCGATTGATTAAGGAAAATACTTAGATTAATGCAAGATTAAAAAGTTCTAAAACCTAAAAGGTTTAACAATGGCTAAAATCGCATAAATGAGAAAAACAAAAACTAAGTTGGTGAAGACAGAATGAAGGTATCCGATGGAATATGCCCAAAATGGCTAAACATAACAAAATGGTCCCCTCACTAGACGCCAAGAATGAGCTGGCCAGATAAGATCCCAGAGATCGAGTTGGATGATCGATCTCTGGCTCGATCTTCTGCTGGATTACGTCCTTTTGCTCGATCTTCTACTCGATCCTTTGGTTGATCGAGTAGGGGACTCGATTTGACTCTCAATCTGCATGGCATGGCCCACTTCCGTACTCGCGATCGATCTCCTCTCTCGATCTTGGTCTTGATCCTTCCTCTTGAATCGACTTGGGTCATTTGATCTTCTACTCGATCTCGGGTCCTTCGCATGCATGGCTGAGTTCTCCAAGTGTCCACAAGCTCAATCTTGATCCTCCTCACGTCCACATAACTTCCACTACTCCAGAGTGTTCCAATCAACCTGATAATGATGCAAAAGTTCAAGGAATATGCAAAATGCGAATGCAAAAGGGACTTAGGACCAAAAATGCAACAAATGGAACAAACTAGCCTATAATGCAAGATGAATGCATGAAAAATTATCCTAAATGCATGCAAAATATGCAAAATATATGGTAATATCACATATCAGGATGATCTTGATTGATACACCTGTGAGGATTTATGTATCGATCAGAGTATTGGTATAGGGCAAACCGATACGATTTAACAAGCAATCTATAGGGTAACAAACATATCGATAGGCCTTAACTGGTATCGATATCGATCACATGTATCGATGTACTAGGTCGATACGAAACCAAGAAGTGCATCTCGAGCACAGTATCAATTTAACACCCCGATATGCCTTAATTGCGAGGACGAAAGGCGATTAATCGCCCTTTTTAAGGCATATCGGGGTGAATGAAAACATGATGTTCAGCATACGTCAAGGTGTATCGATGTGCATATCGACATGCTAGTCCGATATGGGATTTTACCAAATCATACCGAGCAACATATTGAGCCATTAGCTCGATATTGGACCGCCAAGTGTGATCATCAGACTACATATCAACATATCGAGCCATTAGCTCGATATTGGACCGCCAAGTGTCGATACATAAGGTGTCAAGCAATATCGACGTGCATACAGGTCGATATCATGACCCAGACATCAATATCGGCACGCATATCGACCTGACTAAGTGGATATGATCAATATCGATCATAATATCGACTTGGATGGTCAATATTGCACCCGAGGTAAGTACTCTTCATTTCAATTTTTTTTCCTACTTGGTCAAACTAGATAAAGAAGTTTAAATTGGAATCCTTCCCCTTCCCACGCATGAGTGGAACCTCTCTTAGGCGCACTTTGTACTTTTATTTAAACACACCCACCCTTCTTGCTCTCTCACTTTCATTTTCTTGTTTACAACCACAAAAATTTCGAAATCTTTAGTTTTCTAAGTATCTTAGAGAGCCAAACCACTCAAGGTAATGTCTCCAAGCTCTTTAAATATTTCTAATTTGCCTTAAGCACTTAAGAACTTCATTATATGTTGTGGTTGTTTGCTTGATTTGTGAGTAATGCATCTTAGTTATATTATTTCTATTACATGGTGAATAGATTGGTTATGACTTTTAAAGCATTTAGATTAATAAATACTTGCTTGTCAAATTCATCTATTTAGCTTTGCATTAGCATATTAGTACATTTGTTTAGTTTCACGATGCTAGGATTCATGATTTTCAATTAATTGATAAATTTGTTTAACGAATCCTTTGCATGCATTGCTTATTTAGTTGATTCACAACTGATAGAAGCTTACTTTTCAATAAATAAACTCCTCCTTTTGTGACTTTTAGCAATATTAAGCTTTGTATTTTGTTGCTTCCATGATTCAGATTTTTCTTCTGAGAATATGTTTTAGGTACCATGGGGAGAACAACAAGGAGTGGAGCAAACAAAGAAGCTGAGAAGAAAGAGAAAATAAAGGGCAAGGCCAAAGAAGTTGGGAGTCCTAGCGCCAAATCTCAGGGCAAAAAGAGAGCTGATGTTGGAACTAGTGCGCAAGTCTCTCAAAAGTAGAAAGTCACCACTCCAGCTCAAAGGCAGCTGTATGATAAACTGCAAAAGGTCGATATGAGGTCAACTAAAAACTCCCATGTGTGATAGCTTGCTATTTTAGTTCATTTTAGGCTACATTTCATGCATCGTTTCCTCTGTTTTTGCATTATAGTTTAGCATTTTAGTATTATTTGCACTTAGAATCAACATGGCATGCATTTAGCTTAGGATTGCATACATTTGCATACATGTGAAAGTTTGTGGTGGTTTTCAGGTGTTTTTGGAGTTTCTTGGAGCTGGGAAGGAGATGGAAGCACTTCATGATCAAAGAAGATGTCAGAAATGGAGCTCTTACAAAGTCTGGTCCATATCGAGCAAGCATATCGAGCAGAATACCTGTGGAGTATGCTCGATGCAAGCAGCAGGATGAGAGGAAGAGGATAAGCACAAGGATTTCAAGCCATTGATCTGAATCGAGGACCAGCATCGAGGAAGGACGTCGATACGCGCTGCACGGACCATATCAAGGTCGCATATCGAGCAAAACATCGACCGTACGACCTCGATGCAACTTATCCGCGTTGACCACTTGACTTTTGTTAACCTTATCCTATCATTTTACGTTTTTTCTGCTTCTTTTGGCTCCCTACTATAAAAGAGAAGCCACAAAACATTATCTTTATGCAAGTTGAGCTTTCTATCAAAAAGCCTCTCTTCTCTAAACCTTAAAGGGCGATTTTCCTTAAAGATCTTAATCTTTAGTAAAGTTTGAATTTTTATGTTTTAATCTTGTCTCTAAATCTTTGTTCTTGCACCTTGGTAGTTTAGATTTATCATCTTTGCATTTTGACCTCATCTAGTTATGTTTAACTCCAAATCAACGGGATTACACATGATTAGTGAGTAGTTTACTTTAGATTTAGGGTTCTAAGTAGGGAAAGTGGTGATTAAGATGTGATGGTTTGGCTTGGTCTATGTTTCCTTTGTTCAGTGACACCAAAGTGATAGTTCACCATTGCTAGATGATTCTCTTAGGGCTAGATAAAGCTAGTTTTGAGATTCTTGCTCGATGGTTAGATAATATACATTAAAAGATCTTGCCTTTGTTTCATTTCTGTTCATTGCTTAGCATTGTTCGGATGTTACTTCTCTGTGCTTAAACCCATGTTCTTGATTGGTGCTTAGCTAACTAGGTCCTTATTGGTTCACAAGATTGATAAGTTGGTCTGAATTCTTGTTTGGGTGAGAGAATGATTGCTGGATTAGTACATCTCTTAGGCTAGAATGGTTCTGATCTTTATGCTCATGGTTGAAGGATACGCCATCACAAGTGGAACTGACACTTCAATCTTGTTGAATACGAACTGCTTATTGACGCCAAGCTGGTTCCTTTTAGATACCTTTTCTAGGAGTACAACACTAAGAATTGTTTGCCTTTGAATGCTTGATGTTTGTCTTTGTTAGAAATCCCCATTCTCACTCTTAAAAACCACTATCCCACAATTGCTTAGAACCTTGAGTCTTGCTTTTAATTAATTATCTTTAAGGTCATCGTGCTTAGTTCTTGCTTTAGTAATCATCTTGTTTGTTTTTTGTTTAGTAATTGCCTTAAGTTCATTGCTTAGTTTTGTTCACTTGCATTTAGTTTATGCTTTCTTTCCATTGCATTATTAGGATTGTTAAACTTATTCTTGTTTAATCAAAACCCTATCATTGCTTAGCTTATGGCATTGTTTGCATCTCATCTTCCACAAATGAATTGATACTTGATCCCTATTCTACAACTGATTAGAGACAAAGAACATTTGAGTTTAGACCTGCAAAAGTCTTGTTTCAAATTGGCGCCATTGCCATTTATGGATTGTTTGAAATTAACATTGCTGTTAGACTAAATTCTTTACTTTAAAAGTTATTAATTTGCTATGTTTTCTGTGCTCTATTTTTTCAGGTACTTTTATGAATTTGAGGTCGAAACGCTCATCAAATCTGACTCCTTTCATTGACAACATTCATAGGAGAAGAGCTGTAAGACAGAGAGTTCAAGAGATTGAAGAACAGAGTATGGCAGAGCAAGAAGCTCAGTTACCACATGTTGGTGTTATTGGACAAGCACCATTACAACAAGCTGTGGCACACATAGATGAAGCACAAGAAGCTTTGAACCAAGCGGCTGGAGTTCAGGGATTGCGAGTACCAGTTCACGCACCTAGAGCTGCAAGACCAATAGGAGCTGGAGATGCGCCTAATACTCACCATAACAGGAATCGCATTCACGCTCCAGCTGTACATTAAAACCCCTTCGAGATCAAGCTTGGGTTGATCAACGTGGTGCAACGCAGCAGATTCCATGGCCTGCCCAATGAAGACCCTTTGGATCATCTTGACCAGTTTGATAAAGTGTGTGGTATGACCAAGAATCAAGGAGTCTCTGAAGATGCTTTGAAGCTGCGCTTGTTCTGTTTCAGTTTAGGTGCAAAGCACATCAATGGGAGAAGACACTTCCACAAGGCTCTCTATCTACTTGGGATGAATGTAAGACAGCATTCCTCAACAAAATTTTCAGCTCCACCAGAACAGCAAAGCTGAGGAACACCATAAGCAGTTTCACTCAGCATGGGAATGAGACATTCGCTGAAGCTTGGGAGAGGTTCAAGTCTTACACTTTACAGTGCCCACACCATGGCTTCACAAATGAAAGCTTGCTGTCTACCTTGTATAGAGGAGTGACGCCAAAGTGGAGAACTTGGCACTTTCTTTCCCCATCTTGGATACAACATCAAATGGAAATTTCATGGGCAATACTGTTGTGGATGGTCTAGCTCTTGTGGAGAACTTGGCAGAATATCTAGAGTTGTTGTAATCGCTGAAGGTGAGAGTACAACAAAGAAGGAGATTAAAGCTTTGAATGACAAGTTAGACAAGCTGCTGAGTGTTTCTTTCAAGAAAGTCAGATTTGTTGGTGATAGTGTGGCTACACAAGAAGAAGATGGGACAGTTGTAGAAGAAGAAGCCTTCTATATGAATCAACAAGGAGGCGGTTTTAAGAACTACAGGAACCATCCTAACTTCTCTTATAGAAGTACCAACGTGGCTAACCCTCAGGATCAAGTCTATCCATCACAAGCTGCTCAACAAAACCAAGGAACAAAACCTTTTGTTCCTTTCAACTAGCAGAACAACTTTGCTCCAAGACCACCATTTCATGGGGGTTTTCAACAAGCTAACTTTCAGCCAAGACCAGCTTTTGTCTCACCAGTTTTTGGCAATACACAAACCTCTTCTAGCACTCAAGATGTTGATTTGAAGCAGATGATGCAACAGTTGTTAACTGGTCAAGCCAACAACACTATAGAGCTGCACAAGAAGTTTGCTAAAGTGCACAACAAGATATATGCCACTACTTATGACCTGAATGGCAAGTTAGATGCTTTGAACCAAAGAGTCAAGTCTCTAGAAAGCAAAGACGCTTCATCTTCAAAGCCTCAGAATCAGTTACCAGGAAACAGTGAAGCAAATCCTAAGGAATTCTGCCACTTGCTTGCTAAAGAGGATGAAGAGTTTGATGATGAAGATGCTTCATTGGAAGAACTTGGCATTATGCTTCAAGAGATGCTGTTACATGTGGACATTTTAAAGGCTGAGTGTGGGGGGAATGTTATCAACGTCACCATTGATGATCAAGAAGCTGTTGTTATTGTAGAGAAGTTCCTCCAAGGGCTAGATGAAAGCTTGAACAGAGAAGAAGAGCAAGAAAGAGCCGCACAAGAGGCTGCTGATAAGGAAGAGGCTGTGAAAGCCTTAGTTGCTCCAGAAGAAGAAGCCAAACCAGAGCTCAGTGAAGCTGATAAAGAGCTTGTAGAAACATACCATTATTTGATGGTCTTGGCTAGAGAAAGTCCTGAAGACTTCAAGGAGTTATATGATCACCAAGTGGGCAGCTCCTTAAGCATAAATGAGAAGGGTAAAGCTCCTGAAGTTCAAGCTTATAAACCACCAATACCTTACCCCACGATGCCCTTTACAAAGGCTCATATGGCAGTTTATTCGAAGTTCAGGAAAGACATACAAGACGCTGGAATAAAGCTTCCTCATGGCACCACTTTGCTTGAAGTGAATGATCAAATCAGGTTCCTCAAAGAAGTCTTTGACAAGCTGGAAGTAGTGGAGCCAATTCTAGAGAATGTGGGGGCTAATCTGAAGAGAAACAAGGAGCTGAAGACATTGACAAAATTTCCCAATCCCGGAAAATTTCCCATCACTTGTGAGCTAGAGATGCTAGAAAATGTTAGAGCTTTGTGTGATTCAGGTTCAACTGTGAATGTCATGTCTCTCCACTTAAGCCAAAGCTTAAGAATCAAGGAGTTGAAGCCCTGCAAAACCTCTATCACTTTGTGGATAACACCTCAACAAGACCCTTGCGGATGGTAAAGGATTTCCCTTTGAAGATTGGGAATTGCTTGGTGCCACCAGATTTTGTGGTTATGGAGAAGACATATTCAAGAGAGGTGCCACTTCTTCTAAGAACACCATTTTTGGCAACATCAGGAGCTCAAGTAGTCTTCAAGAGAGGCTCTGTTATTTTGAAGAATGTTAATGAGTTCAAAGTCTACATTATTGTCTAACCTTCCATAGTTTTTTGTGGAAGAATTGTTGAAGAAGGGAGTGAGCAGCAGCAACTTCCAGAGCGTGTGGAGCATGTTATGAGCTTCACAAAGAGTATGCTGATGAGAGACACTCTCCCTGACAAGCAAGAGCAGAAGCTCGACACTGAATTAAAGCTTGAAGATGGTTTGAATGAGGATGAAGGCTTGATCACCCAAGAAGTGAAGCCTTTGATCATACCCAATGTCAAGAAGACGAGAAACAGGAAGACAGCTCGTGAGAAGAAGAGACTGATGTCAGTGGGCAATTGGATTTACAAGAAGAAAGAGGGAGGAGCACCAGCTCCATCAACCTCTTCTCACTAGTCCTCAAACCATCAAAATCAATAGTGACTAAAAACAATCACACTTGGGAGGTAACCGATGACTATCCTTGTAAATATATGCTTTCTTTTATAACTAATATATTTATTTAGTGTTTCATAAGTCAAAGAACAGGTCCATGGATGTGTAGAATAGTTTAAAGCCCCAAATAAGAAGACTTTGTTTTCATATCGAGGTACGATATCGAGCAGAACATCTGTCATCGCAGCTCGATACAGCTTATCTTGGGGAAGGAGCAGTCCGTACACCGAGCAGTTTGCACGATGGAGATCACACGGAGGTGTAGCATCGAGCAGAACACCAAAAGCCCTGCTCGATGTGGTCGCTCCTGAGGCCCCACTCCGTACACCGAGGAGCGTGGACCATACATCGATCAAGACGCACGGTGGTGATCACATCGAGGTGTAGCATCGAGCAGAACACCAAAAGCCCTGCTTGATGTGATCTCCAGTCCGTACATCAAGAAGGTATAGCCCATACATCGACTAAATTGCTCGGTAGAGTCACACCGAGGAGTTGCATCGAGCAGAACATCCAAGGTTCTGCTCGATATGGGTGTTATCAGCCAATTCGATTAAAGACGGTGTCCGGTACGACAACTACCGAGGAGACCAGCAACCGAGTATGAGACGTTCCACATCGAGGTGTAGCATCGAGCAAAACACCAACATGTTTTCGTTCGATGCACAATGGCCAAGACAGAAAGAACCATCCAGACGATGCCATGCATTGCCCACGGGAAGTATCATTCAAGCCGAAGTGTCTCCCTACATCGAGCAACAACATCGAGCAGAACAATCACTGAGACTGCTCGATGCAAGGTGCCCAGAAGGAGAAGCTAACCAGAACACGGAACCCCCGATGCAGAGAAGCATCATCGCCAAGCCACAGGACCCGACGTCCCCGATATGGTACACATCAAGGTACCACATCGAGTGTTTTGCTCGATATGATCCGTGTGGGTAAATCGAGTAAAACCTTTTTGTGGGCCTTGATGTCTGGTAAAAGAAACTTTTCTTTCCCCCTCACATGATTTTTTAAATTTTAAATTAGATTTTCTTGCATTATTCTTAAGATATTTTAGATTTCTCTTATCCTCTTGCTTTAAAACTTGCATTTTCATCTCTCCCCCACACATCCATATCGAGCTAAACACTCATTGCCAAACATCTTTTCTTTCTCTCATGGATTCTCTGTCCTAGAACTTCATCTTTTGGTTCAAGAAGTAAGGTAAACTTTGCTAGATTCCTTGTTTCTTGAGTTTAACTGTGGCAAATTGAAGTAGGATGAATTAGAATGATTGATTAAGGTTGTTTTGTATAATTTTGTTTACGGTTTTGATTTGCATGTCACCATTGTTGCTCTTCCTTGTATATTTATGGTTGAAATGTTTGAAAAATACTGTTTTTGTGCTTAACTTGACATTATGTTTAGATTCTGGCCAAATCTAGGCATGCTATTGTTTTTCCAGCATATTGGCCATTGAAATGTTTCTTATTAGACTAGAGATGGTGAATCTGATGCATTTTCATAGTTTGGTGGAGATAAAATGATGTTTTTGCTGCATATGCTTGAATTTGCTCTAATCACTGCTTGTTACTGTGGAAATTTTAGTTTTAGCATTATCTATCCTTTGGAGCTGAAAACTTTTGCTGAATTCGAATCTGTTTGTTGGTAATCAGTGTGAATATATTCAGAATTTTCCAGTGCCTGCTTGAATTTTGAAAATTAACTCCCTGCACATTGCTCTCAAAGGATGGTATACTAATTCTTGCTTCAAGCAATGCATTTTCAGGTACTATGTCGAAGAACAGGGGAAATTAGGAGTTTTATAACTCAAATGCTGCTCCAAGAAACAGAGTTGAGGGAAAAAGTCCACTTGTTGAAGAAGAACCAGTCCAAGATGCTGCACCAAAGCTCAAGGACTACTTCAGAGCGATCAGGGGAGTGGATTTCACTCCTACATGATATGCTGATCCTGGTCTGTTGGGAGAGCTAGGAATCAAGCCTGAAGTGGATGAGCTGTTTAGCAACATTGGACTGGAGAAATTTGCTAGTCTTGGCTATCCAACTTACAAGCAACTTTCTTGTGAGTTCCTTGCAAGCTTCAAGGTCTCCTTCTACAAGATTCATAAAGAATATGATGAAGGAGAAGAAGACTTTGGAAATGGATTCATCAAGTTCAGAGCCAATAAGGCATGTTACACCATGGGGTTCACTCAGCTTGAAGAAATCTTTGGATTTAATCAAGGCTCAAGAGCACAAAACATGCGCTTCAAGCATGATGAGCTAAGGCATGTATGGGAGGAGTTAGCGAATGATGCTTATAGAGCTGGTCACCTAAAGAGTGCTAGCATCCGCCATCCAGCTATCAGATATGTTCATGGAGTCCTCACCAGCACACTCTTCAACATAAAAGATCAAAGTATGGTCAAAGAAGAAGAGATGGAGTTGCTTGTGAATGGCTTGAAGAACTTAATGGTTAAAACAAGGCATGTGAAGATCCAAGGAGAGCGCTTAGGATCTGGTCTTGTGACAATACTAATGAAGCAATTTCTAGCATGCCAACAATGGGCTTTCAACACTAGAGACAAGAAGCCAAACATAGCTATTGGAGGCGTGATCACTCCTATCTTGCTTGGTGCTGGAGTTGAGCTTGGCACACCAGATGTTACAACAATGATCTTCCTAGATGTTCCTTATCTCAGTAAGATTGGATACCTTTCAGGAGCTGTTGAGACAGGATTTGGATATGAGTTTGAGCTGGAAAACAGGAAAAGGAAGATCATCTTGGCCTAGCAGCGCTTAACCAACTTCACCTCCTATGAGAACATCCGATTCATGCCAAAAGAAGATGAGCTTTATGTTCCAAGGACCGACCCTTCATTGATGAGGCAAAGCAAAGTGAAGAACATGAGCACCATGAGAGACTCAGATGTGGAAGAAGACATTAAAGTGAAGCATTGAAACAAACGTTTTTGGGTCTAAACTCAATTGTCCTTAACTTCTAATCAATTGTAGAATAGAGATCAGGTGTCAATCCAATTGCGGGAGATGAGATGCAAACAATGTTGTAAGCTAAGCAGGATTAGGGATTTGATTATGTAAAAACGAGTCTAACAACCTAATGGTGCAATGGAAGGAAAGCATAAAACAAATGCAAGTGAATCAAAACTAAACAATGAACATAAAGCAATGACTAGACAAGAACTAAACAAGAAATGACTACTAAAGCAAGAACTAAGCAAGATGACTTTGAAAACAACTAATTAAAAGCAAGACTCAAGGTTCTAAGACACTATGGGACAGAGGTTCTCAAGAGTGACAAGGAGATTTCTACTAAGGCATTCAACAAGCATTAACAAGCAAGCAATTCTCAATGTTAAGCTCCTAGACAAGGTATCTAAAGAGAACCACTTGGCATAAATAAGTATTTCATATTCAACAAGATCAAAGTGTCAGACCCACTTGTGATGGTGTATCCTTCAACCATGAGCATAAAGATCAGAACCATTCTAGCCTAAGAGATGCACCAATCAAGCAACTACTCTCTCACCCAAGCAAGAATTCAGATCAATGTATCAATCTTGTGAACCAAATAAGGACCTAAGCAGCTATACACCAATCAAGATTATGGGTTTAAGCACAAACTTGCAACATCCTAACAAAGCTAAGCAATGAACAAGACTGAAGCAAAGGCAAGATCTTTTAGTGCATACTATCTAACCATCAAGTCAAGAATCTCAAAACCAGCATTATCTAGCCCTAAGCGAATCATCTAGCAAGGTAAACTATCACTTTGGTGTCACTGAACAAAGGAAACATAGACCAAGCTAGACTATCAAGCCAAACAAGCGAACCATGCTTAGATTAGAGATATCAAGCGAACCATATGCATCTATCAAACCATATTCAATCAAAAGAAGCAAGCTTTATCAATATTAATCACTTTGCAAGAGAAGGAGATAACAGAGTAGCATTAAACAAACCTAATCACCCTATAACCACATCTTAATTACCACTTTGCCTACTTAGAACCCTAAATCTAAAGAAGACTACTCACTAATCATGTTTAACCTATTGATTTGAAGTTAAACATAACAAGATGAGGTTAATTGCAAAGATGATAAATCTAATATACCAAGATGCAAGAACTAAGATTAAACAATAAAAATGCAAACTTTATTAAAGATCAAGATCCTTAAGGCAAATCGCCTTTTAAGGTTTTGGAAAAGTTTTTGATAGAAAGCTAAACTTGAAAAAAAATAGAACTTGATAAAGATAATGTTTTGTGGCTTCCATTTTATTGTAGGGAGCCAAAAGAAGCATAAAAAACTTAAAAAGATAAGATAAGTTTAACAAAAGTCAATCGGTCAATGCGGATGAGTTCAATCGAGGTCGTACGGCGGATGTTCTGCTCGATATGCGACCTCGATATGGTCAGTGCAGCGTGTATCGACGTCCTTCGTCGATGCTGGTCCTCGATGCAGACCAACGACTTGGAATCCTCGTGCTGATCCTTCTCCTCTCGTCCTGCTGCTTGCATCAAGCACACTCCACGAGTGTTTTGCTCGATATGCTTGCTCGATATGGACCAGAATTTGCAAGAACTCACTTTTAACATCTTCTTTGATCATGAGCTGCTTCCATCTCCTTCCCAGCTCCAAGAAACTGCAAAAACACCTGAAAACCACCAGAAACATGCACATGTATGCAAATGTATGAAATCCTAAGCTAAATGCATGCTATGTTGATTTTAAGTGCAAATGATACCTAAATGCTAAACTATAATGCAAAAAAGAGGAAAAGATGCATGAAATGCAGCCTAAAATGATCTAAAACAGCAAGTTATCAACACCCCCACACTTAGCTTATGCTTGCCCTCAAGCAAACAAACACTTAACACAGTGATAAAGTTTTAAATGGGAACTCATATCTTTGAAAATGCTAACAATAAATCAAAATGAAGTCCATGTTTCTAATTCTATAGTGCTCTTGATGGAAGAATACTTTAAATACTTAGCCACTTTCATTCACAAAACAAGGATCATCACTAAGCTATCAACCTACACATGCTCATCAAATCAAACAACCTTTTAACATTCAATTATGCTCCAACCGTGAATCATGCTTATGCAAATATGAAAGTATCATTTGGCTAAGGGACAAGGCTTAGTGGAATGAAAATGATCCCACTTCACAAACTGGTTCTGGTGTTTAAAGGATTCTCTCAAGGAAAAGCATGGTTGTGCTTTGGCAAAATGCTAAGGGTCAAAGAACAAATTATACATACAAAGGAAGACTCCCATCTACCCAATATCTATAAGATGTGTTCCTAACTCTAGCTAAGCAATGAAAGACCCTCCTATGCTACCTTTTTCAAGAACTTAACCCCTTTTTAAAAACCCAAAAACTTTTCTTCTTCAAGCGCTTTGGAGGACACTTCTTCTTTTGAACTTCAAGTGGTGGCGATTTGCTTCTTTTGAGTTTGGCTCCTTTATTTGGTGATGCTGATGGTTGATTTGCCTTTTTACTTTTTGATTTACTGGTTTTGCACTTCTTGCATCTTCTTTTCTTCTTTGAACATGAGCCTTCTTTCTTTGAATTTAAAATCGCCATTTCCGCCTTTTTACTTGTGTCACACTCCATTTTATTTTGTGCCTTGAATTATTTTCTTCTTTGCCTCTTTTAAGAACTAAACCCAAGATAACCCCAAACCATGCCCAAACATCCTAACCCATCTAACTCAAGAGTGCTCTAGTTCTACAATGGAAGTACTTCTCTTGTAGTTCCAACCCAACACTTTTTGCTAAGCAACAACCATGATGGATGAGGCCTTACCAATCACAACCATGATGGATAGGGATATCTAAATGGATCTATTAGAGAGTGTCAAAAGTTAATAAGAAGATCCAAATATTTTAAACTATCCATGACATCAATCACAAAAGCATAAGGCATGATAATTGCGTATTCAAATTAGGTTCTACTTAAACAAAGGTTGAAATCATTTCAAAGCATGCTTCAATCTCAAACAAAGCTTACACAAATGCAAATTCCAAAAGAGGTTCACCTTTGTTTCTAGTTCAACATCAAATGCACCAAATGATTAAAGACAAGGGCTTCATTTTCATAAATCATTAGCATTAACAAAAATGTATTATCATAGTTCCCAATTTAAACAAACAAGCTAGTCCTATATGAATGCATGAAGTCTAAATCCTATAATAATACATCAAAATCAAAATCTTTTTGTGAAGCAAGTTTTTGAAAAAATTTCAATTTTTTTTGGTTTTTTCTATGCCTTAGATGTTATGTAATCATGATGCATGTTCGTATGTTACTATGCGAATGCATATGCAAGCATCAGTCCACCATACACCCTCCCCCACACTTAAATTATCCAGTGCATGTGTAATAAAAATGCTAAGGAGAGTGTTCACAAACATCAAGCAAAAAATCGCAAAAAAAAAAATTAAGTGGTATTTACAATGGTTAGTGTGGTGTACCTTACTTCAGCTGGAGGAGTGGTGAGAGTCTGAACTCTCAATGGCGTGGGAAGGTGAAGCTTCCTCCTCTGATGGAGTTCGTTGTCTAGTCCTTCTCTTCTTTCCTTTTCGCTTTGGAGCAGCTACATGAGATGAATACCTGGCCGGTTGAGAAGCTTGTGTCCTTGGCCGCTCACTGATGTAGAATGATTGTCTCTCTTGGACTGTCCTCTCTGGTGTGTCCTCAGACATGTCTTCTGCATCAGATCCTCCTCCTTGTGTCTCTGTTTGGATCGCTTGATCAGATCTCTTGGCTGATGAAGATCCTCCCAACTTCTTCTTGAGCTTCCTCACTTTCTTCTTCAATGAGTCAACCGATTTCTTTCTTGCTTTGACAGTCTTCAGCAAACCTCTGATGGCTTTGTCCTGGAAGTGGCTACATCTCTGAAAAATCCTAATGTGCTCATGTGCAGCCTTTGAAGCTTCAGATGTGCAGATCACATCATATGGGTCAAATGCATAAGGGCGGCTATCATAGTCCTCATGTTCTTCCTCTTCCATCCCTTTATGGAGAACCTCTTGTTCTTGATGCTGCTCTTCAATATCATCTTCCACATGTGAGTCTCTGATGGTGCTCATATTCTTTACTTTGCTTGGCCTCATCAATAGTGGGTCAGTCTTTGGGTTATAAAGCTTATCTTCTGTTGGCATGAATCGGATGTTTTCATATGATGTGAAGTTGGTTAAGTGCTGCTTGGGCAAGATGATCTTCCTCTTCCTATTTTCCAGCTCAAACTGATAGTCAAATCCTGTCTCAACAGCTCCTGAAAGGTATCCGATCTTACTGAGATAAGGAACATCTAGGAAGATCATTGTAACATCTGGTGTGCCAAGCTCAACTCCAGCATCAAGCAAGATAGGAGTGATCACGCCTCCAATGGCTATCTTTTGCTTCTTGTCTCTAGTGTTGAAAGCCCACTGCTGGTATGCTTGAAATTGCTTCATTAGGATTGTCACAAGACCAACTCCTAAGCATCTCCTTGTATCTTCCCATGCCTTGTTTCAACCATTATGTTCTTCAAGCCATTCACAAGCAACCCCATCTCTTCTTCTTTGACCATACTTTTCTTTTTTCTGTAGAAGAGTGTGCTGGTGAGGACTCTATGAACATATCTGATAGCTGGATGGTGGATGCTAGCACTCTTCAGATGACCCGCTCTATAAGCATCATTCGTTATCTCCTCCCACACATGCCTTAGCTCATCATGCTTGAAGCGCATGTTTTGTGCTCTTGAGCCTTGATCAAATCCAAAGATTTCTTTAAGCTGAGTGAACCCCATGGTGTACCATGCTTTGTTGGCTCTGAACTTGATGACTCTATTGCCAAAGTCTTCTTCTCCTTCATCATACTCTTTATCAAACTTGTAGAAGTAGACCTTCAAGCTTGCAAGAACTCACAAGAAAGTTTCTTGTAAGTTGGATAACCAAGACTAGCAAATTTCTCTAGTCCAATGTTGTTCAACAGCTCATCCACTTCAGGCTTAATTTTCTAGCTCTCTCAACAGACCAGGATCAGCATATCTTGTAGGAGTGAAGTCCATCCACTCTCCTCATCGCTCTCAAGTAGTCCTTTAGCATTCGTGCTGCATCTTGGACTGATACTTCTTCAACAACTGGCCTCTTTCCTCAGCTCTGTTTCTTGCAGCAACATTTGAGTCATAAATCTCCTCATTTCCTCTGGTGTTCGACATAGTACCTGAAAATACAATACTTGAAGCAAGAATTAGTATAATATCCCTTTAGAGCACTGTGCAGAAAATAAATTTTCAAAATTCAAGCAAGCAATGAACTATTCGGCAAAAATTCACACTGATCACCAACAAATAGAGTCAAGTTTAGCAAAACGTTTCAGCTCAAAAGGATAAATACAGCTAAAACTAAAATTCCCACAGTAGCAAGCAGCGATTGCAGCAATTTCAAGTATATGAAGCTAAAAACATCATTCTCTCTCCACCAAACTATAAAAATGCATCAGACTCACCATCACTAGTCTAATAAAAAAAAATTCAATGGTCAATATGCTGGAAAAACAATAGCATACCTAGATTTTGCCAGAATCTAAACATAAAGTCAAACTAAGCACAAAAACAGCATTTTTCAAACATTTCAACCATAAAATTTCAAAGAAGCGCAACAGTAGTGACATGCAAATCAAAACCATAAACAGAATTGTACAAACAACGATAATCAATTATTCTAATGCATCCTAGCAAAGTTTAACTTAGTTCTTTGACCAAAAAGATGAAATTCTAGAGAATGCAAGAGAGAAAGAAAGGATGCTTGAAAAATAGATGTTAAGCTTGATATGGGTGTGTGTGTGGAGAGAGAGATGAAGATTGCTAGTTTTAATGCAAGAGGATAAGAGATATCTAAAAAAATCAAAAGATAATGCAAGAAAATCTGATTAAATATTTAGAATGCATGTGAGGGGGAAAGAAAAGATTATTTTACCAGCCATCAAGGCCCACAAAAAGGTTTTACTTGATTTACCCATGTAAAAACTTCAAAAAGAATTCTTACACGGATCATATCAAGCAAAACACTCTATGTGGTACCTCGATGTGTACCATATCGGGGACGTCGGGTCCTCTGGCTCGGTGATGATGCTCTGCTGCCTCGGGGGTTCTGTGTTCTGGTCAGCTTCTCATTCAGAGCACCTTTTATATATCATGGTTTTTATGGTTTTTAACCATGATATAAGTTCTTTTTATTGAGTCTTTTTGGTCTTTTTAGAGTCCTAGAAGAGTCTTTGCAGGTTATAGCATGTCTGGAGCATAATTGGAGATTTTGGAACCTTTTGGAGCATTCTGAGTTGAAGCCACGAAGTATCCAACTCGGGAAGAAAAGTATGCATATGGGTGATGCTCGTCACCAATCTGGTGACGCTCGTCACCCACCAAGGAAGGAGGTCGTGGCCTGTTTTTAAAAGATTGGGAAGAAATTGCAGTTTTAGCCCAAAAGTTCCAGTATTTGCAAAAAGACTCCAGATCGTGTTTTAGCTTGTATATTAGGTTTTTCAGCCATTCTTTTGGCAGATATCTTGTATCTTATTATTTTTGAGAGCTTTAGAGAGAGATTTGTAGAAGAGCTTTTGGAGAGACAAATCAGACTCCTTCAGAGCAGATTTTGAACTCCTTTATTTCTACTTCTTATTTCTTTTATGCAATCTATTCTTTTCATGATGTTTTCTCAAATCACCATGTCTGAGTAGTCTGTTAGTTAAGTTAGGGCTTTTTCAAAGGTTGAAGAAGAGTTTGTAGAATTGCTAAAAACTTATAGGAAATTCATTGGTTCTTCATCTGAGCTTGCATTCATATCGATTTCTTAGACACATCATCTGGATTTCGAAACCCTAGGTTTTTGATAGATGTGAGAGCATTATTATTCACCTGAACTAGTATTAGATGAGCAAAACGCCCTAGTACAAAGAGATTTGGCTTAGGAGTTTTGTGAACAATTGAACCTGATCATTACTGCATGTTTAGGTTGTTAGGGTTTTGCAAAGAGATTTGAAACTCTGTGATTTAGACATAGATAACTTCTGCAATGAGAATTGATTAGTTATATCTTTGCGATTCATGTTCAAGACGGTTTTAATTCATTCCTGATTGCATGCATTCTACACTCTCAGATTCAACCTGCGAACTGTCCTGACTTAGCGCCTTTAGCCTTCTGAACTTTAAGAACAAGCATAAAAACGCCCTCTTGCATTTATTTTACTGTTTTGCATTACATTCTTTATTTATCGCTTAGCTTAATCTGAATCTATAATCGCTAGTGTGGTTTACATACTCCCTTGGGATTCGATAACCCCTTGTACTACAACTGCTTTTGCTGTGCACTTGCAGTAGTTTTATTTGGGTAAAACCTGACCCTATCAAGTTTTTGGCGCCGTTGCCGGGGAGGAATAGCTGCCTATCGATTTTTAGTATTAGGATTTTGTCTAAGTTTTTATTTGTTTACTGATTTTCAGCTACTTTTCCTTGTTCCTGTTTCAGGTGTATGCCTAATCGCAGAACCAGAAGCAACAAAGAGAAGGAGCTTGTGACTTTGAGCATCGACGAGCTTGCTAGGTTGGAGAGAACTAACAGGAAAGCTAAGAAGCAATCTACAATGGTCGCTCCACTTATCTTGGTTGAAGATGCAGAAGGTCACTTGGTTGACAGGGAAGGAAACAGGAGGAACGAAGAGGGGCAGAGAATTGATCAAGAGGGGAATGTCATTGTTGAACAGCAGGTTCAGCAAGTGGCTGAGAACGTGGGGGTCCCTGCTGCTGTCAATAACGCTGCTGGGCGTTTTGTTCAGAGGACTCTAGGTGACTACAACAGACCTGATCAGTTCTATGCCAACAGAGCTGCAATCGGACCTCCTGCCTTCCAGATGAACGATTTTGAGGTAAAACATGTCTACTATCAGCTGGTTGGTCAGCATCCCTTCCATGGTTTACCTCATGAGCATCCTATGGATCACATAGAGAGATTTGAGGACTTGGCTTCCAGTGTCAAAGCTAATGGGGTTAGCAATGACTTTCTGTTCTGCAAGCTGTTTCCTTACTCTCTTGAAGGAGAAGCTGCATATTGGCTGAAGCAACTGGAACCTGCTTCATTGACCACTTGGGAAGACACTAAGAACGCCTTTCTGAATAACTTCTATGATGATGCAAGGTCAGAGGACATGAGGACGAAAATTGCTTCCTTTACACAAGGCCCTACTGAAGCTTTTAAGGCTTCTTGGATCAGGTTTAAGTCTTATCAAAGGGACTGTCCTCATCATGGTTTCAATCAGGTGCAACTGCTTGGTATCTTCTTCAGAGGCATTGACTGGAAGTACCAGATGGCGCTGGATGCAGCAAGTGCAGGAAACTTCAAGACCAACAGACCAGAAGAAGCTGTAAGATTGATTGAAAACTTGGCCTGCAGTAACAGCACTAAAAATGCAGATTTTCAGAGAAAGCAGCAGGCTGGTTTGAATGATGGAAACCAAATAGCTGAAGTTAAGGCTAAGTTAGACAGCATGCACAGCCTTCTGATGGGAAAGAAGTCAGTTCAGTTTGCTGCAGAAGTGGAGAGTTTCGAAAATTCTGAAGAATTTGAGCAGAAAGATGTTAATTTCATCAATGGAGGGGGTTTTCAGAGCCAAAAGTTTGGAAATCAGCCATGGAACAGAGGCTACAACAGCAATAATCAGCAGAGTACCTTTACAGGAGGACAAAGCACGCCTGGTTACACTCCTAAGCCCCCATTCCAAAAGACTGAAGTTGAGAAACCTTACCAAAACAGCAGGAATTTTGGTTCTTCTTCCTACCAAACTGCACCTCCACAAGACAATAAAATGGAAGCTATGCTGGAGCAGGTACTTGAAGGACAGCAGAAGATGACAGTGAACTTCAATGGCAAGCTAGATTCGCTGTATCAAGACCTGAATAGAAAAATTGAGAGTCTGAACTCTCACATGAAGAAGCTTGATGTGCAGGTTGCTCAAACTGCAGGAGCTGTTCAAAGGCAAGAGGGATTCCTTCCTGGAAGGACTGACATCAATCCCAAGCATCAGGTTAATGCCATCACAGTAAGGAATGAAAAGGAGCTTAAAACAGTGCAGAAAAAGAGGCTGAGTGCAGAGCAGATCGTGCAACTGATGGAGTCTGAAGATGAAAATTTTTCTGTCTCAGAGGTGAGTGACGAGCGTCACCAAGGAGGAGTGACGCTCGTCACCAACCTACAAGGGTATCGGGGGTTGTCACAAGTGATTGACGAGCGTCACCCACCTGGTGATGGTCGTCACCCACCCCAGAACGAAGCTGCTTCGCCTGTAACTGCAAATTATGACCACGAACGTGTCTATAAACCCAAAACACCATTCCCCAAGCATCCTAGGAAGTCTAAACAGGAGATAGAAGAAGCCAGATGTAAAGCTATGATAGACAAGCTGATGCTTGAGATCCCACTTGTTGATGCAGTCAAGCTTTCACCAGCTCTAAGAAGGTATGTAAAGAGAATGGTTATGAATGGTGTAAGTCCTGAGGAAGGAGCATTGCTTACCAGAGACATCAGTGCAATCCTTTTGAGTACAGTTCCAAAGAAGAAGAAGAAGGTGACTGTTTCTGAACAAGTCAATACCATCACTCAAAGCAGAGTTCCAGAGAAGCTATCTGATCCAGGGACCTTTGTGCTTGATTGCTCAATATCTGCAGGACGTTTTCCACACTCTCTATGTGATCTAGGGTCAAGTATTAACTTGATGCCTTTCTCTGTTGCTGCTAGACTTGGAATGACTGATTTCAAGCCAGCTGGGATCTCTCTAATCCTAGCAGATCGATCCATAAGGACCCCAGAAGACATGTTAGAGAATGTTCATGTTAACATTGAAGGCTGCATAATTCCTACAGATTTTGTGGTTCTGAAATATGCTGAAGAACCTAAAGATCCTCTTATTCTGGGAAGACCATTCTTGGCTACTGCTGGAGCCATCATTGATGTGAGAAAGGGGAACATTGAGCTTGATCTTGGTGATGTTGTCATGAACTTTGACATGGATAAGTTAAGAGGTAGTTCTACCATTGATGGTCAGACCTTTTCTGTAAGAACTTCTAAAGATAAAGAGACTGTCATGGAGCATTCAGAAGACATTATTGCTGAGTGTGTCAATGAATCAGATATAAGTGGGCAAGTGAGCAAGATGGCTGTTGAAGAGCCAATATCTGAAACTTCTGCAGAAGCTGTTGGGTTTGAGGATTGCAGTGAGGATCATATCTTCATGACTGGGCTTGAAAAAGAGGTTCTAATGAATGCCAAGTTGCTGGAGGAAGACGTGTATGTGATGGAAGCATTACTTGCAGAGCTGAATTGCAGGAAAACTGCAGAAACTCGAACTGCAGAGTCAGTGACGAGCGTCACTGACCTGGTGACGCTCGTCACCAATCTGGACACAAAGGAGAGACGTGATATTTGCTCTACAAGTCCATCATATGTTGCCAATCCGAAAATTCAACAGTCCACAACCCAGAAACCTGCAAGTAAGCAAAGGAAAAAGAAGTATCCCACCCACAGTCACGACCCACTCTGCTGATGTTCCTCACTTCCTTGGAAGTGTTCATACATCTACTGCTTACAAACCACCATGGATGAGGAGACATTCTTCTCCAAGGCATTTAATGCCACCTTCTGCTCCACCAGCTGTCTGAGCAGCATTCAAAGTCGAGCTAATGACTTTAAACAAGCGCTTAGTGGGAGGCAACCCACTGGTAAGTTTTCTTTTTCATATATTAGTTTAGTTTTCTATTTCATAGCTAAAAAAAAACCCAAAAACATGAGAAAAATGAAAAAAAAAAAAAGAGTCACTTTGTTCAGTTTGCTTGGATGATATCTTGTGAACTTGTTGGACCATGGACTATGCTTTGTTTGGATGTTTTGATGTGTGTTTTGAGTGCTCTTACAGTTTGACTTCGGAGTACACATGATGGCATAGCATTTAAACATCCAACATGTCGATTTCTGAAGTATCAGAGATGGTGACGCTCGTCACCAATCTGGTGACGCTCGTCACCAGGTCCTTTGCGAGGTACCACTTTTCCACCTTGGTTTTACACGTTCTCATGCTTCATTTTGACCAACTCTTGGCTTAATAACACTGGGGACAGTGTTGTTCAAGTCTGGGGGAGGTGGTTACTGACGTTGTGTGTTTTGTGTCATGTTTCTAGAGTCTTAAAGTTGAGTCAAAAACCTGTTTTTCTAGAGTCAAAATTTTTGAAACTGTCAGTTTTTCTTGGAACTAACCATAGGACGTTTTTGCTGATAAGAACAATTGCCACAGTAGTTGATTACAAGTCTTACTAAGTTGAAAGTCATAGGTAGATCAGTCTAGCAATGAAGGTTTAGGTTCTTAGAGAATCTGAAAATTTGCTGTTAGCTCCACCTTAATGAACTTTAAACTTCTTGTCTTGGTGATTGATTCTTATTTATCTTGATTCTCTCTTTCAGCACTGACAATAAGGTTAAGATACAGTCTCTCTTTGATCTTTCCTGATGTAGTTTTTAAAAGATTAAGTCCAAAGAATGGTGCATTCATGACCCTGTCTCCTCACAAGGAACAACAGTAGTGAACACATTCAAGAACCTGTCTCCTTACAAGGAACACAAGTATTGAGTAGCACCATATCTTAGACTGAAAAAGTTGAGAAAAAGAAGTGAAAAAATCGAAAATATTCAAAGGAAAAGATCAAGGGAAGAGAAAATAGGAGAGCTGTGTTGAGATTGATTTGTTCAGTTGTTAGGAAGGGAAAAGAATCTGTAAAGTGATTGAGATGATAGAGCCTTGATGAGATATCACACTTAGATAAAAAAAAAATAAGGAGTTAACAGTAGAAATTTCGGATTTCTTGAAGGGATTTGGATTGGACTTGAGAGATTTGCTAAGCTTGTGATATTTAGACTGAAATTTGACCTTGTGTTGACTATGTGGTATGTGGATTCGAAAGCTCTAACTAGTGTGGTGTTCCCGATGACTGACTGACTGTTTCTTGTTTTCAAACCTTGACCTTATTCTTTGTCTGATGTTTGCTTGAGGGCAAGCAAAAGCTAAGTCTGGGGGAGTTGATATATCATGGTTTTTATGGTTTTTAACCATGATATAAGTTCTTTTTATTGAGTCTTTTTGGTCTTTTTAGAGTCCTAGAAGAGTCTTTGCAGGTTATAGCATGTCTGGAGCATAATTGGAGATTTTGGAACCTTTTGGAGCATTCTGAGTTGAAGCCACGAAGTATCCAACTCGGGAAGAAAAGTATGCATATGGGTGACGCTTGTCACCAATCTGGTGACGCTCGTCACCCACCAAGGAAGGAGGTCGTGGCCTGTTTTTAAAAGATTGGGAAGAAATTGCAGTTTTGGCCCAAAAGTTCTAGTATTTACAAAAAGACCACAGATCGTGTTTTAGCTTGTATATTAGGTTTTTCAGCTATTCTTTTGGCAGATATCTTGTATCTTATTATTTTTGAGAGCTTTAGAGAGAGATTTGTAGAAGAACTTTTGGAGAGACAAATCAGACTCCTTCAGAGCAGATTTTGAACTCTTTTATTTCTACTTCTTATTTCTTTTATGCAATCTATTCTTTTCATGATGTTTTCTCAAATCACCATGTCTGAGTAGTCTGTTAGTTAAGTTAGGGCTTTTTCAAAGGTTGAATAAGAGTTTGTAGAATTGCTAAAAACTTATAGGAAATTCATTGGTTCTTCATCTGAGCTTGCATTCATATCGATTTCTTAGACACATCATCTGGATTTCGAAACCCTAGGTTTTTGATAGATGTGAGAGCATTATTATTCACCTGAACTAGTATTAGATGAGCAAAACGCCCTAGTACAAAGAGATTTGGCTTAGGAGTTTTGTGAACAATTGAACCTGATCATTACTGCATGTTTAGGTTGTTAGGGTTTTGCAAAGAGATTTGAAACTCTGTGATTTAGACATAGATAACTTCTGCAATGAGAATTGATTAGTTATATCTTTGTGATTCATGTTCAAGACGGTTTTAATTCATTCCTGATTGCATGCATTCTACACTCTCAGATTCAACCTGCGAACTGTCCTGACTTAGCGCCTTTAGCCTTATGAACTTTAAGAACAAGCATAAAAACGCCCTCTTGCATTTATTTTACTGTTTTGCATTACATTCATTATTTATCGCTTAGCTTAATCTGAATCTATAATCGCTAGTGTGGTTTACATACTCCCTTGGGATTCGATAACCCCTTGTACTACAACTGCTTTTGCTGTGCACTTGCAGTAGTTTTATTTGGGTAAAACCTGACCCTATCAACCTTGCATCGAGCAGTCTCAGTAGATGTTCTGCTCGATGTTGTTGCTCAGTGTAGGGAGACACTTCGGCTTGCATGATTCTTCCCGTGGGCAATGCATGGCACCATCTAGATGCTTGTTTCTGGCTTGGCCATTGTGCATCAAGCAAACATGTTGGTGTTTTGCTCGATGTTACACCTCAATGTGGAATGTCTCGTACACGGTTGCTGTTCTCCTCTGTGGTTTTCGTACCGGACACCGTCTTGCATCGAGTTGGTTGATAGCACCCATATCGAGCAGAACCATGGATGTTGTGCTTAATGTAACTCCTCGGTGTAACTCCATCGAGCAATCTGGTCGATATACGGACTGTAGCTTCTCGATGTACGGACTGGTGATTACATCGAGCAGGGCTTTTGGTGTTCTACTCGATGCTACACCCCGATATGATCTCCACCCTGCGTCTTGATCAATGTACGGTCCACTATCCTCGGTGTACGGACTGGGGCTTCAAGAGCAATTACATCGAGCAGGGCTTTTGGTGTTCTGCTCGATGCTACACCTCGATGTGATCCCCATCGTGCAATCTGCTTGGTGTACGGATTGGTCCTTCCTCAAGATAAGCTGTATCGAGCAGAAATGATAGATGTTCTGCTCGATATGGCACCTCGATATGAAAACATAGTCTTCTTTCCTTAGCTATTAAACCATTCTACACATCCATGGACCTGAACTTTGACTTCTGAAACACTAAATAAAGACATCAGTCATAAAAGAAAGCATATATTTACAAGGATAGTCATGGGATTACCTCCCAAGTGTGGCTGTTGAAAGTCACTAAGTTTGACTTTGATGGTTTGAGGACTAGTAAGAAGAGGTTGATAGAGCTGGTGCTCCTTCCTATTTCTTCTGGTAAACCCAAGTGCCTACTGATATTAGTCTCTTCTTTTCCCGAGCTGTCTTCCCGTTTCTCTTCTTCTTGACACTTGGTGTGATCAAAGGCTTCACTTCCTTGGTTATCAAGCTTTCATCCGCTTTCAAACCATCTTCAAGCTTCAACTTAGTGTTAAGCATCTGTTCTGGCTCATCAGGGAGAGGGTCTTTCATCAACATACTCATTGTGAAGCTCATAGCATGTTCCACTCGCTCTGGAATTTGCTGTTGCTCACCCTCCTCTTCAATGATTGTTCCACAAAAAGCTATGGAAGGAGGGACAATCTTGTAGACTTTGAACTCATCAACATTCTTCAAAATCACAGAGCCTCTCTTGAAGTCTATTTGAGCTCCTGCTGTTACCAAGAATGGTGTTCGTAGAAGAAGTGGCACATCTCTTGAATATGTCTTCTCCATAACCAAAAAATATGTTGGCACCAAGCAATTCCCAATATTCAAAGGGAAATCCTTTACCATGCCCAAGGGTCTTGTTGAGCTGTTATCCACAAAGGTGATAGAGGCTTTGTAGAGCTTCAATTCCTGCCTAAGGTTTGGCTTAAGTGGAGAGACATGACATTCACTGTTGAACGTGAATCACACAAAGCTCCAACATTGTCTAGCATTTCAAGCTCACAAGTGATGAGAAACTATCCTGGATTGGGAAGCTTTGTCAATGTCTTCAGATCCTTGCTTCTCTTCAGAGTAGCTCCCACATTCTCTAGAATTGGCTCCACTACTTCCAGCTTGTGAAAAACTTCTTTGAGGAATCTGATTTGATTGTTCACTTCAAACAAAGTGGTGCCATGAGGAAGCTTTATTCCAGCGTCTCGTATGTCTTTCGTGAACTTTGAATAAACTGCCATCTGAGCCTTTGTAAAGTGCATCGTGGGGTAAGGGATTGGTGGTTTATAAGCTTGAACTTCAGTAGCTTTACCCTTCTCATTGCTGCTTGAGGAGCTGCCCACTTGGCGATCATACAACTCTTTGAAGTCTTCATGACTTTCTCTAGCCAAGACCATCAAAGCATGGTATGTCTCTACAAGCTCTTTATCAGCTTCACTGAGCTCTGGTTTGGCTTCTTCATCTGGAGCAACTAAGGCTTTCTTAGCCTCTTCTTTCTCAGCAGCTTCTTATGCAGCTCTTTCTTGCTCTTCTTCTCTATTCAAGCTTTCATCTAGTCCTCCACATGTAACAGCATCTCTTGAAGCATAATGCCAAGGTCTTCCAATGAAGCATCTTCATCATCAAACTCTTCATCCTCTTCAGCAAGCAAGTGGCAGAACTCCTTAGGATTTGCTTCACTCTTTCCTGGTAACTGATTCTGAGGTTTCGAAGGTGAAGCTCCTTTTCTTTCTAGAGACTTGAATCTTTGGTTTAGAGCATTTAACTTGCCATTTAGGTCACAAGTAGTAGCGTCTATTTTGTTATGCACTTCAGCAAATTTCTTGTGCAGCTCTATAGTGGTGTTGGCTAGACCAGTCAACAACTGTTGCATCATCTTCTTCAAATCAACATCTTGAGTGCTAGAAGAGGTTTGTGTATTGCCAAAATATGGTGGGATAAAAGATGGTCTTGGCTGAAAGTTAGCTTGTTGAAAACCTGTGGTCTTGGAGCAAAGGTGTTCTGCTGGTTGAAAGGAACAAAAGGTTTGATTCCTTGGTTTTGTTGAGCAGCTTGTGATGGATAGACATGATCTTGAGGGTTAGCCACGTTGGTGCTTCTATAAGAGAAGTTGGGATGGTTCCTGTAGTTGTTAAAACCACCTCATTGTTGATTCATGTAGAAGGCTTCTTCTTCTACAATTGTCCCATCTTCCTCTTGTGTAGCAACACTATCACCAACAAAACTGACATTCTTGAAAGACACACTCAGCAGCTTGTCTAATTTGACATTCAAAGCTTTAATCTCCTTCTTTGTTGTGCTCTCACCTTCAGCGCTTACAACAGCTCTAGATGTTCTGTCATATTCTTCACCATAGTTTCCATCAGAAGGCGCCAAGTTCTCCACAAGAGCTAGACCATCTACAACAGTATTGCTCATGAAATTTTCATTAGAAGCTGTGTCCAAGAGTATCATGTACTTTGGCGTCACTCCTCTATACAAAGTAGACAGCAAGCTTTCATTTTCGAAGCCATGGTGTGGGCATTGCGAAGTGTAAGACTTGAACCGCTCCCATGCTTCTGAAATTGTCTCATTCCCATGCTGAGTAAAGCTGCTTATGGTGTTCCTGAGCTTTGCTGTTCTTGTTGAGCTGAAGAATCTGTTGAGGAATTCTGTCTTGCACTCATTCCATGTAGAGATTGAACTGTGTGGAAGTGTCTTCTCCCACTGATGTGCTTTGTCACCAAAACTGAAAGGGAACAAGCGCAGCTTCAAAGCATCTTCAAAGACTCCTTTAATCTTGGTCATACCACACACCTTATCAAACTGGTCAAGATGATTCAAAGGGTCTTCATTGGGCGGGCCATGGAATATGTTGCCTTGCACCATATTGATCAACCCAAACTTGATCTCGAAGTGGTTTTTATGTACAGCTGGAGCGTGATTGCCATTCCTGTTGTGGTGAGTATCACGCGCATCACCAGCTCCTATTGGTCTTGCAGCTCTAGGTGCGTGAACCGGTACTCGAAATCCCTGAACTCCAGCCGCTTGGTTCACAGCTTCTTGTGCTTCATCTATGTGTGTTGCAGCTTATTGTAGTGGTGCTTGTCCAACAACACCAACATGTGGAGTGAGCTTCTTGCTCTCCCATACTCTGTTCTTCTAACTCTTGACCTCTCTGTCTTACAGCTCTTCTCCTATGAATGTTGTCAAAGAAAGCAGTCAGATTTGATGAGCCTTTAGACCTTAAATTCATACAAGTACCTGAAAAAAACAGAGGACAGAAAACAGAGCAATTTAGTAAATTTTAAAGTAAAGAACATAGTCTAACAGCAATGTTAAACTCAAAAAATCCACAATGGCAATGGCGCCAATTTGAAACAGATTTTTTTGGGTCTAAACTCAAATGTCCTTAGCTTCTAATCAGTTGTAGAATAGAGATCAGGTATCAATCCAATTGTGGGAGATGAGATGCAAACAATGCTGTAACCTTAGCAGGATTAGGGATTTGATTATGTAAAAACAAGTCTAACAACCTAATGGTGCAATGGAAGGAAAGCATAAGCTTCATGCAAGTGAATCAAAACTAAACAATGAACTTAAAGCAATGATTATACAAGAACTAAATAAGCAATGACTACTAAAGCAAGAACTAAGCAAGATGACTTTGAAAACAATTAATTAAAAGGAAGACTCAAGGTTTTAAGCAAATGTGGGACAATGGTTTTCAAGAGTGACAACGGGATTTCTACTAAAGCGTTCAACAAGCATTAACACCCAAGCAATTCTCAATGTTAAGCTCCTAGACAAGGTGTTTAAAGGGAACCACTTGCGTCAATAAGCAATTCATATTCAACAAGATCGAAGTGTCAGACCCACTTGTGATGGCGTATCCTTCAACCATGCGCATGAAGATCAGAACCATTCTACCGTAAGAGATACAAGCACATACTCTCTCACGCAAGCAAGAATTCAGATCAACTTATCAATCTTGTGAACTAATAAGGACCTAAGCAGCTATACACCAATCAAGGTTATGGATTTAAGCACAAACTTGCAACATCCTAACAAAGCTAAGCAATGAACAAGAATGAAGCAAAGGCAAGATCTTTCAATGCATACTATCTAACCATTAAGTCAAGAATCTCAAAACAAGCATTATCTAGCCCTAAGCAAATCATCTAGCAAGGTGAACTATCACTTTGGTGTCACTGAACAAAGGAAACATAGACCAAGCTAGACTATCAAGCCAAATAAGCGAACCATGCTTAGAAAAGAGATATCAAGACATCAATCGAACCATATGCATCTACCAAACCATCATCAATCAAAATGAGCAAGCTTTATCAACATTAACCACTTTGTAAGAGAAGGAGATAACAGAACCATTTAACAAACATAATCACCCTTTAATCACATCTTAATCACCACTTTCCCTACTTGGAACCTTATATCTAAAGAAGACTACTCACTAATTATGTTTAATCCCATTGATTTGGAGTTAAACATAACTAGATGAGGTTAAAATGCAAAGATGATAAATCTAATCTACCAAGATGCAAGAACAAAGATTAAAAGACAAGATTAAACCATAAAAATACAAACTTTATTAAATATCAAGATCCTTAAGGCAAATCGCCCTTTAAGGTTTTGGAAAAGTTTTTGATAGAAAGCTAAACTTGGAAAAAAAATAGAACATGATAAAGATAATGTTTTGTGGCTTCCCTTTTATAGTAGGGAGCCAAAAGAAGCATAAAAAACATAAAAAGATAGGATAAGGTTAACAAAAGTCAATCGGCCAACGCGGATGAGTTGCATCGAGGTCATACAGTCGATGTTCTGCTCGATATGCGACCCCGATATGGTACGTGCAGCGTGTATCGACGTCCTTCCTCGATGCTGGTCCTCGATGCAGACCAACGGCTTGGAATCCTCGTGCTGATCCTTTTCCTCTCGTCATGCTGCTTGCATCGAGCACACTCCACGGGTGTTCTGCTCGATATGCTTGCTCGATATGGACCAGACTTTGCAAGAACTCCATTTCTGACATCTCCTGCGACCATGAGCTGCTACCATCCCTTCCCCAGCTCCAAGAAACTCCAAAACACCTGAAAACCACCAAAAACATGCACATGTATGCAAATGTATGCCATCCTAAGCTAAATGCATGCTATGTTGACTCTAAATGCAAATGATACTAAAATGCTAAACTATAATGCAAAAACAGAGGAAAAGATGCATGAAATGCAGCTTAAAATAGCAAGCTATCAAGCATCAAGAACAAGAGGTTCAGCATCAAGGGATGGAGGAGGATGAACATGATGACTATGATAGCCGCCCTTATGCATTTGATCCTTATGATGTGATCTGCACATTTGAAGCTTCAAAGGCTGCACATTAGCACATTAGGCTTGTTCAGAGGTGGAACCACTTCCAGGAAAACGCCATCAGAGGTTTGCTGAAGACAGTCAAAGCAAGCAAGAAATCGGGTGACTCATTGAAGATGAAAGTAAGGAAGCTCAAGAAGAAGTTGAGAGGATCTACATCAGCCAAGAAAACTGATCAAGCGGTCCAAGCAGAGTCACAAGGAGGAGGATCTGATGCTGAGGACATGTCTTAGGACACACTAGAGGCTACAGTCCAAGAGAGACACTTATTTCACATCAGTGAGCAGCCAAGGACACAAGCTTCTCAACCGGCCAGGCATTCATCTCATATAGCTGCTCCAAGGCGAAAAGGACAGAAGAGAAAGACTAGACAGCAAGCTCCATTAGAGGAGGAAGCTTTACCTTCCCATGCCATTGATAGTTTAGACTCTCACCACTCCTCCACCTGAAGTAAGGTACACCACACTAACCATTGTATATACCACCCATTTTTTATTTAATACTATTGTTTGCTTGATGTTTGTGAACAGTCTCCTTAGCATTTTTATTACACAGGCACTGTGTAATTTAAGTGTGGGGGAGGGTGTATGATGAACTGATGCTTGCATTTGCATTTGCATAATAGAATAGAAACCATGCATCATGATTTCATCGCATCTAAGGCATAGAAAAAAATGCTAGTGATTTATGAAAATGAAGCCCTTGTTTTTAATCTTTGTTAATGCTAGTGATTTATGAAAATGAAGCCCATGTTTTTAATCCTTTGGTTCATTTGATGTTGAACTAGAAATAAAGCTGAGCCACCTTTGGAATTTGCTTTTATGTGAGCTTTGTTTAAGACTGAAGATTGCTTTCAAATGATTTCAACCTTTGTTTAAGTGAAACCTAATTTGAATTTGCAATTATCATGCTTTATGCTTTTGTGATGGATGTCATGTATAGTTTAAAATATTTGGATCTTCTTATTCTCTTTTGCCACTCTCTAAAAGATCCATTTAGATTTTCCCACCCTTAACTAAACCTTCTTTCAAGCCAAGACATTAATAATGTGTGATTTGTGAGGCTTGTTCCATCATGGTTGTTGCTTAGCAAAAAGTGTTGGGTTGGAACTACAAGGGAAGTATTCCCACTGTAGAACTAGCTCCCTCTTGAGTTAGATAGGCTAGGATGTTTGGGGAATGGTTTTGGTTTATCTTGGGATTAGATTTTAAAAGAGGCAAAGAAGAAAAGAAGTTAATGCACAAAAGAAAAAGGAGTGTGACACAAGAAAAATGGTGGAAATGGCGATTTTAAACTCAAAAAAAGAAGGCTCATGTTCAAAGAAGAAAAGAAGATGCAAGAAGTGCAAAACAAGAAAGTCAAAAAGCCAAAGGCGAATCAAGCACCAGCATTACCAAATAAAGGAGCCAAACTCAAAAGGAGCAAACCGCCACCACTTGAATTTCAAAAGAAGAAGTGTCCTCCAAAGCTCTTGAAAGAGAAGAGTTTTTGGGTTTCTAAAAGGGTTTAAAGTTTCTTAAAAAGGGTAGCATAGGCGGGGTTACATTGATTAGCTAGAGTTAGGAACATATCTTATAGGTCTTGGTTAGATGGGAGTCTTCCTTTGTATGTGTAAGTTGTTCTTTGACCCTTAGCATTTTGCCAAAGCACAATCATGCTTTTGCCAAAGGAGATGGAAGCAGCTCATGATCAAAGAAGATGTCAGAAATGGAGCTCTTGCAAAGTCTGGTCTATATCGAGCAAGCATATCGAGCAGAACACCCCTGGAGTATACTCGATGCAAGCAGCAGGACGAGAGGAAGAGGATCAGCACGAGGATTCCAAGCCGTTGATCTGCATCGAGGACCAGCATCAAGGAAGGACGTCGATACGCGCTGCACGGACCAATATCGAGGTCGCATATCAAGCAGAACATTGACCGTACAATCTCGATGCAACTTATCCGCATTGAACACTTGACTTTTGTTAACCTTATCCTATCTTTTTAGGGTTTTTATGTTTCTTTTGGCTCCCTACCTTAAAAGGGAAGCCACAAAACTTTATCTTTATGCAAGTTGAGCTTTCTATTAAAAAACTCTCTCTTCTCTAAACCTTAAAGGACGATTTGCCTTAAGGATCTTAATCTTTAGTAAAGTTTGCATTTTATGGTTTAATCTTGTCTCTTAATCTTTGTTCTTGCACCTTGGTAGTTTAGATTTATCATCTTTGCATTTTGACCTCATCTAGTTATGTTTAACTCCAAATCAATGGGATTAAGCATGATTGGTGAGTAGTTTACTTTAGCTTTAGGGTTCTATGTAGTGAAAGTGGTGATTAAGATGGGATTAAGGGGTGATTAAGCGTACTTAACTATACTATGTTGTCTCCTTCTCTTGCAAAGTGGTTATTGTTCATAAAGCATGCTCCTTTTGATTGAATATGGTATTGATTGATGAATATGGTTCACTAAATAGCCTGTTATCTCATCTCTGAGTATGGTTCGCTTATTTGGCTTGGTCTATGTTTCCTTTGTTCATTGACACCAAAGTGAAAGTTCACCATTGCTAGATGATTCGCTTAGGGCTAGATAATGCTGGTTTTGAGATTCTTTCTTGATGGTTAGATAGTATGCATTAAAAGATCTTGCCTTTGTTTCATTCATATTCATCGCTTAGCATTGTTAGGATGTTGCTTCTGTGTGCTTAAACCCATGTTCTTGATTGGTGCTTAGCTAAGTAGGTCTTTAATGGTTCACAAGATTGATATGTTAATCTGAATTCTTGCTTGGGTGAGAGAATATTGCTTGATTAGTACATCTCTTAGGCTAGAATGGTTATGATCTTTATGCTCATGGTTGAAGGATACGCCATCACAAGTGGGTCTGACACTTAAATCTTGTTGAATATGAACTGCTTATTGACGCCAAGCTGGTTCCTTTGAGATACCTTGTCTAGGAGTACAACATTCAGAATTGCTTGCCTTTGAATGCTTGATGTTTGCCTTTGTTAGAAATTCCCATTCTCATCTTGAAAATCACTATCCCACAATTGTTTAGAACCTTGAGTCTTGCTTTTAATTAATTATCTTTCAGATCAACTTGCTTAGTTCTTGCTTTAGTAATCATCTTGCTTAGTTTTTGTTTTTTCATTGCCTTAAGTTCATTGCTTAGTTTTGTTCACTTGCATTTACAGTAGTTTATGCTTTCTTTCCATTGCATTATTAGGATTGTTAAACTTGTCCTTGTTCAATCAAAACCCCATCATTGCTTAGCTTATGGCATTGTTTACATCTCATCTTCCACAACTGAATTGATACATGATCCCTATTCTACAACTGATTAGAGGTTAAGGAAATTTGAGTTTAGACCTGCAAAAGTCTTGTTTCAATGTGCCATCTCTAAAATCCTTTGGAATCTATGAAGACTGCTCTTCTATGCTTGAGACAATGGAGCTCACAAAGCTGGTGGGAACTCCTTATTCAGCCAAGAAGGACTAAGTGCTTCAGTTCTTTACAAGTTTTGAAGTGAAATTCTATGAGCCATGAGAGGAGACTCCTGAAGAAGATGGTAATGGCTTCATCACTTTCTGAGTTACCAAGAAGAACTATATGATGTCTTTCTCAGCTATAGAAGATGCCTTTGGATTCTCTTATGGAAGCGCTAGAGAACAGAATCTGGGGGTTAGCAAAGAAGAGATGAGCGGCCTTTGGGAGCATGTAGCCAAGGGCGCTTTCAAGCCAGGAAGAAGCAAGGCCTCTCTGATCAGAAATCCAACAACCAGATATGTGCACAAGGCGCTGGCGCATACACTTTTTGCTAGGAAGGAAAGTGGAGCTTTTGAAGAAGGAGAATGGGAGCTGATTGATTATGTCAAGCATAGAGGAACTAGTTAGATTTTTATTATGGCTAGTGAGTAGTCTTATTTACGGTTTGAAATGGGATAAATTATAGAGGCTTTAGGACTAGATTAGTGATGTTTTATGTTGAATATTATTGTCTTTCTCTATTAGAAGTGCTTGACACTAGATTAGTCTTGGCCAGACTTGATTAGTATCTTGGCTTTCTCTTATGCCTGATAAGTGTTTGATGAAATGCTGCTGTGAATCACTTAAAGGATTTGTATGCTTAGCCTAAGGAATTAGATGTCTAAGGTGCATTTTGGCTTTATAGGATTGGAGTTCTGTTATGAATGCTTGCTGATCATGTGTTTGAGTAAAGGGATTTATCTGAAATGTGTGTTTAGCAAAGTGATTAGTGTCAAGGAATTGAGCTAGTTATAGTTGTTAATCTTATGCCTAGAAGATAGCATTGTTTAAATGGTTCTGAAGCATCACTAGTTAGGTTCTAATCCCCTCTTAATCAACAACCCCCATCTTAAATCCTTGCTTTATCTATTTGAATTACCTGCTTGTTTATGTTAGTCTTTAATCCTGTTTAGTTTGATCACAATTTCTTTCTTGAATTTGGCTTGACTTAAGTGATTTGCCGCATTCTTAGTGTCTTAAGAACTAAGATGGATTGATACATATTGTGCTGCAATGACATGAGTATGATAGGATTTGTTTAGGTAGTCAAAATCCTGCTATCATAAGGCCAAGTATGCGCATTGTATCAGGATCCGCAAATCTTGTAGGCACTACCTCCATCTTCAACCAGGCATTGTAGAACAGAGTATCATAATCATTCCATGTCTCTTTGATCTCCATGTGAACTTACTCGCGCTTCGCCACATCTTTGGCGGGTGTATCCTCCCAAACTCTCTCATCAGCGATCTTCAATCCCTCACGCCTGGGCCATTGTGGCAGTGTGGGGATAGCTGGCACACAACCAGAGGCTTTGCCAGTCTCGAAACGTGTCCACTTGCTGGTCTGTGGTGGCATCTGCAACCAGAAAAACCGAGAACACAAAATAATTGCAAAATTAGGCCAAAATTCTGAAAATCAAGAATTAAGGCCTAATCAGCATCAGTGAATAGTAACAACAGTCTATAGTCCAATCAATTCCAATCCAAATCCCCAAAAACAAACCTAATTTTGCAAAATAAATCACCAATTCGAAAGTTTCATGATTTTTCAGAATCAAGTAATAAAAACCAATGGGTGAGGCCTAATTGCTCTTAAACAACCTACAGAAACATAATTTAAGTCACAAATCAAGCAAAAACTGCTCGATTCGAGATTTCAAACATTGGGGTCGAACTGAAAAATTGAGATTTCGAGTGACATACCTTACAGATCAAATGAATGAGTTATATATTCAGAAAAAGCACATAAATCCTCCCAAGATAGGCTTTGGAATCACTCAAATCCGTGAAGAAACAAGGAAGTTACGATTTGGGGATTTTTGGTGTTCTTCGCTATTTTTAGAGAGAAGTGACGAAGGAGACGAAGTCGCGGGTTTAAAAGGACTTACCTGATTAATGAGGGTGTTGAGCGACATCAAGTAGGGGGTGTCGATCGATATCAATTATTGTCGAGTCCAATATCAACTGTGGTCGATATCCCTTTGCCACCACTTATTAACAGTTCCCTGGTTTTTTTTTGACTAAATAGACACGAAAATTAGTTAGTTAAAACCGAAATAATGACTAAGTATATACACATACCAGTGGGTTGCTTCCCTCCAAGCGCTCGTTTAACATCATTAGCTTGAATGTCCTTAGGATCAGGTAGTGGTTGCATCCGTCTAAGGCACAATATATCCTTCATGAGTCTCTGCTTTCACCCAATAATGTTTCACCCTTTGTCCATTGACAACAAATTCTCTGCCTTCTGGAGTTGCTAAGACAACAGCATCATATGGTCTGACCGCCTAAATGGTAAAGGGACCTGACCAATGAGAACGTAATTTTCTAGGAAACAGTTGGAAACGTGAGTTATACAGAAGTACCTGGTCATTTGGTTCAAAGTGTTTGGCAAGGATCTTCTTGTCATGATATGCCTGATCTCATCTAGTTTATTCATTGGTTTATGGCGCCTCTCTGCTGCTGGTCTCTAGTCAAAGTTCATCTTCTTGACAGTCCAATTTGCCCTGTATTCAAGTTCCACTAGAAGATGACCTGCTTTCCCATAAAGCAGATGGAATAGTGTATCTCCAAGTGGTGTTTTGAAGGCTGTCCTGTACGCTCAAAATTCATCATCTAGCTTGGCAGACCAATCTTTTCTTGTCTTTCCCACTGTCCTCTCCAGAATCTCTTTGATATACCTGTTGGAAACTTCAACCTAACCACTAGTCTGAGGATAATAACGAGTAGAAACCTTGTGATGAACGCCATATTTCTCTAGCAGCTTCTCAAACACCTTGTTGATGAAGTGCTTCCCACCATCACTGATCACAATTCGCGGGACTCCAAATCTGGGAAAAATAATGGTCTTAAATAGCTTAAGAACCACTGCAGAATCATTGTTTGGACTGGCAATTGCTTCCACCCACTTGGACACATAATCCACAGCAACCAGGGTGTATTTGTTCACATAGGATGAAAGAAAGGGTCCCATGAAATTGATGCCCAACAGTCAAAAACTTCAACCTCATGTATGAAGTTTTATGGCATCTCATGTCTCTTACTGATATTCCCTCTCCTTTGGCAAACATCACACTAAGATATGAATGTCTGAGCATCTCTGAACATAGTAGGCCACAAGAAGTCTGCATGAAGAACCTTAGACAATGTCTTCAATGTAGCAAAGTGCCCAGCATACTCAGAACCATAACAGTGAAACAACATGTTCTGAACCTCAGTCTCTGCAATACATCTCTTGTAGATCCCGTCTGAACAATACATGTACAAGTGAGGCTCATCCTAGTAAAACATCTTAAGTTCCCTCATGAACTTCTTCTTCTCATATCCTTTAAGGGTTTCTAGTATCTCATCAGCAGCTAGGTATTTCACAATGTCAGCGTACCAGGGTCTGGTGGATGCAGTAATGGCCAAGATTGGCTGAGGGAAAACATCTTGCAGAATCTGCTGAAGAAGAAGTGCAGTTCGCAATTGGTGTCGATCGACACAACATCCTGTCGACAGTCTGTCGTGTAAGATGTCAATCCTGATCAACATTGGTTCACTTCGAGTGAGGTGTCGATCAAAACCAATGAAGATGTGTCGATCGACATGGGCTCTGTAACATAAGAGGAATGCAGGTTTTCAACATCAGGTTCCTGCGACCTTCCGTCAAGGAATTAGACGTTTTCCTCTGGCAAAAAAACATCAATGGGGACGTTGTCTTCAATCGTTATTCTTGAAAGGTGGTCAGCTACTCCATTCTCAACTTCTTTCTTATTTTTGATTTCAATATCAAACTTCTGAAGAAGCAGAATCCATCTCAACAGTCTTGGTTTAGCATCTTTCTTCTGCATCAAGAACATAAGAGCATGGTCAGTATGCACAATCACTTTGGCTCCAACCAAGTACTATCGAAATTTCTCAAATACAAACACTACAGCCAACATTTCCTTCTCCGTGGTTGCATAATTCTTCTGGGCATCATCAAGAGTTCTACTTGCATAATAGATGGATGAAGTTTCTTGTCTTTCCGCTAGCCTAGAAAAGCTCCAACTGCAAAGACTGAGGTGTCACTCATTACATTAAAAGGTAGGTCCCAGTCAGGAGGTTGCACAGTTGGAGCACTCACTAAGGCCAGTTTAATCTGTTGAAAAGCTGAATGGCATTCTGCAGTAAAGTCAAACTTCACTTCCTTGCAAAGCAGAGCTGTGAGTGGTCTTGCAATCTTGATGAAGTCTTTGATGAATCTTCTGTAGAACCCAGCATGTCCAAGAAAACTACCTCAATGCCTTCTCCTAAAACTCTAAGCCCAAGCACAATCACATCCCTGACCATAAAATTGTACTTATCCCAGTTCAGAACCAGGTGCTTCTCTTCACATATAGCAAGCACTCGACACAGGTTATCAAGAAAGTCCTTGAAGGAAGACTCATACACTGATAAATCATCCATGAAGACCTTTATAAACCTCTCAATCATGTCTGTGAAGATAGACATCATGCACATGCGATACGTAAATGTACCATAGGGACAAGTAAATATGGTCTTCTCCTAGTCATCTGGATGAATGGATATCTGAAAGAAGCCAGAATAACCATCCAGGAAGCAGTAGTAGGAGTGATTCACCAACCTCTCCAGCATCTGATCGATGAATGGCAATGGGAAGTGATCTTTCCTTGTTGTAGCGTTTAACTTCCTGTAGTAAATGCACATCATGTGCCCAATTATGGTCCTTGTAGGAATCAGCTCATCCATCTCATTCTTCACAACTGTGACTCCTCCTTTCTTAGGAGCCACATGGACTGGACTAACCCAAGCACTGTCTGAGATAAGATAGATGATCCCAGCTGCTAGAAGCTTCATGATCTCTTCTTTAACAACATCCTGCAGATTTAGATTCAGCCTAATCTGGTTCTCAACTAATGACTTCGACTCATCCTCAAGGTGTATCCTATGCATGCACAGGTCTGGAGAGATACCTGAAATGTCATCAAGAGAATAGTCAAGAGCTTTGCGAAATCTGCGCAGCTTGCTTCGCAGTAAAGTGAGCTATGCATTGTTTAAGGATGCATTAACAATAACAGGATATGTGGAGTTCTGTCCAAGAAATGCATATCTTAAACCTGCAAGGAGCTGTTTAAGTTTGATTTTTAGAGCATTTTCCTCACTCCAATCGCTGAGTTTTGCAGCTTTTTCAGAAGTTCCAAACCAGCTCCTCTTGTGCAACCAATTGTATAACTTGCTCACTTGTATCTAACTTCTTGACATACCCACTAGTAATATCATCTAGAAGCTCTGCCTCTTCTGCAGAAGTAGTCAATGCTCTCTCCAAAGGATCTGTAGGTTGCATCACTTGAAACATCTCTTCTGCAAGGCTGGTGAGGGAATCTACATAAAATGTATGCCCATCTATTGTTGGTCTCTTCATCAGCATGTCCATATCAAAGTTTATGACAAAATCACCAACATTCAGAGCTATGCTTCCTTGCCTGGCATCAATGATGGTGCCTGGAGTGGCTACAAATGGTCTTTCCAAAATAACAGGATCTTTGGGTTCTTCTCCATATGCCAGCACTACAAAGTTGGTGGGAATCATGCAGTCTCCCACTTTGACTGGTACATCCTCCAATATACCTTCTGGAATCCTTACAGATCGATCTGCTAGGATAAGGGAGATCCTAGTTGGCTGAAAATCTGTCATTCCCAAGCTGACCGCAACCGAGTGAGGCATCAGATTAATACTTAACCCCAAATTACACAAAGACCTCTTGAGTCTCTCTGTGAAGATTGTGCAGTCTAGGAAAAAGCTTTTTGGATCAATAAGCTTCTCTAGATTCTTTTTTTTTAATCACAGGACTGACTTGTTCTGAAATCAGCATTGCCTCTTGCTCAAGTCCTAAATTCTTGGTAATCATCCTCTTCACATATCTCCTAATCACAGGAGTGGTCCATATAACATCAATCAAAGTAATCTCAACCACAAGCTTATCCATGATAGCTTTGATCCTAGCATCTTCTAATTCTTGTTTAGGCTTCTTTGAATCCCTGGGGTAGGGTACTTCTGGTTTGTAATCTCCATTTGCTGAAGTCTGAACAATGCTCTCCGTTGATCTTTCTCGATCCTGGTCGACAAGTCTTCTCCATGATTCGAGGAGTCGGGAATTTCCTCTTGTGTTGATCGACAAGCAGTAGCGGGTGTCGATCGATGCTGCTCTAAACAGATAAAATCATCTTCTTCAAACTCCTGGAGTTGCTTGAAATCTTCTGCACTCAGACCTTTTTCTGAACTGGTTACAGGTTTGATACATGATTTTTGAGGTCTTGATTCAATCACCCAAGCTTGTACTAGTCAGTTGTAGTATATCATAGGGTTTTTATCAATCCAAATGGGTTTTAGTTGAAAACAGAAGAGTTGAGAGTAAAAATCTCTAAGTCAAGCAAGTAGAAAAGTGTTATTGCTGCCAAAGCAACCAATCTAATATCCTAATATGATCAAGCAGCAAAGAAAGTAAAGACTAAAGCAAACTAAGCAAAACTAAGCAAGCAAAACAAAGTAAAACAGGGGAAATCCGAAATTCAAATAAGAGAAAGGCAAGTTCCTAGATGTGGTTATTGATTTTGGGAATTCATAGACTAACAAAGGCTGTTTCTAACTACATTGATCAGGCAAATAAGCAAGCAATGGTGATTCCTAGACATAGAGTTCACAATCAAGCAAGTTAGATCCAATCTCTTGTAAAATAGCCCTTTGCTAAACATCTTAACAAGAACTAACTCTCATTAGTGCTAAAACATTAAGAAAGCATTAGATAACAACTCTATTCAAGTCAAAATGCTCCTCAAACAGTCAATCTCTTGAGCCAAGGCCAGCAAATCCTTTATTAAACAAGATCAGCATTTCAGCAAACACTTGGTGGGCATAAGAGAAAGCTAACAACATAGATAAGTGTGATCAAGACAAATCTAGCATTAAGAACAGATTAATAGAGAGGAACCCATAAACTGAAGCATTAAACAAGCCTTAATCAAATCCTAAATTCCCCTATTCTACCACATCTAGAAACTTTAAGCAAATTACTCACTAATACTCATGTTTAACATCAAATCACAAAGGGAAAGGATGCTAATCATGATTAGAAGAGAGAATAAAAAAGGATTAAAGGTAAACACTTAATTATATTAAAGAAAGCAAATTATTTGTCTTACAAACTCAAAGAAAATGCTTAGGAACAGTAAATTGACAAGACTTGTCGAAAATCTGGAAAAGAGGCTATTTATAGCCTAGAGAAGGAAGCCCTAGAGTAATGGCAAAAGTGTAAATATAACAGGTTCGGACTGGGTTTACATCAATCAGTTACAACAGTCAGGGTTGATCGATGTAGAGTTACATCGGTCTGGGCAGTGATCGATGTGGTGATCGAAATTAACTCGGGGCATTTGTGTCGATCACTTCTGATAGATGCCGATGATCGATGTGCTCATATCGGTTACTTCTTGATCGATGCTCTTAACTGAAAATCTTACATCGATCACCCCTTGATCCATGTTCTCTGTGCTCTGACCGAAAACCTTTGCAGAGATTGTTTGCTTTGATCCCATTTGCTCCCTTTGGTCCAGCTACTTCCTGGATCATCCTCAAAGCTCCTCCAAGCTCCTTTTAGCTCCATAAGCACCTAAAAACATCCAAAATGCAAGAAAAATGCAAATTATATCCTAAATGCAACTTAAGTCTTAAAGGAGGAGAAAATTGGGACAAAAACTAAGGGAAAACATGCAAAAGAGAACCAAAACATGTACTAAATGCAGGTATAAATGGTGTAAATACAAGAGATATCAACACCCCCACACTTGCCTTTTGGTTGTCCTCAAGCAAATAAGAACAAATGAGAGTGTGAGGTTTGAAGGTGGGCATTCAGATTCCAAAAGTGCAAAGGTAAAGAGATAGTATCAATGCTTAAGTGCCTAGTTGTAGGATGCAAACATAATCAGCTATACTTTAAAGAACCTAGCCATGCTCATCATGTTTCAAAATGATCTCAAATCTCAACTTAGGCAAATGCTCAAATCAACCAACTCTTTAACATTCAATTAAGATCAGAACCATGAATCATGCTTATGCAAATTAAGTGAAGACATTTGGTTGAAAAGGGTAAGGTCATGAGATAAGAATGATCTCATTTCAGCATAAGGGATCACTTAATGAAAAGGATTTCATCTTAGGCAAAATGCTAAAGGTAAAAGCACACTTATGCATGAAAATCAAAGCTCCCTTCTACCCAAAGATGAATCCTAAGCATTTCTAAACCCAAAAGCGAATCCTTAATTCTACCCTTTCCTAAACTCTACCCTTTACCCTTCTTCATTGCTGGGGAAACTTCTTCTCTTTGCTTGTGTGGCTGCTTCTTTTTGGTTGGGACTTGCTCTTCTTGTTGTATTGCCACCTTCATCACCTTTGGTGGATTGCTCTTGGTCTGATTTTTCTTCTTTGGACCTTTCTGAGCTTTGTTGCTGGCGCCTTTCTTCTTTGTACTTATAGCCTTTTTTCCATATACTTAACAACAATTCTAGACTGTTTCCCCTTTTCTACCATTTCAAATCTTTTCCCTTTCTTTCAAAACATATATACATGAAGTTCAAACCACTTACACTACCCTTTTAAACTCAAAACTCCTATCCTAGAATCAAGCTCAAGATGCAAGCTGAAATCTACAAGAGAGCTAAACAATTCCAGCCTTATTCCTAACACTTTTTGCCAAGACAAAATCGAAAATGCAATGCAAAGGCCTCACAGCTCTCACAATAGTGTTTAGACTCAAAAAAAGGTTTTGGTTAAGGGTGAGGATGTAACTGTCCCATAAGTATGAGGATCAGCTATTTGGATCAACAAGAGTGGTAGAAAGGAAAAAGATGATCCAAATATGTATATGGTAGCCATGAATTCACTTTTCAATGCATAAGACATGATAATTAAAAGTCCAAATTAAAGCTCAAGTTGATAGAGTTGATTTTCAGAGAACAAGTGCTTACAGAATGAGATGAGAAGACCAAATCTAGAAATCTAAGCATGGTTCAGCCTTAACTTCTAGCAATCAAATGATGCATCAAACAACTAACCACTTAAACACTGAAATCATCTCTAAACTCTAAGCACTTTACAAGGAAAATTCATCATAATGCCCTATGCAAATGCAATGCAACCTATATGTCAACACTAGACTCAATCCTAAAAGAATGAAATGCAACTACATGCTTTCTTTTTGGTTTGCAAAAATGCAAAATTTTTCAAATTTTTCGATTTTTTGTGTTTTTATGTGCCTTACATGAATGCATGATATGCATGAGACTCAAAGTGAAAGAAAAAGAAATACTAAGAAAACAAAACACAAAGTCAAACTCCAAATCTCTCCCCCACACTTAAATTACACAGTCTCTTGTGTAATGAAAGAAATGAGAGAGAGAAGCACAAAATATAATACAAGACTGAAAAAGATGCAATGGTATAAACAATGGAGAGGATGTGGTACTTGCTTAGTGGTAGGAGTGGTGGGATGATCCAGAGGTCTGAGGAGACTTGCTAGCTCTCCTCTCATAAACCTTGGTAGAATGCTCTGCTTCTTGTGGTGGTTGAACCCAACTTGACCATAACTGCTCTGCTTGAGAAGAGTTCCCTTGTTGACCCCATTGCCATGTCTCCTGAACTTCAGGGGGAGTGGGAGTTGGTTCCCAGGCTGATGGTACATGGATACTTGGCTCATATGATGAAGCTCTTGGTTGTGCCCATGTCCCCCATTGATCACTTGGCTGTGCATGGAAAGAATGTCTTCCATGGGGGTTCCAAACAGCTTCCTCCTCTTCAGTTGGCTCACCTTGTTGTATGTGCTCATCTTGGTGAGGAGTATGCTCATGAGTATGGCTTTGGTGGGAAGTTCTTGCTGATGTTGCTTTGTCTTTCTTGAACTTCCCCTTAACCATCTTCACCAACCTCTTTATGGCTTTGTCTTGCCATTTACACCACTTCTGTAGAGAGTTGATGTGCTCATGAGCTACCTTCAAAGAGCCTCCTTGGCTGGGTGCTTCATAGGGTTTGAAGTGGAACTGCCTTGAACTGTAGCTCAACACTTCTTCTTCTTCAAGCTCATCTTCTTCGTAGGTTCCTCCTTGGCCTTCAACGCCAGCAGCAGCATTCCATTAGTGATCTTCTTCAGCTTCTTCTCTAATCTTCTCAGTGTTTCCTTCCTCACTTTCTTCTTCTCTTTCTTCAGGGATAGGGCCGCCTTTGTAGAGCTCCTCCTCACTTATATTGAAGTTGATGTTGGTCCTTGTGGTGAAGGAGGTGAGCCTTGGGTTAGGGAGAAAGACTCTTACTGGCTCTTGGTGATCATTGAGGAATTGGTAGACATGCTTGTCTTGAACACTCTTCTCAAGGAAATGGCTTCTCTTCAGATAATCCATATCTATCTATGAAGGACCTAGAGCATCTCCAGCATGTTCCTCAAGATTCACATCACAAGCCATGAGTATAGCTGTCACAACTCCTCCAATGTGAAGCTATGGATTCTTCTCCCTTTTTCCTTTGTTGATAACCCAGCTCTGATAGGTCAGCAACTGGTCCATCAAAGTCTTACAAAGCATGGGAATTTGCTTGGTGGACCTATAGGTGTTGCATTTTCGTTGGTGTCCACACTGGTATACAATCCAGAGTAGAGGAAGTCTCTTTCCTTGCCAGTTAGGTGTGAGGTTTACTTCCTTGCAAAGAAAGAGTTTGCAAGCGCCTTGTGTGCATATATAACTGCAGGATGCTTCAAGTGTTAGTTTCTTGTAATTCCAGCTCTGAATTCCCCAACTCCAATCATTCCCCATAGCCTTGTGTACTGTGATTCATGGATTGAGAACTTCTTTCCTCTTTGAAAATAGGTCCTTAGCCCCAGCGCCTTAGAGAGTTCTTGGAAAGTGATTGTAAACCGCTGTTTCCCAAGCTTGAAGGAGATCCATCCATCACGGTCAGAGAGCTCACTCATCTCATATTTGACCACCTTGAGAGTGGAGAGGAACTGATGAGTGAAGCGCTTATAAGAGGAAAGAGGCTGTAACAGCTGTGTAAGCCCCATGTGCTCAAAGAGGCAAATGCAGTCATAGATCCCGAGCTCCTTCGTTGTGGTGGGGCTTGGGTATCTTGTTGGCTTGAAGGTGCATCGACTGAATCCCTCCATGAGTTCCCTAGCACTGTATTTCCTGGATGGAGCTTCCTCCTCAGCAGCTTTTTCCTTGCCTCTCTGCTTGGCACCTTTGTCTCCAACTGGCCTCTTTCCAGCGGCTTTGGATGAAGTCTCAGCAGCAGCGCCCTTTCCCATATCATTCCTAGCTCTTGGTGAACTGGTTGCTTTTTCTTGTGGTGCCTTTCCTTTTTTGTTCTGCCCATGGTACCTTCAAAAGCAAAGCTTCAAAACAAGTTAAGTGAAAGAACAAAAGCTGAAGAACCAAATAACTGAAAAATTTTAAAAAATAGAACTCTCTAGGCTACGAAAAGCTTAACAAGTCTTAACAACAAGATTAAACTTTCAAAAAGCAAGAGAAGTTAAAAAGCTAACAGTTAAGATAAGCTAGAATGCACAAAGAATAGGCAGTTATGCATGTGAATCTAGCAAAAATGGTTCTTAGGTAAAAGAGGTGATGATCTTGTAAAGGGATGAAAACAAGCAAGTAATGACATACAAGAACAGTAAACAAAGCTTAAACATCTAACTTGCTCATCTTAAACAAATCCTCATTTCAAAAACAAAGCACAATACTTAAAACTAATCAAAACTTGCTCTTAAAGACATATACTAAGCGATTTTGAACACATGCATATATTAAGAGCAAAGAGTTGATAGTTTAGGAAGCAAACCTTAGTGGAGCTCCTGAGCACTTAAAGAAAGCAAATAAAAGAGAGAGAGAGAGAACTAAGAATTTCGTGCTTTAAGAGAGAATTAGTGAATTGAAGTGTGAAGAGAAGTGAAGGAGATTGTTGGTTTAAATAGAGAGAAGGAGGGAGAACCAAAGGAATCAATGGTTGGTGAGGGAACCAAAGGAATCAAAAGAGTGGGGTGATAACAGGATTTTTCACAGCAGAGGTTATTATCAAAGCTCAATCAACCTATGGATGTAGTATAGTTTGCAAGAGGTATCAATCCAACCTAGGAAGTAGGAAGAACACTAAGAATGCAAGGATGAAGCAAATCTAAGCAAACCGGAGAAATGATTGGTAAAATCGAAGAAAACTAAATGCAACGACTAATTGAGATACAAAACTATTTTAAATTCCTGGAAGAGGGTTAAATAATACTGAAAGAAATAAGAACAACAAAAGAGCAAATCTACTAAAAACTAAAAATCGAGTACTGAATCGTGTAAAACAGACCGATCTAACAACTTAAAGCAAAATGACTTCTAATGAACAAGATGCAAGCTTTAATACTAAAAGATGATGAACAGAGGTTTTAAAATGCTAAAAGTAGGTTTACGGTCGAGGGTCATATTCAAGAGTGTCAAAGGTTTAAGTTTTGGTTTGAAAACATATAGATCTACTCATTGATGAGCTTTCTCTAAGCCTTGAAAACAAAACAAGAACCATCCATGGCGAGTGGTATGATTCACTTCCTCAATCTCTTCTCCAAACCCATGGCGTTTGGTGGAAAAAGAGATCGAAGAGCAAAGAAAACAGATTTCAATATTTGACCTAACTAATCCCCTCTACAACCATGGGGTTTGGGAGAGGAAGGATTAGTCTCTAGGATCTGGTTTTCTAGGATATCTGAATCCTGTCAAGGTAACACAGCCCTGGAATCATAGAGATCTTTTTCAAGACTCTCTAAGCCTTAAGACCTCAAGATCCTAGAAGAGAAGGTATGAAGAACAAAGAAAACACAAAACTTAAACCTCTTAAACCCTTTGAATCACCTCAACCCTGAAAACCCAAAAAAGTACTACTCCCTACATATGATTAAGATTGAATGAAAAGCAATAAACAAAGAACTAAACATGATTAACAAAAGGTGATTAAGAAAAACTGCTTAATATTAAAAGATTCAAGTTCAAAAACTAAAGAAAAGCTTTGATGTTCAACAATGGCGATTCCCCTAAGATAAGAGCAGAAAAGATAAAAGAAAAGCGTGTCTAAGAAAGTGTAGCTGCCTCTTTCCCCATATAGCCAAACATCTCCAAATGGTCCCCTCACTAGCTGCCAAAAATGGTTAAGGCCGTAGAGATCGACCTTGAGATCGATCAGTGCGCTCGATCGTCTTCAGGAATCGCCTTGCTCTGCTCGATCTTCAAGTCGATCTGATTGGATATATCGAGTATCTTTCTCGATCTTCTTCTCGATCTTCTTCTCGATCATTGGATGATCGAGTTGTGGTCTCGATCTAGCTCTCGTTCTGCATGGCGTCATTTACGTCCGTACTCCAGATCGATCTCCTCTCTCGATCTTGGTCTCGATCCTTCCCCTTGAATCGACTTGGGTCGCTCGATCTTCTGGTCGATCATATCTAGATCGACCTGCCTTGCTCGATCCGCTACTCGATCTCGGGTCCTTTGCATGCACGGCTGAGTTCTCCAAGTGTCCACAAGCTCCATTTTGATCCTCCTCACGTCCACATAGCCTCCACAACTCCATAGTGCTCTAAACAGCCTAATAATGAAGCAAAAGTGCAGGAAATATGCAAAATGCGAATGCAAAGAGACCTAGGACCTAAAATGCAACAAATGGAACAAACTAGCCTATAATGCAAGATGAATGCATGAAAAACTATCCTAAATGCATGCAAAATATGCAGAATATATGGTAATATCAAGGGGGACAAGAACAAAAGTGCTCAGAAGCTGTGAAAGAGGTCAGCAAGAATCTAATGTGTAAATTTAAACCTCCTTGGCTCCAAACCAAAGGAGGGAAATTTTTTTGAAAAATGAAGTACTTACCTCGGGTGGAACATCGATCAAAAATGACTGTTGTAACTGACCGAAATGTCAGTATCGATCATAAGTGATCGATGCTAGTGATCGATGTTCTTCCTGGAGATCATTTCGGTCATCACCTGATCGTTGTACTTGACCGAAACTAATCTGCTGGCTTTATATCAATCAGTGTGTAATCGTTGCTGATGATCGATAAGTTTCTGAGAATCACATCAATCACCAACTGATTGACACACTTGACCGAAATTAGTCTGGCGGGTTTACATCGATCAAGCTTGATCAATGTGAATGACCGAAATGCATCTCCCTTTCAAGCTTTCTTCCATATCGATCACAAGTGATTGATATGTTGACTGGTGTAAACTGGCTCCACTAACATCGATCAAATATGATCGATATTCATGACCGAAATATGTGTATCGGTCTTGTCATGACCGATACAGTTGATCGATGTCAGCCAGAAAACACCTGTTCTTAGCCCCTTTCAGACTTTCTCAACCCCCAATCCGAACTCCAAATTCTATACACAATAACAAAGCATAAAAGAGAAACTAGAAAGCATAATATATACAATTGGATACCATGGGACTACCTCCCAAGTGTGCTCGTTTAAAGTTACTAAGCTTGACTTTGATTACCTATTTAGTTGAGGTGAGGAGAAGGAGTCTTGGAACTCCTTGGTGGTGGCTTGCTCCTTTTGACTCTGGCAGAGGTTCCATTCATCCTGATCTTGGCAAAAGGCATAGTCTTCCCCTCTTGCTGAAGGTTAAAGCTAAACTCTCCCCTCTTAGAGACACTTGGTTGCAAAACCACCTCCCCTTTGTTAGTACCCAACTTGATATCATTCAGATTCTTGTAACCGATCCTCATCCTCACTCCAATCCTCAAACCCAACAGCTTTTGCAGAAACTTCAGACATTGCCTCTTCACCAGCCATCTTGTTCACTTGCCCACTTGTATCAAATTCAGTGACATACTCAGCAGTAGTGTCTTCTGAATGCTCCATGACAGGTTCATCATCTCTGAAAGTCCTTGCAGAAAAGGTCTGACCATCAATGGTGGAACTCCCTCTTAACTTATCCATGTCAAAGTTCATGAGAACATCACCAAGATCATGCTCATTGTTCCCCCTTTCTCACATCAATGATGGCGCCAGCAGTAGCCAAAAATGATCTTCCCAGAATAAGAGGATTTTTAGGTTCTTCAGCATATTTCAGAACCACAAAATCTGCATTCTTAGTTATGTTGCTGCAGACCAAGTTCTCAATCAACCTGATCGCCTCTTCTTGTCTGTTGGTGTTGAAGTTTCCTGCACTTGCTGCATCCAGCGCCATCTGATACTTCCAGTCAATGCCTCTGAAGAAGATCCCAAGTAGTTTCACTTGACTGAAGCCATGATGAGGACAGTCCCTTTGATAAGACTTGAATCTGATCAAAGAAGCCTTAAAAGCTTCAGTAGGACCTTGTGTAAAGGATGCAATTTTCGTCCTCATGTCTTCTGATATTGCATCATCATAGAAGTTGTTCAGAAAGGCATTCTTAGTGTCTTCCCAAGTGGTCAATGAAGCAGGTTCTAGTTGCTTCAGCCAATATGCAGCTTCTCCTTCAAGGGAGTAAGGGAAAAGCTTGCAGAACAGAAAGTCATTGCTAACACCATTAGCTTTGACACTTGAAGCCAAATCCTCAAACCTCTCAATATGATCCATTGGATGCTCATGAGGTAGGCCATTGAATGGATGCTGGCCAACCAGCTGATAGTAGACAGATTTAACCTCAAAATTGTTCCTTTGGAAGGCAGGAGGGCGGATTGCAGCTCTGTTGGCATAGAACTGATCAGGTCTGTTGTAGTCACCTAGAGTCCTCTGAACAAAACGCCCAGCAGCGTTATTGGCAGCAACAGGGACTCCAGCGTTCTCATCCACTTGTTGAACCTGCTGTTCAACAATGACATTCCCATCTTGATCAATCCTCTGCCCTTCTTTGTTCCTCCTGTGTCCTTCTCTGTCAACCAAGTGACCTTCTGCATCTTCAACCAAGATAAGTGGAGCAACCATTGTAGATTTCTTCTTAGCTTTCCTGTTATTTCTCTCCAACCTAGCGAGTTCGTCGATGCTCAAAGTCACAAGCTCCTTCTCTTTGTTGCTTCTGATACTGCTATTAGGCATACACCTGAAACCAGCACAAAGAAAAGAAACTAAAAGTCAGTAAACAAATTAAAACTTAGACAAAATCCTAATACTAAAAATTGATAGGCAGCTATTACTCCCCGGCAACGCGCCAAAAACATGGTAGGGCTCAGGTTTTACCCAAATAAAAACTACTGCAAGTGCACAGCAAAAACAGTTGTAGTACAATGGATTATCGAATCCCAAGGAAGTATGTAAACTACACTATCCATTGTAGGTTCAGATTAAGCTAAGCGATAAGCAATGAATGTAATGCGAAATAACTAAAGTAAAAAAAAGCAAGTGGGCGTTTTTTAGACTGTTCTTAAAGTTCAGAAAGCTAAAGGTGCTAAGTCAGGACAATTCGCAAGTTGAATCCAAGAGTGTAGAATGCATGCAATCAGGAATGAATTAAAACCATCTTGAACATAAATCGCAAAGATATAACTAATCAATTCTCATTGCAGAAGTTAACTATGCCTAAATCACAGAGTTTCGAATCTCTTTGCAAACCCTAACAATCATAACATGCAGTAATGATCAGGTTCAATTATTCACAAAACTCCTAAGCCAAATCTCTTTGCACTAAGTTGTTTTGCTCATCAAATACTAGTTCAGGTTATCAATAATGCTCTCACATATATTTAACAACCTATGATTTTTGGATTTCTAGATGATGTGTCTAAGAAGTTCGATTTTAAAGCAAGCAGAGATGAAAAACCAAAAGATATTCCTAACAAGTAGCGATTCTACAAACTCTTCATCAACCCTTGAAAAAGCCCCAACTTAACTAACAAACTACTCAGACATGGTGATTTGAGAAAACATCATGAAGAGAATAGATTGCATAAAAGAATAAGAAGTAAAGATGAAGGAGTTCGAAATCTGCTCTGAAGGAGTCTGATTTGTCTCTCCAAAAGCTCTTCTACAAATCTCTCTCTCAACTCTCTAAAATAATAAGATACAAGATATATGTCAAAAGAATGGCTGAAAAACCTAATATACAAGCTAAAACACGATCTGAGGCCTTTTTGCAAATATTGGAATTTCTCGGCCAAAACTGCAAATAATCCTCTATCTTCTAGAAAACAGCCATGACCCCTTCCTTTATGGGTGACGAGCATCACCCAAATGCATACGTTTCTTCTCGAGTTGCACACTTCGTTGCTTCAACTGGCAATACTCCAAAAAGCTTCAATATATCCAATTATGCTCCAGACATGCTATAACCTGCAAAGACTCTTCTAGGACTCTAAAAAGACCAAAAAGACTCAATAAAATGACTTATATCATGGTTAAAAACCATAAAAACCAGGATGTATCAAGCAGCCATCAAAACTCTCTCCTTGGTAGCCATTAAACTCTGGCCAATGTTTACCAAGCTGCTTCAGCTTCTTGATGTCCATTGAGAAGGCTTGCTCATTCTCCAGCTTATTCCCCTTGAAGTCAAAAATTAGAACCTTCATCCTGGCCAGTCTCAGCTTAATTGTACATTCCTTGGCATCAAACACTGCTCCAGCTGAGGGTAGGAAAGGTCTTCCTAGAATGATAGCATTCTTTATATGGCCTTCCAAATCAAGCACCAAGAAATCAGTGGGGATGGTTACCCCTTCAATCATCATTGGCACATCCTTCAGACTCCCAAGTGGTGTCTTCACTGTCCCATCAGCTATGGTAAGGGACACATTACTCTTTTGAAGTTGAGTGTAGCCAAGAGCTTTAGCAGTAGAGGATGGGAGAAGGTTTGATGTAAGCATCAGTACCATGCTAGCTGAACCAGAGAAGAGGAGCCATATAGAAGCTGACTTGGAGCTAAACAAGCTTGTAGATAAGGAGCAAAGGAGACATGTAGCTGTTTTCAAAGGAGATGAGGACTTAACATCAATACACTGTCGTTCTATACACCAAGGAGAGCCTTATGATCGTGCCAAGCATGTACTGGTTCAGTTTAATGTGCAAGAGAACCAAGACAAACCATCAAAACCGCATATACACATAAATGGAGCAACAAGTGTATATTTGGTGCCATCTATGGAATATGTCAAGCCATGACATATTATTCGACCAGCCCCACGTTCCAAGAAGCTACTGAGAAGAATAAACCACCTTTGGTTCAATTCAAGTCATCACTTACCCAAGAAGATCCAACCAAGTGCATATATGGACCTACATGCAAGTATATGAAGCCATTGAAGGAAACAAGGAGCATAGCTTATACCAACATATCATTCACGCCTCCCTTGAGGTTTACAGAGTTTACCAAGATTCCTAAACCACCTGACCAAGCCAATAACCGAATCAAATCAGCTCAAACCAAAGAAGAAACTACCATGAAGACAGTTTCCATAAAAAGATTCATTAACTTTGTTTCTAATGGAAAGCAGGACCAACGACCAGATTATATCATTAATCCCAACCCTTCAGTCAAGCAACAAGATTCATCACGTCCCTACATTATAGAAGAGTCAAAGAATCCCCCCCCATCATCGCCCAAGACAAGAAACATACCCTTTAAGGCCAAAAAGCTAGTTCATGATCCCATCACTTAAGCCAATCTCTTTGTTATGCTTTTATTATTCTTATGACCGTTTATTATCTTTATTCATAGCATTATATAAGCTCTTGTCACTTGTATTTGGACAGCACGAAATTATCAATCAAAGAAAGTTATTTTTGTTTCAAAGAAAAGTACCTTTTTGCATACAAATTGTTCCTGCTTTTTATTAAGTTCTTTTTGAGGGATTCAAAGAATTTGTGAAAAGTGTAGAATCTCCTAAGCTCTTGTGAGGATTAGCTCTTGAGCTGAGAAGAATCTAATCCTTGGTGTTTGAGGTCATCAAGCATCAACAAGGCTACAAAACCATCAGTCTTTTCTTCCATTCTATCCAGCTTGAAGCAACAGATTCTAAGGCACATTCCTTGAAGCAATTTGAGGCTTGTATCAAGGTTGCTACTTGCTCCAAGGTCACAAAGACAGCTTTTGAAAGTCTGCCCTTTAAGCTCACATGGGAGAGTAAAACATCCTGGATCTCCATGTTTCTTGATAGTGAGCTCCTTAACCTCAGGTGTTCCAACCTTTACCCTCAGCTTCTCAAGCTCCTCTTGGCCATTCAAATCCCTCAATTTCATTTGTGCAGCATATAGGGTTTCATACTTCTGCACTAGCTGTTCCTTGAACCTTCCTGGAAAAGGGATGGTTGGTTGGTAGACAAGAAGGATAGCAGCTTGAGTTTTCTCTTCATCATCAGCAGCTTCCATCAAGTAGTCCTTTGTGTTATCAACAACTTCATGTGGCGCCCACCACTCTTCATCTTCTGAGTTTTCCCATCTCCAAAGGGTTCTTCTTCTACAGCTCCTTTGTCAGTTTCAACTTCTACGAACTCTCCCCCACTTTCAGGTTCAGTGTCCTCAGTGAACAAGTAGAGGAACTCTTCAATGATAGCCTCCTCTTCAGCTGAGAAGCTCTCTTCTTCTATGACAATGGCATTGCAGAACTACTTTGGGTTAGCTTCTGGTTTTCCAGGAAAGTGTACTTGTGGCTTGGGACCAGCTATGCCTTTGTTGTTCTCCAGTGTTTAGACTCTTGCAGCCAATCCATCAAACTTGTTGGTGAGCTCTACATGTACTGGATCAATTTTGTTGTGGACCTCTGCAAACTTCTTGTTCATTTCCATGGTTGTGGTAACTTTACTGTTGATCAGTTGTTGCATGAGGGTCTTGAGTTCAGTGTCTAGAGAGCTGGAGGAAGCTTGTCCTTGAGCTTGGGCATTGAATCCTAGAGGGTTGTAGGATGCTCTAGGCTGATAGTTGTTGTTTCTCTGCTGAAAACTTTGATTGTTGTAGGGAACAACAGGTATTGGGGCAGCTTGCTGTTGCTGTCGAGGGTAAACCTGATCTTGTGGGTTGGCAACATTGTTGCTCCTGTATGACAAGTTGGGATTGGGTCTGTAGTTCTCATAGTTGTTGTAACCACCTTGATTTCCCAAATAGTTCATCTCCTCAACTTGGCATTGTTTCTGATCATCAAGCTGAACCATGTCTCCCACAAAGTGAACCTCTTTCTTTTCCTTTAGCAGCAGGTCCAGCTTCTCATGTAGAGACTTGATTTCTTTCCTGCTAGACTTTAGCTCATACTTTGCACTTCTTGGTGCTCTGTCAAACTCCTCATTGTAGTTTCCATCAGACTGAGCCAAATTCTCTACCAACTCCAAACCTTCATCTACATCTTTTGACAGGAAGTTCCCATTTGATGCAGTGTCCAGAAGCATTCTTATCTTAGGCAAGGCTCCTCTGTAGAGAGTGGATAGCAAAGAGGCTTGTGAGAAGCCATGATGAGGGCATTGCAGTGTGTAGCCCTTGAATCTCTCCCAAGCTTCACCAAAGCTTTCATCGTTCCTTTGTGCAAACTCTGAAATCTCATTCCTTATTCTTGCAGTCCTTGAAGGAGAGAAAAGCTTTCCTATAAAGGGCTTTCTTGCACTCATCCCAGCTGGTGATACTTCCTTGGGGCAGGTTCTTCTCCCAATGGTGTGCTTTGTCTCCAAGAGAGAAGGGAAACAACCTGAGCTTGAAGCCATCTTCACTCACTCCATTGATCTTTGTTAATGAGCACAGCCTATCAAAATTATCCAGATGATCTAGAGGATCTTCAAGTGGCAGCCCATGAAACTTACAGCTCTGAACCATTAAAATGAATCCAGACTTGATTTCAAAGTTATTGTTTTGGACAGCTGGTGGAATGATACATGTCCTGTTGTTGTAGGCATTTGGTGCATCACCAGCACCAATAGGTCTAGCTGCTCTTGGAGCTTGTGCAACGCCTCTTGGTCCTTGCTCACCCTGTAAGCCCTGAACACCTTGATGTCCTTGTATACCCTGAGCGTCAGCAGCTCCTGGAGGACCCTGAAATCTGATGTCATCCATGACTTGTTCCTGATTGTTCATCCCAAGTCTTTGCAGGTGTTGCTGCCTTTCTTGCTGTCTCCTTGCTCTCTGCCCTCTATCCAGCAGATTGATGTTGTCTATGAAGTCCACAAGATTGCTTGAACCTCTGGATCTCAAGTTCATATACCTGAAAGACAGAAATGAGAGTCAAAGGAGATTAGTAACCAAAGAAAACTAAAAACTTGATCTTAAAGATTCTACAAACTCTAATGAATCAAACAGAAAACCCAAATGGCAATCAGCAGTTTAATTTCAAAGTTTTTAACTGAAAGTGTAGGAATTGTTGGAAAGAAAGAATTTTTATCAGTGATAGAGAAGGTGTTTAAGAATTTGATAGACAGAAGAACAATTTTTAAGAAGAAAAAAGTTTTTTGAACATTGAAAACTTAAGAACTTCATTTAATTTTTCTTAACTTTTTGGTTACAAATAAGAAAGGAGAGTGCTATTTATAGCTTTCAAAGTACAAAATATCTAAAATATTTTATTCTTAAATCTAGAAAATTCTACTTTAATATCTAGATTATTTTGCTACAATTATCTATAAAAATCTCTAGATATTTATTCTCTACAACTCTCTAAAATATTTTAAGGAGGTGGAGTTATTAATTTTTTTCTAGATAAAACTCTAGAACTTGGATTAAGTATATTTGAGTTTAACCCAATTGTTGTTAGATCAATGATCCAATATTTAAACTTGATCAACACCCCCTCTTAAACTTGATTTTGCTACTCCAAGCAAACTTCTCATCTTGATAAAGGCTTCGGGCTTGAGTGGCTTGGTAAAGGTATCGATTACTTGATCGTTAGTCTTCACATACTCCAACTGCATGTCCATATTGGTGACACATTCTCTGATGTAATGATAGTGAGTGTCGATGTGCTTACTTCGATCATGGAAGACGGTATTCTTTGTCAAAGCTATTACTGACTTGTTGTCCACAAAGATCTTTGTCGGCTCCTCTTGTGGCACACTCAACTTTTTTTAATAATTTTCGTAACCAAATAGCATGGTAAACATATAAAGTAGTCGCTACATACTCCGCTTCACAAGTAGAAAGGGTGACAATCGGTTGCTTCTTCGACATCCATGTGAAAACTGTTTCTCCAATGAAAAACACAAAACCACTTGTGCTTTTCCGATCATCAACGTCCCCACCCCAGTCACTACCGATATATCCAACAAGCTTGTAATCATCAGAAATTGAGTAATACAAGCCAAAGTCTATCGTACTTTTGATATAGCGAAGGATCCTCGTAGCTACCTTGAAGTGAGTGCTTGTTGGATGCTCCATGTATCGGTTCACAACTCCAACTGCATATAAGATGTCCGGCCTTGTACACATTAAGTAACGTAGACTTCCAACCAAACTCTTGAAGATTGTTGGATCCATACTCTCTTTTTCTTCTTGCTTTTGATAACTTGGCTCCACATTCCATTGGAGTACAAATGGGATTCGAGTCATCCATCTTGAACTTCTTGAACACCACTTTAGCATAACCTTCTTGAGTAATGAAGATTCTATTCTCTTCTTGTTTCTAAGGTAGTAGGACATCAATCCAATATCGGTCATCTCGAACTCCTTTGTTATCTCCTTCTTGAATTCCTCGAACATACTTGGATTGTTGCATGTGAATATCAAGTCATCTACAAATAAGCATGCAATCAATACATCATTGTTCTGTGTTTTGATATATAGCGCATGCTCATATGGACACTTGATGACGCATTTCTCCTTGAATACTTATCAATTCGAGTATTCCAGGCTCTTGGTGCTTGTTTCAAACCATAGAGCGCCTTCTTTAATCTCAAGACTTTGTCTTCTTCTCCTTTGATTATGTAGCCTTGGTTGCTCAATGTAGACTTTTTCTTCAAGATCTCCATTTCAGAAGGCTGATTTGACATTCATTTGATGTATCTTCCACCTCTTTTGCGCTGCTAATGAAATGATTAGTCTAACTGTTTATAATCGAGCAACAAGAGCAAATACCTCGTCATAGTCGATTCCGGCTCTTTGACTATAGCCCTTTGCACCAATCTTGCCTTGTATCTTTCAACTTCTCCTTTGGAGTTCTTCTTCACTTTGTACACCCACTTTACACCAATCGCCTTATGCCCATTTGGAAGTAAAGCTAACTCAAATGTCTCATTCTTCTGTATTGACTTGATCTCTTCATCCATTTTGTTTCTCCATGTCTTCTTCTCCACTGCCTCTTGGAAGTTCATAGGTCTGAAATCCGCAAATAGGCAAAATAAAGTAAGGTTTTCTTGATTTTTGGTTACCTCGTAGAGCTCTTGGAGACTTCTAAAACGTGGAGTCCTTTCACTCGAGCTCTCATCTCCTTCAGAACTTAGTGTTGATGAAGTTGGTGAGGTTGGTGGAGTAACTGGCTCATCTCTTGGCTGCACCAAATCATTTTCTTCAGCATGTGGAAAGAAGTTGTAGTTCTCATGGTTTGATCTCCAATCCCATTCTCCTTCTTCATCAAAGATGACATTCCGACTGATGATTATCTTCTTCATATTGGGATTGTAGAGCTTGTAGCCTTTGGATTTTGCATTGTACCCAATGAAGATGTACTTCTCACTTTTGTCATCTAGTTTGCTTCGTTTCTCATATGGTACATCAGCGTGGGCAAGGCTTCCAAAGACTCTTAGATGTGAAACACCGGGCTTTCTTCCACTTCAGGCTTCTTGTGGTGTTTTCTCCCAAATGCTTCTTGTTAGAGACCGGTTTGATAAAAATACCGCACACGCAACTGCTTCAGCCAAAAAATCCTTGGGTAGTTTCTTACTTTCCGCTACTTCATTCTGTTGGGGGGGGGGGGGGGATCTTGGCACCGTTAATTGTCTTCTAATGCCATTTTCTTCACAATACTTCAGAAAGTCTTTGGACATGAACACTCCTCCACGATCAGATCTCATTGCTTTGATCACAAGACCACTTTCCTTCTCAACATTGGCTTTAAACTTTTGAAGTTCTCAAACACTTCTGTTTTTTTCTTTCAAAAAGTAAACCCATGTTTTTCTTGAGAAGTCATCAATAAAGAGAAAGAAGTAGTTACTCTTACCGAGTGATCTTGGTTTAATTGGGCCACAGACATCTGTATGTATAAGCTCTAATGGCTTACGTGCTCTTGTCTCCGACTCCTTTGGAAAGCTTATTTTGAAATGCTATCCAAGTAAACACCCATCACACACTTGATTTGGATGATTGATGCAAGGCAATCCTCTCACCATTTCTTTCTTAGAAAGTAGTTCCAAGCCTCCAAAGTTGAGATGTCCATAACAAAGATGACAAAGCCAAGACTCCTTCTTATAGCACATCTTGAGACATTTTGCGATGTCATTTTGGATGTTAAGAACAAACATTCTATTCTTTGACATCGGAACCTTGGTGATGAGAATGTTAGCTTGATCTCTTATAGAAAGGCTATTATATTCTAGTCAAATATCATAGCCTTTCTCTAAGAGTTGTCTAAGGCTCAAAATGTCAATTCTCATGCTTAGAATATAGTAAACGTTGGAGATGAATTTATGATCTCCATTCATCATTCGGATGATAATTTTTCCTTTACCTTTCACCTTCATCTTTGATTCATCCCCTAGGCTCACGTCTCATTTCATCAACTCATCAAGCTCCACAAACATGCTTCTTTTCTCGCACAAGTGATTGCTTGCACCGCTGTCAAGGTACCACTTGTGGACCTCATCTCGTTCATCCTTCTTGTATGCCATCAATAGCATATAATCTTCTTGGCTTCTCTCTACAGCATATTTGGACTTGTCTTCAACTATGTTGTTGTTTGGAGCTTTGCATTCGGAAGCATAATGTCCAAACTTCCCACAATTATAGCATTTGACGTATGATTTGTCATACCTTAATTTTAGAGTTCCTCTCCCACGTCCTCTTGATGAGCTTTCTCCTCTTTGTCTTCATAAGACCTCCAACCACGTCCATTTTCATAACCATAACCTCTTCCTCGTCCTTGATCGCCACCCTTCTTGGATGACTTCGACCGCTTCCATCTTCGATTTGATCAATTCGCATCTTGAGTACTTGTTCTACAAGATCTTCCTTTTTTCTTCTTTTCTTCATAAGTTATAGCGATCCTAGTAGTTGCTCCATTGTCATATCCTCCAAATCTTGTATCTCTTCAATGACAATGACAATATGCTCAAATTTTGAATCCAATGATCTTATAACCTTCTCCATGATTCTCACTTCATCTAGCTTTAAAAAACCTTAGAAAGATTTATATATAAAGCTAAAGTAAAATCATATATATTAAACAAATACTTGTTTTATAAACTATAAAAACTACAAATTCTCTTTGAAATAAAAAATTCAAAAAGTTATTTCGAATATAAAAAAACATAATGTGAAAAAGGAGTTGAAAAATGAACAATTACGAAAGATGACAGAAGAACTTGCTGAGAATAGTTATCAAACTTATTTAAAAATGTTCGAAAATATTAATGCTTAAAACTAAAGTAAAATCATTCATATCCACTTTACTGAATAAAATAAATAAAACTTTTTCATAAATAAAAAAAAATAAAGTGTGTAATTATATAGTATAGAAATGAATTTGATTTATACAAAAGAGAGAAAAAATGGCAAATACTTATCAACCATTTTCTCTTAATGATGGTAATATAAAATTGATATGCGACCATATTACTCATCAACGGGATAATATATGAATTTTAATATAAAATATATAAATAAATTAAAACAAGATTATTGATTATACTTTTTAACATAGTCATGTTGTTTACATTCACATGATATGAAAATAGACAAAAATATTCTCACACATTCACAAATATAGTGAGGTAGTTCATCATTAGAAAAAGAAAACGCCTCAAATTAATTAAAATCAACAATTTATCAACTAGGCATAATTTTTTGATATAAAAGCCCATCAAACATATGTAGTATTTGAACAGATCTTTTGCTCTGTCTAGCCAACTCTAACTAAAATTCTTCTCATTTAGAGTTATAACCGATCACAGAACTGAATGAGATGGAAGCTTACATGAAATAAGAGAAAAAATCAGTAGATTGCAATCAGAATAGCGAGACTAAGAGCTATAAGAAAATGGAAAAAATAAAGGACTAATTGTGTGTTTGACAATGAGGTAGATTCTATAAAAAAAAACAAAGGAACATTTAGTTTAGAGTAGAGAAAGATCAATGATGATTTCACTTTGTTGATCTATGAAAAGAAGATGTAGAAAAAGATGAGAAATCAATTGAATACAAATAAACAGTAAGAATATAACAATTCATACATGACAATTTATATTAGAAATTTAATTTTACAATATAGATATATATTAGGACAACGAAAACATTTAAAAAATAAAAGACAAATATAACATACAATAATATTAATTCAATACTCCCTGTGTTTCAAAATGAGTGTCATTTGGCACTTTTCACACAAATTAAGGAAAGCATTAAAAGTTCTGTTTTACTCTTTGTTCACACACAAAATAACATTTTTCTAATTAATATATTAATATAACAAGGTTAAAACATATTTTTTGTAAAAAAATTTACATTGAAAATACAAAACGATACTTTTTATGAAATAAAAATAAAACTCTAAAACGACACTCTTTCTAAAACGGAGGGAGTATAATATATATAAATATATAAAATTTTAATAAAATTAATGAATAAGTCCACGCAACACGCTGATAAAAATCTAGTATTTGATTTTTTTTTCTAGAAAAAAACTCTAAAATTTGAATTAAATATAATTTGATTTAGCCCAATTATTATTTTGTTTTTATTAGTAGTATAGCTTTAAGTAGTAATGAGCTACATTTATATAATTTTGCTACAAGTCTTATCCATTCTACAAATCATATGGCAAGTCTTAATATTCAAAGTAATCGAAGTTCTAGATTTGCCATGAATAATAATATATACTCTCATAGTAGGTCACCATACATCTTGTCTCCAGATGACGTTTTCTTGTGTCAAAAGAAAGAAAATACTCCTCAAGTCTCATCTAAAAGACCCAAAAGTACTTTAACGAAACAGCAAAACCATAAACAAAATGCCAACAACCTCAGAAATTTTGAGCTGTCAAGTTTCTTCCTTATTCAATCTGCCGAAGGATCTCTCTGCGGATATTCTCTGTTCCTGAGCTTTCTTCTTTTCCAAGGCTTCTTCATCGAGGATTTGAATAGGAGACCATTCAGGCAACTTCACTGAGTCCATGTTGCGAAAGGTCGCTAGCATTGGTTTTGCTCTAAGGACAGCATAATCACAAGCTGTGCCCATTGCAGCAAAAATTATAGAGTACCGCAACGCACCATGAGGACCTCCTGTAAACACCTATAATATATTAGTTCCAAGCTTCATATCCTAAAGAGAGACACTCATGAAAGATTCATTCCCATTGATTTAGTCAGCAGAGTTATTATGATTTGATCTAATTGTTGCTAATATAGCATCTCATGATCAGACTAGCGAAATGCACCATGAGGACAATATATCAGTCCCAAGCTTCCTAACCTAAGGAGTTATTAACTTATTATGATGTGATCTTATGGTAGCCACTAGTCAGCCTACTTCAGAGCATAAAGACACCCAAATTTTCAGGGAGATTCATAAAGATTAGTGGACAAATGAGGAAGATACAGTAAAATAGAACAACGAACCTTGAAGTCTACCAAGCAAAGCACCACTGAAAAGCCCTCCAATAGCTGAGTTCATCAAATCATCGTGTTCTGATCTTCGAGTTATTCTCACAAACTCACGAGCTCCTAACCAAAAACCAAAAGATTTCGCTGACATCACACAATGTTCACAGTAACATGACAGTCACAAACACTCGGTTTCAATCTTCACGAGACAAAAATGAAAATGAGCAGAGACACTAAGAGATTGTTGTTGCACATTATAGCAAAGGAGAAAATTAGGTACCACAATAGCAACCAGCGACGATAGCGAAATTAGTAGTGTAAATAGAGGGAATATTGGGATAAGCTTTCCGGTGTTTAGACACTAAGCCAGCTCCTCCTCCAATAACTCCTGCACATTAACATTCTTCTCAGACAAAAAAAAACACGATGCTACGTTTCTTACATATTCTATCACTTACGTGATGATACTCAATAAGTCCTGCATATGAACATCTTGTCATACAATCGCATGTTCACAATGCTACAATACTTACATGTTTAATTACTTATATGCTAAGATCCTCAATAAGTTCTGCATATACATTCTCACACAATCACAATGCTACATTTCTTATAATGTTCAATAACTTATATGCTATGATCCTCAATAAGTCCTGCATATGAACATCTTTTCACAAAATCACAATGCTACATTTCTTACATGTTCTAACTTATATGCTATAATCCTCAATAAGTCCTGCATACATCTTCTTAGACAATGCTACACTTTTTACATGTTCTATTACTTATATGATATGATCCACAATAACTAAGCTAAAGAATAATAATCAACAGCCAAAACCAAAGGGTCTTTGTCTTCATAAAACAGCATATAACTGGTGAATCCTCCATAAACCACAAGCTAGTGCAAAATCTCAGACGAAGTTATGAAATCTAATTTATTAATCTGTAAAAAAAACCCATAAATCGAACTTCAAGTCACTGATACAAGAGCGAGAATCTGCTAATGGAAGTTCGTTTTTACTAAAACATCAACTTTTTTGCTATTTCCAAGGAATTTTCGCAACCAAAAATCTGGAAAATGCTTCTCAAGGGGATATTCAGAAACAAAGTGTAGTAGTATCATATAGTCTTTGCGTTTCTCTTGAACAAAGAGATGAACAGAAAGTAATCAATGAACTCAAAAGACCGAAGAAGCAGTGAAAAAGGAATTCGCGAAACCTGCGAGAAGGCTGGTGATCAACAAACGCTTCGTCGGAGTAGTTGGCTGCACAATCGGCATCGGAGGAGAGAAAAGCTGATTCGTCCGATCACCGGACGCCATTATGACGGAACAAATGGCTGAAATGCCACTTTTGTTGAAAAACTAATCTCGTATGCCATCTTCTTATTTATAATTTATTTTTGATTATTTTTTTTAATAACAACGCAAGAAATACCCTTTTAATCCTTATTGAATTAAACAAATTACACAACATAACCATTCAAACCTGCTAACTCAACTAGAATCTATCTACTCCTTTTTTTCCGACTATCATTCTATTTTCTTCATCGGGTTCTTCATCTAAGAATTTTTTTTTTAATTCCAATGGATGCGCGCGCTTCTGCTCCGATGTCTCTTCCCTTCCTTAATCTTCAGTTTATCAGCATAACAGCCTCGACCTCTACTTGCTCTCTCTCACTAAGGTTTTCCATTTTCATCTTCGTTCTCTGTTGAATTACTTTTTTCTGATATTTTTTTCTGTACCCTTTTGAAGTTTAGTCCTCTCATGTCTGTAGATTCGTATGAGTTTCTTGGCACGTCTCTTATACTGGAAGCTATGCTGTTGTGTCGAGTTTCTTTATTGCATTCTTCACTTATTTTTTTTAGGTTTAGTTCAGCAATGATTGTTGTAGCAATTTCAGGGCTCAAAATTCTGCAACTTAATTAATTTTTACAATTTTCCCTAGTTTAGGTTTCAATGAATGATGATGTGTGAATTTGTTTATGCAGTACTGCGATGATATATTTGAGCCGAAGCTGGAAGAGCTCATTAATCAGTTGAGGGAAGGTGATGAAGGCTGGATGAATGGCTAAATAACCATTTAACTAATCGATTTTCCTCTGTCTTCACCAGATGATCTTTTAAATTTCTTTATTGACGTACGAGGTTAGCTTCCTTGTTTTCATCATGTTTGGAGCTTTGATTCTGGAGTTGTGCAAGATGATCAGATTATTTTGGATCTGAACAGCAACTTGGGAATGTTTGTTCACCGTTGCATTTGGGCATTTAACTTTTTATTGTTCGAGGTATTGTGCTTTGTTTTTATTGTTTTATCCAGCTTAAGATCCTATAGTAAGTGTTTGGTTTTATTTAGAGTTTTGCATGATTTTTTGGAGAGTACAGTTTTCCTTCTGTTTGCAGCATGATCCTGTTTGTCGTGTGATTGCTAACCAACATATTCAAAAGTAAAAAAAAAAAATCAGTGAGTTTGATTGGATGGAACAAGCAAAATCCAAGATACATGGCCACCATTATCATGGACAGTGCTAAAGTCGTGGTGTTCAACATTCATATTGCTAGTCCTTCAATGGTGGAGCTTCAGCAACATCAAGTTATGGAATTTTATATCCGGATTTTGTGAGAACTATGAAAAATATAATGTGTGAGGTACAACTGAAATAAATAGTTTGACTGAGTTCGATTGAGGGAGTTTTACGGTTCAACCGAGTTTTATAAAGTTCAACTGGATTTTATTAAGTACAATGGATAACACAACTAATGAGATACAACTGAAATACATGGTTCCATTGAGTGAGGTTTACGGTCCAACTGAGTTTTATTAAGTTCAACTGGATTTTATTAAGTACCGCGAATGATACAAGTAATGAGGTACACCTAAAATACATGGTTCGAATGAGTTATATTATCGGTTCAACTGAGTTTTATTAAGTTCAACTAGATTTTATTAAGTACGATGGATGACACAAGTAACAAGGTACAACTTAAATACATGGTTCGACTGAGTTTGACTGAGTGAGTTTTATTGTTCAACTGAGTTTTATTAAGTTCAACTGGATTTTATTAAGTACAACAGATGACACAAGTAACGAGGTACAACTGAAATACATGGTTTCATTGAGTGAGTTTTATGGTTTAACTGAGTTTTATTAAGTTCAACTGATGACAAATTATGGTTTTTCATAATTGTTTATTTTTTTTTTAATAAAAATTGAAGCATCTTCTCTCTCGTCTCCTCTCTCGGAATCGTCTCTCGTCTCCTCTCTAGGAATCGTCTCCTCTCTCGAAATCGTCTCTCTCATTTCCTCTCTCGGAATAGTCTCTCTCTCTCTCGGAATCGTCTCTCTCTCTCCTAATCTCTCATTCTCTCTCTCTCCCTCTCCTAATCTCTCTCTCTCCTAATCTCTCTCTCTTAATCTCTCTCTCTCTCCTAATCTCTCTCCTAATCTCTCTCCTAATCTCTCTCTCTTTCTCTCTCTCGAAGAAACAAATAATAAAATTAGGGTTTTGAAACATTTGGAAAAATGGACTTTTTGAAAATAAAATTAAAATATTGCAAATTCTTCCTGCTGGTGGAAAACTTCCCGCTGGCGGAAAACTGAAAATTTATTAAATTTTCCAAAATAAACTGAACTTAGTTGTCCCCAAGCAAGTAGTTGAACCAAATTCCTAATAGTTGTACTTTTGTAATTTTATTGTATTTCTAGTTGAACCTTCCCCTAAACTATTATGGTGTAGTTGTACAAATGATTTTGGACCATTAAACATCATTTACAACGTTTTCATAGTACAATGTATGAAGAATTTAATATTATGATTTTTTTACTCCTAAAAGGCTTAACAATATTGATACCTTCCTTATATTGTAAGGGATGGTTTATGTGAAAACATGATTTTGTATCAAAATAAAAAAATTAATGTTCTCTATATTAGTAATTGTTTCTTTATAGTTGAAAATGTGTATATAGGTCTTAATTGGTTGATTCACATCACTTGTAGCTTTAAAAATGGTTGAGTTCACTTCTAAAGTTGATATTAGTTGTACCCAGTTGCACTCAGTTGCACTTGTTGGTGCAATTTCAAGAAAAACACAAAATTATTAATAATTATACCTAGTTGCTCCTGGTGGTTCGATTTCAAGAAAGTCAAACACGCAAGTGTTAATAGTTGTACCCAGTTGAACCTAGAAGTGCAAATCAGAGAATGACAAACATATAATCGTTAATAGTTATATTCAGTTGAACATGGAAGTGCGAATTCAAGAAAGACAAATATGTAACTGTTCATACGTGTACTCAGTTGTACTTGGTAGTACAAATCAGAGAATGAGAAACACATAAACGTTAATAGTTGTACCCAGTTAAACCTAGAAGTGCGAATTCAACAAAATGAAACTCAGAATTGTTCATACGTGTACCTAGTTGAACCTGATCATACAAATTCGCCAAACTCAAACACATAAAGATTCATAGTTGTACATAGTCTAACATGGTTGTACAAAACCGAGAATTACAAAACGCACACATACACACAAATCAAACTGCACTACAAAACAGATGCTATTAAGCGTGGGGTGCGTCTCAACAGCCCGAGAGCATATATCCATCTTTATGTATACTCTAACACTGAAATAATCTGATTTCTTAAATCTTGCAGCTCGTAAATACCATTTACAGCCTTGACTCTTTTGACGGCATTCTATAATAAGCCGCCCTGTATCAGACTTATATGTATGGACCCCAAAACAGTTTTTATGTGCAGCTCTGTTAACCATATCTTCCTGCATATCGTTATCTTATTTACTAACGCTGAGTAAGTTATCTTCTCCAATGATAAGTTCCTAAATGGTATAGCATAGGTGAAATTACTTGTAAACCATTTCAACTCCCCTCCATCACGTGAATAACTCCCTTCATAGTCAAATGTATGTTTGTGCGGTTGATGTTCATGCTCTCCTGAAAATATAGTGAAAATAGTCGATCAGTTGAACTCAATTGAACACAAAGTACCACAGTTATACCAGTTGAACTCAATTGAACTACATTGAACTCAGTTGTACCAGTTGAACTACACCTCTCATTTGTACCACTTGTACCAGTTGAACCCAATTGAATTCAGTTGTACCAGTGCAACTATACCTCACATTTGTACCAGTTATACTAGTTGAACTCAGTTGAACTAAAGTGAACTCAATTGTACCAGTTGAACTACACCTTTCATTTGTACTAGTTGAACTCAATTGAACTAAATTGAACTCAGTTGTACTAGTTGAACTATAACTCTCATTTGTACCAGTTGAACTTAAGTTTTCAGTTGTTCCAGTTTGCTCTCAGTTGTACCAGTTGTACCATTTTTCCTATCAAAATTCTGGGAATTTCGAGCTCGAGTTTCGTTGTTCTGCATATGAATCTGATTAACATAACCATGTTCTTCTCACAAATTACCGAACCTATGACTTAATATATCCAGAATACATTGTTACCAACCCAGATCCCTAAGTTTTCAAATCTAAAGCCCTAATTTTACACTCTAATTGAAAAAGAAGAAATCACCTTCAAAATATGAGATCTTCAATAATGGCAGAAAGAGGACTGAAATTTTGGGTCGGACGAAGTGGAGAAAAAGTCGATCTAGGTTAGACGAAAAGGATGACGGGAGAAGATGCTCATAGAAGGAGCTTGGAAACCAGAAGAGAGCTCGGGTGAGAAGAGGGAGGAGGAGCTCTCGTGGAGATGCTCGAGCTATGGGGGATCGATGATTCAATTTTTTTTTTTTCAAAAATTAATTTTGTTTACTTTTATTTCTTTTACTTTTACTAATTTATTTTTATTTGGTTAATTTCAGTAACCTTAATTAAGGACTGATTTGTAATATCACATCTCATTTAAATGAGAGAGTGACATTAGATCATGTGATGGCAGTGTAGATCAATTTTTCTGTGAAAATGGCATTTGAGCTCTTCGCTCCATTATGACGATGCTACGGAACTCGTGAGACTTTTCCTCAAAACGCAGTCCAATTTCACTGTGGTAATAAGAATCGGGTTGATCCAAAACCCGGAATTGAACCCTAACCCGACCTCAAATCCGAACCCAAACCCGACCCGAAACCTGGTAATAACTCTTACTTAATTAGAAAATGAGCCTGAAAGATGTTTTAGACTTCACATTGTTCCCACGATATTTCAAAAATAGAAAACTGGACCTTCGTGGTCCGATCAAGAAGTGTCTAAGATTTCGCTACACGCAACATTCTGATCTTAATCTTAGACACTCTCACTTTAATGTCACTTCAAATGTTGTGGTTTTTCTTTATAACAAAGATCGATCTAAAATGTATTGACATGATCGTTTCTGTTGCAGAAAAGTGACATTCACTCTCTAAACTTTAAGAACAACTCTTTCGATATAATATATCCTTTAGCAGATTATATATATATATATATATATATATATTTGTGCCAGTTGAGTACGATCTCTTTTTTATTGCATCTGGCCACTATTCGTAATAGTCTTTTTGGGAAACTAGAGTTATATATCTAAACATTCGGAGTGGGAGACGAAGACATTGAGAATATATAAATTATGTAACTCGAATGTCAGTGTTTGCAAATTGCAACAATTTTCCAAATTTTAAACATCCTTAAAATTTAACTCGGATTTTAAAAATATTATCTTTACAAGGTAAAAATGAATAATATAAATAGAAGCATAAACTAATATAAGAAATAGAAAATAGTTTTTAAAGTAGTAAAACGTACCCTAAATATATATAAATTTCTGTAATTAGGATTAGTCTTTACTTTTTTTAAAAAAAAAATTCTTTTCTTAATTAACATGTTTTATTATTCCTTTTTTATAGATATCGAAGCAATTATATTTGTTTATTTATTTTATTTAACAATAATAATATTTTTTAAATTTATGTTTGATTTTTAATTTAATTATGTATAAAAATTATAACCTAAAAACTTGACGATAACTTCAGCTATAATAAGATAGTAGCTGAAAAAGAATAGGAGCGTAGAAAGTTAAAAGGGTTTTGTTTGAAATTTGATAGAATGACGATATTCCAATTCTCCCTTAAAAAACATCAAATTGAACCACGACTTTTCCATAGAGGTTCTGGCCTTTATTAATTTCCGATCTTTCAGCAGATTTTACAGGAGAGATCCTCACTAGGATTCCATTAACATCTCTGAGGGCAGTGCAATCTACTTGTAAAACGTGGAACTCTTTATCCGAAAATCAAATTTTTGGTAAAACAGCAACAGCAAGGAAGCAGTTTCTAGGATTCACGCTGATGAACTTTAGGGTTTGTTTAATGAAACTTGATCTCCAAGGAATCCGCAATGACTGCGACCTCGTTCTTCCATCTATAAAGCAACTAAGTATATTTAACCAAGTTGTCCAGATCGCTAATGTGTTTCACTGCCAAGGCTTACGGTTATGCGTCACCTACTCGTTTTGCAATACTTTTATTTGTTTCTTTCAATAAAGAATTCGGCTTTTGCATGTTTTTTAGCATCTTTTCAATTTCTTCACGTCAGTTTGTTAGATGTGATTAAATAATGCATGGTGGGAGTTGATCATGTAGAAGTAGAGAGATGTGATTAATGTGTGTTGTTTGGTAACTAACTTAATGATGACACTGGTTTACTTTGATGACACTGATAAAAGTAGACAACACACAAAAACCTTTTTTATTATGCTAATAATGTGGATTTTATGGGTTTATTGATGCAGCACAAGCCGCCTTCGAAGCTGCTGCTTCTTCATTTTAGTTGAAACATAATCATCAAACACAATTGTGAAAAGAGCGTCTCATTAGCGAATCTTGAATGCATAAAAAAATAACTTTTAGTTATTACTCCTTTTTTAATACATAAAATTATCTCTGATGAAGTAGAATAAATATATGTGCAAAGACTGATGAAGTAGCATATATATTATATATATATATATATATATATATATATATATAATCAAAGAGGACTCTGAAGATAAAGTATTTGCTGAAGGATACGAGGAAACTGTGTTTTCGTCTTTCTGTCTGAAGGTCAAATGGGTGCAGACAAAGCAGAAGCTTGTTTGGTGAAGCAACAACATACTTATTGAGGTTGATCCCTACAAGAAGCACATTATAATACTGAACTATCTAACTCGCGCAGTCACGCGGTAGTGAAACTGAAGCACAAGACTTTTTACCTTATTCCCAAGATAACCCATTAATCCTCTGCCAACACAAGACACTTTCGTCTTCTTATAACTCGCACTTGGCCTATATGAATGAAGAACACGCGATCACAGACGCTCAAATGACAGTCCGTGGCTGTGGTACTGAAGGGTCATTCTCATCCATTCTCTCCATAGGCTCGGGAGGTCTGTTGAAGAAAGTCATAGTCTTTTGCCTCGAAGATCCTGAGGAATCATGCATCAATCTAAAATGAACACGCAACATTTCTTGAACAAAGGCAGAGAGTCTTGGGCAGAAGATGTGATAGTAACATACCCTTCTCAAGTACGTTTATATCTGCAGGAGCTGAGGAATGAAGCCATTCGTCAAGGTCCAGTAGCTACGAAGACGCTCTTCTCAAGTATCATCATCATCATAAACATGAGATTCCTACGATACAAACTTCAATGATTGCTCTGACCAAATTGATCGTTAATTATATTACAACAGAAGCATATGACCAAAGAGCATAAGCCTCAAATACCAAAATTGTTGGTATCAGGTCTAAAAAGGGCCCGTTCAATCAGCTCGGTCCAGATCAGGATTTCAGCCCAAATAAAAGATGGAAATTGGTGGCCTAAATTGGAGGACAATGGCCAGCAAGATCAGTTCAGTCAAAAAGCCTACAAAGTCCAAGTGACCATCGTCTTAATTTACTATAAATAGAACGTACCTTCAGTACAAAATAAAACTTTTCTAGGATTTTATGAAATTAAGCTTTAAATACACTCTAAATATGTTATCATTTTTACAGGTTCTCATTTGTAGAGATTTTCACTTTTGAGGTTCTCACTTTTTGAGGTTCTTTTTTTGAGGTTCTCATTTAAGAGGTTCTCACTTTTGAGGTTTTCGTTTTAGAGATTTTCCTTTGGGAATCCTTTTTTCGGAAATCTCCTTTTAGTATTTTTGGTCTTGTTCCTTGTAATCGATTGGCTCGTTTTATCAATAAAATCTCATTATTTAGAAAGTTGGATCCCACAATCAACAGTTGGCACCCACCGTGGGGCTCCGATATCATTTTAGTGATAACGAGTCCAAAGATGACAAAACAGACTCCGTCTGCAGCCGGTCTTCCAACCTCCTCAGTGTCGCCTCTGTCGGCCTCCTCAACATTGGTCCTACCGACCTCCTCAGCGTCACCTCTATCGACCTCCTCAGTGTCATTCCTGCCGATCTCCTCGATGGCAATCGTTGGAGAGCCAACGGCAAGGCCTCCCTCAATGGCTTCTGCCTATCAAACATACACCCCACCTACAGGCCCGACCTTCTTGACAGCATCGACAACACCGGTCCCTGTGACGAGACTTTACCCATCACAAAAATGCTTCAAGGCCAGCGGCATCCCTCGGCAGCCTCCCGACGTATCAAGCTTACTTCATATGCTCCTCGCCCAGATGTCCGAAAGCACCCACAGAATGAACGAGAGATTTAACAAGCTGGCACGACACATCATATTTTCCACAGAAGAATCAACAAGCTCCACAATAGCAGTAATGGACAGACGCCGGCCCCAACCACTTTTACCCCGCGTCTACAACGAGCATTATTTCGGGACTCGGATACCAACCCAAGCGAGCAGGCCGATCAACCCTCGACAATCAACCACGAACGGGAGAACGAAGGACACTTACAAGACAACAGCACCCGAATCCTAGAATAGCCAAGCCGGCAGGAAGCCGCCATCAATGGCCTCAATCGTCAAAACCAACGAAGGGACAGCAAACTCGAAATCTTAAAGGCCCAACTGCAACAAATGAGCTCCCAGGTCCACCAGGCAACAAGTTCGGCCCCAAAACTTAACCGTGTGTTGAGGGAAGCCAAAAACACCCCATTCACACAAACCATAATCGATTCCCTAGCTCGTCACCCGGGGAAAGTTAAAGTGACACCATACGATGGGACGACAGACCCCACTCAATTCATGCAGCCCTCATTGTTGCCATGGTGCGAACCCAATTCCTCTCACACGAGTGTGATGCAGATATTGTCAACTGTTTGTCGAGAACCTGACCGGCGCCGCCTTAAGGTGTGTTCTCTCGACTATAAGCAGACTCTATCGATAGTTACAAGCAATTATCAAAGGCAATCCTCATATATAACTCTATCTACATCGAACATGGAGCCCGTGAATCCGACCTATACACGCTATGACAAGGTTCCAAAGAATCACTATGATCATACATAGGAAAGTTCAAAAGTATTATCTCAAGACTGGTCATGACGGACAAGGTCACCATCCCAGCGCTTCGAAACGAGCTTTGGTTTGAACCCAGCTTCTACAAATAATTAAAGAAGAACAGACCTCGGACACTGAAGGACGCACTCCACCGGGAAACAGTCTTCATAGAAATCGAAGAAAAAAGAGCTGAAAAAACCAAGAAATTTGCCGACGCCGAAGGAGAAACCCAGGGAAGAATACTATGAGCCATATCAGCATTATGACAGCAATTACAATCTCAATAAGAACAATTGAGCTTCTATCTTTTCTGTCACCGGTGCACAGCCAAACTCGCAGCGTCCTAGCAGGTGGAACAAGTTCGTTCGAGGCCAAAATAATTCATCCAGGGGACCAACGTCATATTATGACTTCCACAAGCGATACTGTTTAACTAAAAAATGAAGGAGAGTGTTTTCGACTCGTCCAGGTAGAAGCCAAGCAACAGCCGACCAATACAATGCCAAACCAACAGGCCGCCCCTGTTGATTCAGACATGGCACCACCAAAGCGCGAGCGAGACGATCAAGAAAAGGGTAACAACCAACGCCCTACTAGACGAAGGATTAACATGATCATGGGAGGCATTCCGTCATGAAGGGATTCAATACGATCAATCAAAGAGTCTGAAAGGAAATCCATCGCGGTCCAGCTCTGGAGACAAAACCCCAGCGACGAACTAAAAATAGGCGCCAAGGTATTCTTTGACGAAACTGATACCGAGGAACTCCACACACCGCATAACGACCCTCTGGTCATCGAACTAAGAATCGGAGATTGTGAAGTAACAAGGGTCCTGATTGACACTGGAAGCACCGTGGATTTGATTTTTAAAGAAACTCTGCTATGGATGGAGATGCAAGGCTACAAATTCAAAGCCAGCATAAAACCACTAAATGGATTTGTCGGCGACCAAACAATGACCATCAGCACTATAAAACTCCCAGTATACGTTGGGCGAATCACCAAGGTAGCCAAGTTCGTAGTCATTGATAAAACGTGATTTTGAGGACATCATGATTGCACGAAATGAAGGCAGCATCGTTCACCTATCACCAATGCCTTAAATTCCCAACATCAAACGACGTCTTTACAGTTTGGGGAAATTAGCGATTAGCAAGAACGTGTTTTATTATGGAACATAATATCAGAAAGGCGGCACAAACATGCCTTCTTGTGACGAACGTCAAGAACAAACTTCTACCCCCCCCCCCCCCCCCCCCCCCCCGATCAATAACGAGAAAGTGTTACACATGTAAACATTAATCTGCGCGATCCTCAGCGGTGAGTTGGCATCAGGACCAAAATAAGCGATGACATACGCGACCGGCTCATCAATTTCCTCTGTCAAAACGTCTTAACGTTTGCTTGGACGACCAAAAACATGAAAGGTATCCCGCCATCCCTCGCCAGCATGAGCTGCAAGTTGATTCAACCTACAAACTGACCAAACATAAGAGACGCAAACTCGGACCGGAATGGTTGCAGGTAGTTAACGACAAGGTAGAGCGACTGTCAAAGGCAGGGTCCACCATGGATTTCGATACCCAGAGTGGTTGGCCAATCCTATGGTCGGTAAAAAGAAGAATGACAACTGGAGAGTTTGCATCAATTTCACCGACCTGAACAAGGCGTGCCTAAAAGACAGCTTTCCTCTTCCCCATATGAAACGCCTCATGGAAGCAATAACCGGGAACAAACTTTTATCATTTATGAATGCCTTTTTGGGTTACAACCAGATTATGATGCACCCCGATGACCGGAAAAAGACTTCTTTCATCACAGAGCGAGGAACATACTGCTACAAGGTCATGCCATTTGGATTATGTTCGCCAAGCAAATGGAAGACACCATGTAAGTTTATGTTGATGACATGCTTGTCAAATCAATCAAAGCCGATGACCATATTGACCACCTAGCACGGTGCTTCAAAATCCTCAATGAGTACGATATGAAGCTAAACTCGGCTAAGTGTACGTTCACCATAAAATCAGGAGAATATCTAGGCTATCTCGTCACCAAACGGGGGATCGAGACCAACCCGAAAAAAAATCACTGCAGTCCTTGCACTCCTCTCCCAGAAGAATACGCGAGAAGTGCAACGCTTGATGGGCAGAATCGCCGCCCTCAACAGATTTATCACCTGATCAATAGATAAATGCCCATCCTTCTATCAGCTTCACCGGGGAAATAAAAAATTCAAGTGGGGTGAGAAATGTGAAGCAGCCTTTGGACAACTCAAGGAATATTTGTCCACTCTACCGATAATGGCCAAACCCGAATTCGGCAAGACATTATATCTTTATGTTGCAGTCTCCCACTCAGCGGTCAGTGGTGTCCTGGTTAAAGAGGATCATGTCGAGCAAAAATCTATCTTCTACGTCAGCAAATCACTCGACGACCCAGGAACGAGGTATCCAACTCTGGAAAAATTAGCCCTTGTCGTGGTCACGGCAGCCATAAAGTTACAACCTTATTTCCAGTCTCACTCCATCACTGTCCTATCGAACCATCCACTCCGAATGATTTTGCACAGTCCAAGCCGATCCTGCCAGATAGCAAAATGGGCAGTTGAACTGAGCGAGTATGATATCGATTATAAGAATAGAACGTGCGCAAAACCTCAAGTTCTTGCTGACTTCCTCATCGAGCTACCACCAGGATCTACCAGTGAAGATGTCCCCTCAGAAGAGAAATGGTCCTTATACATCGACGGCTCTTCATCCCGCAATAGATCAGGAGTCGGGGTCAGACTTATATCCCAACAGGTGAGATCCTCGAGCAATTGCCGACTCGAATTTGCAGCGTTCAACAACGAGGCACTCATCGCCGGGCTACGCTTAGCCAAAGCAATAGGAGCAAAACAGATCCAAGCATTTTGCAACTCACAGCTTGTAGCCAGCCAATTTAACAGGAAGTATGAGGCTAAAAACCAGCGTATGGATGCCTACCTCAAGGTCGTCCAAAATCTCGCTATGGACTTCAGTAATTTTATCCTCACCATATCCCGCAAACTGGCAACTCACCAGCTGACGCTCTTACTGCCCTCGCATCTACTTCTGACCCTGCCCTTCGACGACTCATACCTATCGAAAGCATATCTGCACCGAGCATAGAGCTAACAAAAGGAGTATGTGCTATTGCAGAACTCAAAGAAGGCCTCAATGATGCCGATGTAACCAACTGTGAACTGATGGACAGGGCCGGTGAACCCGTCGAGATTGATTAAAGAGAAGAATTAATAGCATATCTTTCCGACGGAGAAGTCCCACCAGTTAAATGGGCAGCCCGGCGTCTCAAAGCACGATGTGCCCACTACACTCTTGTGGACGAAACTCTCTGCCAATTGAGCGCATCTAGGGTCCTTATGCAATGTATCCCTAGTAACAAAATTCAAGGCGTCATGGAAGAAACACACAAAGGAACAGGTGGCAATCACTCCGGAGGTCGAGCATTGGCACTAAAAATAAGAAGCACTGCATGTTTTGGCCGACCATGATCACAGATTGTGAAAAATTTGTCGCTCATTGCAAAAAATGCCAACGACATTCTCTGACAATCCGTATACCATCAGAGTTTTTGACGGCATCCACAGCCCCTTACCCTTTCATGCGCTGGGCGATAGACATTATCGGATCCTTCCCACGATCCCGGCATAAGAGGTTTGTATTAGTGATGACAGATTAATTCACGGAATTGGTCAAAGCCGTAGCATACGCTAAAATCCATGTCGTCGACATCCAAAAGTTTGTATGAATGTTCATTATCTGCAGGCATGACGTCCCACACGAGATTGTCACTAACAACGGTTCCCAATTTACCTCGGCCTTATTCGAAGATTTATGCACGAAATGGAAGATTGGACTAAGTAAATCGACTATGCGGTAACCCCAAGGTAACAGACAGGCCGAAGTGATGATAAAGACAATTCTCTTCAGCCTTAAGAAACGCCTTTATGCAAAGCAAAGCACCTACGCAGACGAACTCAACGGAGTTTTATTATCGCACAGAACCCATGATCGACAAACAGGACCCCTTTCAATCTCTTTCATGGAATGGAAGCCTTGTCACCAGCTGAAGTAGGAATCTCCTCCCTTCGGAACACAATGATGGCCAAAAACATCGCGCTCAATGACGAGTTGATGAAGGAGCACATCGACTTACTAAAAGAGGAATGAGACCAAGCACTGCTAAAAATTTAAAACTATCAGCAACTCGCGGCTCGGGATTATTACAAAAAATTCCGAGGCCGGCACATCACCGAAGGTGCCCTTATGCTTTGCAAAGTCTTTGAAAATACACGCGAGCCAGGTGCAGGAAAGCTCGGCACCGGATAGGAAGGACCCTACATCATATCTAAGGTCATTAAACCAGGAGTATTCGAACTAACAACGATGGCGGGTGAAGCAATCCCAAGATCATGGAACCTCATGCACATCAAAAGATATTACTACTAAGGACTGTGTTTCCACCTTGAGCTCCTTTCGATTGAAAAATAAAAATAAAAATAAATAAATGAGAACTACAGACGACTTGATACTGCGCTTGGGTACGTAGACAACCTTTTCTGAAGTCTAGCTATGACAAAAAAATAGAATAAATGAGAACTACGGTCAGCTTGAACCCACAGTTGGGTACGTAGGCAGCCTTTTCGAAGGTCCAACAATGACAAAAAACAAAGGATTCTTTGATCCGCATCAAAAAACCATCCAATTTAATGCAGCCCGTCAGTCTAACACAATGTCGGCACCCTGGCCAGGTAGCCGATATCAGCGCTCTCTACACGAGTGAAGTGGTGAAATAATCCACCTCTTCGTTTTTCAAATTTGTCGACTTAAAAAGCCGGGTCCAATCCTGCACAAATGAGCAGGATAAGCCGAGTCAAACCTCGCACATAGGTTCAGTAATAGCCGAGTCCCAACTCGCACGAAGACGTCGGAACGAACTCATAAACTGAACAACTCGTCGGTTACATTTTCGACCTCGGAAGATAACAAACTTACAAATTCAAAGGATAAACTTCCGACCAACTCAAAATCAAGAAAAAACATGCATTACTTCAAATTCCAAAGGCACAAAATAAAAATCCAACAAAGAAGCAGAGGCGCAAGTCCAAATCCTCAAACATCGCAAAGTCCAAATCCAACAAATAGCAAAAAAAAAAAAAAAAAAAAAGAACCAAAACAGTGGTACCAGCAATACAACACCGATCAATGGAAAACGACTAATGCTCTTGCACTACTGAGAAGCTACCTTGTTGGGAGTAAGACTCACCGACATGCTTCCATACTGGCTCTCGGGGGGCATGACCAGCTTAGAAGAAGCTAAGTGCGCCATCCAATTGCTAATCTGACTCACGACAAAATCATTATCCTGAATGTCTTTGACCTCTAACGTCAAAGCTGCCTCCTTAACAGAGTTCATATTGTCCCTCAGACGAGTCATTGTACCTTTGGGGAGGAGAGTCTCATCGCTTACCAACTCGGTGACATCATCACAAATACCCGATGCCAGCGTGTAAGTAAGAACAGCCTGTTATACTGTCTCATTGCTTTGTAGAACCTCTCGAACCTGCCTAGCCGATCACGATACTGGGGGACAACCATGTTAAGGACTCTTCTCCTCTCACCTACCGTAGGGCCATCTCTCTCATCCTCAACCTTAACCTAATCCGCCTTGACCTCGCGGTAATGAGTTTTTGCCAACTCCCACTTCTCCTTGTAATCCTCGACCTCTTTGCAAGACGCCTTAAACTTCTCCTCAGCCTCGTTTGCCCTCTTTTTAGCCGACCTCTGCTTTTCAATCGCGTGATCCTTGGCTTTCTGTGTGGCATCTCGTGCGCTCTCCATGATACGGATCTGCCAACGCAATAAGAAGTCAAGCTGATTTGTGGCCACCGCCGTCTGTTTAAAACAAAAAAGTCAATATTAAGAAAACAAGGAGGTAGACGAGAAAATCGTAAACTAAAAACAATGAAAGAAATCAAGGAGAAGATAAACAAAAATATACCCAAAGAGTAGAGCACTGGTAAATATGCGTTGCAACAACGTCGGATTCGAAAGGAGAGTACTCCCTATAAGAATGACTGATATTTCAGTACAAGTTAACACAAGCCCCTAGATCGGAAACAAACAGATGGTTCCCAATGTACTGACACCTAAAAGAGTAATCTCTGGCAGGCTCGACGACCCTGCCGGCCGCACCGACTACCTTTTCCAGTGTCCCCTTATCTGCAGAAAGTGTAATCACCATCGTACGCCTCGCGTCCTGAACAGATCCTACCGTACCAAAAGTAGAACCCTCATGACGATTTTGACCTCTCCTCGATGAAGTCTCGCCGAGCTTCCCCTTTCCAGAAGAGTCCTCCACCCTCTCCAATTTAATGGGTAACAACTTACTCCTCATCTCCCTTTCTTCTGGGCCGGCCACCCTCTTGTCCTTCTCCCCAACTCTCCGAGCATTAATACTCACTACAGACGAACCGGCCACAGCTCCCGATGGTGCCGAGGGAGCCTTCCTGCCAGAAAACTTAGGAACGTTTATCAACCGCTTTTCCATCTTCCCTCTTTCGTCAAAATGAACTGCAACAAGAAAAAGAAGGTTAGAGAACAAAAGGCCCGATTAAAAGCAAACCTTTAAAAAAATTGTGAAACTTGTAATCCTGCGACAGAGTGCCCTAACTTTCCAAGCCTCGGCAATTACCGGCTACTGCTAAACTCCTAATCATCAAATTTTTCTGTGATCCTCCACGAAATCCACAGGACGTTTCTCGCCGCTCGGATGGAAAACTGCAAAAAGAACAAACAAAAATCAACTAAGCAACATCTCCAAAAAAATAAACACAAGAAAAATTGCTAAATCTACCAAATGCCAAGCTCCACCGACTCAAAAAAGTCATATCATTGCCACCGTGAACTAACGTCGAGTTCACTTGAGCATAAAAGTAACGCCCCCACCATCGATGAGACTTCTTCGGAACACCAGCCACGATCTTGTTTCCCAGTTTTATATTCATAACAAGAGTCTGCTGAACTCCTTTGATGTTCCAAATCACATTCGATATCTCCTCAAAGAAACGATGACTCATGTCAACACCACACGAAGAGGCCACTATAATCGCTTTGGCCATATTCCGGATCGCACCCGGACAAAGCTAAGTTAATGCAACCTCCCTGGCCTCACAATAATTCATTAAGAGTTCGGGCAACAGGAACCATAACTGAAAATGCTCAAACCAGTACTCGTAGAGGCGTATCCAACCCAGAGGAGGTGTCGAGGGACGCTCATTCACCCCCGGCGCTCGAAACTCTAAACCAGAAACTCTGCACGCAACTTGAATCGCTTATAGAGATCCCACCGTAAACTTATAATGAGGAAACTCGCAAAACAGAGAACGCAAGGGAGACTCGGGCTCCATAGAATCCACGCTGGGATCATTCGTAGCAACAAGCTCTGTACTAACATTGCCATCGCAACCGGCCACCCCACTCGTCCTAGGACTATCAACATCCATAACAGAATCGCCAGAACACGTCACATCCACCTCAATATAAAAAGAAGCCGACTATGTCCCAACCGAGGAGGACGACGATCCAGAACAACTAGGCGAAGACGTCGAATTGATACTGCCTGAAGAGGAGGCTGACTTTGCCTCGCCCGGTGGAGATACAATCTTCTCCTAACTCCCTGCAATCTGCGATCCTCCTGTCCAAAAACAGATGTTCCATCGTTCCGCATCTGAAAAGAAAACGAAAAAGTTAATATCGGCCTACCTAAAGAGACCTTATCGAAAAATGGCCTACCACAAAATCGGCTACCGAAAAATGGCCTACCACAAAATCGTCTACAAAAAAAATGGCCTACCTACAGATAACTCATCAAAAAAAAATTCTACCTAAAAATATCATACCAAGAAGCGGCCTACCTAAAAATAGCCAACCTAAACATGGCATACCTTCATATACGCCTACTAAAATAATTAAAAAATTCCATCGCAAAAATAATTGAAACAGTCAATTCCTACAAAAAAAGGGAAGATAAACCAACCTGTAAAATGTGCCGACCTACTGGAAAGGAAATGTGCTGACCCACCAACAAAGAAATAACCCGACTTGCAAAAGGAGGAGAAAAGTAAAACTACAAAAACGAAGACCATTTCAGAATAAAAAAAAGAAAAAAAATAATAACAGCCGACTTTAAAGCCCAGAAAATGGCTGACTTAGACAGAGCAAAATCTCAAGCAGGTCTTGCAGAAATTAAAACAGAAACATATCTCCAAGCAGCTATTGAAACATAGGCCGACCTCAAGCATCGGTTAAAATAGAAGACAACCCAGAGAATTAACAAAGCCGACCTCAGACAACAATACAACTGAAAATAGAAACCAACCTCAAGGAATAATAATAAAAAGTCGACTACAACAGCAAAATGGAGACGATTTCCGACCTAGATATCAGCCGACGCTGGTCCCAATAGAAAAAATAGATGACAGTCGATCCGAATCAAGAATGCAACACTAACGCCGACAGTGAATAAAACATTGATGCCGGCCAAAATTATACTCCTGATACTAAGATGATTCCCATAATACTGATCAGAAACAAAATCGATTGGCGAATATGAGAGCCCAATTAAATCAAAGCCAAGCCTTCTTTCGCCACTAGAAACCCAGATTCGCCGGCCCCAAAAGTTTAAACAGCCGACCTCACCCCTGAAATCAAGCACTAGCAACCATCAAATATGAAGCGACTTCACCAGACACAAACTCCGATGTCAAAGGCCTCAGAGCAAATCAGGGAAAACGAATGAAGCACCGCTCCTACAGGCGTCCAAATCAGAACATCGGAAATGAACTCATGCCAGCGAGATAAAATAAAACCAACAACCGAGACCCAGCATCAGATAACCTGGAATTTGGAGGCCTCAGGGCAAGCTGCCACCAGCGAACTCCAGTGACTCCCAAAAATACAAATCGGCAAAATAAGTGCCTCAGGATCTCGTCTCAGCCGCGGGACTATAGCGACACAAAAGAAACCAAAGTGGAATCGAAAGAAGACGGGAGAGGAAAGAAATTTACCTTATTTTATGAACAGTGCCAAAGTGGAGAGAAGTATGAGAAAGAAGAAGAAGAGAACTATTTATAGTCCAAATGTGAGAAGCAGTAAAGAGACATCATTTTAACCTAATGCAACGCTGGGATCCGCGCATGTACCGGCTATTCTGTACAAGGAACCACTTTTGGAACCAATCTTGATAAATGCCGAGCTAATTAATTTCAAAGAATCTATTGACTCAAAATTAAGACCTTTCGCCAAACAGACTAGGGGGAACTTACTGTTGGCACCAGGCCCAAGAAGGGTCTGTTCAATCAGCTCGGCCCATATCAGGATTTCAGCCCATATAAGACATTGAAAATGGCTACCCAAATTCGAGGACAAGGCCCAGCAAGATCAGTTCAGTCAAAACGCTCATGAACCCCACATGACCACCGCCTTAATTTACTATAAATAGGACCATACCTCCAGTACAAAAATGATATTTTCTGGGATTTACGGGAGTAAGCTCTAAACACGCTCTAAATATGTTCTCATTTTTAGAGGTTCTCATTTGTAGAGGTTCTCACTTTTGAGGTTCTCATTTTTGAGGTTCTCGTTTTAAGGGTTCTCACTTTTGAGGTTCTCGTTTTTGAGGTTCTCCTTTGGGAGTCCCATTATAGTATTTTTGATCTTGTTTCTTGTAATCGATCGGCTCGTTTTATCAATAAAATTGCATTATTCTGAAAGTTGGATCCCATAATCAACAAAAATCAAACTTTCATCTCTGAGATATACATGCAGTTTAAAAAGAATGTGTGATTATTTTACACATAACTTTGATCTCTGAGATATAGAGAATGGGCTTGTAGCTTAAAACTTTCATCTCTCAGACATATCATAAAATTTTCAACTATGAAAATTCCAGAATCATTGACTTGGAAACTACCAATAACCAGGCAAAAAAATAAGATCTATATTATTTTTTTAATCTAAACAGCACGCAGAGCAATGATGTCAAGCAAAATAGCGATCTTGAAGAACAAATCCATTAAGGCTCGAAATTGAAAGATTTCTCAGATACATTAAAACAATCTTCTTTCATCTAACCAGAACAGAGGAAAAAAATTAACAAACACATTACCAAGAAGAGATAAAGCCAAAATATTAGACCTTTGTTTACATCTGATTGTTGTCTGAAATCAGATTTTCACCCCTCACCCTAAGTTGAAACCTGCTCCGAGAACTCTTTGTGCCAGTGTTCTTCTGTTGAATGTGCTATGCAGTCCTCTTGGTGCACTTCCATCAAGACGTATTGCCCTTTGTATGGACTTATGCACTTAAGGAATACCCCGCTGTACAACTTTATTAAAATTACCCCCGGGAGATCATGTAGCGGAAGGCTTGCTTCCACACTTTCTCCGCCTCGCGGAAGCTTTTTGGGAGCGTTCTTTGCCAGAGGTAATCTCATATCGCTTGCATCTAGCCTTTGTAGCCTTCTATGTGGTTGATCTCAACCAAACTTTTGTCATCAATGTTGCAAAGGGATGGCCATTGCAGGTGGATCACTGGGATGCTTTCCTTTGGAACCTCGATTAGAGAAGATCACTAGGATGCTTTCCTTCGGGATCTCGATCAGTGCGGATCACTAGGATGCTTTCCTTCGAGACCTCGACTCTGCTCCCTTGGGTTTCACTCTAATTGGATCTTCGCATGGTGGTTTTAACGGTGCCCAAGTATGCGGTCATTCGAGTGTCCTTTGTCAGGTACTCTCCCCGTACTTAGTTCACGACAAGTTGCAAGTTGTTGTACAGGATGAGGTCCCTTGCTCCGAGATCTAGGGCAATGTGGAGTCTGACGAGGACCTCTTCATATTCTGCTTCGTTGTTGGTCGTGCGGAAGCCATATTGGATTGCTTGGTGCGCAACTTCTCCTTCAGGGAAGATGAGCATGATACCTAGTCCAACGCCCCAGAAGTTGCGCGCCCCATGGACGAATATTTTTCATTCCCCCATCGGGGTCACTCTCTCGATCGTTGTGATGTTGTTGCTCTCGAGATTTTGTAGTGTGAAGTTGACAATGAAATTTGCGTGGGTTTGAGGCTTGATCGCCGTACGTCCCACATACTAGATTTCAAACTGTATGAGCTCCACCGCCCACTTCATGAGTCATCCTGATAACTCAGGTTTGTTGAGCACATTCTCGAGCAAGGCGGCTGTGACCACGGTGGAGTTTACGGCTGCCAAGGATGAGGCCTAGCGCTAGCTTTTCCAGTTTAGTGTATTGCATTTCTGCGTCCAGCAGGGTATGGCTGGTGTAATAGATCAGGAGCTGCATATCACTATCTTCTCATACCAAGACCGAGGAGACTGTATAGCAGAAGTGGTTCTCCCGATCACAGTTTCTGGCTTGGATGAAACAAAATAGTAAGGGTTCATTTGCTTGGACTCTTACTTTTGCACAGATATCGTATCACTATACATATGATAGTAAAGCTAAGGAGTTCAATTTGAGAAGAAGAAATGGTTTTAGCATTGGAAGGATTAACTATGTTCCTAAGAAATTAGAAAGTGATTACTATCTCCAAGTTCTTTTGAACATAGTTACGGGTCCTAGAAGTTTTGAAAAGATCAAAGAATACAGAGGAGTTGTTTACAAAACATACAAAGATAGCATATTTTGCACATGGTATTTTGGAAGATGATCAGATGTATATTGACAGTATAATATTGTCGATTTTATGTTGTTTTGGCGATTATCTTTGTAACCTATTTGCAGTGATGCTTTCCTCTGATTGCTTAACGACTCCATAAGATGTTTGGGAGAAAACATGACATATATTATCTGAGGACATGGAGAGAAAGAAAAGAATTGATTTCAATAATCCTGGTTTGAGAAAATATTTCTGTTTTATACTTACTATTAAATAATTGCATGTTGTTAGCAGTAATGTATTATATTTATTGTTTTGGTTTTCATAGATCTTTATTTAAATGACGCTGACAAGAAAAATTTACTCTAAAAGCAATTGAAGAGATACTGTTGAATAAGGAAACTTCTTTTAGTCGTTTTAAATCAATACCACAACCAACTGGAGTGAGGATAAATCATTCAAATCGTTTGTTGTTGATGAGACCTCCTACGACTATGTTTATTGGAGGAGAAACATGATGAATGGCTGAAGATTTTAACATCCGAGCAGAGAGAAATATATGATGAAATAACAGCTGCTGTTTATAATGGAAAATGAGGTATATTTTTTGTCTGTTGTTTTGGAAGAACCGGTAAAACGTTCATGTGGAAAACTCTATCAGCTGCAATACGATCTAAAGGGTTTATTGTCCTTAACGAGGTATCTAGCGTTATTGCGTCTCTGTTATTAGGATGATAATCTGGGATGAAGCCCTGATGATGAGCAAATATTGCTTTGAGTCTTTAGATAGAAGTTTATATGATATTATTGGAAATGTAGATTGCAAGCCTTTCGCCAGAAAAGTTATGGTTTTTGTTAGAGATTTTAGACAAGTTCTACCCATAATTACTGATGCTGGAAGAGCGGAAAATAGTTATGGCTTTAATGAATTCGTCTTATATTTGGGAACATTGTAATGTGCTGAAGTTAACTAAGAACATGAAGCTAATGTCAGATAATCTGAGTGACGATGATGCGAATGAAATAAAGAAATTCTCGGAGTGGTTATTAGATGTTGGAAATGGGAAGATAGCAAAACCTAATGACGACTGATACAGAATAACGATCCTAAGTTTTTTCTATAAAGAGCTATCTTATGTCCAACTAATGACGATGTTGAAGTGATTAATGAACTTATGCTTGGTAAAATTGAAGGTACCTTCCTATTTACCTATACCTATCATTGCACTCGTACAATTATTGGGGTTATATGCATTTTCTGTACTTATTAGTTTACATATTATAACAGGTGATGCAAAAATTTATTTAAGTGCTAATAGTATCGATCTTATGGATACTATCTCAAGTAATAATCCAATATTCAATCTTAATTTTTTACACAGTATAAAGGTACTTGGTTTACCAAAGCATTCTATAAGTCTTAAGATAGGTGTTCCTGTAACGTTGCTAAGAAACATAGATCTTAAAGGTGGATTATGTAATGGTACTAGATTGCAAATTACACAAATGATTGATCATGTTTTAGAAGCTCGAGTGATTACAGGAGATAGAGTGGGATCGAAAGTGTTGATTCCTAAGATTGTTATTTCTCCATCTCATCTAAAATTGCCTTTTAAAATGAGAAGGATACAGTTTTCATTTGCCGTGGCTTTTAATATGACCATTAACAAGAGTCAAGGCCAGAGGCCCGGCTTATGTTGTTCGTACCACTTAGCTTCTAAGTGTGAATACTCGACGTGCGATTCAGGTCGGCGTTATTTCATCGGTACCACTTAGAAGTATCCAAATCAAATACGGGTGCAAGACTGACTTGACTGATAATTACGCATGACTCGGATCGATTGAAACAGGTTAAACTGTATTATGCAAGACAGACTTGGCTTTTAAGTTGCCGAGCTAAAGTGGATCAGATTTTAGCTTAGGCGAATCGAGCATCTGGCCATGAAGCCGATGTAAAAGTGATGGCAAAAGTGTCAAAAAATTATGACTCTTTATTGGATAAAGGAGAAAGTAAAGGCTTACAAACCCAAAAAGCTCGAAAAGGTAAAAGTATGCGAAGTCCCCCCCCCCGTCTGAGGAGGGGAAGCAGTTGCGTCATTCGAAAATAGGCTGCCTACGTACCCAGATCAAACCGCTTCGTAATTCATAGGTATTATTCCCTTCCCTTTTTTTATTTCGACATGAGGAAGATGCCGATCTAGCTGTAGTACCGTTTAAGGTTCAAAGAATTCCAAGTTCGTGGAATTAGTTCACCGTCCATTGCTACGAGCTGATAGACACCCGGCTTTCCTATGCTTCTGATAACGTAGGGACTTTCCCAGTTAGCTTCGAGTTTTCCTGCGTTGTCTTCTTTGGTGTTTTCGTAGACTTTTCGAAGGACGAGTTTGCCTATGTCGAAATGTCTATTGTGCACCTTCTTGTTGTAGTACCGAGCTGTCTAGTTCTGATAATTATGCATTCTGAGCAAGGCCTGGTTGTGTGTTTCTTCAAACATGTCAAGGTTGTCGACCAGCATTGCTGCGTTCATGGCGGAGAAGTCTGGAAGTACTCTGCGTCGTAAGCTGCCGATGCTGATCTCCGCAGGAACCATGGCTTCACATCCATATGCGAGCGAGAAGGGAGTCTTCGCGGTAGCTGTTCGTGGAGTTGTGCGATCAGACAAGAGCACGCCGTCCAGCCCGTCGGCCTAGAAACCCTTCTTGGCATTGAGACGCTTCTTGATGCCGTTCAGGATAGTCTTGTTAGTAGCTTTAGCTTCCATTTGAATCTCCATTTGAGGCAGATCTTCCATTTGGTGCAGAAATCCTTCTACGATATGAATTGAGAACCGTTGTTGGTGAGGATCTCGTAAGGGAGACCATGTTGGCATATAATGTACCTCCAAACGAAGTTTTTAACTTCGGTAGCGGTGACATCGGCAAACGCCTTGGCTTCAACCCAATTAATAAAGTAGTCGGTCATTATGAGCACGTACTTGCGTTGACGAGAAGAAATCATAGGTCCGACGATGTCCATTGCCTAGCGGATGAAAGGATATGGAGGGATTGCCGAAGTTAGAAACTCGGTCGGTTGATGAATCATCGGAGCGTGTCGCTGGCAGTATTCCCACTTCTGAGCATATTTGATGCAATCTTCTTGCACGGTTGGCCAGAAAAAACTATGTTTCTTTATCTTAAGAGCGAAAGCTCGTCAGCTAGAGTGATCTCCTCCAGCACCGTCGTGAGTATCCTTGATACATCGCTGTACTTTGTCGTCATGTAAACATGTGAGCAACACACCCGAATCAGGTCCAACGGCACAAGATACCTTCGATGATTGTGTACTTAGCACTGTGTGCACGAATCCGTCGAGCTGCCCACTTCTCAGCTGATAGCTCTCCGGTTTTGAGTAAGCGCCGGATCTCAATTCGCCAGTCTGCTGCTGGCTGTTTAGTAGTAGTTGCTGCAAGAACGATTTTGTCTTCGTTGGCTGTAATCTGGAGAACTTCTTGGGTTGGGGCCATGCTGGGTTGAGAGATCCCTTGAACCGGGATGGTTCTCTGGAGGGCTGAATCTCGGTTCGATGCCAGAGCAGCTAAAGCGTCGGCACATGTTGGCAGATCGTTCAATTTGATGTAACTCGAAGGTTGTGAATTCCGCAGCCAACTGCTTCACTAACTGCAGGTAAGCATCCATTCGATCGTCTTTTTCATCGTACGCTCCATTGAACTGCTTGACGACGAGTTGCAAATCACTGAATGCTCGTATATGTCGGACATTCATCCCTCGAGCAAGACGGGGACCTCCGATGAGCGCTTCGTATTCGGCCTCGTTGTTGGATGCGCTGAATTCTAAACAGAAGCATTGTTCGAGCAGCTCTCCAGTAGGGGATTCCAAAAGGATTCCGATTCCAGCTCCTAAGCGAGATGACGCGCCATCGACGTGTAGAGTCCATGTTTCCAAATTTGTCGGGTCGGCATTCAGGAGTTCAGGTGATAGTTCAATCAGAAAGTCTGTCAAAACTTGGGACTTCGCAGAGGTTCGTGTCTGATACTCGATATCGACCTCGGATAGCTCGATCGCTCACTTCGCCATGCGCCTGGACTGTGTCGAGCTATGTAAGATTGACCAAAGAGGTTGACTAGTCAGGATGGCTATGGAATGTGACTGGAAGTAAGGACGTAATTTTCTAGAGGCGACGTGAGAGCAAGAGCAAGCTTCTCCAAGGTTAGATAGCGAGTTTCGGCACCGTCTAATGTTTTGCTGAAGTATAAGATCGGCTTCTGCTCTCCGCGATCTTCCCGAACAAAAACGCCGCTGACTGCCGCACTAGAAACTGCGATGTAGAGTAGTAAGGTGTCACCGTCCTCGGAATTGGCCAGGATCAGAGGTGTTGATAGATATGTCTTGAGTTCCAGGAAAGCTTCTTCACACTTCTCGTCCATTCGAATCTCTTGATGCCTCGGAGGAGTTGGTTGAAAGGCAAGCACTTGTTGGTTGATCGCGATATGAATCGATTCAGCGCAGCTATTCTTCCGGTCAAACGTTGAACTTTGCGAGTGTTCCGCGGTGAAGGTAATTCCAAGATTACAGAGATCTGTTTGGGGTTGGCTTCAATCCCACATTGAGTGACCAAGTAGCCAAAGAATTCTCCCGATGTGACTGCGAATGTACATTTTGCAGGGTTGAGCTTCATACCGTACTTGTTGAGTATTATAAAGCATTCGCGGAGATGAACGATGTGGTCGACTACTTTAGCTGACTTGACGAGCATGTCGTCTCTGTAGACTTCCATCGTCTTGCCCAGCTGATCGGCGAACATCTTGTTCACAATACGGTGATAGGTGGCTCCAACATTTTTGAGACCGAAAGGCATGACTTTGTAGCAATAAGTCCCTCGATCTCTGATGAATGCGGTCTTTTCACTGTCGCATGGGTTCATGAGAATATGGTTGTATCCTGAGAATGCATCCATGAAGGAGAGGAGCTCGTTGCCCGCAGTTGCCTTTACTAACTGGTCGATATAAGGGAGAGGGAAGCTATCTTTGGGAAAGGCCTTACTGAGATCTGTGAAGTCTACACAGACTCGCTATTTTCCGTTCTTCTTCTTGACTACCACTGGATTGGCCAGCCACTCCGGGTACTTCACATCAGCGATCGATCCAGCCTGGAGTAGTCTATCCACCTCGTCATGTATGGCCTGTGCTCGCTCAGGTCCCAGCTTTCGTCGCTTCTGTTTTATCGGTGATCGGTAGCAATGCAGAGATACCGTCTGGTCACAACAGATGGTAAGATTCGGCCTCTGATCGGCATCTTAATACATTGGTGATAGGACGGATGGGATGGCGCGTATAATATTTAACAAGGCGTTCCCAGGATAGCATTGTAGATTGTTGGGCGGTCAACAACTTCGAACTTAACTAACAGACTTTCTTTCGATGATAACGGGCGTCATGATCGTGCTGATCATCGATATCGAATCACCAGCAAAACCCGTGAGTGGTTACGGTGCAATTTTGTTGTCTCCTTTGGTGATGCCCATCTTTCGCAGAGTGTCCATAAAGATCAGGTCGACGGAGCTGCATGTGTCGACTAGGACCTTTGAGACGTCGTCTTCTCCAAGTCGAAGTGCGATGACAAGGGGATCATTGTGCGGTCGATCTAAACCTTGTGCATCTTGTTCGGTAAACGTGAAAAGAAGATCATCCTGAAACAATGATGGAGCGTCCTTCGGTGGATTCGCGGCCTTTCGCTCGTGTCGTTTGATCGAGTTGATGGAGTCGGTGCATTAGAGGAGTCCGCCCATGATCATGATGATCCGTCGTCTAGGTGAGGTCGGGGGTGTATGATCGTTCTCCTGATCTCGCTTCACTTCCTTCCCATCGTGTTTTGTAGAGGGACGATCAGCGTCGGGTCGTCTGTCTTGGTCAATGCCAGGTCGCTTGTCCGATTGTTGTCAGATCGTCACGACAGGCTCCGGGGTTCTGGAATGCTGCACTCGCCATCTTCCCACTCTTTCCTTAAGAGTGCCGTGAGGGTACAGCAATCGTCTGTATGATGGCCATGCGCTTTATGGTAAGTACAGTATGGCTTCTTACTGTCAGGAACCTTGGCTCTCTCGCGATCCCAAATGTTCCAATTTGATAGCCGAGCGACAGCGTTGATGTTATTGCGACTCTTGTCGTCCCTTTCATAGTGCTGCCAAGGCTCCTGATGACTGTCCTGATTTGACGACCGGGTTTTCTTGTCGGGTGTAGTTTTCTTGTCGCAAACTTGGCTTTGGCCGTCTTGTCTTCTTTGAGTTTGATTTAGCCGTTTGCTTTGTGCAATGCATTTTCTAGGGTTTTGATCTTTCCCGTCTTCAATCTTTCGCAATAAGACTGGTTGTCTCTCAAATTTCTGGTCAGAATGTTGAGAGAAAGTTTGTCCGATAAACTGTATCGAGAAACTATGGATCGAAACCGATTGATGTAGTCATGTAGTGGTTTTGTGTCGCCTTGGACGTAGGCCCCTAAGTCGAGCGCCGTAGACTACGTGTCGATGTAAATCGAGTAGTATTTGAGGAAACGGCTCGTGAGATCCTTGTAGCTGTCGATGGAGTTCGGAGGGAGCTGTGAAAACCAGGTGAGGGCGCTTTCAGATAGCGACTCGACGAAGTATTGGCAGAAACAGGCATCTCGCTCTTCGTCCGTAAAACGAGCTCGTCCCATAACTGCGTTAAACGCGGTCAGATGTCGCTTCGGGTCAGACATTCCAGCACAACTGGAAGGTATCTTCATCCGTCCGATGTCCTTGAGAGGAGCTTTGGTGATTGCCGATGTGAACGGTGTCTGCTGCGTCTGCTGGAGTATTTTATCTAACTCAGGGGCCGAGGTCGTTGCCTTGTGGTCCTTGGTATTTATGTTGTCAAGGTGTTGATGGAGGAGATCGAGCTCGGAGGCTGTCGTCAGATCGGCTCTCGTGGTGGCTCGCGATGAACAGGCATTAGAGCCTTCCACCTATGCCCTTTGTAGCTCGTCTGTCGGTGTGGTGTCGAACAGGTGATTTACCAGCCTCGTTGTTTCTGGGTTTCCCTGCGTGCGGATCGGCTGGTGTCGGGGCTTGGTGAGGTCGGCATGTTCCTGGGTACGAAGCCTGTCGTTGAGGAGCCGATCTAGGTCTTCTCGGTAAGCGATATGTTCGGCACCGAGTGACTCGAATCAAGCGTCCATGCCTTGCTGAAGCTGATTCGCGTCCTATCTGATGAGGCCGTCTATGTCGATGGGAGGCGGCTGTGGTAGGTCGGTCTGGTTTACCCTAGAAGTCTCGCCGACCTGGTCCGCCTCTAGGGTGTTCTGCGCAGCAGCCACATCGTCTGTCTGCAGGTTGGTCTGGTCGACCACTGGGAGTCCGGTGATTAGGTCGATGATCAGGCCTTGTCTGTTGTCCCCGGTGAGATCGGCGGCTCCGCCAGCGAGAGTGGTGGTATCAGGATCGGTGGGTGTTTCAACCATCTTCAAGCTCTGCTTTTCTTTAAAGATTTAGTCTCTTATTCCCTTTAGACGGCGCCAACTGTGATAACTCAAATTCGATCTAAAGACTGAATAAGAGTTAATGAGGTTTAAAGAGAGATCTTTATTAGATTAAAGCCGGAGCTCGAGAGATACACAGTGGTTTAGGCCGTCGGAATAAGAATGCCGACCTAAACTCTGAATAAAAGGAAGCACGAGAACTAAGAACAATAGATTGCTAGTTTGCCATAGGTCTCTCGAGAGGATTTTTGGATGCCTTTGAAAAGCCGATAGCTTCTATATTTATACCCGATCAGGTCAGTCTTCTAAAGATAACTTCGTATCTTCGAAATAGGAAAACTTCCTTGCCGATAAGAAGAATCTTCGGACTTTCCCTAACTTATTATTTTTAACCGAAAATACCAATATTTTGAATTATATAATAAAATTTTCACGAATATTTCTCTCAATGATTTTCAAAAATTATTCAGTTTTGAAGCAAAACTACTTAATTAAAATAATATATACCACAAATAATACAATATAATTTGAAAACTACTAAACTAAATCACATAATACAACACTTTTAATACAATTTTTGGAATTCATACAACAAAACTACAATATTATTAAAATCAACATATAATATATTCAAACAATACATTAGTTTCACTAAAAAAAAATTATACATCCGAATAATTGTTAGAGATGAGATTCGTACCATCTCTAAAAGTCCGACATAAACTCAGGTCGGCCCACTTTAGAAACCCAAAGAATATTCAGGTCGGCCAAATAAATGGAAATCTTCTATTTATCGGACTGAATCCGGAAAAGTCGGATGATTCTCTTTATCGGCAAGGAAGTTTTCTTGTTTCAGATATATCAAGTTATCTCCAGAAGATCGATCTGATCGGGTATAAATATAGAAGCTATCAGCTTCTCAAAGGCATCCAAAAATCCTCTCGAGAGACTTAGGGAAAACTAGCAATCTATTGTTCTTAGTTCTCGAGCTTCCTTTTATTCAGAGTTTAGATCGGCGTTCTTATTCCGACGACCTAAACTATTGTATATCTCTCGAGCTCCGGCTTTAATCTAATAAAGATCTCTCTTTAACTCTTATTCAGTCTTTAGATCGAATTTGAGTTATCACAGTTGGCGTCGTCTGAGTGGATTAGCAACTAAATCTCTATAAGAAAAGCGGAGCTTGAAGATGTTTGAAACACCCACCGACCTCGATACCACCATCTCTGCGAGAGGTTGAAGACTGGCAAAACCAAAAACCTAGAGGACTCCTTGCACAAAGCAAACAGCTACATCAGACTCGAGGAAGACAAGGCAGCCAAAGCCAAGTTGGCCGATGAGAAAAATACATGTGATAAGAAAACCCGATCATCGAATCAGGATAGACATCAGGAGCCTCGGCAGCACTATGATAGGGATGACATGGGTCGCAAGAACATCAACACCATCCCTCGGCAATTAAACTGGAACATTTGGGACCGCCAGAGCGCCAAAGATCCCGAAAGTAAAAAGCTGTACTGTACTTACCACAAAGCACATTGCCATCATATGGACAATTGCCGCACCCTCACGACACTCTTAAGGAAAAAGTGGGAGGATGGCAAATGCAGCATTCCCGAACCCCATAGTGTATCGCGATGATCTGACAACAATCATGACAGACGACTTGACAGTGACCAAGACAAACGACCCGACGTTGATCGTCTATCCACCAAACGCGAGGGGAAGGAAATGAAGCGAGATCGGGAGAATGATCATACACCCCCAACCTCACCTAGACGACGGATCAACATGATCATGGGTGGACTCCTCTTGTGCACTGACTCGATCAACTCGATCAAATGGCATGAGCGAAAAGCTCCCAATCCACTACAAGACGCTCCACCATTGTTCAAAGACGATATCCCAATCACATTCACCGAACAGGATGCACAAGGTCTAGATCGACCTCACAACGATCCCCTCGTCATCTCACTTCGGCTTGGAGAAGACGACGTCTCCAATATCCTAGTCGACACATGCAGCTCCGTCGACCTGATCTTCATGGACACTTTACAAAAGATGAGCATCACTGAAGGAGACATCAAAATCGATATTGAATCGACGATCGGCATGATCACAATGCCTGTTACCATCGGAGGAAAGTCTGTAATAGTTAAGTTCGAAGTCATTGATCGACTAATGATCTACAACGTTATCCTGGGTTAAACACCATGCGCGCCGTCTCATCCTCCTATCACCAGTGCATTAAGATACCGATCAGATACCGTATCTTCACTATACGTGGTGACCAGAGGGTATCTCGGCATTGCTACATCGACAAACAGCGTGTCCGTAACGGATCTACGTTTGTCATCGGCAATAGCAACGATTTTGACCCACTGATAGTCCACCATGAAAAGCCGAAAAGCGATCTCATTACTCAGGTCAACATCGACAACGCCCATTCCGAGCATTGTGTCGGCATCGGCACAGAGCTTCTGCCAAGTATGCAGGACGAGCTGATTGCTTTTCTTCGGGAGAATTTTGGAACATTCGCATGGCCGATATGAAATGCATCAGCCCTCAGATTACCGATCACGAATTACACGTCGATCCCACCTTTAAGCCGATCAAACAGAAGCGACGAAAGTTGGGACCTGAGCGGGCACAAGCCGTACACGATAAAGTGGATAAGCTGCTGAAGGCCGGATCAATCGCCGAAGTGAGATATCCGGAGTGGCTAACTAACCCAGTGGTGGTCAAGAAGAAGAACAGGAAATGGCGAGTCTGTGTAGACTTCACAGATCTCAATATGACCTGCCCCAAAGACAACTTTCCTCTCCCTCGTATCAATCAGCTAGTCGAAGCAACTACGAACAACAAACTTATATTTTGAATTACATATTATGTTTTATATAATAAAATTTTCACAAATATTTCTGTCAATGATTTTTAAAAATTATTTAATTTTGAAGCAAAACTACTTAATTAAAAAAAATACATACCACAGATAATACAATATAATTTGAAAACTACTAAACTAAAACACATAATACAACACTTTTAATACAATTCTCAGAATTCATACAACAAAGCTACAATATTATTAAAATCAACATATAATATATTCAAAGAATACATTAGTTTCACTTAAAAAAATTATACATCCTAATAATCATAAAATTTCAAATATTGTAAAAAAAATTTTTCCGCATGTAAAACGTATTAAATACTAGAAATATTTTTGATGTTCGAAAAGTTGGACTTTTGAGAGTTTTACAAATTACAGGAGAAGACAATAAAAATAAACTAAAAAGTCTAGAAGGGAGAAACAAAAAAACAAAATACAAAGCCCAACCAAAAAAAAGTCTAAAGAAACCAAGAGCAGAAAAGGCTTGATTGGAAACTAGGCCCCAAAGAAGGAGAAATGGAATCAAGAAACCCTAGGAAGAGCTAGAAATCCATTGTCGCCTTAGCAAAACCGCCACCGACTGGAAGGGGAGCCGAAGAACGCCGGAGGAGAACATCAAAAGGACTTTGAGAAGGGGATTCGGAGCAGAGTAGCCGAGCCGGTCGCAAAAAGAAGACGCTAGTGGGAGAGAAGACCATACCACGTCTCACGCCGTCAGAAAGCTTCTGTTGCCGTAAACAGCCGCCGCCGGAACTCCTTTCAAGACCCACCACCGTCCTCAAGAGCAGCAGGTTTACTCGTCAGTCACCGACAGTCCAAGCTACCCAAAACCCCTCTTCGCCACTTCAAGCCACCACCGCTTTGCTGGCGGTCCAGCACCAAAAAAAGACGGAGGATCAGACGTTATCCAAGATCGCAGCAACACCTTGAAGTTTGAAAGAATGACGACAATTTCCGATCTTTCAGCAGATTTGACAGGAGAGATCCTCACTAGGATTCCGCTAACATCTCTGAGGGCAGTGCGATCTACTTGTACAACGTGGAACTCTTTATCCAAAAATCAAATTTTTGGCAAAGCAGCAACAGCAAGGAAGCAGTTTCTAGGGTTCACGGTGATGGACTTTGAGGTTTGTTCAATGAAACTTGATCTCCAAAGAATCCGCAATGACTGCGACCTCGTTGTTCCATCTATAAAGCAACTAAGTATATTTAACCAAGCTGCCGAGATTGCTGAAGTCTTTCACTGCAATGGCTTACTGTTAGTTTTCAACTACAAGGGACCTTCGAGGCTCATGTTATGGAATCCCTATTTGGGAGAAACCAGGTGGATCCATCCTAGGAAGAAGGCATGTGACATGTATGCTTTCGGATATGACAATAACAACCGCAACCACAAAATCTTGAGGTGGTTCACGATTGCTTGTTGTGGAAAAATCTACGATTGTAACACTAATTCATGGACGGTTCTTGATTTCACTTCGGACCAGAAAATAATATTTGGCTGCATGCATGGTGTCTTTGAAGGGAAATACTTATTGGATTGCTGAAGATCTAGAAAGTCTTAAGCATTTTTTTTTATCAGTTTTGATTTCACAGCACAGAAATTTGGACCGTGTCTTCCTCTGTCGCCTGATGGCTCTGATCAGCGCTCGTGCTTTCATGCTTTATCTTGTGTTAGAGAGGAGCAGCTCGCTTTGTTATATGAGATAAGTGAGATTATAGAGATTTGGATTACGACTAAGATTGATCCCAATAAAGTATCCTGGAGCCTGGTTATCCGCGCAACATTAAGGCTGGGAGCTTCTTCATTGACGAGGAAAAAAAAGTTGTTGTGGTCAATATGTGTAGCTACCGAACAGTTTATGTCATTGGAGAAGATGGTTACTTCAAATCTGTGAATTACGGAGCTCCGAAATCCGACCAACATATAGATCGTTTCCCAACTGTGCTCTCTTCTTATGTTCCATGTTTGGTGTAAGTAAAAGGAAAGAAAAAGATTATTAACTAGTCTCATTTTGCAATACTTTTAATTGTTTGTTTGATCATCTCGTTTTGAAAAAGATAACTGATATAGTCAATTATGAACTCATGTGCTTTTGCTATTTATGATCTAATATAGAATTCGGCTTTTGCATGTTTTAGCCTCTTTTCAATTTCTTCAAGTCAGTATGAGAGATGTGATCAAATAATGCATGGTAGGAGTTGAATGTAAATGTGATTAATGTGTTTGCCAAAGTCTCTTCGTCAAATAATGCAGAGAGATCCTTCGGCAGATTGAACAAGGAAGAGACTTCGGCAGTTGGTTCTGCTCGAATAGTAACCATTTCACCTTCGTCATTGTCATCTACAAATTCACAAGTGACAAGAAAACAGAGTTAATAGATGCATAAACTAACTTAAAGAAAATTTATAATCACTCTTATACTTTCATCATCAACTTTATAGCCAAATAACCAAGAGCGAGTGCACAACAAAGCTTGTACATTGCTAGGTAGAAGTCGAGTCCGGTATTTGTTAATTATATGAGACCCAATACTGAAAGAAGATTCAGAAGCCACAGTGGTGATAGGAATGCTGAGAATGTCCATCGCCATGTATGTTAATGCACCAAACCGACGACTATTATCTTTCCAATACTGCAACACGTTCAAATGAGGATGACTTCTCATATCTAATTTTAGCTCATCTAAGTACATATCTAATGGCGACTTTCCTTCATCCATAACATCTTGAATATCATCTAACTCAAATAGATCCTGTATCATTTGAAATATGAGCATGTTACAATCTAAAAAAGATAAATAAATGTTAGATTAGTAAACTTGAAACTTACATCTAAGACGCCATGAGTTTCTCCTCCTTGTTCATAAACAAGAGAGTCTGATCTTGTAGAGCTCACAACAGGAGTGAGAGGATATTTTCTCTTATATTCTTCAAAGAGCTTAAGAAGCTTACTCTCCAAATAGATCATTTTTTCTTGGGAAGTAAATGGATCGAGTTCATCATAACACCTCTTCAAAAGCTAAAACTTCATCCTAGGATCTAAAACTGCTCTCATTGCAAGAACAACACTATACTCCTCCCAGTATTTATCAAATTTTGCTCTCATCTTAGAAATCATAGTTCTAATGATAGTGTCTTCATTGCTTCTATTCACTTCTAACACACACTGAATCTTCCATACATGAGCAAAATATAAATTAGAAGTAGAATAACTTCTTCATGACATTAAAGATGTAATACTATAAAAAGACTTCAAGATCTCATGAATAATCTTAGCTCTTTTCCATTCTTCATTTGAGGGACAATATTTATAGTTTTTGTCAACTACTTTAAACCTATGGGTGTCAAAATGGATCCAAATTTATGGGTTGACCCAACCCACTTTGATCCATAAACCTTGCTATGGCGTTTCAGATTTGATGTTCCACTAGTTGATGTATACGCATAATTTTTTGAGCATTTCAAACAATATGCTCTTTCTTCACCATTCTCATCTTTTTCTACTTTGAAGTAATTCCACATAGAAGATGTCTTACTTTTTTTCCTATTAGTAGAAGAACTTACTAGACTTGATGTCCCTGTTGATGATTGCCCCACAATACCACCACCCTGAAGATTCTCTTCTTCATTCTCCATTGGCATAGATGAATCTGGTCTAAGATCTTCCACGATTGACTAAAAGAGGAGCCAAAAAAACATCACGAAACACATTCAGCATAAGCATAACTATAAAAATATCCAAGTAGAAGAGATGATTTTGCCAAAAATATCAACTTTATTCGTTACGTGCTATGATTCAAAGACTGAAAACAAATTATAAGTCTGAAGGCAAATTAAACTAGCAAATTAAACTAATCTTCTTTTCACTTTTACGAGACTCAAAAAGTAAGAGATAACCATTAAAGTCATGAACTAAGCTCACATAAATTTTGAATTGTTTCGTACTCTTTAACCAAAATCAGAGAATCACACTAAGCACGGATCATTTCTCATAGCAATAAAACGAAAGCTACAAATCTTAGAATCGCGATCTACCTTCGGAAACACTGAAAAAAGCTCGTGGGTATAATCAAAAATCCATTTCACCGCACCTGTGAAAGCAGGAGCTCCGGCGAGAATCCGTCGATGACTTCAAATCCGAGAGAGAGTGGGGGAGATAGAGATCGAGGGAAAGAAATCGAAATTGAGGGAATGAAGATAGAGTACGAGATTGAAAAAGGGTCTGAGAGAGATGGAGAAAAAGATCGAGAGAGATGGAGAAAAAGATCGAAAGAGATCAAAGGAGAAAGAGATCGAGAGAGAAAGAAGAAGATAATATCGTATGACTAAAATTAAAAAACATATTAGGTTTAAACATGTTAACCATTTTACCCATTAACCCAAAATAAATTAAACTATTTTAAACTAACCCAATTAACTTACCAATCCAATTGATCTATCAATCCATTAGTATCAAATTTTTCAACCCAATAAGGTTTATGGATCAAAGTGGGTTGGGTCAACCCATAAATTTGGATCCATTTTGACACCCATAATTCCAATATATTCAGGCGGCAGAGTTATTAACTTATTATGATGTGATCTTATTGTAGCCAATAGCCAGACTACTTGAGAGCATAAAGACACCCAAATTTTCAGGGAGTTTCATAAAGATTAATGGAAAAATTAGGGAAGACAAAAGTAGAATAGAACAAGGAACCTTGAAGTCGTCCAAGCAAAGCACCACTAAAAATCCCTCCAATAGCTCCTGCGCATTAACATTCTTCTTAGGAAACAAAAACGATGCTACGGTTCTTACATATTCTATTACTTATGCTATGATCCTCAATAAGTTCAGAAAATGAACATCTTCTCACACAGTCGCAGATTCACAATGCCATAATACTTACATGTTCTATTACTTATATATGCTATGATCCCCCAATAAGTCCTGCATATAAACATCTTCACACACAATCACAATGCTACATTTCTTACATTTTCTGTTACTATGCTATGATCCACAATATAAGTCCTGCATATGAACATCTCTTAGACAATGCTATATGTTCTATTAATTCATGCTATGATCCACAATAACTATGCTATAGAATAATAATCAAAAGCCAATACCAAAGGCTCTTCGTCTTCATTAGACAGCATAAAACTGGTAAAATCTCCATAAACCACAAGTTAGTGTATAATCTCAGACGAAGTTATGAAATCTAATTGATTGAGCTGTAAAACCCCATAAATCGAAATTCTAGTATGAAGTTATCCAAAAGAACGAGAATCTGCTTCGTTCTTCTTATGAAAATTCGATTTTACTAAACATCAACTTTTGCTACTTACGAGGAATTTTTGCAACCAAAAATCTCGAAAATGCTTCTCAAGGGGATATTCAGAAACACAGTGTAGTAGTATCATATAAACTTTGCGTTTCTCTTGAACAAAGAGATGAACAGAATGTAATCAGTGAACTGAGAGACCGAAGAAGCAGTGAAAAAGAAATTCGCGAAACCTCCGAGAAGGCGTCGGAGGAGACAGCGGCTGATTCCTCCGATCACCGGACGCCATTATGACGACGAGACGGAACTCGTGAGACTCTCTCATTTCCTCTGGGACCGCAGTCCAATTTCATTGTGATATCATGATTCGGGTTGATCCAAACCCGAAACTGAACCCTAACCCGAACCCGACACGAGATCTGGTAATAACTTTTACTTTATTAATAAATGAGCCTGCAAGATACTTTAAACTTCACATTGTTCCTCCAATATTTCAGAAATAGAAATATGGCCCTTCATGGTCCGATCAAGGTTTAGTTACACGCACTTCTGATCTTCATGTTAAACACTCTCTCACTTGTTATTAACTACGCTTACCTGCACTGCACGCTAGACCAAAACATTTACCGTTTGCTGTATATATAAGATATTCATTTTTCAAGGAAGTTAATAAACAAATTCACAATCTCACTATAGAAATAGTTGGAGTCACATACATTAATTTGAAGCATAAAAAGTGGAAAGCAGTTCACTTTTTTTTTGTTTGTCAAGAAGCATTCATGAAACAGACTAGTTCATGTTTGCTATCAAATTTCTATATCTCTTCTTATTATAAACCTTTTCAAAGAGACTAAGATAATGTTTGGTTCAATGCCATATCCTGGATATATTACTGAAACAGTAGAAAGAAAATATTTAACACCTTGGATTAGAAAACAACCGAGATTTTAGTGCTATGTGAATGCTCGTATTGTTCAATCAGGAAGGGAACACTCTACCTCTTGCTAGTTGGAGTCACATACATTAATCTCGTTTGCATAACTTATACACAACTGCTCAAAGCAATTTTTCTGCAGAAGAATGTAAGCTGTTCAGCTAATCAATCAGTCACATAAACAAGAAATTTATATATTTTATGTGCTATTAATGATGTTTGTTTAGCGTTTGGCCTGAGATTATTATTTTCTACTTTTTGTTATATTTGTTATAACTTGTCTGTCTAGTTTTGTTTGGGATTGTAGTTTCTTTGTTTGGTATTTTGAGATGATGATTTTGGCCCAATTTTAAACCCACGTATTTCGTGTATGAAAAGCTAAAAACGTAATTATCGTCTCTCATCAAACAAAAAATCTATAGCAAAATACACAGCTCTCTATCTAATTTGTGGATAGTGCTTATAATTGAACTGATTCAATCAGATGCTAGTTTTTTTTTTTGAATCGGAATTTGATCCAAAATTCTTCACTTTTAGACTGGTTAAATGATTTTCTTCATGTAGATTGGTTAAAAGTTTCAATTAGAAGACTAACGGAGAAGCTGTTGTAGGATTATGAAACAGAGAAATGTTTTGGACCTTTTGGTGCGTCAATTCTTGTATTTGACGGTAACATTGTTAACTAAATACCTTTTTGACTAATGCTTCATCCCGTTAATCTACTTTCAAACATTAAATTTAGGCTAAATTCTGTCACTGAAGAGAGAGATTAACCATATCAGTACATGCTTGTTTTTCGAAAAACACCTTCGATCTGATTTTCTGAAAAAAAAAAAATTAATGTAGAGAAAAGGATAGAGTTTTTTTTTTATCGTCTTCTGATAATATTAAAGACAAATGATGTAAGACTGGATTGCTCCAAGTTATACACTCTTGAATCTGATTTTCAAGCTTAAATAGATGGAGGAATGGTTTGTTAATTGATAAAGCTTTTGTGCTTGAATCCCAAACACCAGAATTTAGATTCTAACTCTTCAAGGGCTAATACTCACAAGAATAGTCATACTCGATGCAAACAAATTTTCTTTGTAAACAAAACGAAAGGGTTTACTTGATTATTTCTTGGTAACTTTCGAAAGTACAACGATGTTAAGCTTATATAGGTTCAAATGTAAATGTAATAAACGGTAACAATGATTAATAACAAAGGCTGAAAGTATGGTGTGATAAAAGACTAGACATTTGGCTCAATGGAAAGGATTTGCTTGATTTGTGAGATGGCTTGATGTGGAGGACGAAATGGTGTGATCTTTGACTCTTCCGACTTGTATGGACGTCCAGCATGTGTTGACTTGAATGTAGGGTCAAGATCTTCAAGTATAAGAGAGAACTGGTCTTGCTTTCCAAAGAAACAAAGATAATGAATCATTTTTAAGGTAACTGTCTTCATGGTAGTTTCTACTTTGGGTTGGGCTGATTTGACTCGGTTATTGGCTTGGTCAAGTGGTTTAGGAATCTTGGTAAACTCTGTAAACCTCAAAGGAGTCGTGAATGCGATGTTGGTATAAACTATGTATGAAGTGTGTGAATGTTGTTTTTGTATTATTCCATAGAGGATCACATTTATATAGAGAGAGTAGAGTATTTACAGAAACTAAATATATGTACATTGAAGAGTGATTGAATCATTGATTCAATCATATCCGAATTACTGTAATCAAGGATTCTAATACGCCTTCTCAAGATGGAGGGGCTTGCGAAACTCCAATCTTGTCTCTAAGTGAAATGAATGGGCTTCGATTAAGTGGCTTTGTGAGTGTGTCCGCAAGTTGATCTTTGGTGGATACATGCGACACTCGAAGTTGTCCGGCCTGCACTTGTTCTCAAATGAAATGGTACGCCAAAGCCACATGTTTCATGCGAGAGTGAAAAACCAGGTTTGCCGAAAGATACGTATCCCCGATATTGTCGCAGTAAACAGTCGGTGTAGTGACAATCGAAATTCGAAGTTCAGACAATAGAGAGCGTACCCAATTAAGTTCTGATGCTGTATTTGCCACCGCTCTGTACTCTGCTTCGGTTGATGATCTTGCTACACCCTTCTGCTTTTTGGAGCTCCATGATATCGCCTGATCACCCAAGTAGACAATATATGCATTTGTGGAAGTGAAATCATCTGAATCCCCAGCCCAGTCAGCATCAGAGAAGGCGTGAAGGTTTAAGCTGGGTTCACGACTGATGAAGAGACCGTGTGTTGCTGTGTCTGCGAGATACCAGAGAACCCTCTTTGCTGCTTGCCAGTGATCTACGGTTGGCTTATGCATATATTGTGATAATTTATTGACGGCGAAAGCTATATCCGGCTGAGTGAATGCCAAGTATTGCAGGCTTCCAACAAGTGTGCGGAACTCTGTTGGATCATTGTGTGGTTCACCCGAGAGAACTAGTTTAGGAGATATTGCCATCGGAGTGCTGACGGGTTTGGCGTCCATCATATTCATCTTTCTGAGTAGATCATGAATATATTTGCGTTGATTCAGGTGGAGGCCAGTTGTGGTTCGAGTCACTTCGATGCCCAGAAAGTATGAAAGAGCTCCCATATCTTTGACGGAGAAGTGATTTGTCAGATTCACAAGAATGTTCTCAACAGCAGCAGTGTTATTTCCCGTGACCACTATGTCATCCACATAGACTAGGAGATAGATCAGAATGGTACCTTGATTTAGCACAAATAGCGATGTATCAGAGACAGAGTTCTTGAATCTAGCTTGTATTAGATATTGCTTCAATTCGAGATACCAAGCTCGCGGTGCCTGTTAAGCCCGTACAAAGCTTTATTGAGTTTGCAGACATGTAGTGGTTTGTCCGGATCCACAAATTCCGGAGGTTGATGAACGTATACTTCTTCTTTTAGAGTTCCTTGCAAATACGCATTATTTACATCGATTTGGCGAAGTGGCCAATCTTTGCTTATGGCCACCTTGAGAATGGAGCGTATGGTGATGGATTTTATCACTGGACTGAAGGTCTCTTGGTAATCGATGCCTTGTTGTTGATTGAAACCCCTCGCGACGAGCCTGGCTTTGTATTTGTCGAGGCTTCCATCAGGTAACTGCTTGACCCGAAATATCCACTTGCAGCCAACAACGTTGTATTGAGGAGAGGGCAGTACCAGATTCCAGGTGCGATGTCGAAGCTGAGAGTCGAATTCGGTTGACATAGCCCCACGCCAGTATTTGGATTTGAGAGCTTGGGTGAGGTATCGTGGTTCTGTTTCAATGGCAGAGGCTACAATAGTGGTAAGGGCTGGTTTTCGTTTGGCTGGTTTTGGGTTTAGTTGGGTTATGTATTTTGGGTTGGGCTTTACAATTTCATGTTTGGCCCGGATTGCCATATTGTGTTGGTTATTGGGTATTTTTGGTTTGGACGGATTGTTTGGTGGTTGTGTAGGAATGGTTTGTTGGGCTTGGGGCGCATGTTGGTTTGAATTATCTGGTTGAGTGTTTTGGGATGATGATGAGGGTTCATCGGAAGTGTTTGAGGAGGAGAGATTCAGAGACTGTGTTGGGGCAGAGTCTGATGATTGAGAGCTGGTAGAGTCGGAGGAGTCGTTGTTCGATGATTCCGGTGTTGCTGCGGTGGCCGGTGATTCCACCGGAAGTCACGGTGCTGAATTTTCAGAAGAGCGATCATCTGACGGCGGCGTTTGTTGCTCCAAGGGCACCGATTACGCTGTAATGAGTGGCGAGAAGAAGGGTATGGAGATGGCGGAGGGTGTCGATGATGGGAAATTTTCAGTGACTGGTGGTTGTGAAGTAACAGGAGATGGGAACGGAAATTGATTTTTATCAAATCTCACATGTCGGGATGTGTAAACACGGGTTGTTTTTGGGTCAAGGCATAGATACGCACTTTGAGTTAAGGAATAGCCTAAGAAGACACAAGGGGTGGATCAGGATTGTAGTTTATGGGTTATATAAGGCCGAAGCCAAGGGAAGCATAGGCAGCCGAAATTTTTGAGTTTTGAGTAGTTGGGCTTTGTTTGAAAAAGCTTTGTGTATGGATTTTGGAGAGAGATGGTTGGTGAGGACATGCAGTTGATGAGGTAAACTGCAGTTGAGAAGGCACAAGTCCAATATGTGGGAGGCATCAAGGCTTTTGTGAGGAGTGTTAGGCCGGTTTCAACAATGTGACGGTGTCTTCTTTCGGCTAGGCCATTGTGCTCCGTTATATGAGGAGGTGAGGTGAGGTGTGTGATGCCTTTGAATGTCAAGAAGTGACGCATGACTATGAATTCACCACCATTGTCTGAGAATAAGGTACCAATTTTGGTTTCAAATTTGTTTTCTACAAGTGCTGCGAATTTGACGAATGTATCATGCACTTGGGAGTTTAGTTTTAGAGGATAGAACAAGATGTATCTAGAAAAATGATCAACAATGACTAAGTAGTATTTGTACTTGTCAATTGACAGAACATGGGAAGTCCAGACATCAGAGAATAGGTATTGAATTGGTTTTGTGGAAGAGATAGTTGTTTCAGCAAATGAGAGTTTGTGGCTTTTATTAGATAAGCAATCATAGAACGATGGTAAACAGGATAAAGAATCAGAAACTGGTAAAACATTTTGGGAGATAACTGTTTTGAGAATTGAGTGAGAAGGGTGGCCTAGCCGGGAATGCCAATAATGGAGGTGATTTTAATGTTTGTAGAGGTGGTTGTGAAGGCGGAAGGGGATTGGGATTTGGTAGGCCACTCATACAGCTCATTCTTGTTGCATCCTTGAAGCAATGGGGCCTCCGTTTGAAGATCCCTCACCTAAAAACATGTAGGGTAAAAGTGCACCGAAACTTTGTTAGCATTGCACAGTTTGTATACTGATATCAAATTCTTCTGTATTTCAGGTACATAAAGGACATTCGAAAGCTAAAGTGGATTTGTATTGAAGGGTAAGAGACCTGAACCGGTGTGGGTGATAGGTAGGCTTGAGCCATTTCCAACTACTACTTCCTCTCCTCTGTTGTATGGATGATGTAGAGAGAGGTTGGCCAAATCAGAAGAGATGTGATGCGTAGCTCCGAAGTCCAAGAGCCATGGATTTGGACTGAGCGAGGATCCCGCAAAGTTTGCTCGAGGCTGCCAGTAGTTTTGCGGTGATGCTGCATTGATTTGGGATGCGAATTGTGGACATCTCCTGGTGCTATGACCTTGTGTGCCACAGAGTTGGCAACGACCAAGGTAAGGTCTTGGGCCATTGTTGCGTGCCTCCTGTTTGTTGTGGTATTGTTGCCATGGGGGATTTGTTTTGAAAGGTTGCTTGGGACCTTTATTGTTGCGGTTGTTGACAAAATTGGCTGATGCATGGGCATGGGTTGAAAGCTGAGACGAGGATAGCAACTTGGACTCATGATTGAGAAGTTTCTCGTGTATCTCAGTGATTGACGGTGGCAAGTCTCTGCCTTCAATCTGATCAGTAACTGGTTTATACTCCTCGGGCAAGCCTTCAATGATGTAGTCAACTTGATCTTCGTGATATATGGATTTACCGAGGAGAGCCAAGCGATTGAAGCGAGTGGTGAGGCCTTGTATGTATTCATCGATAGTTTTAGTATATTTGGTCCAGTTTTTGAGTTGCTGTTAGAGCTGTTTCATTTGCCCTCTGCCAGGTTTTGCATAGGTGTCTGCCAGTGTGGACCACGCTTCTGCTGCTGTTGCGGATCGAGAGAGAAGTGGCTGGATGGATGTTGATATCGCGCCGAGGAGAGCACTGTATATCAGTTTGTCTTGTCGTTTCCACGCGGTGTGTGCATGATTTATGGTTGGAGTTCCTGCAATGGTGATGAGTGGATCGGGTGTAACCATAGATCCATCGAGGTAACCTCTGAGTGTATAACCATCGAAGAGTGCATAAACTTGGAGGCTCCACATTAGATAGTTGGAGGAATTGAGTCTAGTAACATTTGACATGTTTAGGTTGATGAGATTGGTGGAGCTTGGGATGGTTATGGTTTCGATAGTTTCTGATGTAGACATAGTGTTTACTGGGGAGGTAGAGAAGGAAACGAAAAACGAAGGGGAGAGGAAAAAAATAAGAGACAGGTCTGATTTTAGGTCTTAGATTACTGCTGTAATACCATATGAAGTGTGTGAATGTTGTTTTTGTATTATTCCATAGAGCATCACATTTATACAGTAAGAGTAGAGTATTTACAGAAACTAAATATATGGACATTGAAGAGTGATTGAATCATTGATTCAATCATATCCGAATTACTGTAATCAAGAATTCTAATACTATGCTCCTTGTTTCCTTGAATGGCTCCATATATTTGAATGTAGGTCCATATATGCACTTGGTGGATCTTCTTGGGTAAGTGATGACTTAAATTGAACCAAAGATGGTTTAATCTTCTCAGTAGCTTCATGGGACGTGGGGTTGGTTGAATAATATGTCTTGCAGCTCTTTGTTTCCATAAATGGTCTTGAAAATTTGAATGTTGGTCCATTCATGTGATTTGGTGGTTCTGGTGGTTTGGCTTGGTCTTCTTGTGAATTAAACTGGACCAGCCATGGTTTAGCTTGATTAGAACGTCCTTATTGATGCATAGAAGGACAGTGGTTTGTTGTTAAGTCCTTATCTTCTCTGAAAACAGCTACATGTCTCCCTTGCGTCTTATCTTCAAGCAAATTAGGTTCTAGCTCCTCTCCTTTGTGTTTCTTCTTGATATAAACATTGATGCTTACATCATACTCTCCCTCTTGAAGAGGTTTTGTCCTCCAAAACATTAGTACATGCATCAAATAAAGCTAAGTTAGTTTCTGTAAAATTTTGAAAGTTAGAAACTTACCCTGGTGTTTAGCTTTTAAATGCTGCAATAGTTGATTGAGGGGGATATTTTTGGCTTCAGCAAGCTCTATTGTGGGTGCCAGCTCGTGTAATGGTGGATTCTCCTTAATAAACATCTTGTTTTCACCATTGTTGACCACGTTTTTCTCCTTAGTCTCCATAGCTTTGAACTTTTGTTTCTTAAAACCTGCAAACATTCTCTTGGCAAAGACAAATGCATCATATCTGGTGGATCAAAGTTTAAAATTCTTGTATTGCAAAATAACTAACTGTAATGTTAGTATCTTGCTTAGCTCTCATTTGCATAACTTTAATGTCTTTTTGAGGTAAAAGGACTAGAATGTGCTTACAATGGTTAATGGTGAAGGAATACTCATTGGTTCTGCCATTGTGGGTTACTTCTCTATCATATTTTCATTAACTTCCAAGTAAAACACAGCCAGGTTGCATTGGTGCAACATCACACAGTATTTGATCTTTGTATTTGCTAATGCTAAGTGATAAAGTTTATAAAATTCAAATAAGATAATTCAGCGGAAGAACAATTTTTATGGATTTTTGGTTTTTATAAGAAGCAAAACTTAAAACTGAATGAAAACAAATAAATAAAACCTTGAGATAGGGTATGAATATATCTGGGATAGAAGCTCTTAGCTCTCATACCAATGATGTAAGACTGGATTGCTCCAAGTTATACACTCTTGAATCTGATCTTCAAGCTTAAATAGATGGAGGAACGGTTGTTGATTGATAAACCTTTTGTGCTTGAATCCCAAACACCAGGATTTAGACTCTAACTCTTCAAGGGCTAATCCTCACAAGAGTAGTCAGATTCTACACGAAATACAAACACTCTGATTCCACAAAAAGTTTAAATTCACAGGGACAGGTTTGATGCAAAGAAATCTTCTTTGTAAACAAAACGAAAGGGTTTTCTTGATTATTTCTTGGTAACTTTAGAAAGTACAATGATGTTGATATTATATAGGCTCAAATATAAACGTAATAAACGGTAACAATGATTAATAACAAAGGATGAAAGTATGGTGTGATGAAAGACTAGCCATTTGGCTTAATGGAGGGGATTTGCTTGATTTGTGAGATGGCATGATCTGGGGGACGAAATGGTGTGATCTTTGACTCTTCTGACTTGTATGGACGTCCATGATGTGTTGAATTGAATGTAGGGTCGAGATCTTCAAATATAAGAGAGAATTGGTCTTGCTTTCCAAAGAAATAAAGATAATGGATCATTTTAAGGTAACTGTCTTCATGGTAGTTTCTCCTTTGGGTTGAGCTGATTTGATTCGGTTATTGGCTTGGTCAGGTGGTTTAGGAATCTTGGTAAACTCTGTAAACCTCAAGGGAGGCGTGAATGAGTTGTTGGTATAAACTATGCTCCTTGTTTCCTTGAATGGCTCCATATACTTGAATGTAGGTCCATATATGCACTTGGTTGGATCTTCTTGGGTAAGTGATGACTTAAATTGAACCAAAGGTGTTTTAATCTTCTCAGTAGCTTCATGGGACGTGGGGTTGGTTGCAACTCCTGGTTTCCATAAATGGTCTTGAAAATGTGAATGTTGGTCCATTTATGTGATTTGGTGGTTCTGGTGGTTTGACTTGGTCTTCTTGTGAATTAAACTGGACCAGTCATAGTTTATCTTGATCGGAACGTTCTTCTTGATGCATAGAACGACAGTGCTTTGTTGTTAAGTCCTTATCTTCTTTGAATACAGCTACATGTCTCCCTTGCTCCTTATCTTCAAGAAAAACAGGTTCTAACTCCTCTATTTTGTATTTCTTCTTGATATAAGCATTGATGCTTACATAGCAGCGTACAATTCAATTGAGCCTTAAAAATATAATACCCGAAACATAAGCCCTCAAAACATGTAAAATATGTGTAAGCGAAAGAAAACAAAAACACGTGTTGAATACAAAAACACGTGTTGAATGAGGATGAATTTTGCAGCACCGCCTCCACCGCCGGAATCTCCCGTCTCCGACATAATCAAAACTAAAGATCACCGCGAAACTGTTTGAATCTGCAACGGCTGCTTCGTCCTTTTGCATATACCCGCCAATAGAAAATGAAAAAACTTGCTCACCGTTAGAAGTTGAAGCCAAGAGTCATCGGAAGTGAAGATGAACAGAATATTCGCCAGATCTCTTAGGAGAAGCACCAGTTCTACAGATCATGCACCACAATCACTCAAATGAACTTCCAAACTCTCGAATCTGTTCCACAAGAAGAAACCTCCACTTCACGACCATAAAAAAGTGAAGGATTTGCTCTTTTAGGAGTAGATCCAGCTTATCCAATGGAGAGGATTTCTTCAAAATGGCCTGGGAATGAAATTAAAAAATCCGATATACAGAAGACAGATCCGATTGATGGAAACTAGAATACAACAAAAAACCGAACAAGTCGGATCGAAGAAGGAACACTCTCTCTGTGAAAGATGTTAGTGAGAGAAGACAAAGAGCCCCGTCTTAAATCCGGATTATTAGGTAAATGTCCTTTAAGGAAATAGTTTTTAAAGCGTTAAAACGACCGTACCAGAACTTATATATCAATAATAAAAGAATGGTCAAGCGTAGAAAGTTAAAAACTTTTTGTTTGAAGCTCTAAAGAATGACGACAATTTCCGATCTTTCAGAAAATTTGGCAAGAGAGAACCTCAGTAGGATTCCATTAACATCTCTGAGGGTAGTGCGATCAACTTGTAAAACGTGGAACGCTTTATCCAAAAATCAAATTTTTGGTAAAGCAGCAACAGCAAGGAAGCAGTTTCTAGGGTTCATGGTGATGAACTTTAAGGTTTGTCCAAGAAATCTGCAATGACAGTGACTTCGTTAATCAATCTATAAAGGAAATAAGTATATTTAACCAATTAGTCCAGTTCGCTGAAGTGTTTCACTGCCAAGCTTATTTTTATGTGTCACCTACGAGGATCTTATGAGGCTCGTGTATTGGAATCCCTATTTGGGAGAAACCAGGTCGATCCAATTTCCTAGGAAGAATTTCTTCTACAGAACTGACATGTATGCTCTCGGATATGACAATAACAACGGCGACCACAAAATCTTGAGGTGGTTTACGAAAGCTTATGCCGGAGAAATCTACGATTGTAACTCTAATTCATGGACGGTTCTTGATGTCACTCCGGACCAGAATCTAGTGTTTGATCAACGCACCAGGGTGTCTTTGAAGGGATATATAAAAAATTATGAAATTGATTTATTTAGTATTGTCTTTACAGCAGAGAAATTTGGACAGCGTCTTCCTCTGCCGTCTGATCCATACTCGTACTCTCGTGCTTTATCTTGTGTTAGAGATGAACAGCTCGCTTTGTTATATGATTTAAGTGAGATAATGGAGATTTTGATTACGACTACAGTTGAACCCAATTCAGTATCTTGAAGCAAGTTTCTGAAAGTAGATAAGAGATTGTTTACTGGTTATCGGGATAAATGCTTCTTTCTTGACCAGGAAAAGAAAGTTTCTGTAGTCTAGATCCGTTACTACCCAATAGTGTACATCATTGGAGAAGATGGATACTTCAATTTTGTGTATACTGCAACTTCGAAACTCGCTTGTGTGCTCTTCTTATGTTCCAAGTTTAGTACAAGTAAAAGGAAAGAAAAGATATTATTAGCTAGTCTCGTTTTGCAACACTTTTATTTATTTATTTCTTGTATCATCTCATTTTGGAAAATGATAAGTGATAGTAAATATGAACTTGTGTGATTTGCTATTTATGATCTAATAAAGAATTCGACTTTAACATATTCAATTTGTCTATGTCAGTTTGTTAGATGTGATTTTAATAATGTGTGTAGGAGTTTATCATGTGGAAGTAGAGAGATGTGATTTGTTTGTTTGATAAGATACTGATAAAGCAAAGAGCAATCTAAATGTATAAAAAATAATTCTTACCTTTAGTTTTCTTTTACATAGATACCATTTTGAGTAAAAATTAGAGATCAGAGTGCAGTGCACACAATAGACAAACACATATCCGTGAAAATAGTCAAACCTTTAACATCATCACCTTTCTTCATATGCATAAATGGTTGATTAAGCCACATATAATCAATCAATCCCGTAAATCGTAATGACGAAAGATAAAATTACATTTTAAAACAAAAATATCTTCAATAACTCACGCAAAAAAAAAAAAAACGAAATTCTCAAAAGAAAAGAATTAACAATATTCATAAATGACGAGCTTCGTCATCTGTATCAAATTGATTCATTAAATCACACCCCAATCTCTTGGCTTTGGATTCTGTAGAGCGAATCTAAAATTATCGATGTCATTCCTAATACACTGCATCGTTGCCATCTCATCGTGATCTTTCATCAACGACTTCATCCTTAGAGCCTCGCAAGAATGCACATGCGTCCCACAGCCACATTCTTTGCAGTAATACACCCTTTCTCCTAGATAGTTTCTTCACATACATCATACCGTCCATACGACTTTTGTACAGTGTGTTGTGATATACTCATTATTTATATCATATTAACATGCATTCATCACTAGTTTTTGGTCTTTAAACATGCATTTTTCACTTTTTCTTGTCTCATTTACATTCATTTAGGACTTAGAGTAATTTTAAGTGTTTCATTACATTTTGGTTACATTTGGAGTTGTGGTAGGTGCAAAGGAGGTACTTAAAGGCGCTATGTGGAGCATTGGGAGTGAGTTAGGAGTCAAACCAAAGGAAGAACAAATGCGAAGAGAGCCATATCGAACTAGATATCGAGCACACCTGCCCGATATGGGTCATACCGGGCTGCCTCTCGGAGTGGAGACATCCGATACAAGCAATATTGGACATACCAGACTGCATCTCGGGGTAAAGGCAAGTCGATACAAGGAAGAACGGACGTACCAGGCAACATATCGGCCTAGACAGCCGATACACTGGAGATAGGACACTTGTACCGGTCTGGATATCGAGCAGAGGAGAAGCCGATATGCCTTAACTAGCGATTGTATCGGTCTGCATATCGTGGAGAAGCTAGCCCGATACAAGGGGATGAAGGCCATATCGGCATGTGTATCGATCTGGCCAAGCCGATATGGTGCACCTGAACCAGCTTTAATCCGATTTACTTTTGGTTTATTAGGGATATTCCTCCCACTTATAAGTATGTAAAGACCTAAAATCATTAGGCATTCTATCTTTTATTGTTATAAGCTTAAGAACCTTCCCTTTTCGGTAAACTTTGTAAGATATCTGTTTTGTTTAGTGGATTTCTGTATTTCTCTTAATATTATCTTATGTAATCTTCTTCTTAATTATGTCTAACCATACTTTCTCTATGGATTTTGTGATTTTGACAATGATTAGTGAGTAGTCTATTTTATGGTTTGAGATGGGATTGATTAGGGGTATTTTAGGATTGGTCTTTGATGTCTTGTGCTTAATTTATTGCTTCCTCTCTATTTGATGCTCTTAATACTAGGTTTAGCCTTGATCAATCTTGCCTAGGTTTTTAGCTTTCTCTTATGCCTAGTAAGTGTTTGTTGAAATACTGATCATATTATTTAGAGAATTTATCTATTCTACCCTAAGAGATTAGTTGTCTAGAAGGTATTATGGCTTGATAGAATTAGTTGTGTTTGCTTGTTAACTATCTAATCACTAATGGGAGTTAGTTCTTGGTTAGGTTGTTAGAAAAAGGGTTTTCACCAAGGGATTGGGTTAATCTATCTCATTTTAATTATATGCCTAGGAAATAGCTTGTGTTCATGTTTGTCAAGCATCTTGGATCATTCATAGAATCCCCCAACATGAATAACCCCATCGTAAGTCTTTTTTATCTCTTATATTTGCCAAGTTTTCAATTTGCTATTGTTCTTTAATCTTGCTTTGTTTACTTTTGCTTATTTGAAGTTTTAATCACTTGATAGGATTCTAGGTTCTATTATCTCATCTTGTTGGCTTGAATTAAATGATCTAAATCATTCCTATTGCCTTGAACATCCCTAATTGGATTGATATCTCAAATTCTGCAATGACATGAGTGTGGGTTTACGTAATTGAACTAGTAAAACTCCTGCATCATGTTGTAAAGTAGAGTGAGTGGATGTTCATGATCTTCACGCTCCATGGTCTCAGGGATAAACACACACCCCACATGAACATCGTATCCACATTCAGAATAATTGTAAGTGAATCTGGATCCATACTCACCACACATGCCGAACGTGGAAGCCTTACCAGATGGTGGAAAATGAAGCAGGTTTAAAGACTGGTCAAGGTGAGACTTGTGATTGGCTTTGCAAGGTAGGTCGAAACATGACTTGTGTAAGAAGTAATTGCAGTCTGGCTTTGTGTACTTGAAAGTTTGTCTGATTAGCTCGAGTTTGCATCCAGAACAGATGATCTAATCTTTGTATTGGGATTTAAAGACTCGCAAAGGATGTTTTATGACTCGCAAAATTTTCTTGAAGCCATTGTGTGTCTCTCTGTCTATATCTAATTGTCTAAATATGTAGAGAAATTAGGATTTTTGTTCTCAGCTAAATGATTTTGAGTTTTTCTTTTCGTTATAATATTATGAGTTGATTTTGATTATTCAACAAGTTATAGGTAGCTTCATATATTAAAAACAGTTGACATTAAACAGAAAATTCGAGAAAGAATCTTTAATTTTAGAGATTGTTAAGACTTAATTAGAAAGTAGTGATAAAGCACTATGGTTCGTCACTAATCTTACTTCCCATATAATCCAATTAGGTATGGTCTTCCCACAATTTTTTTCTTTTTCTCCATAAAGATTATTTGTATTTTGAATGCATTCTTTTTTAAGGTAGTACTTTGAGAATCTTTCACAACAATACTTTTTTTCTTTTTATCTAATTGCAGCTTATTAGTTGAAAGGGATTATCTTAACCTTTGACAATTAGTTTTTACCTGTTAATGGGTTAATTACATTGTGGTTTGATGGAATTTCTTGATGATTTTAGTTATTTTAATAACAGGTGTTAGTATGTGTATTGTAACCTTCATATTTCAGATTTTTAACTGATTTGATTTTCTTTTTGGACCAGTTTGGCACACAAAATTAATGAATATTTTCTACTAGTGAATCAAAAGTTATTACCAATTAATGAGTCCTTGTTGTCTTGAGACCAAAGGTGCAAGAGGGCATATCTATTAACAAAGGCCTATTAGACAAATTGAGGCTGAAGATGCACCCAATACCGACAATAATAGACATGAGATTCAGTCTCCACCAGTTGCTAACAAAAATTTTGAGATTAAAAGTGGTCTCACCTCTATGGTATAAGGGAGTAAGTTTCATGGACTCTCTCGTTAGAGGTGAGCTTAACACCCCCCTTAATAGGTCCGAAAAATCATAAAACTGGCCCAATTACGAAGAAAACCCTAGGAACCCGAAGATAGGAAGCCACACAATTAATGAAAGAGACGTTGGGAGAGAATTAGATCAAATCATATTTAATGAAGATTGGCAGTCAGATGACATCAGATCGGAGCAAGAAAAGAAAACTTTTCTTTACCACTCCGATCTGAGTAGATATGGTGGTAAATGATGACCGCCAGTGGAAGTATAAAGGGGGCGATACCCTCATTTTGGCGAGGCATCATTTTTTATTCACAGAAGGCATACATCAAACACAGCAAATCTCTCTTATTCTTTTATTCTCTTATTTTTCCGGTTAAACGGACCCACCATTTAATCCGATCTCTTGTACTCTCCGGCTCTGATCTATTAATAAAGAAATCCTCTTTTTCTCCCACAAACTCTTTGTTATTATTTTAAGTGTGACTTGAGTTCTTACATCCCTCTTGAAGATCCTATTGACCACCTAGACCAATTTGACTGGTTGTGCTCCTTGACTAAGATTAATGGTGTGAGTGAGGATGAATTCAACTTGAGACTATTCCCCTTCTCCTTGGGTGATAAGGCTTATAGATGGGAAAAGAATCTCCCACAAGGCAGCATTACAAGCTGAGCCAATGTAAGAAGGTAAGAAGACTTTTTTGTCCAATGTTTTCAGCAATCAAGGACATCAAGGTTGAGAAATAAAATCTCTAGGTTTTCACAAAGGAGTAATGAAACTTTTGGGGAAGCATGGGAGAGATTCAAAGGCTTCACAATACAATGCCCACACCATGGATTCTCTAATGAGTCTCTCCTGTGCACCTTATATAGAGGAGCTTTGCCAAAGATAAGGATTCTTCTTGATATAGCAAGTAATGAAAATTTCTTGGCCAAAGATGTTAATGAGGGCTTTGTGTACTTGAAAGTTTGTCTGATTAGCTCGAGTTCGCATCCATAACAGATGATCTAATCTTTGTATTGGGATTTAAAGACTTGCAAAGGATGTTTGTGACTCGCAAAATTTTCTTGAAGCCATTGTGTGTCTCTCTGTCTATATCAAATTGTCTAAATATGTAGAGGAATTAGGATTTTTGTTCTTAGCTAAATGATTTTGAGTTTTTCTTTCGTTATAATATTATGAGTTGGTTTTGATTATTCAACAAGTTATAGGTAGCTTTATATATTAAAAACAGTTGACATTAGATAGAAAATTTGGGAAAGAATCTTTAATTTTGGAGATTATTAAGAGTTAATTAGAAAGTAGTGATAAATCATCATGGTTAGTCAGTAATCTTACTTCCCATATAATCCAATTAGGTAGGGTCTTTACACAATTTTTTTCGTTTTTCTATAAAGATTATTTCTATTTTGAATGCATTCTTTTTTAAGGCAATACTTTGAGAATCTTTCACAACAATACTTTTTTTCTTTTTATCTAATTGTAGCTTATTAGTTGTAAGGGATTATCTTAACCTTTGACAATTAGTTTTTACCTGTTAATGGATTAATTACATTGTGGTTTGATGGGTTTTCTTGATGATCTTAGTTATTTTAATATCAGGTGTTAGTATGTGTATTTAGTATGTGTATTGTAACTTTCATATTTCAGATTTTTAACTGATTTGATTTTTTGTTTGGGACCAGTTTTTGCAAACACAATTAATGAATATATTATACTAATGAATCAGAAGTTATTACCAATTACTGAGTCCTTGTTGTCTTGAGACCAAAGGAGCAAAAGGGACTATCTATTAACAAATGCTTATTAGACAAATTGGGGCTGGAGATGCACCAAATACCCACAACAATAGGCATGAGATTCAGCCTCCACCAGTTGCCAACAAAAATTTTGAGATAAAAAAATGGTCTCATCTTTATGGTACAAGGGAGTAAGTTTCATGGACTCCCTCTTGGAGACCCTTTTGACCACCTAGACCAATTTGACTGGTTAAGTTTCATGGACTCCCTCTTGAAGACTCTCTTGACCACCTAGACCAATTTGACTGGTTGTGCTCCTTGACTAAGATTAATGGTGTGAGTGATGATGAATTCAAGTTGAGACTATTCCCCGTCTCCTTGGGTGATAAGGCATATCAATGGGAAAAGAACCTCCCACGAGGCAGCATTACAAGCTGGGACCAGTGCAAGAAGGCTCTTGTCCAAGTTTTTTCAGCAATTCAAGGACAGCAAGGTTGAGAAATGAAATCTCTAGTTTTTCAAAAAGGAGTAGTGAAACTTTTGGGGAAGCATGGGAGAGATTCAACGGCCTCACAATACAATGCCCACACCATGAATTCTCCAATGAGTCTCTCCTGTCCACCTTATATAGAGGAGCTTTGACAAGATAAGGATTCTTCTTGATATAGCAAGTAATGGAAATTTCTTGGCCAAAGATGTTAATGAGGGCTTTGTGTACTTGAACTATGTAGGGGAATCAAGGAGGCTACAACAACTATGGCAACTGTAAGTCAAATCCTAACATGTCTTATAGGAGCAACAGTGTGGCTAATCCCCAAGATCAAGTCTACACTCCACAACAAGACCAATGCCAAGGGAACCAACAAAGGAGCTTTGCAATTCAACAACCAAGGTTTTGCTCCCAAGAACAACTTTCAAGGGAACTTTCAGCCTAAGAAACAATTTGCTCTTCCTGGTTTTGCTTCTCAAGGACAAGCCAGTTCTTTAAACTCCAATGAGGCTGAGTAGAAATGCATGGTCCAACAGCTTCTCCAAGGTCAACTTACTACCAACTTGGAGATTAACAAGAAGTTTGTAGAGGGCTACAACAAACTGGACTCCTTTCATGCTGAGCTTTCAACAAAGATAGATGGTTTGACTTCAAGGTGAATACTTTAGAGATCAACAAGGGTATTGCTTGAGGACCAAGACCACAAGAAAACCTTCCTGGAAAATCTGAGGCTAACCCCAAGGAGTTCTGCAATGCTATCACCTCCAAGGAAGAGTTCCTCTTGGCTGAAGAAGAAACTATCGTAGAAGACTTCCTCTCTTTAGGATATTGATGTCCAAAGTCGGGGGGGGGGGGGGGGGGGGGGGAGAGCTTCTCTATATTGATGCAACCAAGGAAGAAGAAGAGAAGGCACCACTTAGATCTGCTGAAGATAAGGAGGAGACAAGAACCTATGTCCCTCCATCACCTTACAAGTCTCCTCTTCCTTTTCCTGGAAAGTTCAAGAAGTAACTCACTGAGCAATACACAAACCTCTATGAAGCTCAAGTGAAGTTGATCAAAGTAAGCACGGACAAGTTGTCCAAGCTGGCCACTAAGGTTAAGAAGGTTCACCTCACTAAGTTTGGAGATCCTGGTTGCTTTACCTTGCCTTGTGAGTTGGGAGGTCTCTCTTTTAAGAGCTTTCTATGTGACCTTGGAGCTAGTATCAGTCTGCTACCCCTCTCTACAGCTAAGGCTTTGGGATATATTATATTTGAAAACAGCCAAGTTACTCTCACAATAGCTGATGGATCTGTTAAGACACCTCTTGGAGCACTAAAAGATGTTCCTATGATGATTGAAGTACTGGTGATACCAACATATTTCTTGGTGCTTGAAGTACAGGGAAAAGTGAAGAATCCCATTATCTTGGAAAGGCCTTTCTTGGCCACTGCTGGAGCTGTATTTGATGCCAAGGAATGCACTCTTGAGCTGAGGTTAAGCAAGAACAAGGTCCTGAGGTTTGATTCAAAGGGCAACAAGATGGCGAGTGAGCAAGCATTCTCCATGGAAGTAAAAAAACTAAGGTTGGCTGCTGGGAATTGGCTCTCACACAATGAATATGATGGTGAAAACTTTGATGAATGCAGTCTCCCTAATTTGTTTGAGTCTACCACTGAAGAGGAGGACCTCATGGTGGAAAGTTTGAAGAACGCTAAAGATATTCTACTTGGTTCTTTGGAGGATGGTGTGATCTTGAGGCCATTTGGGTATAACCATGGTGAAGTCTCCTACAAGATGAAGCATGAAAGCAAGTTTAAGCCTTTTGCTCTGCTGAAGATTGATGGGATCATCAAGAAGGTCAAAGTAGGAAGAAAGGTTCCACCAAGAAGTTCTCTAAATCCTCCTTACCCCAAATAAAGAGCTAAGGAAAGTCAAGCTTATTGACTCTAAACAAGTGCACTTGGGAGGTGATCTCATGGTATCCTTGTACGTATTACTTCTTTCTAATGTTTTAATACTTATTTTAGTGTTTTTGGATGTCCCTATTCACCAGGTTTGAGTTATGGATGAAGGTGCTGAGTTTGAAGGAAGGGAGGAAACAAAACAGGGCAATATAGGCTTAGTCAGGTCGATACAGCCAATATTGAGCTGCCTAGCCTGATATTGGATGTTTTGGGCTTGTATTGACCGGCATACCGGGCTACTTCAGGTCAATGTGGTTGAGAGAAGTCTGTATTGGTCTGCATACCGGGAGAGCCAACCCGAGGTGCCTTAACTGGCGAACATACCCGGGTACGTATCAGGGTGTGAACAAGCCGATATGCCTTAACGTCATTTGTATCGGGCTATGTACCAGGGTGAGACACACCAATATGGCGAGAGGAGAGCCAATACCGAGCTACATATCTAGCTACTTTGCTTGATGTTGGACAGCTCGGTGTGCGTATCGGTCTGTATACCGAGGAAGATCTGGCCGATATGGAGGAAGCAAGGCAATCTCGAGCAGTGTACCAGGGTAACCTTGGCCGATAAGCACGCCCATGAGCCAATATCAACCTGAGTATCGGGCTAGGCTGGCCGATATGGTCAATATCGACATGTGTATCGACATGCTGGCCCGATATTAGCATATGAGGTAAGTTTTCTTGGTTTAAATTATTTTTCCTCCTTGGTCAAACTTGGTCAAGGATTTCAAATTTGAATCCCACCCTCCCCAAGCACTAGAAGGCCCACCTCTAAGTACTCTTTGTTTTCTTGTTCCCCATTCAAAGATTTTTTCTTCTTCTATTTAACCACAAACTCTCTCTTCTCTCTTTCTCTCTCTCTCACACTCTCATTTTCTGCAAAACAAACCACAAATTTCAAATTTTATTAAACTTTCAAGTGCTAGAGAAGCCTGATACCACCTAGCAAGGTAATGTGTCTCTAGTTCTTTAAGTCTTCAAGGGTATTCCTTTGGAGATAAGCTTTGTTTAAATTGCTTGATAGTTATTCATTAGAGTGGTTTATTTGAATAAGATGGTTTGTGTTTATTGTCTTCTTGATTTTTTTTTTCATGGTGAAATCCTTGAACTTTGACTAAGAGCATTCATTTGTCATTTTTATTGCTTGTCAAAGTTTAAAACTTCCCTTGCATTCACTATTAATCCATTGCTTAGCTTCACCATGCTAGGACGCATGCATTTTATTTTTTTGTAAATTTCGAATTTGAGATCTTAGCATGCTTGGTTTAAGTGTTGATTCACTTTTGTTAGAGTTTTACTTATGATTGTTAAGTAGATAATCTCTTCATTTAGTGAATATAAATGCACTTTAACCATTAGTCTTTTGTCCCACACCTTGGTACTCATTTTTTTTCAAGATTATTGTATTGTAGGTACCATGGCAAAGGCAAGAAGAGGGACAGACACTGAAGTAGCAAGAAAAGAGAAGGCACGAGGGAAGAGAAAGGTTGAGGGTGGTTCAAGTGACCAAGATAAAGGGAGGAAGAGAGGGCCAAATGAGCTTCCACCAAGGCAGCTATTGTATCACTTCCAAAGGGTGGAACTAAGGCCTACAAGCTAACCCCTATGTACCCACAATGAAGGAGCTGGGTATCTTTGAAGATTGCCACATCGTCTTGAAGGCAAAAGAGCTAAACAAGCTCTTGGAAGTTCCCTATTCAGCCAACAAGGAGCAAGTCCTCCAGTTTTTTGCTACCTTGAGTGTCACCTTCTATAAGTATGGTGAAGAAGCTCCCCAAGAAGATAGTGAATGTTTAATTACCTTCAGAGTTTCAAGGACTAACCATAGACTCTCTTTTGTTGCTATTGAAGAAGCCCTTAGGTTTTTATCTGGAAATGCAAGGGGACAAAGCATGGGTATAAGCAAAGATGAGTTGAAGAGCTTGTGGGATCATGTTGGTAAGGGCGATTATAGGCTATGAAGGAATAATACTTCTCTCATAAGGCATCCTGCACTTAGGTATGTGCATAATGCCCTTGCCCACACCCTCTTTGAAAGGATGGAATGTGGAGCTGTTGAAACTAGAGTGTTGGAGCTCATAAACAAAGCCTGATCTACATCTTCAAGGAAACAATGGATGGAATGGAGCTTGGTGGCAATGATGCATAAACTGGAATGGTGACCATCCTCATGCAACAATTGCTGGTTTAGAAAAATTGGTTGGCTACAACTGAAAATAAGTCACCAAAGTTTTATTGTGGAAGGATTGTTTCAGCCTTGCTAGAAGCTGCAGAAATAGAGCTTGCACCACCAACAACAAAGGTGGAGTGGATGAACTTAAGCTACCTAAGGAAATCTCAATTCCTTGGGAAGAAAGTTGGCAGCAAGCACATCTAACACTTTATCCAAGAAGATGGATCAGCTGCAATGGTGCTCCTGCTCAACCAGTACCTCACTTCTATCTCAAGCAAGAGTAACATTGGCATTCACATCCCCCAAAACTTGCTTTATGAAGAAGGCGTCCCTTGCTCCCTTGAAAATTTACAAATTGTTGAGTACCAACGGGTACAAATGGCTGAAGAAATGGCTGAGTAAGCTGCTCAAGAGGTTGGTGAAGAGGAAGAAGAGCACGACTCTACAAGCTACCACACCAAGGACTTCCATTTCCAGCCTCACGATGTGTCCCAACAAGGATGTCCTTTGAAGAGAGTCCATGAGCACATCAGTCTTCTCCAGAAATAGAACAAATGACAAGATAAGACCATTAAGAAGTTGGTGAAGGGGATGAAGAGTATGAAGCGCCAAATCAAGGATTTAAAGAGGAAGGAGAGCAGCCACTCAAGGTCTCATCCTCATCAAGAAGCTGAGCAGGAAGGAGAAAGTCTAGGAGGGGCAGAAAGAGTGCCAAGTAGAAGGAATTCCTTTGCAGCATATGAAGGAATAAGATCTTGGGAGCCATCTAGACCTTCTTCACATGAGTCTCAAATGAGGAGGAGGATGAAGAGGAGGAGAAGAGCACCAAGGAGGGAAAGGTCAGCTTCTAGCCACAACATTTATATCATGGAAGACTTTTCAGGAGCCTCATACACCTCTAAGCACACCTATTAAGGTACCACTCCATTGTAAATACCATTAATTGTTTTTAGTACTTTGCATATTTTGGTGTGTTTGCATTCTCCTCTTAAGCTTTTATTACACAAGGGACTGTGTAATTTAAGTTTGGAGAGAGCTTGTATATATGAAAATGTGTTTTGTTTTCTTAGTTTCATTTTTTCATACTTGAGTCTCATACATTAATGCATTCATCTATTTGCATAGAAAAACACAAAACAAACTAAAAAATTTCAAAAATTACTATTCCAAAAACAGAGCATCTAGTTGCATTTGCACTTAATATTGAGTTTAGATTGCACTTCATATAGGTTTGCACAGCACTTGCATAGGGAGTAGATGATAAACACTTGTTAAGATGTCCATGTTTGAAATGATTTCAATGCCTTGGTTGTGAGTTGTTTGATGCATTGTAGTAAGTTTGAAGTTATAGCTGCACCATACTTTGAATTCTTGCATTGATGCTTATGTCTTAAGTTGAAACTTGTTGTGAATTTAATCCAACTCTATCAATTTGAACCGCAATCCTGAGCTTTAATTAGCATGTTCATGCATTATAAAGTGATTCCATTGATACCTTATCCATATTTGGCCTTTATTCTTCCTTCATACCACTATTGCTAGTTCAAATAGCTTATCCCACCCCAAACTAAGCTTTCTTTGAAACCTAAACACTTTCTTGTGTGCATGTGAGGCATATTTTCGAAGATTCTGAATCATCTAGGCAAAAAGTGTTGAGTTTAGGCTGACAAGGAGAAGTTTTCATATAGACATTAGCTTGAATTTAAAGCTAATATTAGGCTAATTTTGTTGGTGGGTAGACTAGGAAGAGCTCTTGTGTTTAAAGTTCTATCATTGGGAAGAGGAAGAAAGAAGAGACGGGAGATACATGGAGTTTGGTTTGGGGGTTATATGTTAAGATGGTGGAAACGGGAAGGCTCCAAAACAGAAGAAAGGTGATCTCTAGCAACATAAAAAGGCCACACAACAAGAAGAAAATCAGGCCAGGTAGCATATATAGAAAATGAAACAAGGAGACAACATAACAACAAAGGAGAGCCATGAAAAAGCCAATCCACAAAGGGAAGAAGAAATATCTAAGATCAACAAAAGCAGTGTAAAGATTATGAATGCATCAAAAGCCTTGGGAACGGGTAGCTTGAGAGGGTTAATCTTTGGGTTTAGACTAGGATATAAGTTGATTTCGACATTTGGGTAGATGAAAGTCATCCTTGTATGCATAAATTAGTTTTTACTTAGCATTTTGCCATAGATTGATTCCTGTTCATCTAGTTATCCGTTAAAACACTTAGCCCTTCACATTGAGATCATCTTTGTCTCAAAACCATATCCCTTAGCCAAATGGTTTCATTTTATTTGCATGATCATGATTCACTTGGTTACATATAATGAATGTTAAAGAGTGGGATGATAGGAATGCTTGTGTAGGCTAAGATTGAGTTCATTGTTTATTTGTGATAAGTATGGATAAAGCTTTGAATTAGGACAAACTTTTTGCATCTTAGAACATGTAACTTGGGCATTGACTTCTCTTTTTCCATTGACATATTTAGTTTTGAGCTCCCACTTTCAAACCACTCTCTCTTATTTGTCTTTGATTGCTTGAGGGCGAGCAAAAGACAAGTTTTGGAGAGTTGATATACTCATTATTTATACCATATTAGCATGCATTCATCTAGTTTTTGGTCTTTAAACATGCATTTTTCACTTCTTCTTGTCCCATTTGCATTCATTTAGGACTTAGAGTAGTTTTAAGTGTTGCATTGCATTTTGGTTGAATTTGGAGTTGTGGCAGGTGCAAAGGAGGTACTTAGAGGCTATGTGGAGCGTTGGGAGTGAACTAGGAGTGAAGCCAAAGGAAGAACAAGGGCGAAGAAAGCCATATCGAGCTGGATATCGAGAAAATCTGCCTGATATGGGTCATACCGGGCTGCACCTCGGGGTGGATACAGCCGATACAAGCAGCATTGGACATACCAGGCTGCATATAGAGGTGACAGCAGGTCGATACAAGGAAGAACGGATGTACCGGGAAACATATTGGCCTAAACAGCCGATCCACTGGAGATAGGACACTTATGAAGGTCTGAATATTGAGCAGATGAGAATCTAATATGCCTTAACTGGCAACTGCATCGGCCTGCGTATCGAGGAGAAGTTAACCCGATACAAGGAGATGAAGGTCATACCAACCTGTGTATCGACCTGGCCAAGCCGATATGGTGCACCCAAACCAGCTTTAATCCGGTGTACTCTTTGTTTATTGGGGATATTCCTCCCACCTGTAAATCTGTAAAGACCTAAAATCATTAAGCATTATATCTTTTATAGTTCTAAGCCTAAAAACCTCATTTTTCAGTAAACTTTGTAAGATGTTTTTTTGTTTAGTGATTTCAGTATTTCTCTTAATATTATCATGTTTAATCTTCTTCCAAATCATATCTAACCATACTTTCTCTTTGGATTTTGTGGTTTTGACAATGATTAGTGAGTAGTCCATTTTATGGTCTGAGATGGTATAAATTAAGGGGATTTTAGGATCGATCTGTGTTGTCTTGTGCTTAATCTATTGTTTCCTCTCTATTTGATGCTTTTAATACTAGGTTTAGCCTTGATCAAGCTTGCTTAGGGTTTTAGCTATCTCTTATGCTTACTAAGTGTTCGTTGAAATGCTGATCATATCATTTAGAGGATTTACCTATTCTAGCCTAAGGGATTAGCTGTCTATAAGGTATTTTGGCTTGATAGAATTGGCTGTGCTTGCTTGTTAGCTATCTAATCACTAATGGGAGTTAGTTCTTGGTTAGGTTGTTAACAATTGGGTTTTCACCAAGGGATTGGGTTAGTCTATCTTATTTGAATTATATGCCTAGGAAATAGCTTGTGTTCATGTTTGTGAAGCATCTTGGATCATTCTTAAAATCTCCCAACATCAATAACTCCATCTTAAGTCCTTTTTATCTCTTATATTTGCCAAGTTTCGAATTTGCTATTATTCTATAGTCTTGCTCTGTCTGGTTTTGCTTATTTAAAGTTTTAATCACTTGATAGGATTTTAAGTTATATTATCTCATCTTGTTGGCTTGAATTAAGTGATCTATTGCATTTCTATTGCCTTGAACACCCCTGATTGGATTGATATCTCAAATGCTGCAATGACATGAGTGTGACTTTGGATAATTGAAGTAGTAAAATTCCTGCATCATGTTGTCAAGTAGAGTGAGTGGATGTTCGCTCCATGGTCTCAGGGATAAACGCACATCCCATATGCGCATCATATCCACATTCAGAACAATTGTAAATGAATCCGAATCCATACCCACCTTACATGCCGCACGTGTAAGCCTTACCAGATGGTGGGGAATGAAGCAGGTTTAGACTTGTGATTGGTTTTGCGAGGTAGGCCGAAATGACTTATGCAAGAAGTAATTGCAGTCTAACTTTGTGCACTTGAGAGTTTGTCCAATTAGCTTGAGTTCGCATCCAGAACAGATGATCTAATCTTCGTATTGGGATTTAAAGACTCGCAAGTATGTTTGTGGATCGCAAAGGTTTCTTGAAACCATTGTGTGTATCTTTATCTATATCTAATTGTCTAAATATGTAGAGCAATTAGGATTTTTGTTCTCAGCTATATAATTTTGAGTTTTTATTTTTCGTTATAATATTATGAGTTGGTTTTGATTATTCAACAAATTGTAGGCAATTTTATATATTAAAGACTGTTGACATTAGGTAAAAAATTCGGAAAAGAATCTTTAACTTTGGAGATTGTTAAGACTTAATTAGAAAGTAATGATAAAGCATTATGGTTCGTGAGTAATTTCACTTTCCATATAATCCAAAAGGGTATGGTTTTCCCACGATTATTTTCTTTTTATCTATTAGGATTACTAGGTATATAACTCGCACTACGCGCGAGTCTGTATTAATATTTTGGTTTAAAAATTATAAATATTTATATAAATTTTCATTTATATAAGATAATTTAATATATAATGTGTAATTTATCCTATTTTTATTTATAAATTTTAAAAAACTATTAGGTAAAATAATAACAATGATACCTATCGAATTATCCAACTTTGACGTACATATACATTTGATTTAGAGAAATATAATATTGCTAAGATTTTGGTATTATTTTCTGTTTTCCATAGAATTTCTATAGTTCTTTTTTTTTGAAGGTTTATGTGTTCAAATATTTAGTTTTTTTATTGAAAGTCTTATTGATGTTGTGTACTACTGTATATATAATCCATGATTCATGTTGATTCGTATTTAATTTTGTTAGAAAGCTGTAATGATCATGCAAAACCATTTTTTCCTTCTCCATCATGTCTTCCAAGAGTTTTATGTTATATTTTTATTCAGTTTTTGGTTGTTTTAATTGTTGAATCGAGTTGTTGTAGATTTTTTTAAATTGATAATTGATAATGGTTACTTTTTTTATACATGTTTTGTTAATTGTTAATTTTTTTATTTAACTTTTAAAATTTTAAACGATATTAACATTTTCTGATTTAATAAATATGTTGATTTGGATCAAGCAGATTGAATTTACCTTTTTTGTTGGACATAATTTGTTAAATTAAATTTTAATGTTTTAATTATACTTAATAATTTTTGGTTTGATTTAAAAACTGATGCGGACCAATTAAATCAAGTTTTCCGTCTTAATCATACTTAACATTTTTTATTTAATAAATATGCTGATGTGGATCAATCAGATCGAGTTTTTTAATCATATGTGGACGCCCTCAATGCACTATGCCTTCAACTTTTATATATTACTAGGTATAAAACTCGCGCTACGCGCGAGTCTGTATTAATAGTTTAGTTTAATTTTTTGTTAGCTACTATCTTTTAAATTATTAAAACCATAATATATAAGTTTTCATTTATATAAGAGAACTGAATAAATAATATGTAATTTTCTCCTATTTTTATTTATAAAACTTTAAAAATTATTAGGTAAAATAATGACAATGACACCTATCAAATTATCCAACTTTGACATACATATACAGTTGATTTACAAAAAGATCTGCTTGCTAAGATTTTGGTATTGTTTTTTTGTTTTCTATAGAATTTATAGTTCTTTTTTCTTGAAGGTTTATGTGTTCAAATATTTTTTTTATTGAAAGTTTTATTGATGTTGTGTACCATTGCATATATAATCCATTATTCATCTTGATTCACATTTAATTTTGTTAGAAAGCTGCAATGATCATGAAAAACCATTTCTTCCTTCTCCACCATGCCTTCCAAGAGTTATAGCATATATTTTTATTCAATTTTCATTGATATCTATTTTTTATAGTCTAATATTTGATGATTTTAGTTTTCTAACTTGTAGGATCGGTGGTGTGGAGTCTTTGCATTATTTTTTATTGTTTTTATCTTTTGTGTGCAATATGCATGCTTTGATTTGAATATTTTATCTACATATACCAATTTAAGTTTGATTCATAACTATGTCATACTTTATTATTTAAATAGAATTTTAGAATGTGTTTTTGATGTTGGTTCAGATATAAATAATGGCTATGTATAGAAATCAAATTTTACTACTTGTTAAATATCGAGTGTAAAGTTATTTATATAATGTTTTTCTTTGTTAGTTTTTACATCAGAAACATCAAATGTATTAATCAATGTATATTTAAAAGTATGTTTAGTTTAGAAACTCGTGTAAACATATTGCAACTTTAAATAGTTATTCATTGTTGATACTAATACTTTAGAAATCACGAATAAATTTTTTGAAATTAATTTCAAATTAATTTTTTGAAATGTTTTTTTATCTTTTGATAGTATTTTTTATTTATTGTAAGTTATATACTTTTGTATGTTTGATATACTTAGGACTTATATTCTTTTTCTTAAGCTCTTTTGTTGTTGATTTTCTATATAGGTATTATAAACATCACATTAATTTCTTTTATACAATGCTTTTTCTTTGTTAAATATGTTTTTTATATTAATATTAATTCTAGTTATAATGCTGATTTGATATGCTTGAACTGTTGAATTTAAATCTTAGATAGATTTTTCTCAAAAGCTTATAACATCATTTGTTTATTTTAGTTAAGTTTTTCAAAAACTTTAGCCCAAGTTAGTTTTCTTTTATACGATTTTTTCTTTTGTTAATTTGCCTCTTTTGATAATGATTCCTAATTTTCTGAAACATAAATTTATAAAATATTGAAAGCTAAAAAAGTTTTTAATAAAAACATATTTAATTTTCATCATATCATAATAGCTTTAAAACAGTTTGGTTTTATATCTAAAAACACAATAAGAAATTAAAATATGGTGACGTAATGCATATGAGCGTACTTACCATGTCAAATAGTCAGTATGGCCAGTAGTTGTTTTAATATCTTTGTCAGAAAAAACTGGATGGAAGAAGTGGAGTGCAAAAATAATACTTTTACATGATGCAATTTAAAATATGGTGTTAAGAGTTAAATAAATCTTATTATCTAGTTTATTTCAGAATTCATCATATTTTCATTAAGAATAGTAAAAAATGGTAATTATATGTTTGAGATTACAAACTTTGAAATGTTTTTGAATTCATAATTTTAGCGGAAAAACGATAGGTTTGACAACACTTTTCATCATTTTTCTTTGAAAATTAGCCAAATAGCAACACGAACAATTGGCCCACTCTTTAGAAAATGTAAAAGGGTGCTAAGTAAAAATAGATTGTATTCCAGATTAGAATATATAAATGAGTTGTTGGGAAAACATGCTTATCTTTTTAATTGCAAGGAACATTTATTTTATTATGACTTCCACCATTGGTGTTATCATTAGCTTAACTGGACAAAGAAAGTTCTCGTTGTTGATGATGATCAGTTTTCTAGATGACGTTATTATTACATATTTGTATATGTGCAATGCATTATAAATTATAAATTTTCTACTCTATGCTATAAGTTTTAACTTTTACGATATTAAGTTTTTGGTTAGCTTGACTTTTTTCTATTAAATTTCAAGGGATATTATATTTTGGTTTTTTTAATATAATTTTTTTTTTCTATTTGTTACTTAAGTTTTTTAATATATAAAACGAAATTAATTTTTTTTATTTTCTTGTCAATTAATTTAGAAGTTAGAATTTTCCTAATCTATATTATAAGTTTGAGCATTTATGATATTGATTTATTTGTTAGTTTATCTCTTTTGAAAATAAATTTCTATTTTATTTTGAAGGATACCATTTTGTTTTTGTTTTTAACATAATTCTCTTTTCTATTTTTAATTAAGCTTTTTTATTTTAAATTTTTTCATCTATAAAATGAAATTTATGTTTTAAATTTTAATGGATGCTATATTTTGGTTTTTAACACAATTTTATTTTCTATTTGTTATTTAAGTTTTTTATTTTGATTTTTCTGTCTATAAAACGAAATCAATGTTTTATATTTTCTTGTTAATTAATTTAGAAGTTAGAATTTTCCTAATTTATATTAGAAATTTGAATTCTTATGATATTGGATTATTTGTTAATTTAACTCTTTTGAAAATAAATTTCTATTTTATTTTTAAGGATACTATTTTTTTGGTTTTTAAACATAATTTTCTTTTCCATATATTATTTAAGTTTTTTAATTTTAATTTTTCTGTGATTAAAACAAAATTAAGGTTTTAATCATACTTAATATTTTTCTTATTTAATAAAAAATGCTGATGTAGACCTATCATATTGAATGTTTTAATCCTATGTGGACACCCTTAGAGGCATTTAGCATCAACTTTTATTAGTAATAGATATGATTTGTATTTTGAATGCATTCCTTTCAACACAGTACTTTAAGAATCTTTCACAGCAGTAATTTTTTTCTTTTTATTTAATTGTGGCTTATTAGTTGAATTGGATTAACTTTACTTTTGACAATTAGTTTTTACCTGCTAATGGGTTAATGACATTGTGGTTTGGATGAATTTTCTTAATGCTTTTAGTTATCTTAATATCAGGTGTTAGTATGTGTATAGTAGCCTTTATATTTTAGATTTTTAACTGATTTGATTTTCTTTTGGACTTTGCACACAAAATTAATGAATATATTCTACTAATAAATCAGAAGTTATTACCAATTAGTGAAGCTAGAGGCTTCCTTCCACAGTTAGACTCACTGTCCTCATTGGTGATTACATTGCAATAGTCCTTGGGGGTTTGCTTCACTCGCATAGGCTGTTTAGAGCTAGAGACGCCTTTGCTTTTAAGGAATTTCAGCCTTTGGTTTATGGCATCTATCTTGCCATTCATATCACAAGTTGAAGCATAAATCTTGTTATGCACCTCAGCAAAACTCTTGTGTAGCCCAATGGTTGTTGTAGCTTGATAATTCAAAAGCTGTTGCACCATTTGCTTAATCTATTGATCTTGGGAACTTGAGGATCCATGTGCATTGCCAAATCTAGTGGAGCATATTCTGGCTTTGGCTCAAAGTTGTTCTGCTGAGAACCTCCTTGGTTCCCTTGGAAAGGTGGCCTAGGGGAGAAATTTTGCTGCTGGTTGTAGTAGACAAATGGCTTGTTTCCCTGACCTTGTGGAGCTCCTTGGAAGGGTAAATCTGGTCTTGTGGGTTAGCCACATTAGTGCTTTTATAGGAGAAGTTTGGATGATTTCTGTAGTTGTTGAAACCACCACCTCCTTGGTTTATGTAGAAAGCTTCTTCTTCTTGATTAGGTTCCTCCTCTTGTGTTTGACCAGCTTCACCCACAAAGTTAACAGCCTTGATTGAAGAGCTTAGAAGCTTATCAAGCTTCTCATGTAAAGATTTAATCTCCTTCTTGGTGGCGCAAATTCCCTCACTAGTAGTAGACCTTGAAGTCCTGTCATAATCTTTATTATAGTTCACATCTGAAAGAGCAAGATTCTTTACCAACTCCAGTCCTGCCTCAACATCTTTACCCATGAAGTTTCCATTACTTGCAGTGTCAAGAAATATTCTGAACTTGGGAAGAACTCCTCTATAGAGAGTGCTTAGTAAACTCTCATTGCTGAAACCATGGCGAAGACACTGAAGTGTATACCTCTTGAAGCGCTCCCAAGCCTCACAAAAGGTCTCATTACAATGCTGAGAGAAGCTTGAGATGTTGTTCCTCAGCTTTGCAGTTCTTGTGTTTGAGAAGAACTTCCCTAGGAAAGCCTTTATGCAATCATTCCATGAGCTTATTGAACCTTGGGACAGAGTTTTCTCCCACTGATGAGCTTTGTCTCCAGGACTTAAAGGAAAAGGTTTGAGCTTTAGACCATCTTCACTTACTCCTTGGATCCTTATCATAGCACAAATCCGATCGAATTGATCCAAATGGTCTAGAGAGTCTTCCTTTAGAAGCGTATGGAACCTATTAGCTTGCACCATGTTGATGAGTCCCAACTTGATCTCAAAGTGGTCTTGCTGGACAGGAGGGACTAAGATACCATTCCTGTTGATGTGGGTATTGGGAACATCACCAGCTCCTATCTGTCTAGGAGCTCTCACACCGTGCAATGGAGCTCTCTCAAGATGAGGCTCTTGGACATTTTTGTTGCCGCCTTGTACTTGCTGGGGAACTCCAGGAGCTTGCACATGTGTTCCCTGTGGTCCCTGATCCTGTGGATGAACTTGATCAGCCATTGGTAACTCTTCTTGTTGATGTTGCCGTGCTCTCTGTCTTCTAGATCGGACGCCTCTATCAAGGTTGTGAATATTAGCAACTAGTTGTACAAGATCTTGAGAGCCTTAGAACAATGTGGTACCTGAAACAAGTGAAACTAAATAACATCTTAAATCAGTACTGAAATAAAGGCCGAGTCTAAGCAAGAAAGTAAACTTCAATAGATCAATCCCCAAACAAGGCAACGGCGCCAATTGACACAAGACTTTTTATCTCTTGAGTGCAACTTCATTGCACAAGATTTAGCATAGTGGCAAATGAGTTAATCAATCCAAGCTTGGGAGGTATAGAGAAGATGCAACAATCTTTGCTAAGCTAGGCTAATAAAGGGGGTTCAAATTGTTCACACTCAAGCAAGCAATAAGTGCAAACAAGTAACAAATGTAACCAAATCTTAAGTATAAACAAGAAAAATTCTAATGACAAGCAAAACAGAGCAAAAACAGAGCAATACTTTATAGGTTCGAAATATTAAGCAAGGCTCAATACTAGGGTTATTGACTTAGGTGGTTTCAAATCATGATCAAGGTTTAAGACAAACAATCAATATAAACATCTCTAATAAAGGACTACTAATAAATAATTATCCAATCTCTTGACACTAATCCCTCTACTAATCGCACTCCTAGCCTACTTTCAATGGTGGAAACATAATCAGCAAGCATTACACACAAAGTCCATAAAGCCAAGAAGCATTTTAGATAACTAATTCCTTAGGGTAAGCACACTAATCTCTTATGCAATGATTCAAACACTAACTCACACTTCCATGCATAATCAATGTCTAATGGCAATTTATCAATCTCTAAAGTAAACAACTCACTAATCATGTTTAAATCAACAAGTTTACGGTTAAACATGACATGGAAAAATCTAAGGTCCTTCCTTTGCTACTTGGGACGCCATTTCTGAACACAGTTGGTGCTGAGATTGACTGCAACAAGAAAAGAGTGGTGCTCAAGAAGGTGAATGAAGATGTGAACTATGCAATCAAGCCTCCTTACGCAAACTTTTGTGGGACCATTGCAAGTGAGGAGCCAAGTGATCAGCAACTTCCTGAAGTGGCTGAACATGTTATGAGCTTCAGTGATGCGGTCCAAGAAGAAGCCAACCATTAGACCACAATGAGTACCAAGGAGAAAGCCTTTTGGTGATGTTTGAAGGTCTAAGTATTGGGGTTGATGATGAGGATCCTAAGGGTAAGAAGAAGTTCAGGTGCAAGAAGAAGAAGGCTCAATCAGGAGTCAACTATCTGTTTTCTAAGAGAGGAGAATGAAATGGGATTCCCTTTCATGCTCTTCATTGTTCTCTAAACCAAATAAAGTCAAGCTTAATAACTTTAAACAGGCATACTTGGAAGGTAATCCCATGGTTATTCATGTACATATTAGTTTATTTTACTATTGATGTATTTTATTTAAGTGTTTCAGGTCAATCAGATCTTCAAAAGGTTCAACAAGAAGGTTCAAAACGGCCTAAGGAGAAGGCTATGTTTCTGTACCGAGCAGCCACCGTACGCCGATGACTCAGCATCGGGCGATTTGTACCGACGAAGGCACGCCATATGGAGGGCCTTTGTTGTTCCTGCCTGGTGCGTACAAAGTCCGAGGGAAATGACCAAGATGCTGAACCAAGCCACACCGTGCAACCATACCTAGGAGGTTCATGCTAACCAAGCCCGATACAAGGAGACAGGACATACCGTGGAACATACCAAGGAGAGCTACTTGATGCAGTGCACGGTGCGAGTCATGGCCAAGACTTCAGCCGAGCCAAACTCCAGATGCAGATCTTTCAGCACGCACTAAGCATGTGTACCGTGGAGGCCTGTCTATGCTGTGTTCGGTACAAGCTATTTCCGGGATGTTGACCTGTTGACTAGGTTATTTTTCTGTTAACCAAGCCTATTTTGGGTCTCTCATATTCATAAGCTTGGCCCAAAAACATCTTATCTAATACTTATTATTGCTTTGTCACATCAAAAACCAAAAACCTTTCCTTATTTTTGTAAGAATTTTCCTTAAGAGAAAATCTTGATCTTGAGGTTTATTTTTAATTAAAGTCTTGTTCTTTCTTTATTTATTTTTTGCTTATTGCCTACTTATAACCATGTTTAACCATAAACTTGTGGATTTAAATATGATTAGTGAGTAATCTACTTTAGAGATTGAGAAATTACCATTAGATATTGATTATGCATGGAAGTGTGAGTTAGTGTTTGAATCATTGCATAAGAGATTAATGTGCTTAGCCTAAAAAATTGGTTGTCTAAGATGCTTGTTGGCTTTATGAACTTTGTGTTTAATAGTTTCTGATTATGTTTCCACTATTGAAAGTGGGTTAGGAGTGTGATTAGTAGAGGAATTAGTGCCAAAGGATTAGATTAGTATTTTTAGTAATCCTTGCTTAGAGATGTTTATACTGATTGTTTGTCTTACACCTTGATCATGATCTGGAACCACTTAAGTCAATAACCCTAGTCTTGAGCCTTGCTTTTAATATTTCGAACCTATAAAGTATTGCTCTGTTTTTGCTCTGTTTTTCTTGTCATTAGAATTGTTCTTGTTTATACTTACTTTGGTTACATTGGTTACTTGTTTGCACTTATTGCTTGCTTGAGTGTGAACAATTGGAACTCCTTTTATTAGCCTAGCTTAGCAAAGATTGTTGCATCTTCTCTATACCATCCAAGCTTGGATTGATTAACTCATTTGCCAATATGCTACATCTTGTGCAATGAGGTTGCACTCAAGACATAAAAGGATGCAGCATACTCCTCAATATCTTTCTCGCTGAAAGAATCTTCAAAACTTTACTCAAAATCAATGAGCTGATCAAAATCATTCTCTACATCATCAGAGTCCTGCAGGTAAATCGTTTCTGTTGTATAAATCATCAGAAATCGCCAAAATCTGGTCATGTTCTTCATTGTTGTTGAGATGTGCAGATAATTCATCATCCAAGACAATGGTTTCTCTATCTCTTTTGAGACAATAATCAGGAATTACACAATTGGACTGAAGATTTACCTGAGTTTTGAGGTTGATGTCCGTAAATCAGAAGTTTCCCACCAAAGCCCTAACCCCAAAACCTGGCAAGCTGAAACAGGGTTTTTGCTATCCTAAACCAAATATTCTTAGCCTCTAATCAGTTTTAGAATAGGGATCAGGTGTCAATTCATTTGTGGAAGATGAGATGCAAACAATGCCATAATCTAAGCAATAAACTTAAAACAATGACTAAGCAAGAAGGACTACTAAAGCAAGAACTAAGCAAGATGATCTTAAAGATAATTGATAAGCTCAAATTATGCCTAGAGCTACTCTCTCAAATTAAGAGATCATTGTAGTACTTAGGAGTCGAATCCACAAGAACTTAAAAATATTACACAACAGACTGTAGGTTCAAATGTAGCTAAGCAATCAATAACAAAACTAAAACGAAATGGACACAAAAAGTATCAAGAGCAAGGCAGATTATAGGTTCTTAAAATCAATGAGATGAATCGCTTGGAAATGTGAAATTCGCAGGTTGACATAAATTACAGACTACAAACTGAAAGGATAATTTGTTAAAACAGTTCTAGAACTCGAAAACACGACTGTAACACCAATCGACTTCTGTCGCAGAGACTATCTATGATCAGATTCTAAAATTCCAAATTCCTTTGCGAGTTCTAACAACCTATACAAGCATTAAGGCTCAAGTTCGATATGTTCACAAAATCACTAATCTAAATTCCTTTGCAATTAGTTATTATGCTCATCTAAGAGAGTTCTGGTGATTAACAATGTTTCCACATCTATTAAACAACCTAAGATCTGATTTCTAGGTGATCAATCTTAAAATCAGTGTTAAAGCAATCTAGATGAAGAACCAAAAGATTTATCCTAACAGTTATGCAGTTCTAACAATTCATAATCAACTTTTGAATAACACAACCTAACTACAAACACAAATTGTGGCTGAAAAATTTGGATTAAAAGATAGAGTACAGATTTGTCTCCCCAAAAGCTCTGAATCTAATCTCTCTCTTCGTCTCAATAAAAAACAAGATAATGGCCTAGCAGTGGGTCTCAAAACCTAAATACATCTCTAAACACAACTGGGGCAAGTTTGTAAATAATCAGAAACTTTTGGGCCAAGTTGCAAATCTTCAAAAAGTGCTGAAACACGCAACTTCTTTGTATCCACGATTGGTGTCTTGGTGTTGATCGACACTCTGCTCCAATATGCTCTCCGACTTGGTCTTTTCAGCATCAGCTTCAACATAGCTTCAAAAGGCTCCAAAATCCACAATTATGCTCCAAACGTACCTAGACCTGCAAAGACTCGAAAGAACTCGAAAAATACCAAAAAGACTCTATAAACAGGACTTATATCATGGTTAAAAACCTATAAAAACCATGATATATCAACTCCCCCAGACTTAGCTTTTGCTTGCCCTCAAGCAAACAGAAAACTAAATATAGAGTCGAGATTTGAAAACGCGGGAACTCACCTTCTCATAGATAATTGCTTCAATGTTCATCTTGTAATCTAGATACTGTATTTCTTAAACCAAATTGAACCACCATGTACTTCTCCTTAGACATTCACAGCATCCCAAATTCAATTCATAAATTCACAGCATTGTCCAATAACTATCATTGCTAAATCTCATTAGCAGTCTAAATATTCAAAAACCTTCTAGATTCATTCCCATACTATACCTAAATAAATTTGCACTGCAATCTATCAACATTTGGTACTCTTTCTCTCCCCCAGACTTATTCTTTTCTTAAATTTCAGTATATTATCCAGGTGTAGGTAAATAATGGTATCACGGGATAATCCTAACCTTACTTCCACCTGTCATCATCTCTATAAAATGAAATACTGGGATCATTGGAAATATTCCTACTCTTCATCCAAAGAGAATCATATCAAATTTTCAAATTTATCACTTGTTTTTATTATACAACGGAGAGGATACCATTACTTTTCAAACATTGCAGGCAATTTATCAGGTATGAATGAGGAATCAAGCTCTATGAATATCAAACTTACTAACTTAGTCTTTTTGAAGCTCAAGTTAAGTGCACTTGCTGGAACTCTGGATGTTTCTAGTTAACTGGTCAGCCTAAGGATTTTTCATTAGTCAGAAACTGGTATTAATCATGCAGCAATGGTCACTCAGATGAAACAATTAACACAAACAATCAAGAGAAAGGTCCTAGTTCCCAACTAATTTTGACTCAATAAAACAAGGTTTTGACACAATAACTGACTCTCAAAACAAACACAATTTCAGTAACCACCTCCCCCAGACTTAAACAACACCGTCCCCAGTGTTATCAAGCCTGAAGTAGGTGAAAAGAAGAATCAGAACTCAGTGAACAGAGGTTTTCGTGACATATACCTTGCAGGTCGGATGAATGAGTGATAGAAAGTGAAAGAGCATTAAAATTCAACTAGTTTAGGCTTTTGAATCACTCGAAAAGGTCAAGAAACGAAAAAGTTATGGATGATTGAACTTTTGGAATCACAGTCCCGTCAAAGTGGTCGTTTGACACCAGCTGGTGTCGCTCGACACTCTTCACTATTGACCAAGGTGTCGACCTCGATCGATAACCGTCCGTCTCGAGTCCTGGAATTTTTTTTAATGAATATAGACACAAAAATCAGTTAGTAAATACTAAAAACAAGACTAAGTATGTATACTTACCAATGGGTTGCCTCCCACTAAGCGCTTGTTTTCAGTCATTAGCTTGATTTTGTCCGGCTCAGAGATCTGGTGGATCAGAGAGTGGCACAGAATACATATGAGAATGATATCTCATCATCCATGGTGGTGTATAAGTAGTAGGTGCATGAGATCTTCCAAGGAAGTGAGGGGCAGTTGAAGGGCGGGATATGACTTTGGGTGGGACACTTCTTTTTCTTTCACGACAAGAAGCTTTCCGAAAACCTTTTATTCTGGTCGATTTTGGGTAACTCTGTGGAGGGTGTCGATCGACACTAGGTGGGTGTCGATCGACACTGAGTCCTGCAACTCGAATTTCTGCAATTTTCCTGCATTTCAGCTCTGCAATCCTTGTCTCCATCACAAATTCGTCTTCCTCCAATAACTTGTTATTGATTGGAACCTTTTCTTCGAGCTAGTCTTGAAGATATAATTTTCAATCCAGCCCTCAAACCCAACAGCTGTCTCAGAAGTTTCAGACATTGCCTCTTGAACAACCACCTTGTTCACTAGCTCACTAGCATCTGACTCATTGACATACCCTATAGTAATGTCTTCTGAATGCTTCATGATTGGTTCTTCATCTCTGGAAGTCCTCACAGAGAAAGTCTGGCCATCAATGGTGGTTTCTCTCTTAGCTTTTCCATGTCAAAACTCATGACAACATCAGCAAAATCAAGCTCTATCTTCCCCTTTTTCACATCAATGATGGCCCCAGATGTAGACAAGAATGATCTTCCCAGGATAAAAGGATATGTAGGTTCTTCACCATAGTCCAAAACCACAAAGTCTGTGAGAATCAAGCAGCCTTCAATCTTGATGGGAACATCTTCTAAGACACATTTTGGGGTCCTTGTTGGTCGATCAGCTAGGATAAGAGAGATCCCAGATGGCTTGAAATCAGTCATTCCAAGTCTAGAAGCAACAGAGGAAGGCATCAAATTGATGCTTGAACCTAGATCACAAAGAGATTGAGGAAACCTTTCTGTTGAAATTGAGCAATTCAGCACAAAGTTTCCTGGATCTTGTAGCTTCTCCGAAATCCTCAGCTGAATCATAACACTGACTTGTTTAGAAACAATCACCTTCTTCTTCTTCTTTGGAACTGTTACCAAGAGATCTGCACTAATGTCTCTGGTTAGCAATGCTCCTTACTCAGGATTTATACTATTCACAACCATTCTCTTGACATATTTTCTCAGTGCAGAAGAAAGCTAAACTGCATCAACTGGGGTTATCTCAACTATCAGCTTGTTTATTATTGCCTAGCATTTGGCTTCTTCTATCTCCTGTTTAGACTTCCTAGGAGCTCTTGGGTAAGGAGTCTTAGGTTGGTAGACTCTCTCTTCAGCTGGTTTGGGAGTTTTAGGAAGATTTGGCTCTGTTCGCGAAGGGTGTCGATTGACACCAGTAGGTGGGTGTCGATCGACACCAGTATCTGGTGTTAGTGTCGATGCTTCACATTGATCTGTGTCGACCCTGGTCGATAAGCCTTCGCCAGAGCTCGAAAATTCGCGAACTTCTATTGGTGTCGATCAACACTCGACCTTGGTGTCGATCGACACTCGGCCTTGGTGTCGATCGACACTCGGCCTTGGTGTCGATCGACACTCAGCCTTGGTGTCGATCGACACTCTGAAACAGCAATGTCGTCTTTTTCAAACTCTTCAAGTCCCACAAAATTCTGCACTTCTCACCATGGTGGCATTGACATGACACTTGGGATTGGTATCAGTCTTTCCAGGAAGAAAACCTTCTTGTCTCTTGATAGACTCAGCAGTTTGGGCAACTTGAGAATCCAATTTCCTGACATGGGTGTTCAAAGACTCAAATTTCCCATTCAAATTAGTGTACAAGGCATCAATCTTCCCATTAAAGTCTATAGTGATCTTCTGCTGACCCTCTAACAGCTGTTCAAGCATGGCTTCCATCTTACTTGAAGCTGATGGTGCAGGTGGTGATTGATAAGAAGAGGAACCATAGTTTCTAGTGAAGCTGTTGTTTTGGTAAGGCTTCTGATATTCAGTCTTCTGAAACTGAGGCTTGGGGGTGTAACCAGAAGAATTCTGGTTCCCTGTGAAGTTACTTTTCTAGTTATTCCCATTGAATCCACTGTTTCCTTGCTGATTGTTGTATATTTGATCCTGAAAACCAGCTCCATTGATGTAGTTGGCATCCTCTTCTTCAAACTCCTCAGCTGGTTCAAATGTCTCCACTTCAGCAGCAAACTGAACAGACTTCATACCCATTAAAAGGTTATGAACAGAGTCTAGCGTAGCTTTCATATCAGCAGGAAACCGAGTGTCCCCAGCGTTTCCAGCCATCTTCTGCCTTTCAAAATCAGCATTCTTTGCTGGAAGCCAGATTCTCTATCAATGTGATGGCATCAGCTGGGACTCTAGTGTTGAAATTCCCATTGCTTGCAGTATCCAAAGCTATCGGGTACCTCCATTCAATACCTCTAAATAAGATACCCAACAACTGCACTTCATTATAACCATAATGGGGGCAGTCCCTTTGGTATGACCTGAACCTTAACCATGCTGTCTTAAAAGCTTCAGTAGGGCCTTGGGTGAAAGAAGCAATTTTCGTCCTCAACTCTTCTGACCTTTCATCATCATAAAAGTTGTTGAGAAAAGTGTTCTTAGTGGCTTCCCAAGTGGTCAATGAACCAGGCTCTAGTTGTTTCAGCCAATAAGCTGCATCTCCTCCTAAAGAATAGGGGAACAACTTGAAGAATATAAAACCATTACTGACTCCATTGGCTGTAACACCTGTAGACAGATCCTCAAACCTCTCTATGTGGTCCATAGGATGTTCATGTGGAAGTCCATGGAAAGGGTGCTGACCCGCAAGCTAGTAGTAGGCAGACTTGAGTTCAAAGTCATTTTTCTGAAAGGCAGGAGGGCGGATTGCTGCTCTATTTGCATAGAACTGATCAGGCATGTTGTAATCTCCAAGGGTCCTCTGTTGAAAACGCCCAGCAGCATTTCCAGCAGCTTGTTGTTGCACATTCTGCGCAACGGGTGGCACAACTTGTTCCTCAATCACAGCGTCCTTCTCATCTATCATCTGCCCTTCCTCATTCCTTCTGTTTCCTTCTCTGTCAACCAAATGACCCTCAACATCTGTCCTCAAAACATTTGGTCCAACCATCTTAGTGTTCTTCTTGGCTTTTAATGGTTCTTTCCAACTTGGCGAGTTCTTCGATGCCTAAAGTCACAAGCTCCTTGTTTTTGTTGCTTCTGGTACTGCGATTATGCATACACCTGAAACGGACAGCAGAAAAGTAACAGAAATTTAGCGAACATAAAGTAAAAACTTAGTCAAAATTCTAAAACTAAAAATCTGAAGGTAATAACTAAGTCCCCGGTAACGGTGCAAAAATTTGATATGCGCAAATTATCCCTAGAGCTACTCTCTCAAATTAAGAGATCATTGTAGTACTTATAGGTCGAATCCACAAGGACTTAAGAATATTACACAACAGACTTTAGGTTCAAATGTAGCTAAGAAATCAATAACACAAGTAAAATGAAATGGCAACTAAATTTATCAAGAGCAGGGTGGATTATAGGTTCTTAAAATCAATGAGACGAAGCGCTAGGCAATGGAAAATTCGCAGGTTGACATAAATCATAGACTACATACTGAAAGGATAATTTGTTAAAACCGTTTTAGAACTCAAAAACACGAATGTAAAGCCAATCGACTTCCATCGCAGAGACTATATATGATCAGATTCTAGAATTCCAAATTCTTTTGAAAATTCTAACAACCTAAACAAGCATTAAGGCTCAAGTTCGATATGTTCACAAAATCACTAATCCAAATTCTTTTGCAATTAGTTATTTTGCTCATCTAAGATATTTCTGGTGATTAACAATGTTTCCACATCTATTAAACAACCGAAGATCTGATTTCTAGGTGATCAATCTTAAAATCAGTGTTAAAGCAATCTAGATGAAGAACCAAAAGATTTATCCTAACAGTTATGCAGTTCTAACAATTCATAATCAACCTTTAAATAACCCAAAACCTAACTAGCAGATTACTCAAAAATAGAAATTGAAACACAAATCATGGCTGAATAATTTTTCATTAAAAGATAGAGTAAAAGATAAAACGGGTTCGAAATTCTTCTCTAATAGAGTACGCATTTGTCTCCCCAAAAGCTCTGAATCTAATCTCTCTCTTCGTCTCAATGAAAAATAAGATAATGGCTTAATAATGGCTCTCAAAACCTAAATACATCTCTAAACACGACTGGGGCAAGTTTGCAAATAATCAGAAACTTCTAGGCCAAATTACAATTCTTCAAAAAGTGCTGAAACACACGACTTCATTGTATCAATGATTGGTGTCGATTGACACCAATGCGTGGTGTCGATTGACACTCTGCTTCAATATGCTATCTGACTTGGTCTTTTCAGCATCAACTTCAACATAGCTCCAAAAGGCTCCAAAATCCACAATTATACTCCAAACGTACCTAGACCTACAAAGACTCGAAAGAACTCAAAAATACCAAAAATACTCTATAAAAATGACTTATATCATGGTCAAAAAACCTATAAAAACCATGATATATCAACAATTAATTAAAATCAAGACTTAAGGTTCTAAGCAATTGTGAGATAGTGACTTTCAAGAGTGAAAATGAGGATTTCTAACAAAGGCAAGCATCAAGCAATTCTCAATGTTGTACTCCTAGACAAGGTATCTAAAAGGAACCAACTTGGCATCAATAAGCAGTTCATATTCAACAAGACTGAAGTGTCAGACCCACTTGTGATGGTGTATCCTTCAACCATGAGCATAAAGATCACAACCATTCTAGCCTAAGAGATGTACTAATCAAGCAATCACTCTCTCAACCAAGCAAAAATCCAGATCAACTTATCAATCTTGTGAACCAATAAGGACCTAGTTAGCTAAACACCAATCAAGAATTCGGATTTAAGCACACAGCTGCAACATAAACAATGCTAAGCAATGAACAAGAATGAAACAAAGGCAAGATCTTTTAATGCATATTATCTAACCATAAAGCAAGAATCTCAAAACCAGCATTATCTAGCCCTAAGCGAATCATCTAGCAATGGTTAACTATCACTTTGGTGTCACTGAACAAATGAAACATAGACCAAGCCAAATAAGCGAACCATGCTTAGAGATGAGATAACAAGCCATTTAGTGAACCATATGCTTTAATCAATACCATATTCAATCAAAAAGAGCAAGCTATATGAACAATAATCACTTTGCAAGAGAAGAAGACAACAAAGAACAGTTAAATAAGCCTAATCACCCCTTAATCACATTTTAATCATCATTTTCCCTACTTAGAACCCTAAATCTAAAGTAAAATACTCAAAAGTCATGTTTACTCCTATTTGTTTAGAGTTAAACATGAAATATATGAGATTAAAATGCAAAGGTGATAAATCTAAATTATCAAGGTGCAAGAACAAAGATTAAGAGACAATATTAAACCATAAAGATGCAAACTTTATTAAAATAAGGAACCTTCTTAGAAATCACCCTTTTAGTTTAGAGAAGAGAGAAGTTTTTTGATGAAAGACTAAAATTGGATAAAGATAATGTTTTGTGGCTTTCCTTTTATAGTAGAAAGCCAAAAGAAGCATAAAAAAACCTAAAAAAATAAGATAAGGTCAACAAAAGTCAAATGGTAAATGCACGGATGAATCACATCGAAGTGGTTCGGATGGTGTTATGCTCGATATGCGACCTTGATATGGTTCGTGCAGTGCGCATCGGTTTCCTTGCTCGATGCTGGACCTCGATGCAGACCAACGGCTTAGACTCCTCGTGCTGATCCCCTTCCTCTCGTCCTGCTGCTTATATTGAGCATACTCCACGGGTGTTCTACTCGATATGCTTACTCGATATGGACCAGACTTTGCAAGAGCTCCATTTCTGACATCTTCTTCGATCATGAGTTGCTTCCATCTCCTTCCCAACTCTATAACTCTCCAAATTCACCTGAAAACCACCACAAACATGCACATGTATGCAAATGTATGCAATCCTATGATAAATGCATGCATGTTGATTCTAAGTGCAAATGACACTACAATGCTAAACTATAATGCAAAAACAGATGAAAAGATGCATGAAATGCAGCCTAAAATAGTCTAAAATAGCAAGCTATCAACACCCCCACACTTAACTTTTGCTTGCCCTCAAGCAAACATACACTTAACATGGTGATGAGGTTTTAAATATGAACTCATATCGCTAAAAATGCTAACAATAAATCAAAATGAAGTCCATGTTCTTAATTCTAGAGTGCAATTGATGGAAGAATAATTTAAGCACTTAGCCTCTTTCATCACAAAGCATGAATGATCACAAAGCTATCAACCTACACATGCTCATCAAATCAAACAATCTATTTAACATTCAATTATTCTCAAAGTGTGAATCATGCTTATACAAATGCAAAAGTGTCATTTGGCTAAGAGACATGGCTTAGTGGAATAAAAATGATCCCACTTCACAAACTGGTTTTGGTATTTAAAGGGTTCTCTCAAGGAAAAGCATGGTTGTGCTTTGGCAAAATGCTAAGGGTCGATGAACAACTTACACATACAAAGGAAGACTCCCATCTATCCAAGATCTATAAGATGTGTTCCTAACTTTAGCCTATCAGTGTAAACCCACCTATGCTATCCTTTTTAAGAATTTAAACCCCTTTAAAAAAAACCAAAAACTCTTCTCTTAAACCCACCTATGCTATCCTTTTTAAGAATTTAAACCCCTTTAAAAAAACCAAAAACTCTTCTCTTTCAAGCGCTTTGGAGGACACTTCTTCTTTTGAACTTTAAGTGGTGGCGATTTGCTTCTTTTGAGTTTGGCTCCTTTATTTGGTGATGCTGGTGCTTGATTCGCCTTTGGCTTTCTGATTTATTTGTTTTTCACTTCTTGCATCTTCTTTTCTTCTTTGAACATGAGCCTTCTTTCATTAAATTTAGAATAGCCATTTCCACCCTTTTGCTTGTGTCACACTCCTTTTGTTTTCTGCCTTGAGTTCTTTTCTTCTTTGCTTCTCTTAAAAAATAATCCCAAGATAAACTCCAAACCATTCCCCAAACATCCTAGCCTATCTAACTCAAGAGTGAGCTAGTTCTACAATGGAAATAATTTCCTTGTAGTTCTACCCAACACTTTTTGCTAAGCAACAACCATGATGGAAGAGGCCTCACAATTTACACACTATTAATGTTTTGGCTTGAAAGAAGGTTTAGTTAAGGGTAGGGAAATATAAATGGATCTTTTAGAGATTGGCAAAAGAGAATAAGAAGATTCAAATATTTTAAACTATCCATGACCTCAATCACAAATGCATAAGTCATGATAATTTCGAATTCAAATTAGGTTCCACTTAAACAAAAGTTGAAATCATTTCAAAGCATGCTTCAGTTTCAAACAAAGCTCACAAAAATGCAAATTCCAAAAGTGGTTCAGCTTTATTTCTAATTCAACATCAAATACGCCAAAGAATTAAAAAAAGGGCTTCATTTTCATAAACAACTAGCATTAACAAAGATGTACTATCATAGTTCCCAATTTAAATAAGCAGGATGATCTTATATGAAGGCATGAAGTCTAAATCTTATAAGAATGCATGAAAATCAAACTCTTTTTGTGAAGAAATTTTTGAAAACTTTTCAATTTTTTCTTTTTGTTTTTCTATGCCTTAGATGCTATGTAAACATGATGCATAGTTCCTATTCTAATATGCAAATGCAAATGCAATCATCAGTCCATCATACACCCTCCCCCACACTTAAATTACACAATGCATGTGTAGTAAAAATGCTAAGGAGAGTGCTCACAAACATCAAGCAAACAATCGCATGAAACTTAAAAAAAATTATGGTATTTACAATGGTTAGTGTGGTGTACCTTACTTCAGGTGGAGGAGTGGTGAAAGTCTGAACTCTCGATGGAGTTTGTTGTCTAGCCCTTCTCTTCTTTCCTTTTCGCCTTGGAGCAGCTACATGAGATGAATGTCTGGCCAGTTGAGAAGCATGTGCTCTTGGTCGCTCACTGATGTGGAATGAGTGTCTCTCTTGGACTATGGCCTCTGGTTAGTCCTCAGACATGTCCTCAGCATCAGATCCTCCTCCTTGTGGCTCTGCTTGGGCCGCTTGATCAGTTCTCTTGGCTGATGAAGATCCTGCCAACTTCTTCTTGAGCTTCCTCACTTTCTTCTTCAATGAGTCAACCGATTTCTTGCTTGCTTTGACTGTCTTCAGCAAACCTCTGATGGCCTTGTCCGGGAAGTGGTTCTGCCTCTGAAGAAGCCTAATGTGCTCATGTGCAGCCTTTGAAGCTTCAGATGTGCAGATCACATCACAAGGGTCAAATGCATAAGGGGCTATCATAGTCTTCATGCTCATTCTCCTCCATCCATTAATGCTGAACCTCTTGTTCTTGTGCTGCTCTTCAATGTCTTCTTCCACATCTGAGTCTCTGATGGTGCTTATGTTCTTTACTCTGCTTGGCCTCATCAATGGTGGTTCAGTCTTTGGATCATAAAGCTCATCTTATGTTGGCATGAATCGGATGTTCTCATAAGTGGTGAAGTTGGTTAAGCGTTGCTTGTGCAATATGAATCTTCCTCTTCCTATTTTTCAGCTCAAACTGATAGCCAAATCTTGTCTCAATCGCTCCTGAAAGGTATCCGATCTTACTGAGATAAGAAACATCAAGGAATATCATGTTAACATCTGGTGTGCCAAGCTCAACTCCAGCTCCAAGCAAAATAGGAGTGATCACGCCTCCAATGGCTATCTTTGGCTTGTTGTCTCTAGTGTTGAAAGCCCATTGTTGGCATGCTAGAAATTGCTTCATTAGGATAGTCACAAGACCAACTCCTAAGTGCTCTCCTTGAATCTTCCCATGCCTTGTTTCAACCATGATGTTCTTCAAGCCATTCACAAGCAACCTCGTCTCTTCTTTTCTTACCATACTTTGCTCTTTCCTGTAGAAGAGTGTGATGGTGGGGACTCTATGAACATATCTGATAGCTGTATGGCAGATGCTATCACTCTTCAGATGACCAGATCTATAAGCATCATTCGCTATCTCCTCCCACACATGCCTTAGCTCATCATGCTTGAAGCGCATGTTTTGTGCTTTTGAGCCTTGGCCAAATCCAAAAATTTCTTCAAGCTGAGTGAACCCCATGGTGTACCATGCTTTGTTGGCTCTGAACTTGATGAATCCATTGCCAAAGTCTTCTTCTCCTTCATCATATTCTTCATCAAACTTGTAGAAGTAGACCTTAAAGCTTGCAAGGAACTCACAAGAATGTTGCTTATAAGTTGGATAGCCAAGACTAGCAAATTTCTCCAGCCCAATGTTGCTCAGCAGTTCATCCACCTCAGTCTTGATTCCCAGCTCTCCCAACAGACCTGGATCAGCATATCTTGTAGGATTGAAGTCCACTCTCCTCATCGCTCTCAAGTAGCCCTTGAGCTTTGGTGCTGCATCTTGGACTTGTTCTTCTTCAACAATTGGCCTTTTTCCCTCAGCATTGTTTCTTGCAGCAGCATTTGAGTCAGAAATCTCCTCATCTCCTTTAGTGTTGGACATAGTACCTGAAAATGCAATGTTTGAAGCAAAAATTAGTATACTATCCTTTGAGAGCACTGTGCAGAAAATTATTTTTCAATCAATCAAGCAAGCACGGGAAATTTTGTAAAACTTCACGCTGATTACCAACAAACAGAGTCGAATTTAGAAAAACTTTTCAGCTCAAAAGGATATACACAATTAAAACTAAAATTCTCACAGTAACAAGCAGCGATTAGAGCAAATTCAAGCATATGCAACAAAAAAAACATCATTCTCTCTCCACCAAACTAAGAAAATGCATCAGATTCACCATTACTAGTCTAGTTAGAAGCATTTCAATGGTTAATATGCTAGAAAAACAATCGCATGCCTAGATTTAGCCAGAATCTAAACATAATGTCAAACTAAGCACAAAAACAGTATTTCCTAATCATTTTAACCATAAACTTTGAAAGAAAATCAATAATGGTGACATGCAGATCAAAACTATAAAACAAAACTGTGCAAAATAATCTCAACACTCATTCTAATGCATCCTACTTCATTTTGCAAAGATTAAACTCAAGAAACAAGGAATCTATCAAAGTTTACCTTAATCTTTAAACCAAAAGATGAAGTTCTAGAATAGAGAATGCAAGAGAGAGAAAGAAGATATGTTTGACAATGGTGTTTAGCTCGATATGGATGTGTGGAGAGAGATGAAATTGCTAGTTTAAAGGCAAGAGGATAAGGTAAATCTAAAATAACTAAAGCTAATGCAAGAAAATCTCATTTAAAATTCAAAAATGCATGTGGGGGGGGGGGGGGGGGGAAATATTCTTTTACCAGCCATCAAGGTCCACAAAAAGGTTTTACTCGATTTACCCATGTAAAAATTCCAAAAAAAAATTACACGGATCATATCGAGCAAAACACTCGATATGGTACCTCGATGTGTACCATATCGAGGACGTCGGGTCCGGTGGCTCGGCGGTCATGCTCCTCTGCCTTGGGGGTTCTGTGTTCTGGTCAGCTTCTCCTCCAAGGCATCTTGCATCGAGCAGTCACAGCAGATGTTCTGCTCGATGTTGTTGCTCGGTGTAGGGAGACACTTCGGCTTGCATGATCCTTCCCGTGAGCAGTGCATGGCATCATCCGGATGCTTGTTCTTGGCTCGGTCATTCTGCATCGAGCAAACATGCTGGTGTTTTGCTTGATGCTACATCTCAATGTGGAACGTCTCGTACTCCGTTGCAATGCTCGTCGATGGTTGTCGTACCAGACATCGTCTTGTATCGAGTCGGCTGATAGCATCCATATCGAGCAGGACCTTGGATGTTCTGCTCGATGCTACTCCTCGGTGTGGCTTCATCAAGCAATCTCGTCGATGTACGGGATGTATCTCCTTGGTGTACGGACTGGTGATTGCATCGAGCAAGGCTTTTGGTTTTTTGCTCGATTCTACACCAAGGTGTAATCTCCACCGTGCGTTTTGATCGACGGACTGTCCACTATCCTTGGTGTACGGACTGGGGCTTCAGGAGCGATCACATCGAGCAAGGCTTTTGGTGTTTTGCTCGATGCTACACCTCAATGTGATCTTCATCGTGCAACCTGCTCGGTGTACGGACTGCTCCTTCCCCGAGATAAGCTGTATCAAGCAGAAATGACAGATGTTCTGCTCGATATGGTACCTCGATATGAAAACAGATTTTTCTTTCCTTGGCCTTTGAACCACCCTACACAGCCATGGACCTGTTCTTTGACTTCTGAAACACTAAGTAAAGACATTAGTAATAAAAGAAAGCATATAATTACAAGGATAGTCATGAGATTACCTCCCAAGTGTGCTTGTTTTAAGTCACTAAACTTGACTTTGATGGTTTGAGGACTAGTGAATAAGAGGTTGATGGAGCTGGTGCTCCTTCCTCTTTCTTCTTGTAAATCCAAGTGCCCACTGACATCATTTCTTCTTGTCACGAGCTGTCTTCATGTATCTCCTCCTCTTGACACTTGGTGTGATCAAAGGCTTCACTTCTTTGGTGATCAAACCTTCATCCTCTTTTAAACCATCTTCAAGCTTCAACTCAGTGTCAAGCTTCTGCTCTGGCTTATCAGGGAGAGTGTCTCTCATCAGCATGTTCATTGTGAAGCTCATAGCATACTCCACACGCTCTGGAAGTTTCTGTTGCTTACTCTCTTCTTCAATAATGGTTCCACAAAAAGCTATGGAAGGAGAGACAATCTTGTAGACTTTGAACTCACCAACATTCTTCAAAATCACAGATCCTCTCTTGAAGTCTACTTGTGCTCCTGCTGTTGCCAAGAATGGTGTTCCTAGAAGAAGTGGTACCTCTCTTGAATACTTCTCCATAACCACAAAATCTGTTGGCACTAAGCAATTCTCAATCTTCAAAGGGAAATCCTTTACCATGCTCAAGGGTCTTGTTGAGGTGTTATCCACAAAAGTGATAGAGGCTTTGCAGGGCTTCAAATCCTTGATTCCTAAGGTTTGGCTTAAGTGTAGAGATATGACATTCACAGTTGATCCTGAATCACACAAAGCTCCAACATTGTCTAACATCTCAAGCTCACAAGTGATGTGAAACTTTCCTGGATTGGGAAGCTTTCTTAATGTCTTCAGCTCCTTGTTTCTTTTCAGATGATCCCCCACATTCTCTAGAGTTGGCTCCACTACTTCCAGCTTGTCAAAGACTTCTTGAGGAACCTGATTTGATCCTTCACTTCAAGCAAAGTGGTGCCATGAGGAAGCTTTATTCCAGCGTCTTGTATGTCCTTCCTGAACTTTGAATAGACTGCCATCTGACTCTTTGTAAAGTGCATTGTGGGTTAGAGATTGGTGGTTTATAAGCTTGAACTTCAGGAGCTTTACCCTTCTCATTGTTGCTTGAGGAGCTGCCCACTTGTCGATCATACAACTCCTTGAAGTCTTCAGGAATTTCTCTAGCCAAGACCATCAAGGCGTGGTATGTTTCTACAAGCTCTTTATCAGCTTCACTGAGCTCTGGTTTGGCTTCTTCTTCTGGAGCAACTAAGGCTTTCTCAGCCTCTTCCTTCTCAGCAGCTTCTTTTGCAGCTTTCTCTTGCTCTTCTTCTCTGTTCAAGCTTTCATCTATCCCTTGGAGAAATTTTTCTACAATATCAACAGCTTTTCAAATAAGGTGACATTGATGACATTCCCCCCCCACTCAGCTTTTAACATGTCCACATGTAACAGCATCTCTTGAAGCATAATGCCAAGGTCTTCAAATGAAGCATCTTCATCATCAAACTCTTCATCCTCTTCAGCAAGTAAGTGACAGAATTCCTTAGGATTTACTTCACTCTTTCCAGGTAACTGATTCTGAGGTTTTGAAGATAAATCATCTTTGCTTTCTAGAGACTTGACTCTTTGGTTCAGAGCATCTAACTTACCATTCAGATCACAAGTAGTGGCGTCTATCTTGTTGTGTACTTCAGCAAATTTCTTGTGCAGCTCTATAGTGGTGTTGGCTTGACTAGTCAACAGCTGTTGCATCATCTGCTTCAGATCAACATCTTGAGTGCTAGAAGAGGTTTGTGTATTGCCAAAACCTGTTCGGACAAAAGCTGGTGTTGGCTGAAAGTTTGGTTGTTGAAAACCGCCTTGAAATGGTGGTCTTGGAGCAAAGTTGTTCTGCTGGTTGAAAGGAACAAAAAGTTTGGTTCCTTGGTTTTGTTGAGCAGCTTGTGATGGATAGACTTGATCCTGAGGGTTAGCCACGTTTGTGCTTCTATAAGAGAAGTTGGGATGATTCATGTAGTTGTTAAAACCACCTCCTTGTTGATTCATGTATAAGGCTTCTTCTTCTACAACTGTCCCATCTTCTTCTTGTGTAGCAAGACTATCACCAACAAAACTGACATTCTTGAAAGACACACCCAACAGCTTGTCTAACTTGTCACTCAAATCTTTAATCTCCTTCTTTGTTGTGCTATCACCTTCAGCGCTTACAACAGCTCTAGATGTTCTATCATATTTTTTACCATAGTTTCCATCAGAAAGTGCCAAGTTCTCCACAAGAGCTAGACCATCTACAACAGTATTGCCTATGAAATTTCCATTTGATGTTGTATCCAAGAGCATCCTGTATTTTGGCGCTACTCTTCTATACAAAGTAGACAGCAAGCTTTCATTTGTGAAGCCATGGTGTGGGCACTACAAAGTATAAGATTTGAAACGCTCCCATGCTTCAGCGAATGTCTCATTCCCATGCTGAGTGAAACCTCTTATGGTGTTCCTATTGGTCTTGCAGCTCTAGGTGCGTGAACTGGTACTCGCAATCCCTGAACTTCAGCCGCTTGGTTCAAAGCATCTTGTGTTTCATCTATGTGTGCTGCAGCTTGTTGTAATGGTGCTTGTCCAACAACACCAACATGTGGTAACTGAGCCTCTTGCTATGCCATCCTCTGTTCTTCTAACTTATGAACTCTCTGTCTTACAGCTCTTCTCCTATGAATGTTGTCAATGAAAGGAGTTAGATTTGATGAGCCTTTAGACCTCAAATTCAAACAAGTACCTGAAAAAACAAAGCACAGAAAACAGAGCAAATTAGTAACCTTAAAGTAAAGAACTTAGTCTAACAGCAATGTTAAACTCAAACAACCACAAACGGCAACGGCGCCAATCTGAAACAGGATTTTTGCTATCCTAAACCAAATATCATTAGCCTCTAATCAGTTGTAGAATAGGGATCAGGTGTCAATTCATTTGTGGAAGATGAGATGCAAACAATGCCATAAGTTAAACAATATAATGAACTTAGAGCAATGACTAAGCAAGAATGACTACTAAAGCAAGAACTAAGCAAGATGATCTTAAAGACAATTAATTAAAATCAAGACTCAAGATTCTAAACAATTGTGGGATAGTAGCTTTCTAGAGTGAAAATGGGGATTTCTAACAAAGGCAAGCATCAAGCATTCATAAGCAAGCAATTATCAATGTTATACTCCTAGACAAGGTATCTAAAAGGAACCAACTTGGCGTCAATAAGCAGTTCATATTTAACAAGACTGAAGTGTCATACCCACTTGTGATGGCGTATCCTTCAACCATGAGCATAAAGATCAGAACCATTCTAGCCTAAGAGATGTACTAATCAAGCAATCACTCTCTCACCCAAGCAAGAATTCAGATCAACTTATCAATCTTGTGAACCAATAAGGACCTAGTTAGCTAAACACCAATCAAGAATATGGATTTAAGCACACAGCTGCAACATCCTAACAATGCTAAGCATTGAACAGGAATGAAACAAAGGCAAGATCTTTTAATGCATAGTATCTAACCATCAAGCAAGAATCTCAAAACCAGCATTATCTAGCCCTAAGCGAATCATCTAGCAATGGTGAACTATCACTTTGTTGTCACTTAACAAATGAAACATAGACCAAGCCAAACTATCAAGCCAAATAAGCGAACCATGCTTAGAGATGAGATAACAAGCCATTTAGTGAACCATATGCATCAATCAATACCATATTCAATCAAAAGGAGCAAGCTATATGAACAATAATCACTTCGCAATAGAAGAAGGCAACAGAGAACAGATAAATAAGCCTAATCACATCTTAATCACATCTTAATCACCATTTTCCCGACTTAGAACCCTAAATATAAAGTAAACTACTCACTAATCATGTTTAATCCCATTTGTTTAGAGTTAAACATGACTAGATGAGATTAAAATGCAAGGATGGTTAATCTAAATTACCAAGGTGCAAGAACAAAGATTAAGAGACAAGATTAAACCATAAAAATGCAAACTTTCTTAAAAATAAGGAACCTAAGGCAAATCACCCTTTTTGTTTAGAGAAGATAGAAGTTTTCTTGATGAAAGACTAAACTTGGATAAAGATATTGTTTTGTTGCTTCTTTTTTATAGTAGGGAGCCAAAAGAAGCATAAAACAAACCTAAAAAAATAAGATAAGGTTAACAAAAGTCATATGGTCAATGCGCGGATGAATCACATCGTGGTAGTTCGGATGGTGTTCTGCTTGATATGCGACCTCGATATGGTTCATGCAGCGCCCATCGGCTTCCTTGCTCGATGCTGGACCTTGAAGCAGACCAATGGCTTAGACTCCTCGTGCCAATCCCCTTCCACTCGTCCTGCTGCTTACATCGAGCATACTCCACAGGTGTTCTGCTCGATATGGACCAGACTTTGCAAGAGCTCTATTTCTGACATCTTCTTCGATCATGAGCTGCTTCCATCTCCTTCCCAACTCTGAAACTCTCCAAATTCACCTGAAAACCACCACAAACATGCACATATATGCAAATGTATGCAATCATAAGCTAAATGCATGCCACGTTGATTCTAAGTGCAAATGACAGTAAAATGCTAATCTATAATGCAAAAACAGAGGAAAAGGTGCATGAAATACAGCCAAAAAAATAGTCTAAAATAGCAAGCTATCACAAGCCAAGCACACACCTAGGTCCTCTCTCGTCTCTTTGCTCTGCGATGGAATAGGAACAGTGCATTTTCTGGCAAGGAATATGGAGCCAACGACGTCCACAGAGGAATGACAGAAAGAATAAAATAGATGTTGGATTTAGAGGAGTTGATAGAACCTCGATTTGGGCCTCGGAGAGAAGACACAACTGTAAGGCTTTACTATAGAGTCTATAACCGCTTGGTGAAAGCAGTCCCGAGTGAGTTTTATTAGGTTATCTTCTCAGTCAGAATCTTCCTCTTAGTGCCTCCTTTCACCAAAATTACAGAACGAAATCAGATTGAGTCGAAAGAGAGGAAGATAGAAAACCCTAATTATCAAAGTTACATAGCTGAATTAGACGGCCTAGGTTGATAGAGAGGAAGAAGATAGCCAATGACAATCCCTCTCTCTGATTATCGTGATATATATAAGCTTTAAGAGCATCTCCAACCCACCATCAAATCTTCAAATTTTGAGGTTTTTTGGTTTCCAACCCACTCTCAAATTCTCATTTTTTGAGGGCATGAATAGTAGATCATCAGATTTGAGTTTCGCTGTTCAAAACCTCAAACTACCTTTTGTTTTTTATTTTAGTCCTTCCAATTATATATATATTACAAATAATCTTATTAATTTATTCTATTACCATGCATCTCATACATATTTTAACTATATTTTTAGAAATTTAATTATCATATATTAAATCAAATAAATACACTAATTTTTATAAACACAAATATATAATAAACACTATACACAAGAAAACAAAAGTTCCCGCAACAATAATATTACACTTTTAAATCAAAATTCAAATCATACTAAATAATACATATTATATATGAAATATCAAATTACATAAACACACAAATATAATACAAATTAAGATTCATACAACAATACTAGTATTTATGTAACTTTGATCCTGAACCTTCAAGATCACAGAAAAGTTGTCCACAAAAATTTGGCATAGTTGAAGATTGTTTTTGTTGAATGTATGTTTTTATAACTATTTATAATATTTTATCTTATTAGTAATATTTTGTTTTTTTAGTATTTTATGTAATATTTTAATGAATGTATGTTTTATAACTATTTGTAAAAACAATTATCATTATAATTAGTTAATATAAATATTAAGGATTATAATGCAAAATTTAAATTTTTTTAAGGATAGATTTGAGGTTTTACCATTGGAGCAATAGATCCTCAAATTCTTATTTTGGAGATATATATACCACCCTTAAAATGAGATTTGTGGTTGGAGATGCTCTAACCGAACCACCAGAAACAAAACATCAAATCAAGACCAGATCAATTATACCATAGTTGTTTGTTTTCTAATGTGAAAGAGAGTTCAACGTGCTTTTAAACCAAATCAAACCAAACTAAATTCAATTATGTTGGTTAACAAAAAACTAAAATCTAAAATTCTGTTTGGAAGAACTTAAATAAACAAATAAATCAAATTCACATAAAAAAATTATTATAAAAAACTAACAAAATTTATATTTATTACTCTTCTTGTTAAAATAGTTAAAAGTATATTTTTTTATAACAAAAAAAACCACAAATTCAGTTTTTCAAAAATCATAAAATCATATTTTCTGTAAAAATTCATGAAATAATAAAATCGTGTTTACTCAATCAAAAATGCAAAATCACATTTTCAAGTCAAAATTATCGAAATCGTAAAATTACATTTTTTAACAACGCTGCAAAATAGAGTTTTTCTGTTAAAACTCCAAAATATATTTTTTTTCTTTTTCATAACTGCAAAATCCATTTTTTGCCAAAACCATAAAACTATATTTTCCAACAAAAATCATAAAATCATTTTTTCGCTAAAAATACAAAATCATATTTTCCCGCCATACCAACAAAATTGAGTTTTCCGTTAAAACCATGAAATCATATTTTTCCGCCAAAATCGTGAAATCATAGTTTCCTGCCAAAATCGTAGAATCGTGTTCTCGCGCCAAAACTGCTCTTGAAATGTCGCTGGTGCGTTAGTAAGTCCAAAGGGCATCACCGCAACTTCGTAGTGTCCACAACTTCCATCACATCCTCCTCCACAACTTTCTGCAACTGGTCTAGCAGCTCGTCGATTTTTGGTAAGGGATACTTATTCTTTATAGTCGTCTTATTTAACCTGTGATAGTTTATGCATAGTTTGAAACTTCTATCCTTCTTCTTTATGAATAAAACTGGCGCTCCCCAAAGCAAACTGTTTGGTCTAATGAACCCCTGATATGTAAAGTCTTCTAACTCCTTTTTGAGTTCTACCATTTCTGCTGGCGCCAAGCGATACGTTGCCCTTGACATCGGAGCTGTCCCTGGCTCTAGTTTGATGGTGAATGCATCACCCTGCGTTGGTGGCAATCCTTTCAGTGGTTCAAACACGTCCTCGAACTCAGCTGCCATAGAAATGGTGTTTAAATCCACTCCTTTTTCTCCCCCTTCAATAGAGATCATGGCAAAGTACGCATTGTTTCTTTTACTTAACAACTTTTCTGCTTGGATCATTGAGATAATCAGAACCGCACTTTGTATCTTAATCCTTTGGTACACTAGCCTTCCTTCTGGTCAAGCAAAAGTAACCCGCGTTTTCTAACAATCCAGTAGCGTCCAATGTCGTGTCAACCAATCCATCTCCAAGATCATGTCATAGCGCTTTAACTTCATTTCTATGAGTGTCCTGTGAAGTTTAACTCCGTCTAGCATAATCGCAACATCTTGAAGGTCCTTGAAGACTTCACTGGCTCTGCTCCTGTGGTCTCGACGTTCCATGCCATGTTGAGGGTTTCCCCACTGAAACCCCAATACTTTGTCAATTTTGAGCTCGCAAAACAATGCATAGCACCAGTATCAAACAATGCGAAAGCCATAACTCTCCCAACCAAAACCAATCCTATACGGTTTTATATAACTAAGAGATTCATGATAAAAGAACAATACTCATGACCACTTATTAAATTTTCAAATAATTAAACCTCAGTAGACTTATCCGCGATCGGTTCTTTTCCATCGTTTGCTTTGACTGTGTACATCCTTAGTCTCGTTCCTTGCCTCTTTGGAGGTGGAGGCAATTGTTCCTGCATCTGATTTCCATATGCTTGTCCCATCGGCCTCACCCTGCAGTCCTTAGCATGATGTCACACCTTTCCACCTTTCCTCATCCTACAAGTTGCCTTGGTATGACCAGGCTGTCTGCAGTTAAAACATTATCCAGAGAAACCCATGCATGGCCCATTATGACTCTTCTCGCATTTAGTGCATGTCCAACCAAACGTAGCGGCTCTGCTATCCATTTGCTGCCTCGGCGGTTCCGCTGCTCTGTTGGTTCTCTAAGAAGCAATCTTACTCAGCTTGTTCTCATCCTCATTCATCTGCTCAGTCATAGAAGCTTTTTCCACCAGGTTAATAAGACTATTATAGTCCCGAATTCGACATATCTTGCGGATGTCCGACCTCAAACCCATCATGAACTGCTTGATCTCAGACTGCTCATTGATCTCTCTTTCTATGGACATCTTAAGCCTGCTGAACTCTCTCTCATACTCCCTTATTGTTCGGTTTCCTTGGCACAACCACATAAATTCCATTGTCGGCTTATCCATAGCCTCTTGCGGAAAATACTTCTTGTTAAACTCATCTGGAAACGTGCTCAATTGAACCACATAACCCAATGGGGTTCCTCTCACAACCCCTTCCCACCAATTTTGAGCCTCATCCGGAAGGAAGCTCGTGGCTAACTCCGTATGATACTCCACCGGACAACAGACAAATGAAAAATTTTGCTCCAGCTGCTTCCTCCGATTGTGAGCTATGATTAGGTCTTCCCCACCACTGAAGGTTATAATTCACAGTCCTCTCATCAGCTTCAAAACCCTCTAGTAGTCATCCCTTGGATCTTGAGCTAGTGGTGCGGGTGGGGGCGGAGGCGGTGCCTGCGCTGCAGCCACACCTGACATCTGTCCAGCCATCAGGTTAGGTGGAAGTTGCTGTCCAAACAGTTGCCTGAGTCCCACTGTAACTGCTGCTGTTATCATTGTCGGATCCACTCCTTGGACTGGTGCTTGCCCACCATTTTGAGTACTATCTACAGTAGTTGACTGAGTTTGCTCTAGACCTTTGTCACCACGACCCTGAGCTCCACGACCTCTACCTCTGCCTCTCCTTGCTCCACCTCGAACCATGCTGTCAAATAATCGAAAACTATTCAGGGACTACAGAAGAGACACAACACACAACATACAGCTTTCTTGTTCGAGCGCGAAATCATCGGTGCTGTTTTTATTCTTTTAAATACCCCACCCAAAAATTGAAAACGTTTTCGGGCCAGAACTGGCTTGGCTAACCTAGGCTCTGATACCAAATTGTAACATTCGTCCATTTTACTTAACTTAGATGACACGTTATGTATTAAATAACAACCTCTCAACTCAATAATTCATAAATAAATATTCTTCAGAAATCCAACCTCTATTACTTAAACGAAACATCGTGGAATAATAGCTTAAAGCCTAAATAAATTATAAAATAATTCTTTTTCCAAAATTCAGCACCCGAACAATCCTCGTCTCGAACTTTTACTCCACAGAAGCAAACTCACATGAAAAGAGAAAGGAGGGGTGAGTAACAAAGTCACATAGTGAAGTAAATCATTTATGTCCACATGACACTTAACATTAATAATCACCGCATCAGTAAATACTAACTCCAGACAATCATTTTACCAACACGAAGCACTTTTCAATGCACACATCAAACTAATAGTTACATCATGACTTCATACACTTCACATATGACACTGACACACTGGGTTGGTCGTCACCTCGAAAGGTCGTACGCCATCTTTGGCTCGTCAGCCAGTTTATGGGCTTCGACGGATCGTCATGCACTTGTCCTCAGTCCAACTATACGCAAACATCCTATACTATCCACCATACCATCATCACATCAACTATCATTATCTTTAATAATCATCAACACACATCATCAATCAACACAATCACCTAGACCTAGTACTTAACTATCTATAATAACAAACTAAAAAAATGCCAATTGCACTTCCAAAAATTGTGTCTTTTCAAAATTTATGATTGCATCTTTTCATTATAAATAGTTGCATATTTTCACTATAAATGGTTACAATTTTTCATCAACTATAATTTGTGTCTTTTCAAAACTATTTATATTGCTCAAAACCACAGAAAAAATTATTTGGGTCTAACTTTTACTTTCTTACTATAGTGGTTTTTTTGTCGTAAACTTATTTATTTATCATGACATATTATCAGGATATAAAGTGTTTAAAAGTTATGGGGGTTCAGATATTGAATTTGAGTAAAACATTTTATTTGCGGGTCTAATTTTGGCTAAAATATGATAAGTTTCATTACAAGATTGCTTTACATGCATTATATCAGAAAAAAAAGAAATTATTCAACCAAAATCTAATGATATTTTTATTATAAAGAAATTATATATGTTTTGTTTACTAATATATATTATGTTATTTATTTTTTGTTAAAAATCTGAATAAATGCCATTTACAATTTAAAAAGTTGTTTTGTTTCAAAATTTGTGGTTGCGTCTTTTCATTATAAATGGCTTCATCTTTTCAGTATAAATGGTTGCGTTTTTTCATCATAACTGTTATTTGTGTCTTTTCAAAACTATTTATATTGCTCAAAACCACACAAAAAAAATCAATTTGGGTATAGCTTTTACTTTCTTACTATGGTAGATTTTTTTGTCGTAAACATATTTATTTATCATAACATGTTATCATGATACAAAGTGTTTAAAAATCTTGGAGGTTCAGATATTAAATCTGAGTAAAAGATTTCATTTAAGGGTTCAGTTTTGACTAAAATATGAGCAGTTTCATTACAAGATTGTTTTATATGCATTACATCAGAAAAATAAAATTTATTCAACCAAAATCTAATGATATTTTTATTATAAAGAAATTATATATTTTTTTTTACTAATATATATCATATTATTTAAATTTTTGTTTATGCAAAACATCTATATATTTATAGTTAATAGTGTTATTTTTAAATTTTAATATTCTTTGTTAGTTGTTTATAAATTTAAAGTATCTAATATTTGGATTTTTTCTAATTTTAGAGAAATATGCTTATGTAATGTAATAAATTCACATATAATTTATATTTTTGTAATGTATCAAAGTTTTTTATCTATTTTAAGTAATATATTTGTAATGTACTTTTTAATATTGTGAATCTGTTTTAGAAACTATAGTAGTCTTAGTAAATATATTATAAAATCTCGTTACATCATTTTTATTATATATATATATATATCCTGTAGTATTTTTTATAATATCAAATTTTTATCATAATTCTTTGTTTCTAACTTTTCTATAGTAAATGTATAGTTATATGAACTTTTTTTTGAAAGATTGCCTTTATATTTAGTTTTTACTTTACACTTTTGTGCAAATACAATTTTTTAATAATTATACAAATAAAAGATCTTATATTTATATCATATATTTTCATATATAACTTTTCTAACACTCTTAAAAAGTTGTGTATCTTATTACTTTTAATTTTTTATATTTTCTATAATTAATTAGTAATAATAATCCTATAAAATTTTGTGAAAATTTACATATTTTTATCATAATTAGTTTGTGTATTCCTATTTAGAACTTATTGTTAATAATTCAAAAAAAACATAAAAAATATATTTTTCTTTTAATAATTATAAGTTGGTTTGGATGTTTATATTTTTTTATTATTACTTATTATTTTATATATTTTACTTATAATTATTTCAAATAATTTTTTTTTAAATCTTTAATATACTGTACACTAACCCCGTGAAGTGGGGGTCCTACTCCTAGTTAATACTAATAACTAATAATGAAAATAATCCACGGATCCCGTCCTTACTTTTGCGTTCACGTCTGAAAACTAAGTTGAGAAAGTAGCTATTTGCGTTTCGGAGTCATCAAAATAAGTGGTTAAAGCGGTTGGGAAATAGCATTTTGGGCGGTTGCGGTTGAAACACTATTTATGGCGATTTGCATTTGCGTTATGAGCGATTGATGTTTGGCGATTAGTGTTTTAAAATAACGTTTACATTTCAAAACAGATTAGAATTTTTGGTTTTCTACAAATTTTCACAAATTTCGGTTACCAAGTAACGACTGTGGCAGCTAGGATTTACCTTTTCTCAGAATTCCAAATAGTCTGGCGGCTTCCCTACCACATCCACTAACTGTAACCACCACGGCTTGGCCTCACTATCACGGATCTACTCGGAAATCACACTCAAAAGCTCAGCCAATATTTTGGAAAAACAGAATCCTGAAACTAAGGTTCATAAATTCAAATGTAAACATATATACTTGTCCGGAAAGAAACGTCCATAACTTACCTGATAATAAATAGAATCAAGCGATTTTTGGTTTTCTGGAAACCTTGAAGTGTCTTTTTTAAAAGGTATCAAGATTGGATGTTGGGTCCTCCTAAACCGTCCGGAAATAGGCCCGTAATTTCTAGATTTTTACAAAATAACCCATCGGATTGAATTGACAATAAGTGACAAACTATACATGAAAATGACGTGATTTTAAGTTCTGTGGAAAGCTAAGAGAAATAGCATTACAGAGAGACCAAAATCTCGATCTGGATCCTTCAGAATCGATGGAAAAAGGCATTGCAAATTGACTGAATGGACTGGTGGCAACTGGTCTGCAAGAATTTTGGCAGAGCTTCACTGTGGGTGACTTGTGTGTGTGCTGGCTCAAAATCTTATATAGAGGGAGAGAAATGGTGCACCTAAAGTTAGGTTAAGTCTTAGATATGGGCTTCATGTTTTGCTTTAAGATTTTGGGGAAAAAAGTGGAATTGAGCCATGACAAGGATATTTGTTCCTTGTTGAAATGCCTATATTTCTAATAAATTGTTAAGGTAGATCGAATCTTCTAAGTGGAGAAAATATAAGGAGGGTGAGAAATTGCGGCAAGTGAATCGCGTTTTTCGTTTGTGGATTGAAACGAATTCAAAACGAAACTTGTCGTTGTTGATCTCTTCAGCGTAAGATTGGAGGAGACACAACAAAGAGAATATGCATCGAATAAAATTTCAGATCAAAATCCGATACCAAGAAAGGTGCTTCATTAATATGTTGATAGAGGATGAGTACTATCTCTAGTACTGTCTCGTTGAGAGACCATGATACATTTTAATATTGCTTAAGTTTTACTCACTCACTCTAATAATTTTTGCTTTTTATTTACCAAATTTGTGATCGACAGTGTATATAATTGGAGAGAGAGAGATAAAAAGGAACGGTGAAGAGACAAGTCCTCTTAAGATACCTCTAGGCTAGTAAAAAGTAAGTTTTTAAGGACAAAGTGATTGAAAAAAAAAGAAAGAACCATTATGGGTCCATTTAGAAGAAGTAGAAAAGAAAAAGTGAAGAGACAAGAGAACTATTATGAGCTGCACTTGAGTACCCATGATGTTTTTTTCCCATATGCAACCACTAAGAGTCTAGTCTCTTTAGTTAGTTATATAGTATGAACTAACCATCTCCGTGATTGAAGGTGCTTTAGGATAAGATAATTGATGTTGTTGTAGTACACACTCATAACAGATATTAGGACAGTTGAACTAATTATGTAAATTTGGTTCAGGAATTTACATATGAAATTAAATGTTGAACTCAAAACTGTGATGATCTATGTTTCTTAGTATAATCATAATTCCCTTAACTGTTGTCGTTGTCTTAATAAATCTGTTAGTGAGTTATTTTTGTCAATGTATACATTTAGACTGAGTAGAAGAAAAAGGGCAATGGTGGTGGTTATTGAATTGGCCCAACGGGTGAAAAGAAAGGTAACTTTCAAAAGTTGCTTTCTTTTTCTTCTCTCTCTCTCTCTCATATTCACACCACTCTTGCCTTCACAGTCCTTACTTTAACCTTCTAGCTTCGTGCAGTGACAGAGCAAAGCAAAAGAAAGAAAACTTGGCTAAGCATCTTTGTCGCCATTGACATCTCTCACCAAGGTTTTTTTTTTTCTGCAAACATGTCTGAATTTGCCTTGTTATCATCTCAAGAAGAGAATCTAATTAGGAAGAAGATTGAATTCTCTTCTCTTCTTCTCTCTGACTTTCATCTCTTTTGCTCGTTTATCTTCTCTCACCCATTCTATTTCTCTTACATACTCTTCTTCTCACCTTACATCTTCAAGATTCTCTCTTTTCTCTCACCACTCTTTGTCACTACCACGCTCGTGCTTCTCGCCTTGCTCAGTACTTTGCATTTTCACGACACTTGTCCTGACTCTGAATCACTTGAAACACAACCAAGCTTCCTCTTTTCTTTTTGTACTAAACTCGGCAGTGTCTTGGAACACAAGTTTGATGTCAACGATGAGGGTTTTAAGTCCTTGGAGGAATTGGAAGCGTATAAGGTGGTCGTTGAAGCTTGCTCAATGGAATCTGCGTCTGAGAATGAGAGTATGGAGATAACGTTCGTTGACAAATTCTGTAGCCATGAGAGCACCACCGTATCGGAAGCTTTGACTGATAAGACCAATGAGGAACCCGTTGAGATCCAACCGTTGAAGTTTGAAGATCCAATGGTTAAGGAAAGAGAAGAAACAGAGGAATGTGAAAAGGAAGAAGAAGAAGAACAGAAAGTCAAGCCAAAAAGTGACCTTGTCCTCGATAATGGAGAAGGGCAGCGTTGGGAAAAACCGACAAAAGAAGAATCCAAGGCTCAAAAAGTTGATGTTGTCGGATATTGTAATGATGAAAGCTATGATCTTCCAAAACTTAACGATTTTCTTGGGGAACAGAAGAAAAATGAAGTGGCTAAGAAGGGAGAAGACGAAGAAGATGTTGCTCTTAGGAGCTTTGGATCAATGAGGAAAGAGAAAGAATGGAGGAGGACCTTGGCTTGCAAGCTATTCGAGGAACGACACAATGCTGACGTAGGACAAGGGATGGATCAGCTTTGGGAAACTTACGAGACCGAAACAGAGAAGAAGCAGACGGAAGAAGAGAAGAAGAAGAAGGAGAAGAAGACGAAGAAGTCCATGACGATGATGATGAAGACAAAAAGCATAGAGAAGAAGGAAGTAATAGTGGAAGAGGAAGAAGAAGATGAAGATGGGATTGATCAGCAGCAATTGTGTTGCTTACAAGCTCTGAAGTTCTCAACAGGGAAGATGCATTTGGGAATTGCCAGGCCTAACCTTCTGAAGCTATCCAAGGCTTTCAAAGGCATTGGACGGTTTTACAATGCCACCAAAAATTCCAAGAAAGCATGAAGGAAGAAGAATAATAAACTTTGTATTAATGTCGATCTTTATATATACCCCATATAAATAAGTAATTAGAGAGAGTTTTGATTTTGTAGTTTCTATAGCTTTGGGCAAGTTTTGTATGCATACGTTTCTTCATCTCTTTACTGGATCCATTGTTATCTCAACTCTCAAGTATTGGTAAGTATTGGTATATACTGTATATTATTTACATTATTACAAAAGAATTTTAAGGGAAAATGAAAATAAAAGATACATGTAATGAAGTTTTTTTGGTTAAAGAACTAATAAAAGATATAATTTAAGTCTAAAATTCCATAATTTGAAAAAAGATTTTTGGCTTTAATTTTCACGTTCTTTTTTATTCATATATTTTTTGGTTTTAGACTACTTCCATTAGAATTCTTATTATCGTATTCTAACAAAATAATTTAATAAAGTAATAAAAAATAAAAAAGGTAGGAACGTTTTCTTTCTTATTTATCTATATAAAAAAATAAAGTTTCTAAACATTTTGAAAAACTCATTTAATATGTGTTGTGATTAGTTTAGATCTTTTCATAATCAAAGTATATAAACATTAAAGATGCTCTTATCTCTCTTAGAATCACAAATTCATAGTGCTCAAGTATTTTTATATTATTAGTTGTAATTTTAAGTATTTTACTATAATTATTTTAAATCTAAATACTAGCTATTTAGTTACATTTCAGATAATAATATGGTTTTTGGTTCGGTTCTAAATAATTTGTTAAGACTAAATCAATACTACAATCAGTGTCGTCACTTAATTTTGTGTGGCCTAAAGCACATCTAAAAATATTGTCGAGTTTTTTATACTTACTATGAAAATATATTAAAATTTGATTATAAATATATAATTTTTTGTAAATAACAAGTTTCTATAAATTTAAACTAATAATAATTCAATAATTCAATTACTTTTCTTCAAAAAATTTATCATTATTAATTTATAAAAATTCATTGAAAATTTAAAACATTTTTATATTTAAAACAAATATATATTATAGAAAATACTTCTTTAAAAAACAAAAGGAATACATATTAATGATAACAGTAATAATAAAATACTTAAAAATATTAATATTATGATTATAGAAACTAAAGATTTGATTTTTTAGGAATAATTTATGTTTATGATAGGTTTTTTTTTAAATATATGTAGAAAAAAAAGAAATTACCTTAAGAAAATAAAGAAAAGATATAAACAGACTAGAATAAAAAATATTGCCAAGAAAAAAGAGAAAATGGACTTCGAACATGGAATATAATAATTTCTTTTTCCGCCGACTTAATATCTGAGGATTTTTAATTTTTTCATCGGCTTAGTTTTTCTTTTTTAGACTTAGTTTACAGAGATATTTTATTGTTCTGTAGATTTTGAATTACATCTTTATATTTTATTTTATATTCTATTGTGATGTTTAATATTACTAGATGATAAAAAAAAATCAATATTACCGTGTTGGTTTTTTTTTAACATAATATTACAGTTTTGGTTGAAGCAATTTAAATATGTTTTTTTTAAATACAAGTTTTCATATTCTGGTAACCAAAAAATTCAGATCTGGTATAAAAGCACTAATTGACAGTGTGAATATAAAAATTAATAAAAAAATTGTAAAAATTCAACACTCTTTTGATTTGACTGTCATCATGCGTAATGTAACATTAACACAAGTTGGAAAAAATGGCTACCGACATTTTTTTTTTCCTTGACAATCATTTGAGATTTTGGCCGCGTACACGATATTAGAGAGACTCCATTAATAGCTATAATTGAATGAAACTGTAAACTTCACACTGCTCGCGCAAATGGCTAATCACCACCACCGACTTTTACGCGGCGGCGGATCTCCGGCGATTAGTGGCTTCGGTGTCAGATTCAGACTCACAGCTTTCGTCGCCACTATTGCACTTTCCCTCTTCGCTCTCTCGTTGTTCTTCGCTTCCGAGTCTCACGATTCACCTGGTCTCCTTCTTCCCGTAAGCTCTCTTCCACGAATCATATCAGATCTCTACGAAACAAAGCTATTTTCCATATCCGCCGATTCGTCATTTTTTTTAATTGTAGCATTTTTTGCTGTTCCAGTGGAATCGCTAAACTAAGATTTGTGTTTAATTTCCCGAATTTATGTGGAATTTGTGAACATTTAGGGTGTTGGATACTCAAATGGAGTCGGATCCAACAGAAGATCCATATTGGATATCAAATCGGATCCGCTAAAGCCACGGTTGATCCAGATCCGGAAACAAGCCGATGACCACCGCTCATTAGCATTAGCGTACGCCTCTTACGCGAGGAAGCTCAAGCTCGAGAACTCGAAACTCGTCAGGATCTTCGCGGATCTCTCCAGGAACTACACGGATCTGATCAACAAACCATCGTACCGAGCTCTCTACGATTCCGATGGATCCTCCATTGAAGAACCAACGCTTAGACAGTTCGAGAAAGAAGTGAAAGAACGGATCAAAATGACTCGGCAAGTGATCGCTGAAGCCAAAGAGTCCTTCGACAACCAGCTCAAGATACAGAAGCTTAAAGACACGATCTTCGCCGTCAACGAACAGTTAACAAACGCGAAGAAGCAAGGAGCGTTCTCGAGCTTGATCGCTGCGAAATCGATCCCGAAAGGTTTGCATTGTCTTGCAATGAGGCTTATGGAAGAGAGAATCGCTCACCCTGAGAAGTATACAGACGAAGGCAAAGAGAGACCACCGGAGCTCGAGGACCCGAATCTTTACCATTACGCGATATTCTCCGATAATGTGATCGCAGCTTCGGTGGTGGTGAACTCCGCCGTGAAGAACGCGAAGGAGCCGTGGAAACATGTCTTCCACGTCGTGACAGATAAGATGAATCTCGGTGCGATGCAGGTTATGTTTAAGCTTAAGGATTATAACGGAGCTCATGTGGAAGTGAAAGCTGTTGAAGACTATACGTTCTTGAACTCTTCTTATGTACCTGTCCTGAAGCAACTTGAATCTGCGAATCTTCAGAAGTTTTACTTCGAGAATAAGCTCGAGAACGCGACGAAAGATACGACGAATATGAAGTTCAGGAACCCGAAGTATCTGTCGATATTGAATCACTTGAGGTTCTATTTGCCTGAGATGTATCCGAAGCTACACAGGATACTGTTCTTGGACGACGATGTGGTTGTGCAGAAGGATTTAACGGGGCTTTGGGAGATTGATATGGACGGGAAAGTGAACGGAGCCGTAGAGACTTGTTTCGGTTCGTTTCATCGGTATGCTCAGTACATGAACTTCTCACATCCTTTGATCAAAGAGAAGTTTAACCCGAAAGCTTGCGCTTGGGCGTATGGTATGAACTTCTTTGATCTTGACGCTTGGAGAAGAGAGAAATGCACAGAAGAGTATCACTACTGGCAAAACCTGGTAACTTTTTTGGACAACTTTCACAAACCCGTTTCTTACATATTTGTTAAATTGTGTTCTTGACTTTGTTGTGTTTTTGATTTTTGTAGAATGAGAACAGGACACTGTGGAAACTTGGAACGTTACCACCAGGACTGATCACGTTTTACTCGACCACGAAGCCTTTGGACAAAACGTGGCATGTTCTTGGGCTTGGTTACAATCCGAGCATAAGCATGGATGAGATCCGTAACGCTGCGGTTGTACATTTCAATGGTAACATGAAGCCGTGGCTAGATATAGCTATGAATCAGTTTCGACCGCTTTGGACCAGGCATGTTGACTATGACCTTGAGTTTGTTCAGGCTTGCAATTTCGGACTCTGAAAACTTTTTTTTCTTTATCAAAGCAAAATGTTGTTAACTTCAGCGTTATGAAGTTTTAACTTTATTAGTGTTTATTTTTATATTATTTTTTTGGGAGGGAAGGGTTTAGAATACTGTATTTTGTTCATAGCTGAACTCTATGGCAACCTATAATCAAAGCTTATTGATATTATGGTTACTTTCAAAATGCAAAACTTTAACAAGTCGTTTGACACTGAGATTCTTCATTGCTTCACTAACTCGATAGTTCTCATTATACTCGGATGTACAAACCGGCTGAAGCCAAACCGGTTTTGGATTAGTTATTTGAGTTTTTCGGTGGAGAGTAATCTTAGATGTCCCTTCGTACCCCAATATAATCTCAGATGCCCCTTTTATAATATTTATTTTCTTTTTCATTTTTATTTTAAATGAAAATGTATGAAATGACGAAGAAGGGTATCCGAATCTTCTAAATTACAAGTTGACCAACTAATAACTATTGAGTTTGGGCTCAAACTTAATTTTGCAGATCAGGCCTATACTTAAATCTAAATTCGGCCTAAACTCAAAAAAGAAACAACTTTCCCTTCCTGATTTTTCGATCCAACTGCTTTTTGTCGTCATCTTTTCTGAACCACCACGACGATCCAACTGCTGATAACTCAAACACCACCGATCAAAAATCATCCAATCCGATCAAATCCAAGTCCAAAACCACCGTCCTTCTACTCCAATCTATAGATTATGGCACCGCGGAGAGGGGTTCGATTGAGATCGTCTTCGCCGGATCAAATTTCATCGCCGCCGCCACCATCGAGTTCTAATCCGCCGGCGAAGAAGAAGAAAACAGCAGCGGAGAAGCGTCAGGCGGCACCGCAGACGAAGAAGAAGTCGCTGAAGAAATCCAAATCAAACGAGGGAACTTCTACTGCTCCGCCTCCACCTCCGCCTCCACCTCCACCTCTGCCTCCGGCGGTTCCTGTGACTGAAAGAGAAGAAGAAAATCCACCGGCGAAGAAGAAAAGAAAGGGGGAGAAGCATCGAGGAAAGGAGAAGAAGTCGCGGAAGAAATCAAAGTCCGCTCCGTCTCCACCTCCGGCTGCGGCGGCTCCGGTGGCTCCGACGAGGCAACTGGCAACCGGCCCGCCTCCGATATCAGAACCGGAAATTGGTTCGTCGTCGCAATCACCACCACTGGTAAACCCTAAATTGTGTTCTACAATGACTAGTATAGTTGGGTTCAACTAGTCCGAGTAGTGTGAGTAGTTCAACTAGTTCAACTAGAACGGTTAACTAGTCCGAATAGAATAACTAGATTGTAGTCATACTAATCGTACTAGTCGTACAAGTTTGACAGTAATTGGCCTTGTAATCGTACTAGTCGTACTAGTTTGACAGTAGTTGGCCTTGTAATCGTACTAGTCGTACTAGTTTGACAGTAGTTGACCTAGTAATCGTACCAGTCGTACTAGTTTGACAGTAGTTGGCCTAGTAATCGTACTAGTCGTACTAGTTTGACAGTACTAGTCGTACTAGTTTGACAGCAGTATACTAAATCGGTTTTCTTATTTTTGCAGCATGATGATGATGATGTAGAAGAACCAATGCGGCCTCTCGGATATTTCTTCCATCCCACCGAATATCGAAAGGGATGTAAGCTAAGTACCAAATGCTTGCAACACAAATTGAAGGAGGATGTATTTCCAATGTTGGAAAAGGATGAGAAGAGTTGGTTTCTGAACCATCCGCAGTTCAAGCACCTGTTTCACATGAAGACTTATGCAACGAGAAAGGTGATGGGGCTGTGGATGTTGCTTCTACGCACGGTTCAAACGGAGAAGGGTAGACAGGCTTGGTTTGTGGTAAATGGAGTGCCCATTAGATACTCCATCAGAGAGCATGCTCTCCTCTCGGGACTGTACTGCCACGAGTACCCAGCCGATTACCCGAAGTTAGGTGGCATGAGGTTTGCTAACAACCATTTTAGAGATGAAAAAATTACAGCTGAAGTTGTGCTAAAAGCACTTCAGGGGATGAGGTATAATAACACTGGGAATCGGCTAAAGATGGCTGTCTTGTATTTCTTGGCGGTGGTGATAAGAGGGAGATCGAAGCATGGAGTAGCCATGGAGCCTTTCGTTCTAAGGATGGTTGATAATCTCGAGCTGTGTAAGACATTCCCGTGGGGACGGTTTACTTTCGAGGACAACAACAAAGAGATTTTTCATATGGGGAACCATTTCAAAGGATCAATCCCAGAGAAAGCGAGTTGGACGTTTCCTGGGTTCCTCAACCCTTTGGAAGTAAGTCGTATTTCCTACTGTTTTAATTAGTCCGAATAGTACAACTCGTCCGACTGTTTTAATTAAATATGCAGATTTTTCGTATTAATAGTATAACTACGTCAACTAGTGCGAATAGTACAACTAGTCTAACTGGTCTAATTATATGTGCAGATTTTGGCGTTTGAATGTATTCCAACCCTGAAGACACAATTTCGGGTGAAAGCAACAAATGCAGAAGATGATTGTCCAAGAATGTGCAAATGGGAGTTCACGCAGACTGGCACAACTGGATATTCGTTGGGTTCAATAAATGAGCATCTTGGAGATACAAAGGTATTTTACTTTTTGTTATTGGGATCAATTGTAATCGTACTAGTCGTACTAGTTTGACAGTAGTTGGCCTAGTTTGACAGTCGTTGGCCTAATATTCGTACTAGTCGTACTAGTTTGATAGTAGTTGGCCTAGTTTGACAGTAGTTGGCCTAGTATTCGTACTAGTCGTACTAGTTTAACAGTAGTTGGCCTAGTTTGACAGTAGTTGGTCTAGTATTCGTACTAGTCGTACTAGTTTGACAGTAGTTGGCCTAGTTTGTCAGTAGTTGGCCTAGTATTCGTATTAGTCGTACTAGTTTGACAGTAGTTGGTCTAATATTCGTACTACTCGTACTAGTTTGACAGTAGTTTGACAGTAGTTTGACAGTAGTTTGACAGTAGTTGGTCTAATATTCGTACTAGTCGTACTAATTAATTAATTGGTTTAATTTTTTTTCCGTTATACTTCAGGACATTACAAGTATTTTGACAGCTGAGGGTGAGGAAGTAGATCTCATAGAGAGGGCCATGGAAGAGACACAGTGGCAGGACTTTGAACTGAAGGATGATTCAGATGTAGCTGACCCTATTGTTGATGGGTGGAACAAGTTTATAGTCCGCCAACAAGGGAAGATATAGTGGGAGGATGTCTTCATGGCCGATGTTCAATCCCGAGTTGTCGAAAAAGAAAATGTCCAAGAAGAAGATGTCCAAAACAAAGGTGCTGCAATAGGTGAGCCAGCTGAACAAGAACCTGCAGTTGTGATTGAGCCAATATCCGAGCAATTGAAAAGGATGATGAAATTAATGGAAGAAGGGTTCAAGGAAATTAATGACAAGATTCAAGGTTTGGATACAAGGTTGGTAGCTGTGGAGAGCTTCGTGGAAGAGCAAAGAAATCCTCCAGATTTTCAATATGGTGGAAATGATGATTTCGGTAAGAAACAATTTTTGAGAATTTTTTTGTTTTGAATATTGAAGTTTATTTGATTCTTTTTTTTTATGTCACAGAGAAAACGGCTGAAGAGGAGATGACGGAGGATGCTGCGGCTGTAGAGAGGGAGATGGCGGAGAGAGCTATGGCTGAAGAGAAGGAGAAGGGAGAAGGAGGCTGCAGAGAAGGAGGCTGCAGAGAAGGAAGCTGCGGAGAAGGAGGCTGAGGCGGAGGCTGCTGCGGCTGTAGAGAGGGAGATGGCGGAGAGAGCCGCGGCTAAAGAGAAGGAGAAGGAGAAGGCAAAGAAGGAGGCTGCAGAGAAGGAGGCTGAGGCGGAGGCTGCTGCGGCTGTAGAGAGAGAGAAGGTGGAGAGAGCCGCAGCTGAAGAGAAGGAGAAGGCGGAGAAGGAGGCTGCGGAGGCTGCGGCGGCTGTAGAGAGGGAGAAGGTTGAGGCTGCGGAGAAGGCTGAGGTTGAGGCTGCGGCAGCTTCGAAGATGTTGGAGGCTGCAAAGACCATGGAGACTGTGGCGGAGGAGGCTAGTGCAGCTGCGGAGATAGTGTTAGCGGCTGTGGATAAGGCTATGGAAAAGGCTCTAGCTGGTAAGTGGAGATTTATCTTCCTTAATGAGCCAAACCATTGGAGATTTATTTTTGATATAATGAGTTTCATCGATTTTTGTTTGTTTTTGATAGGTGGAGTCGATGCCGATACAGTCCAAACTCCTAGGAAGGTGAAAATCAAGAAACGACCTAGTCTTCAAGCCCAAGCAGCAAAGAAATTAATTAAGAGGAGTAAGACTCCCAAGCGAAAAAGGAAGATTACTCGTTCACGTTTGGTGAAAGATTGTTATTAAGTAACTTAGGCCTTTGAACTTATGTTGTGTCATTATCTGCTATGTTAGAATTTTTCAGGATTTGGACATATATATTTTATGCAAGTTTTTTTTTATGTGTTGAATTAAAAGGTACGACTAGCAGAACTAGACCAACTAGATCTAAATTTTTAAAATGTGTGGCAGCAAAAAAAACGTGTGCATGCAAAAAAAACATGTTTAAAATGAAGTTAAAAATGGATAAAATATGAAGTCACGTGCGCCGTCAAAAGAGAAAATGAATATCTTTACAAGTTTGCGCCGTCAAAAAAAAAATTTGAACCCAGTTTTTTTATAACATAGTTGTACCCAGTTTTGAGTTGTACCCTAAAGACATAAAGTTGTAAAATTTTGTAATCAGTAGTATTATACCTAAATTAAACATTTTTAGCTGTACTTGTAAAATTTTGTAAATAAACTAATATTCTAATGCTATAACTAGTATAAAAATATAAACTTTCATGGTTTTCATGTTTGTGTGGTTAAGATTTACAAAGTAACCTTAAAAGTATAAGGTAGATTGTGTAGAGAACACATTTTCATGGATCAAACATTTTTGTGGATCAAATTTATTTAACTATGAAATGTTCAAATATGTTTGCAAATATTCTATGGCCTATTTTATATGGGAAAATGTTTACAAATACATTTACAAATTGTGTTATTGACATTTTTGTAGAAAGCATAGTCGTACCAGTCTTCCCAGTTGGACTTTAGTACAACTAAAATGTAGTTGAACTAGTTGTACTTGAAACGAGTGATACTAGTCGCACCAGTCGTACCAGACATATTAGACGCAGAATATAGAGTTGTACTAGTGGTGCCTAGTCATACCTGATAGAAATAACATGGATACAAGTCTCGATCATACAAAGTTGCACACATAGTTTAAATAATTTAAAACAAAGACATAAATTACTCTTCACTTCCATCAATCCCAAACCATTGAGCCCAACGTCCACCTCTCCCTCTTCCTCTTCCTCTTCTTCCTCTTCCTCTTCCACGATGTTCTCCAGCTGATGTGAATCTTTTCTGTTGCGGTTTTCCTTTCTTTACTTCATATTCCGGAGGTAAGACTTCTTGTGCTTGTATCTCTTCAGGTACAACCCATTCAGACATATGAGGAACTGGATAGATTATCCTGGAGTATGCCAATGCCCATAGCTCTACCAAATAATATTTGGAGCAAAACTCTTGTAGATGAAGTTCCCTATCTCTGCTCATATGGATGGCAGCAGCAATTGCATGCACACATGGGTATCTATCTATATCAAAATACTTGCAAGAACAAGTTTTCCTAGTCATATCAACCAAATAATTCTTCCCATCAAGCCCAATCACATTGTATTCATGGAGATAGCTGTTTAACTCTTGCACCATGAGTTTCTTTGCATCCACACATCTCAGATCCATTTCGTTCTCCACGGAAGGCACAAGCTTCTGTGACAGTGGGACTTCAGCGGCACTCTGCCTATGGGTGTTCCACCATTCAGCCAATTTGGCAACAATTACATCAATCATTGGCAACAGCGAGTACTTTCTTGCGTTTACAAAACACCATTGATAGATTCTACACTATTGGTGGTATCTATGTTGTACCTTTCTCCTGGAAAATAGCATTTTGCCCATTTTTTCTCATCAACACTTTTGTCTAGATACTCGACAGCAGATGGATATTTCATCCTAAAAGCACTATAGAGTTTTCCGAACTCAACCTCTGTATAAGCTTTAGCGCATTCGATGAACTTCTTCGCACATGCATCTCTGTGGGTGGCAATGTGTCCTTTCACATTCTGTGATAAATGCCTTACACAATACCCGTGTTGAGACAGAGGGAACACTTCCCTTATTGACTTGATCAAGCTTGGATTCCTATCCGAAATAAACACCATTCTAGGGACATCTGGTGTTACTGACTTCAACTGATTCAGAAACCACGTCTAACTTGCATCTTTCTCACCATCAACTACACCAAAAGCAATGGGATAATGATGATAATCAGGATCCTGAGCTGAAGCGACGATTAGAACTCCACCATATACGTTCTTCAGGTGGGTTCCATCTATAATGATGACTTTCCTCATCGATAGAAACCCTTCTATGCAAGCTCCCAATGCAAAGAATAGGTATTTAAACCTTTTCTGCTCATCTAATTCCACACAAGTCCGTGTACCCGGATTCACTTTCTCTAGCAAGTACAAATAAGAATATAGCCACCGATAACTCTCCTTAGAACTTCCCCGCACCTCATTAGCAGCTATGTTTTTTCCTCTCAGCGCTGTCGAGTATGATACTTTCACGCCAAGCCTGCCTTGAACCATATTGATCAGCGTTTTTGGATCTGGTGTGTCGAATCGACCTGGATAGTCTTCAGCCAAAACAGTTGCAACTAAGTGTGGTGTGCCTTTCCTTTTTTGTCTGATTGTACTTGTAGTAACCCGAGAGCATGTGTGCACTTTGTTGTAAGTGACAATAGTGAAACTATTTGAGTTCATACGCACAGAAGCTCTTAAACCCCACTTGCATCCCTCTTTTGCTCCCCAACATTTTACCACGAAACGTGTGGGATCAGACTTTTTCGTTTCATACTCAAAATCATTCTCATGTGCACCTTTCTGCAGGAGAGCTTGCAGTCCCTGCCTAGTGTCAAATTCTTGACCTTTATATATATCTAAACCATCTTCCCACCCATGACTTACTTGCGAGTTTCCATCAGAATGTCTGACTTCTGTATCATCATCATACACGAGCTCATATCTTTGTAGAGGATCTGTATCATTTTATTGCATCTCATTGTCTGGCATTTCATTGTCTTGCATTTCGCTGTCCGGTATTTTTAAACCATCTCTAGTGGTAGAAAACATCTCATCATTACTTGGACCTACATCAACGTCAACTCCATGATCCTCTCTTGAAACATGCATGCTTTCATGACTTTGATCAACATCCTTGATGAACTCCACATGTAGAAAACTTCTACATTGATCCTTACTCATTTGTAGTAGATAACCAAAAATATATTCGTCATGCCAAATATATGATGGTTTCTTCGTGTTCAAGACCATTGGATAGTAACTAATTTTCAGCTGAGATGTAGCTGCATCTATCAAAACCTTTCTGCAAATTCCCTCCACTAATCCAAGATAAGTGACATCCTCCAAAGATTTCCTCATCACTAAAGTGTGAATCTCATCTTCTACAGAATTCCAAATAACTTTATCACCATCTTTTAAATAGAACCCCCCATAATCAAAACATATGACTGTGCAACCACTGCTACTCATTTCCCCTGAAAAGAACAAAACAATCGTAAGGTAATCTTATCATAGTTGTACCAGTTTTACTAGTCGTACTTAAGATGTCCAGTTACGCTAGTTATACCAGTAGTACCCAAAAAGTTTGGTTCATCCTAGTCGTACTGATACACTCAATATGTCCAGTTGTGCTAGTTGTACCCAGTAGTACCTAGAAAGTTTGGTTAATCCTAGTCGTACTAAATTCACTTAATATGTCCAGTTATGCTAGTTGTACCCAAAAAGTTTGGTTGATCCTACTCGTACTAATATGTCCAGTTGTGCTAGTTGTACCCAGTAGTACCCAGAAAGTTTGGTTCATCATACGAATCATCACTAGTTTTTACGATTCATTGCTCAGTTAACCAAGATATCATATTTAATTAACAATATCAGTTTCCAATAGCCTTACCCAACTAGCTCCGCAGCTCCAATGAGCAAAAAAAAATCAAAATTTTCTTTACTATGAAATTCTCTAATTGAGAAGAAATTATGTATTATTTGCTCTGCCTATGACATAACCTTGATAATTCAATCAAGAAATTGAAAATAGTATAAGAAACAGCAACAACTAACCTTCAATTTCACGCCTCTGATTTTGTCAATGGTGGAAACATGAGAGGAAGAAGACGACGAGGGAACGACGAGAGGTGCAAAAATTTTGGTGGTTGGTTTGGTTGGTTTAGACAATTAATTTTAGGTTGGTTTGAATTAAATTTTTTACCAAACCACCCGAAATTCTTTTTTTTATTTTTTTTTCGATTTTTTTTGTCTATTCATTAAGGACTAAACAGTCAATTCATTACAGAGAGGGGGCAGTGAGATTAGAGAGGGGCAGTTAGATTTTCTTGGCTGTACGGGAGGGCATATGAGATTAAAGTCCTTTTTCGGTTTATATAGATAATCACATAGGACTTTAATCTCATTTGCCCCTCCGTACAGCAGGATAATCTGAAATGTCTTCGTTATAATATTTTATTTTTTATTTTATTTTTTTAATCGAAAATGCATTAAATGACAATGAAGGGTATCCAAAATCTTTTAAATTACAAATCAACCAACCAAATAGCTATTGGGTTTTGGTCCAAACCTAAATCTAAATCCGGCCTAAACCTAAATCAAAATTCAGCCCAAACCCAAACCAAAAACAACTTCCAAATCCTTAACTTTTCGATCAAACCGTCAACTTTTACAACTTCTTTTCATCTTCTCCGATAAACCACCAATTTCCACTTTTCATCTTTTCCAAAACCCAAACCACCGATCAAATCCATAATTTATCAATCTCATGGCGCGTACGAAAGGGCTTCGGTTGAGAACACCGCCTTCGCCGGATCATACATCATCGCCGCCGCCACCGTCAAGTTCAAATCCGCCGGTGAAGAAGCAAACAGAGGCGGAGAAGCCTCCTGCGGCACCGCGAGGAAAAGAGAAGAAGTCGAAGAAGAAATCGAAATCAACAGATGAAACTTCTAGTGCTCTGTCTCCGCCGGGTCCGGTGACCGAAGGAGAAGAAGAAAATCCGCTGCCGTCGAGTTCAAATCCGCCGGCGAAGAAGAAAACAAAGAGGGAGAAGCGTCCGGAGGCACCGCGAGGAAAAGAGAAGAAGTCGCGGAAGTCAAAGTCCAGTGCTCCGCCTCCGGCGGCTCCGGTGACTGAACCAGCAGAAGAAAGTCTACCTCCGGCGGTGCAATCGGCAATCGGCCCGCCTTCGATTTCAGAACCGGCAATCGGTTCATCGTCGCAACCACCACCACCACCGGTAAACCCTAATTTGTTGTATAATTGGGTCTAACTAGTCCGACTAGTATGAGTAGTTCAAATAGTTTAACTAGTTCAACTAGAACGGTTATTATAACTACTGTAATTATTTGAACTAGTATAATTGGATTGCATGAAATGTCGAGTCTGAGTAGTAGGAGTAGGTCAACTAGTCGTACTAGATTGTAGTCATACTAATCGTACTAGTCGTACTAGTTTGACACTAGTTGGCGTAGTAATCATAACGGTTGGGCTAGTATTCGTACTAGTCGTACTAGTTTGACAGTAGTTGGCCTAGTAATCGTACTAGTCGTACTAGTTTGACAGTAGTCGTACTAAATCGGTTTTCTTATTTTTGCAGCATGATGATGATGATGTAGAAGAACCAATGCGGCCTCTCGGATATTTCTTCTATCCCATCGAATACCAAAAGGGATGTAAGCTAAGTACCAAATGCTTGCAACACAAATTTAAGGAGGAAGTATTTCCAACTTTGGAAGAGGATGAGAAGAGTTGGTTTCTGAACCACCCGCAGTTCAAGCACCTGTTTCACATGAAGACTTATGCAACAAGAAAGGTGATGGGGCTGTGGATGTTGCTTCTACGCACGGTACAAACAGAGAAGGGTAGACAGGCTTGGTTTGTGGTAAATGAAGTGCCCATTAGATACTCCATCAGAGAGCATGCTCTCCTCTCGGGACTGTACTGCCACCAGTACCCAGCGAATTACCCGAAGTTAGGTGGCGAGAGGTTTGCTAGGAACCATTTTAAAGACGAAAAAATTACAGCTGAAGTTGTGCTAAAAGCACTTCAAGGGATGAGGTATAGTGACACTAGGAATCGGCTAAGGATGGCTGTCATGTACTTCTTGGCGACAGTGATAAAAGGGAGATCAAAGCATAGAGTAGCCATGGAGCCTTTTATTCTGAAGATGGTTGATAATCTCGAGCTGTGTAAGACATTCCCGTGGGGACGGTTTACTTTCGAGGACAACATCAAAGAGATTTTTCATATGGCGAACCATTTCAAAGGATCGATCCCAGAGAAAGCGAGTTGGACGTTTCCTGGGTTCCTCAACCCTTTGGAAGTAAGTCGTATTTCCTACTGTTTTAATTAGTCCGAATAGTACAACTCGTCCGACTGTTTTAAATAAATATGCAAATTTTTCATATTAATAGTATGACTACGTCAACTAGTGCGAATAGTACAACTACTCTAACTGGTCTAATTATATGTGCAGATTTTGGCGTTTGAATGTATTCCAACCCTGAAGACACAATTTCGGGTGAAAGCAACAAATGCAGAAAATGATTGTCCAAGAATGTGCAAATGGGAGTTCACGCAGACTGGCACAACTGGATATTCGGTGGGTTCAATAAATGAGCATCTTGGAGATACAAAAGTATTTTACTTTTTGTTATTGGGATCAATTGTAATCGTACTAGTCGTACTAGTTTGACAGTAGTTGGCCTAGTTTGACAGTAGTTGGCCTAGTATTCGTATTAGTTGTACTAGTTTGACAGTAGTTGGTCTAATATTCGTACTAGTCGTACTAGTTTGACAGTAGTTTGACAGTAGTTTGACAGTAGTTGGTCTAATATTCGTACTAGTCGTACTAATTAATTAATCGGTTTAATTTTTTTCCGTTATACTTCAGGACATTACTAGTATTTTGACTGCTGAGGGTGAGGAAGTAGATCTCATAGAGAGGGCCATGGAAGAGACACAGTGGCAGGACTTTGAACTGAAGGATGATTCAGATGTAGCTGACCCTATTGTTGATGGGTGGAACAAGTTTATAGTCCGCCAACAAGGGAAGATACAGTGGAAGGATGTCTTCATGGCCGATGTTCAATCCCGAGTTGTCGAAAAATAAAATGTCCAAGAAGAAGATGTCCAAAACGAAGGTGCGGCAATAGGTGAGCCAGCTGAACAAGAACCTGCAGTTGTGATTGAGCCAATATCCGAGCAATTGAAAAGGATGATGAAATTAATGGAAGAAGGGTTCAAGGAAATTAATGACAAGATTCAAGGTTTGGATACAAGGTTGGTAGCTGTGGAGAGCTTCGTGGAAGAGCAAAGAAATCCTCCAGATTTTCAGTATGGTGGAAATGATGATTTCGGTAAGAAACAATTTTTGAGAATTTTTTGTTTTAAATATTGAAGTTTATTTGACTCTTTTTTTTTACGTCACAAAGAAAACGGCTGAAGAGGAGATGACAGAGGCTGCTGCGGCTGTAGAGAGGGAGATGGCGGAGAGAGCCGCGACTGAAGAGAAGGAGAAGGCGGAGAAGGAGGCTGCAGAGAAGGAGGCTGCTGCGGCTGTAGAGAGGGAGAAGGCGGAGGGAGCCGCAGCTGAAGAGAAGGAGAAGGCGGAGAAGGAGGCTGCGGAGAAGGCTGAGGCGGAGGCTGCAGCGGTTGTAGAGAGGGAGAAGGTTGAGGCTGCGGAGAAGGCTGAGGTTGAGGCTGCGGCAGTTTCGGAGATGATGGAGGCTGCGAAGACCGTGGAGACTGTGGCGGCTGAGGCTAGTGCAGCTGCGGAGATAGTGTTAGCGGCTGTGGATAAGGCTATGGAAAAGGCTCTAGCTGGTAAGTGGAGATTTATCTTCCTTAATGAGCCAAACCATTGGAGATTTATTTTTGAGATAATGAGTTTCATCGATTTTTGTTTGTTTTTGTTAGGTGGAGACGATGCCGATACAGTCCAAACTCCTAGGAAAGTGAAAATCAAGAAACGACCTAGTCTTCAAGCCCAAGCAGCAAAGAAATTAATTAAGAAGAGTAAGACTCCCAAGCGAAAAAGGAAGGTTACTCGTTCACGTTTGGTGAAGGATTGTTATTAAGTAACTTAGGCCTTTGAACTTATGTTGTGTCATTATCTGCTATGTTAGAATTTGTCTTTGTGTTTTTCAGGATTTGGACATATATATTTTATGCAAGTCTTTTTTATGTGTTGAATTAAAAAGTACGACTAGCAGAACTAGACCAACTAGATCTGAGTTTTAAAAACGTGTGGCAGCAAAAAAAACGTGTGCATGCAAAAAAAACATGTTTAAAATGAAGTTAAAAATGGATAAAATATGAAGTCACGTGCGCCGTCAAAAGAGGAAATGAATATCTTTGCAAGTTTGCGCCGTCAAAAAAAAAATTGAACCCAGTTTTTTTATAACATAGTTGTACCCAGTTTTGAGTTGTACCCTAAAGACATAAAGTTGTAAAATTTTGTAATCAGTAGTATCATACCTAAATTAAACATTTTTAGCTGTACTTGTAAAATTTTGTAAATAAACTAATATTCTAATGCTATAACTAGTATAAAAATACAAACTTTCTTGGTTTTCATGTTTGTATGGTTAAGATTTACAAAGTAACCTTAAAAGTATAAGGTAGATTGTGTAGAGAACACATTTTCATGGATCAAACATTTTCGTGGATCAAATTTATTTAACTATGAAATGTTCAAATATGTTTGCAAATGTTCTATGGCCTATTTTATATGGAAAAATGTTTACAAATACATTTACAAATTGTGTTATTGACATTTTTGTAGAAAGCATTGTCGTACCAGTCTTCCCAGTTGGACTTTAGTACAACTAAAATGTAGTTGAACTAGTTGTACTTGAAACGAGTGGTACTAGTCACACCAGTCATACCAGACATATTAGACGCGGAATATAGAGTTGTACTAGTGGTGCCTAGTCATACCTGATAGAAATAACATGGATACAAGTCTCGGTCATACAAAGTTGCACACATAGTTCAAATAATTTAAAACAAAGACATAAATTACTCTTCACTTCCATCAATCCCAAACCATTGAGCCCAGCGTCCACCTCTCCCTCTTCCTCTACCTCTTCTTCCTCTTCTTCTTCCACGATGTTCTCCAGCTGATGGGAATCTTTTCTGTTGCGGTTTTCCTTTCTTTACTTTATATTCCGGAGGTAAGACTTCTTGTGCTTGTATCTCTTCAGGTACAACCCATTCAGACATATGAGGAACTGGATAGATTGTCCTGGAGTATGCCAATGCCCATAGCTCTACCAAATAATATTTGGAGCAAAACTCTTGTAGATGAAGTTCCCTATCTCTGCTCATATGGATGGCAGCAGCAATTACATGCACACATGGATATCTATCTATATCAAAATACTTGCAAGAACAAGTTTTCCTAGTCATATCAACCAAATAATTCTTCCCATCAAGCCCAATCACATTGTATTCATGGAGATAGCTGTTTAACTCTTGCACCATGAGTTTCTTTGCATCCACACATCTCAGATCCATTTCGTTCTCCACGGAGGCACAAGCTTCTGTGACAGTGGGACTTCAGCGGCACTCTGCCTATGGATGTTCCACCATTCAGCCAATTTGGCAACAATTACATCAATCATTGGCAACAGCGAGTACTTTCTTGCGTTTACGAAAACACCATTGATAGATTCTACACTATTGGTGGTATCTACGTTGTACCTTTCTCCTGGAAAATAGCATTTTGCCCATTTTTTCTCATCAACACTTTTGTCTAGATACTCGGCAGCAGATGGATATTTCATCCTAAAAACACTATAGAGTTTTCCGAACTCAACCTCTGTATAAGCTTTAGCGCACTCGATGAACTTCTTCGCACATGCATCTCTGTGGGTGGCAACGTGTCCTTTCACATTCTGTGACAAATGCCTTACACAATACCCGTGTTGAGACAGAGGGAACACTTCCCTTATTGACTTGATCAAGCTTGGATTCCTATCCGAAATAAACACCATTCCAGGGACATCTGGTGTTACTGACATCAACTGATTCAGAAACCACGTCCAACTTGAATCTTTCTCACCATCAACTACACCAAAAGCAATGGGATAATGATGATAATCAGGATCCTGAGCTGAAGCGACGATTAGAACTCCACCATATACGTTCTTCAGGTGGGTTCCATCTATAATGATGACTTTCCTCATCGATAGAAACCCTTCTATGCAAGCTCCCAATGCAAAGAATAGATATTTAAACCTTTTCTGCTCATCTAATTCCACACAAGTCCGTGTACCCGGATTCACTTTCTCTAGCATGTACAAATAAGAATATAGCCACCGATAACTCTCCTCAGAACTTCCCTGCACCTCATTAGCAGCTTTGTTTTTTCCTCTCAGCGCTGTCGAGTATGATACTTTCACGCCAAGCCTGCCTTGAACCATATTGATCAGCGTTTTTGGATCTGGTGTGTCGAATCAACCTGGATAGTCTTCAGCCAAAACAGTTGCAACTAAGTGTGGTGTGCCTTTCCTTTTTTGTCTGATTGTACTTGTAGTAACCCGAGAGCATGTGTGCACCTTGTTGTAAGTGACAATACTGAAACTATTTGAGTTCATACGCACAGAAGCTCTTAAACCCCACTTGCATCCCTCTTTTGCTCCCCAACATTTTACCACGAAACGTGTGGGATCAGACTTTTTCGTTTCATACTCAAAACCATTCTCATGTGCACCTTTCTGCAGGAGAGCTTGCAGTCCCTGCCTAGTGTCAAATTCTTGACCTTTATATATATATCTAAACCATCTTCCCATCCATGACTTACTTGCGAGTTTCCATCAGAATGTCTGACTTCTGTATCATCATCATACACGAGCTCATATCTTTGTAGAGGATCTGTATCATTTTCTTGCATCTCATTGTCTGGCATTTCATTGTCTTGCATTTCACTGTCCGGTATTTCTAAACCATCTCTAGCGGTAGAAAACATCTCATCATTACTTGGACCTACATCAACGTCAACTCCATGATCCTCTCTTGAAACATGCACGCTTCCATGACTTTGATCAACATCCTTGATGAACTCCACAGTAGAACACTTCTACATTGATCCTTACTCATTTGTAGTAGATAACCAAAAACATTTTCGTCATTCCAAATATATGATGGTTTCTTCGTGTTCAAGACCATTGGATAGTAACTAATTTTCAGCTGAGATGTAGCTGCATCTATCAAAACCTTTCTGCAAATTCCCTCTACTAATCCAAGATAAGTGACATCCTCCAAAGATTTCCTCATCACTAAAGTGTGAATCTCATCTTCTACAGAATTCCAAATAACTTTATCACCATCTTTTGAATAGAACCCCCATAATCAAAACATATGACTGTGCAACCACTGCTACTCATTTCTCCTGAAAAGAACAAAACAATCGTAAGGTAATCTAATCATAGTTGTACCAGTTTTACTAGTCGTACTTAAGATGTCCAGTTACGCTAGTTATACCAGTAGTACCCAGAAAGTTTGGTTCATCCTAGTCGTATTAATTCACTTAATATGTCCAGTTGTGCTAGTTGTACCCAGTAGTACCTAGAAAAGTTTGGTTAATCCTAGTCGTAATAAATTCACTTAATATGTCCAGTTATGCTAGTTGTATCCAAAAAGTTTGGTTGATCCTACTCGTACTAATATGTCCAGTTGTGCTAGTTGTACCCAGTAGTACCCAGAAAGTTTGGTTCATCATACGAATCATCACTAGTTTTTACGATTCATTGCTCAGTTAACCAAGATATCATATTTAATTAACAATATCAGTTTCTAATAGCCTTACCCAACTAGCTCAGCCGCTCCAATGAGCAAAAAAAAAATCAAAATTTTCTTTACTATGAAATTCTCTAATTGTGAAGAAATTATGTATTATTTGCTCTGCCTATGACATAAACTTGATAATTCAATCAAGAAATCGAAAATAGTATAAGAAACAGCAACAACTAACCTTTAATTTCACGCCTCTGATTTTGTTAATGGTGGAAACATGAAAGGAAGAAGACGACGAGGGAACGACGAGAGGTGCAAAAATTTTGGTGGTTGGTTTGGTTGGTTTAGATAATTAATTTTAGGTTGGTTTGAATTAAATTTCTTACCAAACCACCCGAAATTCTTTTTTATTTTTTTTGATTTTTTTTTGTTTATTCATTAAGGACTAAACAGTCAATTCATTACAGAGAGGGGGCAGTGAGATTAGAGAGGGGCAGTTAGATTTTCTTGGCTGTACGGGAGGGCATATGAGATTAAAGTCCTTTTTCGGTTTATATAGATAATCACATAGGACTTTAATCTCATTTGCCCCTCCGTACAGCAGGATAATCTGAAATGTCCTCGTTATAATATTTTATTTTTTATTTTATTTTTTTTAATCGAAAATGCATTAAATGACAATGAAGGGTATCCAAAATCTTTTAAATTACAAATCAACCAACCAAATAGCTATTGGGTTTTGGCCCAAACCTAAATCTAAATCCGGCCTAAACCTAAATCAAAATTCAGCCCAAACCCAAACCAAAAATAACTTCCAAATCCTTAACTTTTCGATCAAACCGTCAACTTTTACAACTTCTTTTCATCTTCTCCGATAAACCACCAATTTCCACTTTTCATCTTCTCCAAAACCCAAACCACCGATCAAATCCATAATTTATCAATCTCATGACGCGTACGAAAAGGCTTCGGTTGAGAACACCGCCTTCGCCGGATCATACATCATCGCCGCCGCCACCGTCAAGTTCAAATCCGCCGGTGAAGAAGCAAACAGAGGCGGAGAAGCCTCCTGCGGCACCGCGAGGAAAAGAGAAGAAGTCGAAGAAGAAATCGAAATCAACAGATGAAACTTCTAGTGCTCTGCCTCCGCCGGGTCCGGTGACCGAAGGAGAAGAAGAAAATCCGCTGCCGTCGAGTTCAAATCCGCCGGCGAAGAAGAAAACAAAGAGGGAGAAGCGTCCGGAGGCACCGCGAGGAAAAGAGAAGAAGTCGCGGAAGTCAAAGTCCAGTGCTCCGCCTCCGGCGGCTCCGGTGACTGAACCAGCAGAAGAAAGTCTGCCTCCGGCGGTGCAATCGGCAATCGGCCCGCTTTCGATTTCAGAACCGGCAATCGGTTCATCGTCGCAACCACCACCACCACCGGTAAACCCTAATTTGTTGTATAATTGGGTCTAACTAGTCCGACTAGTATGAGTAGTTCAAATAGTTCAACTAGTTCAACTAGAACGGTTATTATAACTACTGTAATTATTTGAACTAGTATAATTGGATTGCATGAAATATCGAGTCTGAGTAGTAGGAGTAGGTCAACTAGTCGTACTAGATTGTAGTCATACTAATCGTACTAGTCGTACTAGTTTGACACTAGTTGGCGTAGTAATCATAACGGTTGGGCTAGTATTCGTACTAGTCGTACTAGTTTGACAGTAGTTGGCCTAGTAATCGTACTAGTCGTACTAGTTTGACAGTAGTCGTACTAAATCGGTTTTCTTATTTTTGCAGCATGATGATGATGATGTAGAAGAACCAATGCGGCCTCTCGGATATTTCTTCTATCCCATCGAATACCAAAAGGGATGTAAGCTAAGTACCAAATGCTTGCAACACAAATTTAAGGAGGAAGTATTTCCAACTTTGGAAGAGGATGAGAAGAGTTGGTTTCTGAACCACCCGCAGTTCAAGCACCTGTTTCACATGAAGACTTATGCAACAAGAAAGGTGATGGGGCTGTGGATGTTGCTTCTACGCACGGTACAAACGGAGAAGGGTAGACAGGCTTGGTTTGTGGTAAATGGAGTGCCCATTAGATACTCCATCAGAGAGCATGCTCTCCTCTCGGGACTGTACTGCCACCAGTACCCAGCGAATTACCCGAAGTTAGGTGGCGAGAGGTTTGCTAGGAACCATTTTAAAGACGAAAAAATTACAGCTGAAGTTGTGCTAAAAGCACTTCAAGGGATGAGGTATAGTGACACTAGGAATCGGCTAAGGATGGCTGTCATGTACTTCTTGGCGACAGTGATAAGAGGGAGATCAAAGCATGGAGTAGCCATGGAGCCTTTTATTCTGAAGATGGTTGATAATCTCGAGCTGTGTAAGACATTCCCGTGGGGACGGTTTACTTTCGAGGACAACATCAAAGAGATTTTTCATATGGCGAACCATTTTAAAGGATCGATCCCAGAGAAAGCGAGTTGGACGTTTCCTAGGTTCCTCAACCCTTTGGAAGTAAGTCGTATTTCCTACTGTTTTAATTAGTCCGAATAGTACAACTCGTCCGACTGTTTTAAATAAATATGCAAATTTTTCGTATTAATAGTATGACTACGTCAACTAGTGCGAATAGTACAACTACTCTAACTGGTCTAATTATATGTGCAGATTTTGGCGTTTGAATGTATTCCAACCCTGAAGACACAATTTCGGGTGAAAGCAACAAATGCAGAAGATGATTGTCCAAGAATGTGCAAATGGGAGTTCACGCAGACTGGCACAACTGGATATTCGGTGGGTTCAATAAATGAGCATCTTGGAGATACAAAAGTATTTTACTTTTTGTTATTGGGATCAATTGTAATCGTACTAGTCGTACTAGTTTGACAGTAGTTGGCCTAGTTTGACAGTAGTTGGCCTAGTATTCGTATTAGTCGTACTAGTTTGACAGTAGTTGGTCTAATATTCGTACTAGTCGTACTAGTTTGACAGTAGTTTGACAGTAGTTTGACAGTAGTTGGTCTAATATTCGTACTAGTCGTGCTAATTAATTAATCGGTTTAATTTTTTTCCGTTATACTTCAGGACATTACTAGTATTTTGACTGCTGAGGGTGAGGAAGTAGATCTCATAGAGAGGGCCATGGAAGAGACACAGTGGCAGGACTTTGAACTGAAGGACGATTCAGATGTAGCTGACCCTATTGTTGATGGGTGGAACAAGTTTATAGTCCGCCAACAAGGGAAGATACAGTGGAAGGATGTCTTCATGGCCGATGTTCAATCCCGAGTTGTCGAAAAATAAAATGTCCAAGAAGAAGATGTCCAAAACAAAGGTGCGGCAATAGGTGAGCCAGCTGAACAAGAACCTGCAGTTGTGATTGAGCCAATATCCGAGCAATTGAAAAGGATGATGAAATTAATGGAAGAAGGGTTCAAGGAAATTAATGACAAGATTCAAGGTTTAGATACAAGGTTGGTAGCTGTGGAGAGCTTCGTGGAAGAGCAAAGAAATCCTCCAGATTTTCAGTATGGTGGAAATGATGATTTCGGTAAGAAACAATTTTTGAGAATTTTTTGTTTTAAATATTGAAGTTTATTTGACTCTTTTTTTTTACGTCACAGAGAAAACGGCTGAAGAGGAGATGACAGAGGCTGCTGCGGCTGTAGAGAGGGAGATGGCGGAGAGAGCCGCGACTGAAGAGAAAGAGAAGGCGGAGAAGGAGGCTGCAGAGAAGGAGGCTGCTGCGGCTGTAGAGAGGGAGAAGGCGGAGGGAGCCGCAGCTGAAGAGAAGGAGAAGGCGGAGAAGGAGGCTGCGGAGAAGGCTGAGGCGGAGGCTGCAGCGGCTGTAGAGAGGGAGAAGGTGAGGCTGCTGCGGAGAAGGCTGAGGTTGAGGCTGCGGCAGCTTCGGAGATGATGGAGGCTGCGAAGACCGTGGAGACTGTGGCGGCTGAGGCTAGTGCAGCTGCGGAGATAGTGTTAGCGGCTGTGGATAAGGCTATGGAAAAGGCTCTAGCTGGTAAGTGGAGATTTATCTTCCTTAATGAGCCAAACCATTGGAGATTTATTTTTGAGATAATCAGTTTCATCGATTTTTGTTTGTTTTTGTTAGGTGGAGACGATGCCGATACAGTCCAAACTCCTAGGAAAGTGAAAATCAAGAAACGACCTAGTCTTCAAGCCCAAGCAGCAAAGAAATTAATTAAGAAGAGTAAGACTCCCAAGCGAAAAAGGAAGGTTACTCGTTCACGTTTGGTGAAGGATTGTTATTAAGTAACTTAGGCCTTTGAACTTATGTTGTGTCATTATCTGCTATGTTAGAATTTGTCTTTGTGTTTTTCAGGATTTGGACATATATATTTTATGCAAGTCTTTTTTATGTGTTGAATTAAAAGGTACGACTAGCAGAACTAGACCAACTAGATCTGAGTTTTAAAAACGTGTGGCAGCAAAAAAAACGTGTGCATGCAAAAAAAACATGTTTAAAATGAAGTTAAAGATGGATAAAATATGAAGTCACGTGCGCCGTCAAAAGAGGAAATGAATATCTTTGCAAGTTTGCGCCGTCAAAAAAAAATTGAACCCAGTTTTTTTATAACATAGTTGTACCCAGTTTTGAGTTGTACCCTAAAGACATAAAGTTGTAAAATTTTGTAATCAGTAGTATCATACCTAAATTAAACATTTTTAGCTGTACTTGTAAAATTTTGTAAATAAACTAATATTCTAATGCTATAACTAGTATAAAAATACAAATTTTCTTGGTTTTCATGTTTGTATGGTTAAGATTTACAAAGTAACCTTAAAAGTATAAGGTAGATTGTGTAGAGAACACATTTTCATGGATCAAACATTTTCGTGGATCAAATTTATTTAACTATGAAATGTTCAAATATGTTTGCAAATGTTCTATGGCCTATTTTATATGGAAAAATGTTTACAAATACATTTACAAATTGTGTTATTGACATTTTTGTAGAAAGCATTGTCGTACCAGTCTTCCCAGTTGGACTTTAGTACAACTAAAATGTAGTTGAACTAGTTATACTTGAAACGAGTGGTACTAGTCGCACCAGTCGTACCAGACATATTAGACGCGGAATATAGAGTTGTACTAGTGGTGCCTAGTCATACCTGATAGAAATAACATGGATACAAGTCTCGGTCATACAAAGTTGCACACATAGTTCAAATAATTTAAAACAAAGACATAAATTACTCTTCACTTCCATCAATCCCAAACCATTGAGTCCAGCGTCCACCTCTCCCTCTTCCTCTACCTCTTCTTCCTCTTCCTCTTCCACGATGTTCTCCAGCTGATGGGAATCTTTTCTGTTGCGGTTTTCCTTTCTTTACTTTATATTCCGGAGGTAAGACTTCTTGTGCTTGTATCTCTTCAGGTACAACCCATTCAGACATATGAGGAACTGGATAGATTATCCTGGAGTATGCCAATGCCCATAGCTCTACCAAATAATATTTGGAGCAAAACTCTTGTAGATGAAGTTCCCTATCTCTGCTCATATGGATGGCAGCAGCAATTACATGCACACATGGATATCTATCTATATCAAAATACTTGCAAGAACAAGTTTTCCTAGTCATATCAACCAAATAATTCTTCCCATCAAGCCCAATCACATTGTATTCATGGAGATAGCTGTTTAACTCTTGCACCATGAGTTTCTTTGCATCCACACATCTCAGATCCATTTCGTTCTCCACGGAAGGCACAAGCTTCTGTGACAGTGGGACTTCAGCGGCACTCTGCCTATGGATGTTCCACCATTCAGCCAATTTGGCAACAATTACATCAATCATTGGCAACAGCGAGTACTTTCTTGCGTTTACGAAAACACCATTGATAGATTCTACACTATTGGTGGTATCTATGTTGTACCTTTCTCTTGGAAAATAGCATTTTGCCCATTTTTTCTCATCAACACTTTTGTCTAGATACTCGGCAGCAGATGGATATTTCATCCTAAAAGCACTATAGAGTTTTCCGAACTCAACCTCTGTATAAGCTTTAGCGCACTCGATGAACTTCTTCGCACATGCATCTCTGTGGGTGGCAACGTGTCCTTTCACATTCTGTGACAAATGCCTTACACAATACCCGTGTTGAGACAGAGGGAACACTTCCCTTATTGACTTGATCAAGCTTGGATTCCTATCCGAAATAAACACCATTCCAGGGACATCTGGTGTTACTGACTTCAACTGATTCAGAAACCACGTCCAACTTGAATCTTTCTCACCATCAACTACACCAAAAGCAATGGGATAATGATGATAATCAGGATCCTGAGCTGAAGCGACGATTAGAACTCCACCATATACGTTCTTCAGGTGGGTTCCATCTATAATGATGATTTTCCTCATCGATAGAAACCCTTCTATGCAAGCTCCCAATGCAAAGAATAGATATTTAAACCTTTTCTGCTCATCTAATTCCACACAAGTCTGTGTACCCGGATTCACTTTCTCTAGCATGTACAAATAAGAATATAGCCACCGATAACTCTCCTCAGAACTTCCCTGCACCTCATTAGCAGCTTTGTTTTTTCCTCTCAGCGCTGTCGAGTATGATACTTTCACGCCAAGCCTGCCTTGAACCATATTGATCAGCGTTTTTGGATCTGGTGTGTCGAATCGACCTGGATAGTCTTCAGCCAAAACAGTTGCAACTAAGTGTGGTGTGCCTTTCCTTTTTTGTCTGATTGTACTTGTAGTAACCCGAGAGCATGTGTGCACCTTGTTGTAAGTGACAATACTGAAACTATTTGAGTTCATATGCACAGAAGCTCTTAAACCCCACTTGCATCCCTCTTTTGCTCCCCAACATTTTACCACGAAACGTGTGGGATCAGACTTTTTCGTTTCATACTCAAAACCATTCTCATGTGCACCTTTCTGCAGGAGAGCTTGCAGTCCCTGCCTAGTGTCAAATTCTTGACCTTTATATATATATCTAAACCATCTTCCCATCCATGACTTACTTGCGAGTTTCCATCAGAATGTCTGACTTCTGTATCATCATCATACACGAGCTCATATCTTTGTAGAGGATCTGTATCATTTTCTTGCATCTCATTGTCTGGCATTTCATTGTCTTGCATTTCACTGTCCGGTATTTCTAAACCATCTCTAGCGGTAGAAAACATCTCATCATTACTTGGACCTACATCAACGTCAACTCCATGATCCTCTCTTGAAACATGCACGCTTCCATGACTTTGATCAACATCCTTGATGAACTCCACAGTAGAACACTTCTACATTGATCCTTACTCATTTGTAGTAGATAACCAAAAACATTTTCGTCATTCCAAATATATGATGGTTTCTTCGTGTTCAAGACCATTGGATAGTAACTAATTTTCAGCTGAGATGTAGCTGCATCTATCAAAACCTTTCTGCAAATTCCCTCTACTAATCCAAGATAAGTGACATCCTCCAAAGATTTCCTCATCACTAAAGTGTGAATCTCATCTTCTACAGAATTCCAAATAACTTTATCACCATCTTTTGAATAGAACCCCCATAATCAAAACATATGACTGTGCAACCAATGCTACTCATTTCTCCTGAAAAGAACGAAACAATCGTAAGGTAATCTTATCATAGTTGTACCAGTTTTACTAGTCGTACTTAAGATGTCCAGTTACGCTAGTTATACCAGTAGTACCCAGAAAGTTTGGTTCATCCTAGTCGTATTAATTCACTTAATATGTCCAGTTGTGCTAGTTGTACCCAGTAGTACCTAGAAAAGTTTGGTTAATCCTAGTCGTAATAAATTCACTTAATATGTCCAGTTATGCTAGTTGTATCCAAAAAGTTTGGTTGATCCTACTCGTACTAATATGTCCAGTTGTGCTAGTTGTACCCAGTAGTACCCAGAAAGTTTGGTTCATCATACGAATCATCACTAGTTTTTACGATTCATTGCTCAGTTAACCAAGATATCATATTTAATTAACAATATCAGTTTCTAATAGCCTTACCCAACTAGCTCAGCCGCTCCAATGAGCAAAAAAAAAATCAAAATTTTCTTTACTATGAAATTCTCTAATTGAGAAGAAATTATGTATTATTTGCTCTGCCTATGACATAAACTTGATAATTCAATCAAGAAATCGAAAATAGTATAAGAAACAGCAACAACTAACCTTTAATTTCATGCCTCTGATTTTGTTAATGGTGGAAACATGAGAGGAAGAAGACGATGAGGGAACAACGAGAGGTGCAAAAATTTTGGTGGTTGGTTTGGTTGGTTTAGACAATTAATTTTAGGTTGGTTTGAATTAAATTTCTTACCAAACCACCCGAAATTCTTTTTTATTTTTTTTGATTTTTTTTTGTTTATTCATTAAGGACTAAACAGTCAATTCATTGCAGAGAGGAACCGTAAGATTTAGAGAGGGGCAGTTAGATTTTTTTGGCGGTACTAGAGATCATATGAGATTAAAGTCCAATCACATATATCGAAGACAAAATGGAATCTTTACAAAAAAAATAATTGATTTAAATCGTTTTTTTATTTTGAGTTCGGTTTCGGTTAGTTTTTTGGTTATAGGAAAGTAAATCCATTTTGGTTTACAGTTCGCGTTTTAGATCAATTATTTTGGTTTGGTTCGGATCAATTCGGTTAATCTAAGATTGAACACAAAGTCTCCTATACAAAAATTAGAAAGTGATTTCTGTCGATAGAACGATTCCTAGTTAAGCGAGAGAACTGAAGAAACTCACTGGCTCTGAAATATAACTTCCAATCAACAAAATGACGAGTCAGAGAGAAGATTAATAATAGTTGTTTTTTTTTAGTCACATCCCTAAAAGCCTAAACTCTCTCTAAGAACAATACGAGCCATATCTCTTTTTCTCCTTTGAGACGCACATTTACGCAGTGACAGAAACGCGAGGAGGAGCATCCACAGGTTTCGTAGCTCCATTACCATTAGCATCAACTCCACCACCGCGTCTCACATGTCCATTAACCCTCCGGAACCCACCACCGCCACCGTCACCACCGTCACCATTTGCTCGGCTCGCGTATCCTCCTCTATTGTTTCCCCTGTTATTACCACCATATCCGTTGAACTCGCTCCGGCCATAGCCTCCTCCTCTTCCACCACCAAAGCTCCCACCACGACCTCTTCCACCACCTTCGTTTCGGTAGCCTGTGCCTACACCAAACTCTGAACGTGGCCTACTTGATCGTCCTCTATAGTTCCCTGTTTCAACAACAAATCTGTTCAGGTTCCATGAGAGTTTCGTTACTCTTTTAAGTAAATGTTGAAAAAAAATGCAAAACTTGCCTCTTGCGGTAGATCGTTTCTCTTCCACTACTACTCTTTGCCCATTGAGTATGATAGGTGATGCCTGAAAAAGCCCATAACAATTCGTTAGCCTTGAAAAATTCAATAGTAATGCTATTTGATTTATTATTATTACCTCGATCGCGCTTTGCATTGAGCTTGCGGATTCAAACTCAATGAAACCAAAACAGAATCCCTGTAGAATACAATACTCGAAAGATTTATAACTCAGTGATTTAGTGTAGTAGTTAAGCTAATAATAAAGATGAGACTTTTGCTTACCTTCTGGCTTCTTACTTGAATTCCGTTGGCTCTTATGGGTCCAAACTTTTGAAACTCATTCTCAAGCAAAGTTAGTGATGCATCAAGAGGCAAGCCTTTTAGATAGATGGATGGACCTGGAGCTGTTACGGAATGAAGAAATATGAGAATGATTGCATCTGAGTATGTGCTTAGCGTTAAGAAACAACAAAAAAAAAAAAGAAGGGAAAGCATTTACCTCTTTCGTTATCTTGATCGTTTCCATTTACAGCAACATTTGCTCCTGAATCTGATTTCTCAGACAATGGTGTTGGTAGAGGGACATGAAGGGCTTGCTCTTCTTGTCTCTTTGGTTCCACCACCTTTGTTGGGGTTCTCGAAGCAGGAACTGGTGCAGCATTCTCTTTATTAACCTTCACCTACATATCAAGATTGCGTATATACCAATGGCGTCAAATCTTGAGGGCAAAGTAGTCAAAATTCTAACATCGGATTAAAAAAAGTGTAGAGAATTACTTACAATGGATGCATAAGATCTCTTTGGAACTTCGCCGGTTCTAGAATCAGATTCTTCAACCTTCTGCACATTAATTGGAGCTTCATGAACTATTTCAGGCGCCGGAGCTTCTTCTGTAGCTGATACTTGTTCATCTTCGGAGGGAGTGAACACTTCAGGCCCACTGATGCTCTTGGACAACAACACATCAGATTGCTCAACAGCATGATTCTCTTGAACATATTTCTCCTGACCAAAGTCATCTGGAATCTCTCGAGCAGCAGCTTGATCTAAGGCACAAGAAGATTAACCAACGCTTATAAAAACCAAGAACTTAGAGTTTATTAAACTTGAAGGAAGGAAAATACAAACGCTAGGTTCAACTAACCCTGGTGAATGTTGACAGGAACTTGGATGTTATTCGCCGGAATCTGGTTGGCTTCATCAATGTATCGGAACATATCATTCAAGACAAAGTATCCTGTCTCCTGTGGAGCAAGGAAGAAGGTCTGCGTAAACGTCCTCCTCACACCATCTTTTCCGGTCAAATACCCAGTCACCAGTACGAGAAAACCACCGCCGTAAGATTCTTGTGTGTCCACGGTTGCTATCTCCGCGCCGATTACACCATAGCCAAGTGCCATTATCTTCTTGTCAATAGCCTGCTCAAAGTATATACACATACTCATATTCAGTTCTTCCAACACTTTCCATTGAACACAAACAACTTAAATAGTCTCCAAGAGGCTCACACAAACATATTCAGTTTTCATCTTGAGAGTCAAAACAAACTTCAAGAACACAAAAACGAAAGCAAGTTAGTGTACTCACTTGCAAGGAAGAAGTGATGCTCATTATACCATTCCCTTCAGGACGGCCTAACTTGCTAATCTCTTGGTAAAATCTGTGAACATGCTCAGGAGATTGATGCAATATGTGATAATACTGATGCACAAATGCATTCCCAACCTATAAACACACAGAAGAAACAAATATGAAAATAGCAATTTTAAGAAACTGAAACTTTCATGAAAACAACGAAAAAAGAAACTGGATCATACAATATCTGGAGTACAAGTTGCTGTTGGAACTTGCTGTGCCCCTAACATCGCCGCCATAGCCTAATTTTTTCTCCTGGAAAACAAAATCACGCATCAATAATTAGGTTATACCCTAGTGATCAGTCAAATTCCAATGTAATCTCATATTCTCAGCAAACTGGAGACGGACAAACAAAAACAGTGATACGAGAGAGATCTCTGATCTAGATGAACAAACCAATTGAAAATCCTATACAAAATGCGAATTCCATCACTGAAATCAGTTCGCTACTAACTAAAACGAAAACGATTGGCCGTAAAAACGAAATGCGACGCAGATTTGCGAAGTAAGCACAAATATGAGTTACAGAGAACCGATCTAAGAGCAAGAACAGTTGTGGAATTCAATCGATCAAGTAAAATACGAAAACGAGAAGAGTAGAGAAGTAAGCCATTTCTCGAACAGGTTTCCGAGATAGAGTTTACCTTAGATTCTTCTTGAACAGAACACGATGGTTAACAGGAAAATCGAGAGACGATCCTCTTGTTTGCCTCTCTTGCTAAGCTATGGCGCTGGTTAGGGTTTTACAGCTGAATCTCGAGTAGAAGCGAGAGAGAGAGAGAGCGACTTGAGAGGAAAAAAATGAGGAAAAAGTGCTTTTTGTAGAATGTAGAAGTATAATTGTACGTCTAATTATTTTATTTTTGTTTATCTTTATGGAAAATTGTCTCCAATCTACAAAAAATAGTAATCGAAGATACCCAGCCAAACCAAACTGAAATAGTTAAACCGAAGTGAAACCAGAATTGGATTATAAAATCGTTGGGTACCGCTTGGTTTGATTATTTTAAAAGCCAAACCCGTGTTTTAGCCATTTCAATTTTGAGTCAAAAGTTATATTTTAAAGTTTGTATCATCGAAATATATACTTCGACTAGATTACCCGCATATATGTATCAGATCATTAATAAAAAATAATATATTAAAAATATAAAATCTTAAATTTGTTTATTTCTTATTTGTTTTCAGTTAAAATATTCAAAACACAAAGTTTGTTGCAGTTCTATAGCAATATTAACTTTTACTTCATTTATTATTCAACTTTCATTGTTTATGTTTTGCTGCATTAAAAATTTGGGTATACAATTTGAATTCTTAAATTATATTAACTCTCTCCTGATTAACTTTTTATAATCAAATAAAGTTTTTTTTTCACATACATTTCTTATATATAATTTTTTTGCTTTCTAAAGAAGTTTTGCTTTTCAAAACTCGTATCAAAAGTTTTTTTACATGAATTTCGCTGATTCTCCTCTTCATTGAACTCATCATTAGCATTTAGCATTTCATTTTCATATAATCCGGCTTTACAAATTTTGCATGTAATTATTTTAAAATTGTCTAATTATTGAATACTGAAAACATTTTAAATATATATAATATTCAGCAAACGAATCTTAAAGGATAAAGAATTTGGAATCATCTACCTATTAATTGACAATGTATGCTTTAACTAGTGACCAATAAAAAAAGGAATATGAATGAAAAGGAAAAGAATGAAAGAAACAAAAGAAAAGGAATGAATAGGAATGAAAAATATATAAGGAAGTAAATAAATATATTTTGTTCCTCCCCAATTTTAATAAGGAATATATTTGTTCTATAATTCCTTATATGACAAGGAATAAGAAGGAATGATAGAGAAATATTATTACTAGCTAATGGTAAAAATTTTAAGGAACGAAGAGGAATTCATTATTCCCCCTCATTCCCTTGGTCACCAGTTGAAGTCATAGTTTAATGAAATATGCTGATTTGTTTTAATTTCATTGGTTAAAAATATCAATCTAACCTAATTAAATGTGACATGGAAATGATGATGTATAATGATGATGTAATTGTGACATGGCATTTGCTAACACATGTGGATTATGACATGGCAAAAAAAAAATTATGTGTTTAATTTATTTTAGTTCAAATTATTATTCTATGAAAACTGAAAAATATAAAATATTTAATTATTAATATAAATGGTAAACCATCGTTTTTTATCACATGCACAAAAGATATGTTATATTTTTTTATTACATGCACAGATTTGTACACTTTAAATTATATAAAAACTATATCTTCACACATGCACCAACTATATAATCTAAAATAACATTAATCTAACAATTAATGTTTAACTAAAGAACCTATTTTTGTTGTCCACACAAAACAGAAGCTATAAAAATATACAAAGAGAAGTTAGAGTATACTATGTTTTGTTAACCGAAGTATGATTACCTACTTTTAACAGTCTTCTTGAGATCGTCTTTCCGCAATATAATCCAAATCAACATTAATTGTATCACCAAATTGTACAAAGATTATGAGAATTGTCTTCATCACATGCACCGACTATATAATCCAAAGTAACATTAATCTAACAATGTTTAACTAAAGAGCCCATTTTTGTTGTCCACATGAAACATAAGCTGAACAGATATACAAAGAAAAGTTGGAATATATTTAAGTTCAAATAATTTTCTGTGTTTAATTTATTTTAGTTTAAATATTTATTTTATACAAAGAAGTCTTCGAGAATTTAAAGGCTAAATAACTGGATAAATTGAGGAAGATTAATTGAAGACGAAGAAAATGATGAAATTTGCAGCTATGTACGCCTGACCCGCAAATCCGCAGCAGGTAACCCGCTCAACCAGCTATCCACGGGTCTGACTCATTTGACCCTTTAACATAATAAAATAGGCTTTTTGTTATAATGAAATATTTAGTTAAAATTATACCATATTTTGCTATTAGACCCTATAATTTAATCACCCTACCTAATTTTTTATACATTACAAAAATTAAAATATTTATAATAATTTAGATATTTATGTAATTAAATTTTTAAAACTGTTTATGCCCGCACATGCGTGCGGGCCAAACTCCTAGTACCAAACGAATCATAATCTTAAAGAGCTTATTTTTTTTTGTGAAAAATTATGAAAGATTTTATGTGTTTAAATAGATGTGGATTGTATTTTTCTTTTTTAAAGATTAGTGTTTTAGCTTTTTTTTCCTTTTTCAAATTGAAATATCTCCTTTTATTAACTTTTTTTCAAATGTATTTTTTTTTAAGATTAGATTTTTAAGTTATTTTTCTTTTCTAAACTGAAATCTATCCTTTTATTTATTTTTATTTTTAATTTAATCGTAATATATGTCAAAATCTGATCGATTGTCTCGCTAAGTGTCGCAATCATATGAATTACTAACTTTGACGTATTCAACTTTATATAATAAAATTTCTACTAAATAAAAACATTACTTGTTTCTATTTTTAAGGAAATTATTTTTGACCAAAATCAATAAAAACCAAAATAGATTTGCATTAAACCCGAATACTGTATTTTAATAAAATTAGTTGTATTTCAAATTAATGATGGAATTTAGTATTATTTAATTACATATTTGAGAAAACTAATTTAAAGTCCATTGTTTGGATTATTTTAAAAGCTAAACTCGTTTTTAACTTTTTTGATTTTTTTATCAAAAGTTTATATTTTTAATTTTGTATCATCAAAATTTATAATATATTTCTTCTAAATAAAATATTGTTCATTTTAATTTTTAAGAAAAGAAAACCCATAAAAACCAAGCTGAATTTGCATCAAATTTGAATATTAGTATATTTTTATAGAATTACTCGTATTTTTAAGGGAAAATGGATTATTTTCTCACAAGAACTATCACATACCATCATATGTCTTCTGAACTATGCTTTTATGCTATATATCTTCAAGAAAAAATTAAAGATCCAGATCTATATAAATGCTAGTTTTAATGGTTAAAGTCTAAACTTATATCAAATCATTAGATGTTGTCACTTAACCAAATCTGAAACGTAAACATGATTGGTCAAACATAAACCTGACCAGCTGAACCTAAACCCAATTGCCTACAAAAGCCCGACTCTCATTGGTCAAAAATCAAAAATCTAGTTCTTAAACCTAGTTGTATCATCCCACAATCTTTAGTTCATCAATTCTATTGCCGAAATCGAGTATATCTCTATTGTTGGTATATAATTTCATTGTCTCCTCCTTGATTTTCACACCCTAAAATGATTATTTCATCATATAGAATGTCTATTAATTCTGGGTTTTTGATTGTTGTCTAAGTTATAATCGGTCATGAGTAATTTGTTTGGAGCTTCAAGTAGAACTTTAAATGGTTGATTGAGAGGAAGAGTTTTCGATGTGCCTAAGAGATGTTAGTGTGGAGATCAAATTGTGGCGTTAATATTAAAGTCCGACCACAATCCTTACTGCCGATATTATCGATCTGGCTATGTTGTATCTCGGAAAATAATTCCACTAAATATCTTATTATTATGATGCTTTAATTCTTATTGTTGTGGATGGTTCATGTCTTGTAGCTTATGAGTGATAACCACACTTTCAAGTAGATTAATGAGGCGCTCTTAAACGAGATTGAGGCATTGCAATTGAAAAATGTGAGACTTGAGGAAGAGCTGAAATAAGTTACAACATAGAGAAAAGAGATTGAGAAGATGTTTGAAGGTGAAAATAAAGTTCGAGAAAGAGATATTTGAGAGAGTGGAAGATGTGTTGGTTATCATTGTAAGATGAAGACGATGATGAATATTGTAGTCGTTGGATGCATAATAATGGTTGGGTGCAGTAAGCTATTAAGTTGAATAAAAGGGATGGTGATGCTTGGTACTTGTATGTGTGTTTGTTTTTTTAGTTTTTTATCTAGTTATCGTCTTTGACACATTTATTTGTGGAGTGATTTACAGTATAAGACACTTTTAGCACTTATGATTACATTATAGGCACTTTTTACAACCACTTTTGTGTGTGTGTGAAGTGTATAGAAAATCGAAACTGTTCTTATTGATTTTTAATCTATAAAGCTCAATTTTTTTTTTCTTACTGAATCCATTTTTTAAAAATCGTGAACAACTTCTTCTTCTTCTTCTTTCTTTGATTGTTGGAGATGATATTCGAGTTTCTGAATTTCATTACTTATAGAAAGCTGTGGCATAAGCATTTGGATTTGATTAATCAGGTAGTGAAAGAAATCTAGAGAATTTCTAGATCTTTACCATTAATAACAGAGATATGGGTTTGTGTTGACCGAAGTCAATTTCTCTGATTGCAAAACAAAAACAAGAACAAAAAATTTATGGTTTCAAAATTAGAGCAAAACCCAGATCTACTATTCTACAATCCAGACCTACTCATTTGCAACCACCATAAATGTCTCATAGTTCTTCTTCTTTAACTGAAAATTTCAGATCTACTCCTCCTCAACCACCATAGACGTTTCAGAGTTCTTCTTCTTAAAGTACAAAACCAGATTTATTCCTTCTCAATCATATAGACGTTTTGAAGTTTGTGCATCAGGCAAGAACATGCTAATATGAAATAAATAGACACCGACGCATGGACATGACCAAGTGGACATATAAGAGCTAGTAAACATGTTCATGCGATGGGGAAGATGGGGAAGAAGAAGTGAATATTAATAATTGTACGAACGTCTATATATTTGTGTTCATTTGTGTGTACAAAATCTAATGGACACTTGTGTATGGACACAAGCTCATGGACATCATTAGTGCCACATGGACATGTGCCGATGGACATAAACTCAGAGACAAAAATCACTAGATACACTTCTCCAGTGATCATATCCATGTGAATATCGTCTGTTGAATATTGGCATGTGGATAAAATCATAAAGAAGAATCAATGTGTATTATTGATTTTTTGTTTTTTTGTTTGATTTGTTGTCCACTACAGCCCATCAATTTTGTCCATGTGAATATTTTCTTATGGATGTGATCATGTGGATATAATTAGAAATACAAATCAATCTTTAATCATCGATTTTAGTTTTTTTATCCGATTTGTTTTCCATCGCACACCGTCCATTACCAATTGTCCATCCAAAGTTGTACATATCAGATGTTGTACACATCTTGAGACTTATTAATTGTAATGACAAAGCCATGTACATCATTCAATCTCTAACAATCATGTCCCTGTGGATATTGCTTTATGGATATTGTCATGTGGACATAAACATGTGCAAGAATTCATCTTTAATCATCGATTTTGACTTCTTAATACCTTTTGTTGTTCACCGCACCCTATCCATCACCAATTGTCCATTATAAGTTGATACTGCTGTGCAGATATAATTATATGCAAGAATCCATCTTTAATCATTGATTTTGGCTGCTTGATATGTTTTATTGTCCACAACTTCTTATTAATTGTGACTAACACTTGGTATCCATCAAATCGTGTTAACCAATAATTGATAATAAAATAGTATCCACCAAAAGAAGCTATCTACCTAAGCTAGGTTAACAATCTATCAACCAATTTGTGTCCATCTTACTGTGTCCATTAGATCGTGTCCATCCAGCTGTATCCAAATTGAAACGTGATTTTTCCTCTTTTATTATGATTCTTGTTTTTAGATCTGGCCGACATGATTGGAATCATCAATAGTGGTTGTATTTTATGTTTGAATCTGATGCTGTAAGGCTGAGCGATAATAGCTTCTTTGCATTCTAAGAGATCTGGGTACATCGGCAAAGATAGCTTAGAGGGAAGGATTAATTTTTCATTCTCTTCTATTTTGACGATGGTGATGGCACAAAAGCCGTAAAATTATTGGATATTAAAGACGATGGACAACTTATCTGTTCTTTCAAAGTGTATAGATCTAAAACCGAAAAGTGTTTTTGATTAGGACGGTATAAAAATTAAGGCAGGGATAATTTTGTCATTGAAAATAGGCAAAATGCCTTGATTATTTAAAGTGCCTCTTTTTGTAATATGAGTTTGGTAAAGTGCCTCTAAGTGTAATAAACTCTTTATTGTGTGTTGTATAGACTTGGTAAATTGTATTGTGTTTGTGTAAACTTGTATTGTGTTTGTATAAGACATTATCATTGTATGTGTGTTTGTGTAAGAGTTGGTATTTTATTAATACAAATGTCTTTTTGTACTGTTTTTAGCTTGATTTTGTAATTTCAAAGACAGAAAATAGTTGAACCAAGATATGGTCTTGTCTGATTTATATTTTAAGCTCGAATAAATATATATACCTAGAAGCTGACAAGAATCAATACATATGATATTTGATGTCCTCATCAGATACCAAAGGTTGAAAGACAAAAAGAGCATAATCCATCTTCATCGAAAATTGTTTTACAAAAAGTGGTCAAAAGACCTTTGCCCTATAGAAATAGCCGAGACAAATACCTAAAAGTACTCATAATCTAATACCAAAAGTATCTTCAATGAGAAAAACCTAGATAAGTTTTTATCTTTTTAGCCAAAAGCAGAAGAAAAAAAAACAGACCTTACATTAGTTCTTTCTTGTTATCCTAGAAATCTTTCTTCTTCTTCCTACATTAGCTCCATGACTTGAGAAGATTGAGTAAGAGTATCTTGATAGGGTTTACCACGTATAAAACTCAAACTCGAAACACAAGCCAAAATAAGAAACCACAAACCTTTGTAGGTTGCTTCTTGTGAAACCTCAAGTTGTGATCAGCTTCACCACGTATTCTACAACGCATTATCCTTTTTATGTTCTGGTGTCTTCTTGGTTGGAAACTCATTCTCACCTTTCTTCCTCTTCTTATCAGTCTTAGTTACCTTCTTCATGCCAGGTTGATCTGGTTCGGGAGGAACGTGCAAATTGGGATGCTTCGTTGATGGCCAAAACCATGCACCTGTCATTGGAACATGGCCTTCTTCATTTTTCCTCATCCACATTGATGTACCAAAACCGGTGACGAAGTCTTCAGGAACAAGCTTTTTTCACCATTATCACTCCATAGGCATGCTCACAAAGGATCACACGTACATCAAACTTCATGCAATTGCAAGTCCTCTTCTCCAAGTTGACACGATAAGAACAACAATGTAGCTTTAATTCATAGTATTCATTTGAACTTCTACTAATTGTGCATAAATAAACTTCCTTATGATTAACTGGAAGGAACTTGGTAACATATGATGTACAAATCTCTAGAAAAAAAATAAATTAAAGTAAAACATCCTAAACCTGTTATACCGAAAACATACTTTTGTGAGCATGAGATTTTGCTGATTTTGTTGCAATACGAATCATAGACAATCTCCTTATGGTCTCTAGCGTAGGAGTAAATGCCTTCTCCCCTGCCTTGTTAATTGTCTTGTTGAAAGACTCAGCTGAGTTGTTTTCCACATCTTCACAATAGGTCTTCATCATGTAGAAAACTCTACTCCAGCTCCTTGGAGTTGTCTTCTGCGCATCATCATATACACCGCTATCATAGTTGAAAACCCTATCCAAGTTCTGTAGAAACTGTGTTTATTTGTAGCTTCAAGCCCTATATGAATGGCTTCATTTGTTTTTTGCTTCCATGATTCTTGTTCAAGTTCTCATAGATGTGTGTGACACACATTATATGCTCAACTTTTGGCAACTATTGCTTAACCGCCTTAATCAATCCCTAAAACAGAAAAATAAGTTAAAGCAAAAGGAAAATACAAAGTCAAATAAGAAATCAACTGAAGCTAATTATTTAAACTTTGCCGACTTGATATTATAATATGTCCATCACCATTGTTTAGTCCCAAGTCAGCTTTCACTTTTCTCATAGACCATAATTAATTATCAGTGCTTTCCACTTGAACATAACCCCATGCTATTATATATATATATATATATATATAGCATTTTCTGCATCTCTACCTAGAACAACCAGTACTTATCCCTTGATTTTCCTTTTTATGAATGTGCCATCAAGTCCAATCAGATGCTTACACATCTGTTTTCATGTTCTCCTAAGTACATAAAAGCACACATAGAACTATTAAGCACATCTTGACCTTCTGGATTTGTAAAAGTGTCAATCTCCACGGTTGAATCATTGTTCGACTAGGTTAGCAGCATAATCTTTGAGGCGAGGAAACTGTTGATCATATTCATATTCAATCCACGTCAATGCATTATTCCTAGCAGCTTGACATTGAGGCTTATATACAAAAATCTTTCATCTCTCCATCACAATTTTCTCAATCTTCAAAGGTATGTAATAATATGGTTCCTCTATAATCTTATCAACAAATATCCTTACAATCACAAGGACATTAAACATCTCACATTCTCTATTAGGAACACATATATGCTCATCTATCAACACACTAACTCTTCATTTGCATCATTTGTAAGGGTTAAAGCATTTATTTTCCATTCACATTCTTTGAGAATAATCTAGAACACATTCTTTAAATGCAACTCTATTGAAGAGGTCCTTGTACAATTTCCAATCACCATGTCAGATACGGCTAGCTGTCTCTGTCTCTCTCGTCAACTACTTTCATCACCTTCTTCTTCATCATTATTAATTTCAGTTTCTGGATAAAAATCATCTGGAATCGTTGTCTTATATTTGGAATCTTGGATAAGCTGCTCAATTTGAGCGTGTTCTCACAGTCGGCTGCTTCTTCGTCGAAATCCTCTGCACCATCGCGAATCATTAACGCCGTGAATTCGACATTCTTAATCTATGGTTTTAAGATTTGCGATTTCTAGGTTTTGGGCGTAGGGTCGCAATATGGGAATTTTTGAACTAGACGGTTTACTCTTTTAGCTGGATCAGCAACTGATTAATTAAATATAATTGGGTCATAACCAGTTTTTTGTTTAGTTTACTATTGGTTAATGTTATTTACAAACCAGACAATCATCAAAAACAGAAATATATGGGTTTGTAAGTTTGCAACTTTTGTTTCGCAGGACTCAAGTTTCGAACTTTTAATTGAAGGAGATCTAGATTCTTAACATTTTTTAAAAAGATATATAGTTCAAATGATATTTGATTCTATGCGACAGTTCACCGATTTTACTTGGTTGTTTGGAACAAAACTTTTTGAGTCACTAGATTCAAATGTCCTTAGCCTCTAACCAGTTGTAGAATAGAGATTATGTATCAATCCAATTGTGGGAGATGAGATGCAAACAATGCTGTAAGCTAAGCAAGATTGGGAATTTGATTATGTAAGAACAAGTCTAACAACCTAATGGTTCAATGGAAGAAAAGCATAAACTAAATGCAAGTGAACAAAACTAAACAATGAACTTAAAGCAATGACTGGATAAGAACTAAGCAAGAAATGACTACTAAAGCAAGAACTAAGCAAAAACTGACTTTGAAGACAATTAGTTAAAAGCAAGGCTCAAAGTTCTAAGCAATTATGGGACAGTGGTTTTTAAGAGTGACAAGGGGATTTCTTACTAAGACATTCAACAAGCGTTAACAAGCAAGCAATTCTCAATGTTATGCTTCTAGAAAAGATATCTAAAGGGAACCACTTGTCAATAAGCAATTCATATTCAACAAGATCGAAGTGCCAGACCCACTTGTGATGGCGTGTCCTTCAACCATGAGCATAAAGATCAGAACCATTCTAGCCTAAGAGATGCACCAATCAAGTAACTTCTCTCTCACCCTAGAAAGAATTCAGATCAACATATCAATCTTGTGAACCAATAAGGACCTAAGCAGCTATACACCAATCAAGATTATGGATTTAAGCACAGACTTGCAACATCCTAACAAAGCAAAGCAATGAACAAGAATGAAGCAAAGGTAAGATCTTTCAATGCATACTATCTAACCATCAAGTAAGAATCTCAAAACCAGCATTATCTAGCCCTAAGCGAATCATCTAGCAAGGTGAACTATCTCTTTTGTGTCACTGAACAAAGGAAACATAGACCAAGCTAGACTATCAAGTCAAATAAGCGAACCATGTTTAGAAAAGAGATATCAAGACATCAAGCGAATCATATGCATCTATCAAACCATATTCAATCAAAAGGAGCAAGCTTTATCAACATTAGTCACTTTGCAAGAGAAGGAGATAACAGAGAACCATTAAACAAGCCTAATCACCTCTTAATCACATCTTAATCACTACTTTCCCTACTTAGAACCCTAGATCTAAAGAGGACTACTCAATAATCATGTTTAATCCCATTGATGTGGAGTTAAACATAACTAGATGAGGTTAAAATGTAAAGATGATAAGTCTAATCTACCAAGATGCAAGAACAAGTGTTAAAGGAAAAGATTAAACCATAAAAATGCAAACTTTATTAAAGATAAAGATCCTTAAGGCAAATCACCCTTTAAGGTTTAGAGAAGAGTTTTTAATAGAAAGCTAAACTTGGATAAAATAGAACTTGATAAAGATAATGTTTTGTGGCTTCCTTTTTATAGTAAGGAGCCAAAAGAAGCATAAAAAACCTAAAAAGATAGGATAAGGTTAACAAAAGTCAAGTGGTCAATGCGGATGAGTTGCATCGAGGTCGTACGGTCGATGTTCTGCTCGATATGCGACCTCGATATGGTCCGTGCAGCGCGTGTCGACGTCCTTCCTCGATGCTGGTCCTCGATGCAGACCAACGGCTTGGAATCCTCGTGCTGATCCTTTTCCTCTCGTCCTGCTGCTTGCATCGAGCACACTCAACGGGTGTTCTGCTCGATATGGACCAGACTTTGCAAGAACTCCATTTCTGTCATCTCCTGCGATCATGAGCTGCTTCCATCCCTTCCCCAGCTCCAAGAAACTCCAAAAACACCTGAAAACCTCCACAAACATGCACATGTATGCAAATGTATGCAATCCTAAGCTAAATGCATGCTATGTTGATTCTAAGTGCAAATGATACCTAAATGCTAAACTATAATGCAAAAACAGAAGAAAAGATGCATGAAATGCAGCCTAAAATGATCTAAAATAGCAAACTATCAATACCCCCATACTTAGCTTTTGCTTGCCCTCAAGCAAACAAACACTTAACATGGTGATGAGGTTTTAAATGGAAACTCATATCTTTGAAAATGCTAACAATAAATCAAAATGAAGTCCATAATCCTAATTCTAGAGTACACTTGATAGAAGAATACTTTAAAAACTTAGCCACTTTCATCACAAAACAAGAATGATCACAAAGCTATCAACCTACATATGCTTAACAAATCAAACAACCTTTTTAACATTCAATTATGCTCAAACCGTGAATCATGCTTATGCAAATGCGAAAGTGTCATTTGGTTAAGGGACAAGGCTTATTAGAATAAAAATGATCCCACTTCACAAACTGGTTTTGGTGTTTAAATGGTTCTCTCAAAGAAAAGCATGGTTGTGCTTTGGCAAAATGCTAAGGGTCAAAGAACAACTTACACATACAAAGGAAGAATCCCATCTACCCAAGATCTATAAGATGTGTTAATAACTCTAGCTAAGCAATGAAAGACCTTCCTATGCTACCCTTTTTAAGAACTTAAACCCTTTTTAAAACCCAAAAACTTTTCTTCTTCATGCGCTTTGGAGGACACTTCTTCTTTCGAACTTCAAGTGGTGGCGATTTGCTTCTTTTGAGTTTGGCTCCTTTATTTGGTGATGCTGGTGCTTGATTCGCCTTTGGCTTTTTGATTTACTGGTTTTGCACTTCTTGCATCTTCTTTGAACATGAGCCTTCTTTCTTTGAGTTTAAAATCGCCATTTCCACCCTTTTGCTTGTGTCATACTCCTTTTTCGTTTGTGCCTTGGCTTCTTTTCTTCTTTGCCTCTCTTAAAAACTAAACCCAAGATAACCCCAAACAATTCCCCAAACATCCTAACCTATCTAACTCAAGAGTGAGCTAGTTCTACAATGGAAGTACTTCCCTTGTAGTTCCAACCCAACACTTTTTGCTAAGCAACAACCATGATGGAAAAGGCCTCACAAATCACACAGTATTAATGTCTTGGCTTGAATGAAGGTTTAGTTAAGGGTGGAGAAATCTAATTAGATCTTTTAGAGAGTGGAAAAAGAGAATAAGAAGATCAAAATATTTTAAACAATCCATGACATCAATCACAAAAGCATAAGGCATGATAATTGCGAATTCAAATTAGGTTTCACTTAAACAAAGGTTGAAATCATTTCAAAGCATGCTTCAGTCTCAAACAAAGCTCACACAAATGCAATTCCAAAAGTGGTTCAGCTTTATTTCTAGTTCAACATCAAATGCACCAAAGGATTAAAAACAAGGGCTTCAATTTCATAAATCACTAGCATTAACATGTTAATATGTACTATCATAGCTCCCAATCTAAACAAGCAAGCTAGTCTTATATGAATGCATGAAGTCTGAATCCTATAAGAATGCATGAAAATCAAACTCTTTTTGTGAAGCAAATTTTGAAAAAATTTCAATTGTTTTTGGTTTTTTCTATGCCTTAGATGCTATGTAGTCATGATGCATCGTTCCTATTCTACTATGCAAATGCAAATGCAAGCATCATTTCATCATACACCCTCCCCCACACTTAAACTACACATTTCTTGTGTAATAAAAATGCTAAAGAGAGTGTTCACAAACATCAAGCAAACAATCGCAATAAAAAAAAAGTGGTATTTACAATGGTTAGTGTGGTGTACCTTACTTCAGGTGGAGGAGTGGTGAGAGTCTGAACTCTCAATGGCATGGGAAGGTGAAGTTTCCTCCTCTGATGGAGTTTACTGTCTAGTCCTTCTCTTCTTTCCTTTTCGCTTTGGAGCCTCTACATGAGATGAATGCCTGGCCAGTTGAGAAGCTTGTGTTCTTGGCTGCTCACTGATGTGGAATGAGTGTCTCTCTTGGACTGTCCTCTCTGGTGTGTCCTCAGATATTTCTTCAGCATCAGATCCTCCTCCTTGTGGCTCTGTTTAGATTGTTTGATCAGATCTCTTGGCTGATGAAGATCCTCCCAACTTCTTCTTGAGCTTCCTTACTTTCTTCTTCAATGAGTCAACCGATTTCTTGCTTGCTTTGACTGTCTTCAGCAAACCTCTGATGGCTTTGTCCTGGATGTAGTTCCACCGCTGAATAAGCCTAATGTGCTCATGTGCAGCCTTTGAAGCTTCAGATGTGCAGATCACATCATAGGGGTCAAATGCATAAGGGCGGCTATCATAGTCTTCATACTCATTTTCCTCCATCCCTTGTTCTTGTTCTTGATGCTGCTCTTCAATGTCTTCTTCCACATCTGAGCCTCTGATGGTGATCATGTTCTTCACTTTGCTTGGCCTCATCAATGGTGAGTCAGTCCTTGGGTCATAAAGCTCATCTTCTGTTGGCATGAATCGGATGTTTTGATAGGAGGTGAAGTTGGTTAAGCGCTGCTAGGCCAAGATGATCTTCCTTTTCCTGTTTTCCAGCTCAAACTCATATCCAAATCCTGTCTCAACAGCTCCTGAAAGGTATCCAATCTTACTGAGATAAGGAACATCTAGGAAGATCATTGTTGTAACATCTGGTGTGCCAAGCTCAACTCCAGCACCAAGCAAGATAGGAGTGATCACGCCTCCAATAGCTATCTTTGGCTTCTTGTCTCTAGTGTTGAAAGCCCATTGTTGGCATGCTAGAAATTGCTTCATTAGTATTGTCACAAGACCAAATCCTAAGCGCTCTCCTTGGATCTTCACATGCCTTGTTTTAACCATTAAGTTCTTCAAGCCATTCACAAGCAACTCCATCTCTTCTTCTTTGACCATACTTTGATCTTTTATGTTGAAGAGTGTGCTGGTGAGGACTCCATGAACATATCTGATAGCTGGATGGCGGATGCTAGCACTCTTTAGGTGACCAGCTCTATAAGCATCATTCGCTAACTCCTCCCATACATGCCTTAGCTCATCATGCTTGAAGCGCATGTTTTGTGCTCTTGAGCCTTGATAAAATCCAAAGATTTCTTCAAGCTGAGTGAACCCCATGGTGTACCATGCTTTTTTGGGCTCTGAACTTGATGAATCCATTGCCAAAGTCTTCTTCTCCTTCATCATACTCTTCATCAAACTTGTAGAAGTAGACCTTGAAGCTTGCAAGGAACTCACAAGAAAGTTGCTTGTAAGTTGGATAACCAAGACTAGCAAATTTCTCCAGTCCAATGTTGCTCAACAGCTCATCCACTTCAGGTTTGATTCCTAGCTCTCCCAACAAACCATGATCAGCATATTTTGTAGGAGTGAAGTCTACTCTCCTCATCACTCTCAAGTAGTCCTTTAGCTTTGGTGCTGCATCTTGGGATGGTTCTTCTTCAAAAACTGGCCTCTTTCCCCCAGCTCTGTTTCTTGCAGCAAATTTTGAGTTATAAATCTCCTCATTTCCTCTGGTGTTCGACATAGTACCTAAAAATGCAATGCTTGAAGCAAGAATTAGTAGAGTATCCTTTGAGAGCATTGTGCAGAAAACTAATTTTCAAAATTCAAGAAAGCAATAAAAACTTCTGAAAAAATTCACACTGATCACCAACAAACAGAGTCGAATTTAGCAAAATGTTTCAGCTCAAAATGATAAATACAGCTAAAACTAAAATTCTCACAGTAGCGAGCAGCGATTGCAACAATTTCAAGCATATGAAGCTAAAAACATCATTCTCTCTCCACCAAACTATGAAAATGCATCAGAATCACCATCAATAGTATAATAAGAAACATTTAATTGGTTAATATACTGGACAAACAATAGCATGCCTAGATTTGGCCAGAATCTAAACATAAAGTCAAACTAAGCACAAATACAGTATTTTTCAAATATTTCAACCATAAAATTTCAAAGAAGAGCAGCAATGGTGACATGCAAATAAAAACCATAAAAAAAAGTGTGCAAAAAACCATAATCAATCATTCTAATGCATCAGACTTCAATTTGCCACATTTAAACTCAAGAAACACGGAATCCAGCAAAGTTTATCTTAGTTCTTTGACCAAAAAGATGAAGTTCTAGAGAATGCAAGAGAGAAAGAAAGGATTCTTGAAAAAGGATGTTTAGCTTGATATGGGTGGGTGTGTGGGGAGAGAGATGGAGATTGCTAGTTTTAATGTAAGAGGATAAGGGATATCAAGAAAAATCCAAATATAATGCAAGAAAATCTAATTTAAAAATTTAAAATGCATGTGAGGGAGAAATAAAAGATTCTTTTATCAGCCATCAAGGCCCATAAAAAGGTTTTACTCGATTTACCCATGTATAAATTTCAAAAAAAAAATTACACGGATCATATTGAGCAAAACACTCGATGTGGTACATCGATGTGTACCATATCGGGGACGTCGAGTACTGTGGCTCGATGATGATGCTCTGATGCCTCAGGAGTTCTGTGTTCTGGTCAGCTTCTCTTTCAGGGCACCTTGCATCGAGTAGTCTCAGTAGATGTTCTGCTCGATGTTGTTGCTCGGTGTAGGGAGACACTTCAGCTTCCATGATCCTTCCCGTGGGCAATGCATGGCACCGTCTGGATGCTTGTTTCTGGCTCGGTCATTGTGCATCGAACAAACGTGATGGTGTTTTGCTCTACGCTACACCTTGATATGGAATGTCTCGTACATGGTTGCTGTTTTCCTCGGTGGTTGTCGTACCGGACATCGTTCTTGTATCAAATTGGTTGATAGCACCCATATCGAGCAGAACCTTGGATGTTCTATTTGATGCTACTCCTCAGTGTACTTCCATCGAGCAATCTGGTCGATGTATGGGCTATAGCTTCTCGATGTACGGACTGGTGATCACATCGAGCAGGGCTTTTGGTGTTCTGCTCAATGCTACACCTCGATGTGATCTCCATCGTGTGTCTTGATCATGTACGGTCCACTCTCCTCGGTGTACGGCTGGGGCTTCAGGAGTGATCACATCGAGCAGTGGTTTTGGTGTTCTGCTCGATGCTACACCTCGATGTGATCTCCATTGTGTGTCTTGATCAATGTACGGTCCACTCTCCTCGGTGTACAGAATGGGGCTTCAGGAGCGATCACATCGAGCAAAGGTTTTGGTGTTCAGCTCGATGCTACACCTCGATGTGATCTCCATCGTGCATTCTACTCGGTGTACGGACTGCTCCTTCCACGAAATATGCTGTATCGAGCATCAATGACAGATGTTATGCTCGATATGACACCTCGATATGAAAACAAAGTCTTCTTTCCTTGGCCTTTAAACCATTCTTCACATCCATGGACCTGATCTTTGACTTCTAAAACACTAAATAAAGACATCAGTAATAAAAAAAGCATATATTTACAAGGATAGTCATGGGATTACCTCCCAAGTGTGCTTGTTTTAAGTCACTAAGCTTGACTTTGATGGTTTGAGGACTAGTGAGAAGAGGTTGATGGAGCTGGTGCTCCTTCTTCTTTCTTCTGGTAAACCCAAGTGCCCACTGACATCAGTCTCATCTTCTCACGAGCTGTCTTCCTGTTTCTCTTCTTCTTGACACTTGGTGTGATCAAAGGCTTCACTTCCTTGATGATCAAGCTTTCATCCTCTTTCAAACCATCTTCAAGCTTCAACTCAGTGTTAAGCTTCTGTTCTGTCTCATCAAAGAGAGTGTCTCTCATCAAATACTCATTGTGAAGCTCATATCATGCTCCACACGCTCTGGAAGTTGCTGTTTCTCACTCTCTTCTTCAATGATTGTTCCACAAACAGCTATGGAAGGAGATACAATCTTGTAGACTTTGAACTCATCAACATTCTTCAAAATCACAGAGCCTCTCTTGAAGTCTACTTGAGCTCCTGCTGTTGTCAAGAATAGTGTTCCTAGAAGAAGTGGCACCTCTCTTGAATACGTCTTCTCCATAACCATAAAATATGTTGGCACCAAGCAATTCCCAATCTTCAAAGGGAAATCCTTTACCATGCCCAAGGGTCTTGTTGAGGTGTTATCCACAAAGGTGATAGAGGCTTTTCATGGCTTCAATTCCTTGATTTCTAAGGTTTGGCTTAAGTGGAGAGACATGACATTCACAGTTGAACCTGAATCACACAAAGCTCCAACATTGTCTAGCATCTCAAGCTCACAAGTGACGAGAAATTTTCCTGGGTTGGGAAGCTTTGTCAATGTCTTCAGCTCCTTGCTTCTCTTCAGATTAGCCCCCACAAACTTTGAATAGACTGCCATCTGAGACTTTGTAAAGTGCATCGTGGGGTAAGGGATTGGTGGTTTATAATCTTGAACTTCAGGAGCTTTACCCTTCTCATTGCTGCTTGAGGAGCTGCCCATTTGGCGATCATACAACTCCTTGAAGTCTTCAGGACTTTCTATAGCCAAGACCATCAAAGCGTGGTATGTCTCTACAAGCTCTTTATCAGCTTCACTGAGCTCTGGTTTGGCTTTTTCTTCTGGAGCAACTAAGGTTTTCTCAGCCTCTTCTTTCTCAGCAGCTTCTTGTGCGGCTCTTTCTTGCTCTTCTTCTCTGTTCAAGCTTTCATCTAGTCCTTGGAGGAACTTTTCTACAATATCAGCAGCTTCTTGATCATCAATGGTGACGTTGATGACATTCCCCCCACACTCAGCCTTTAACATGTCAACATGTAACAGCATCTCTTGAAGCATAATGCCAAGCTCTTCCAATGAAGCATCTTCATCATCAAACTCTTCATCCTATTCAGCAAGCAAGTGGCAGAATTCCTTAGGATTTGCTTCACTCTTTCCTGGTAACCTATTCTGAGGTTTTGAAGATGAAGCTCCTTTGCTTTCTAGAGACTTGACTCTTTGGTTCAGAGCATATAACTTGCCATTCAGGTCACAAGTAGTGGCGTCTATTTTGTTATGCACTTCAGCAAATTTCTTGTGCAGCTCTATATTGGTGTTGGCTTGACCAGTCAACAAATGTTGCATCATCTGCTTCAAATCAACATCTTGAGTGCTGGATGAGGTTTTTGTATTGCCAAAACCTGGTGGGATAAAAGCTGGTCTTGGCTGAAAGTTAGCTTGTTGAAAACCGCCCTGAAATGGTGGTCTTGGAGCAAAGTTGTTCTGCTGGTTGAAAGGAACAAAAGGTTTTGTTCCTTGGTTTTGTTGAGCAGCTTGTGATGGATAGACTTGATCATGAGGGTTAGCCACGTTGGTGCTTCTATAAGAGAAGTTGGGATGGTTCCTGTAGTTGTTAAAACCGCCTCCTTGTTGATTCATGTAGAAGGCTTCTTCTTCTACAACTGTCCCATCTTCCTCTTGTGTAGCAACACTATCACCAACAAAACTGATATTCTTGAAAGACACACTCAGCAGCTTGTCTAACTTGTCATTCAAAGCTTTAATCTCCTTCTTTGTTGTGCTCTCACCTTCAACGCTTACAACAGCTCTAGATGTTCTGTCATATTCTTCACCATAGTTTCCATCAGAAAGCGCCAAGTTCTCCACAAGAGCTATACCATCTACAACAGTATTGCCCATGGAATTTCCATTGGAAGCTGTGTCCAAGAGCATTCTGTACTTTGGCGTCACTCCTCTATACAAAGGAGACAGCAAGCTTTCATTTGTGAAGCCATGGTGTGGGCACTGCAAAGTGTAAGACTTGAACCGCTCCCATGCTTCAGCAAATGTCTCATTCCCATGCTGAGTAAAGCTGCTTATGGTGTTCCTGAGCTTTGCTGTTCTTGTTGAGCTGAAGAATTTGTTGAGGAATGCTGTCTTGCACTCATTCCATATAGAGATTGAACCTTGTGGAAGTGTCTTCTCCCACTGATGTGCTTTGTCACCTCAACTGAATGGGAACAAGCACAACTTCAAAGCATCTTCAGAGACTCCTTGAATCTTGGTCATACCACACACCTTATCAAACTGGTCAAGATGATCCAAAGGGTCTTCATTGGGCAGGCCATGGAATCTGTTGCCTTGCACCATGTTGATCAACCCAAGCTTGATCTCGATGTGGTTTTGATGTACAGCTGGAGCGTGAATGCCATTCCTGTTGTGGTGAGTATCAGGCATATCACCAACTCCTATTGGTCTTGCAGCTCTAGGTGCGTGAACCGGTACTCGCAATCCCTGAACTCCAGCTGCTTGGTTCAAAGCTTCTTGTGCTTCATCTATGTGTGCTGCAAATTGTTATGGTGGTGCTTGTCCAACAACACCAACATGTGGTAACTGAGCTTCTTGCTCTGCCATTATCTGTTCTTCTAACTCTTGAACTCTCTGTCTTACAGATCTTCTCCTATGAATGTTGTCAATGAAAGGAATCAGATTTGATGAGCCTTTAGACCTCAAATTCATACAAGTACCTGAAAAAACAGAGCACAGAAAACAGAGCAAATTAGTAACTTTTATAGTAAAGAACTTAGTCTAACAGCAATGTTAAACTCAAACAATCCACAATGGCAACATCACCAATTTGGAACAAGACTTTTTGAGTCACTAGATTCAAATGTCCTTAGCCTCTAATCAGTTGTAGAATAGAGATCATGTATCAATCCAATTGTGGGAGATGAGATGCAAACAATGCTGTAAGCTAAGCAAGAATGGGGATTCTATTATGTAAGAACAAGTCTAACAACCTAATGGTGCAATGGAAGAAAACCATAAACTAAATGCAAGTGAACAAAACTAAACATTAAACTTAAAGCAATGACTGAACAAGAACTAAGCAAGAAATGACTACTAAAGCAAGAACTAAGCAAGAAATGACTTTGAAGGCAATTATTTAAAAGCAAGACTCAAAGTTCTAAGCAATTGTGGGATAATGGTTTTCAAGAGTGACAAGGGGATTTCTTACTAAGGCATTCAACAAGCATTAACATGCAAGCAATTCTCAATGTTATGCTCCTAGACAAGGTATCTAAAGGGAACCACTTGGCGTCAATAAGCAATTCATATTCAACTAGATCGAAGTGTCAGACCCACTTGTGATGGCGTATCCTTCTAATCAAGCAATCACTCTCTCACCCAAGCAAGAATTCAGATCAACTTATCAATCTTGTGAACCAATAAGACAACAGAGATGCACCAATCAAGCAACTACTCTCTCACCCAAGCAAGAATTTAGATCAACTTATCAATCTTGTGAACCAATTAGGACCTAAGCAGCTATACACCAATCAATATTATGGTTTTAAGCATAGACTTGCAACATCGTAACAAAGCTAAGCAATGAACAAGAATGAAGCAAAGGCAATATCTTTCAATGCATACTATCTAACCATCAAGCAAAAATCTCAAAACCAGTATTATCTAGCCCTAAACGAATCATCTAGCAAGGTAAACTATCACTTTGGTGTCACTGAACAAAGAAAACATAGACCAAGCTAGACTATCAAGCCAAATTAGCGAACCATGCTTAGAAAAGAGATATCAAGACATCAAGCGAATCATATGCATCTATCAAACCATATTCAATCAAAAGGATCAAGCTTTATCAAAATTTATCACTTTGCAAGAGAAGGAGATAACAGAGAACCATTAAACAAGCCTAACCACCCCTTAATCACATCTTAATCACCACTTTCACTACTTAGAACCCTAAATCTAAAGAGGACTACTCACTAATTATGTTTAATCCCATTGATTTGGAGTTAAACATAACTAGATGAGGTTAAAATTCAAAGATGATAAATCTAATCTACCAAGATGCAAGAACAAGTGATGGACAAGATTAAACCATAAAAATGCAAACTTTATTAAAGATAAAGATCCTTAAGGCAAATCGCCCTTTAAGGTTTAGAGGAGAGTTTTTTGATAGAAAGCTAAACTTGGATAAAATAGAACTTTATAAAGATAATGTTTTGTGGCTTCCCTTTTATAGTAGGGAGCCAAAAGAAGCATAAAAAACCTAAAAAGATAGGATAAGGTTAACAAAAGTCAAGTGTTCAACGCGGATGAGTTGCATCGAGGTCGTACGGTCGATGTTCTGCTCGATATGCGACCTCGATATGGTCCGTGCAGCACGTATCGACGTCCTTCATCGATGCTGGTCCTAGATGCAGACCAACGGCTTGGAATCCTCGTGCTGATCCTTTTCCTCTCGTCCTGCTGCTTGCATCGAGCACACTCCACGGGTGTTCTGCTCGATATGGACCAGACTTTGCAAGAACTCCATTTCTAATATTTCTTGCGATCATGAGCTGCTTCCATCCGTTCCCCAGCTCCAAGAAACTCTAAAAACACCTGAAAACCACCACAAACATGTATATGTATAAATGTATGCAATCCTAAGCTAAATGTTTGCTATGTTGATTCTAAGTGCAAATGACACTTAAATGCTAAACTATAATGCGAAAACAGAGAAAAAAATGCATTAAATGCAGCCTAAAATAATCTAAAATAGCTAGCTATTATTGTTCAATATCATTTTCTTATATAAGTTTTTTATAAAGAAATATCAATTTTTTGGTCGCATTGAAATAAAGAAATGGAGTTTCAATTTTTTTAGTTTTTTCCCTCTCTCCAACATGAAGAACGCAACATTAATGGAAAGGTGCATGTAAATTCATAATCATAAAGAAATGGTCATTACAATTTGCATATTAAAATAATAAGTTTGATTATAAAGTAAAATTTCTACTTTTAAATAGATGCTTTTAAAATAAATTTTCTACCATTTGATTCCTTACAAGTTACGACTGATGATGGTTACATAAACCATCAAAAGTAGTATCTTTGCCAAGTATATATATTATTAAAAAATTTCTTCTTACATTTGCTTATATTTTCCTTAGATTTTTTTTATGTTCTGCTCATATTTTCTTTTTTGGTGGGGCATGTATGGTTTATGAGAAAATTGCTGCTCAACAACTTTTCGGAAAAGATTACGTGTTTGTGACTTTAGTAGAAACTCGACAGCTTTTCTAAAAAGGGTTTTAAAGAGGAAAATTGATTTGCTTAAAAAAAAGAGAGACAAATTGATGATATTGACCAGATTCAGCCGTTCAATTTCAAAACAAAATTTTAAAGAAATGTAAGAGTGCTTACTTGTTTCGGAAGCTTCAGAATATCCAAAATCCTTCCTCTTGACGGCAATCATGGTACCATTACGTTGCACTCCTTTATACACGACACCGAAACCATCTTGTCCTAATATATTGTCCTAGCAGAAATCATTAGTGGCAAGACGAGAGATTCTATCGAATATAAATGGCTGTCATCACGTCCAGAATCACCTCTGATCACCGCTCTCTGAGCATCCCATAGCAGTTCCATCATCATTCGCCAAGTCATATAGAACCACCAACAAAACTAAAGCAACAATGATAGTTAATCTAATCATTACATGTCTGATACAGAGTTCAAGTTTGTTATTTTTACATAGTTGCGAATAGTTTAAAAGAGATGGAAACAATACATAAAATAATATGCGATATAGATATATATGGTTTAGTTTCATTTACAGTTTTATACCAATATTAATCAAGTTATAAATCGATTATGCCTGATGTATCCAGATCAATATACACAAAATAAGATATCAAACTATATAGAATGTGCCTTTTTCACTGATTTTAAATTATGATTCTAAACTGTGGTCTAAAAGTTGGTAAATAATGCAATGATAGTAACTTTGTCATTACTTTATATTAACTCTTTGAAATTATTATATTTGACATAATACGATATTAACTCTGTCAAATTATTACAGTATATTTTTTAAAAAATCATAATACAATATTACGTAATGATACTTACACTGTCAAATCAATATAATAATGTCATTAAAATTAATGACTGATAATCAGTTACTATATTTATAATAAAATCAGTGATGAATGTTTAAAAATGAGTAAAAAATGATTTTATAGGTAAAAGAGAGTAGAGATTAAAAAGTGGTTCGAAGTATTTTGGAGTCTATAATCATTTCTACTTGTTTTAATGTCTCAAATTTAATCTATAATTTTTATTATTATTGTTAATTTTCTTATATTTTTTCTTATATTTTGCTTATATTTTTTCTTTTTGCTTATTTTTTTTATAACAATTTGTTTTTTTTTTCTTATAGTGATTTAAAAAATTATAATATATTCTATTATATAAAGTTATAATAATAATAATTATCATTGAATTTATTAGAAGCAAGTCATTCCTATTTTCTTGAGAACACTTGTAGATATAAATGTCTTTTCGTCTTTTCGTCTTTAGAGCCACTTGGTTCACCTGCAATTGTTTGAAATGAAGGAGCAGCTTTTCTGTGTCATCATCACAAAAAGCGAAATAAAGTTTTTGTGTCAAACACTAGTCTCATTGTTAAACTCATTCATCGCCCTTTCGTCAACAGCATCAAAGCAACCATGGTGCCATCACATTTGTTATTCTGGATGAAATAAAATATGAGATCACTACATCATTGAAACGATGAAGTCAATATGTGGAATTAAACATTATAAGGTTCTAGGAAAAATATTATATCCAAATTATACTATCAGTCAACTACAAAAATAATTCAGAATTGCGAATAATGAATCGAAACAGCCATTTATTAGTTCATGGTGTTCAGACTTGAGCGACTTTACTGTCTGTAGAACAAACTCTAAATAAATTGGTTTATGATTTTAAATATTATATGTGTTACAATCAAGCATTATTAGAAGAAATCACGACAATCACAGTTTTAAACAACTATCGAACAACTAAATGATATCATCATCTTATAACACAGAAACAGAATATTACGATTCACACACTGGCACATTCGAGGAATCATTGTGTCTCTGCTTCTGTAGTACATAAACTCGAACTCAATATCATCAAGTAGGCAAATGACGGTTGAAGATAGCAGATGAAAATGCTATTGTACAAATTGAGACTGCACATAGCCTTTGGTTCGATCTTCATCAGTTGAAGTCGTTTAAAAAGTCTTGTACGTTTTCAATGGGTTTAGTAAATGTAGTGTGATGATTTCTTTTTATTATATTTATAATAAAAATAGTAATAAATATTTAAAATGAAAAATAATATATTTTTATTATTATAGATTAGAGATCAAATTGTTGTTGTAAGTTTTTGGAGTCTATAATCTTTTATAGTATTTTTTTAATGTCTAAAATTTTGTCTACAATTTATATAGTTTATTTTTATATTTCCTTATATTTTCTATAGATTATGTTTATGTTTTTCTTATGCTTTACATCGAAGTTGTATTTATGCTCGATTGATTATATTCTCGATAAGAAGATGATGTAGTGGTGGAAGTATTTTTTTTGAGCCTGAGAGAGAGGATCCAAACATCATCTAATAATTCTTTGAATTGAAAAAATCAGAGCTAGGGAGTTTGCGAGAAATCAATATGAATCCGCATAGAGAGAGGGTAACTTGAGGATTAACTAGAAGAATATTCTTTTCTCTCGTAGGATATTTCAAACCTTCTTCAAATAAAGTATGAGGAGTAAGATGCTAGATGTGAATAGTAAAAAGACCACAGATCTAAATTAAACGCACAATCAAAGAAGAGGTGCTAGCGGGATTCGACACCCAGGAAGATGGGACAAGCTTACGTCAAGAAAAATATTGCCCTTGTAACCAATCTATGTCTTGCTGTCACCCACGTAATGAAAGCATGCTAATCAGAGTGAACCAAACAGAATCCTGCCATCACCTCTTCATATTTTTGTGCCAATTCCACATAAATAGATATGGTATTTGCCGTTAACAGTGAGATTAAGGAAGTTATATCAATCAGAGCGCATAACAGTGTCAATGAGATGTCGTGCCCAGCATACAACAATGAATGAAGATATTGCCCATCCCTCAGATGCAAAAGCATAAAAGAATTTTTAGTTTGTGTATCTGAGTTTTGCGTATGAGGCAAGGAACATATACCTTGGATTATGTATTGATGTTTAGAAGCATGGGAGGCAATCTTCGTTGTGGCAAATAATGATAACACCGTACAATTTACCGCCATTTGTGTGCAAGATATGAGAGTTCTCATTCTTAGGCCTTCCTAGACCAGAGCATCCAAAGAAATCATTTGATATGTTTCTCCAACCATTGATTTATCAGCTGTAAACGTTACACGAGCATGGTGCTATAGTATTTCATGTTTCTTGTCAGCAGAATTTTGTCATGTGGTTGGTATTTATGTGGATTATTACCGATTTTCTGGCATATGGCATGTTATCTAGATGGACAACGCATGGAAAATTATCATGTCCTTCTTATCGAGATAATGCAGATGTATTTCAATTGAGGCACACACGAAAAACGTGCTGGTTTGACTGTGATAGGTGATTTCTTCTAAGCGAGCATCCTTATCGTTAGAATAGGGCGTTGTTTAGGAAGAACCGACGAGTATTTGATGGTCCATCTCCTGAATTAAATAGAAATTATGCGTTAACTCAGTTCAAAGATTTTAATGCAGAGAGAATCGTTGAATGTTGTGGTAATGAGCATTATCTTGTGAACGCTTGTGGTGGCCAACATAATTGGCGCAAGTTGATTATTTTTTAGGATTTGCTTTAAAAGATCATTTACTGAGGTGTAGTTTATATTGTCATGCATATTAGAAAAAAAAATCTCGACAACATAATAAACACCGTTCTCAATGTCTAAGAGAAGACGAAAAAAAATCTGAAGTCTAGATTGAACTTGCCTGAATAGTGTTCTCGTAAGAAAAGGTCCCAATGACAAGTATATTTATGATGTCTACTTAGTGCAATCTCAATGCACTCAGTTGTCGTATAGTGGCAATGAATATGAATCCATAACTTGGGAGGTGTAGAGAAGATGCAACAATCTTACTAAACTAGGCCAATATGGTTTTAAAGGGGTTTCACACTCAACAACAATCAAGAGCAAAACAAGGTAAACAAAAGAAACAAACCATGAAGGTTCAAGACAAGTAATTTAACTAGATAAGAGCAAATTGTTGATTAAACAAAACAGAGCAATAACTTAACAAATTCGAAATATTAAAAGCAAGGTTCAAGACTAAGGCAATGTGACTTGGGGTGGTTTTAAATCATGTTCAAGGTATTTAAGCAGCAATCAATGCATTAAACTCTAAGCAAGGACTACTAATATTAGACTTATCCACTCTCATGGTACTAATCCTTTTGACTAATCACTTTTCAAACCCATGGTTAATAGTGTGTATATAACTAGCAAGCTTTCATTCACAAAGTCCATAGAGCTAAAAAGCAACTTAGACAACTAATATCTTGTGCAATGGATCAAACATTAACTCACACTCTCATGCATAATCAATGTCCAAATGCGATTTCTCTATCCTTAAATACTCTAGCATTAAGCTCAATCAAGCATGAAATGGAAGATGCAAGGAGTCATGACAATCAATACATCATTTCCAAGCTATAAAACTCATTCAAACATTTCATCAAACACCAAACAAAACGTCTATCATCTATTTCAGGCAAAAGGGAAATACTTGGCATTAAACATAATCACACAAGAAGAGATAATCAGAGATCTAACACCCTAACACCTTAAACAATCATCAAAACCACCCTAATCTACCTTAATCTCAAACCTAAGATTGACTACTCACTAACCATGTTTAAATCCACAAAAATATGGTTAAACATGATTATTAGTAGATAAACAAGGAAGATAAACAAGCAAATACAAGACTTTATTAAATATAAACTTCAATATCCAAACTTTGTTCTTGAGGGAAATAGAGTTTTTGCAACAAAGGAAAGCTTAAAAGTAAATAAAAGATAAGACAAAGGCTTTTTCATGAGTTTTTTAAGCCAAGCCTATTTATAGGAGAGTCACAATATAGGCTTGGTCAACTAAATAAAACCTAGTCAAAAGATAGTCAACACTTGGTCAACATCCGGATTTCTTCATATCGAGCATGCCAGCAATGTACACTCCACGGTATGCTTGCTCGGTGCGTCTTGAAAATGCGGTGTCGGATCCTTGGCTCGGCTGGACTCTCGATCATGGTTGGTTCTCCTCGGTACACCTCCACGGTATGTCCTGTGTCTTCAGATTTCGGGCTTGGTTAGCTGAACCTCTATGGTGCACCTGCTCAGTGCGTCTCTGGTTCAGCATATCGGTCATCACCTCTCAAATGTGGTACATATCGAACAGGATGGAAGGTTCCCTCCATGATGTATCTCCACGGTATGAGTCCTGAACGGCTTCATTGCTTGCTTCCAACTTGGTTGTCCTTCTCCAATTGATCAACCATTCTCTTTATGCTCTCCTTAGCTCATAAATAGCCCTCAAATACACTCAAAGTGCAAGAATGTATATATTCCTAATCTATATGCATACTAAGTCTAATATGGATGCAAATAGGACACTTTGGACTAAAACTGTATGAAATGAAGTGAAAACCTATACTAAATAAAGCCTAATATGATGTAATAATGCATGATATCACTGAGTCTCTGCTTTTCGGTTAGATGCACCTCCATAGGACGAGTTTTTTTACTGGATTGTCGACGGCGTTAAATTCCTGGATGGATGCACATCTAACCATTGTAACTGGTTTGACTATGGAGAAGGGAATTTTTTGTCATGTTGTGATGCAGCGGCTCCTTCCATTTGCTTCTTCCGATCATCTACCATGTAATGGTATAAAGCAATTACAGATAAACAATAATTATATATTATATATTTTATTCAAGAATTTCATTCATAATAGCTTTATTTACCATTTCTTAATATCTACATTGTTAATGTAAACTTTCCAGGGATTGGTTTGTTTTTTTTAGATATATGCAATCTCTTACAATAGATGGTATTTGAAACCTGGCAGACATAATACCTGTAATACTTTGCAATCTAGAGAAGATACTTCCACCTTTTTTCGTTGATGTTATGGAACATCTACCAATTATCTACTTCAAGAAGCAGAACTTGGAGGACCTGTTCAGTATCGTTGTATGTATCCTTTAAAATGGTATCTGTTTCATCTCAAGAAAAAGGTCAAAAAATTACCAGAATCGAGGATTCTATTGTCGTACAGAGAATCAAAGAAGAACCTTCTAATTTTACAGAGTTTACTTTCTAACACAAGTCAACACAAGACCCACTCGACATGATAACAGAGGCGAGAGACCATTATATCCAGTTTATGTTCCTTATATCTTCTCACATATAGAAAAAACTTGGTGGAAAAGGTAAGAAGCAAAAGCTTTCAACCGATGAGCGAAATAATTTGGATATGTATATTCATACAAACTGCAATGATGTTAAAGAATATGAGACGTATTTAATTGCTTACTTGACCATGTTATATATATAGCTTAATGTGTGTTGTTCATTTCCACATGATATATCTAACTCAAATGTTATAATTATCTGCAGAAACTATAGGAAGAGCTTATCGAGCTAACACAAGAAGAGTTTAGATAGTTACGATATTACATTGATATTAATATATATATATATATATATGATAAATGATTAAATTATTACCAACTCATTTAAGTAGGTTACGACAAAATTGTATCAATGTCATTTATTTTCCACGTGGTTAAAAGAATTAGTGCAATTCCTACTAACTATCGCCAAATCACATATGATGTATTGCTTTCAAAGTTATATTTTCAAAATTCTTCAGAATGATAGAAGTAGACCGACTTCTGATTATAGAGTATCTATTTAGTCTGGTGATCTTGGATACTATGGTGTTCTTCGCAAGAATGCAGAAAAATTCAAGAAGAAAAAGATCGATTGCTTGACACAACTTTCTTACAAAAGTACTGATGGCTCGACAGCCTCAAACGAGCTAACCTGCGGTAAAATCAACAACTTTTTTTCTTGGTCAGTTTTTTTAAAAATATATACTTTTAGTTTTTATTTATCTAACACTTCTGATAATTATTTTTAGAGTCTCAAAAATTAACTGTCCAAGACTTCAAGACTCAACCAAGAAGAAAAAGAATGTGATGCAGTCATTGAAAAAATAGATGAGAAAACATGAATAGTTTGAATACACACACCAAACAATTCATGATGAACTACGCCAAATGAAAGAAATAATAAAAATTTCATTTTCTCATTTGTTTCATAAATAGTTTGTTTGTTTAACTTGTTTAAATAATTTCTTTTTGTGTTAATTGTTAATTGAAAATAATTTCATAATATAATTTTATATCAACATTTTATTTTAATTAATATTATTGATTTTTAATTACTTTTTACAATAATTTTTTTTCAAACTTTTTTAAAAATTAAATTTAGTCAGAAATCTATTAGATTCCTCTAAAAAAAGTTTTAATTCTTAAAAATATAGTTTTAGTTATTTTTTAGTTTTGTCAAATTGTTATCAGAAATGAGTTCATCCAAAAGTAGTTAGAGTCCTTTCCAAAGAAATTTTAGTAACTTTCTGATTAATTTGTTTGACTAACACTTTTAAAACCAACTACCTTTAAACGTAGCGGTTGCGGTTGCAGATGCGGGAGTTTGCAAAAGCGAGCGATTGTGATTAACAGCATTAACTAACGGTTTGTACCACTGGTATAGTGATTAAGAGCAAGTGTTTGCGGACATTTTTGACTGATTGGCTAGCAGATGCAAAAACGATTACACAACAAAATAACAATATATATATTTTATATAATTAAAAATAACAAAATATATTATTATGAGAAAATAAAAAATATACATTTAATCTAATTAATACTAAAAATCATAAAAATATTATATGCATATTACTTACATTTATTTCTTAATTTTTTTAGTTTAGATAAAAATTATGATTTTTAATATATTAAAGTTATATTAAAATACTTTTAATTATTAGATATATATATATATATAAATATTAATGGTAGAAAGAAAAATTTATCTAAATTATTTTAGTTTAAAGATTTGATAAATATAAAATTAATGAATATCAATTTTAGACTATAAAAATATTAATTAATACTACTTCAAAAAGTATCAAATTTATTTATATATTTTGTAATTATAATATTTAAAACTTATTTAAAATAATGTTATATATATATATTAATTTTAAATATTTTTTATATTTTTATAATTTTTTAATTATTCAGCCGCCTAAATTCAATAACAGCTCTAAATTACAAATGGTTTTAGATTCTACTCTATAACCGAACAAAAACCTAACTATAAACCGGATTGTACTTTACTTTTGATGAGTTTCATCATTTTTCTTGTCAATTATCTCTAATCCGGTGGTTATCTTGGGAGGGGAAACACGCCGTAATAATCCGGTGTACGATCTGAACTACTTAATATTCGGCTCTCCACAATATGTATAGTTCAAATAATTAAAAGATAAAACCATTCTTGGGCCAATTTGATACTCCTTAACTTCTCTAAAGATTCTTAAACAAAAAGCAGGAAAGAAAAAAAGAAAACTGTCTAGATTATTTTTGAGCATCTACTTTGGCTAAGGTAGCTTGAGTTGACATTATAAAGAACAAAACAAAATGTATCGGTTCATCTGTACCGATCTAAACCGGCATCTTCAGTACAAGCTGACCCTCCACAACACTGCAACACATAGTAAAACACATCAACAACATTGCCAAGTACCTAACTAATCGTTACAAACAAATGCATCAGGTTTCACAAAATCTGCAAAAAGTCGATTACCTTTTGACATAGTAGTAGCAGAAGTCGGCGAGGATGAAGGTTTGAACGATCTCGGCTACTAGAGCCACCGGGAACCAAAAGTAACCGGCACCGATAAGCCATAGGTAATGTCCACGAGTCTCATAGACCTATCATTTTCATGAATATTAGTGTTCTTGAGCATAGAAGGTTAATGATTGATAAATACACGGAGAAGAAGAAACTTTACCTGGATAAGCCAATGAGCGCATGCCAAGAACCTAGCGATTCCTAATGCAAACACGTAATGAGCTGTGAAAGGCTCTATAATCTGAAAAATGATTTGTCAAGAACATGTTAACACTTCGTAAATATAATTTGGTTAATCTTGGACCTAACTCTAAGACTAATCCTGAAAATCTGTAGAAAACTAAAAGCAATCTTTCTTGTCACTTGAAAACGTCTACACTGGCCAACATAGAAATCTAGCGCATAAGACTCAATTCATGGTATTAAAATCTGTTGGAACAATGTTTTAGTTTTATAAAGCAAATTCTTATATCCGTTGTTCCGCGGTTCTACAAAAACTACAATTGATAGATATAAATCATCAAAAGATACATATAGAGATGTCGAAAAAAAGCGGCTTACTTGAGCGTTCTGCATTAACCGAAGCTGAGGAAGAACAGAGACAGATTCAGAGAAAACGCAAAACGCCCACATGACACGGTGGATGTAGGTATAAGTCGTAGTCGGATTGATAATCAACGCAAGAATAGCAGATGGAACAAGCTAATGGAGAAAAAGAAGAGAAGAAAACGTTACATATATAATCATATTGAAAGCAGAAACAAACAAAACAAACTCGTTATAAATCAAAGCCATATATATATATATATATTATTACCACATAGTAATTGTGACAAGTGTCCAGAGTCTTTATGTAAGATGATTTCAGCTTGAAACGAATCATATAAATGACCCATAAAGTCGAAACCAAGGTAGTGAAATCAAGAACTGTATGTATATCACCTTCCATGCTTATGCTGCATATCAGTCTCACAGCTAGAAATACTGCTGTCACTTCTTGAGACTTTAAAGAAAGACCTAATAAACAAAACCTTATGAGATTCCACAACGTTGATATTTACACAAATACCACTCATATCATAGAATTTTCAGATTTATTTACCGGAGCAAGTCTTTTGGCGGGTGAGTTTGTAAATGAGGATTAAGATTCCGGCGGCATGGATAACCTCGGAGGCGACGAAAAAGTGGTTGCGATTCTTAACGGTGAATCTGAGGAAGACGACGAAGATCAGAGAGAGGATTATCCCTAAAGCAATCTTAACCTTGTTTGATTGTTGTCTCAGCCACCCGAAAACCACGTTCACGGCGGAGACGCCTCTTCTCTTCCCCATTTTTGATTTGATCGGAGATTTTTTCTTTTATTATTATAAAATCTCTCTCTCTCTCTCTTTTTTTCTTTCTCTTTTGTGTGTTTATGTGTCTCAGAGATTTAATGCGACGTTCCTGAAATTGAAGGATACGTTTTGGTGAGTGAGCGGATACACGACGAGGGCATGCGGCCGATGACGTGGCGATTAATTTTTCTGATCCGATTAGCGAATCGGGTTACGACGCGTGTGAGTGATGGTTCCTTTTTTGGTAGTAAATCTGGGGGTGATGATAGTCAAAACCCTTTTATTAAGAAATAAAGTTATATCTTTGGACTATTTTTATTGCCCGTTTTGTAAGAGTAATATGGAAATAATTTGGAGGCCAAAATCAGAAAATCAGAATTCGTGGACCAGAGAAAATGTTTTGGTTCTTTTTTTTCTTTTTTTTGGAATATACTTATATTTATTAGCATAAATTTATTTTTAAAAAATTACATCAATTTCATAAATAAAACTAAAGATGTTGGATATTTTTTTTTTCCAACTTAGTTAATAGTTTCATATATCAAACACTATTTGAATATATGGTTCACAAATTAAATCGAAAATTGACAAATTAGGGAGATTATTGGAAGGTGAATTTATATAAAATTGCTTGATTTTAAAAGTTAAAAAATTTATTAAATTTTAAAATACTTTCGTTAGATTTGGAGAGAGTTTGTATATATAAAAAATCTATAAAATTATTTTAATGTGATTGATTTTAAGAATCTTAGAGAATTATTGAGAGATAGAGTTATAAAGTTTTGATTGATTTTAAGAGTTGAGAAATTTATTAAATTTATTAAAAATATTTGATAAATTTGGAAAGAGTTTGTATATTTAAAAAAACTATTAAAATATTTTATTATAACGATTTTGAGAATCTAAGCCATATATGTAATATTTTGAAAGTCTTACTAAATCTTGTTTTATGAGTTAAATTGTTTAAAATCTATGTTCTAATCATACAAGATTTTAATAGAATCATTTATACTATTAAAAGAGGATCATTTTTTAAAACTAACATTTATCCACCGTGTTATTTACAATATATTCCATTAGACTTATATTAGATATATAGAGATTCATTAAGGATAATTAAGACTTTTGCTATCAACTACATAACATATATAATTTGCCTAAAACATTTATAATGAACCTACACAAGATCATTTTTTTAACTTAAATCTCGGCAACAGTGTTTACAGCAAATAAATATTCAAATCTAAACCATATAATTTAACTAATTCCCACGAGTTTCTATATATATAAAGTAAGCTTTTCTCTCTTCTGGTGCTGCCATCTCATCAATACCTTCATTAATTATTTTTTATTTAAATTCTTGTAAAACACAAAATAACATTAACATTCAATATAAAAAATTAGTAAATATTCAAAGGTAATTATAATACACAAAATATTAATATTCAATATAAAATTACAAAAATAAATAGACAATTATAATATATTGTCAGAAAATAAAATAAAATAAAACTAAAAAATAATTACATACATGAGTTCTAAATATTTTAATATTCAAAGCTGATTTCTGCAAGTGTATGATGGAATTGGTAATTAAAAAGATGGAAAAATATAAATTAATATTAACATTCAATATAAAAAATATAAATTAACATTAACATTCATCGACCGGTTCAGATCGATCGTTTCCCGATGCAGTTTATCGAACGAGCTCTCCCTCAACATCCTCATCAGGAACTTGAGAGATGATTCGTCGTACTGCGAGCGATTGAAAACGGGAAAGACCAAAACCCTAGAAGATGCTTTGCACAAGGCAACCGGCTATATCAGGGTCGAAGAAGATCGGGCGGCCAAGGCCAAGGCCAAGTTGGCCGACGAGAAGTCTTCGCGCGACAAGAAACCCACATCGACTCAGGACGATTACAAAGAGCCTCGTCAGCACTACGACAAGGATGATGAGAATCATCAACGCCGTTGGACGACCGAAAAAGCTATGGAACGTTTGGGACCGTTCGAGTGACAGAGACCCTGATAATAAGAAGCTGTGGTGCAAGTACCACAAGGCACACGACCATCATACCGATGACTGCCGTACCCTCCTGGCCCTCTTGAGAAAGGCGTGGGAAGATGGCGAGTGCACCGTACCTGAGCCCCAAAGTTCTTCATGACGATCCGACGATGATCAGGACAGGCGATCCGATGGCGATCGAGATAGAAGAGCCGATGCTGATCGAGATAGAAGAACCGATGCTGATCGCCCATCTTCTAAACGCGAAGGCAAGGAAGCAAAGCGTGACCGTGAAGACGATCACACACCCCCAAGCTCACCACGTCGGCGGATCAACATGATCATTGAAGGGCTTCTCTCGTGCACCGACTCGATCAATTCGATTAAACGGCACGAACGAAAGGCAGCCAACCCTCCGAATGACGCCCCACCGCTGTTCAAAGATGACCTACCGATCACATTTACAGAGCAAGACGCGCAAGATATATACCGACCTCATAACAATCCACTCGTCATCTCACTGCGGCTCGGAGAAGACGACAACTTCAAAGTGCTGATCGACACAGGAAGTTCGGTTGACCTTATCTTCATGGATACTCTACGCAAGATGAGTATCCCCGAGCGGGACATCAAAGTCGCGCCATCACCCCTCACCGGGTTTGCTGGAGATTCAATCTCCATGATAGGAACTATAACGATGCCTGTCACCATACGCGGGAAGTCCATTACGGTCAAGTTCGAAGTTATCGACCGACCTGCAATTTATAATGCCATCCTTGGAACACCCTGGCTGAATGCCATGCGGGCCGTCCCTTCTTCTTACCACCAATGCATCAAAATGCCAATCAGGGGCCGTGTCATCACCACCCGTGGCGATCAGACAGTGTCCCGACATTGTTACATCGATAACAAACGCACCGGCAAAGCATAGACGTTTGTGATCGGCAGTAGCAACGACTTCGATCCACAGATAATTCATCACGACGAGAAACCGAAGAGCGATCTCATCGTCCAAAACATCAATACTGCTCACCTGGAACGTTGCGTCGGCATCGGCACGGAACTGTTGCCAAGCATGCAGGACAAGCTGATCAGTTTCCTCTGGGAGAACGTTGCAACGTTTGCGTGGTCCATGGCCGATATGAAGGGCATTAGCCCTCGAATCACGAATTACGAGTTAAACGTCGACCCCACTTTTAAGCCGATTAAGCAGAAGCGACGGAAGTTAGGACCTGAGCGAGCACAAGCCGTCCACGATGAAGTAGATAAGCTGCTGAAGGCCGGATCAATCACCAAAGTCAAGTATCCAGAGTGGGTCGCCAACCCGGTGGTAGTCAAGAAGAAGAACGGGAAATGGCGAGTCTGCGTGGACTTCACAGACCTCAACAAAGCTTGTTCGAAAGACAGTTTTCCTCTCCCTCGCATTGATCAGCTCGTCGAGGCTACCGCGGACAACGAACTACTCTTCTTCATGGATGCATTCTCAGGATACAACCAGATTCTCATGAATCCAGATGATAGTGAGAAGACCGCATTCATCACAGATCGAGGACCCTATTGCTACAAGGTCATGTCGTTTGGTCTGAAGAACGCAGGAGCCACCTATCAGCGCATCGTCAACAAGATGTTCGCCGATCAGCTCAGGAAGTCGATGGAGGTGTAAATAGACGATATGCTCGTCAAATCGGCTAAAACAGCCGATCATATTGTCCATCTGCGTGAATGCTTTCTCATACTCAACGAGTATGGCATGAAGCTCAATCCCGCAATATGCACCTTCGCAGTCACATCCGGCGAATTCCTAGGATACTTGGTCACTCAGCGCGGCATCGAAGCCAATCCTAAGCAGATCTCTGCGATCCTGGAGCTACCCTCGCCAAGAAATACTCGCAAAATTCAGCGCCTAACAGGAAGGATAGCCGCACTGAACAGATTCATATCTCGATCCACGGACAAGTGTCTGCCTTTGTATCAGCTTCTACGAGGCAATAAGCGATTCGAATGGGACGAGAAGTGTGAAGAAGCGTTCCTGCAGCTCAAAACCTATCTCTCAACACCTCCAATCCTGGCCAAACCTGAGTACGGAGACACTCTGCTACTCTATATAGCAGTTTTCGGTGCGGCAATTAGCGGAGTCCTGGTCCGAGAGGACCGTGGGGAGCACAAGCCGATCTTCTACTTCAGCAAGACTTTGGATGGAGCTGAGACTCGCTACCCGACCTTGGAGAAATTCGCCCTCGCGGTGGTCGTTGCTTCCAGAAAGTTGCGACCTTATTTCCAATCTCACTCCATCGCCGTCCTGACCAGCCAACCTCTTCGATCGATCCTGCACAGCCCGACACAATCCGAACGCATGGCGAAGTGGGCCATCGAGCTGTCCGAGTTTGATATCGAGTATCGAACGTGGACCTCTGCAAAATCACAAGTTTTGGCAGACTTCTTTATCGAACTGTCACCTGAGCTCTTGAAAGCCGACCCGACAAATTCTGAGATATGGACACTACACGTCGACGAGCATCATCACGATTAGGAGCCGGCATCAGCATCTTGTTGGAATCTCCCACCAGAGAACTTCTTGGGCAGTGCTTCTGTTTGGAGTTTAGTGCATCCAACAACGAAGCCGAATACGAAGCGCTGATCGGAGGCCTTCGACTATCTCGGGGGATGAACATCCAACACATTCGGGCATTTAGCGATTCACAGCTCGTCGCTAAGAGTTCAGCGGAGAGTACGACGCGAAAGACTATCGAATGGACGCCTACATGAAGCTGGTGAAGCAGTTAGCAGTGGAGTTTGTAACCTTTGAACTACATCAGATCGACCGATCTGCCAACACCGGCGCTGATGCCCTAGCTGCTATAGCATCAAACAGAGATTCAGCCCTTTGGAGAACTATTCCAGTTCAAAGAATATCCCAACCCAGCATAGTCCCGACCCAGGAAGTTCTCCAAATCACAGCCGATAAGGACGAAACAGTTCCTGTAGCATCCACTGACGACCAGCCAGCAGCAGAATGGCGAATCGAGATCCGACGTTTCCTCGAAACTGGCGAGCTATCACCGGAGAAGTGGACAGCTCGGCGGATCCGTGCTCGAAGTGCCAAGTACGCAGTCATCGAATGTGTTTTATGCCGATGGACCAAATCAGGCATCCTTCTTACTTGTCTCCATGGCGACGAAGTTCAACTATGCATCAAGGACGTTCATGATGGTGCAGGTGGAAACTATTCCAGCGGACGAGCTCGACAAGGCTTTTTCTGGCCCACCATGCAAGAAGGCCCAGAAATACGAGTACTATCAGCGACACGCCCCAATGATCCATCAACCAACTGAATTTTTTCTGACATCGGCGGTCCTCCTTACCCCTTCATGCGGTGGGCAATGGACATCGTCGGACCAATGATCTCCTCTCGTCAACGCAAGTACGTGCTCATCATGACTGACTATTTCATCAAATGGGTTGAAGCTAAGGCATTCGCCGAAATCACCACCACTGAAGTATAAAACTTCCTCTGGAGATATATCATTTGCCGACACGGTATTCCTTATGAGATCGTCACCGATAACGGCCCCCAGTTCAGATCGAAGAAAATTCAAGCTTTCTGTGACAAGTGGAAAATCCGCCTCAACAAGTCTACACCCCGTCATCCGCAAGGCAACAGACAAGCCGAAGTCACCAATAAGACGATCCTGGACGGCATTAAGAAACGTCTCAATGCCAAGAAAGGTTTTTGGGCGGATGAATTGGATGGCGTACTTTGGACTCATCGCACAACTTCGAGAACTGCAACCGGGAAGACTCCTTTTTCACTCGCGTACGGATGCGAAGCTATGGTTCCTGCAGAGATCAACGTCGTCAGCTTACGAAGAAGAGTACTCCCTTGTATTCCTGAAGTCAACGCAACGATGCTGGTCGACAATATCGACACATTCGAAGAAACACGTAACCAAGCGTTGCTCAGAATGCAGAACTACCAGAATCAGACAGCTCGATACTACAACAAAAAAGTGCACAATCGACACTTCGATAAAGGCGACCTCGTCCTTCGAAAAGTCTATGAGAAAACTAGAGAAAAATATGCAGGGAAGCTCGGCGCAAACTGGGAAGGTCCGTACATCATCACCAACATAGTAAAACCAGGTGTTTATCGGCTCGAAGCGATGGACGGCGAATTGATCCCGCGGGCGTGGAATTCCCTAAACCTTAAACGATACTACAGTTAGATCGGCACCTCCTCGAGGTCGGCATCTTAAAAAAAAAGAGAGGGTAATAGTCCCTATGAACTACAAAGCGGTTTGATCTCCAAAAGGGGTACGTAGGCAGCTTATCTTCGGATGGCGCAACTGCTCCCTCTCCTCAAAACGGGGGGGGGGAGACTTCTAATTTTGAAGTTTTCCAAGTCTTCTTCATTTTGTAAGTCCTTGTTTCGATTAAATAAAAAGAAAATTTTCTAAAAAAAATTATCATGTCTATTTCAAATCGGCATCCTGGCTAGATGCTCGATCCGCCTAAAGCTTAAGTCTGATCCACTTTAACTCGGCAATTTAAATCCAAGTCCGTCTTGCATCTTACAGTTTACCTGTTTCAATATATCCGAGCCATGCGTTGTTGTCAGCCAAGTCAGTCTTGCATCCGCATTCGACTCAGGTACTTCTAAGTGGTACCGATGAATTGACGCCGACCTGATTCGTACATCAAGTATTCACACTTAGAAGAGAAGTGGTACAAACAATCGTAAGCCGGGCCTCCCGCACGTTCGTATTCACACTTCCTTGTAAAGCCAGAATCCGCTCTGCAATTCTTAAGTCATGCAGAATTATAAGCCGACCTGGTCGCAATTCGCATTCAACTTGAGTGATTTCTAAGTATGGAATACATGCTGATCTCATTCGCTTATTTCCTTAACACTTAGAAATTTAAATCACATAAATATAAGCCGATATCGCATCGCAATTTATGTTCAAATTTTTGGATCAAACTTATTTCATTAATAAAATGCCAAGAACGGCAGATAACACATCAATACGCCCATCGTACAACCGATTACAAATAACTTAGCAAAAATATATAGATAGAAGGAAAATCTATTCCTTGCCCTCGGCTTCCTCTTGAATTTCCCCTTCCTTTTGCTCAGCATTTTGGCTGTTAGGTGGGTCGGCATCGTGATCTTCTTGATCGTCCTCCCGCCTGGGCGCCCCCGTGTTGTTAAGGAAAAACTGTAGCTCAGGAATCTCGAGCTCATCGGCCGAAAAGCTAACTTCCTCGAAAGCTTCTTGTTCGGCCTTGCATTCGGCAATCTTCTTTGCCACATTTTCATCAATCAGAGGCGGGAAGTCATAGCCCTGTCTCCGGACGATACTGAGTGCTCTCCGCGCACCAACCCACTGCACCATAGTCGAAATCAATTCCTGGGGCTTCTCCTTCTGAGCCAGAGATTCTTTCACTTTGCCAACTAAGTTGGCATAATGATCGCTTACTTTAGAAGCTGCAGATTTCGCCATCTCCTGGCCAAAAGCAACCTTTTCTTGTTCAGCCAATTTCCTCTCGGCCTCAAGCTTACTCTCAGCGGCAGCCCGCTCCTTCGTAATCTGTTTCACGGCCTTTCCAAGAAGCCTGTTCTTCTCAGCAATGCCTGCACGAGCCTGCGCCAAACTCTCCAAGGATTCCCTAAGTTGGGTTTCGAGCTCGGCGTTCTTCTGTTTTTCAGCTTCGAAAGCTTCCTGATAGGCTGCGAAGCGTGCGATCGCCTCTCAGCAAATCAAAATTCGTGGATCGGTTAGCGGGAGAGCTGGGTGATCCTATGGTCGAAAAAAGAAGTCCAGGCAAGATACATGATCATTCACCAATAGACCACTCCCTCTGTAATCGTACGAAAAATCCAAACGGGCACAGCTCCCGTTCAACGTGAGGCCTTTTTGACCTCTGCGAATCCTCGGGCATCTCCTCTGGACCCCTCTTGTTTGAATTAGCGGGATCACCTTCACCGCTAGTTTCCTCCACTCCAACCTCTTCTTCCTGTGCGTCATCACTCCTGCGCTCTGTTAGCTCGGATTTCTTCCGAGCTCTTTCCGCCTTCTTTGCAGCCCTCTTATCGGCTGCCTTCTTTGCAGTCTTCGCATCCTTCTCGGCTTTCTTTTCAGCAGCCTTCCTGGCTCGGCCCGGGTCATTTTCGGCGCATCCTGGCGAGGCACTGTTGACACAACTTCAGCACCTTTGGCGCTCGGAGGTCCAAGAGCCGATTATATGTCGGCTGAGAGATCCTTGAATGTGAGAGATTTCATTCTTTTTGGTCGGTGTCGGCGACGAAGAAGAGCAGCTGAAAAATATTATGTTAGCCGATTTGACGCTTTAACTTTAAAAATACAAACAAGTCGAAAACAGTCGAACCAACCTTTTGTTCTTTCGATCCTTTCCTCGGTGATCTCAGGCCAGGTAATCGCACTAATTGCTGCGAACTGTTCGGATACCTCGTATATATCGAGCGGGTCGTCGACGATTGGAAGATGCCTTTTACCTGCAAAAGACAAAGAGACCGATCAAAAAACAATATGCACGATTTTTTACAAGACTTTACAAGGCGGTTGCGTCTCTACCCATGACCTTCGCCCATTTTGTTCGAAGCTCGATATCTCTGTCAGCAATGGAAAACTCGTTGATCAACACAAAAAAGTAATAATCCCTCCAATCGTTGACCTTCAATTTTTGACCGCCGGTGACTATATTGAACCGGGTCTTCATGCTCGTGTAGTACGAGCCTCGGTTCCTTAACTTCTCCTTTGTCTTCCTGGTGTTCGTCATTGTGTCAAACGCAGGACGGCTAAGAAGGATGTTGTGCCTGATCGACATCACCAGCATACTGACGATCAGACGAATCGTCGAGTGCGAGAATTGCGAGATCGGCATCTCCTTATGGTCGGCAAATTCCAACAGCAGCCTCAGCAGGGGAAACCAGAGATGAAAATCCCTGAGGAAGCACTCGTATAAACAGAACCAGTTCGCTGGAGCATCCCATGGTCGTTCGGAAAGGCTCGGTACCATGAAAATCACCTCCGGACCGATATCACACTCTTCTTTTAGGGTGACCAACGACTCCATAGTTGACTTGGTCGGCATCACCCTCAAGGTGTTATCGCAGATCGGCTTAATCGGTTTCTCCCTTTTTCGCCTCTTGATCTTCTTTATCGGGGGATTCATATCGACGATACCGAACTGATTTACTTCCGCTTCAACGATGATTGCATTCAGCTCGTTTGAAAGGTCCATCTCGTTCGACCCCCCTCTCTCGTCAGCTTCGTCTCGCATCTCAGGGATCTCGAATTCGACCCGAGATGAAGTTTCACCAGATCTTAGAACGGCTCTAACCTGGTCGGCATGAAATCGATCGGCCGCAGCCTGCTGATTCTTCTACCGAACATGTTCCTGGAACTCCCGATCGAGTGCGGAGAGCTCGCTCGCATCAGAAGACCGATCTGAATCTGGCACACTGAAAGCGACCTGCTTACCGTTCGATTGACCCCTCACCACCTGGTCGGCTCGGGACATTTCTAAAAACTCTTCTAATGAGACGCCAATCTCATCGGCTATAGCTTGGGCCAATCTGCTCTTCTCTGATTCAGGTCGGCTTTCTCGGATGCTTAGACCCTTATTCATCGTAGATTGAATTCTCTGGCGATTCCAAACTGATCGGAGAAATCACGAGGCGGAGATCGAACAAAATGCAGTGGAGATCTAAATCGGAAAATATAAAAATGAAGAACAAAGAAGAGAGAGAAGAGAGCAAACCTTTTGACAGAGTTTCGCTGAAATGCAGAAGTAAAAAAATGAAGGCAGAACCCCTCTTATTTATAAAAAATCTTGGACGGTTATCGAGAGTCATCATGAGCTCGGCGACTTTTCATATTTCTTCTCATTTTATTTTAATCAGCCTCTTTGCCCTCCTCCTAGCATTTGACACGTGTCAAACCTAGTTCTGCATGCGCAGACCTAGGCCTAATCTACTTCACTTTTTGGCGGGATTTTTTCGCGTCCAGATTCACAATCTGACCCTCGTCATTATGCCGATCAGAACTTTCAGGTAAAATTTCAATTTATATTCTAACTCTTTTTACAGCCGATCAGAATCCATACCGAGGAAGACTTCATGAAATTCACCAAGTAGCGCACCCTTACTTGCCGAACTGGAGGGGGGGGGGGGGGGGGGGGGGGGGGGGGGGGGGGGGGGGGGGGGGGGGGGGGGGGTTAGAGATGAGATTTGCATCATCTCTACAAGCCCGATATGAATTCTGGTCGGCTCATCTAACATGTTTCAGGTCGGCGAAATAAATGGAAATCTTCTATTTATCGAGCAACCCGGGAAAAAAGGAAGTTCCTTCTTATCGGCAAGAAGACTTTCCTATTCTAAACGTACATCGAAGACCGACCTGATCAGCTATAAATATGGGAAGTCCATCGACTTCTCAGATCATCCAAAATCATCCATCGAGACCTAGGGCAAACTAAGCAATCTGATTGTTCTAGCTTTCGATTTACTTTCCATAAAAAGTTTAGGTCGGCGTTCTTATTCCGACGACCTAAACCTCCGTGTATTCATTCAAGCTCCGGCTTCTTCTAATAAAAAACTTTTCTTTAAACCCACAAACCCTAGTTCTTTCATAGATCAGACTTGAGTTTTTACAGTAAAATATGATTATATTTTTGTTTCAGAATTATAAATGTTGTTTGATTATCTTCCAAATTCATTGTTATGATATTTTCTAAGTGAATTTTTTATATTATTGAAAATATTGATTTTTGTTTTTATGACATTAAGAATTCAAACTGAAAAATCTTTCTATAAATTAATAATTCTATAAATTAATAAAATTTTAAAGTCCCAGCAATATTAATTTATAGATATTTTACTGTATCTTTAATCAAACCAAGTTTAAATTATTTTTAACAAAATAATAGGTTGAAGAAACCACAAATCAAAGTAAAGAATCTTTTATTTCCTCTTAAACATATTGTGTTGTATCTTAACAATCAACAAACATGGTTAAGATTTTAGAAAATCCTTAATAACAGGAAGAAAACTAATTGTGTTTCCAAAAACTTGGGAATCATAATTAAAATAAATCATATCAATATTCTTTTAAAAATCGAAATAATGTAAGCAACTAACGAATGTCACATAAGTTTTTTTTTTTTCAAAACAATATCACAGAAGTTCATCTATAGATTATATTCAACGATTTAATAATTACTAAAATATTAGAATCCTAATTTTAGTGAGATCAATACTACTACTTTACACTATTTTCATATCATAATAATATTGATTTATTTGATCAATACTAATTTCAGTGAGATTAATACTAATATATATATTATTTTGGATGATATATAAAAGATTTTTTTAATACTTCTACAAATAGTATGTCTACAGTAACATATACATTAATATATACAAAAATACGATCTTTTTCAGACTGGCTTAATAAAATATATAAAATATGTTAATAAGACACAAAACATATTAAATAGACAAGTTACTCCATTTTTACATTAGAAGATGACTAAAAATAAAATGCATGAAAATATTATAGGCAGTTGCAAAGCAGATTAGATAGATACTTTAATCCATCCTTACATTAAAATGACTAAAATCGATTGCATATAAAATATTATACCCAGTTGCAGAATGAACTACATAGATATATGTTAGTCCATTTTTACATTCAAAAATGTCTAAAACAGTTGTTTACATATTAGTTAGTCATATCATATAACTTTATAAACTAACAATTAAAATAAAAGTACATATTATAAAATATAATTTACATATACAGTTAAGAATATTATCAATAAATTAAAAATTTACAATAGTAATTTCACGCAATTCAAATAGAGATAGAAAAAAAGAACTCCAAATTTTTTTTGACACAAAAAACAAATGTATCAACGATTAATAGGAAAAGTATCAAAAATTCAGGTTTTATGAGTGAAAAAAATGCGTGTTTAGTATTTTGAAATTTTCAAAACTTTGGTCATATCAATGTTTGTATAAGAAAAAAAAATCAAAAATCTATATTTTTATAAATTTGATAAAAAAAATATGTCCATTTGAATTGGATAAATCCTAATTTATATGAGTTTGTACAATTTAATTATCTTAAAAAATTGGATAACATGGATTTGATGATTTAAAAATACTTCATCTATAACATTAGAAGAGAAACACTAATTTGAAATGTCCAAAAGCTACCATGATATTTACTAAATGTGTCATTACATTTACTAGATAATTTCATTAATTCATCAAAAGTAATATCGTCTAATTACAAATACATAAAATGATGTGGGTTTATATTGGGTTTTATTGTAATGGGCTTAGTAGATATTAATGGACTGGTTTGATTTACTAATTTTGACTTTCAATCTTATAAAAAGAAAATTAAGAAAAAAATATTCATTAAAAATATGATTTTAGGAAATATATTACATGTTTTCATAGATACAATATGTATCTAATATTCTGTGCAAGCAAAATTTTAGGAATCACATGATTTTAAGAATGAATATTTAATATTTTATTAGAATATGCGATCATAAATATTTTTTCTTAAATCGATTTTCATTTTCTTTCTATTTCAATCAAAAACATTTATTCTCACAATATCTTATAGTCATATAACAGTTCATGCTGGCGTAAGATCCTGGAAAATTAATATCTTTTTAGGTGACAAGCATGTTGATATATTTCATGAAGAAAACAGAGTTAGCAATGATCTATATAATTTTATGCAGGTTTGTTCATGAGAATTTGTTTTTCCTATGAACTTCTATGAATACAAAAAAATGCTTGTGTTTTGTTTTTATCTTTTTATGTCATGACAAGACAAATTTTGTTTGTGATATTAATATCGATCTTTGAAGTAGATCCTACATGAGTGTGGAAGCAACTGAATAGTTTTAGAGAAACAATGGAATAAAGAAATATTAATGTGTTTTATTGTTAGTCAATTTATATGAGTTTGCTTATATTTATCATTAAAAATCGAACTACACACCTTAAATTTTGATTTTGTGAAATAAGTAGATTACCAGAGATGAATTGATGTTGACAAAAAAAATGATCTTATTTTCCACATAAATCTTAGATTGGTTATATATAATTTTCTGATATTATACATGATGTTATACCAATTGAATATAAAAAAATATTACAAAACCACATAATTTACGAATATAAATCTGCTTGAGTTTTTTTTTTATTAACATATTGCTTCAGTTATTCCTTAAGAGAATTTACAGATTGAGAACTAAATTAGAAATCACGGGTTTTCACATGTATCTTATTAGAAGTACTCTTCATACAATATTCAGAATCGTATATCTCAGTTTTATGTATCATCATCTTTAATTGTATATAGATGATCCTAAACCGCTTTCGTGTTTTCTTCTTCTCCATTGATTAATAGTAAGACACCAGGTTCTATAGAAGCTTTGTGAATCAAAATTGTGAAGAATTACAGATTTTTGAAGCAAAGAAACAAATCTAAAGACTGAACGAAGATCTCAATCATTAATTTAGAATTTAAAAGTATTCAATTTGAGATAAAAGGATTATGTTTGCATGTGTTACTATTGGATTAATAAAAAGTTCCTTCTCGAATGTGCTAAAATGTTAGACACAAATTTTTGGTATGAGCTTCTAAATAAAACACAAGTCCAGAATGATACTAATAAGTTTAAAACAAACTTTTAAAATAGATCAAAATATTTTTTTAAACAAAACCTTTTACATACAAAATTTTGGCTAAAAGTAGTTTAAAAAGTATTGTAAATTTGTAAGGAAAAAAATGAAGTTAATGTTAATAATACTAATAAATTAATGTGTCAAAAATGCATACATATTTTATTTTCTGTTGAGCCAATATATAAAATTCGTATACAACAACAAATTAATTAAATCATTTGACCCGATTTCTCTCATTTCTACTATATAAATACATAATATGAGAGCCAAAAAAGTTTTTTAAATCATCAAACCGGCGCTAAGCGCGGGTCCAAACCCTAGTCTATTATATTAGAACAGAATACCAATTAAAAGAATAACTTTTAGTTACTGTGTTATTTACCTAATGTGCCATTGGACTTTCGTTAGATATATAAAAGTTTATTAAATTTATTCTTTCATTACAACATTAAAAGCCTGTTTTTTGGTTACTCTTTTCATTAAGGGCCCAATATTTTATTTTCCATCTTATTAAAAGGCCTATTTTTGTTTAAAAATTTAGAACTATCTAATTTTTTGTTGTCAATTCGAAATATATCAAAATATTATATAGAAAATGCCAAAAAATTAAAAAATAATATTATTAGGGTCTAAATTTTGTTTTGCCCAAAAAACCTAAAATATGTTAGATCATGGCTGTATGTCAATATCTATTATGTTTCTTTTTCTGCGATTAGACTTTCTCAACTACTGTTTGTATACCCAGAAAAATTAAATTTATATACCCTGATCGGTTTCTTTCCGTTACAGAGAAGAAAAATGGGGAAAAAAAAACAGAGAAGAAAATCAATAAAAATAAGAAAAGAGGAAGGAAGGAGAAGAATAATATAGAAGAAAAGCTTAAAAAAATGGAGAAAATAAGAAGAAGATGAAGAAGAGAAAAAGAAGAAGAACAATAATAAAAACTTAGAAAAAAAAGAAGAACAACAAAAAAAGAATAATAATAAAGAAAGACAATGAAAAAAAATTAATATATGATATTTTTATTAAAAATTATACACACTTTTATTATATATTTTTTTGACTAAAAAACATGAGTATGATTAACAAAAAAATATACAATTAACACTTCAAACTTTGAACTCTAATCGTTAAAATCCAAAATAATATTTAAAACATAAATTTTAATCTTACAAATATTTACTCGGCGCAAATATAAACACATGCTTATGTAAGAGTGTTGCTCAATATATAGAGTTGTATCAAGTATGTATTTACGTAAGAATGAATATATTTTTTCATATACATATTTTATAATATCTTAGCATTATTTATAGATTAACTATTTTGAGCAAAATGTTGTAGAACCATAAAATTATATTTACAAAACCAATATTTTTTAAAATTAAAATTAAAAAAATTACTTGTGCGTTGGCACGCAGGTTCAGAATCTTGAAAAACTAAACTTTTTAAATAACAAAAGATTTTGAATAGAATTTTAAAATATTTAAACGAATAACAATGGATTCTATTAAGATTTTAAGAATCTATCAACTAATAATGATGGAATCTCATAATCTGAAAAGTTTGTTAAAATCCATCTCCCAATAATATAGCTAGTATTTTAAAAGTGTTGTAGTATGTGTTAATTTGTTTAAAATCAATATCTCAATAACAAAGATTTTAATAAAATCATAAAATATTTCAGAACCTAAACTTTTAGAATAATAGCTGATTTTCTATGGATTTTAAAAATCTACGAATCAATAACATTGGATTTTAGTAAGAATGTCAAAATCCATTAACTAATAACAATGGATTTTGAAAATTTTAACAATCTAATAAAATTCATCTCCCGATAATTAGTTTTGAAAGTTTCTCGGTTTTTCTTTTGGTTACATAAAAAATAAAATCATATAAAACTATTTATAATTTAGTGTGTTTAGTCATTAGTGTAATGTTCATGTTTGGGTTTTTACATTAATCAAAATCCACTTAAGATAATAAGCATACAAAAGTGAAACTGTATCAATAAATATGATATTGTGAATTGAATCTGGAATACTAAATTTATAAATAAAGAGAAATTATCAACACCATATTTATATGAACATATATATCAATTATTTGGTTGTATATGTAATTAATATAAGAAAGCAAAAACACAGTGTTTTTTGATATATCAAAGAACGATGTTTAATCAATTCTGCATATATTAATTACATAGGTAATTACATTAAACACACTATCAAATAGATGATTTGTCTTGATTCTGTTGAACCACTGTTACCATATTTTATCACAGTCAACCTAATCTTCTGAATCATGTTTATAGTTTGCATGTCCCTGTTAACAATTATAATCGTGGTTGCACTAAACTTATATACAAGTAGATTATACTTCATTACTAGAATTATCGATTTTAATAGACAAAGATAGATTAAAACCTATAGAGCTCTCGTACCCTGTCTCATTTGGCATAGTCAAGTTCGGGCTCTCTTAGAAGATCATGAACTTCAACATTTTATTGATGATTCAACTGCAGTATCGGCAACAATGGTAGGCTGGTAGCTGTTAATGGTGCTTTTGTTCCCAATCCACTTTATGCACCATGGTGTTGTCAAGACATGCTTCTCTACAGCATTATCATTAGTGCTCTCTCTTGAACAACTCAGTCTCTCCTCTCGACCACCACGACCACAAAAGAAGTCTGGCACAGTTTTTCTGCTGCTTTTGGTAATCCAACAAAAGGTCATATCCGATTGCTCAAATATTATATCCGTGATATCTCTGCATATTATTCATTTTTATGATAGCTTTTACCTTAGTTTAAAAGCCATTTGTGTCCATTTCCCTGAATTGCACCCCCATTTTGCATTCATCCAAGGTTTAGTATGCATTAGGATAGATTTTGGTCATTCTTGCATATTTTTAGTCTTTATCAAGGATTCAAGGATATTAGGTTCTCAGAAGGAAGCTGATGGGGCGATTCAAGGGCCAGAAGATGCTAGCAGATAATTTATCTCATTACACCGGGATTGGATTCAAACGATCAACCCAATATTAAAAGCACAAGGAATGCACTACGATCATATCCCATGGCTCGACCCCGACATAAGATATGCGAAGCCCGGGTCAATAGGCGTTTTGCCGCTTGACATCGGCAACTCCCATGACCACAATCTGATATAAAATAGCATGAGGTTTGCACTGCAACCTTACCCAACAGGATGAAGCCGATGCACTAGCACCATGGTAGACGATTTCTCGTATCACATATGGATAGAAAAACGGCAAAGACCCGATGGAAAGCCAACACGAGAAGCTGTAGCGGCTTGAAGCTGTGATCGAGAAGAAGACAAGAGACATTATTTTTTGCCTCAGATCCTTCATGCATGCTGATGAGGCAGCGTCCCAAGGGTTTTGGGAACCACTCCTATATATATCCCCACACGTAATTTTGGGAAAGGTTGGACACCCCATTCGCATTTTCGTTCTTCTTGTTTCTCTTTTTTGGTCATCTTCTTCCTCTCAACGCAAAAACACAAAAATACCATTATAGCCGAGTTTTAATTTCTTATTTTTAACTTGCATCTTTAGTAAAAGTTCTTATTTTTCTCCCTTAATCTTGTTCACCGTTTCTTACTTCATAAATTGACGGTTTACATTATGATTAGAGAGTAGTTTTCCTTGATTTTTATAGATAAGGTGAAGTAGAAGTGTTAAAGTTTGGATCTTTAGTGCTTATATATGCTTAATGCTCTTAATCCTTTCATGATAGATGCTCTTAATGCTTAAGTTATCTTCGCTATTTAGATTTATGCCTTCAAGCTCTCCCAAACAAACACCATGTTTAAAGAGACGCAAGGACCAATCTTTAATGAGATTCGCTTTCTCCAGCCTAAGGCATTAGTTGTCTAGGGAGCGTTTCGATTTTATAGAGTTGTTGTTTTATGCTTGTTTCTTCCATTGTACCACGTTGCGGAAGCTCGTCTATGGTGATGGAGATTCAAAGTGATGTTTACCATATGCTAAAGGGTTAGCCTTTGAAACCTCTTAAAGGTTGTTCATTTATGCACTAAAGATCCTCCTTTACGCTTTTGCTTCTTCATGCCTTGTCTCTTGAACCGTTTATCATCTTAGCTCTTATTATTGCATTTCGTTACCAACATTTATTGCTTAGTTTAGATCCGTTTATATACCTTAGTTTTAGTTCTAGTAGTGACAGCTAGATCTGCATTAAAACCCCCTCTTTTACCCTTCCAGCTTGTCAAAAACCTCTAAAGGTTCAATATCTCAGTCGGTCCAAGTGGATTGATACCTTTAACCCGCTATACTATAACAGCTATAGCACGGCGTAGGGCTTTGTTTAACAAGCCGTAAAAAGTTGCCATCAATCTCGTCAACAAAGTCACTCAGACAACAAATACAATCAGAATCACAACCCCCTACAACCAAAATTTCAGCTCAAACTTATCCAATCAGCAGCGCTACGAAAATAACAAACATTCAGACTCGATTTTTCAAACCATATTTAGGAAGGTGTCAGCATGTGGTGAGCACAGTGCAAAGTATTATCAAGAGTTTTGTCTCATCAAATGTACATCCTCTGCTCAGTCCAGGCCATCTCAGTTCCCACCACAGTCACATAACTTTCAGCTGTGGCAATATATATCAAACACAAAACCATGGCAGCCTAGAGCCAATGCTGTGATGCTCTCTGATTCATCCACTTGATTAATTGATATTGGAGCTTTGCACCACATGAAGTCTGATTTGGGTAATCTTGTGGCTCACAGTCTGTATGGTGGAGGTGACAATGTATTACTTGGTGATGGCTCCTCATTACCAACTACCCATTATGGTTCTTTCTCTCTTCCCACTTATACATGTCCCTTCATCTTAAACAATGTTCTATGTGTTCTTTTTCTAGATAAGAATCTAACTTTTGTCTTTCAATTATGTAAATCTAATTACGTTACTGTCACATATACTTCCACCTACATTCAGGTCAAGAATTTACAAACAGTGGCTCTTTGTCTAGAAAACAAGCCTAAAGATGACACTTATGAGTGTGATAACACCCATATTTTGCCTACTTTTATTATCATAAGTGAATGCTTATTCGAGCATTTCACTAAGATTTTAATGCATTGACACTAAAATTTGAGTATTTGTATGGTCAAGACTCTTTAAAAAAAACAAAGCAGAAAGGATGCAAAATGGAGCAAAAAGGAAAATTCCTGAAATCAGTGCAAGATGACACAAGTCCAAACCCAAATTAAGACCTTTTCACCACGAGATGAAACTATATTTTGGTGACAAGGTAGGCTGAACTACTACCTTTCAAGCCGAAGTGATTTAAATACATTCCCACGGTTGGATCTCATATTACAAGGCAAGGAAGAAGGTCCACCAAGCAGCAAGATAGCACTGTTGGCCGCGCCAGACAAGTCCACCGCTGGGCCACGAGTATTCGGTCGAATGGATGCTTTTAAAAGACATTTTCCGAGCCTATTTGCAGCCCAACTCATTTTCCAAGCTGTCAAACACATGTATGACCTAAATGGGCAACCTAGAAGGTTCAAGACTTACAAATACTAGGTTTTAGGATTTTGGAAAGATATAACTCATTAGAGAACGAAATTCAATATAAGTTTTTGCAGCAACCAAGTTTTAAGCTTTATTCTTGGTGTTGTAAGGCAGAGAGAGATTTATTCTTGAAACCTCTTTTCTTTACTTTGATTAATCCAAAACATGCACTTCAAAATAGTGTTTTTATTTTTTGTTAATCAATGCGAGTAGTTTATTTTTGTTGGGTGACTTCTAATGGGTTCTTAGAGGAATTTCATTAACCATTGCTACTCTTCTATTCTTTTGTTTTGTTCTTAGGATCACTCTTTTGCCAAGTTTATTTTAACAATAGGTTTTAGCATCATGAACTAGAATCTATTATCTTAGAATTGCTAGGTCTATTAACATATGTTTAGAGTCTTGACCCAGCTTAAATAAGCAAGACTCATAAGGAGTTAAACGCATCACTCGCATGCTTCATGAGCTATAAAACAAATCTGCATACCTATGAGGTTTTCGAAACATAGACAATCTTAATACTAATGTGTTTAGATTATAAAATAGAATGATTCCAGTCCAGAAAAATCCATATTAAGTTCACGGCTAGCGTATAGAGTTTCATGCTAAGTTAGAACCTCTAAGAATTCCAGGAAAGATTTCCAATGTTTTCCCCTTATTGATTTACCGCACTTCGGCTTACTTTCTGTATTTCAATTACGCACTTTCAATAATTTACTTTCTGTCTTTCCATTACGCACTTTCAATAATTTACTTTTTTGTCTTTTTCTTTTTGTCAATTTTATTTTCTCGTTCTGTATAGGTTTTGGCGAAAACCAAGCCTATATAAATGATTGCTTTGTCTTTTTTCTTTCAGATACAAATCATGACACAACTCCCAAAACCAAACCTCCTATGTCTTTGGTTGCTCTAACCGTTTCATGTTCTGCAGTTGACCTCTCTGTGGTTCGACCCCTAAGTACTATAGTGCACGATGTGCACTTTCAGCTTATGGTTACAAATTTAAAACAGAAGGAGTCCGGAAGAGGCAATCCAAATTAAGTAGCTAATTCTTAACCTTATCAAAAAGTTTTTGGCGCCATGTTGGGAATAGGATCAGCTTCGCAGCAGAAGGTTAGAGCCATAACTCAAAAACATCCTTTCTTTTGAATCTAGTTTCTTTTCTTCTAAACATCATCACCTTCTTCGACACATGGCTACAGAAGAAAAAAAGCCTCTTCAGATATAACCGCATGCTAAAAGGAAACGAGGAAGTCCAGTAGCTGGTGTTTAAAGCATGGAACTCATAAGGAGTAAACACAGTGGGGGAAAAGATTAGTAGATACTGTCAAGAAATTATAAGCTGGAACAAAAAGAAGCATACATATAGCTGAAACAAATCAACGACCTAAAGGAAAAACTAGAAGCAGTAATGGTTAATCCCAACCCAGAACCAGACCTCTTAACTAAATATCAACTCAGACCATCGACTAGCCTATAAAGCAGAAGAGGAATTCTGGCAACAGCGCAACAGACAACTATGGCTAGCATTTGGTGATAAAAACACATAATATATCTATGAGGAAACAAATGAAAAACATGCAGTCGATATGTTCTCAGTCATAGAAGATGATATAAGTAAGGCCATCTACGAAGAGGAAGCAATCACAAAAGTAATACAGTAATAGTACAACAAACTCTTTACCTCTTAAAAAGGAGATATCACAGCCACGGTGACGGAAGCTTTACAACCCCGCATCTTCGATGAAACAAACAGGAAGCTCATATCAATACTGAAGGCAGAGGAAATAAAGAGAGCATGCTTCTCGATTCACCATGGCAAAGCTCTGGGACCAGGCGACTTCTCTGCATGATTCTTTCACTCCAACTGTAAAATGATTAAAGACAAGGTGATATCAGAAATTCAAGACTTCTTCAGAATATGATTAATGCCAAATATCAATACTACTCATGTCAGGCTTATCCCTAAGATCACTAGCCCAAAGAAGGTTGGGGACTACAAGCCTATAGCTATATGCAATGTTTACATCAAGATCATATCCAAGATTCTTACCCTGAGGCTACAACCAGTGTTTGATAGCATCGTATCTGAAAACCAATCAGCATTTGTCCCCGAAGGAGCCATCTTTGACAACGTCTTGATAACACATAAAACGCTCTACTACCTGAAGTCATCAAAAGGCAAAGAAATGGTGTTATATGGCTGTAAAAACCGATAAAAGTGAAGACAGTTTTGGAAAAATTTGGTTTCCATAACGACTGGATCCAATGGATTATGCAGTGTTTTACCATACTGTCATTTTCCTACCTGATTAATGGATCAACACAAGGATATGTCAAGCCAAGTCGGTGGATCCGCCAAGAAGACCCACTATCACCCTACATATTCATACTGTGTAGTGAAGCCCTGTTGGGTTTGTGCAATAAAGCACAAAGAGAAGGAACTCTACCTGGAATCAGGATCTCCAACAGAATCTCGTGTGTCAATCATCTCCTCTTCGCTGATAACACCATGTTCTTCTGCCGGTCAGACTCACAAAGCTGTGGAGAGCTCATGACAATAATCCACTAGTACGAGATATCGTCGGGCCAAAAGATAAATCACCAAAAGTCAGCTATTACATTCTCCTCAAAGACACATAAGAAAATCAAAGATAGAGTAAAATCTGTCCTGCTGATACAAAAAAAAGAGGTTTGAAAAAATATTTGGGGATACCTAAATACTTTGGAAAAAGAAAGAAAGACCTTTTCATCCTGATCGTTGATAGAATCCGGAAAAGAGTTACGAACTGGTCGTCTCGATACCTCTTTCCAGCAGAAAGACTAACAATGCTGAAATCAGTCCTAGCAGCAATGCCTACTTATACAATGACGTGCTTCAAGTTACATATGTCTCTGTATAAGAGAATTCAATCAGCTCTAACAAGATTCTGGTAGGATGAAAGCAAAGAAAAGAAAAAGATGTGTTGGATAGCATGACAAAAGATGATTGCCTCAAAAAGAGATGGAAAATTAGGTTTCTGTGACTTACAAAAATTTAATGATGCCTTCCTTACGAACGTTAGTTGGCGAATCCTCTCAAATCCTATGTCTCTACTAGCTCGTGTTCTCACCAGTAAGTACTACCCCAACTCGACATTCCTAGAGAGTGAACCCCCTAAATCAGCATCTCATGGTTGGTGCGGATATGCATTGGCAAAAATCTCCTTAAACCTCAACTTGGCAGAGCCATAGGAGATGAATGTTCAACATTCCTCTGGCAGGACTCTTGGATATCTGTGGATAAAGCTCAGAGACAATTGAGACCTCTACCTTAATCAACAAAAGATGCTTTAGTATCGGATCTCATATCTAAGAGTGCTAAGGATTGGAGCAAGGAGAAGATACAAGTCACTATACCCGAGTAAGAAGACGCAATTCTACGACTCAAACCGAGTAAACTAGGCGCAACAAACAATTGGATTTGGTTACCCTCAGTTGGGTATCTACTTAACAAAATCAGGATACTACAAAGCTCTAAAACAAGATGAAGTCCTAGATCTCCTCATACGAGATTTCAACTGGAATTCGGTAATTTGGAAAGCCAAGACCTCTCCGAAGATAAAGCTACTTCTATGGAAAACCATGAGGGACGCACTACCAGTGGAAGAAATTTTGAAAGCAAGAAACGTTAATACCTCAATAAGATGCTCACATTGTGCTGAAGAAGAGACTGTACTCCACCTCCTTTTCCATTGCATTTTTGCGGCAAATGTCTAGAAGCAAATACCATATACCGTCAGCTTGATTCAAGACAAATCACAAGTGTAAGAATGGGGCTAGAGACAAAACATTCTCTTACCTGTTTGCCTCCAACAGGAGTGGGAGATGGCCTGATGTCCCCTTGGATAATCTGGTTGACATCGACCTCCCAAAATCAAGTAATTTTCAATGATCGCCATATAAGTCCAGAGGAAACAATTACACTAGCCATCCGCAACGCGAGAGAATGGCAGGAAGCTCAGGGATGGGAACCCTGCAGGAAACAACAGATCCCCACTTCTACACATTGCAATCAACAACGCCTACGAGCAAACTTGATCCGATGCAACCCAGATGCAGCATGGAGATCAGATACAAAAGAGCAGGATACAGGTGAATCCTCACACATTAGGATAGAACAAGACTATCCCGGGCATCCGCAAAAGCAAGCAACATCAAATCAGCGCTTCTAGCGGAAGCATTTGCCCTACTGCTCGCGATCTACCATCCAAGAGATCTAAAAATCAGACAACTTTCAGTCGCTTCAGATTCACAACAGCTAATCAAATCAATCAACAAAGAGTCTCAATCAAAGGAGCTCCATGGGATTCAACATTATATCCTAAACTTATCTCTCTCTTTTGATCATTTCTCTGTTGTTTATGTTTCAAGAAACCCAATCGTCGGACTGACTTCTTAGCGAAGAATATGTTGTATTACTTTGATTCCAATCTGTTTTATTGTTAATTAAATATCAGTTTGCACAAAAAAATTAAAATTTAAAAATTATATTTTTTGATTTACAAATGAACTCAAAAACTAGACAAACAAAAATTAATTTTAGAGACTAGGTTCAATTTCTTAGTCTATGTTTATTTTGTTTCATAGGACATAAAAACATATAAAAATATTTAAAATTTTTTGTTTGTTTAATGTAGTGTTAGTTTGGATATGGTTTAGCTTTAATTATAATCTATTTTAAAATAATAAACATACAAAAGTGAAACTGTTTTAAAAAGACATGTTCTTTTCTTTTCTTTTTGTAAAATTTATATACTTAGTTTCATTTTCTTTTATTTATTTGGGTCAAACCTATATGTTTATGATTCTGCTAAAATGATACAAAAAGGATAATTTTATCTATAAATACATGTTCTTGTGAACTGAATTTGGAACAATCGATTTATAAATAAACCGAAGTTATCATATATAGCACCAAGTATACATACGAATATGTATATCAATTGCTTGGTTGTACATGTCTTAATATAAAAAAGTAAAAAACATCCATCGACGTCTTATATTGAAGAAGGATCAACGTAAACGGAACGTTATCTGAGGTTTAACCGCGTTTGCACCGGTTATAATAAGTGCATCCACGACTATATTTGTGAGCAGGGACACGAGGCTTGTTGAGAGAATCAGGAGGATGACATCCCTTGGGAGGATTAGGTTGACTACACGGGCTAAACAAGTGTGGACTTAAATATTTTTGCTTATTATCTCCTTTTGATTGCTCCACGATCATAGCGGCACAAATCACCAACATCAGTATCACACATGCCTTCATTGTTTTTGTTCTTACGGGATTACAGTTGAACCTTCTTCTTTTTGCTTTTTTTGTTTGTTTGTGAAAATTGGATTCCTATAAAGAAAGTTTGATTAGAGCATACACTAATTTAGTTATTCATTATTTGGGAAAACCACAAATCTAATTTAATCAATAATCTAAAGATGTTAAAAGTATAATTTCTTTGAGATATTTTCCAACCAATAAAAAAAATAGTTTTGGGTAACGACTAATTTGAAGAAAAGGAGTTTGTATTGAATTCCAAATAAGCGAAGTATACAACGTACAAAATAGTAAGAAATCTTAAAACTAAACGCTGAATCTAAATAAGATTAACTCACTTTGACTTTATTGTAGTTTGGATTTGCTTGGGTGCAAATAGTTGACATAATAGATGAATAAAATTAGGTGGAATTGGCTATTCTTTTTTATTCTTATAAAAATCTACCACTTAACATAAATTGTCATTTCTCTTAATTATGGTAAACTCCACTAAAAATTTGAAAAATAAGATTTGTTACCCTGAATTTTTTTATTCTACAAAATAGGAGAGTAATAAATTAGTGAAAAAAATACGTTTATTCCATTTCTATTTTTCCACTAATCATTATTCCTCTGATTCTGTTAGTTACAACTATTTGCACTTTTAGAATCGCCGAAGAACCAATGATGCTGCATGTGACTTATGGATGCGTGTAATGGATTTCAAATGCTAAAGAAACTTTCAAGTTCGTTGTTAAGATGAGTGTACTTCAGAAAAGCTCAAGAATCAGCTTACCTCTTCTTCTTTGAAAACTTCAGCCTAATACCACATAAAAAGTTTATATAGATAACTCACATCTGTGTTTTTTTTCTTTTTTTTTGTGCTAGATTTAATATATAGGTTTGATCTAAAAACAAAAATGATGCTAATTTTTTTTTCTTGTTCAAATCTCTATACCTATAAATCATAAACTAGTCGGTAACTATGCATTTGACATGTGTCATTTATTATTTTTTATTTAATTTAGTTTTATTTTAGCAAAAATTAAATTGAATTCTTCTTTACAAAAATAATTGATATGAACGGTTTCTCCAAGAATCATCCCATACCACCCACGATTCTTCTTCTCCATTCACGATCTTTCCTTTCCCATACTCCTGTTTACCTCAGATTCGACAAACAAATACTAGAGAACTCCCAATCAATCAAAAACATAATTTATAAATTCCATTCTTTCTTTTCTTCGATTTGAAATCCCGAATTCAAATTTGAGTATCTATCAAATGTTCTGCGCTAGAGCCAAAGCCAATTTGGATTCATGGTAAAAGGATCTCAACTTCTCATTTTTCAGTGACGGTGTATAGTTTCTTTGCTTCACCATCTTCAAAGAAAACAGCAGTTAGGTTATGTGATCTTTTAATTTCAATTTCTGGGGTTTTGTACTCAATTTTTCAAATTCCATATATAGATCTGTAATTTGAATTTATTTTTGCAATTTGTATCAGGTACTAAAAGATTAATCGTATATGACGATTCCAACACATTGATAAACATAGCAATGTTGATGAACTTGATTTAATACTTATGGCAAGGTGTTTGTAAATTGTAACCATGAATTTGGAATTTGTTGTTGCGTCCATAGATTTACGGGTTAGTATTTATGCTATATTCGAGCCCCCAAAAAAACATTTATGCTATTTAAATTTTCTGAAACCCAAAAGTCAATTGCTTTGTAAATGATGAAGTCAGATACAATCCTGCAAAATAATTAACAGCAGGAATGAGTTTGATCTCTTTATTATTAGACTTCACAATCATTTACATTACTGCTTAAATGAAATTACTTTGACTGTTTTGTATAGGTGAAGTTTGTTCGCAAAAGCTGAGATTACAATTATGAGAAAACATTTGTGATACTATAAGAATGATGTGCTTTTGTAGAGAAGGCACAAAATATCCTAATTGGCCAATGGCCAGTGCCATAGTCATATAGATTTCAAATCAAGTTTCTTTTGATTATTTTCCTCTTAGAGTTTATAGTTTCTCTAATCAAGCTTAAAATTACTATAATATATAACACACGTGCTTTTAATTTTCCAGAAAATTCTAAAGAACCTAAAATGAGAAATTGGTCAAAACAAGAAATTTTCCAAACTTTTAATGTTAACAACAAAGAGCAGCAAGCAAAGAGGGTGCAATGTGGATCCAAAAGATTTATATGCTTTAAAGGTGCAAATAAAAGAGGAATCTGAGTTGATTGTCTTCGGGGATGATTCTCCGAAGTGCTTTTGTTAATTTGTTTTGATTTCAACAAATTATATTTTACAAATAGTATAGTAGATAATTTTATGGATATAAGTGGTTCATGCGATCTCTTTTTCGTTAATATGCTGATAGAAACTCACACGCATCTAAAGTACAAGTCATAACCGGAGCAAAACGGTGACCGATGTTCTAAACACATTCGCATAATAAAATATGCTGCCCGTAGGTAGTACGGGATTAATACTAGTTTTTTATATTTCATTAGCCTAATCTTTAAAAATACAAGAAGAGGGAATTAAACATCATTCTTTCATAAATACAATAAAACTTTGAAATAAAATAAACATAAAGCAGAAAAATTGGCCATTTCATACCTACAATATAGGTAGATGTTAAAATTATATATGAATTATACAACTGTGCTAAACTATACATCATATAAACATAGATTTGAATTTCATACCTAATTTAAGCACCATTTGGTGTTTGGTGATGAATCTACATATAAAATTATGTCTTTTTATTAAAAACGAAGATTTTTAAATAAAGGTCTCAATTTTGTCTTCTTTCTCTGTGCAATTTACAGTTTATTTCTGTGTTTTCTCTCTTTCTCATTGACAAAAAAACAAAGAGAATACAAAACGTCTCTGAAGTTTTGAGTCATCTTCAAGTCGGAATCGTTGTTAAAGGGGAGTTACAATTTGCATCTCATCTCTTTGGGCATTGAAATATGAGGTAAACTCCAAAATCAGGGTTTCATCATTCAACTTTTTGTATTATGGATATTAAGGTTTATCAATTTCACGAAATGAGTATATGATGTCTTAATAATGTCAGTTTGTTTTTGTGAGATATAATGCAACATATGAACTTAAGGTGTTCGACGAAATGACAAGTTTTGATTTTGTTTTTTGTTTTTTGTTGTTGTTTCAGCTTTGAGGATGTAACTTTTCAAGTTTGCTACAAGGAAAAGTTTGTAATTTCAGAGGATAACGTAACGACATATATTGGAGGGGAGGTTCACTCACTTCTAAGCCCTCCACAAGCCATATTCACTAACTTGATGGATTCTTTGAACATGTCTTTGATTGGGCAAAAGAGCTGATGGTGATGTTATTGAAAACAGAGGTGAAAACAACGTTAATGGTGATGAGAATGTTTCTAACAATGAAAGAGCTGAAGTTGATGGCAATCATAACAGAGGTACTGGTGAATAGCATAATGAAGAAGCCATAAATGATGAAGAAGAGCATGACATCCGAGGTTACTCCTCCAAATTCTGAAGGAGAAGATCAAAGACGATATGTTGGGTGCAAAAAAGGAAGTGGAGATACTAGGCTGGATCAGGTATTTGGTAGCATACCTGAATTCTACACATTGCAATCGACAATGCAACACAGATGCAACATGGAGATCAGATACAAAAAAAAAGAGCAAGATACAAATGGATTCTCACACATCAGGATTGAAGAAGACTAGCCCATGCATCCACAGCGGCAAGCAACATCAAATCAGCGCTTCTAGCGGAAGCATCAGCCCTACTGTTCGCGAACCACCATGCAAGAGATCTAGATGTCAGACAACTTTCAGTTGTTTTAGATTCGCAACAGCTAATGAAAGCAATCAATAAGGAGTCTCAATCGAAGGATCTCTATGGGATTCAACATGATATCCTAAACCTATCTCTCTCTTTTGATCATTTCTCTGCTGTTTATGTTTCCAGAAAAGCCAATTGTCGGGCTGACTCCTTAGTGAAGAACGCTCTGTATTACTTTGATTCTGATCTGGTTTAATCTTTATTAAATATCGGTTTGCATAAAATAAAACAAAAATTGAAATTTAAAAATTATATTTTTTTGGTTAACAAATGAACTCGAAAATTAGACAAACTTAAAATTGATTTTGGAGTCTAGGTTAATTTTCTCAGTTTCTGTTTTTTTTTTCATAGAACATAAAACCGTATAACTATTTAAAATTTAGTTTGTTTAATATAGTGTTAGTTTGGCTATGCTTTGACTTTAATTATAATTCACTTTAAAATAATAAGCATACAAAAGTGAAACTGTTTTAATAAAGACATGTTCTTTTCTTTTCTTTTTGTAAAATTTATATACTTAGTTTCATTTTTTCTTATTTGGGTAGAAGGTTCCAATGTTCGCTCATCCCCTAACACCATAAGTGCTGACCTGACGACGGTCTCAGAACTCGACCTTTTTCATTAACGCCTTGACGATATCAATAACAAGATCCATAAGGCGACGACCTCGGCACCAGAGTTGGACAAAATCCTCCAACAAACGCAGCAGACCCCGTTCACATCGGCCATCACCAAGGCTCCTCTCAAAGACATAGGCCGGTGAAGCTACCTCTAAGTTACACCGACATGACATACCCGAAGCGACACCTGACCGTGTTCAACACAGTCATGGGGCGAGCTCGCTTCACGGACGAAGAGCGGGACGCATGCCTGTGGAGACGCTGTCCGGAAGCGCCCTCACCTGGTTCTCACAGCTTCCTCAAAATTCCATCGACAGCTACAAAGAACTCACAGCTCGGTTCCTTAAACATTATTCGATCTATATCGACGCGGAGTCTACGACGCTCGATCTATGGGTGTGCATCCAGGGCAGCACAGAACCATTGCGCAACTTCATCGACCGGTTCCGGTCCATCATTTCCCGATACAGCTTGTCGGACGAGCTATCTCTCAACATCCTCATCAGGAACTTGAGAGACGATCAATCTTACTAGACCAAAACCCTAGAAGACGCTTTGCATAAGACGACCGGCTACATCAGGGTCGAAGAAGATCAGACAGCCAAGGCCAAAGCCAAGTTGGCCGACGAGAAATCTTCGCGCGACAAGAAACCCAGATCATCGAATAACGATGGCCAGCAGGAGCCTCGTCAGCACTACGACGAAGATGACAAGAGCCGGAAGAGTATCATTGCCATCAGACGACAGACGAAGTGGAACACTTGGGATCGTCTGAGCGCCAAAGACCCGGATAGCAAGAAGCCGTGGTGCAAATATCACAAGGCGCACGGCCACCACACCGACGATTACTGCTCTCTCCTGGCCCTTTTGCGGAAAGCGTGGGAAGCTGGTGAGTGCACCATACCCGAGCCTCGGATTCTAGCGCGGCAATCTGATGATGATCAGGACAGGCGACCTGAGAGCGATCGAGATAGAAGATCGGATGCTGATCGTCCATCTTTTAAACGTGAAGGAAAGGAAACAAAACGTGACCGTGAAGACGATCACACACCCCCGACCTCACCGCACCGACGGATCAACATGATTATGGGAGGAATCCTCTCATGCACCGACTCCATTAATTCTATCAAACGACACGAGCGAAAGGCCGCTAATCCCCCGAAGGATGCCTCACCACTGTTTAAATACGACCTCGCGATCACCTTTACAGAGCAAGACGCGCAGAACATTGATCAACCGCATAACGATCCACTCGTCATCTCACTTCGACTCAGAGAAGACGTCTCGAAGATATTGATCGATACAGGAAGCTCGGTCGACCTCATCTTCATGGACACCCTACGCAAGATGAGCATCACCGAACGGGACATCAAAGTCGCACCATCACCCCTCGCTGGTTTTTCTGGAGATTCGATCTCCACGATTGGAACCATCACGATGCCAGTCACCATAGGAGGAAAGTCCGTTACGGTGACGTTCGAGGTCATTGACCGGTCTGCGATCTAAAACGCCATCCTGGGAATACCCTGACTGAATGCCATGTGCGCCGTCCCATCTCCCTACCACCAGTGCATCAAAATGTCGATCAGAGGCCGGATCTTCACCATCCGTGGTGATCAGACAATATCTCGGCATTGTTACGTCGACAAAAAGCGTCCGCAAGGCATCAACGTTTGTGATCGGCAGCAGTAGCGACTTCGATCCAAGGATAGTTCACCACGAGAAGCCGAAGAGCAACCTCATTTTCCAAGTCAACATCGACGCTGCTCACCCGGAATGTTGCGTCGGCATCGGCACGGAGCTATTGCCAAGTATGCAGGACGAGCTGATCGCTTTCCTCCGAGAGAATATCAGAATATTCGCATGGTCAATGGCCGATATGAAGGGCATCAGCCCCCAGATTACCGACCACGAATTGAACATTGATCCCACTTTCAAGCCAATCAAACAGAAGTGACGAAAACTAGGCCCCAAACGGGTGCAAGCTGTTCACGATGAGGTGAATAAGCTGCTGAAGGCCGGATCAATCGCCGAAGTCAAGTACCTGGAGTGGCTTTCCAACCCAGTGGTAGTCAAGAAGAAGAACGGGAAGTGGCGAGTCTGTGTAGATTTCACAGATCTCAACAAAGCTTGCCTGAAGGACAGTTTTTCTCTTCCTCGTATCGATCAGCTTGTCGAGGCAACCGCTGGCAACGAACTCCTCTCCTTCATGGATGCATTCTCAGGATATAACCAGATTCTCATGAATCCGGATGATAGTGAGAAGACCACATTCATCACGGATCGAGGAACTTATTGCTACAAGGACATGCCGTTTGGTTTGAAGAATGCAGGAGCCACTTATCAGCACCTTGTCAATAAGATGTTCGCCGATCAGCTTGGAAAGACGATGGAAGTATACATAGACGACATGCTCGTCAAATCGGCCAAGGCAGCCGACCACATTGTTCATCTCCGAGAATACTTTCAGATACTCAACGAGTACGGCATGAAATTCAACCTCGTAAAATGCACATTCGCAGTCACTTCCAGAGAATTCTTGGGATACTTAGTCACACAGCGCGGAATCCTCGTGAGGTTCAACGTTTGACCGGAAGGATAGCCGCCTTAAACCGATTCATATCGCGTTCAATCGACAGATGCCTGCCCTTCTATCAGCTCCTCTGCGGCAACAAAAGATTCGAATGGGACGAGAAATGTGAAGATGCATTCCTGCAACTCAAGACATACTTGTCAACACCTCCGATCCTGGCTAAGCCAGAACACGGAGACACCTTGTTACTCTACATCGCAGTCTCCAGTGCGGCGGTCAGCGACGTTCTAGTCTGGGAGGATCGCGGACAACAGAAGCCGATCTTCTAACTTCAGCAAGACTTTGGATGGTGCTGAGACTCGCTACCCGGCCTTAGAGAAGCTCTCTCTCGTGGTGGTCGTCGCTTTAAGGAAGTTGCGTCGTTATTTCCAATCTCACTCCATAGCCGTCCTGACCAGCCAACCTCTTCGTTCGATCCTGCACAGCCCGACACAATCTGGACGCATGGCAAAGTAGGCCATCGAGCTATCCGAGTTTGATATCGAGTATCGAACACGGACCTCTGCAAAGTCCCAAGTTTTGGCAGACTTTTTGATCGAACTGTCACCTGAACTCTTGAACGCCGACCCGGCAAAGCTTAGAGACATGGACACTGCACGTCGATGGAGCATCATCCCGACTAGGAGCTGGAATCGGCATTCTATTGGAATCCCCTACCGGAGAGCTTCTCGAACAATGCTTCTGCTTGGAGTTTAGCGCGTCCAACAACGAAGCCGAGTACGAAGTGCTGATCGGAGGTCTCCGTCTAGCTCGAGGGATGAACGTCCAACATATTCTGGCACTTAGCGATTTACAGCTCGTCGCCAAGCAGTTCAGTGGAGAGTACGATGCGAAAGACGATGGAATGGACGCCTACCTGAAGCTGGTGAAGCAGTTAGCCGCGGAGTTCACGACCTTTGAGCTACATCAGATCGACCGATCCGCCAACACTAGCGCTGACGTCCTAGATGCTATAGCGTCAAACAGAGACTCAGGCCTTCGGAGAACTATTCTAGTTCAAGGGATCTCCCAACCCAGCATAGTCCCGACCCAGGAGGTTCTCCAAATCACAGCCGACGAGGGCGAGACCGTTCCTGCAGCACCCACTGATGACCAGCCAGCAGCAGATTGGCGAATCGAGATCCGACATTTTCTCGAGACTGGCGAATTACCAGCGGAGAAGTGGGCAGCTTGATGGATTCGTGCATGCAGTGCTTAGTACGCAATCATGGAAGGAGTCTTATGCCGATGGACCGAGTCAGGCGTCTTGCTTACTTGCCTGCATGGTGACGAAGTCCAACGGTGCATCAAGGATATTCATGATGGTGCGGGTGGAAATCATTCCAGCAGACGAGCTCTCGCCCTCAAGATCAAGAAACAGGGTTTCTTCTGGCTAACCATGCAGGAGGACTGCATTCAGTATGCTCGAAAGTGCGAATACTGCCAGCGTCACGCCCCGATGATTCACCAACCTACCAAATTCCTAACTTCGACGAATCCTCCGTATCCTTTTATGAGGTGGGCAATGGACTCCGTTGGCCCGATGATTTCCTCTCGTCAGCGCAAACATATACTCATTATGACAGATTATTTCACTAAATGGGTCGAAGCGGAAGCATTTGCCAAGATCACCGCGACCGACGTGCAAAACTTCGTCTGGAGAAATACGATATGTCGACATGGTCTTCCTTACGAGATCGTTTGCGACAACGGGTCGGCCTTCGTCTCGAAGAAGTTCAAAGATTTCTGCGCAAAATGGAAGATTCGCCTCAACAAGACCACTCCCTGTCATCCACAAGGGAACGGACAAGCAGAAGCTACTAACCAAACTATCATGGACGGCACTAAAAAGCGCCTCAATGCCAAGAAAGGTTTTTGAGCCGACGAGCTGGATGGCGTACTGTGGTCTCATCGCACGACTCCAAAAACAGCAACCGTTAAAACTCCTTTTTTGCTCGCATACGGATGCGAAGCCATGGTCCCAGCAGAGATCAACATCGACAGTCTACGACGCAGAGTACTCCCCGACTTCCCTGCCGTGAACGAAGCGATGCTGATCGATAACCTTGACACCCTCGAGGAAACACGCGATCAAGCTCTGTTCTGAATGCAGAACTACAAAAATCAGGCAGCTCGATACTACAACAAGAAGGTGCACAACCGACATTTCGACAAAGGCGACCTCGTCCTTCGAAAGGTCTACGGAAACACCAAAGAAGACAATGCAGGGAAGCTTGGAGCCAACTGGGAAGGCCCGTATGTCATAACAAACGTGGTCAAGCCGGGTGTTTACCAGCTCGAAGCAATAGACGGCAAATTGGTCCCGCGGGCTTGGAACTCCCAAAGCCTTAAGCGGTACTACAGGTAGATCGGCACCTCCTTGAGGTCGGCATTTTTTTTTTAAAAAAGAAGGGAATAGTTCCTATGAACTACGAAGCGGTTTGATCCCCGAAAGGGGTACGTAGCTAGCCTATCTTCGGATGGTGCAACTGCTCCCCCTCCTAAAACGGGAGGGGGGGGGGGACTTCTAATATTTTTAGGATTCCGAATCTCCTTTGGTTTGTAAGTCTTTTACTTTGATTCAATAAAAATTAAAATTTGCTGAAAATATCGTGTCCATTTTCATATCGGCATCCTGGCCAGATGCTCGATTCGCCTAAAGCTAAAGTCTGATCCACTTTAGCTTGGCAACTTAAAAGCCAAGCCCGTCTTGCATCGTACAGTTTACCTGTCAATGGATCCGAGCCATGCGTTGTTATCAGCCAAGTCAGTCTTGCATCCGCATTCGACTCGGTTACTTATAAGTGGTACCGATGAAATAACGCCAACCTGAATCGCATATCGAATATTCACACTTAGAAGATAAATGGTACAAACAGTCATAAGCCGGACCTCCCGCTCGTTCGTATTCACACTTCCCTTTTAAGCCAAAACCCGCTCTGCACTTCTTGAGTCATGCAAAACTACTAAGCCGACCTGATCACATTTCGTATTCGACTCAAGAAAATTTCTAAGTATCGAATACATGCCGACCTTACTCGCTTATTCACTTTATACTTAGAAATTAAATCGCATAAACAGATAAGCCGATATCGCATCGCAGTTTATGTTCAGATTTTCAAAAACTACTTTTTCATTGATTAAAAGCACCAAAATGGCGGACATAATACATTGAACTCTACGATTAGAAAGCATCTGATTACAAATAATAAAAAAAAAATTTAGAGCTAATCTTCGGCCCTTTCCTGGGCCTCTCCATCTTCTTTCTCGGTCTCCTGACTACCAGCCTGATCAGCATCTTCGCCATTTCCCGTATCGGCATATTGATCACCTCCTTGATCATCCTCCTGTTCTTTCTCCTGATCGGCCCCCTCGGGAGACTTAGCTTTACCGGGCTCGCTCGCTACGACAACCTAACCACCAGCCGAAGATGGAAGCTTCTGCCTCTTGGACTTGAAGCTCATCGGGTGTAAATCTGACTTCTTCGAAGGCCTCCAGATCTGCCTTACTATCAGCAATCATCTTCTCTACGTTCTCATCCACCAAGGCCGGAAAATCCTAGCCTTGATTACGCACTATACTAAGTGCCTTTTTAGCCCCGACCCATTGAGCCGCGGTCGCAGTCAGCTCGTGGGCTTTCTCCTTGCAAGAAAGAGATTCTTTCACCTTGGCGACCAGACCCGCGTAGTGGTTGTTCACCGTGACTATCGCACGTTTCGCCACTTCTTGCCCAAAGGCAAGTTTCTCTTCTTGAGCGGCCTTCAGCTCGGCCTCCGGCTTCCTCTGCGAGTCAACCCTCTCCTTTTTTATCTGTTTAACTGCTCGATTGAGCAGTTTGCTTTTTTATGCATCGTCGGCGCAATCCTTCTCCAACTCCTCAGTAGATTGTTGAAGCGCGACTTCCAGCTCAGCACTCCTTCTCTGCTCGGGCTCAAGGGCCTCCTTGAAACTCTCCCTTTCGGCTCACTTCCAGGTTGTATTCGTTCATCACGGTCAATGCCGAGCTTAGGGCCTGTATGCGCAAGATATCAGCATTCGAAGTCACTCTTATACGCGAGGAAATTATAAAGGTGCATTCAAGGCATTTTTACCTTAGCCTGATCATGCACGCACAATCGCATCGTTGCGAATGAAGCCGCGAAGGTCTGTCGGTGGACCTGCTGGATTGTCCCTCAGCTTAAGGAAGTAATCCAAGCAGGACACTGAGTCGTCCACTATTGGACTTTCTCCACGATAGTCGTAGGAGAACCCGAACAGACGTAGTTGTCTCTCAGTCCGAGATCTTTTCGATGTCCGCGGTTCTTCAAGAGATTCTTCTGAGTTAACAGGGCTTCCTTCCCTGCCGTCATTTCCATCTTCGACTTCGCGACCCGGAGCGTCATCGCTCCTCTGTCCTTCTAGCTCGGCCTCCTTCCGAGCTTTCTCTGCTCTTTTATCAGCTTTCCTGTCAGCCGCTCTCTTGGCCTTGGCCAAATCTCTCTCGAATTTCTTTTGAGCCACATTCTCAGTCCTCGCAGATTCGTATTCAGTGCGATCCTCGATCGCAGGGTTCTCCGGCTCCCGAGCACCGGGAGACCCGAAGGCAGATTCTAGGTCGGTGGAAAGATTCTTGAATGAAAGAGACTTCATTTTTTTCTGGTCGTGTTCGGCGTCGAAGAAGAGCAGCTTAAAGGCAAAGAGATGTTAGGCGACCTGATCCTGATAAATTCTAACGGAAAAGATAGTAGTCGACTAGAAAATGGCTTATTAACCAACCTCTTATTCTTGCGATTCTGTCTTCCGTAATCTCGGGCCACGTGATCGTGCTGATCGCAGAAAACCTCTCCGAGATGTTGTAGATGTCGACTGGGTCGTCAACTATTGGAAGAAGCATCTTACCTGCAAAGTATAAACAAAACTGGTTAGTAAATCATTATATACGCAAGCATTAAAAAACTAACTACTCAGATCGGGCATCTCTCTACCCATGACCTCCGCCCATCTCATTCGAATTGGGATGTCTCGATCAACCACAGAGCACTCGTTGATTTACGAATAACTATCGATCTCTCCAATCTGCTACTTTCGACTTCTGACCCCCGGTCACAATGTTGAACCGCGTCTTCATGCTCGTGTAGTATGAACCGCGATTTCTCAACTTCGCCTTGGTTCGCCTGGTATTTTTCATCGCATCGAAGGCGGCCCAGGTCAGTGGGATGTCGTGCTTGATCGACATGACCAACATACTGACGATCAGGCAGATCGTCGCATGAGTGAATTGGCAAATCGGCATCTCTTTTCGATCCGCGAATTCTAACAACAGTCTCGGAAGGGGGAACCATAGGTGGTAATCCCGGAAGAAGCACTCGTATAGGCACAACCATCCATTGGGAGCATTGCATGGTCGTTCTGAAGGGTTCGGGACCATGAAAGTCACCTCGGGACCGATGTTGCACTCCTCCTTCAGAGTCTCATGGAATTCCATGGTTGACTTGGTCAGCATCACCCCCAAGGCGTTATCGCAGGCCGGCTTATCCACCTTCTCCCCCTTTCGCTTCTTGAACTTCTTCACGGGAGGATTCATGTCGATTATACCGAACTAGTTGACTTCTTCTTCCGCGATGATAGCATTCAGCTCATCCAAGATATCCATCTCATTAGATCCGCCTCGCACGTCGACCTCATCCCGTAACTCGGGAATCTCAAAATCCAATCTGGAAGAAGTCTCACCAGATCTACCTATAAACCCGACCTGATCGGCGTGAAATCTATCAGCCGCCGCCTGCTGATTCTATATCCTTACGTGCTCTTGGAATTCCCGTTCCAGTGCAGAGAGTTCGCTCGCATCTGAAGACCAATCTGACTCCGACGGTTGGATGGCGACCTTCTTTCCCTTTCATCAGCTCCTTGCAGTCTGATCGTCTCTTTGCATCTGACGGAACTATTCCAGAGACACGCCGATCTCATTTGCTCTCGCTTGAGCCGACCTGTTTTCTCCCGATTCTGGTCGGCCTTCCCTGATCTTCACGCTTTTGCTCATTTTGTGATCGGACTTTGACAGCGAACCGTGGAAATTGGCGGCGGAAAACGAAATGGGGCGGAGATCTAATCGAAAATTCTAAACGAAATAAAGAGTAGAGAAGAGAGAGAAGGGAGCAAACCTGAATTTGACAGAGTTTTGCTAGAAATGCAGAAGTGGAGAAATGGAAGCCGAGTCCCTCTTATTTATACAAAAGTCTGGACGGTTATTGAGAGTAATCATGAGTTCGGCGACCTTTCATTTCTTCTCATTTTATTTTAATCGGCTTCTTCGCCTCCTCTTATGTTTGACACGTGTCAAGTCTAGTTCTGCATGCGCAAACCTAGACCTAGTCTACATCACCTTTTGGCAGGAACTTTTCGCGCCCAGACTCACTATCTGATTCTCGTCATCGCGCCGACCAGGAATTAAGGTAAATTTTCATTTTATATTCTAACTCTTTTGACAGCCGACCCGAATCCATACCGAGCTACACCTTGAAATTCGACAAGTATCGTATTTCTCACTTGCCGAACTGGGGGGGGGGGGGGGGGGGGGACTTACTGTTAGAGATGAGATTGGTACCATCTCTAACGGCCTGATATGAATTCTGGTCGGCCCATCTTACTTGGCTCAAGTCGGCCAAATAAATGGAAATCTTCCATTTATCAATCGAACCCGAGAAAAACGGAAGTTTAGTCTTATCGGCAAGGAGACTTTCCTATTCCGTACAAGCATTGAAGACCGACCTGATCGGCTATAAATACGGGAAGTCCTCGACTTCTCAAAGGCATCCAAAAATACTCTTTCGAGACCTAGGGCAAACTAAACAATCTTATTGTTCTTAGCTCTCGAGTTACTTTCCTTAAAAGTCTAGGTCGGCGTTCTTATTCCGACGACCTAAACTACCTTATATCTTTCAAGCTCCGGCTCAATTCTGATAAAGATCTCTCTTTAAACCCACAAGCTCTAGCTCTCTTATAATTTCAGAAAATTTGGTGGTTGTTTAAAAATTCTATGTTATTGAATTAATGATTTCTAAATGTCTCACCAAAATTGATGTTATTGAACATGAAATTTATGTAAAGTAACTAAAGTCATTTAAAAATCTATGTTATTCAATCAACAATTTATAAAAACTAAATCAAATGCACTGTTATTGGAAATATTTTAAATAGTATATTTTAAAAAATATTGAGTACTTTTAAATGATTTGGTGGAGTTTGTTAGTTAGAAATATAGAAACCCAAATCCCACTGTTTTAGGAGGGATTTCATATAATTTTAATATCAAATCATATAACTTTTCCAATCCACATAATATCATCTAAAATTTCATTAAAACTCAAATCTTTTAAATTCTCTAAAATTTTAGTTTCAGTATACCCCCTAAAATTTTAGAAAATTTGAAAAGATTTGAGTTTTAATGAAATTTTAGATGATATTATGTGGATTGAGAAAGTTGATCTGATTTGATATTAAAATTATTTGAAATCCCACCTAAAACAATAGGATTTGGGTGTCTATATATTTAACTAACAAACTCCACCAAATCATTTAAAAGTACTCAATATTTTTTAAAATCTACTATTTAAAATATTTCCAATTGATTTAATTTTTATAAATTGTTGATTGAATAACATGGATTTTTAAATGACTTTAGTTACTTTATATAAATTTCATGTTCAATAACATCAATTTTAGTGAGACATTTAAAAATCATTAATTCAATAACAAGGATTTTTAAGATAACCACCAAATCTTTTGAAATTCTTAATCCAATACACCCCCCTTAACTGTACTTTGGATTTGCTTGGCTGCAAATAGTTGACATAATAGATGAATAAAATTAGGTGGAATTGACTATTCTTTTTTATTTTTTTTTAAAACTACCATCCACTACATATTATTTGAGAAGTAACATTATTGAAAATAGATGATTTGTCAACACTACAACCAAAGTTAGTGCTTTTAATTGATGACATGTAAATGTGACATGTCAAACTTCCTAAAATAAACGAAATGTTTTGATTGGTTAAACTAAAATTATAGAAATTATGGAATTAAAATATAAATAAACTAAATTATATTTATAACACTAAAATTAACAAATTTAAATTAACAGAAAATAAAAGCAATTATAATTTCAATTTTTTTATATATATTCATAATTTCATAAAATATAATTACGAATTTTTTTACAACAATATGTATATATATGTATTATAATTTTATATATAAACAAAAAAAATTATTAAATTATCCAATAGAATAGTAAAAATTCTATTTATTAATAATACTTTAAGTATGATATATTTTTATTTGGGGGGGGGGGTGGGGGTGGGGGTTGGGGGTGGGGTGGGATGTATTGGATTTAGAATTTCAGAAGATTTGGTGGTTGTTTTAAAAATCTATGTTATTGAATTAATGATTTCTAAATGTCTTACCAAAATTGATGTTATTGAACATGAAATTTATGTAAAGTAACTAAAGTCATTTAAAAATCTATGTTATTCAATCAACAATTTATAAAAACTAAATCAAATGCACTGTTATTGGAAATATTTTGAATAGTGGATTTTAAAAAATATTGAGTACTTTTAAATGATTTGGTAGAGTTTGTTAGTTAGAAATATAGAAACCCAAATCCCACTGTTTTAGGAGGGATTTCATATAATTTTAATATCAAATCATATATCTTTCCCAATCCACATAATATCATCTAAAATTTCATTAAAACTCAAATCTTTTAAATTCTCTAAAATTTTAGTTTCAGTATACCCCCTAAAATTTTAGAAAATTTGAAAAGATTTGAATTTTAATGAAATTTTAGATGATATTATGTGGATTGAGAAAGTTGATATGATTTGATATTAAAATTATTTGAAATCCCACCTAAAACAATAGGATTTGGGTGTCTATATATTTGAAATCCCACCTAAAACAATAGGATTTGGGTGTCTATATATATATAGGGGGGGGGGGTGGGGGGTTGGGGGTGGGGTGGGATGTATTGGATTTAGAATTTCAGAAGATTTGGTGGTTGTTTTAAAAATCTATGTTATTGAATTAATGATTTCTAAATGTCTTACCAAAATTGATGTTATTGAACATGAAATTTATGTAAAGTAACTAAAGTCATTTAAAAATCTATGTTATTCAATCAACAATTTATAAAAACTAAATCAAATGCACTGTTATTGGAAATATTTTGAATAGTGGATTTTAAAAAATATTGAGTACTTTTAAATGATTTGGTAGAGTTTGTTAGTTAGAAATATAGAAACCCAAATCCCACTGTTTTAGGAGGGATTTCATATAATTTTAATATCAAATCATATATCTTTCCCAATCCACATAATATCATCTAAAATTTCATTAAAACTCAAATCTTTTCAAATTTTCTAAAATTTTAGGGGGTATACTGAAACTAAAATTTTAGAGAATTTAAAAGATTTGAGTTTTAATGAAATTTTAGATGATATTATGTGGATTGAGAAAGTTGATATGATTTGATATTAAAATTATTTGAAATCCCACCTAAAACAATAGGATTTGGGTGTCTATATATTTAACTAACAAACTCCACCAAATCATTTAAAAGTACTCAATATTTTTTAAAATCCACTATTTAAAATATTTCCAATTGATTTAATTTTTATAAATTGTTGATTGAATAACATGGATTTTTAAATGACTTTAGTTACTTTATATAAATTTCATGTTCAATAACATCAATTTTAGTGAGACATTTAAAAATCATTAATTCAATAACAAGAATTTTTAAGATAACCACCAAATCTTCTGAAATTCTTAATCCAATACACCCCCCTTAATTGTACTTTGGATTTGCTTGGCTGCAAATAGTTGACATAATAGATGAATAAAATTAGGTGGAATTGACTATTCTTTTTTATTCTTTTTAAAATCTACCATCCACTACATATTATTTGAGAAGTAACATTATTGAAAATAGATGATTTGTCAACACTACAACCAAAGTTAGTGCTTTTAATTGATGACATGTAAATGTGACATGTCAAACTTTCTAAAATAAACGAAATATTTTGATTGGTTGAACTAAAATTATAGAAATTATAGAATTAAAATATAAATAAATTAAATTATATTTATAACACTAAAATTAACAAATTTAAATTAACAGGAAATAAAAGCAATTATAATTTCAATTTTTTTTATATATATTCATAATTTCATAAAATATAATTACGAATTTTTTTTCAACAATATATATATATATATTATAATTTCATATATAAACAAAAAAAATTATTAAATTATCCAATAGAATAGTAAAAATTCTAATAATACTTTAAGTATGCTATATTTTTATTTCGGAAATTTATTAATTTACAAAATATATAAATAACATCTAAACAAGTTTTAAATAAACAAATTATTAAATAATACAATTTTAAATAAAATGAAATCATGATAAAAATAATTTAAAGAATAAAATGTTAAAATAAAAACAAATTAACCTTTTTATTGATTTTGCTTTTTTTAAAAACGTAATTTTAAATAATTTTTCTTTTCAAACCAATATTTACTAAATGAATAAAATATATACTAATTATTATTTTATAATATTAATAAGACCATATATTTTTCTATAACTTTTATCATTTTTATTGTTATTTTCTAATATGTACATGACTTTGTTACCATCTCATGTTATTTTTTATCATATTTTAAATAAAAATAAAATTATATATATATATATATATGATTGAAAAATAACTAAACTAAAGAATAAATTATAATAAGATGAAACAATATGAATAAGAAATAAAAATAGAAGTATATAAAAATAAATCACTCGCTCTTTGTTTTAAAAGTTATTTAAAAAAACTTTAACACGTAAGAGCCATATTTCAATTTTTTTACAAATACCCCTACATACATAAATATTAATTGTACATTGGTTGAAGTCACATGCGAACTTTTTCGTGCATGTATTTTGTTAAGATTGATTACAATTTTTATTTTAATTATTACACAATTTATATTTTTTAAAAATCTTTATCTATTCTAAGTGTAGTGAAGTGGTTGATATATCCGCACATGCGTGCCAACCATCTATCCGCTCTTAGGAATAAGTAAAAATGGTAAAAACTATTTCAGTTTAATTTGTAATAAATCAAGAAAATTATATACTTAAAATATATTATATATGTATTTGCAGATTCATATTATGTAAGACGCAAAAAATCATATTATAGATTGTGTAAGAGAAATAAAGCATATTATAGAAATATTCAAAAAATATTATAAGAATTTAATTATTATTTAACATAACTTTTATATTTGTGATTATATATTATTACAAGCATTATAAAAATAAAAAGTGTTAAAATACATTGGTTTCAGAAAGAAGTTTGTGAAATATTAAAACAATATATATATACAACCATACCAATGTTTTAAAAAATTAATCAATATTTAAATATTATAATTAACTATGTATATCAAAAAAAATTATACTCACACATATGTGCGGATCAACCACCTAGTTTAATATAATAGTCATTTCTCTTAATTATGGTAAACTCCACTAAAAATTTGAAAAATAAGATTTGTTACGCTGGATTTTTTTATATTTTAAAAAATATGAGAGTAATAAATTAGAACAAAAAAAAATTATTCCATTTATATTTTTCCACTAATCATTATTCCTCTGATTCTAGTCAGTTCCAACCATTTGCATTTTTAGAGTCGTTGAAGAACCAATGATATTGCATGTGACTTATGGATGCTTGTAATGGATTTCAAATGCTAAAGAAAACCTTCAAGTTCGTTGTTAAGACGAGTGTACTTCAGAAAAGCTTAAGAATCAGCCTACCTTTTCTTTTTTGAAAACTTCAGCCTGGATCAAATAAAACATACAAAGTGTATATAGATAGCTCACATCTGTGTATTTTTTTCCTTTACAGTTTAGATAAAATTACCTTTTTTTTATTAGATTAAATATATAGGTTTGATCGAAAAATAAAAATGATACTAAGCATATATATTAATTCTTATTTTTTCTTGATCAAATTTTTTAATTTCATTAGCATAATCTTTAAAAATACAAGAAGAGGGAATTAAACATCTTCTTTCATTAATACAATAAAACTTTACAATAAAATAAACATAAAGCAGAAAAATTGGTCATTTCATACCTGCAATATAGGTAGATGTAAAAGTTATATATGATTTATATAACTGTGCTAAACTATACCTCATCTAAAAATAAATTTAAATTCTATACCTAATTTTTAAATTTTCGTCTTAAACATACATTCGCATAAATACTATTAATGAACCATTTTTGTCGTCGATGTGGCTGCCACGTATGAAACGACGCCGTGAAAATTTATATGTAGATTCATTACCAAACACCAAATCCACTACATATTATTTGAGAAGTAACATTATTGAAAATAGATGATTTGTCAACACTACAACCAAAGTTAGTGCTTTTAATTGATGACATGTAAATGTGACATGTCAAACTTCCTAAAATAAACAAAATGTTTTGATTGGTTACACTAAAATTATAGAAATTATGGAATTAAAATATAAATAAACTAAATTATATTTATAACACTAAAATTAACAAATTTAAATTAACAGAAAATAAAAGCAATTATAATTTCAATTTTTTTACATATATTCATATTTCATAAAATATAATTACGAATTTTTTTCAACAATATATATATTATAATTTCATATATAAACAAAAAACAATTATTAAATTATTCAATAGAATAGTAAAAATTCTATTTATTAATAATACTTTAAGTATGATATATTTTTATTTTGGAAATTTATTAATTTACAAAATATATAAATAACATCTAAACAAGTTTTAAATAAAAAAATTATTAAATAATACATTTTTAAATAAAATGAAATCATGATAAAAATAATTTAAAGAATAAAATGTTAAAATAAAAACAAATTAACCTTTTTATTGATTTTGCTTTTTAAAAAAACGTAATTTTAAATAATTTTTCTTTTCAAACCAATATTTACTAAATGAATAAAATATATACTAATTATTATTTTATAATATTAATAAGACCATATATTTTTCTATAACTTTTATCATTTTTATTGTTATTTTCTAATATGTACATAACTTTATTACCATCTCATCTTATCTTTTATCATATTTTAAATAAAAATAAAATTATATATATATATATATATATGATTGAAAAATAACCAAACGAAAGAATAAATTATAATAAGATGAAACAATATGAATAAGAAATAAAAATAGAAGTATATAAAAATAAATCGCGCCGTGAAAATTTATATGTAGATTCATTACCAAACACCAAATGGTGCTGAAACGACGTCATTTTATTAAATACGAACATTGTTAAATAAAGGTCCCAGCTTTGTCTTCATTCTCTATACAATTTACAGTTTATTTCTGTGTTTTTTCTCTTTTTCATTGACAAGAGAACAGAGGGAATACAAAACATCTCTGAAGCTTTGAGTCGTCTTCAAGTCAAAATCGTTGTTAAAAGGGAGTTACAATTTGCATTTCATCTCTTTGAACGTTGGAAGATGAGGTAAACTCCAAAATTAGGGTTTCATCATTCAACTTTTTGTATTATGGATATTGTGGTTTATCAATTTCATGAGATGAGTATATGATCTTAATAATGTCAGTTTGTTTTTGTGAGACATAATGCAACATATGAACACAAGGTGTTCGACAAAATGACAAGTTCTGAATTTTTCTGTTTTGTTGTTGTTTTAGCTCCGAGGATATAACTTTTCAAAATTACTTCAAGAGAAAGTTTGTAATTTCAGAGGATAACGACATATGTTGGAGGGGAGGTTCATACACTTCTAAGCCCTCCACAAGCCATATTCACTAACTTTATGGAGTCTTTGAGCTTGTCTTTGCTTGGGCAAAAGAGCTGATGGTGGTGTTATTGAAAACAGAGGTGAAAACAACGTTAATGGTGATGAGGATGTTTCTAACAATGGAAGAGCTGAAGTTGATGGCAATAATAACAGAAGTACTGGTGAATTGCTTGATGAAGAAGCCATAAATAATAAAGAAGAGCATGAAAATTCTGAGGTTACTCCTCCATATTGTGAAGGTGAAGATTAAAGATGATATGTTGGATGCAAAAAATGAAGTGGAGATATTAGATTGGGTCAGGTATTTGATAGCATACCTGAATTCTACACATTGCAATCGACAACGCCCAGGAGCAAACTTGATCCGATGCAACACAGATGCAGCATAGAGATCAGATACAAAAAGAGCAGGATACGGATGGATTCTCACATATCAGGATGGAAGAAGACTAGCCCAGGCATCCATGCGGCAAGCGAAATTAAATCAGCGCTCCTAGCCAAATCATCGCCCCTACTGCTCGCGATCGACCATGCAAGAGATCTAAATCTCAGAGAACTTTCATTCGCTTTAGATTCGCAACAGCTAATCAAAGCAATTAACAAGGAGTCCCAATCGAATGATTTCTGTGAGATTCAACATGAAATACTAAATCTATCTCTCTCTCTTTTGATCATTTCTCTGCTGTATGTTTCGAAAAAAGCCAACTGTCGGGTTGACTCTTTAGTGAAGAACGCTCTGTATTACTTTGATTCTGATCTGGTTTAATCTTAATAGAATATTGGTTTTCACAAAATTAATTAAAAATTATAATTCAAAAATTATATTTTTTGGTTTATAAATGAACTCGAAAACTAGACAAACTTAAATTGATTTTGGAGTCTAGGTTTAATTTCTCAGTCTCTGTTTTTTTTTTATATGACATAAAAGCATATAACTATTCAAAATTTTGTTTGTTTAATGTAGTGTTAGTTTGGCTATGCTTTGACTTTAATTATAACTAGGTTGGACTAATATATTTATTAAAATAATTCTTTTAATTAAGTTTATTATATATATATATATAATGTTGTAGTGGATTAAAAATGTAAAATTATTTAAAATAAAAACCTAATCCTGAAACTTTTAGGGTGGTATATATCCTGTTTTTTCTGTATTCATCTTATTCTTTTAAAAAAAAAAACAATTATTCATTTGAAATCAAGTATTTTATTGAGACATGTAGGAAAAGTATGGAAAGAAAACGTGTATGAGATCAGATATACAGATTACCTATTTTCAAAATTAAAAAAAAAATATTTATATATTTTTCCAGTTTATCTAAAATTATCAAAAATTTCTTAAATTTCTCCCAAATTTTTTCAAAATTAGTTGAATAATATGTTTCAAAGTTGAAATTTATTCAAATTATTTAGAGTTTGGAAAAAGATTTCAGGTAAGAGATTTTATTGAATTTGTCTTGTTATTCAAATTTCTCGTCATGTACTTATTATTTTTTACATAATTTAACATTACATAATCTTTGGATCGGAATTTTTAAAATTTACGTGGAAGTCATCGAGAGAATCATTGTTCTTCCCGATCTTATTACAACGTCACTAATTTATTTATTAAACTAGTTCTTTTAATTAAGTTTATTATATATATATATAATGTTTTACTGGATTAAAAATGTAAAATGATTTAAAATAAAAACCTAATTCTGAAACTTTTAGGGCAGTATCCTGTTTTTTTCGTATTCATCCTAAATTTTTTTTATCATTCCTTATTCTTTTGAAAAATATTATTCATTTGAGATCATTTATTTTATTGAGATAGGTAGGAAAAAAGTATGGAAAGAGAACATGTATGTGATCAGATTTACAGATTACCTATTTTCAAAATTAAAAAAATATTTATATCTTTTTCAAGTTTATCTAAAATTATCAAAAATTTCATGAATTTCTCCCAAATTTTTTCAAAATTAGTAGAATGATATGTTTAAAATTTAAAATTTATTCAAATTATTTAGAGTTTGAAAAAAAATTCAGGTAAGAGATTTTATTGAATTTGACTCGTTATTCAAATTTCTCGTCATGTTCTTATTATTCTTGTCAACAGAGTTTATGGCAAAAAATTTATTAGTTGCCACAAATTATTAGTAACAAATTAATCATTAATTTTAGAAATACTTATAATTTGATAGTAACAAATTATTCTATTGAAAACAATTATTCATTTAAGAGACTTTTATGAAAATTGATTTTCAAATAGAAATATCATTATTAAAGGAATTATCGATTCCATCAGCGACTCTTTGACCAATATATTGAGACTCACAAACTTGTTAACCACGGTGTTCAGAGAGATGACTTATGTGTTAACTTGACTTATTTGCCTCTTTGAGTTTTTGCCATTTGTATGCCTTTTTTCATTGTCCGTTGTCCATAATGATGATAGTTTCCTCCATAATTTCAGGACAATCAAGAGAATATCCCTACAAATTTGGGAAAAGTGTTTATGTGTTGTTAGACTCTTTTTGATACACCAAACCTTTTTATTTCAGATTAAAAGAAATCGAACCAGAAAAACCCTAATGGCTAATTTAAGTTCATTTAAAATAAAATTTATTAAAATTATACATGTCGAATATAACACCTGAATATAAGACCTGAGTTTTTGTGAGTGAATGAGTCTCAAATGCTCAAACTTTAGCCCTCTTCTTCTGGTGCATTTTCATACTATACGAAACATAAGCAAAATAAGAAATAATTTTTATTAAAACAAAAACAAAAAAAACTTTGAAATTAACAATAAAGCAATCATAAAATACATCAACAAAACTTAAAACTGAATGAGATTATACGCTGAAAAATAAAGTATCATATAGGTAAAAAGATTTCAGATTATAAACTTAAAAATGAATTCAAATACCTGGATTTTAAAATAGAGGCAAAGGTTTGTTTAATTGAAGAAAAGTATATCTTGAAACGAAGATGGACCAATCATCATTTCTGGCTTCGTCTGCGTATATATATAGACCAAAACCAGAATCAGAAAATACCAAAATATACATATACATAAAAAGCTTAGCTAAAAACAAATTACATACGACATAATTTATATAGTGAAGAGGCAATTCAGAAACCGTATTGTTAAAAAAAAAATTCTTTAGCTTGCTCTGAAGTTTTATTAATTAAATTTCCTTTTGATTTTGGAAGTTTGTTAGAAGATTATAATGAATTTTTGAAAATTCTGTATCATTAACTAATAACTTAAATTAATCATTTGCTAAATATAGTTTGTATACGGAATTTTTAAGACTTTTTTTGTGGCAAAAAATTATTAGTTGCCTATTATAGCAAATCTAATTATACTGTATTTAAATGTGAACATATTAGAAATGATAAGAACTAAAATTAAGACAACGATTTTTTTTTAATTTGAATATCCAATATTCAGAACCAGAAGTTGACATAATTGTTGACATAATTGTTGTAATATGTAGTTAAAGATTTAGAGTATATTTATGGTTAACATTATTTAATTCTACATTTTCAAATGAAATTTACCATTTTTGTTAAGATTTTATATTGAATGGGAAAGATATGATAATCACAAAACAGAACTATTTCTAAGATAGGTTGTTTAGATTGAAAACATATCTTAGCAGTTAATTCGAATTAAATATGTTAGTAAACTAATTACTTGTGGTTAGTTTTTGATAATCACGTAAGTTTATATTTTTTAATAATTAGTTACTTTTTAATTTGATAGTACTGAAATCATCATTAATTTTCGAAATATTCTTTTAATTTCGAAATAAATATCCAAGTCTTATATTTATAATGTGTTTTTTATTTAATTAGATTGATATATGTTATAAATTTAACAAATAAAAATAGTTATCTGTAAAATATAAAATAAATATTAGAAGATCTAATTATAAAAGTGTTGTGTTTATTTTCTTATTTTAGTTTGAGGATAAATATCTATTTATATATATATATTTTTATCAATCGGGTATATTATAGATATACTAAACTTTTCTGTCATATTAATTTAAATCGAATTATTTCAATTATATACAAAAATTTAAATATTAATTGCAGATTTTTAAAATATTAAATGCAATTAAAAAATAAATAATTAGATAAGTTTTTGTTTGCTTGCAAGAAAGATTGTGTTTGGTTGCAAGAATAAATTATTTAAATTTTTAACTATTATTAAAATTTAAAAAATTCAAAATTCTGAGATAATGACACATAAGCCATTAATACTTCCTAAATAATAAACATACAAAAGTGAAACTGTTTCAATAAAGACATGTTCTTTTCTTTTCTTTTTGTAAACATTATATATTTAGTTTCATATTTTTTTTTGGGTCAAACCTATATGTTTGTGTGATTCTGTTAAAATGATACAAAAAGGATAATTTTATCTATAAATACATGTTCTTAAACTGAGTTTGGAACAACAGATTTATATATAAACCGATGTTATCATATACAATAGAAACAAATCCACTATTTGTTTTACGTCAAGCAATATGTGGAGTAACTCCCGATATAGCAGTAAAAACAAGATGTGTAGGCGGATCAACTCATCAAGTTGCCATTGTAATAGGATCCACACAAGGAAAAGCACTTGCCATTCGTTGGTTATTAGGGGCATCCCGAAGATGTCCGGGTTGAAATATGGCTTTCAAATTAAGTTTCGAATTAGTGGATGCTGCTCAAAGGGAGTGGCGATGCCATACGCAAAAAGGAAGAGACTCGTAGAATGGCAGAGGCAAATAGAGCGTTTGTACATTTTCGTTATTCCATGAACAGGATCTATATAGACATATAGATCCATGGATCCATACATCTTGATACGAAAAGAATCAGTAGAAACATAAAAAAATAGGAATTGATCGATCTCTTTCTCGAAACAAACAAAAAGGAAAGAAAAGACGAAACATAAATCATGGATCAACTACGCCCTCTCGGGGACTTTCTTAAGAATAAGAAATAGTAAAACCAACCTCTTGGACTGCTACAAAAAACACCATCGGATTTTAAAGTAGCACGATGGATTTTAAAGTAGCACGATCTAATTCAAAAATCTCACCTAATTGAGCCCATCTAGCATATTTTTTCACAGTTGCAGGATCACTATAACTCACTCCATTGAGTTCACCACCATAAAACTCAACAATTACACCTACTTGTTCGACACTATATTTGGATTATGCCCTTCTAAACGGGGCATCGGCTCTAACAATTCTGTCTCTGTCTACCAAAACAACCGGAAATGTTTCAAAAAAATGGGCATATGGCGTACAAAAAGCTTGCGCCCTTCTTTATTTCTAAAGACGGGGTGTCCTAATTGAACCTCTTTTGCTGGATTATTACCAATATAATCATAAAAAGCTAATATTTCAGGAATTTTAGACCAAGCTTGTATGAGACGATCCAGAAAGCACTTAATCATGATCAAATTTTAAGCTTACATGGGTGTTGAGCATTTACCCGTTTCCAACAATGCACTTTTCGGACCGAGAAAGTGGAACTGCTTGGCGTTGCATATTCAAACTCATTAAAGCTCGATTCGCATCATTATGTTCAATAAAAGGAATTAGGTTATTATTGAAAATAAAATTTTTTGGAAAATACATTCGTAAATAGAGTAGGTTTTTGATTCTGTTTACGAATATCCAAATAGGTAAATTTCAAAGATTTGTCTAAGTCACTTCGTTTTTTTTTGTCCAAGTTACTTCTCTTTTTGTCTAACCCAGACGGAAATTAAGTTCCCATTCACGACCCATATAACAAGCTACACAAGTAAAAAGTGTAGAACAATTAGTTCATAAGGACCACCGTTGTATAGCCATTCATCAACGAATTCAGCTTCCCAGATCGGGTACGCCTTTTTGAATCCAATCGTGGATATTTTGCCTATAATACTGCTTTTCTTTCTTCTCTTAGCCTTTATTTGGCAAGCAGCTGCCAATACCGATTCATACAAGCTAAATCTTCTAATCTAAAATTGGGCCAAAGAAAGGATTTTAATTTAATTAGGTTCTTTTTATCATTATCAAGATCTTTTTTATGCAAAACTGTGGTCAAGTTTTGAATATTTGTATCAAATCTTGAATTTCGAACCTCAGAAACGAAAAAAGGGATGTGATTAAGCAGGACCAAGAGATATCCGCCGAAGAAGCTCTTTTTCCTTCTCTTTTTTCAGAAGAAGGGGAGGATCTGGACAAAATCGATGAAATGGAAGAAATCTGAGTGAATGAAAAAGACAAAATTAATAAGGATGAATTTTACGTTCGTACATACTATAACTATAAAATTTTTTTTCACCTTATACATCATAACCAAATCAAAGTCATTTTTACTTTACTCTTTTTACCCACGTGGGGATTCTTTGTATATTTCAAAAAAAATTTTAGTAAATGTAAATAGCAGAATTGTGGCTAGGAAAGTATATTATTAATCTACCTAACTTTATTATAGAAATTTTCAGGATAAATGATTGGATCATGCAAACTAGAAATATTTTTTCTTCGAAAGGGAAGAGATTACTCGCTCCATATCTGTCTCACTCATGATATATATAATAACATGGGCATCCATTTCAAGTGCATATCCGATTTTTGCCCATCAGAATTATGAAAATCCACACGAGGCAACCAGACGTATTGTATGTGTCAATTGCCATTTAGCTAGTAAGCCTGTGGATATTGAGATTCCACAAGCAGTACTTCCTGATACTGTATTTGAAGCAGTTGTTAATATACAACACCAAATATACATACAAATATGTGTATCAATTGCTTGGTTGTACATGTCTTAAGATTAAGAATCAAAAAACATTCATCGACGCCTTATATTGAAGAAGGATCAACGTAAAAAGAACGTCATTTGAGGTTTAACCACATTTGCACCGATTAAAATAAGTGCAACCACGACTATATTCGTGAGCAGGGACACGGTGCTTGTCGCGAGAATCAAGAGGATGACATCCCTTGGGAGGATTACGTTGACTACACGGATGTAAATTTTCTCTGTTATTATCTCGCTCTGATTGCTCCACAATCATAGCGGCACAAATCACCAACATCAATATCACATATGCGTTCATTATTTTTGTTAAGGGAATATGGTTAATCCGTCTTCTTGTTGCGTTTTTGTTTGTTTGTGAACATTGGATTCTTATAAAGAGAGTTTGATTAGAGCGGACACTAATTTTAGCTATTCATTATCTGGAGAAACCACAAATCTGATTTAATCAGTAATCTAAAGATGTTAAAAGTATAATTTCTTTGAGAGGTTTTCCAACCAATAAGAAAAATAGTATTGGCTGACGAGTAATTAGAAGAAAAGGATGTATTGAATTCCAAATAAACGGAGTAAACAACGTACAAAATAGTAAGAAATCTTAAAATTAAACGCTGAATCTAAATGAAATTGACTCACATTGACTTAATTGTACTTTGGATTTGCTTGACTGCAAATAGTTGACATAATAGATGAATAAAATTAAGTGGAATTGACTATTGTTTTTTATTCTTTTAAAAATTTACCATTTAACATAAATTGTCATTCCTCTTAATTATGGCAGACTCCACTAAAAATTTGACAAACAAGATTGTTACGCTGGATTTTTTTATTCTACAAAATAAAAGTAATCATTATTCATTTGATTCTACTCAGTTACAACCATTTGCACCTTTAAAATGGTTAGATAACCAATGATGCTACATGTGACTTATGGATGCTTGTTACAGATTTCAAAGGTTTGAGAAAGCCTTTAAATTTGTTGTTAGGACATCTCTAATTCTACTCCATTTTCAACTTCAAATTCTATTTTGGAATAAAATCTTTTCCAACTCTTCTCCATTTTCAACTCCAAAATAGAGTAAATCAAAATTTACTTTATATTTGGAGAAGATCTAAACCTACTCCATTTTGAAGTTGAACTTTTTTTATTTACAAATTAATCCTTTAGATTTAAAATAATTATATTTATGCTGTTTAATATTTATAAAAATATTATAAAACTTATAATTATGAATATTTAAATACTACAATTATTTTTAAAAAATTGCAAAATACAATAAACTTTTATATACATAATAAATGCTGAAATTAAGATAAACAGTATAAATAAATTAAGACAACAAATACAAAAATATTAATGATAAAAATTTTATTAATAGTAATAATTAAATAAAAATTGCATATATTTTTTGTGATGTTATGTAGCTTTCATTATTCGATAAATATTTAATTTATAATTTTTGAAAGAAACGGTAAATAATAAAATAAGTGAGATTTATTTGTAAATTTTAAAACTAAAAAGGATTAAAAATAAAATCTAATAAGAATCTATTTAAATTATTCCTTTTTGGAGTAGAATATAGAGAAATACATTGGAGCAAAACACAACTCTATTTTGGAGTTACTCTATTTTATAGTAAAGAATGAGAAAATACATTAGAGATGGTCTTAAGATGTTTGTTTGGATTGGATTTCTTATTTTGGCTCAGGCTGATTCTGGAGATTTTCTAAAGTACACTCATCCTCAGTTTTGTAAGATGAGTGATTTTATCTAAATCGGTAAAGAAAAAAAAACAGATGTGAGCTATCTATATAAATGGATTTTGGATTTGATATTTGTTATTGGCGTTACTGTTTGTATTTTGGCTTCTTATTGCTTTAGTTTTATGTTTAGACTTGTTATTGGCGTTATCGTTTCGATGTTGGCTTCTTAGACCATCTCTAACTCCCCATGTTATTTTCCACTTCAAACGCAATTATAACGTAAAAATTTTCTCTAACCCTACTCTATTTTCTATTCTAAAATAGAGTAATGAACAGTACTGATACAAGAGTTTTCACCTCTTATGTCAATCACCCATTGTACTAGTCATTGTAGTATTGAGTTTTAATATCAATCCAAATGGGTTTTTGTTGAGGACAGAAGAGTTGAGAGTAAAAATCTCTAAGTCAAGCAAGCAGAAAATGGATTTTGTTGCCAAACAACCAATCTAATATCCTAATATGATCAAGCAGCAAAGAGAGTAAAGATAAAAGCAAACTAGGCAAAACTAAGCAAGCAAAACAAAGCAAAACAGAGTAAATCCGAAACTCAAATAAGAGAAAAGCAAGTTCCTAGATGTGGTTATTGACTTTGGGGAATTCAGACACTAACTAAGGCAGTTTCAAACTACATTGATCAAGCAAATAAGCAAGCAATGGTGATTCCTAGACATAGAGTTCACAATCAAGCAAGCTAGATCCAATCTCTTGGCAAATAGCCCTTTGCTAAACATCTTAACAAGAACTAACTCTCATTAGTGCTAAAACATCAAGCAAGCATTAGATAACAACTCTATTCAAGTCAAAAATGCTCCTCAAACAGTCAATCTTTTGAGCCAAGGCCAGCAAATCCTCTATTAAACAAGATCAGCATTTCATCAAACACTTGATGGGCATAAGAGAAAGCTAACAACCTAGATAAGTGTGATCAAGACAAATCTAGCATTAAGAATAGATTAATAGAGAGGAACCCATAAACTGAAGCACTAAACAAGCTTTAATCAAGTCCTAAATTCCCCTAATCTACCACATCTCGAAACTCTAAGCAAACCACTCACTCAAAGCCATGTTTAACACCAAATCACAAAAGAAAATGATGTTAATCATGATTAGAAGAGAGAATAAAGAAAGATTAAAGGCAAATACTTAATTATATTAAACAAAGCAAATGATTTGTCTTACAAACTCAAAGAAAATGCTTAAGAACAGTAAATTGATAAGACTTGTCGAAAATCTCTAAAAAGGGCTATTTATAGCCTAGAGAAGGAAGTCATAGAGTAATGGCAAAAGTGTAAATAAAACAGGTTCGGACTGGGTTTACATCGGTCAGTTACAACAGTCATTTGTGACCGATGTGAATCCCATCGGTCTGGCAGTGATCGATGTTGGTGACCGAAATTCATTCGCTGTGTTTATGTCGGTCACTCCTGACCGATGCTGGTGATCGATGTGCTTCGTATCGGTCACCCTATGATCGATGCTGGTGACCGAAAATCTGGTATCAGTCACTCCTTGACCGATGTTCACCGTGCTCTGACCGAAAACCTTTGCAGAGATTGTCTGCTTTGATCCTTCTTGCTCCCTTTGATCCAGCTAGCATCCTGAATCATCCCCAAAGCTCCTCCAAGCTCCTCTTAGCTCTAAAAGCACCTAAAAACATCCAAAATGCAAGGAAAATGCAAACTATACCCTAAATGCAACCTAAGTCTAAAAAGAGAAGAAAATGGAGCAAAAACTAAGGGAAATCATGCAAAAGAGAACCAAAACATATACTAAATGCAGTCCTAAATGGTGTAAATACAAGGGATATCAACACCCCCACACTTGCCTTTTGCTTGTCCTCAAGCAATTAAGAACAAATAGGAGAGTGAGGTTTGAAAGTGGGCATTCAGATTCCAAAAGTGCAAAGGTAAAGAGATAGTATCAATGTTTAAGTGCCTAGTTGTAGGATGCAAACATAATCAGCTGTACTTTAAAGAACCTAGCCATGCTTATCATGTTTCAAAATGATCTCAAATCTCAACTTAGGCAAATGCTCAAATCAACCAACTCTTTAACATTCAATTAAGATCAGAACATGAATCATGCTTATGTAAATCAAGTGAAGACATTTGGTTGAAAGGGTAAGGTCATGAGATAAAAATGATCTCATTTTAGCAAAGGGTTATTAAACATAAGGGATCACTCAATGAAAAGGACTTCATCTTAGGCAAAATGCTAAAGGTAAAAGCACACTTATGCATGCAAATCAAAGCTCCCTTCTACCCAAAGATGAATCCTAAGTATTTCTAAACCCCAAAAGTGAACCCCCTAAGTCTACCCTTTCCTAAACTCTACCCTTTACCCTTCTTCATGGCTGGGGAAACTTCTTCTTTTTGCTTGTGTGGTTGCTTCTTTTTGGTTGGGACTTGCTCTTCTTTGTTGTATTGGCACCTTCATCACCTTTGGTGGATTGCTCCTGGTCTGATTTTTCTTCTTTGGACCGTTCTAAGCTTTGTTGCTGGCGCCTTTCTTCTTTGCACTTATAGCTTTTTCTTCCCTTTACTTAACCACAATTCTAGATTGTTTCCCCTTTTCTACCATTTCAAATCTTTTCCCTTTCTTTCAAAGCATATAAACATGAAGTTCAAACCACCTATACTACCCCTTTTTAACCCAAAACTCCTATCCTAGAATCAAGCTCAAGATGCAAGCTGATATCTACAAGAGAGCTAATCAATGCCAGCCTTATTCCTAACACTTTTTGCCAAGACAAAATCAAAAATGCAATGCAAAGGCCTCACAGCTCGATTTTGGTTAAGGGTGAGGATGTAACTGTCCCATAAGTAAGAGGATCAGCTATTTGGATCAACAAGAGTGGTAGAAAGGAAAAAGATAATCCAAATATGTATATGGTAGCCATGAATTCACTTTTCAATGCATAAGACATGATAATTGAAAGTCCAAATTAAAATTCAAGTTGATAGAATTGATTTTCAGAGAACAAATGCTTTTAGAATGAGATGAGAAGACCAAATCTAGCAGTCTAAGCATGGTTCAGCCTTAACTTCTAGCATTCATATGATGCATCACAAAACTAGCCATTTAAACACTGAAATCATCTCTAAACACTAAGTACTTTACAAGAAAAATTCATCATAATGCCCTATGCAAATGCAATGCAACCTATATGTCAACACTAGACTCAATCCTAGAAGAATGAAATGCAACTACATGCTTTCTTTTTGGTTTGCAAAAATGCAAAAAAGTTTTGATTTTTTTTTTGTGTTTTTCTATGCCTTACATGAATGGATGATATGCATGAGACTCAAAATAAAAAGAAAAAGAAAAACTAAGAAAACAAAACACAAAGTCAAACTCCAAATCTCTCCCCCACACTTAAATTACACAGTCTCTTGTGTAATGAAAGCAATGAGAGAGAGAAGCACAAAATATAATACAAAACTAAAAAGATGCAATGGTATAAACAGTGGAGAGGATGTGGTGCTTGGTTCAGTGGTAGGAGTGGTGGGGTGATCCTGAGGTCTGAGGAGACTTGCTAGCTCACCTCTTGTTTCTCCTCTCATAACTTTTGTGGAATGCTCTGCTTCTTGAGGTGCTTGAACCCAGCTTGACCATAACTGCTATGCTTGAGAATAGTTCCCTTGTTGACCCCATTGCCATGTCTCCTGAACTGAAGAGGGAGTGGGAGTTGGTTCCCAAGCTGATGGTACATGGGTTCTTGGCTCATATGATGAAGCCCTTGGTTGTGCCCATCTTTCCCATTGATCACTTGACTGTGCATGGAAAGAGTCTCTTCCATGGGGGTTCCAAACAGCTTCCTCCTCTTCAGTTGGATCAGCTTGATGTGCTTGCTCTTCTTGGTGAAGTGTATGCTCATGAGTGTGGCTTTGGTGGGAAGTTCTTGCTGATGTTGCTTTGTCTTTCCTGAACTTCCCCTTAACCATCTTCACCAACTTCTTTATGGCTTTGTCCTGCCATTTACACCACTTCTGTAGAGAGTTGATGTGCTCATGAGCTATCTTCAAAGAGCCTCCTTTCTTGGGTGATTCATAGGTTTTGAAGTAGAACTGCCTTGAGCTGTAGCTCTACACTTCTTCTTTTTCAAGCTCATCTTCTTCATAGGTTCCTCCTTGGCCTTCAGCGCCAGCAGTAGCATTCCATTGGTGATCTTCTTCTTCTTCTCCTCCAATCTCTTCAGTGTTTCCTTCCTCAATGTCTTCTTCTCCCTCTCCAGGGATAGGGCTGCCTGTGTAGAACTCATCATCAGCTGGATTGAAACAGATGTTGCTTCTTCTGGTGAAAGAGGTGAGCTTTGGATTGGGGAGAAGAACTTTTTCTGGTGTGCAGAAGTCCTTGATGAAGTTGTATACATGCTTTTCGCCAATGCTCTTCTCCAGGAAGTGGCTCCTCTTGAGATAGGTTATGTCAATCCATTGTGGTTCCAGAGCATCTTCCTCATAACCGTCAAGGTTGACTCCACTAGCTAGAAGAATGACCGTGACAACTCCCCCAATATGAATCTGTGGGCTTCTCCTATCTTTCACCTTGCTCAGAACCCAGCTCTGGTAAGAGTAGAGCTGTGTCATCAGCATAGTCACATAGCAAGCATCCTTTTTCGGCGCCGTGAGAGGTCTTCCATCAGTGCTGGTACCCACAATATCATACACCCCTTTGTAGATCAGGTCCATCTCTTGCTTGTCAGATATGTTGTCTTCTTTCTTGCAAAGAGTGTGTTTGCAAGTGCCTTGTGGGCATATCTCACAACAGGGTGTCTGAGGTGCTGATTCTTTGTTGTCCCAGCAATGTATTGCCCAGCCCCTACAGCAATCCACAGCATGGCGTGCTGCTTCCTGGTGATGGAGAGATAGCTTCGTTTGCTGGTGTAGGATCTGAGACCAAGGGCTTCAGCGATGGCTAGGAAGGTGGAGGTGAACTTCTGCTTGCCAATGTGGAAGGAGAACCACCCATCCCCATTAGAGAGTTCACTATCCTCATACCAGACCACTTGGAGAGTGGAAAGAAATTGGTAGGTGAGCTCTTGATATGATGGGAGTGGGGTTGTCATAAGGCTTTCAAGTTCTATGTTCTGAAACACTGTTGTGCAGTCCATGTAGATCCCTAGTGCTTTCATTGTACTAGCACAAGGGTATCTTGTTGGCTTGAAGGTGCATTGGTTGAAAGCCTCTATGAGTTTCCTAGCATCTGGGTCGTGGAAGCAAACTTCTTCCTCCACAGTTCTGTCTCTCTCATTCCGCTTGGCGCCTCTCTCTCTCTAACCGGTCTTTTGCCAGCAGCTTTGGATGATGGCCCAGCTACAACACCCTTTCCCTTGTCTTTGCTTGCTCGTGGTGAGGTAGTTGCTCCTTCCTGAGGTGCTTTTCCCTTTTTCCCAGCAGCTATGTTTCTTCTTCCCATGGTTTCTTCAAAAGCAAAGCTTGAAAGCAGGATAAGTGAAAGAATAAAAGCTGAAGAACCTAATAACTGAAAGCCTTAAAAGAAGACTCTCTAGGCTAAGAAAAGTCTAACAAGTCTTAACAACAAGATTAAACTTCTACAAAGCAAGAGGAAATCAAAAGCTAGCAGCTAAGATAAGCTAGAATGCACCAAAGGATAAACAGTTATGCATGTGAATCTAGCTAAAGCGGTTCTTAGGTAAAAGAGGAAATGATTTTTGCAAAGGGATCAAAACAAGCAAGTAATGAAATAAATGAACATTAAGCAAAGCTTTAACATCTAACTTGTTTACCCTAAACAATTCCAAATTGCAAACCCAAAGCACAGCACTTAAAACTAATCAAAACTTGCTCTTAAGAACATATACTAAGAGATTTTGAACCCATGCAAAGTTTAAGAGGAAAGGAATGATAGTTTAGGAAGCAAACCTTTGTGGAACCTCTGAGCACTTAGAGAAAGCAGTAAGAGAGAGAGAGAACTAGTAGTTTTGTGCTTTAGGTGAGAGGTGGAGTGAGCTGAAGTGTGAAGAGAAGTGAAGAAGTTGTTGGTTTAAATAGAGAGAAGGAGAGGGAACCAAAGGAATCAATGGTTGGTGAGGGAACCAAAGGATTCAAAGGTGTGGGGGACAAAAACAAAAGTGCTCAGAAGCTATGAATGAGGTCAGGAAGGATCCAATGCTAAAATTTAAACTTCCTTGGCTCCAAACCAAAGGAGAGATTTTTTTTGAAAAATGAAATACTTACCTCGGGTGGAACATCGGTCACAAGTGACTGTTGTGACTGACCGAAATGTTAGTATCGGTCATAAGTGACCGATGCTAATGACCGATGTGCTTCCTGGGGACAACATCGGTCATCACATGATCGATGTACTCGACCGAAATCCATCCGGCGTGTTTGTGTTGGCCTGTGTATGACTGATGTTAGTGACCGATATATTTCCTGAGAATCACATCGATCACTAACTGATCGATACACTTGACCGAAATTCATCCAGTGGGTTTACATCGATCAAGCTTTACCGATGTGGATGACCGAAATGTGTCCTTCTTTCAAACTTCCTTCCACATCGATCACAAGTGATCGATGTGTTGACTGGTGTAAACTGGCTCCACTGACATCGATCAAACATGACCGAAATTCATGACCGAAAAGTGTGTATCGGTCTTTTCATGACCGATACAGTTGATCGATGTCAGCCAGAAAACACCTGTTCTTTGTCCCCTTCAAACTTTCTCAACCCCCAATTCGAACTCCTGTTTATATACACTATAACAAAGCATAAAAGATAAACTAGAAAGCATAATATATACAAAAGGATACCATGGGACTCCCTCCCAAGTGTGCTTGTTTAAAGTCACTAAGCTTGACTTTGATTACTTGAGGGCTAGTGAGTAGAGGTTGATGGAGCTAGTGCTCCTACCTCTTTCTTTCTCCAGACCCATGTTCCCTTTGATAGTTCCCTGGGTTTGCCACGAGCTGACATCCTATGCCCTTTCTTCTTGACATTTGGTGTGGTTGAAGGTTTCACTTTCTTGGTGGTTAAGCTTTCATTATCCTTCAAACCCTCTTCAAGCTTCAACACAGCATCTGGTGTCTTTCCTTGTTCAGTAGGGAAAGCATCACTCATTAACATGCTCATAGTGAGATTCATAGCATCCTCCAAATTATCTGGAAGCCTCCACTGTTCATTCTCTTGCTCAGTTGCTCCACAGAAAACTATGGAAGGAGAGTCAATCTTGTAGACTTTGAACTCATCAATATTTTTTAAAATCACTGAACCTCTCTTGAAGTCTAACTGAGCTCCTGCTGTTGCCAAGAATGGTGTGCCTAGAAGAAGTGGCACCTCTCTGGAATATGTTTTCTCCATGACTACAAATTCTGTTGGCACTAGGCATTCTCCAATCTTCAAGGGGTAGTCCTTCACCATGCCCAAGGGTCTTGTAGAGGTGTTGTCCACAAAAGTGATAGAGGTCCTGGATGGCAGTAGCTTCTTGATTCCCAGAGTTTGGCTTAGATGGAGGGACATGACATTCACAGTTGATCCTGAATCACATAAGGCCTTGACATTGTCAAGGATCTCCAGCTCACAAATGATGAAGAACTTTCCTGGGTTGGGGATCTTGGGCAATGACTTCACCATCTTGCTTCTTTTCATGTGAGCCCCCACATTCTGAAGGATTGGTTCCACCACCTCTAGCTTGTCAAAAACTTCTTTCAAGAATCTAATTTGATGTTTCACTTCTATCATAGTGATGCCATGTGGGAGCTTTATTCCAGCATCATGTATGTCTTGCTTGAACTTTTTGTACATCTCCATTCTAGCTTTTGTGAAATGCATTATGGGGTAGGAGACTGGTGGTTTGCAGTCCTGAGCTGAGAGTCCTTTACCCTTGTCAGTACTGCTTGAAGAGTTGTCCACTTGGTTATTGTAGAGCTCCTTAGAGTCTTGAGGAGTGTTGTTAGACAAGACCATCAAAGCATGGTGTGTCTCTAGTGGTTCTTCATCAGCATCAGTGTGCTTTGATGTGGTGGCTTCTTCTGCAGCAGCAAGGGTTTTCTCAGCCTCCTCTTCCTGAGCAGCTTCCAGTGCTACTCTTTCCTGTTCTTCTTCTCTGTTCAAGCTTTCATCAAGTCCATTGAGAAACTTCCTTACAACTTCCTGAGCTTCTTGATCAGTGATGTTACTCCTTCTGATTTCTCCTCCATACTCAACCCTTAGCCTGTCCATATGTAATATCATTTCTTGGATCATGATGCCAAGCTCTTCCAATGAGGCATCTTCATCTGCCTCTTCAGTGAGTAAGTGGCAGAATTCCTGAGGTTTGTGTGCAGCTTGTCTAGGAAGAGTGTCCTGAAGTCTTGGTGTTGGTGCATCATCTTGGCTGTTCTCCAAGAGATGTATCCTTGAGTCTAGGTCATCAAACTTGTCATGAAGGTCATCATGAACATAATCTATCCTATTGTGCAGCTCAGAAAATCTCTTGTTCATCTCCATTGTTCCAATGGTCTGGAGATTGATGTTTACCATGATCATGCTCCTAATGTCAGCTGTTCTATATGTAGGAGCATAGGGTTGGTCTTGAGTGGGGGGGAGGAGTGTAGCTCTCTTCAAAGTAGTGCATAGATAGGGGCTCTTGGAAGAAGTTGTTCATCTTGTTGTTTGTTGTAACTCACCTGAAAGGAAAACACTTGGAAAGGAATGAGTAACCAAAGAAAACTAAAAATTTGATCTTAAAGATTTTACAAACTCTAATGATTCAAACAGAAAACCCAAATGGCAACGGCGCCAAATTGATACAAGGGTTTTCACCTCTTATGTCAATCACCCATTGTACTAGTCACTAGGTGGTTGGCCCGCACATATGTGCGGGTATAATTTTTTGATATACATAGTTAGTTGTAATATTTAAGTGTTGATTAGTTTTTCAAACATTGGTATGTTTGTATATATATTTTATAACTTTTTATTTCTATAATGCTTGTAATAATATATAATCACAAATATAAAAGTTATATTATATAATAATTAAATTCTTATAATATTTTTTTATTATTTCTATAATATGTTTTATTTCTCCATACATAATCTACAGTATGCTTTTTTGCGTCTTACATAATATGAATTTTCAAATACATATATAATATATTTGAAGTATATTTATTTTTTCTTGATTTATTGCAAATTAAACTGAAATAGTTTTTACAATTTTTACTTATTCTTAAGAGTGGATAGATGGTTGGCACGCCTGTGCGGGCATAGATAAAGATTTTTGAAAATATATAAATTGTATAATAATTAAAATAAAATTAGACTGTAATCAAGCTTAACAAAATACAAGCACGAAAAAGTTCGCATGTGATCAACTAATGCATAATTAATATTTATTTCTGTACGCATATTTGTAAAAATTAAACAAGTCGAAATATAGCTCTTGTTAAAAAGTTTTTAAAGTGGCTTTGTAATGTTATCTTATTCATATTTTTTCATCTTATTTTAATTTATTCTTTCGTTCGATTATTTTTTATTTCATTTATGATCTCAAATGTTTGATATACAATAAAAATAAATTTATGTATATATAAATATATATAAAATTTTATTTTTATTTAAAATATGATAAGAGATAAGATGAGATGGTAACATAAGTTATGTACATTTTAGAAAATAAAAATAAAAAGATGATAAAAATTATAGAAAAATATATAGTTCTATTAATATTATAAAATATTAATTAGTATATACTTTATTTATTTAGTAAATATTGGTTTGAAAAAAAATTATTTTAAATTATGACTTTTAAACATTTTCAAAAAAAGTTAACTATTTTTTTTTACATTTTATTCTTTAAATTATTTTTATCATGATTATTTTTATTTAAAATTGTATTATTTGATAACTTCTTTATTTAAAACTTGTTAAATATTATTATTATATTTTTAAAATTAATAATTTTCCGAAATAAAAATATATCATACTTCAAGTATTTTTAATATATAAAATTTTTACTATTCTATTGGATAATTTAATATTATTTTTCATTTTTCTATGAAAATATAATATATATATATAGTTGAAATTTTTTTGTAATTATATTTTATGAAATTATGAATATATGTAAAAACATGAAATTATAATAATTATTATTTTTTGTTAATTTAAATTTGTTAATATTAGTGTTATAAATATAATCTAGTGTTATGTTTTAATTCTACAATTTTTTATTATTTTAATTCAACCAATCAAAATATTTTATTTATTTTAGGATATTTGACATGTCATATTTACATGTCATTAATTAAAAGTACTAACTTTGACTGTAGTGTTGACAAGTCAGCTATTTTCAATAATGTTACTTCAAATAATATGTAGTGGATTGTAGTATTGGGTTTTAATGTCAATCCAAATGGGTTTTTGTTGAGGACAGAAGAGTTGAGAGTAAAAATCTCTAAGTTAAGCAAGCAGAAAAGGGGTTTTGTTGCCAAAGCAATCAATCTAATATCCTAATATGATCAAGCAGCAAAGAGAGTAAAGATGAAAGCAAACTAGGCAAAACTAAGCAAGCAAAACAGAGCAAAACAGAGTAAATCCGAAATTCAAATAAGAGAAAAGCAAGTTCCTAGATGTGGTTATTGACTCTGGGGAATTCAGACACTAACTAAGGCTGTTTCAAACTACATTGATCAAGCAAATAAACAAGCAATAGTGATTCATAGACATAAAGTTCACAATCAAGCAAGCTAGATTCAATCTCTTGGAAAATAGCCATTTGCTAAACATCTTAACAAGAACTAACTCTCATTAGTGCTAAAACATCAAGCAAGCATTAGATAACAACTCTATTCAAGTCAAAATGCTCCTCAAACAGTCAATCTCCAAATTCTCTATTAAACAAGAACAACATTTCACCAAACACTTGGTGGGCATAAGAGAAAGCTAACAACCTAGATAAGTGTGATCAAGACAGAACTAGCATTAAGAATAGATTAATAGAGAGGAACCCATAAACTGAAGCACTAAACAAGCTTTAATCAAGTCTTAAATTTCCCTAATCTACCACATCTAGAAACTCTAAGCAAACTACTAACTCAAAGCCATGTTTAACACCAAATCACAAAGGAAAAGGATGTTAATCATGATTAGAAGAGAGAATAAAAAAAGATTAAAGGTAAATACTTAATTATATTAAACAAAGCAAAGGATTTGTCTTACAAACTCAAAGAAAATGCTTAAGAACAGTAAATTGACAAGACTTGTCGAAAATCTGGAAAAAGAGCTATTTATAGCCTAGAGAAGGAAGCCTAGAGTAATGGAAAAAGTGTAAATAAAACAGGTTCGGACTGGGTTTATATCAGTCAGTTACAACAGTCATTTGTGACCGATGTGAATCCCATCTGGCAGTGATCAGTGATGGTGACCGAAATTCATTCGCTGTGTTTATGTCGGTCACTCCTGACCGATGCTGGTGATCGATGTGCTTCGTATCGGTCACCCTATGATCGATGCTGGTGACTAAAAATCTGGTATCGGTCACCCCTTGACCAATGTTCACCGTGCTCTGACCGAAAACCTTTGCAGAGATTGTCTGCTTTGATCCTTCTTGCTCCCTTTGATCCAGCTAGCATCCTAAATCATCCCCAAAGCTCCTCCAAGCTCCTCTTAGCTCCAAAAGCACTTAAAAACATCTAAAATGCAAGGAAAATGCAAACTATACCCTAAATGCAACCTAAGTCTAAAAACAGAAGGAAATGGAGCAAAAACTAAGGGAAATCATTCAAAAGAGAACCAAAACATATACTAAATGCAGTCCTAAATGGTGTAAATACAAGGAATATCAAGTACCACGTTATATTTGGCGTGGCACTGTTCACCACTCTATTTTGGAGTAGAACTTTTTTATTTACAACACAGTCCTTTAACTTTTATATGTTATTGTTTTATGTTAAAATAAAAATTTAATTATTGTTTTACACATTAATACTAATATAAATTATGAAACTAAAAATTTCAAATATAATAATAACATATATTTAAATAATAAAAACACAAATTACCTTATAAAATACAAAATACACGAATATAACAAAATTAAAAATAAAACACAGCAAGAAAATAATAAAATTATTATTTTCCTAAATCATTTTCAGATGTACCAATATCATTTAAAATAGGTCCAAAAAAGTAGATGTAGGAGTAATTTCTTCAGATTGTTGTTGATCAACCCGTTTTTGCAAAATCCATGTTTGCTCAGCTTAAATATATGCACGAATATTCAGATCTTGTATCGAACTCAAGTCCCGAAGTAAAATTTTATTTTCTTCTTTAAGTTATTTCAATGCATAATTCCTACTTTGGATCTCCAAAAGGCTTTGTCTTTGTGAATTTGTCTTCTCCAATTGCTTCAAAATTGGGTTTGTTCCTTCTTTCAAAGTGTTGATAACAATAGATGTTTGATCATCAATTTTTCTTTTCAATTTGGATTTTTTTACACCCATCGGTCGTTGACTTGGAGATCCATCAATAATGTCCTCATCATTATCTAAGTTCAAAGAAAATAAAGATAAACCTGGTGATGCTTGTGTAGTAGAATCATTTGTAGGATTTTCGGATTCTGAAGATATATATCCAAGACCACATAGGTTTGAGACTTTTTAGTTTGCAGGACACCATATTTGAATTTTTCAAAATTCTTGATAATTTTCCAAACATGATCAAATTTCCAACATTTTTGAAATTTGGATCTTCCACTAGCATCAATTTGGCTTGATTGAACCGTATACCATTAAAAGCATTAATTTTAAAAATATGATCAAATTTTATGTTATTTGTAATATCATCAATATAAATAAAACTTACAATATCATCATTTGAAGCACCACTAGGACGTCTATTTTCACATTGTTTGATGTATGAATGCTGCTTTCCTGTTGCTCTCTCGATAGTTTGAACTCGATAATCAATAGATATTTTGGAACGTTCGCTCCAAGTTGCAATTTTTCCATTCTCGTAAGCTTCCACCACACGGGACCAGAACACGTTGGATGACTGATATATACCAACAATTGAATCTTAAAAAATTTCCATATACACTTGACATAGAAACTTGTCTTCTTCTTGAGAATATCCAGTTGAACGAGCAGACATTTTTATAAACCAAGTGTAAATTTTATAGAATAATATAATATTTTGAATGATAGTAGAAAACCATTAGTGTATTTATATGTAGTAGAAAATAAAATTTTCGTTTCATCACTCTAACTACACACAAAACTTTAAATTAAATTCTCATATTTATCATTCCAACTACCCACAAGGCTTTAAATTAAATTCTCATATTTATCATTCCAACCACACACAAAGTTTTATATTAAATTCTCATGTATTTATTATTCCAACTATCCATAAAGCTTTGAATTAAATTATCATATTTATCATTCAAACTACACATAAATGTTTAAATTAAATTATCATGTGCAATCGTCCAACTACACACATAACTTTTCTTCTCAGCAATACATGCTATCATATTCAATGTGCATTAAATGTCAACCAATATTCACATAATTTCTCTTCAATTAGTTGGCAACAAACATATACATATCAATAATTGAAACACACATTGCTTTTCTATAAATATCACTACAACTTCATGTAACTTATCACAATAACATAAATACCTATTCTTGCTCATTTTTAAATCTTCTCTCTCAAAATGAATTTTATATATTCTTCTTCTTCTTCTTCAGATGATGATGAAAATATGGAAATCATCAATAATCTTGAAGAAGAAGTGACACGTTTAGCTATTGCCAATAACAACTCGGTCATCCAATTCCTTCTCAATCAACAACAAAATCACGTGATCCATGGTGGTTCAGTTTCCAGATGTTCTTTCATCCACCATGATTGAGAAAGTGCACATTGTAGGTTGTTCGTTGATTGTTTCTCAGAGGCCCCAGTTTACAATAGTGATATGTTTTGCAAAAGATTTCGTATGTCTCGTTCTCTATTTCTTCGTATTATGAATGATGTTGAAGGTCATGACAGCTACTTCACACAACGAATAGATCATGTTGGTAGACGTGGATTATCACTTCTACAGAAAGTCACAGCTTTGTTGCGGATGCTAGTGTATGGTGTACCAGCAGATGCCACTGATGAGTACATTAAGATAGCTGAATCAACGACAATCGAAAGTATGAAAAGATTTTGTCGTGCCATAGTAAAAATTTTCTCAGAGGAGTACTTATGATCACAAACAGCTAAAGATATTGCGAAGCTTCTTTACATTGGAGAAAAACAAGGTTTTCCAGGCATGCTTGGTAGTTTAGATTGCATGCATTGGAAGTGGAAAAATTAACCTACCGCTTGGGCTGGGCAATCTGCAGGTCGTAGTAGATCACGAACTATAATTCTTGAAGTTCTGGCAGATTATGATCTTTGGATATGGCATGCATACTTCGGTATGCCGGGCACCAATAATGATATCAATGTGCTAGAGTCTTCCCAGCTTTTCTCTAATCTTGCTCAAGGTATTGCTCCTCCTGTTCATTATGTCATTCAAGGAAAGGAATACAATATGAGTTATTATCTGGTTGATGGTATATATCTGAAATGGTCCACCGTAGTCCAAACCATTCATGAACCTAGAGGTCCAAAGAAAAAATATTTTGCTATGCAACAAGAAGCATGTAGGAAAGATATAGAATGTGCATTCGGAGTTTTTCAATCACGTTTTGCTATTGTGCAAGGTCCGTTTCGTTTTTGGCAAAAAAAAGGTTTTACATGACATAATGACTACATGTGTTATATTACATAACATGATTATCAAGGATGAGCGTGATCTTGATGCACCAATAGAAGTTGGAATAGAAGCTCCAACTCGAGAGGATTTCTTAGCAGAGGATGATAATATTTGGTTTCAAGAATTTCTTGGTCAGTTTAGAGAAATCAAAAATAAAGAAGCTCATTTCTCACTTTGAAATGCATTAATCGATCATTTGTGGGAAAAATACACTAATAATGATGATTAATCATAATGTATTATTTACTTTGTAATGTTATATTCTATATATAAATATATTTTGTATATTGTATTTTTATTGAATATAATTAATGAAATAAAGTTAGTAGGTTCAATTCACAATCTTAATAAACAAAAGGGTATAACTATAAATATTTTGTATTTAAAGAGAGAAATAATATACTCAGAATATTCTTTTTAGAGTTAAAAATAGAGTGGGGTTGAAGAAGAATTCAACTCTATTATAGAGTGACTTTAAAATAGCGTAAAAATAGAGTGACGGGTTGGAGATGCTCTTAGTATCTCGGTTTTATGTTCAGACTTGAATTGTCTTTTTATTGGTTGCTATTGACATCATCTGGCTTCTTATTATTTGCATTATTGCATTAAATTTATGTTAAGAACCTGCTTCTAGTTAGTTGAATTTAAAAGATATGAAACCCAAAGAAGAAGATGTTCTGGTTTATTAAAATTCAAACTCAAACTCAAATTGAGATTTAAAATCAAAGTTCATATTCATACTCAAAGTACAACTGCTATGAAAAAAACAAAAGAGACCAACACCAAAATCAAACACCATACAACAATATTTTTGATGCAACTGATCACAGCTTTCAGCTCTTCTATCTCTTTCCCATAGCAAATGACCACATCTTTCAGCTCTCCATTCTCCATCTCACATATATGCCAAACTACTTCCATAGCTCCAATGTTGCTTCCGTAGTTTTTTGCTACAGCTTCACAAGTGCGTGTCTCACATGTTAGATTCTCTATATGAGATTCGACATCATGTAAGCGTTTCTCTAAGCTTTCCACATGCACTTCTATCTTCTTAACCTTACTTTTCAACATTTTCTATCTCTTCAACAATAGAAATAGAAAATATCAGTCCATTTGAACAAATGGGTTTTATACAACAACCACAATATTCAAATCAAATCCCCGTTTTCAGTCAAATTAAAGCAAATAACTCAATTATAAAATTACCTCATTTGATCCATACATACAACAATAAAATAATACACCCGGATTCTGAGATGTTTCAGAAGTTCTAATCAGAGACCCTACACCACATTTACATTTTTGCGGTATTAATTTATCACAATCAACCCCATGACGTCTGAAATTCACTTATGAAATTTAAATTTATTTTAAGATGTATATTGAAAACAAAATTTTAATGAGTACTTATGGAATTTAAATTTATTTTTAGATAAGGTATAGTTTAGCACATTTATATAATTCGTATAATTCATATATAATTTTAACATCTGCTTATATTTCAGGTATGAAATGACTGATTTTCCACATAAAGCAGATAGATTTTTGAGGAAAATTGAAAGTGAATTTAGGACAGTTTCAAATGGGATGATAAAAAATTCAAAGCAGAGCCACAAAGAAGAATCTTAGTCATGGAACAGTAGAAACTCTATAATTAATATTCGATAAATTAATAAACTCGATAAATCAATAATTTTGTTCGGTCCCGAGTTGGACCGGTTGAAAATTTAATACAAATTAATAAATTAATAAGATATTTTTTTTTTTGAAAACCTATATAAAATATAGTCCCATTAGAATCATAAACTAATATATTCATATAAAATAATTTTATATAAATATATAACTATGATAATCTATTAAAATGTGAGTATATGGTTGTTTTTAATATTAAAACTGAAACATTTTTATCATTGTTAGAGATGAGATTCGTACCATCTCTACAAGCCCGATATGAATTCTGGTCGGCCCATTCGACAAGTTTCAGGTCGGCTAAACAAATGGAAACTTTCCATTTATCGAACGAATCCGGAAAAAAAGGAAGTTCCTTCTTGTCGGCAAGGAAACCTTCCTATTCTAAACACACATCGAAGACCGACCTGATCAACTATAAATATGGGAAGCCATCGACTTCTCAGATCATCCAAAAATCATCTCTCGAGACCTAAGGCAGATTAAGCAATCTAGTTGTTCTTAGCTCTCGATTTACTTTCCTTTAAAAGTTTAGGTCGGCGTTCTTATTCCGACGATCTAACCTCCGTGTATTCTATCAAGCTCTGGCTTCTTCTAATAAAAGATCTCTCTTTAAACCCACAAACCCTAGTTCATTCATAAACCAAACTTTGACTTAGAACGGAGTTCAAAGATGGTTAAAACACCAATCAACACCACCGACCTCACAGAAGGACCCACCGATCTTGCAGGGGGGACAGCCGATCTAACGAGAATCGCCCAGGGTCCGGTCGTCGACCCAGTCACTGGACTCCCTGTGATCAACGTGACCGATCAGCAAGAAGACACAACAGGCGCGACATATCAGGTCGGCCGCACCGGTGGAACGAACACAACCCACCTGCTACAACCGCCTCCCATCGACATGGCCACCATCATCACGTCGGTCGCAGCACAACTACAACAGGGAATGGATGCTCGCTTCGAATCCCTCTGTGCCGAACAGATTGACTATCGAGAAGATTTAGATCGGCTTCTCAACTCAAGGATTCATACCCAAGAGCAGGCCGATCTAGTCACCCCCCCCCCTCGCCCTCCGATCCGCAACACAGATACGACCAGGCTGGTCAACAACCTGTTCGGCACGACACCGACAGACGATCTGCAGAGAGCACAGGCAGAGGGCTCGAATGCTCGCTCATCCCGCAATACCGCAGGTACCGACCCGACGATGACCTCAGAACTTAATCTTCTCCACCAACGCCTTGACGATATCCACAGCAAGATCCACAAGGCGACGACCTCAGCAACAGAATTGGATAAAATCCTCTAGGAGACGCAGCAAACCCCGTTCACGTCGGCCATCACCAATGCTCCTCTTAAGAACATAGGTTGGATGAAGCTACCTCCGAGTTACACCAGCACGACAGACCCGAAGCGACATCTGACCGCATTCAACGCAGTCATGGGACGCGCTCACTTCACCGACGAGGAGCGGGAAGCATGCCTCTGTCAGTACTTCGTGGAGACGCTCTCCGGAAGCGCCCTCACCTGGTTCTCGCAACTTCCCAAGAACTCCATCGATAGCTACAAGGAGCTCACAGCTCGGTTCCTTAAGCATTATTCGATTTATATCGATACGGAGTCCACAACACTCGATCTATGTGCGTGCGTCCATGGAGACACCGAGCCGCTGCGCGATTTCATCGATCGGTTCCGATCGATCGTCTCCTGGTGCAGTCTGTCGGACGAACTATCCCTCAACATCCTTATCAGGAATTTGAGGGATGATTTGTCGTACTGTGAGCGATTGAAGACAGGAAAGACCAAAACCCTCGAAGATGCTTTACACAAGGCAACCGGCTACATCAGAGTCAAGGAGGATCGAGCAGCCAAGGCCAAGGCCAAGTTGGCCGACGAGAAGTCTTCGCGCGACAAGAAAGCCAGATCGTCAAATCAGGACGATTACAAAGAGGCCCGCCAGCACTACGACAAGGATGACAAGAATCGCAAGAGTATCAACGCAGTTGGACGACCAAAAAAGCCATGGAACGTTTGGGATTGTTTGAGCGACAAAGACCCCGACAGCAAGAAGCCGTGGTGTAAATACCATAGAGCATACGGTCATCATATCGATGATTGCCGCACTCTCCCAGCCCTCTTGAGGAAGGTGTGGGATGATGGTGAGATCACCCTACCAGAACCCCGGAGTTCACGACGATCCGATGATGAGGACATACGACCCGATGGCGATCGAGATAGAAGAGCCGGTGATGATCGTGATAGAAGAGTTAATGCCGATCGCCCATCTTCTAAACGCGAGGGCAATGAAGCAAATCGTGACCATGAAGATGATCACACACCTCCAAGCTCACCACATCGGCGGATCAACATGATCATGGGAGGGCTCCTCTCGTGCACCGACTCGATCAATTCGATTAAACGGCACGAGCAGAAAGCAGCCAACCCCCAGAAGGATGCCCCACCGCTGTTCAAAGATGACCTACCGATCACATTTACAGAGCAAGACGCGCAAGATATAGACCAATCTCATAACGATCCACTCGTCATCTCACTACGGCTCGGAGAAGACGACGTCTCCAAAGTCTTGATCGACACTGGAAGTTCGGTCGACCTCATCTTCATGGATACTCTACGCAAGATGAGTATCCCCGAGCGGGATATCAAAGTCGCGCCATCACCCCCTCACTGGATTCGCTGGAGACTCGATCTCGACGATAGGAACTATAACGATGCCTGTCACCATACGCGGAAAGTCAATTACGGTCAAGTTCAAAGTTATCGACCGACCTGCGATCTATAATGCAATCCTTGGAACACCCTGGCTGAATGCCATGCGGGCCGTCCCCTCTCCTTACCACCAATGCATCAAAATGCCAATCAGGGGCCGTGTCATCACCATCTGTGGCGATCAGACAGTGTCCCGACATTGTTACATCGACAACAAGCGTTCCCACAAAGCATCAAAGTTCGTAATCGGCAGTAGCAGCGACTTCGATCCACGGATTATTCATCACCATGAGAAGCCGAAGAGCGATCTTATCGTCCAAGTCAACATCGATGCTGCTCAGCCGGAACGTTGCGTCAGTTTTGGCACGGAACTGTTGCCAAGCATGTAGGACGAGCTGATCAGTTTCCTCCGAGAGAACGTCGCAATGTTTGCATGGTCCATGGCCGATATGAAGGGCATTAGCCCTCGAATAATGAATCACGAGTTGAACTTTGACCCCACCTTCAAGCCGATCAAGCAGAAACGACGGAAGTCGGCACCCGAGCGAGCACAAGCCGTCCACGATGAAGTAGACAAGCTGCTGAAGGCCGGATCAATCGCCGAAGTCAAGTATCCAGAGTGGCTCGCAAACCCGGTGGTAGTCAAGAAGAAAAATGGCAAGTGGCGAGTCTGCGTGGATTTCACTGACCTCAACAAAGCTTGCCCGAAGGACAATTTCCCTCTTCCCCATATCGATCAGCTTGTCGAGGCTACCGCGGGCAACGAATTACTCTCCATCATGGATGCATTTTCAGGATATAATCAGATTCTCATGAATCCGCACGACAGCGAGAAGACCGCTTTCATCACAGATCGGGGCACCTACTGCTACAAGGTCATGCCGTTTGGTTTGAGGAATGCTGGAGCCACATATCAGCGCCTCGTCAACAAGATGTTTACCGATCAGCTCGGGAAGACGATGGAGGTGTATATAGACGACATGCTCATCTAATCGGCCAAAGCAGCCGACCATATTGTCCATCTGCGAGAATGCTTTCTCATACTGAACGAGTATGGCATGAAGCTCAATCCCGCGAAGTGCGAATTTCTAGGATATCTGGTCACTCAGCGTGGCATCGAAGCCAATCCTAAGCAGATCTCCTCGATCCTGGAGCTACCCTCGCCAACTAACACTCGCGAGGTTCAGCGCCTAACAGGAAGGATAGCCGCGCTAAACATATTCATATCTCGATCCACAGACAAGTGTCTCCTATTCTACCAACTTCTGTGAGGCAACAAGCAATTCGAGTGGGACGAAAAGTGTGAAGACGCGTTCCTGCAGCTCAAAACCTACCTCTCAACACCACTGATTCTGGCCAAACCTGAGTACGGTGACACTCTGCTACTCTACATAGCAGTTTCCAGCGTGGAAATCAGCGAAGTCCTCGTACGAGAAGACCGCGGGGAGCAGAAGCCAATCTTCTACTTCAGCAAAACCTTGGATGGAGCTGAGACTCGCTACTCGACCTTGGAAAAACTCGCTCTTGCAGTGGTCGTCGCTTCCAGAAAGCTGCGACCATATTTCCAATCTCATTCCATTGCCATCACGACCAGCCAACCTCTTCGATCGATCCTGCACAGCCCAACACAATCCGGCCGCATGGCAAAGTAGGCCATTGAGCTCTCCGAGTTTGATATCGAGTATCGAACGCGGACCTCTGTGAAATCACAAGTTTTGGCAGATTTTTTGATCAAACTGTCACCGGAGCTCTTGAACGCCGACCCGGCAAATTCGGAGATGTGGACACTACACGTCGACGGAGCATCGTCGCGCTTAGGAGCTAGTATCGGCATTCTGTTGGAATCTCCCACCGGAGAGCTTCTCGAGCAGTGCTTCTGTCTAGAGTTTAGTGCATCCAACAACGAAGCCGAATACGAAGCGCTGATCGGATGTCTTCGGCTAGCTTGGGGGATGAACATCCAACACATTCAGGCATTTAACAATTCGCAGCCGTCGCCAAGCAGTTCAGCGGAGAGTACGACGCGAAGGACGATCGAATGGACGCCTACCTGAAGTTGGTGAAGCAGTTAGCAGTGGAGTTCACAACCTTTGAACTACATCAGATCGGCCGATCTGCCAACACCGGCGCTGATGCCCTAGCTGCTATAGCATCGAACAGAGATTCAGCCCTTCGGAGAACTATTCCAGTTCAAAGAATATCCCAACCCAGCGTAGTCCCGACCCAGGAAGTTCTTCAAACAACAGCCGATGAGGACGTAACCGTTCCTTTGGCAACTGCTGACGACCAGCCAGCAGCAGATTGGCGCCTCGAGATCCGACAGTTCCTCGAAACTGGCGAGCTACCGACAGAAAATTGGGCAGCTCGACGGATCCGTGCACGAAGTGCTAAGTATGCAATCATCAAAGGTGTCCTGTGCCGATGGACTGAATCAGGCATCCTTCTTACTTGTCTCTATGGCGACGAAGTTCAACGATGCATCAAGGATGTTCATGACGGTGCAGGTGGCAATCATTACATCGGACGAGCTCTGGCTCTCAAGATTAAGCGACAAGGCTATTTCTGGCCGACCATGCAGGAGGACTGCATTCAATATGCTCGGAAATACGAGTACTGTCAGCGACATGCCCCGATGATCCATCAACCAACGGAGTTTCTGACGTCGGCGATCCCTACTTACCCCTTCATGCGATGGGCAATGGACATTGTCGGACCGATGATCTCCTCTTGACAACGCAAGTACGTGCTCATCATGACCGACTACTTCACCAAATGGGTCGAAGCTAAAGCGTTCGTCGACATCACCGCCACCGAAGTACAAAACTTCATCTGTAGGTACATCATATGTCGACATGGTCTTCCCTACGAGATCGTCACTGATAACGGCCCCCAGTTCAGATCGAAAAAAATTCAAATTTTCTGTGACAAGTGGAAGATTCGCCTCAACAAGTCTACACCACGTCATCCGCAAGGCAACGGATAAGCCGAAGCCACCAACAAGATAATCATGTATGGCATTAAGAAGCGTCTCAATGCCAAGAAAGATTTTTGGGCAGACGAATTGGACGGCGTACTTTGGTCTCATCGCACAACTCCGAGAACTGCAACTGGGAAGACTCCTTTTTCACTCGTGTACGGATGCAAAGCTATGGTCCCTGCAGAGATTAACGTCAGCAGCTTACGAAGAAACATGCAACGATGCTGGTCGACAATATCAAAACATTTGAAGAAACACGCAACCAGGCTTTGCTCAGAATGCAGAACTACCAGAATCAAGCAGCTCGATACTACAATAAAAAAGTGCACAATCGACACTTCGACAAAGGCGACCTGGTCCTTCGAAAAGTCTACGAGAACACCAAAGAAGAGAATGCACGAAAGCTCGGCGCAAACTGGGAAGATCCGTACATTATCACTAACGTAGTGAAACCGGGAGTTTACCGACTCGAAACATTGGACGGCGAGTTGATTCCACGAGCCTGGAACTCACTCAACCTCAAAAGATACTACAGTTGGATCGGCCCCTCCTTGAGGTCGGCATCTTCTAAAAAAAAAAAAAGGGGAATAGTCCCTATGAACTACGAAGCGGTTTGATCTCCAAAAGGGGTACGTAGGCAGCCTATCTTCGGATGGTGCAACTGCTCCCCCTCTCAAAACGGGGGGGGGGGGGGGGGGGGGGGGGGGGGGGGGGGGGGGACTCGATATTTCTTTTAGCTTTCAAGTCTTCTTCGGTTTGTAAGTCTTCACTTTGCTTCAGTCCAATAAAAAGAAATTTTTTCAAACAATATATCGTGTTCATTATCATATCGGCATCCTGGCCAGATGCTCGATTCGCCTAAAACTAAAGTCTGATCCACTTTAGCTCGGCAATTAAAAGCCAAGTCTGTCTTGCATCGTACAGTTTTACCTGTCGCAATTTATCCGAGCCATGCGTTGTTGTCAGCCAAGTCAGTCTTGCATCCGCATTCGACTCGGATACTTCTAAGTGGTACCGATGAATTGACGCCGACCTGAATCACACATCGAGTATTCACACTTAGAAGAGAAGTGGTACGAACAATAGTAAGCCGGGCTTCCCGCACGATCGTATTCACACTTCAATATGCAAGCCAGAATCCGCACTGCAATTCTTAAGTCATGTGAAATTAGTAAGCCCGCCTGGTCACAGTTCATATTCGACTTAAGAATTTTCTAAGTATGGAATATATGCCGATCTCATTCGCTTATTCGTTCAATACTTGGAAATTTAATCGCATAAATATAAGCCGATGACACATCGCGATTTATGTTCAGATTCTTAAATAAAAACCAATTTCATTAATAATGCCAAAAATGGCGGATGATACATCAGAATAGTACTGCTTGGCGATTACAATTACTTAACAAAAAAAATATATAAGGGAAGGGATTCTAGTCGTCGCCCTCGGCTCTTTCCTGGACTCCTCCTTCCTCTTGTTCGGCCTCTTGACCGCCACTCTGATCGGCATCTTGACCATCACTCTTATTGGCTGCTGGTTCCTTCTCCTGATCGGCTCCCTCTAAAGCCTTGGCCGTACCGGGCGGAACATCACTAGAACCTTCAAGAAAAACCTCCGCATCTTGGACTTGAAGCTCCTCCGACGTAAAATTAATTTCTTCAAAAGCATCTAGACTTGCCTTGCTTTTGGTGATCAGCTTCTCGACATTCTCCTCAACAAGGGCCGGAAAATCGTAGCATTGTTTACGAATGATGCCGAGTGCTTTCTTAGCCCCAACCCATTAAGCCGCGGTCGAGATCAACTCATGGGCCTTCTCCTTACGGGAAAGTGATTCCTTCACTTTTGCGACCAAGCCCGCATAGTGGTTGTTCACCGCAACTGCCGTACGCTTCGCAACTTCTTGCCCAAAGGCAAGTTTCTCCTCTTGAGCGGCCTTCAGCTCGGCCTCCAGCTTCCTTTGCGAGTCGGTCCTCTCTTTCTTTATGGCTTTTATTGCTCGATTGAGCAGTTTGCTTTTCTCGGCTTCGTCGGCACGAACCTTCTCCAACTCCTCGGAAGATTTTTGAAGCGTAACTTCCAGTTCAGCCCTCCATCCTGTTCGGCCTCAAGAGCTTCCTTAAGGCTCTCCCTTTCAGCCTCTTCGGCCAGGCTCTTCTTAACGTCCCGATCATATTCGCCCATCACGGTCAATTCCGTGCTCAGTGCGTGCATACTAAAATGTTAATATTCGAAGTCACTCTAACTCGAAGAATTTACAAACAAGCACGTAATGTCTCTTTACCTTGGCTTGGTCATGCGCGAAGCGCGCTATTGCTTCATTGCGGATATAGCCGCGTGGATCTGTTGGCGTGCCCGATGGATGGTCCCTTAGCTTGAAGAAATAATCGAGGCACAATACAGAGTCATGCACTATTAGACCTTCACCACGATACTCATAGTAGAACCCGAACGGGCATAGTTTCCTCTCAGCTCGGGACCTCTTCGACGTCCGTGGCTCTTCAGGAGATTCTTCCAAACTCCGCTTCTTCGATCTTGAAGGACTGCCGTCTCTGCCCTCAAACTCGCAGACTTGAGCATCGTCGGCTCCTTCCCCCTCTTCGGCCTTCTTTTTAGCTTTCTCAGCTCTTCAGGCTGCCCTCTTATCGGCCGTTTTCTTGGCCTTGGCTGCATCCTGCTCAGCCTTCTGATCGGCCATTTTCCTTGCTTGGGCCATATCGTCCTCGAGCGGAGGTGCAGCCGGTAAGGTATTCTCGGCTTCTTTGGCAATTGGAGACCCAAGGGCAGACTCCAGGTCAGCTGACAAATCCTTGAAAGTGACAGATCTCATTTTCTCTCGTCGGCGGGAGTCTCGTTCAAGCGCAGCTGATGAATAGTCAAGATTAGATCAAATGGAAAATCCTCGAATACCGAACAGGCTTCTAGCGAATTAAACTAACCTCTGATCTTGATAATCTTTTCTTCCGTGATCTCAGGCAACGTTATCGCAGCAATCCTCGAGAATTGTTCGGTAATGTCGTAAATATCCACCGGATCGTCGACAATAGGAAGATGTCTGTTTCCTGCAAGGACAAAAAAAAACGAGTCAGTCGACGAAAAGAAGGAATGATAAACTATTCGCAGCTTTTATATATCAGGTCAGGTAGATTTTCTACCCATGACCTCCGCCTATTTCGTTCGTATCGGCACACCCCCATCAACGATGGAGGACTCGTTGATCAAAACGAAGAAGTATCTGTCTCTCCAGTCGTTGACCTTCGACTTTTGGCCACCAGTGACGATGTTGAATTTGCTCTTCATACTGGTGTAGTACGAACCCCTATTCTGCAACTTCTTTTTGTCCTTCTGGTGTTAGTCATCGTGTCAAACGCAGCTCGGCTCAACGAAATCCTATGCTTAATCGACATCACCAGCATACTCACTATCAGGCGGATGGTAGAATGGGAGAACTGAGAGATCGGCATCTCTTTGTGATCGGCAAATTCGAGCAGAAGTCTTGGGAGTGGAAACCACAGATGAAACTCTTTGAAGAAACACTCGTAGATGCAGAACCACCCTGGTGGTGCATCCCATGGCCGCTCGGATGGGCTCGGCACCATAAACACGACTTCAGGACCAATGTCGCATTCCTCCTTCAAAGAAACCAACGACTCCATCGTCGATTTGGTCGGCATTACCCCCAGGGGATTGTCGTAGATCGGCCTTATGACTGGCTCCCCCTTCTTCCGTTTAACTTTCTTGACAGGAGGATTCAGATCGATTATGCCGAACTGATTCACCTCATCTTCAACGATGAGCGTGTTCAGCTCGTCCAAGATATCCATCTCATTCGAGCCACTACGTTCGTCTTCCTCATCTCTTAACTGCGGGATCAAGAACGGTTCCCGAGAAGACGATTCTCCACCTATCGGAGCAGCCCCGACCTGGTCGACGTGAAAACGATCAGCTGCGGCCTTTTGATTTTCTACTCTAATTCGCTCCTGGAAGGCACGATCTAGCGCGGATAGGATGCTGGCATCAGAGGACCGATCTGACTCTGGTTCTTCGACAACGACCTGTTTTCCTTTTGATCGCCCTCTTACAGCCTGGTCGTCTCTTTCTATCTGGAGAAACTCATCCAGAGAGATCCCGATCTCATCAGCCCTTTCTTTTGCCGATCTGACTGTCCTCAACTCTGGTCGACTTTCACTAATCTTGACACCCTTGCCCATAATGACGCGACGGAGCTTCCACTAATCGGAGAAATCAAAGGCGGCGCTTGAAACAAAATGCAGCGGAGGTCTAACCGAAAATTCTAGCTCAAATAAATGAAGAACAAAGAAGAGAGAAAGGGGAGCAAACCTGATTTTGACAGAGTTTCGCTAAATCGCAGAAGTGAAAAATTGAGAGCCGAACCACTCTTATTTATACTAAAATAAGAGCGGTTATCGAGAGTAATCATTAGATCGGCGATCTTTCGCATTTCTTTTCGTTGTTTTTAATCGGCCTCTTAGTTTTCCTTCTCTCATTTTTGACATGTCAACCCTAGTTCTGCATGTGCAGACCTAGGCCTACCCTATAAGGCTTTTGAGATCGTGCCGATCTGAACTCGAGGTAATTTTACATTTTATATTTTTCTAACTCTTTTGCAGCCGACCAGAATCCACACCGAGGCATCATTTCTCAAAATTCGCCAAGTAACGCATCCTCACTTACCGAACTGGGGGGGACTTACTGTTAGAGGTGAGATTCGTACCATCTCTACAAGCCCGATATGAATTCTGGTCGGCCCATTTTACAAGTTTCAGGTCGGCTAAACAAATGGAAACTTTCCATTTATCGAACGAATCCGGGAAAAAAGGAAGTTCCTTCTTGTCGGTAAGGAGACCTTCCTATTCTAAATACACATCGAAGACCGACCTGATCAACTATAAATATGGGAAGCCCTCGACTTCTCAGATCATCCAAAAATCATCTCTCGAGACCTAAGGCAGATTAAGCAATCTAGTTGTTCTTAGCTCTCGATTTACTTTCCTTTAAAAGTTTAGGTCGGCGTTCTTATTCCGACGACCTAATCTCTGTGTATTCTATCAAGCTCTAGCTTCTTCTAATAAAAGATCTCTCTTTAAACCCACAAATCCTAGTTCATTCATAAACCGAACTTGAGTTTTTACAATCATTTATTTCTAATTTTATAATAAAAGTTTTGGAAAATATCATAAATTTTGAAGAAAATATTATAAATTTTGAAGAAAATATTATTTTTAACTAATTATTAATAAAAAATATTTTATCCAAATTATTAACTCTATAAATTATTAAATTATTAAAGTCCTAATATTATTAATTTATAGTATTAATTTCGGGAAGAATCGCCTATCAAAAAGACAACCTCCTACTTCCAGAATTCGTTGAAAAGAATCCCCTTGCATTTTCTGTCTCTTTGCATACTGTTAAGAAAAATGAAAAATCGTCAAGGAACTTGAAAAGATTTCCCAGTATATATTTGGGGAAGAAGCCACCTATCAAGAAGACATAAAATGGTGACCAAATTTTCTTCCACAGGGAAAGGATGGTAAAGAAATTCTCTCCCCAATGGAGGAAAGAGTTAACGCGTGGACAATCATTCCGTTGAAAAGAAGCTTCAAAAATGGGGCTCACTACGAAAAATTCGTGGACCAGACCCAAATTTGTAAAACATCGGACAAATATAAAAAAAAAAAAAGAGTCAATGACAGGAAAGCAAAATCTCATTGTCCCTTCACTGGCGAGGAGTAGGATTAGAAGCTTTGGATGGACGAAGTTTTGAGTAGTGGTGGAAGAGTGAGTGAAGGAGATGAATGGAGGTGTGGAAGAAAACTTGCCAAAATAGAACACCTTTCGGGCAAGACTGAAATCAGCTAGAGCAGGAATAACGAACCACTTTGCTTCCAGGAAAATCTCAACTGGCAGAGCAAAAGAATAAACCGGCGACTGTGGAGAAGGAGAGAGCTTTTGTGGTGTCGAAGGCCAACAACAACTGAAGGGAGGCAGAGGATCCGGAGGTACCAACAGATCTGGAGCCTTCGACAGATTGACAATGACCAGCGGCGCCAAAGAAGACACAAATTGGAGAAGACCGAGAGAGATGAAAATATTCACAACATTATAGGGGAGGAGACTGTGCCTGAAAACTCGGTACCAAAAATGATGTTAGGTGCCATGGAAGAAGAGCTATATTTCATCAACTGTTTTTAAAGCCACCAAGGATGAAAACAAATAGATGCTGTTGGTGAAGATGTAGAGGAGAAGGGCTATAGAGGCTAGCAAAGATGCAGACAGTGCTCAAAGAAGAGGTTGGCAGCGGAGCTGCAAAGGTAGAAAAATGAGATATTGCTTCATTTGTCTTTATCCCTAGGAGTACCTAGAATGGGAATAAGCATATAAATTTTTGTTTTTAGAGATATATATTTCAGACCAAGTGTATAAAGATGTTAAATGGTTTTTTTATTCTTTCCTTTTCAATTTCTTAAATTCATTTTTATATGGAAAATTATATTATCTACTTCACGTATGAATTAAAAAACTTAAAATTAAAAAAATTGATTTTGGAGTTTAGGTTCAATTTCTCAATCTCTGTTTTTTTCTTTTTTTTTATAGAAAATAAAGCGAATTGAAAATCTGATCCTTCACGGGGTGCCATTTAAAAAAATAATCTAATATATCAAAATGCTGCAAATTATTATTTTTATTTATTTTTACCCTTAATTAACTTAACAACTAGGATCTAACATGCGCATCCGCGCATGTATTTTTTCTCTCTTCTTAAAAAAAAAATTAACTTTAGAAAATGTTGGGTTTGTAAATACAATTTTAAAATGTGATTTTATGGTTCTATAACATTGTAGCCAAAATTATTAATCTACAAATAATGCTAAAATGTTATAAAATATGTATATGACAAAATATATTCACTCTTATGTAAACACATGCTTAGTACATATTAAGCAATTCTCTTACATATTAAGCATGTGATTCCATTTGTACAGAGTAAATATTTGTAAGATTAAAATTTATATTTTTAATATTATTTTTGGATATGAACTATTAAATTTTAAAGTTTGGATGGTTAATTGTATTTTTTTTAATCGTATTCATGTTTTTTAGTAAAAATATTTATATAATAAAAGTGTGTTCATTAATTTATTTTTTCTTTTTTATCTTCTTTGTTATTATTATTTTTTATTGTTCTTCTTTTTTTTCTAAGTCTTTATTATTGTTTTTCTTTTCCCTTATTATTCTCTTCTTATCTTTATTAATTTTTTTCTTATTTTTTTCTTTGTTTCTCTTCTTTTTTCTCCCATTTTTCTTCTCTGTTATTCATTTCTATTACTTTTCTTTGTTCTTTTTCTTTTTCCTCATTTTTTTTGTTTTTTTTTCTGTAATCCTTCTTCGGCTTCTTCTTTTTATTTGTTTTCTTCTTTTTTTTCAATGTTTTTTTCTCTTTTCTTCTCCTTTTTTTATTTTTTCTTCTTCTTTCGTAATCTTATTCTTTATTTTATTTTTCTTTAAATTTAGCAAAACAAAATAAAAATGAAATTTTTTTATACCAAATAATTAATCATATATAAATAATTTAATATATATATTATGGTGATACAAATATTAAATTTAATAATAATATTTATAAGACGAATCACGTTGGAATGCGAGATGAAACCCCATAGACGAACCGATATGTGTTTTGTATTGTAACAGAAAGAAATCGATCAGGGTATATAAACTTAATTTTCTGTATATATGAACAGTAAATGAGGAAGTCCAATCACAGAAAAAGAAATACAATGGATATTGACATACAGTCCCAGCCTAACATATTTTAGATCCCTTGAGCAAAATAAAATTTAGACCTTAAAAATATTATTTTTGATTTTTTGGCATTTTCTATATATATTTTTTTGATAAATTTTGTTTTAAAAACAAAGGGAATAAGATAGTTCTAAATTTTTAAATTAAAATGGACCCTTTAGTAAGAAGGAAAATAAAATATTGGGCTCCTAATTAGAAGAGTAACAAAAAATTAGACCTTTAGTGATTTAAGGAGAAGAATAAATTTAATAAACTTTTATATATCTAATGAAAGTTTAATGGTATATTAGGTAAATAACACATTAAGTAAATGTTATTTTTTCAATTAGGATTCTTATTTAATATAATAAATTATAAAAATATCACAAAATACTACAACCCAGTGCTAAAATACTATATATTATCGTAAAAACCCACCGAAAATTAGTTTGCAAACATTTTTATATTTGAAATTATGCAAATATGGAATTATTAGCCAATTGTCCCTAGAAAATAAAAGCATATAAAACTATTTATAATTTAGTTTGTTTAATGTAATGTTGGTTTGGCTATGCTCTGACTTTAATTATAATTATAATCCACTTTAAATAATAAGCATACAGAAGTAGAACTGCTTCAATAAATACATGTTCTTGTGAACTGAATTTGGAACAATAGATTTATAAATAAAAAGAAATTATCATATACAACACCATGTACACATACGAGTATGTATATTAATTGCTTGGTTGTACATGTATTAATATAAAAAAACAAACAAAAAACTTCCATCGAAGTCTTATAGAGAAGAAGGATCAACGTAAAAGGAACGTCATGTGAGGTTTAATCGCTTCTGCACCGGAAAGCTTTACTGCAACCACGACTATATTCATGAGCAGGGACACGGGGCTTGTTGAGAGAACCATGTGGATGACATCCCTTAGGAGGATTAGGTTGATCGCACTTGTTAAACAAGTGTGGACTTAAATACTTTCGGTTATGGCCTTCTGATTGCTCCACAATCATAGCGGCACTAATCACCAAAATCAATATCACACATGCCCTCATTGTTTTTGTTCTTAAGGGATTACGGTTGATCCTTCTTCTTTTTGCTTTTTGCTTTTTTGTTTTTTGTTTATAAATTATGTGAAAATTGGGTTCTTATATAGAGAGAACGAACACTAATTTTAGCTATTCCATATTTGGAGAAACCACAAATCTAATCTAAACTTCAGTCTAAAAATGTTAAAAATAGAATTTCTTTGGGAGGGTTTACAACCAAACCAATAAGGAAAATAGTATTGGTTGACTAATTACTTAAAAAAAAGTATGCAAAATATGCATTTACAATGTAAAAAATAGTAAAAAAAATCGTAAAAAAAATCGTAAAAAATTAATTTGAAGTGAGTCGAATGACTCTAAACAATGTAAAAGTTAGCAAAAAGTTTTTAAAATTAAGTGGAAGTTAGACAATCTCATTTAGAATATTGGAAAAGGCAAGTCACTCTTCCAGGAAATGGATGATTGAACCGAATTCAACACTACCTACAATCTATCATTCAGATGAATATATTTGTGAGGAAATGCTCCAAAATGACTTAGAATGATATAATAATATGAAATAGATATTCTATTGAAGGAAAATTGTGTGCTTTGTACAATGAACGAAATGAGCTTTATATAGAGCTCTTAAATGAGTAAACTAATGGTCTAAAATGTAGAAACAAGAAAAAAAATCAAAGCATTGAATAAAAACTAGTTATTTAGCCAAAATGAGGAAATCAGCTAAAAATATGGAAACTGGATCTTCTTGTTTCTGCACGGTTTGAGGGAATAAGTGAGATTCTCTGAGACATTCTGGATGGTAAAGAAGACGTCCATAAAGCAGCATCTTGGACAAGAGAGCCGTTGGAGAGTAAAAGCTTCAAGTGTGAATGTGTTGAATGCTTTTGTGGAAGTGGGATGATCAAGGATTCGCCTAATCCTCTGGATTCTGGAGCATGGTAAGACGTCTTGGGTAGCTTCTAGATAATTAATAAACTATCCTGGTCGCCAAAGCCTTCTTAGTAAATGAATAATCCCCAGAGCTTCCAAATAAGGCATGTTGAGCATCATTCGGTTTAGAAGTTGAATAACTTTTAAACCGTAATGAATTTTGGCATGAATCCAGTTCTCCTCGGTTCTTGGATGAGTTAAGTTTCCAAAAAATCTGGTTTCGTTGCTTGGTTCGTCGTGGTTTGGCCGGAATGAGTTATTTAGTACTCGCATATCTCCATCGGGTCCATTGAAGATCTGCCAACTTGTATCTTCAATATCTTTCTCATATGAACTCATTCCATATCAATAAAATCGGCAGTTCTTCTTCAAGTTAAAGTCTTGAGTATTTTGCTTGTGCTTTGCGTGTGTGATTCACCAAAGCTGTTTTAGCTGTATCAGAGAACCTCTCATCCTCTCTGTGGTGCCAACGATCCCCCAACGCTTACCATCCTTTGAATCAACGTGAGAGAGTCTAAGGCCAGCACGTTCATTTGGTATCAGAGCCGAACGGTTCTGTATCAGGTGATATCTATCCCTTTCATTACCGTTTGCTCTTTTCTTTTTCTTAAGTTTTACTTTAAGAAAAACCCATAAAAAGTGTTGCTTCTGTATTTGTTTGCTTGGTTAGATAGTCATATCTCGGATCTATACCGGTTTTCTTTAGATTCACCGATTGATTATTTTTCTTAGGCTTGTTATTTCTTTCTAGTATTAAACATAAAAACCCAAAAGAATTTTCGTCTAGCTTTGCTTATTCCTTGATATTTTTTTATATAAAAGAAAATCTCTAAAAAGAAGTTTTTTGTTTGATTAAATTCGTTCCTACTCTTAAGTGTTAGTCAAGTGATCTTTTTCTTTGGCTATACCTGTTTGGGCCGTATTTATTTTATCACTGCCGTGGTGCTTTGATCTAATGTTGTTTTTGTCAGATACAGGAACATCATGGGAGAAGTGCCAATAACTCCTCATGCCCTCGCTGCCTCCTCAACGGGTCTTGTGCTCGCTGGTATTGTTGTTGCAATGGATCCGGGGGTATATCATCCTCAAGCTCTGGCATGTTCTCCTATGGTTCTCGCAAGTTCCTTATGGGGGCTCTCGGAGCTGGTGCTGGCACGGGTGGTACGAGTGGCACATGTGGTTAGGGTGGTGGAGGCGGTTGTTTTAAGCAAACAAGCCTTGTTCCAAAATCATCTCCTCTTGGAAGACAGACTGATTGGTCAAATAATTGAATGTAAACTATTGACAGGCTAATGATAGACTAATTGCAAATTACTGGCAGACTAATATCAAACTGAAAATAAACTAATGGATCCCGCTTTTGAGTCATTTTAGAAAAAGTTTTGTTTTGTAATAAAATTGTCACGTGAGTTATTTTAAAAATTATCCCTTTATTTTTTATCATTCATAATTACGCTTCTAATTTTATACAAAGAGAAGATATACTTTGTTTTTAATATTTAGCTCCTAATTGTATTGTCATATCATCTATATATATATGTAAACATGCCAAACCAATGTTAGAAGCCCGCGCTCGGAAAACCTTTATAGGTTTAGTATCGGTATAGCATCTGAAATTAGTGTCTTCGGATTAGAGCCCGCACAAGGGCTTCACCATATATCTCTATGGCCTATCTTCTTATCATGCCAATACTAATCATGAATAAGCATACCATCAAAGTTTTCATCTTTTAAAAATCTCTTTTATCATTCAGAAATGTTTATTTTTCTTCAGATTACAAAGTTTATATTACCAATTTAAATAAAATTGCCATTTTATATCTTTTAACAAACTCTAAAACATTTATTGGAAGGTATCGAAAGATGAAAAATTTAGATGTCATAAGAAATGTTTTAGAGTTCCTTTTTTAGGAAATGATCAAAAATGATCCATACTAGAAAAGTAATGTAGACTTAAATGATCCATAATAGAAAAAATTAATGTAGACTTAAATGATCAAAAATAATGAGAATTAAATGATCTATAATAGAAAAAATGTAAAAATAACTATTTTCATGAATATTTTAGGGATAATTAGAAAAATAGGATAAATTTAGAAAAGTATTGTCTCATTAATACTTATTTAGAATACATTGTCCAAATAATACTTTAAATAATACAAAACCTAAACTACTCTGTAAATACTTAAAAAACTATTTAGATAAAATTGAGAAAACAAAAATTAAGAATTAAAATATTAAACTTAAAAATATTAATCGATGTAGCACACACAAAAAAAAATATCTTCTAATAAACATAAAAAACATCGCTCTTCTTCTCCGTCACATCCAACTCAAAACCATCGGCACTCCGTCATCCTCATCCTTCGCCGGCGTCGTCTTCATCCTCCACCGGCGTCGTCTTCATCTTTCGCCGGTGTCGTCCTCCTCCACCGGCCTCCAATTAATAAAAATCTGCAATTTTTCCTAGCAGTTCCTCCTCTTCCTTGTTTTCTCCACATTCGTCTCCTTTGTCGGCGTTCTCCTCCATCAGCGTCCTCTCTTCTGCCAGTATCGTCGTTGAGTTGGTAAGTGACTTTGGGTGTTCAATTTTTGCTTCTTCCTCCTCTTTCTTGTTTCCTTCTCAACCTAAGGGATAAAATTAATTTTGGAAATCCGATTTTTGCAGATAAAACAGCCCGGCGAATCTTTTTTTTCTGGCCTCCTCATCTCCGCCAAACTCCTCCTTCTCTGTCGGGTCTTCCTCTTCCCGCATCGGCTGTCATCCTCCTTGTGGCGGTAAGTTTCTCCTCCTTGTGGCGGTAAGTTTCTCCTCCTTCCTCCTTCTTTCCTCATTCTATTCAAACATTGCACTATTGATAGCACCAAATTTACTGTCTCAGTCCACAACAAATCTTAGATTTAGACGGTAAACAAATTTACTTGCCTTTGATGTTCCTAGGTAATAGACGGTAAACATGTAGATTTAGATAGGCGTAAGCTAGCCTTTGGTGTTCCTAGGTAATCGATATTAACTACAACCTCTAGCTAAGAGTGGATTAGGTTTGCAGTCTTCCTTAGTTAGGATTTTTAAGTAAAAGATAAAAATGATTGCAAAATCATAACAAGAAAGCCTTTGCCATCGTTGTTTGCATGTATGTATTCATGTTTCTCTTCTTCTTTTGTTTACATTCCCTTTGCTATTTAATAACCTATGAAATTTTGTTTGTTTTTTTATAGCTTGATTAGTTACTCTATGCCTGTTTCTCATATACTTCATAATTCCTTACAAGCTGGTTACTAATGCTTCTTTAATCGATGTTTGTTGCTCTACAAGTTTATTCATCACTCTGATATAAAGTGTGACACTACATTTTTCGCCTCCTCTACAAAGAAGTGAAGAACATAACTTTCGACATATAAATAAACTTGTATGTTGTGGTGTAAGAAAATAGTTGATTAACTCACCCACTCTAATTTGAGTCAAAAAAATTTAGACTGGTTAAGTCATATTTATTCTCACCTAAGTTGGTTCTATGAAATTGTGTTAGTCATGTTTTATTAATGCTAAATTGTTCACATTATTGATTATCTATGTGTTATGTGCAGCTCTTGTCTTTTTTTTTTCTTTTTTTTTTCTTTCTTTATTAGTTGTTTTTTGTTACCTGTTTGCTCATATTATTAGTTTTTGAATAATTGTGTTTGTAGGTATGAATTTGGAATTGCCAAAACGGTTGTTTGAGGCAGGATGTGAGCCTCAAGTATCACATATTAACAACAACTGCAAAATGACATATATGGAAAAATTGGAGGGAGCCCTGCCACATGAGTATGAAATTGTCAAGAAAGACCCTGTATTTGCTAAAATTTGAGCGATCCATGAAAACAATCTAGGATATTCGGGAAGATTGCTTCACAGCTTTATGTGTAGGCAACTGATAACTGACAAACATCGTGCGCTATGGTTTGTGTTTGGCAGGAGGCCCCTACGATTTTCTCTGCAAGAATTCTATGCAATTACTGGACTCAAGTGCGTAAATGAGGATAATTGCAATGTGGAGAACTTTGTAGAAGATAAAGGTTTTTGGAGCAAGGTGATAAAGAATGACGCTAAGATTAGCATGAAGACAATAATGGATAAGCACTTAAAAGGTGCTAACGATTGGGATCGTGAGGACAGATTGAGGTTGGTGTATTTGTGTGTTATTGCTGGTTTGCTTATGGCTAAGGATGAGAAGGTTGCTATCCCACTCATATACATCAAACTGGTGATGAATCTTGATAACCTGCGAGCATATCCATGGGGTGGTGAATCTTTTACAGTTCTTGTTGACTCAATTATCAAGAACTGAAAGAAGTTGAAGAAGACAACATACTCTTTGGATGGCTTCTCCTACGCATTCAGATTTGGCTCATGGAAGCAATTCCAGACGTTGGTATATTGTTGGGCCAGAAACTCGAGAATGCTTCCACAGAAAGTGTCAGGTGCTGTAATTGGACAGGAGCTGCAAGAGTATCGTATGACGAGATTATTCAGCTTGAGAGCACATTTGGATCAGAGGTTTGTAATTTTTTGAAAACATTGAATAATTTATATTCTCAATTCGTCTATATAACTAATTATTTTTTTGTATTTTCTTATAGGATGTTCATTATCCATACATCTCTTCTTCCGGGAATTTCGATATATTCGAATCTGCTGAGTTTTTATGGTTTGAGAAAATGCGTGATGGAATAGTTGATCATATGAAAGAGCTGATCAGAGTTGGAAATGACTGGAGTGAACATATATGGGAGTTTGTAGAATCTGGTGAGACTTCTTTGCCTGATCATAACGTGATTATTGATGAGGTACTTGAAGTGAGAACTTCTAATGTTGAAAACAGCTCAGTTTCTGGTTTTAAGAGGGGCACTAACAAGCTCCATGACCTTGGTGCGGAGAAACGAAAACAGAAATTGTTGTGCCAAAGATCAGCTGTAAAACATGGAGCTTTTGTTGAAGACATGAAGTCTTTTTTGGAAGAAATGTTTCAGACTTCTTTCGCTGCTTTGGAGGAGAAGCTTGAGAAAAAAATTGATGAAAGATTGGGGAAATTAGAGAATGAGTTCACAAAACTCAAAGATTCAGTCACTCTACGTGCATTTGTAGGGACATGTGGAGAACCTGCTAACTTAGATGTCAACCAATCTCAGTCCAAAAGAACGGTAAGCAAGAAAAAAACCTATAAGTCTTGATCACCTTCGATTTTACATAATGTCTGTTGTTTTTTGTTTCTGAAATGGAAGGTTGCTTATGTTGTGGCTTGTTTGTTATTTGTTTCTCCAAATGTAATGATGTAATGATGTTAACAATGTATTGTATTTATGCCTATTTAGCAATGTATGCCTCGTTATGTTTTATCATAAATGTTATTATTTCTATCTTTTTATTATTGTTATATGAGTTATCTTTCTATATTAACAGGCTGAAAATCATAATGGAGTAATCGACAATGTGTTCGGAAATTTACATGAAGTTTTTGTGAGTCAGACATCAGATGTTGAACTGGAAGTGGGTACACAAGATTTCCTCCGCAAAACTATGGACCGACTTTCTCAGGATTCATATGTAAAAGGTTTTGATCTAACACAGCCTGCAAAAAATCCAAGAACCATCACATTTTAGTGTTGATGGAAAGTGGTCCGAATTTGAAAGAAGGGACCCAACAAAGGATGATGATTTCAAATTAGTTTACATGTCAGACGAATCATGGAAGCAACTAAATGACTGGCATATGTCTTTCTCGCCCATGTAAGGCCTATAACTTTTCCTTTTGGGAAATTTTTTTTTCTATAGTTGCTTAATTAATAAATTATAAGCGTGTTTATATGGTTTCAGATCTCTGCAGATTGGTCCAAGTGTTTTTAATGATAAATTAGCTAATCGTATAATTGGACCAAAAGAATGGCTTGGAAACGAGGTTAATAGTCAGCGAAATATTATTTTCTAAACTTGACATGAGACGCCACTAATTTACATGTTAATTTTTTTTTTCCAGAATATGGATGCTGTCATGTACTTATTCCGGGAGAACACAACTTTGCGTCGATGGAAACCAGATCGAGTTGCTTTCTTGAACTGTTTATTCAGCCACCAAATCAATACTGTTTATAGAAAGTTTTTGGAGAACAAAAAAGAATTCAAGTGGGATAGATTCTTCTTAGCTTACGCAATCGGTGATCTTCCATCAGATGGAAAAACAAGTAAAGTGTGGAATGTGGATGTTGATGGTATCTACACTCCGCTCTTTGTGAATGGAAATCACTGGACTTCTATTTGCATCAATTTGGTGCAAAGAACTATTGAAGTGTTTGATTGTTCAGGCCTGAAAAAGAACAAGCACATAGAACCATTTGCAGTCCTCATCCCTCGGCTTGTGAAGTAAATTCAGTCCCCTTCCAACAAGAAACATCTAACTATTACTCCGTATTCTGTCTTGCATGTGCCGATGCGAAGTGGACTTAATAAGAGTGGTTGTGACTGTGGAGTTTATGCGTTGAAATTCATAGAATGTCACCTCCTTGGACTAGACATGTCATTGTTGGATGATGACAACATTAAGGAGGCTCGACATAAGATTGCTTCGGATCTATTCCAAGCGGCAAATGATCCTGTGTTGGTTGAGCGAGTGGCGAAATATGAACGTCCAAAATTTGACTACGATTTTATAAGTATAGGTTAAAATAACAGTTATCTTTTAGTTTTATGTAACTTCTTCTTAAGTGTTATTGACTTTGAAATTCATTTTATAGTTAATGGCTTATACATTGCACCATATGCCTTGTTCTATCCGACAAAGTATTTAAAGCCAGCATGGTTTACACCATACGAGTCGCGACACCAAGAACGAGTGACTGAAAAGAAATTGCAAAAACCTGCAACTTAAACCAGAAAATAGTGTGCAAGTAAGGAGTTTTAGAGGATAATTCCCGAACAACCAAGAAGATTCAGATTGCTTCCAAGGTGTCCATGGATAGATCTCATTGCAAAGAATCCATAGGAGCTTACGTCGTATCAATAGGAGTTAAACTCCATCCACAAATTGCTTCAAAAGTTAGCAAAAAATCATCAAAGTCTGCGATTTTTAGAAACCAAAAAAGAGGTTTCAAGAGAGTTTTTCGATCTAAACTTTGGAAACTAAAGTCTCACAAGTCACAAGCTCACAAACTATGCTTTTAAAAAAAACCAGTCATTGACAAGAAATCGCAAAAAACCTGCAACTTAAACCAGAAAATAGTGTGCAAGTAAGGAGTTTTGGAGGATAATTCCCGAACAACCAAGAAGATTCAGATCGCTTCCAAGGTGTCCATGGATAGATCTCATTGCAAAGAATCCATAGGAGCTTACGGCGTATCAGTAGGAGTTAAACTCCATCTACAAATCGCTTCAAAAGTTAGCAAAAAATCATCAAATTCTGCAATTTTCATTAATCATAAACGGACAGTTACTTTGTGTTACTTTGGTTCTGTTTGTTCGAAGATGCAAAAATAGAGTATACTTGTTAAGTGAATAGCCATGAAAGATTGAAATCAAATGAATAAAAAGTATATTCTGACAATGTCATTCATAACCAAATTCAAAACAAAATGAAATGACATAAGAAGATAGAGAAAGTATAACTTGTTATATTGCTATTTCACAAGTTCCTCTTTTGTGGCCTTCGATACCACACCGATTGCACTTATGCTTCTTGGACCTTTGTGGTCCTTGTGACGATCGTATTTTGTCTTCAACTGTTTCGTGTCTCTGTTTCCTTCGTCTACCTGCAGTTCTTCGTGTTTCAGGTGGTAGAACTTTAGCAAGTTCAACATCCTTTGGAACACGCCATGCATCTTCAGGAACACCTATTGGATTAATGCTTTCTTCATAAATCAATCTCCATGCAGCTGTAGTATACATTTCATCTGTGAGTGGGTAAACTTCCTTGCCTACAGAAAAAGCTGCACTGATGGCGTGTCTGCAAGAAATCTTCAACAAATCATACTTTCCACAAGAACAAGTTCTACTGCCCAAATCAACAACGCAGTCGAATTTGTCACCTTTAACTTGAAATCTGTTGTGGTCAACCGGGAAAACAACAAATGTTTTACCCTTCTCAATCTTTCTTGCTATCTTTTTCTCCATTTCAATGGTTAAAGGATGCTCCTGTTTTGAGCTTAAAATTCTCCGCTCATAAAACCACCTGGTTAACATCTCTCTGATGCTATCCAACAAAGGAATGACTGGATATTCTCTTGGTTTCACCAATGCAGCATTTATCAATTCAGCAGGGTTATTGGTCCTAACATCATACCTGAAACCGGGAAACAGACAACGAGCCCATTTTTTCACATCAGCATCTTGTAGATATTTTCCAATGCCCAGACTAATATTGCAGATATCTTTCAAATATCTCTCAAACTCAGCAATCCTGTATGCTTTTGAAGCCTTTACAACGAGGTCAGTCAAACATTTTCCCTTGAAATATGCTACCACATTTATTCAGCAAATGGTGAATGCAAATTCCATGTCTAGAACGAGGGTACACTTTCAGTAGTGATTTTTTGATTGAGGAATTTCTATCTGACACAAAAACCAAACTATCCTCATCTGCAATGACAACCTTTAGTTGCTTTAAAAACCACTCTCATGACTTGTCATTCTTTGAATCAACAACCCCAAATGCAATTGGATACAAATTAGAGTTACCATCTAAAAATGTAGCGACAAGTAGAGTTCCTTTGTATTTACTCTTCAAATATGTACCATCAACAACAATGACCTTCCGAATAGCTTTGTAGAACCCTCTAATAGACTGACCGAAAGAAACAAAAAGATATCTGAATCGACCATCGTAATCAGTTTTGTAATCAGTATGCGTACCAGGATTAGCTTCTTTTAGCATGTGCAAGTATTTTGGTATTCTACCATAGCTTTTCTCCGGAATACCTCTAACAGCATTAACTGCATACTCACGGGACTCCCATGCTTGGTTATAAGAGATCTCGCAACCATGGTCTACACGCATAATCTGTATAATATCATTCGGCTTAGGCCCTTCCTTGGCACCCTCATACTTGTGCATAATCAGATTGCCAATCGTCTTTTCTGAAGCTGTCCTACCAGATTTGTTTTTCCTTGAAGGAGCACATGTATGTTTAGCCACATACTTGTTGATTTTGAAATAGGAAGATCTATTTAAAGACTCAGCGCGAACAGCCCACTTGCATACTTTATCTGTGCAGCGTATACTCCACCATCTTGTGGTAGATTGTACAACCCTGTAGTCAAAGTTATACTTCATTGCACAAATTTTCAGAGTTGCCTTTAAAACGTTTTTGTTTCCGAAATGCTGTCCCTTCTTCACACAATCCACTGGCCAAAACTGATCTTCCTTTTGATTGCCTTCTTTGTTTTCAGACATGACTTCATCATCACCACCACAGTCATCATTCACCTTAGCCACATTCACAAATTCTTCTGATTTTTCAGGCAAGTTAACATCATCTTCTCCAACACTTGAATGAGATGGTTCCTTATTCAAATCAATGTTGAGTCTACTTTTTCGATTGTCCACTAGAGCTGTAAATGTCACACACAACTGTACTGACAAATACTTCCTTGCATATCCAACAAAATTTCTCACTTGCCGATCATTTGTGATAATAACTAGGAGAGATCCTAAGGTACTGATCAAATCGATAGGTAGATAACTGAATTCGACATAATTAACGCCTTGTTCAATCCCGTAGTCCTATAAAACCATCGTCTTTAACTCCTCAAGGCTGGTAATAGATTCCAAATCAAGTAATAGACCTCCTCTTTTTTTTTGATCAATGATGAATCTCCACTCCTTGTTCACATTCGATTTCCATACACCACAATTAACATAGATATGCCGCATATTAATTGAACAGAAAACGCAGAGAAGAAAAAACCCTAGAAAAAGAGAGAAAAGAAAGAAATCGAGAGCTTGTGGAGTTATGGTCTTTGAAAGAGAAGAGAAGTTACGCTCTTTATAAGAGAAGAGAAACCGAGAAATCTTATTTCTCAAAAACGAATTTTAAATAAGTTTACAAAATATTCAGTTGGGATTTTTTCCTTTTTTCCAGATTTTCCTCAGATTTTCGTAGAAGACATATTATACATAGAAGACACCTTCTATCATTTAATAGACAACAGAGTGAATGGTAGAAAATGTATTATACCACCGGTAGATGATAGAAAAAATAGTAGAAAATATATTCTACGGTCGGTTGATGATAGAGCAATAAGCAGAACACATATTCTGCCAAATCATTGATGGTAGAATTTGAAATCTAACTTTCGGTATAAGAGAAGAAAATCAGTTTTCCCAGCAATTTTTTTTCATAAATAGATAGTTATTTGTTTTTATGTATTTTTCATAACATAATCTGTTTTTTCAGATTTTAAAATAATTTATTAAATGTTTTTTAAATTTTACATAAAGATTTTTTAGTCAAAAATTGACAAAAATTTAAAAAAGTTTAATGAGATAATAAGTTACTTTTTTGACCTATTTACACAAATTTTCCAATATTTTATAAATTCTACCACAAACAATATAAGTAATTTATCATACAAACTATTAATAAATTAAATACAGACTAATAACGGACTAATTGATTATACAATTAAAATTAGATTAATTACAGACTAATAACATATGAAATACAAATTAATAGCACACTACCAATAGACTAAAAATATATTAGTGAATCCTTTTTATAATTTTCCTAGAGATTTTGTTTACAATAAAATTGGTAAGGGAGCTATTTAAACAAATAACCCCTTTTCTTTTTACTGTACTGTGCATATTTTTGGTTCGTGGAGCCCACAAGTGTCCCTTGGTCAAGAACAGCAAATATTTTGATCTTGATAGGCTATGTAACGACAAAACTTTTCAGATGGGTCGATAGTCAGTTTCTGTTGGTTAAATCTTGTTTTTTTTTTTTTTTTTTTTGCATAGAGGGCCCAAGAACATTGTACCGTGTAGTTGTACATATTAATTTACCGTATAAATTAGGAATTAACAAAAAAAAAAAAAAAATTGTTATCTTAAAATTGAACTGAACAATCGAAATGTAAAGCAAATCCGATCAAAAATCGAAGTTTTTTTTTAAAGACAATTAAGTAAACGACTCAAAACTAAACAAAAATTAGAAAACCACACCTAATTGTGGACAGTGGCTGAGTCCAGAAATTTTTTTTACCAGGTTTAACTTAAAATTTAAAACTAAAAAAAGAATTTATATATCATTTTACAAAAGCATTATGCACTTTTCATATTTTGAAATCTTTTCATTACTGTTTCATTAGTAACAGTTTTCAATATATTTTTCTCAATAAAAGAAACTAAACAATCATTAAGAAATTCATCACCTATTCAATTGCATTGATCTGTTTTCACGATCTTCATTGCTGAAAAACATTTCTCAACCGTTGCAGTTACAACCGACAAAAATAAAACTAGCTTCAAAAATCGATAAACCAAAAGAAGTGACATATGTTTTTGTGTATCTACTAGCATACAAGCAAGATCTTCAAAACTCTCCAAATTAGCAAATATTTCATCGCTTCGAACACTGTCGATATATATTGTTAATTGCTGCTCAAGAGATATGCATTACATACAACTAAAGTCATCTAGGTAGAACCTAGCTAATTTCATCAACTTCGAGTGGTCAAATTCAGAAAACGAATGGATTGGAGATAAAGTAGCAGCATAAATTAGCAATTCAGTGTTTACCTCAGTAAAACGATTATTAAACTCCTGAAGCTGCAAATCTAAAACAGCATATAAGCAATTGACCTTGTAATGATGCATGTTTGATACTCCTGATTTGTTTTCTTGGTCTTATGAAATCAACAAGTTCCTCTTCCATATTAACCACCTCAATATCATATTTATCACAAAAAGAGAAAACCTTAATCATCAGAAAATGCCACCCATCATCTTTAAAACTCTGGAGTTGTCTCTTTGTCGATTTCACCAATGACATAGCATTCAAAATATCTTGATCCCTTTTTGCAAAGCCATGGACAAGTCATTTGTAAGTCCTAAAAGGTGAATCATCATTTGCAAATAGAACACAAAATCAAAACTGCTGAAGTATCTAAGGAGACCACAGGCTTGCCTTTTTTTGGAGTCTTCTAAGCCTTCTTTCTCAAAATGCTCAAGTACCTTAATGACTGAAGAAAATAGATCCACTAAACGCAATAAAGTTTTGTAGTGAAAACCCCAACGAATATTTCCTGGTCTTTGAAAAGAAACATCTTGATTCAACCATGTTCCAGTGTTAATTTCACCACTGGTGATTCCTTCGTCCATTACTTTTTGTGATCCTCTCGAATCATATCTTTCCTTTTACATGAACCTCCAACCACATTCAACAACAGAGAAATCATATAAAAAAATCCCCCAACCTCAAAATGCTTTTTAGCTACTGCCATTACCACCAATTGAAGTTGATGAGCAAAACAATGAACATAATAGGCTGATGTGTTCTCCTTCAAAATTAGAGACCTTAATCCATTGAACTCGTCCTTCATGTTACTTGTTCCGTCATAACCTTGTCCTCTCACTTTTTTAATGATTAACCCAAGTTTAGCAAGCAAAGAATCAATAGCAGATTTCAGAGTTGCTGAAGATGTCTCGAACACATGCATAATGCCAATGAATCTTTCTTTAACTATTCCACATTTATCAACAAATCGAAACACCACTGCCATTTGTTCTTTATCAAAAACATCAGCTGATTAATCCACTAACAAACTAAAAACATCATCACCAATATCTTTAACAATTGATTTGACTATCTCTTCTGCAAAGCAATGCACAATATCTTTTTGAATATCTGAACACGCCATCTGATTATTTCCAGGAGCATTCTCTAAGACAATTTTACTCACAACTTCATTTCGTTCAGCATAGTATTTCAAAAGCTTCACAAAATTTCCTCTATTAACAGACTTTTGTGACTCATCATGACCACGGAAAGGCAGACCTTGTCGCAATAAGTATCTAGAAACATCTATTGAAGCATTCAACCGAATCCTATACTCATTTATTGCAATATCACTATGTTTATGCCAAACATGCTCAATAGACTGATTTTGCTTCATTAAGTTTTCACACTTCATGACTGCATTATTATGAAAACTATTAACATGTCTCACATGTTCTGAAATTCTCTTAGACTTATTCCAACTAGAGAAACCTTCGGTGATCCATGCATTATCTTTTTCCACCTATACCATTAGTATCTATAAACAAGTAGCAACATAGACAAAAAGCTGCATCTTTCTTTGCACTATACTCCAACCACTTATTATACTGATCAAACCAACCAGGATTAAATTGCCTCATTATACCTCCTATCGAGTTTTGTTTAAAAATACAACTACGAGGCTGGCAAGGATCTCTAGTCCAGTATTTACGGATTACCTCTTCTCTTTGATTCAGATGATATTTGGATATTTTTTTGGATCTACAGGATCCCATGGTACATCATCTAAATCACATCGAGATAAAGAAGAGCTTTTCTTTTCAAAAACTTGTCCATTGATTGATCTGAAGAAAGAAAAAAACAAAAAAACGATTAATATAAAACAAAAAAAGCAATGCATAAAAGAAACCGTAAAAACATCATGTTTTAATCTAATTTATAATAACCGTTCATCAATCATGACTTAAGTCTAAAGCTAAGACAATTCTTAAATAAGTAAATAACGAAAGGCCGAAAGCTAAGATAATATTTCTAAAACAAACGTTTATATAGATACCAAAATGAAAAGGAATAAATTAGATAACAAAATAAGAATTACAACATCATTACTCACTTGGAGATGGATGAAATTCAAGAGAAGCATAAAAAAAATAAAAAAATAAGATAATTTCTAAAACAAACATCACTAAAGTCTAAAGCTAAGACAATTTCTAAAACAAACATCACTAAAGTCTAAAAGCTAAGACAATTATTAAACAATGAAAGCTGAGTCAGTTTTCTAAAACAAACGTTTATATAGATACCCAAATCAAAAGGAACAAAATAGATAACAAAATAAGAATTACAATATAATTATTCACTTACTTAATTATTTGATTGGAGTTGGATGAGAAATTGAAAATCAGAAAAAAGATTAAGAAGAAAGATAGAAAGTCACGACTCATAATTTTTTTTGAGTTTGGCGAATAAATTTTCTGTTTTTTTAGTTTTAGTCGATTAGGTTTCTATTTATTTAAAAATTGCTTAAGTTAAAATTTTACTTTGGTTTTCTAAATAATAAAGCCTAATATAAAATATGGACTAATAATAAAATTTTATTTATGGAATAAAACAAGGCTAAGAAAAAAAAAGTTTATGGGTTCAACTTTAATTTTGAACTGGTGTCAACATCATTAATTTCTTATACACTATAGAGAAATTTCTAATTAATATGATGTGAATTAACCCCGTATGAGTCTTACTAGACTCGCCTCTGTGGAGGTCTAGACATGAAACCAAAATGAAAAGGAATAAATTAGATAACAAGATAAGAATTACAACATCATTACTCACTTGGAGATGGATGAGATTCAAGAGAAGCATAAAAAAAAAAAGACAATTTCTAAAACAATTATTACTAAAGTCCAGAGCTAAGACAATTTCTAAAACAAACATCACTAAAGTCTAAAGCTAAAACAATTATCAAACAACGAAAGCTAAGACAGTTTTCTAAAACAAACGTTTATATAGATACCAAAATCAAAAGGAATAAATTAGATAACAAAATAAGAATTACAATATAATTATTCACTTACTTAATTATTTGATTGGAGATGGATGGAAAATTGAGAATCAGATTAATAAAAAAGATAGAAAGTCACGACTTATAAATTTTTTGGACTTGACGAAAAAATTTTCTGTTTTTTTTTTGTTTTAGTCGATTAGGTTTCTATTTATTTAGAAATTGTAAATTAAAGTTTTACTTTGATTTCTCTAAATAATATAAAATATAGACTAATAATAAAATTTTATTTAAAGAATAAAACAAGGTTAAGAAAAAAAAAGTTTATGGGTTTAACTTTAATTTTGAACCGGTGTCAACATCATTAAATTCTTATAAATTATAAAGAAATTTTTAATTAACACAATGTCAATTGACCCTATATGGGTCTTACTAGACTCGTCTCTCCAGAGGTCTAGACATGATATTAGTACATTGGTAGGTTCTCACAAAAAGTTTTAAACATTAAAAAATTCAAAATAATCAAAAGTGAAGAAAAAGAGTGAAGAGACTCATCTACCTATATTCATATTTATCTAGTTATCATTATATATTCATGTTCTTTTTCTGAATTATGAAACATCTAATAGTGGGTATCATCTTAGAACCTTTAAAAACCTTGTTGAGAACCTTATATCATATTTGTTATTTATATATTAGTCTAAATTTCTTTTTTAAATTTAAATTTAATTATTAATGTAATTTATTAAAATAATAATAATTTTTTTGTTCTTAAACCACGAAACTGGACGAGTTTACTCTCAGGCGTTCGTTTGATTGTGATGAAATCTTTCAATCCCCTATATATTAATTGAGAAGCATTTTTAAAGAGTAACCTCATTTTTGTAAGTATTTACAGTGGTGACATTATGCAGATGTGTCAACCCCACATTCATTCTTAGCTAATTTTTTGAAAAAGACTTTGATTACTAGACTAATTACATGATATGCTATTGTATATTTTAGGTCTATAAATATGTTATGTTTTTTTTAAATGAATTCAAAGACAATAATATTAGAATTAATAATTTAATAAAATAATTTTTTTAGTGCTAATTATAATATACACGAAATTTATTATATAATATTTTTAAAATAATCAATTCATAATAAAATATATAATATTTTTAATATTTACTATTTTTATCATTCATAGCAATATATATAATACTTTTTAATATTTAATACTTTAAAAAAAATATGTTTATTGATTATTCATAAAAAAAAACTATTCTTATAGAAACAACTGAAAAGTTAAAAATAATATTTTATTTTCCTCAAATTCATAACAAAATATATAACACTTTACTAATGTTTACTACTTTTATTAGAAAATATGTTTATTAATTGGTTATTAAAATATTCTTATAAATACAACAGAATAATTAAAAATAATATTTTATTTTTCTCAAAAATCAATCTGAACAAATAAAAGAAAGTCATAATGATTTTATTCATATATTTTTGTAATTATAACATGCATGAAATAATTGTGAAAACATATATAATACTTCAAGCTAAATATTTTAAAGTGTATATATTTTAACAATTCATAATAATATATAAAAATACATTATTAAAAATATATGTTATTTTCATCACAAACATCAATGAAAAAGAAAAAAAGTCATAATGACGAATTTCCAAAATTGTTATGATATATATTATTAATATTCGGATTTACTATATAAGGAAATATGATATACTGCATTATGGTTTAATTTATATATGACTCCTAGATGACAAATATGATATATATCATTATTGCTTTTTTGTAAGAGATCATAACATAATAATACCAATATTAATTTTTATTTTTTAATTAATGTTTGTTTTATCATATATAGTATCAAATTTTCAGCAAGATTTGTTCATTTTTTTTCTTAGTTTGTCGGCTTTAAATCAGTCAATTTAATTATGGTAAAAATTCTATAAATTGACAATATTGTGATTTTAATATTTTATTAATTTATAGAATTATAAATATATCAGTTTGGAATTAAATAAATTATTTATTAAAAATTATATTTGTCTTAAAAGTAAATGATATCTTTGAATATTTCACTTTTAAATTGTAGATAAACTATAACATTATTTCAATTTTAGGAAAAACAAACCACTATATATTCGTATTTTAGTAAATTATCATAGTTATATATTTATATAAGATTATTTTTTGGTAATTATTAATTTATGATATCAATGGAACCATATATTTATATAGATTTTTCTAAAAAGATATTATCTTATCGATTTGTATCATATTTTGAACAAGTCTAATTTGGAAATAGGAAAATTTATTAATTTATTTAACTGATAATATTTAATAGATAAGTAACAAATTATTTAACTAATAATATTTAATTATTTAACAGTCAAAAGTAATTAAATATATACATAAGTATTGTATACTTAAATTTTGAATATTGGTGAAAATAATAATTATATCACCAATCACAGGATATAGAAAATATGTATGGTAACTTCGTATTTCTACCCAACTATATCATGTGCTATGCATGCTATTTAATTTTTAAATTAATTTACATTACAATTAAATTATCTTATATTTCATAAATAATAAAATGCCATATTATCAATGTTATAGTACAATATTATATAAAATTTATATAAATTTAATTATATTATATTATAATTTTAAAATTATATTAAATTTAAATTTATAATAATTATTTCACTCATCTGCATGCGGGTTAGTATATTAGAAAAAAAAACCATTCGTGTCCTTGAAAAAAACCATTCCCGGTAGAATCACCGGTCGATAATTATCTAGCTTCTTGAGATAAGTAGGTGTCGTAACTATAATTATACTTAAGGAAATCAAAAATTACATTCACCGAATAGGTGTCGTAACTATCATTACGGCAAAAATCTACCGCAATATCTCTCAATCTAAACACTTCGTAACTTATATATTTCTTTTAACATAAAAACTTCTGTATCTCTTAAATAAAAAGTAGTTATTATCAATCGGAAAATCCTTACTGTCTAGTCGTTGTCAATTGTCGATTTTTTTTTTTTTAAATTATGTGGATGCTAACGAAGTTATACATATCTAATATCTTGCATCAAAAGACATGATCTCAAGAAGCTCGATAATTATCGATACACAATGGTTTTATAGTAAACGGTACAACTCGGGGTTCAGCCGAGGCATAACAACGACTTCGACCGGGTTGATCTTTGGCAAGGCTAAACCAGGCCCTTCAGCCATATCCAGCGGTTCACCAGACACTTTGTGCAAATCAAACCCTTGAACTAACCGAGCCAACACTAAGTGAACAACTCTTAGGCCAAGATTCATCCCTGGACACGACCTTCTTCCCGAACTAAACGGAATATACTTGAAATCGCTTTTTTCACACTGCGATTTCTCCTCCATGAACCTCTCAGGCTTGAAGGTTTTAGGGTCAGGCCAGATCTTGGGATCCCTGTGAATTTTCCAGATGTTGACGAGCAGGCGTGTACCTTTCTCAACACGGTAGCCTCCAAGTTTACAAGCTTCACTCGCTTCGCGGATTCCTGATCATAAATCATTTTGTATAAGCATATAAGTTTATAATTTACAAGATTGATAAGCTTATCTAAGAATAATTAAAGGTTAATAAGCACATGTAAAAATAAAGACAAGTAATTAAGAGTCTTTGATTAGTAACCTGTAAGAGGAGCTGGTGGGTAAAGCCGGTGAGTTTCCTTGACAATAGCTTGTAGGTACTTGAGGTTTTGTATATCGGATTCTTCAACCCATCTCCCTTTCCCTACACTATTTTCAATCTCTTCTTGTGCTGATTTCAAAGTAGTAGGATTGTTAAGAAGCAATGATACAGCCCATGTAAGAGTGATGGATGTGCTGTCTGATCCCGTTAATGTAAGAACCTACAACAAGAAACAAAACGTCATGTTGGTTCCACTATACAAATTCATCTAAACACCAATATTAGTATGGATACAAATTATATCTTTTATAAAGTACCACAACTTATTGTACATATGGGATTTCATAACATATATCTCAATATATAATTAGCTTGAGAAACTGTGCATACCAAAATAGTTGCCTTGACAATGACATCTCGTACATGTCCACATGTTACAACATCTTCGGGTAAGATGTCAAGCAATAGATCCATGATAGTCTTTTCTTGATCTTTCTCGTTTCTTGATCTCTTCTTGAGATGTTGTTGGAGCCACTTGGTGATGACCGAGTCAAGCTCCTTAAAAGTTCTCTTCATTTGAGAAATTTTTGCGAAATCCAACCATCCAAGCCATGGAATCACGTCGCCTATCATGAAAACCGCAGCCAAGTACTCGCTTTGCTTCAGCGCCTCTTTATAACGCCACTCCTCGCTCTTCACTTTGCCGAATCCAATCCTCTTCCCCACCATCTTCCTAAGGATTATATTGAAGGTCAAAAACTCGAACAACATGTCAACCTTCACCACTGAAGTACCATCACTCCCTTTGTACAGGTATTTAATAAACTCGTTTACTTCCGAGTAGCGAATGTGGCCGAGCATCTCCATACTCTGGTTTGAGAAGAGATGGACGGTGGTGATCTTGCGTAGCTCACGCCAATAGTATCCGTAAGGAGCCAGCGCGAGAGCTGCATTGTTGTAGCCTACATACCTACCAAAGGCTATATTGGGTCTGGTGGCTAGAACCAAGTCGTTGGTGGTGAAACAATCTTTGACGATCTCGGGGTCGCTGGCTATAACCAGCCTGTAAAATCCTAACTTGAGGGAGAAGATAGGGCCAAGTCTATCGGATATGGCAGCGAGTTTCTTGAAGACGAGTTCTTTACCTCGCAGAAGATGGAGGTGGCCGAATAGAGGCAAAGCTCCTAATGGCTCAGGGATGGTTGAGCTGTCAACTTCACAACTACTTGGTTTCCTAAGAAAAAAGTAACCGGCGATTACAAGGGCCAAAGAGAATAGAGAAAATTGGAGAGTGCTAAAGAGAAAAGTCATGGTGAATATTTTGTTTGAGGTATGAGAACATAGCTTTCTTTTACGCTTATATATAGTACACAAGCTAAGGTAGACTTTCATTATGCATGGAATCATAAATAACGTTAAAAAAATTTATGTGTAAGGACCACATCCTCTAATCTTTATTTTCTTTGTTGAAAAGTTAAAGAGAAAAATATTCAAGTCATTTTCAAGGATGTTGGTTGTAAGATAAATAAAACATGATGTACAGTGAGTATTATTGTATTATGCAAACTATATGTTATTGTAATATTTGGTGAGCTTTATCATTATCTATGCCAAACGCTTCGATTAAACTAATTTGATTAGTTAATAATGATAAATCCATATTATATTTTTAAGTGATTTTGTAAAGACTAACCTAATTTTTTAGTTTTTGGTAGATTTAATATTATTGATCAGTTCTAGATTTCAAATTATACCATACTTGTACCCGCACAACATAATTTTTTTTATTCAAATAATCGTTCTTGTATGTCATGCACGGATCAACCATATATTGATGATATGATAATAAAAATTAAACCAGATGCACATATACTTTAGAAGAAGCCAAAGAAGAAAAAAAAGTATCTAAATAGTTACTATAGAATGTATTATAATGGTCTCCGACCGAATTTGAGAGAAATGAAGATGGTTTTTTTTTTTACGGTTTTTAACTTATTTGATTTGTTATATAAAAAACTAATTAAAAATCAATAGATTTGTTGAAAATAAATTAGTTGGTCAAAGAAACTAACAATCGGCCGACAAAACCTCACGATGTTGAACATTGTAAAAACGCTAGCCAACTCAGCAACTCACTACCTTTTTTTTCTAATTCAACAATACTCTTACACTTATTCTAAAAATTTTTACAATTCGAACCAGTAAATTCCATGTGACAGTGATACGTACTGCTAGGAGTCTGAAGATTGGTTAGCTATAGAGTTTGCTTGATAAGATCCAAAGACACCATCAATTTTGTGGGGTTTGGTTTGGGCCTAATACAAAGTGAGCCATTCATATTATTATAAATATCAATTGACTTTTCGTTGATGTTCCCTATTGAGTGTAAGTCTATACGTAAATCAAATCACTTAATCACACCAACTTACAAGACAAGCAAAAGCGACCCGAGCAGGACGAGTTTTAGTCGTGTAATTATCTTTAATAGGCCATCCTTAAATGTCGCAAGTTTCACGGTGGAAAGATTATTCATAACTATCAATTTCCATGCACATATATGACGCGCGAAACAAAACAATTCCCCCCCCCCCCATATTATGATGTCATATGTTTCAATGGTCATCAAAAATATGAAACATGTTTTTTTGGTCTGATGTTATTCCAACGTATAGATAATTGTACTAGAACGTGTGCCATGAGTTTGCGTCTGTGTTTCTTCATTCGGTATATATATTTGACATTAGTCGCTGTAAATATAATTCTTTAGTTTTATATATAGTTTATTCCTCCATGTAAATGCACATTATGGTCATAAAATTAAAAAAAAAAAAAGAGTTGCACGTTATGGGTTTTAGATTTTTAAAATACTTTACTCGGTTAACGTCAATAACTTTTGTAGATTTTTACACGTACTATATTTACATGTGTATATTGGTCCAATAACCATAACTTTCTTCGAATCATCAATAGATTGGTCCAATGTTACCGCGTTTAACTGAAAACAGTGTTCGTAACAAAAAGAATCGATTATCCCAAATTTCATGTTTATTGAAAAATTGTATCAAGAAGATTATTAAGAAGAACAAAATGAAAAATAAATGATATAATTTCCACAAGCTATATATGCATCACCTTTCTTGTATATATTTTTTCTTAACATTTGAATTCTATTTTGACAAATTTGAACCCACCCACGAGATAAAGATGACATGGCCATCATAAATTTCTTGTACCTCCTCAAATAATAATTAGGACCACACAAACGCTGATCTTTAGATGAATCTCACTTAACTTACAAAAGAGGGTACTAGGAAAATGAAAGATCGGTGCTATTAGAACATGATAGGAACGACTTGGTTTGTCAAGTTTAATATAAAGGACTTTAATTAAGAGTCATTTTGGGATCGAGCTGCGATTGTGTAGAATATCTAAATCGATTTGTTTAGGGATCACATAAAAGAACGGAAAAGAATCACAAAAATGATATGTTAGCAAAGTATAATTGCGACAAATAATCGCCATAGTCGAAGATGAGAGGAACCTTTCTTGAATCTTCAGATGGAAACCATAAACTAGTTTGTGGCAGTATAAAAAGACAGATCTACAGATGCATGTAAAACATAAATTTGCTTACAACATTTTATATTCTATGTGTTGTGAAATATTTTCTTAAGAAACATACAATCTAAGGTTACAAAGATTTATTCCAGAGGCTTATATTGTAAGTTATGCAAGCTCTCTTGTATATATAAGTACAACGTTAAAAAGGATTCACCCGAAAAGGTGGGTAGAACCCGAAGATCAAAGAATGATGAGCAAATATAATGGGGCTGTGGTGATGAAACTATAAGTATAGATGATAAAATAAGGAAAATTAATCATTATTTCGCTCATAATCTCTCTCGGTTAGCTTAATGTTCGAGCCCAATGATGGTTGGTGTATCTTTATTTAGTTTTGGTTTCGATGTTAGTATATATTAGCTTTCTTGTTTGGGGTTTGTGTTTTTCGTTTTTAGACTTATATATGTTTTCGGGGATTTCAACATTTTATGCTGAATTTTATAATTTCATCTTGGTAATATTAATCAATCAGATGACAAAAAGAGAGAGAGATGATGTTAGCAATGACATAGCACTCACAATGATGTTAGCAATGACATGTCACACAAAAAGAATTTGTTTGGCCACATGTTCAATATAAAGGTTAAACATAAACAAAAACTATACAATAGTATTGTTTATTTTTGCCCTGTCATAATGTTAGTGTAAATAGCTAAATCGCAACAGTTTTATATAAAGTTTATAATCACTACAGAGTTATGATATCTGGCTAAGATTTATTTCAAATTTTTAGTGTATATATATATTTACTAGGTAAAAGATTCGATTCACTTTATCATATTGACCAGAAAAATATGAATTAATCAATTATAAAAACTTGACATTGGTCGTAAAATTATTTTAATACGCACCCTTTTGTGCAGCTTAATGGATTTTTTAGGCAAGAGTCAAATAGGTCACATTTGAACTGTTATGGTTAGTACTCTACTAATGGAAAACCATTACGACTTAACACAAAACAAAAATAAACATTGACCTTAATAATCACAATCAAGTGAAAAGTAGTTTCATTTCACAGTCACTAGTAATAATCCTATTATCTAAAAGATCCACCACATTCACTCAATTCACCAATAATATTATTTATCACGGTGGCATTTTGGGTGGCTATGTAAATCCATCCGATTCTTATTTCCACTCTAAAGAAGTATAGTGTCCAACGTTACTGACTCCACCACTAGTACCACCAATTATCTCACTTCTCTTATATATATTATTAGGTAACAACTAACTAATAAACAAATCTTCTTACTCTTATTTTTCTATAAAAGCGTGAGCTCTCCACAAGCCTTCTCATATAACAAAGTTCAAGTACTAAGCATCACTACTTAGAAAGAATTCAACACCATGGCTTCTAACGTTGAGCTTTCGGAAAGAAGCAGCCCAATGAGTCAGAAAAGTCGTCCAAGAGCAGAGAAAGAGGAAGTGGACTACATGCAGAGAGCTCAGTGGCTAAGAGCTGCCTTGCTTGGAGCCAATGATGGTCTGGTCACAGTGGCGTCGCTCATGATGGGTGTTGGTTCAATTAAAGAAGACGTCAAAGCAATGTTGCTTGTTGGTTTTGCCGGCCTTGTAGCCGGTGCATGCAGTATGGCCATTGGAGAGTTTGTGTCTGTGTGCACACAAAGAGATATTGAAACTGCGCAGATGAAGAGAACGATTGAGACTAAGACATCATTATCAGCAATTGACGAACAAGAGGAGGTAAAGTGTATACATACACAGTACACACCATAAACACTAAACCTTACTCACATTAGTTTTTTTTTATAAATAGATAAAAAGTATATTACGTATATTCCTAGATATTTGCGATTAGTGAAAAGATTGGTATAAGCCATCAGTCACTAGTTTAATTTTGCATCTAAAATGCATCACTGAATATGGTAGAATCTTACTTCAATAAGGGTAAGATTGTTTACTTGTGTTTGTGTTACATAGTATAAGTTTGGTTTTTCGTTCCCAAAACTGATCAAACCACAACACCAAGCATGTTAAGCAAAAAACTATTATTAGTTGGCATGTTTAATTACGTTTGGGTATTCAGCGTTTATATATACTGAAAAAATGTGATAACTAAACTAAAGAATATTTCATTGTAACATTGTGATTTCGTTTTTGACATCTGAATGCAAATATATAAATTGGCGTTTTTAAAATAATTGAAACTCTACTATCATAATTTGGGATGATACATGTGCAATGAATAGTAATGGCATGACATTTCATTTCTATATGAACATATAGCTAAAGATATATAGGTGACCTTAATGGCATGCAGGAGGAGAAGAAAGAACGGCCACCAAATCCAGGACAAGCAGCAATAGCGTCAGCGTTAGCGTTTTCAGTGGGAGCAGCGGTTCCGCTTCTAGCCGCTGTATTCATAGAGAATCATAAGGTAAGAATGGCGGTGGTAGCGATTGTGGCCACCTTGGCATTGTTAGTGTTTGGAGTGACCGGTGCGGTCTTGGGAAAGACAAGCGTGGTTAAGTCGAGCGTTAGGGTGGTGATTGGTGGCTGGATGGCTATGGCTCTAACCTTTGGTCTTACCAAGTTCATTGGCTCCGAAGCAATGCAAATCTAGACGCTCTTTCAATGATCTTCTTGTTTCCATGCATCTCAATTAGTGTTTATGTTTGTGTTATGATCATCACACTATCTCATCCCAAACCATATATGTGATGTAGAGTATCAAATGCACAACAAAAACACCAAAAAGGTCAATTAATAAATGGTTTTGTTAACTGAACTTCATTTCACAGTTCCCTACGTACATATGGTGCAAGTGAATAGTAGATTGCAAGACATTTGCAAAATCTTCCTTGTAATTTAGGTCATGCAAGCAACTAAGTATTTAAAATTTACGTAAAACACGACTAGAGTGGATTCACGGTAAAAAGCGTTATGGTTAACATTTTGAACCGCAAGTTTGTGAAATGTATCTTGAATCTTTCATACAAAAACAGAAACTAAGAGGTGAAGTGTTCTGTGTTCACATGTCCTCTTGATTCACAGTTAGAATTAAAAAAAAATCATTTGGGAACAATCTAAATAGTTAGAGTTGTATACGTCACCATAGTATGCTATTAAAAGTTGGTTACGGACCTAAGAAAAGAACAGTTGAAGTTTGGTAGCATAAAGAAAATCATCCAAGATCCCAAAAAAAAATCGCAAGAAATGACTACAAAATATTATAAACTCTCCAATAATGTTATTTACATCAAATGTAAGTTACTCAAGTAACTTTCGGTAGACATAATACAAAGCATCCTTATAGTTATTCCACAAACCACTAACCACGGTCGATACCATTTCGACAAACCCTTCAAAAACTTTCGGCCATTCCTCAAGAAATTGGTCAAACCATGGCGATCCTTTCTCCCTCACATCACCAAATCTCAATGAGATAGAATCTGATATTCTCATGACTCGTACTTTCGCCAGATCAAACAAGATCATAAACACTTCAGTGATTACATCAACAACTAGTTCACACAATTTGGGAAAACAAGACTCGGCTGTATCTCTCACCAGCTTGATCAATGCAGAAATGGCTTCTCCTGGAATCTTGAATGTTTGAACAAATAAAACGAAAGAACAAGCTGCGACGTGGAAGATCACATAAGAAATTGAATTAGACAAGAAACATATAGTCAAGAAGAACAAATTTGCTAAAGCAGCTATCATCTTCTTTTAATTTTTCTCTGTCTTATGGCATTGAAGAAGGAAGAAGAGGGAAAATTAAGAAGAAGAAAACAACACCGACGTGCACCGGTTATGATTATTTCTATATCAATGCTTGGGTAATTAAAAATGTTTCAGAGGTGCTTGGTGACATTCACAATTTTATTTGGGGGAATAGTTTAATAACTTTGATTAGTAAATTGATTGACTTTGGGATTTCAAAGACTAGTACTTCTCATTACATATATATCGGTCAAATTGTTTTTTAAAAAAACCGGATGGAATCAATTTTGATCCAGAAATTAGTGTAGTTTGTTTGTTAGGTGAATCTTATACTCTTTCATGTTTATAAAGTGTCATTTTAACACTTAATTTTGTTTTCAGAAAAATATCATTTTATATTTTTAATGTAAATTTTTAAATTAAATATCAGTTCTATCCTTATTATTTGAGCTTATTAATTGGAGAAACCCTAATTTAGTATATTATAAAAAATGACACAATAGAGAGATTTATAAATTTTCTTAATTTGTGTAAATAGTGTCAGATGACAATTTTTAAAAAACAGAGAAAATACATTGCAAATGTAATGTGACCTTTAAATTTGATTTCTAATGTGATCTCCCACATGAATTTTAACAATTGTATCCAAGTGTGAACATATGCGAATTCAATTTAAACCGAAATCAAAACACCGGTTTAGGAATCAAATGAGATGAGATAAAATAAAATTAAAAATTAATTCTTTTGGTCAACAATTATAATTACTAAATATATAACTCGCGCTACACGCGAGTCTCTATTAATATTTTGGTTTATAAATTATATATTTATAGAGACTTTCATTTATATAAGTGAATTTAATATATAATGTGTAATTTACCCTATTTTTATTTATAAATTTAAAAAACTATTAGGTAAAATAATAACAATGATACCTATCGAATTATCCAACTTTAACGTACATATACATTTGATTTAGAGAAATATAATCTTGCTAAGATTTTGGTATTATTTTCTGTTTTCTATAGAATTTCTATAGTTCTTTTTTTAAAAGGTTTATGTGTTCAAATATTTAGTTTTTTTATTGAAAATCTTATTGATGTTGTGTACCACTGTATATATAATCTATGATTCATGTTAATTCACATTTAATTTTGTTAAAAAGCTGTAATGATCATGCAAAACTATTTTTTCCTTCTCTATCATGTCTTCCAAGAGTTTTATGTTATATTTTTATTCAGTTTTTCATTGTTTTAATTGTTGAATCGAGTTGTTGTAAATTTTTTTAAATTGATAATTGATAATGGTTACTTTTTTATACATGTATTGTTAATTGTTAATTTTTTTTATTTAACTTTTAAAATTGTAAACCATATTAACATTTTTTTATTTAATAAATATGTTGATTTGGATCAATCAGATTGAATTTACTTTTTTTTGTTGGACATAATTTGTTAAATTAACTTTTAATATTTTAATTATATTTAATAATTTTTGGTTTGATTTAAAAGCTGATATTGACCAATTAAATCAAGTTTTTCCGTCTTAATCATACTTAACATTTTTTTATTTAATAAATATGCTGATGTAGACTAATAAAATCGAGTTTTTTAATCTCATGTAGACGTCCTCGATGCATTATACCTTCAATTATATGATTTTTAAAAATCCTCTAAACCCCTTCCTTGTATTATGCGACTCAATTTGTATAACTGAGACGCCGGAAAACTGTTAGGCAACGACATCGACTTCTTATTCCGCCGCTGCTGATACAATGTCGGCGACTCTCCGACGCTTCATCCTCATCTCCTCGGTAAAACGCACCCAGAATCTATCTCCCCCATGCCTTTTATCTGCCGTGAGTCGCCTATCTCTATATTTCTCTTCCGTCTCATCTTCGTTTCCATCGCATCCGCCGGAATCACACGCCTCCCCTTCCCGGATTCGAACCCGAACTCCACTCGAATCTCAATTCGAGACATGGATCCAGAATCTGAAACCAGGCTTCACTAACTCAGATGTAGTGGCGGCGTTGCGTGCGCAATCCGATCCGGATCTAGCCTTCGACATTTTCCGTTGGACAGCTCAGCAACGAGGCTACAAACACAACCACGAGGCTTACCACACTATGATCAAACAAGCAATCACCGGAAAACGAAACAAATTCGCCGAAACCCTAATCGAAGAAGTCGTCGCCGGCGCTTGCGAAATGAGCGTCCCTCTCTACAATTGCATCATCCGATTCTGCTGTGGCCGTAAGTTCCTGTTCAATCGAGCTTTCGACGTTTACAACAAAATGCTTCGATCAGATAACTCAAAGCCTGACCTCGAAACCTATACTTTGCTTCTAAGCTCGCTGCTCAAGAGATTCAACAAATTGAATGTTTGCTATGTGTATCTTCACGCAGTTAGATCGCTCACTAAGCAGATGAAATCATCTGGAGTGATTCCAGATACGTTTGTGTTGAACATGATAATCAAAGCTTATGCAAAGTGTCTTGAGGTAGATGAAGCTGTAAGGGTGTTCCGTGAGATGGCTCTGTATGGTTCTGAGCCAAATGCTTATACTTACAGTTACTTAACGAAAGGGCTTTGTGAGAAAGGAAAGCTTGAACAGGGTTTAGGGTTTTACAAGGAGATGAGGAACAAAGGAATGGTTCCTAGTGGGAGCTGTTACATGGTTTTGATCTGTAGTCTCGCCATGGAAAGGAGATTGAGTGAAGCTGTCGAGGTTTTGTATGATATGTTGGCGAATTCGTTGTCTCCGGATATGTTGACTTATAATACGGTTTTGGCCGAGTTGTGTAGAGAAGGTAGAGGTAATGATGCTCTTGAGCTTCTTGAGGAATGGAAGAAGAAGGACCCGGTGATGGGTGAAAGGAATTACAGAACATTGATGGACGAGGTGTATTTTTTGAACAAGGGATGAAGCTGGTTCTGTTCATCTGAGATTTGCTTGGTTGTTCTAAATTTGAAAATGGCTAAACGATGGATCTTTTTGGTTGGTTTGGTTGAAAGTGTGTGTGTTTTAGACTCAGGAATGATCCAAGTTTTGATCTTCAAGATTCTGTGTTCTTTAGATACATTACTCAGGTTGAAGCATAGTGATTGGAAGACTGAAGACTCGAGCCATGATAAGAATGGTTCTTCAAGATTCTGTGTTCTTGACATTATGTGGTTTCTGTTGATTCAAGATCTCATTGTCTTGTATCTTGTTCTGAGAATGATGTGTAGATGATGAGGTCTAATGACCATTGTATGACTCTTTCTCCTTTAGGATATCGATGGTTTACTGATATTCCTTACAAACCGAAAAAACCAAAAATTTGATTCGGTTTAGAATAGATCGATTTCGGTTTAGTGTAAACCATGATGTACATCACATGATTCACATTTATTCTTCTTTCATTCGATGAAACTGAAACCAATTATTTAGATTGCTCTCAAGTATTTGAACAGAGAGGCACAATGTGAATGTCTCGTGATCTGCTCATTTGTCTCGGCGCTTAAAACACGTTAATTAAGTGATTGCATATGGGTTTAATGGGCTATATATTATTAATATGATGTAGGCCCATTAAGTTCACTTCTGTTATTTGTCAAAGTCAACAGATCTACAGTATAATCAAATCAGTGAGAGAGAGAGAGAGATCGAAGAAGATGAGCCCTGCATCCGCCATGAAAGCTGCTGGAGTTTTGGTTCTGCTAGCCATTCTAACATCAGGTAACATAATCATTTCTTCTACCTTCTTCTCTATCATTCTCGATTTCGATGCGATTTCGTCCCACACCTGTGCAATCGATCAGATAATGTTTACCATCCGCAATTTTTTAAAAATGTGTTTTGAATATGTTTTGATACTCCTGTGATATCGATCTGATCTCCTTTGTTTGTTTCTCGTTGATTGTGATGATGATGATGATCTTCAGCTTATGCGAAGAAGTCAGCTGATGTGACAGAGTTGCAGATCGGTGTTAAGGTATGCTAAAAAAAGCTCTTTCGTGTCACTCATCGAAGTTAAATTTTTGTCTACATTTTGATCTCAATATGCGTAATTGGAATAGGATAATGGTCATTATTACGTTGTTTGTCTTCCTGATTTCCATTAGTTTTTAGGCATTTATAACATTTATGGATGAAAGTTCTCTCGTTCTCCAATATTGAAGCTTGTTTACTTTTGTTATTTGTGTAGTCTTTCTTCAGTTTAAGCTTGACACAATAGATACTTGGGTTTTGTTTTTGTTTTTAATTTTCTATCATTCTATGCAATGTTACTTTTGTAAAGTAAATGAAGAATTTGTAAATGGACTCAAACGGCTTTGATTTGTTCATTTTTTTACAGTTCAAGCCTCAAAAATGCGATCTTCAAGCTCACAAAGGGGACAAGATCAAGGTCCACTATCGGGTAAGTGTCATCGAAGCTTCTACTAGCTCTATAAGTTATGCTGTGAAGATCCTTCTTGCTTAGCTGTTAGTATTACTATTATGATTGAGAAGAGAAGAAGTCATGGAGAATCTATCTTGTTAATTCATCTAGAAACTTCAATGATATGTTCTGAATTTGTCAGTGAGAATGGGCATGATGATTTTGCTGATAATGTGGAACTCATTTCATTGGTACCTTAAGAACAAACAAGGATAATGAATCTGATCTAAAAAAATGCTTGGCGATTAACACAGCCCTCTCTTTTGTTTTTGCAGGGAAAGTTAACAGATGGAACTGTCTTTGATTCAAGTTTCGAGAGAGGTGACCCTATTGAGTTTGAGCTTGGAACTGGTCAAGTCATTCCAGGTTTGTTGCCATTTCATCGCAGCAACTCCGTCTTTTATTGATGAACCAACAATCGAAGTTAATGCAAAATAACTTTTAAATGTTTTGCAGGATGGGATCAGGGTCTACTCGGAGCTTGTGTAGGTGAGAAGAGAAAGCTGAAAATCCCATCAAAACTTGGTTATGGTGATAACGGCTCACCACCAAAGATCCCTGGTATGTTATCTAGTAGATTGTTTATGTTTCCATCCTCTTTATCTAATGATGAAGCTAGAGAAGAGAACATATGATACTAAAATTTGACAAGGCAAAAAGACTAATGATGCACAACTTTAAACCATTTCGATGTTCCATGATATGAGTTGTATTGTGGTTTTAGCTTACGTTGAGCTTTTTGAATCTGCCAAAAAAAAAAAGAAAAGATGGGAATGAAAAACAAAGTGAACGTGTTGTGTGAATTTGCAGGTGGGGCTACACTTATATTCGACACCGAGCTTGTTGCTGTGAATGGGGAAACATCCAGCGAAGAGAAAACGAAGAACGAGCTATGATTAATACAGTCTCTGCTTTCTTGTTTTCCTTCTCTAAGAAACCGATAAGTCAGCATTGGATTGAACTTAAGCACGCCTAGAATCATGTACTTTTGCTAGTTGAAGACAATAATTATCTTTTTGGTCTTAACATAAGTTATTTTGGCAGTTGGAAAATGACAACTTTACTCGTTGATCGTTGATGAAAACTTAATACCTATGTTTGGTAACAAAAACATGTGGGATTGAAGAAAATATGAATACTTTACTTTGCTAGTCGAAGATATTTATATATTTCTAATTAGCATATATGCGGATTTTTAATAAAATACTTATAAATTCTTTAAAATAACTGAAAAATAAATTCAGTAATTTATATAGCTAAATAATTATAATAGACGACAAAAAAATAATAATTATAAAAACATAAGTTTTTAATAATAAAAAATTAAATCAGTTAAAATGTTTTAAAAAAATAGAAAACAAAATCCCATTAATGGTAAAAAATATATTAAAAATTAAAAATTATTTATTTAACTTTTTGATTAAAATAAACAGAGATTTTTTTTTTGTCGTAAAAACAGAGAAACTATTGTAAGTTTTAAACAAGATTACTTTTATTTTTTATGTAGTTCAATATTTTATTAAATTTTTATTTTATTTTATTCTGTTAAAAAATATAGGTATACAATTTCAGTATTTCGAATATGTTAACTCTTCCAAAGCAAACATGTATACAATTTTAATATTTCAAATGTTAACTCTTCCATAACAAATAAATTTTTTCTTTTTCAATAGATATATGATATTTGCTTTATAGAAAAGTTATTCTTCTCTATAATCGCTTCAAAAACTTTTTTTTATAATTTTCTCTGATTTTCTTTATCATTATCCAATGTCATATCATTAGCATCTTTGATTTTTTTTTTTGTAATTCTACGTTGCAAAGTTTGCATGTAATTTTTTTTTCTAATTGTCTAATTATCGAATACCAGAAATATTTTAAATGAATAAAATAATCAGCAAACAAATCATAAAAGATAAATATTTACAATTCCAAAGCTATCACAATGGATACAAATTTGGAATCGTATAAAGTGTTTTAATAATAATTATAATACAATAAAAGAAGAAAACTATACCTATAAAATGAAGCTCAAGAAGTATTATATTGTTTGATAAAAAAATATGATAGATTTTATGGTTTTTACATAGATGTATGTAATTGTTCGAGCGTAAATTTGGTCGTCCGGGGTCGTGGAGCTGGATTTCCGAGTTTTGTCACGTGGGGGAGATAAGCGGTATGCAACTTCAGGGCAAAAATCTGATGGGGCTCTGCACATAAGGACACACAGGTAAATTGTGTCTCCGAGAAGATCGGAAGGAGTTTTTCATCGAGAAGGTTCTCCGACGCCCAACTCAACGAACGCCCTATTGGGAACAGGGGGGGGGGGGGGGGGGGGGGGGGGAGGAGAGGGGTAGATTTGGTGAGGTTTTGGTTGTTCGTATATCCCGTCCATGAATCGTGATACCCATCTGATGTTTGATGAGAGCGGAAGTAGGATAAATGGACTATGAAGAGAGCGGGGTAGGAACTCTTCCTACATGGGTTATACGCAACTGAAAGGGGGAGAAAGGCTTATCTCGACCCTTTGATCGTTCCTGCAAGATAACCAAGATTCGTTTGATACCCAAAGGTTTTGGCTGATTGTAGGCTTGTAAAAATAGTATGTTCTGACCCTGCCGCGCCTCCAGAGGAATACAGGTCTAGTCGGGGCGAAAGCGGGGTTTCCAGAGAAACGGCTGAATTCCTGGAGGAATGGTTGAGAATTTCCCCGATCTTGCCACACATCCGAAAGGAGTACAGATCTAGCCACACCGAAGCTGGGTTTCTAGAGAAACGGTTGAATTCCTGGAGGAATGGTTAGGTTCCCAGAAGAACTGTTAGATTGGATCCTATTCGGTTGGGGCATACATCCTGGGAAAGTACATGCTTGCCCGTAATAGGAGGATTTTAGGTTCCCAGAAGAACTGTTGGTCGCCCATAGGTGAGCATCTCTCCGGAGGAATTTTACTCCTTGCTTCGGGAGGCACTAGACAAAGAACCGTCTTCCTTCTCCATTGTGACTATGAGGAATTTATAGCCTTATGTGACCATGGGGATCGACATAAAGCAATGATGTGGTTTTTAGACACCTACCCTAAGAACCACATATAGCACCTTGAGGGGATGAAAAGATGGTCCCTATGCGCAGGTTGCAACATAAGGGGGAGCTGTTACTTTTTTGCAGCTTGTGCCAGACAGCTTATGGCAAAACAGGGAGTTTCCCAGAGGAGTTATCCCGACTCCCTCACTGTAAGAACATTCTTCACGTTTTGCTTATGCGGAAATTTTCATGGTTTTAGAATCATGTTATGAAGGGATTTGCTTTAAAAGAGAAAGCTCTACGGAGACATGGGGGGGGGGGGGGGGGGGGGGGGGGGGGGGGGTTGTACGGTTCATGGGTGGAGCTGGCGAAGAAGACCTGAAGGCCTGCAGAACCGGAGTCCCAATTCACAGAGGAAAAATGCCCCCGAAAGCTGATGCGTACCCAGAAGGAGCACACCAAAGAGTTGCGGGGTCCTCGGAAGGAGCTGGAAAAAAGGCTGGAGGTTTGCGGTACTGGAGTCCCGATTCCCAGAGAAAAATTCCCCGGAAGGCTAATGTGTCCCCGTAAGGAGTACACCAAAGGTTTGCACAGTCCCTGAAAGGAGCTAGCAAAAGTACCCGGAGGTCTGCAGGATCGGAGTCCAGAATACCCGAAAGAATGATGCCACAGAAGAAAGACAAGTCCAGATGGGAGCATACTAAAAGAAATTTGGGCTAAGGGTTTTCATAAAACTCGGATTACAAGCATAGTGCTCCCCAAGGGTAAAGTAAGTGCAGACAAGAATACTAGCAGAAAAGCGATAAACAGGTAGGGGAAAGTAAAATGAAGGATTGCGGGAACCCGAAAGGCTAGGCAGTAAAGTAAACGTGTAAGAAAAGATTCAAGTAAGCAATGGATCAGACAGGGCGTCACTCAAACATGAGATCGGGCAGTCATGCAAGCACATAATTAGGAAATCATGCAATCACAAAATCAGGAAATCAAGTAATCATGCAATCACATAATTAGAAAATCAAGCAATCACTTAATGAGGAAATACGGCAATCACAGAATCAGGAAATCAAGCAATCACGCAATTAGAAAATCAATCAATCACAGAATCAGAAAATCAAGCAACCATGCAATCACACAATCAAGAAATCACGCAATCATGCAAGTGGGAAGCGGGAGGACACGCACGTCGAAGGAAATTACGACGATTTGTTCGCACGGACAAACAATAGCGAATGGACCCGCGCGAATTGCCCCGGGGGTGGATACATGTATCATGTGAGGTCTGAGAATTCATACTGTTACTTTTGACTTGTCGTTGATAGGGAAGGCAACTCGCTTGCGTTTCCAGGGACTTTTGACGTCTCCAGCTACTTCTCTGTGTCGAGAGTTACGCTTCTCCCGGGCAGGGGAAGATCCATTCGTCGGTGGTGCGATCCATGTGTTGGGCTCTTATTCACCCGCTGCGTGGGAAGTTACACCACACTATTTGCCTTGCTTCTCGTGAATTGGCGCTTCTTTCCTTCCCTAGGCTGGGAATCATCACGTCAACCGTTCTATTAATGGGAACGTCGCTTTGGTGCATGGCCTGAGATGAAATTAATTGTAACTTCCTCCCTCGCTGTTGGTCCAAAACTTGCAGCTGCCCCATAGCCTTATGCCGGCACTCTAAATAGGTGGAGCGAGGGGATACTTTCTTCACTTCTTCTAACGAAGCGTTCCTTGACCATGCTCCTTCTTTTCTTCCTCTTTCTGACCGATTTTTCTTTCTTCCTTCACGTTTGTCAGTATGATTAACTGGCTCGACGACAGTCACTCTCGGCTCATCTCCAGTTTCCTAAAGGTGCCCCTGGACTCAAAGGCGTTTTGCCCGACTCTCTGGGTGGACCCAATTGCAAACGTTCCTGACGAAAAAGTGTGAGGCGCTCCCCAGGGTGAGCAATCCTCGGCGGCCTCTTTCCCATCAGGCTCTGCGACCTCGCCTTCCCGAGGCATCTGCGTCCTTCTTTGCGCCAAGTTGCTAGACCTTGGGTTTGGTGCTCCGTTTGGGGGAGCTGCGGGTCTCAGAGTGACGGTTGTACTCGCTCTACAGACCTGACGGGAAATGGTCTTGTGAAGGTGATTGGGTCGGTTGTATACCTATGGGTTTCTCACATGTGGGCATAGGAGCGGGAGGAAAGACCCCTGGAAGATATGCGACGGCTTCGTCCCAAGGTTGGTTCTCGAGGTCCCTATGGCGATGCTTCTTCCGACCTTGGGGGAGTTCTTCCGGCTTCTGGGCTGGGTCCCGGGTTTCCTTTCCTTGAAGAGCTCTTGCACGCGGAGCATCGCTGGGTCGATGTTTTCGCATGTGAGATCTAAACTATGAGGGAGTGTCTTGTCTCAGTGGCTCGCGGTGCTACAACCCTGAGAACAGCATCGAGTGATGATGGCGAATGGCAGGGAGAAGAGCCAGATCTCTCGGATAACTTAGCGGAGGCTGCGATTCTGGCAGCAGTCCTTCGGACCGCTTACACGGAGCTTCAGAGTAAGCTGTCTGAACTCCAGGCTCTTTGGAGCTTACGGGGGCACCGATAGCCTGAGGTTGCTCCTGGGGATTGTACGGGAAGATCATGTCGCTCGACCTTCGGGCTCTGGGAGAAGGAGATGGTGGTTGAGGTGGGTTTCTCTTTTGAGCCTCCCCATCCCTTCTCTTGGGCGGTTGTTTTCCCTGAATCCTGGCATTCGGATGGGGTGGGGGATTTCCACGCATTGGCTCTTCTTCCGTTGCTTCTATCCTCAGCCACTTCCTCTCGATTGTGCCCTTTTTGGCCAACGTCACGATATGTGGGAGTCGGCTTTAGGGATTTCGCTTCTTTTTTTTTTACACTCGCCACTTGTGATGGGTGCAGCCTTTCGGTTTTTGTTGTAGAAATCTTGTTGTAGTGATATCCCCTCTGGGGTTTACATGAATAAAACATAATTTTCTGCAAGCTTTCTTCATTTCTCTCCCTGGACTTTGTGACACACGTCTTTGGTGACTGCAACTGGATTTGGCTTATACTTTGAACAAACTGACATCTTGGCCCTAGGTGAACACCATAAATGCCCTCGACTATCTTGTACAATAAACCGGACACTTGCGCACATTTCTTTCACGTTATGATTTCTAGGGAGAGGACGGGTGTCTGAATTGATTTTGCGCGAATAGCTAATATCCATTTGGCCCTGGCCTACGCCTTTGTGCAGCGGTGGATAGCCATTGCTTCGACTGGAAGGCGCACACCGAGGTGCAAGCGCGTTTGAGTGGGCAGTGTATGGGATGGTATCAGGGACCTGCCCCCTCTTGCCTGATATCCGTGAGGCGAGCGCTTTCGGGGCGGGACGCCTTCTAAGGCTACATCTCGGGTCGGCACTCCGGCCTAATGTCTTTGGGGACGGCGGGGCAGGTGAGATGATACAGCACGCTTGGTTTGGTAAGCCTGCCACCTGCCTGAAAACAGTCCTCTAGGGAGCCATTGGCAGGCGTAGACGGAAAAGTCAGTGCTCAGACGGGGCCCAATAGCCACTTGTCATCCCGGGGATGGCGGTGGTAAAAGTGGGTCCAATAGTAGTATAATCATTTTTCTTTCAAAATTAGTGTTTTAGATATTAACTTTGTTTTTCTTTTCTTTTTAATTTTTTTTTAGAATTATCTGATTATTGAATTTCAGAAACACTGCAGATGAATACAATAATCAACAAACAAATCGTATATGATGAAAAAATATAAATCCAAACAAATCATAATTGATAAAAAATTAGAATATCGTGTAATATGCTTTAATAACAATCTATTCTAGTAAAGTGAAGTTTTTTTAGAAGAAAATCTGATATGCTACCACGTGCCATCTAAGAAACTGACATTAAAATTATCTCTATAGAATTGTTTTTCATCATAAAAACAGAAAAACAATGTTTCAGTTTTTTTTTTCTTTTTTTCCAAGCGATTCTCTTTCATCTTTTAATCCAATAAACATATTCTAATAAAATAAAAATTTATTTCAGAAGTAGCTCTCATATGCCTGCCATGTAGCATCAAAGAAACTGACATAGCATCTAAGAACCTGACATGTGTCACTTAAAAAAAATTATTTCTATTAATTTATTTTTCTTCACACAAACACAAAAACAAAGTTTCAAGTTTTTTTTTCCAAACGATTCTCTTTCATCTACTAAACATAAACAAATATTACATCACTCAAAAAAAATTTGTGTTCTCTTTAACACAAAAACATATCTATTCTAATAAAATAAGATTTTTTTCTCAGAAGCATCTCTGATATGCTGCTACGTGACATCTAAGGAACTAACATATGTCACTTTTGAAAAAAATAATTATTTCTATTGAATTCACTTTCATCAAACAATCACAAAACAAAGCTTCAGTTCGATAAATGAAGGATTTCTATTTATTTGGATGACTTTTTTAAGAAAAGTAGCTCGGCATGGAATGAGGTCGGCCTCTGCATAAGTTAGATAAAATACAATTTTACCTCGAGTATCAGATCGGTAACCTGACATTGATTATGGTTGATAATTAGGCGCCAAAAGTTCCCGCCATCATAGACTAGGTCTGCGCGTGCAGAACTAGGTTTGACACGTGTCAAATGATAGAGGAGGGCAACAAAAAGGCCGATAAAATAAAAATGAGAAGAAATGCGAACAGTCACCGAAGTCATGATGACTCTCGATAACCGACCTCATTTCAGTATAAATAAAAGGCGCTCGACCCATTTCCCTCACTTCTGCACTTAGCGAAAATTCTGTCAAAAGGTTTGCTATCTTCCTCTCTCTTCTTTGTTCTTTATTTATATATTTACCGATCAAACCTCTGCCCCGTTTCGTTCGATTGCTGCCGTGTGATTTCTCCGATCTGCCTAAATTGAAGATGAACAAGAGTCTGAAGATTGGAGCGGACCGACCTGAATCAAAGAAGAGCAGGTCGGCCAAAGAAAGAGCCATTGAGGTCGGCGTTTCTTTGGATCAGGTTCTAGAGTTATCTAGAGATGACGAGATCGCAAGGAGCCGATCTAAGGGAAGAGGTCATCGCCGATCAGGAGTTATCAGATCGTTCATCGGATATGAGCGAGTTGTATGCCGTAGATTGGGCTTATCGTGAGCGGGTTAGAGAAGAAAACTAAAGGGCAGCAGCCGAGCGTATTCACACCGACCAGGTCGGGGCCGTTTTGATGAGCGGAGAAGCGACTTCTCAAGAACCATTTTTGATCCCTGAACTGCGGGATGAATCAGGCGAACGAGGGGGATCAAACGAGATGGATATCTCGAACAAACTAAACGCAGTCATTATCAAAGATGAAGTCAATCAATTCGACGTGATAGATATGAACCCTCCTGCGAAGAAGGTTAAGAGAAGGAAAGGAGAGAAAGTGATCAGGCCGATCAGAAATAACGCCCTAGGAGTGATGCTGACTAAGTCGACCATGAAGTCATTGGTTTCTTTGAAAGAAGAGTGCGACATCGGTCCAGTAATAATCTTCATGGTTCCGAGTCCATCCGAGCGACCATGGGATTCTCCAAGCAGCTGGTTCTGCGTCTACGAATGTTTCTTCAGAGAGTTCCACTTGTGGTTTCTTCTTCCAAGGCTTTTATTGGAATTTTCCGATCACAAGGAGATGACGATCTCACAGTTCTCCCACTCAAAAATCCGCTTGATCGTGAGTATGCTGGTAATGTCCACCAAGCATAACATCTTCATGAGCCGTGCTGCGTTTGACACAATGACGAATACCAGGAGAAAAAAAGAAAAGTTGAGGAACTGGGGGTCGTACTATACGAGTATGAAGACACAGTTTAATATAGTCACCGGTGGGCAGAAGTCAAAGATAAACAACTGGAGAGACCGATACTTCTTCGTGCTAATCAACGAGTTTTCCATCGCCGATCATGATATCTCAATTTGAACGAAATGGGCGGAGGTCGTGGATAGAGATATACCCGACCTGAAACGTTCGATGGATATGTATATGTACATTTTTTCTGCTTCGCTGATCGGTTTTCTCTTGTTTTTTGCAGGCAACAGCATCTTCCCATCGTAGACGATCCACTCGACATCTACGATATCTCCGAGAGGTCTGCAGTAATCAGTGCAATCATATGGCCAGAAATTACAGAGGAAAGGATTGCAAGAACAAGAGGTTAGTTTGGTTCGTTTGACGGACCGATCACTAAAGTTTTGTAGTCGGCTAACATTTTTCCTTTAATTTTCAGCTGCTTTAAGACGACGTCTGAACCTTCCTGAAAAAATGAAGTCCCGCTCTTTCAAGGATTTATCGGCCAACCTGGAATCTGCCCTCGGATCCCCGGGCGTTAGGGATACCAAAAAGCCCACACCGGTAGTATCATCAGAAAGACGCAGCGCGTCCGATGCATCGAAGGCTCGTGCTGAAATTTTTTTTGCCAAGGCAAAGAAGGCGGCCGATTAGAAGACTGAGAGGGCAGCTGAAAAGAAAACCACCAAGAAGACGGAGAAAGCTAGGAAGAAGACCGCTGGAGGAGTGCAGGAAAGAGGACGCACCAGACAGGGAGGCTGAAGATAATGAGGGCAGTGGGGAAGGCGGTCTAGCTTATTCCAAAAAGAGGGGTCCAGAGGAGCTACCTGAGGACTTGCAGAGATCAAAGAGGTCTCGCATTGAGAGGGAACTTTGTCCGTTCGGGTTCTCGTATTAATACCTCAAAGATGGTCCGATGGTGAACGACTCTTTCTCTTGCCTCTACTATTTCCTTCGATTGAGGGATAACCCGGCAAGTCCTCCAACAGACCCTCTCAACTCATTCGTAGCGACACGATTGCGCGTTTTGCGACCGAAGGCAAAGGTAAAAACATAGAATGCTCTCTTTCCACCCTTTCATAATATGAACATGGCACCAAATGCTAAATTTCATTCACGTGCAGGCTTTAAGCACTGCATTGACTGTGATGCACGACTATGACCGGGAGGCGAGGAAGTGTTTGGCCGACCATGCTGAAAGAGAGGCTATCCGAGATGCTCTTGAGCCCGAGAAAAAGAAGAGTGCCGATCTGGAAGCTGTGCTTCAAGAATCTGCGGGTGAACTCGCAAAAGCTCATGCTGATAATGCCGAGAATATCAAGCTTCTTGGCCAAGCTGTGAGGCAGATTACCAAGGAAAGAGTTGCCGCCGAGAAAAAACTTGAGGCCGAGATGAGAGCGGCTAAAGAAGAGAAGATAGCTTTTGGCCAAGAGATGGCTAAGCGTGCGGCTACTAAGGCGAACAGCCATTATGCCAACTTAGTTGGGAAAGTTAAGGAATCTCTGGCCCGGAAAGAGAAGGGAGATGGGTTGATTTCAACTGCGGCTCAATGAGCCGGCGCGCAGAGGGCTCTTACCATTGTTCGGAAGAAGGGCTATGACTTTCCGGCCCTTATTGACGAAACTATGGCGAAGAAGATCACCGAGAGTAAGGCCGAGCAAGAAGCTTTTGAGGAAGTCAGTTTCTCGGCCGACGAGGTCGAGGTACCCGCGCCAGAGTTCTTCGTGGAAGTTATGAGTGAGCTCGGCCAGAAGGAGTCCGAAATAGTAAGTATTCGAAGAGGGCCGATCTGGAGAGAGAGCAAGAAGCCGACCAAGGGAATGGTCAAAATGCAGACCAAACCAAGGGCCAAGAAAGCCAATCTTGAAGAAGAAGGGGAGATCTGACAGGAGAAGGGCCAAGAGGCTGAGATTGTCTTTTTCGAGGGATGAACCCCTTTCTCTTTTTGTATTAAGTATTTTATACCTTGAACCATGATGTATTTTGTTTGCCGTTCTGGCATTTTATCAATGAAATACAATATTTTCGAAAAAATCTTGAACATAAACTGCGATGTGATATCGGCTTTAAATTACGATTAATTTCTAAGTATATGTAGAATATGCGAGCAATATCGGCTTGTATTTCTATACTTAGAAATTTTCTTAAGTCGAATGCAAGATGCGACCAGGTCGGCTTAATAATTTTGCATGACTTAAGAAATACAGAGCTGGTTCTGGTTTTAGAAAAGTGTGAATACAAACGTGCGGGAGGCCCGGCTTATGTTGTTCGTACCACTTATCTTCCAAGTGTTTATACTCGATGTGCGATCCAGGTCGGCGTCATTTCATCTGTACAACTTAGAAGTATTCGAGTCGAATACGGATGCAAGACTGACTTGGCTTATAATCACGCATGACTCAGATCGATTGAAACAGGTTAAACTGTATTATGCAAGAAAGACTTGGCTTTTAAGTTACCGAGCTAAAGTGGATCAGACTTTAGCTTTAGGCGAATCGAGCATCTGGTCAGGATGCCGATGTGAAATTGATGATAAAAGAGAATAAATTATGATATTTCATTGAATAAAAGAGAAAGCAAAGACTTACAAACCAGAAAGTTCGAAAGGGTAAAGTACCTGAAGTCCCCCCCCCCCCCCCCCCCCCCCCCCCCCCCCGGTTTAGGAGGGGGAGCAGTTGCACCATCCGAAGATAGGCTGCCTACGTACCCCTTTCAGGGATCAAACCGCTTCGTAGTTCATAGGTATTATTCCCTTCTTTTTTTTTGAGTCGAAGAAAATGCCGATCTAGCTGTAGTACCGTTTAAAGTTCCAAAGAATTCCAGGATCGTGGAATCAGTTCACCGTCCATTGCTTCGAGCCGATAACCACTAGGCTTGACTATGTTGGTGATGATGTAAGGACCTTTCCAGTTAGCTCCAAGTTTTACTGCGTTGTCTTCTTTGGTATTCTTGTAGATTTTTCGAAGGACGAGGTTGTCTTTGTCGATGTGTCTGTGCTGCACCTTCTTGTTGTAGTACCAAGTTGTCTGGTTTTAATAGTTCTGCATTCTGAGCATGACCTGATTGCGTGTTTCTTCAAATGTGTCAAGGTTATCTACTAGCATCGCAATATTCACGGCGGGAAAGTCTGGGAGTCCTCTGCGCCGTAAACTGCCGACGTTGATTTCTGCAGGAACCATGGCCTCACATCGATAAGCGAGCAAGAAAGGTGTTTTCCTGGTTGCGGTACATGGAGTTGTGCGATGAGACCAAAGCACACCGTCAAGCTCATCATCCCAGAAACTCTTCTTGGCATTGAGACGTTTCTTGATGCCATCGAGGATAGTCTTGTTAGTGGCTTCTACATATCCGTTACCTTGCAGATGACGGGGAGTAGACTTGTCGAGGCGGATTTTCCATTTGACGCAGAAATATTCGAACATCTTCAATATGAAAACGAGCCGTTATCTAAGACGATCTCGTAGGGGAGGCCGTGGCGGCAGATAATGTACCTTCAGACGAAGTTTTGCACTTCGGTTGCGGTGATGTCAGCGAACGCTTTGGCTTCACCCATTTAGTGAAGTAATCGGTCATTATGAGCACATACTTACCCTGGCGAGATGAAATTATAAACCCGACGATGTCCATAGCACAACATATGAAAAGATACGGAGGGACCGCTGGCAATATTCACATTTCTGAGCATACTTGATGCAATCCTTCTGCATAGTTGGCCAGAAAAAACCATGCTGCTTTATTTTGAGGGCGAGAGCTCACCCGCTAGAGTGATTTTCTCCTGCATCGTCGTGAGTATCCTTGATGCATCGCTGTACTTCGTCCCCATGTAAGTAAGTAAACAATACACCCGAATATGTCCCGAATATGTCCAACGACATAGAACGCCTTCGATGATTGCTTACTTAGCACTGCCAGCACGAATCTGCCGAGCTGCCCACTTCTCAGTTGGTAACTCGCCAATTTTGGGAAAATGTCGGATTTCGGTTTGCTAGTCTGCTGCTGGCTGTTTGGTAGTGGCTGCTGCAGGAACGGTTTCGTCATCCGCGGCTGCAATCTGGAGAACTTCTTGAATCGAGGTTCTGCTGGGTTGGGAGATCCCTTGAACCGGGATATTTCTTCAGAGGGCCGAGTCTCTATTTAACGCTAGAGCGGCTAAAGCATCGGCACCAGTGTTGGCAGATCGGTAAATTTGAAGTAGTTCGAAGATTGTGAATTCTGCGGCCAACTGTTTCACTAACTTCATATAGGCTTCCATTTGATCGTCCTTGGTGTCGTATTCTCCACTGAATTTCTTGGCGACGAGTTGAGAATCGCTGAATGCCTGTATGTGTTAGACATTCATCCCTCGAGCGAGACGGAGACCTCCGATAAGCGCTTCGTATTCGGCCTCGTTGTTGGATGCGGTTAATTCTAAGCAAAAACATTGCTCGAGGAGTTCTCTAGTGGGGGATTTCAAGAGGATACCGATGCCGGCTCCTAAGCGAGACGATGGCCCGTCGACGTGTAGAAACTACGTTTTCGATGTCGGGTCGGCGTTCAGGATTCAGGTGATATATCAATCAGAAAATCTGCCAAAACTTGAGACTTTGCAGTGGTTTGTGTCTGGTATTCGATGTCGAACTTGGATAGTTCAATCGCCCACTTCGCCATGCGTCCAGACTGTGTCAGACTATTTAAGATTGACCAAAGAGGTTGACTAGTCAGTACGACTATCGAATGCGAATGAAAGTAAGGACGTAGATTTCTAGAGGCGGCGACGACTGCGAGGGCAAGATTTGGTGCCATCCAACGTTTTGCTAAGTAGAAGATCAGCTTCTGCTCACCGTGGACTTCCCGAACTAAAACGCCGTTGATGGCCGCACTGGAGACTGCGATATAGAGAAGTAAGGTGTCACCGTGTTCGTGTTTGGCCAGGATCGGAGGTGTTGAGAGATACATCTTGAGTTGCAGGATCGCTTCTTCACACTTCTCATCCCATTCGAACCGTTTGTTGCCTTGGAGGAGTTGGTAGAAAGGTAGACACTTGTCGATAGATCTCGATGTGAATTGATTCAGCGCGGCTATCCTTCTTGTTAGACGTTGAACTTTGCGAGTGTTCCTTGGTAAATGTAATTCCAGGATCGCGGAGATCTGTTTAAGATTGGCTTCAATCCCACGTTGTGTGACCAAGTAGCCTAAGATTTCTCCCGATGTAATAAGGTGCATTTTGCAGGGTTGAGCTTCATGCCATATTTGTTGAGTATCAGAACGCACTCGCGGAGATGAACGATGTGGTCGACTGCCTTAGCTGATTTGACGAGCATATCGTCTATGTAGACTTCTATCGTCTTGCTTAGCTGGTGGGCAAACATCTTGTTTACAAGGCGTTGATAGGTGGCCCCCGTATTTCTAGACCGAAAAGCATGATCTTGTAGCAATAAGTGCCTCGATCCATGATGAATGCGGTTTTCTCGCTGTCGTCCGGATTCATGAAAATCTGGTTGTAATCCGAAAACGCATCCATGAAAGAGAGAAGTTCGTATCCTGCGGTTAGTTCGACTAGCTGGTCGATATGAGGAAGGGGGAAGCTATGTTTAGGATAAGCCTTGTTGAGATTTGTGAAGTCTACACAGGTTTGCCATTTTTCGTTCTTCTTCTTTACTACTACTGGGTTGGCTAGCCATTCTGGATACTTGACCTCAACGATTGATCCGACATTCAACAGCATGTCCATCTCGTCGTGTACCGCCTGTGCTCGCTTAGGTCCCAGCTTTCGATGCTTTTGTTTGATCGTCTTAAAGGTGGGATCGACGTGTAGTTCATGACTAGTGATTTGAGGGTTAATGCCTTTCATGTCAGCCATTGACCATGCGAACGTACCGGCATTCTTTCGAAGAAAAGTGATTAGCTCGTCCTGCATACTAGGCAGAATTTCCGTGTTGACGCCGACGCAACGTTCATGATGAGCATTGTTGATGTTGACCTGAGTAACGAAATCGCTTTTCGGCTTCTCGTGATGGACTATTCGCGGGTCGAAATCGTTTCTATTGCCGATGACAAATGTAGAGGCGTTACGAACGCGTTGTTTGTCGATGTTGTAATGCCGAGATACCGTCTGATCACCACAGACGGTGAAGATACAGCCTTTGATTGGCATCTTGATGCACTAATGATAGGAGGACGGGACAGCTCGCATGGTGTTCAGCCAAGGTGTACCTAGGATGGCATTGTAAATCGTTGGCCGATAAATGACCTCGAATTTAACTGACACGGAATTCCCTCCGATGGTAACGGGCAGTGTGATAGTGCCGATCGTCGAAATCGAATCGCCAGCAAAGCCTGTGAGGGGCGATGGTGCGATCTTGATGTCTCCTTCAGTGATGCTCATCTTCTGTAAGATATCCATGAAAATCAGGTCGACTAGAATCTTTGAGACGTTGTCCTCTCCGAGCCGTAGTGAGATGACGAGGGGATCGTTGTGAAGTCGGTGTATACCCTGTGCGTCCTGTTCGGTAAATGTGATCGGGATGTCATCCTTGAACAACGGTGGAGCATCCTGCGCTGGATTGGCAGCCTTTCCCTTATGCCGTTTTATTGAGTTGATGAAGTCGATGCATGAGAAGAGTCTACTCATGATCATGTTGATCCGTCGTCTAGGTGAGGTTGGAGGTGTATGATCGTTCTCCCGATCTCGTTTCACTTCCTTCCCTTCGCGCTTGGTGGATGGACGATCAGCATCGGATTGTCTGTCTTGTTTATTGTCAGGTCTATGTCCTGACTGCTGTCAGGTCGTCTGTCCTGATTACTGTCAGATCGTCGCGCTACACTACGGGGTTCCGGTACACTGCATTCGCCATTTTCCCATTTTTCCTTATATGTGCTGTGAGGGTGGGGCAATCGTCTATATGATGGCCACGTTCTTTGTGGTAACTACAATACGGTTTTTTTACTCTCGGGGTCCTTAGCGCTCTGGCGATCCCAGGTTATCCAGTTTGATTGCCGAGCGACGGCGTTAATGTTCTTGTGACTCCTGTTGTCTCTATCATAGTGCTGCTGAGGCTCCTGATGGCTATCTTGCTTTGATGATCGGGTTATCTTATCTCGGGTAGTTTTCTCGTCGGCCAACTTGGCTTTAGCTGCCTTGTCTTCCTTGAGTCTGACGTAGCCGTTTGCTTTATGCAAGGCATCCTCTAGGGTTTTGGTTTTGCCAGTCTTCAATCTGTCGCAGTACGACTGGTCGTCTCTCAAATTTCTGGATAGGATGTTGAGAGAGAGTTCGTCTGACAAGCTGCATCGGGAAACTATGAATCAGAATCGATTGATGTAGCCGCGTAGCGGTTCTGTGTCGCCCTTGACCCAGGCCCATAAGTCAAGCGGTGTAGATTCTGTGTCGATGTAGATCGAATAGTGCTTGAGAAAATGGCTCGTAAGCTCTTTGTAAGTGTCGATGGAATTCGAGGGGAGCTGTGAAAACCAGGAAATGGCGCTTCCAGAGAGCAATTCCATGAAATATTGGCAGAGTCATGCATCCCGCTCTTCATCTGTAAAGCGAGCTCGTCCCATGACTGCGTTGAACTCGGTCAGATGTCACTTCGGGTTGGTATTTCCAGTATAGCTGGGTCGTAATTTCATCCGTCATATGTCCTTAAGAGGAGTTTTAGTGATGGCCGATGTGAACGGCGTATGCTGCGTCTGTTGGAGTATTTTATCCAGCTCGGGGGCGGATGTTGTGGCTTTGTGAACCTTAGTATTTATATCGTCAAGGCGTTGATGGAGAAGATCGAGCTCGAAGGCTGTCGTCTGGTGGGGGGGGGGGGAGCTCACGTTGTGTTTCTCGACGAACAAGAATTGGAGCCTTCCACCTGCGCCCTCTGTAGTTCATCTGTCAGCATGGTGCCGAAAAGATTATTGACCAGCTTCGAGGTTTCTGGGTTTCCCTACTGACGGACCGGCTGGTGTTAAGGCGTGGTGAGGTCGGCCTGTTCCTGGGTATGAGCCCTGGCGTTGAGGAGCCGATCAAGGTCCTTGCGGTAGGCAATCTGTTCGGCGCGGAGTGACTCGAACCGAGCATCCATGCTTTGCTGTAACTGGTTCGCGAGCAATTCGATAAGGCTGGCCATGTCGATGGGAGATGGCTGTGGCAGGTCGGTCTGATTCGCCCCGAATGTCTAATCGGCCTTGTTCACTCCAGCAGTTTGGCCGACCTGATTTTCCTCGGGGGTGTTCCGCGCAGCGGCTGGATCATCTATCAGTGGATTTTTCTGGTCGACCACAGGAAGTCTGGTGATTGGGTCGATAAGCCGGCCCTGGGTGTTGTCTCCGGGAAGATCGGTGGCTCCTCCGGCGGGATCGGTGGTATCGGGATCGGTGGGTGTCTCAACCATCTTCGAGCTCCACTTTTTTATATAAAGATTTGGTCTCTTATTCCCCACAGACGGAACCAACTGTGATAACTCAAATCCGATCTAAAGACTGAACAAGAGTTAGTGGGTTTAAAGAGAGATCTTCATTAACATTTAAACCAGAGCTCGAGAGATACATGGTGGTCTAGGTCGTCGGTATAAGAACGCCGACCTAAATAAGAATGAAGGAAAGCTCGAGAACTAAGAACAATTGATTGCTAGTTTCCCCTAGGTCTCGAGAGAAGATTTTTTGGATTGATTCGAGAAGCTAATTCGTTATATATTTATACCCGATCAGGTCGGTCTTCTGGAGATAATTTCGCATATCCAAAATAGGAAAACTTCCTTGCCGATAAGACCGATCTTCCGACTTTTCCGGATTTAGTCCGATAAATGGAAGATTTCTATTTATTTGGTCAATCTAAATATTCTTTAGGGTTTCCAAAATAGACTGATCTGAATATATGTCGGGATTTTAGAGAGGGTACGGATCCCATCTCTAACAGTGCGGACCTTCTCCTAGTAATACAATAAAAGAAGAAAAATTATGCATATAGATTGATGCTGAAGAAGTATTATATTGTTTGATAAAAAATTATGATAGATTTTATGTGTTTATATAGATATGGATGGTATTTTTATTTTTCTATTAAGATTAGTGTTTTAGATATTAACTTTTGTTTTTATTTTCTTTTTTGAATAGTATTTTCCTTTTTTAGAATTAGTATTTTAGGCTATTTTTTTTTCTTTTTTATACTGAAATATATTTTTTTATTTAAAACTTTTATAATTTATCGAAACATATGTTAAATTCTCAATAGAAAAATTCGTCACATATCACAATCATGTGAAATACTAATTTTGATATATCAAATCTTATATAATAAAAAATATCTTAAATATGTTTTTTTCAATATCAGAAATTTAGAAAATTTCAATTAAAGTTCTTAATATTTTGATAATTTCTGTCAGTTAAATTTGATAGGAATCAAATGTAAAGTTATATTTTATTGTATATATTTTTTTGTTTGCTCACAGTATATATTGATTTGACATATTAGTCAAATTTTATTTTATGCATCTTTGTTGTCTAAACACATTGCTCACAGTATATTTGGTTGGTTAAAATATCAAGCCTTGAAGAATTTTATTTATTCGGTTCAATTGATTTCTGTAAAACACCACAAATTGTTCAAATCGCTTTCGATATATTGCAATTGTATTTATGTTTGCAATGACATTCAAATTTGTGTTTGCACGTACTTACGTGTGTACGTATGTTTGTATTTAGCGTTAGATTAGTGGATTGTCTCGCACTACGTGCAAGTTTATTTATAAATTATATTATATAACGTTTACTTTTGTAGTGTTTTTATTATTGGTTTTTTTTTGTATTTGTTTTTTTTGGGAGCATTTGCTATTATTTTTGTATTTGTTTGTTTTGTAATAAGGAAAATGTTTTAAATTTAAGTATCCAAATTGCTAATAAAGTTTGTGTATGTTAGTTGTGCATCTGTGTGAATTAATAATTTAGTTTGGTAAAGTTAATAATTTAATAATATACAATATATTATAAATTATATGAATATACAATATATTATAATGTATTCTGTGTGAAATAATGTATTCACACAGATATAATATAATGTATGATAAAAGCATCTATGTGAAATATTGTATATTCACACAGATATAATATAATGTATTCACACAGATATAATATTATTATTTGTGATATAATATAGTATTCTGTGTGAAATAATGTATTCACACATATATAATATAATATATGAGAAAAACATTTTGTGTGAAATATTATATCTACTAGGTTATTGTCCGCACGTTTGTGCGGGGTAATGTTTGTAAAAATATTTAAGAGATATTCTATAATTTATTAAGTTTTGAAAAATATTTGGGTATCTAAAAATGTTCAGTCGAGATTTGAAAAAATTTAGTTATTTTTGTTTTTAATTTAAGCTTATACAAAGCGAGATTTATATTTACTTTTGTCTGAGGTTTCGAAAAATAATATTTTTATTCATTTGTATAATATGTGAATCAAAGATGTTGCAAAATAATAAATACACGTAGATCTAAAACATGGAAATGAAAATAAAATTTATTTCCCACCCCCACAGCCACAGCATGGAGTAGCTGCTCCCGCGCTACAACCAATCAAAATTTTATACGGATCGATCGATATATGATGATGCTAAACCGAGACCGAGATAGAGAAAGAGGGCGAGGAAACTCATTAATTCATTGATGAGGGCAATAGCGCCTTTGTTGGCTCTTCAAGACAAAAACACTCATAGGAATGGTGCTAATTCCCATGTTCCTTCTAGTCTCGTTTGGTTTCGAAAGCCTCCCCCTCCCTGTCTCTTACTCTTTGAAAGCTGTCATCCTGGATTTCTTTTTGAATGGTTTCTTTGTTCTCTTATTTGGATTGAAAGAAAGACAGACAAAACTTCATTTTCTTCGACGAATTTCGGCTATGACCAATGCACCAATAGCTGAATAGGCGTAACAAAGCTACCTGAAAAAAGGCAAAGTGCACCTTGGGATTGAAATCGACGAATTGCGTTTTGCCCGAGAGATTTATTTAGAAAGATTATCCATTAGATAAAGAATGCAAAATAGAAAGAATATAAATAAAGGCGCATACACGGGAAGGGGGCACCACTACTTCCAGGGGGAGACTAGCCTCATTACTTCTTAGTGGGCGAGAGGTGCGCCTAACCCACCTACCCACTCATAAATCACGGTGTTCAGCTGACTTGAACTGATAGACCCCTATTGTATTGGAATTTAGCGCCCATCTTTTGACTGTTGTCAACGAATCTCTTCAATGTTCGATTCTACTCTATGTTAGAACATTTCTGTGAATGCTATTCTAATCTAAGTGGTCTTATTCTGTGTCCTGTGCTAGGAAGCATTACTCTTCTTTTCATTCCAAATTCAAGAATACGACCGATACGATTAATTGGTCTGTGTGCCTCTCTTATTACTTTTTTGTATTCTCCTGTTCCTCAGATACAATTCGACTCTTCTACGGCCAAATCTCAATTTGTGGAAAGCCTTCGATGGCTTCCTTATGAAAACATCAATTTTTATTTGGGTATAGACGGTATCTCTTTATTCTTCGTGATATTGACCACATTTCTGATCCCTATTTGCATTTCAGTGGGTTGGTCTGGTATGAGAAGTTATGGGAAAGAGTATATTACAGCATTTTTAATTCGTGAATTTCTAATGATCGCCGTGTTCCGCATGCTGGATCTTCTACTATTCTATGTTTTTCCCGAAAGCGTGCCAATCCCTATGTTGTGCGGAGTGGAGTATCTTATATTCGCTGGGATAAAGCTTTTCCTCTGCAGGGGCCTTGTGCAGTAAACCCCCTACGGGCGGTCGTCCGTCGTCGTAAAGTAGTCCCCGCGAAGCTTTCGGGAAGAGGGGTAGTCTTGTGTGTAAGCATAGCATTTCTGGTCGAACCCGCCCAATCCAACTAAGAAGAACCGAACCTGACAGACACATCTTTTTCCTTTTGGGAGGGTACTCCGAGTAGTGGGTACCTCGTAGGACCTCGACCCGCCTACTCGGGTCTTGTATGGATATGCAGGAAGGGGTGCTCCTAGGTGTGTGTAGGGGTTGTGTTTGTTCGCGAGAATGGATTCCTCGTCAAGTCTGTTTGGGGGGTGTGGACACACTTGCGCGAATTCAGGTAACGGCTACAAGGGAGAAATCAAAAGGAAACTGTACCCGACCAGGGATGGACGTAAACTCGTAAGCTACCGAGGTTAGGGATAATCGTCCAGGTCTTATTGTGAAACAAAAAAGCCGCCCCGCCACAACAAGCGGGTTGGTTCCTCTGTCGTTGCCGGATAGCTCTTGGCGAGGTACTTTTGTCACTCGACTGAAAGGAGAGGAGACCTTAGGATAAGTTGCTAAAACAAAGGGGGAGCAGAGGATCGACCCGTTCAGTAGAATTCCGAAGAAAGACTGTTGACAGCTGGTGGAGACATTTCTTTGGCCCCCGTCAAATCAAAAGGCGTTCCTCTCCTATTAGTCGAGTAATTGGCGTTCCTCGGGCAGAGTTAAGCTCGGCAGAGGGTTCGAGAATAGGGTCCTGCCCCTCAGATTCTCAGATAAAAAAAGAGTTCCAAACCTTTATGCATGCACCTCCGTATAAGTGCTGCGTACAAGTTCCGGCCAGGATAATTGGGAAAGATCAAACCCGAAAGAACCGCTCACATCACAGTAGTAGCAGCGTAAAGGCCGTAAGTCGGGGGGCGGCCATAACATAAGGTAAGGCTATTACTTTCACATCTCTCTTTCTCTCGTACTATAAGAAAGAGAGATCCGCTGCGTGAGCAACCCGACTGTGCGTTACATGTGCTCTACAGGCCGCACTCCATCTTTCTTCTTCTTAACGAGCCCATTTATCTTTAGATTTTGAAGACGGGCGTTGCGTTCGGTTCGAAAGGTATGGTTTTCAGTATGTCTCCAGATAGGGCGCCCCACTAGTCCGGCTAGCTAGTGAGCGGTTCTTTCGGGCGAGAAGCAGGCCAGGCCCTACGGGCGGGCATCTCCCGCAACGAAAGCTGCATAGTTCGCCACCACCCGAAAAGTAAAAGATTAGAGAGTCCAGGCTAAAAATACATGCATAGATAGTGGTCTAATGACAAGGGTCGACGACGGAAGCTCGGGACGGAGCCGTATGATGCGGAAGTCTCACGTACGGTTCCCTGAGAAGGGAGTGGCTACCTACTGGAGCTTCGACCAAGCACCCCTGGTCAATTCCGCTTTGGGGCCACCCCTTACTCTACCATTATTATAGGAGTATGGGGTTCGAGACAAAGAAAGATCAAGGCAGCATATCAGTTTTTCCTTTATACTTTACTTGGATCTCTTTTTATGCTATTAGCTATTCTGTTGATTCTTTTCCAAACAGGAACCACCGATTTACAAATATCATTAACCACAGAATTTAGTGAGCGGCGCCAAATCTTTCTATGGATTGCTTCTTTCGCCTCTTTCGCCGTAAAAGTGCCTATGGTACCAGTTCATATTTGGTTACCCGAAGCTCATGTAGAGGCACCTACGGCAGGATCCGTCATCTTGGCAGGAATTCCTTTAAAATTTGGAACCTACGGGTTTTTAAGATTTTCAATACCCATGTTTCCCGAAGCGACACTTTGTTTTACTCCTTTCATTTATACTTTAAGCGCGATTGCTATAATATATACTTCCTTGACCACTTCAAGACAGATCGATCTAAAGAAGATCATTGCTTACTCCTCAGTAGCCCATATGAATCTGGTGACTATTGGTATGTTTAGTCGGGCGGCGGCCGTTAGGTCACCTATTTTGAGTTATGGACACACAAGGCCAAAACATGTGTGTCGGGCGTGCGACCCATCAACCTACTAGCAATGGGGGAGAAAACATAGCATGTCGCAACAAAAGCTTGATTCGAGGCGTCAGCAAAACACTGCCGTCTGTTCCCTTCAGTCCCTTAGCGCCCCGGGACGGGAGTGGGGGACGGTCGTTTAGACGGCAACAGCAGCACCGGCTCCACGAAGTCTGAATCGAATCTTTCTGTTGGCTTTCCCAATTCATTCGTAAATCAAAATCAAAGGGCTAGAAGCGCTCGCTTCTAGCTGCTTCGCCTGCTTCTTCTTATTATGGCGGCTATGTTGGCGTGGCGAAAATGAACGAAAAGCGAGATGAACGTGCTATTTTCAAATCGATTGATAGATAGCCTGATCTGTTCTGATAGATCTAAAGAGTAGAAATAGATAGAGAATAGAGAGGGAATCAATAATAAGGTCTTTGAGCCTATTTCTATCTATTGATGAGACAACTATCTATTCTTGATCCATCAGAAAGAAATCGATATGTATCTGATGGAGTCTACATCGTACGTAGAGCACCCCAGCGCTTTTTGGGCTAGCTCAGTTCTCTTATCCATCGGTCCAATGCACTGGGCTTATCTCATGGAGGGAAAAGCCAAAATGTAGTTGTCTTGTTGTTGTTCGCCGCCTCGACGCATTCCCCTCTCTCCCCGGCATCGTCCCACACAGAAAGAAAGAGCGCGGAGCCCCGGCCCGAGCCGTAGGTCCGCTAACGTAAAGCGAAGAGTTGAGCCTGAACTGGCGAACCGAAGTCACTTTCGGAACCATACTTCCTACAGCTAACATGTGCCCAGTCCTGCGGAAAGGCGCAAACGAACGTGAGCTGCTATACCAAAATCCCCCGCTGGCCATTGGGGACCGAGTGGTAAGGCCATGATCTGCAGGGGAACGGATCACTCATTCTTCCATTGGGGACAGGTGCACGAACGACAACTCCAAACGTCACACATCCGCCGCCTACTTACCGTTTAGGTGGCACCAGCGAGATCCAGCTAAGGAAAAAGAGTGTCGCGGCTGCTCCACTCCGCCGCGGTCTCATGAACTTCACGGAGGAACCTAGCTTCTTCAGCGAAGCTGGAGGAACCTAGCTTCTTCAGCAAAGCTGGAGGAACCTAGCTTCTTCAGCGAAGCTGGAGGAACCCCTTCCCGCGCACAAAGCGAATGGGCGCTGTGCTGTGGGTCAGTTTCGGGGCGGGGGGCGCAGAGATACCAGAAGAATGATTCATTTGTTTGGATCGACGAGCTTTTTCAGCCCCAAAACTCAGAATCAATGGTCAGAATCGATGGAATGTCTGTCCATAAACATCTATTCTATATGTATATATAGGGGATCTCTCTATACATATCAAAGTCTTTTATGGCATGATATGATCGCCTAGCTGTAGCCGCATATCAGCTGCGCTTAATATACGGATTTCTGTTGGATCAGATCTTTTCTTTCGCTTTGACGGAAGCTTTTTGACCTAGCGAAAAGCACTTTCGCGCAAGCAAAGTAGAAGCTTTTGCCAGAAGCAAGACGAGGAAGCGGAGCTGTCGTATAAGCGGTAGCTTCCCCCGACCGACTAAAATACAAGAGTCGCGGCCTACTTTGATTGCGAAGGGGTTTGGCAACAAGCAAACGGCTTTCTATCATAGTTGCAAGGGTTAAAAACCCTTAGTTCGTTGCTTTTCCCAAAAGAAAGACCACCGGAGAAACCAATTTGATAGAATCCAGAAATGATAGCTCGCTCCAAAAGAGAGAAAGCAAGACTTAAGTATAAGAAATAAAAAGAATCAAAGAAAAAAGAGAGACAATAGTACATAGGCATCAGAAAAAAAACCAGGACCAATAAATTCGATAGCACGTAGGCATATAATTTCTCTGGATAGGTCGAACTATTGGAAGAAAATAGAAAAAGAAGACCAAGTAAGATCAAAGAAAGTAGCAAACTAATCACTAAATAGATAGAAATAGGTGCAAATTCGAACATCATGACAACTCAGTGAGTTCTATCGCTCCTTGCTCGCGGAGCAGCATACCCAAAAAAAGAGATTCAAGGTTCTATAATACACTCGACCATAGGTAGAGGAGAGGAACCGATGATTTACGCTCTTAGGGCCTTTCAAGAGCGTGACACAGACTCCAGGAAGACTTCATTAGACTTGCATGTGTTAAGCATATAGCTTTCTCTTCTCTTTCTCTGTTCTTGACATGATGGACCTGTCAAAATCAGATGCCCCTGCCCCAAAGGATACATATCACGTAACTAAAAAAAAAACCTTGCTACTTTCTTATAATGTGACATGAGTTTATTTAGAAAAGTTTGAGAAAAGTCGGGACCTCTCATCCAATTTTTCCATTATGGTTTTCTTTACCATCTTGGATGACATTGCCTCAATGAAGGTAGAATGTATTTGAAGAGACAAATCAGGATAGGACCATAGCGAGTTCCCTTTTAGGGGGTTACGAGCCTTTAGCATCCAGATTGGGCAATACGAGATAGATTGATTTACATTTACCTCGAGGATAGTCTTTCTTTTCCAAGCGCGCTTTCCCAACCTGCCATATGTCCGATACATAGTCGAGGGCTCTATACGAGCGCCTTTCTTTCAACTCTATCTATTCTTGCTTTTCAAACATTGTATTCCTTATAGAATATCATCTCATGTCTATCTATAGTATAACGTTTCTCATAGTGGCATAGCGGCTCCGAGGTGATTCTTTCTGGTATCCGTCCTCTCTCATACTGCTTTAAGGTTGGAGGATTTAGTTCAAGCTAGTCTCCTATGGTGAAGATCTCTGTATTTGTTAAGACTGTATGAAAGAAATCACATATAGTAATCATCTAAGAATATATCTATACTATAATGGTTGCATCTAACATTTGCTCATAGTGTAGATAAGGCAGTCCCCGGAGCTAAGAAAACTACGCTATTCAAAGCAATCCGCCCAAGGAAGGCTAGCTAGTCGAGTCTAATGCTAGGCTAGGTGATTCCTCTCTATCAATGACCGAAGCTTAATCCAGAGAGAAAGCTCACTATACCACCAGGTTGCCACATTTGCTTATGAAACAAGAACAGCTTATCCCGAGGCTCTGAAAGACTGAGGGTAGTCACTCAAAAAGTCATCCGTCACTTCGCCCGAAAAGCACTATAGGGGATTCCGGCCAAGCGAGCATAAAAATACAATACCCAACTTTCTGTTTCAGCCCACTCCACTTCATTGACCGAGACTTTCTATTCTGAACCGGTTCGGTTAAAAACCTAGCCACGAGACCAACTCCGGGCTGTCGTAAAAGATCAATTCCCAGATGCTCTTACTCGACGCCCACAGGCAAGCTTGTTTAGAGAAGGAGAAGTTCTCTTCATCAGGGAAACTGCTCAACCTCCACTATTCCCATAGGCATGATTATGCACTAGCAGACAGAAAGTGCCAAGAAGAGAAAACGCATAACTCATAAGCCAAAGATGTATTCGATCCTGAATTGAACGTAATCTTGGCCGATTGGTTGGAAGGTAAGGATAGCATGATTGACTGGTTGCGGGTCCCTTGGATCATGGGCCACAGCTATTTGGATAGATTCAGATCCTTTCATGTAGTAGAGTCTTTGATGGGCTCGGATCCTTTTCATGATTTCATGTGAGGACACCTTTGGCGGGCTTTTTTGATAGATCCAGGATTTCTGTGCGATATCGATCTTCTCTTTATGGCTTTGGTTAATCTATCGTCCAGCTGTCTTGGTCTTCCGGAAAGGCGAAGACAAAAGCATGGATTGACTTTATTCTACGACTAAACCAGAATCACCCCGGAGTGAGCTGTTCCATAAGGGGCTCATATTATCCGACAGAGCAGAGCTATCATGCCGAAGAAGCCTTTTTCTTTCTACGCCCCGGTGGCATCTTGACTTTCCTAGGTCTCTAATAGTTCCCCATAAAAGAGTCAATGGGCTGAGCTGATCGAGTCCCATTTTCTGGCTGCAAGGCCCGGCCCGAGTAGTCAATGGTTGCTACCGCCCACTGCGCTTCTCTGTACCATTTCATTTCTAGTCAAAATTTATTTTTCGGGGGTGGTGGCGAACTATGCAGCTTTCGTTGCGGGAGATGCCCGCCCGTAGGGCCCGGCCTGCTTCTCGCCCGAAAGAACCGCTCACTAGCTAGCCGGACTAGTGGGGCGCCCTATCTGGAGACATACTGAAAACCATACCTTTCGAACCGAACGCAACGCCCGTCTTCAAAATCTAAAGATAAATGGGCTCGTTAAGAAGAAGAAAGATGGAGTGCGGCCTGTAGAGCATATGTAACGCACAGTCGGGTTGCTCACGCAGCGGATCTCTCTTTCTTATAGTACGAGAGAAAGAGAGATGTGAAAGTAATAGCCTTACCTTATGTTATGGCCGCCCCCCGACTTACGGCCTTTACGCTGCTACTACTGTGATGTGAGCGGTTCTTTCGGGTTTGATCTTTCCCAATTATCCTGGCCGGAACTTGTACGCAGTACTTATACGGAGGTGCATGCATATAGGTTTGGAACTCTTTTTTTATCTGAGAATCTGAGGGGCAGGACCCTATTCTCGAACCCTCTGCCGAGCTTAACTCTGCCCGAGGAACGCCAATTACTCGACTAATAGGAGAGGAACGCCTTTTGATTTAACGGGGGCCAAAGAAATGTCTCCACCAGCTGTCAACAGTCTTTCTTCGGAATTCTACTGAACGGGTCGATCCTCTGCTCCCCCTTTGTTTTAGCAACTTATCCTAAGGTCTCCTCTCCTTTCAGTCGAGTGACAAAAGTACCTCGCCAAGAGCTATCCGGCGACGACAGAGGAACCAACCCGCTTGCTGTGGCGGGGCGGCTTTTTTGTTTCACAATAAGACCTGGACGATTATCCCTAACCTCGGTAGCTTACGAGTTTACGTCCATCCCTGGTCGGGTACAGTTTCCTTTTGATTTCTCCCTTGTAGCCGTTACCTGAATTCGCGCAAGTGTGTCCACACCCCCCAAACAGACTTGACGAGGAATCCATTCTCGCGAACAAACACAACCCCTACACACACCTAGGAGCACCCCTTCCTGCATATCCATACAAGACCCGAGTAGGCGGGTCGAGGTCCTACGAGGTACCCACTACTCGGAGTACCCTCCCAAAAGGAAAAAGATGTGTCTGTCAGGTTTGGTTCTTCTTAGTTGGATTGGGCGGGTTCAACCAGAAATGCTATGCTTACACACAAGACTACCCCTCTTCCCGAAAGCTTTGCAGGGACTACTTTACGACGACGGACGACCGCCCGTAGGGGGTTTACTGCACAAGGCCCCTGCAGAGGAAAAGCTTTATCCCAGCGAATATAAGATACTCCGCTCCGCACAACATAGGGATTGGCACGCTTTCGGGAAAAACATAGAATAGTAGAAGATCCAGCATGCGGAACACGGCGATCATTAGAAATTCACGAATTAAAAATGCTGTAATATACTCTTTCCCATAACTTCTCATACCAGGCCAACCCACTGAAATGCAAATAGGGATCAGAAATGTGGTCAATATCACGAAGAATAAAGAGATACCGTCTATACCCAAATAAAAATTGATGTTTTCATAAGGAAGCCATCGAAGGCTTTCCACAAATTAAGATTTGGCCGTAGAAGAGTCGAATTGTATCCGAGGAACAGGAGAATACAAAAAAGTAATAAGAGAGGCACACAGACCAATTAATCGTATCGGTCGTATTCTTGAATTTGGAATGAAAAGAAGAGTAATGCTTCCTAGCACAGGACACAGAATAAGACCACTTAGATTAGAATAGCATTCACAGAAATGTTCTAACATAGAGTAGAATCGAACATTGAAGAGATTCGTTGACAACAGTCAAAAGATGGGCGCTAAATTCCAATACAATAGGGGTCTATCAGTTCAAGTCAGCTGAACACCGTGATTTATGAGTGGGTAGGTGGGTTAGGCGCACCTCTCGCCCACTAAGAAGTAATGAGGCTAGTCTCCCCCTGGAAGTAGTGGTGCCCCCTTCCCGTGTATGCGCCTTTATTTATATTCTTTCTATTTTGCATTCTTTATCCAATGGATAATCTTTCTAAATAAATCTCTCGGGCAAAACGCAATTCGTCGATTTCAATCCCAAGGTGCACCTTGCCTTTTTTCAGGTAGCTTTGTTACGCCTATTCAGCTATTGGTGCATTGGTCATAGCCAAAATTCGTCGAAGAAAATGAAGTTTTGTCTGTCTTTCTTTCAATCCAAATAAGAGAACAAAGAAACCATTCAAAAAGAAATCCAGGATGACAGCTTTCAAAGAGTAAGAGACAGGGAGGGGGAGGCTTTCGAAACCAAACGAGACTAGAAGGAACATGGGAATTAGCACCATTCCTATGAGTGTTTTTGTCTTGAAGAGCCAACAAAGGCGCTATTGCCCTCATCAATGAATTAATGAGTTTTTTCGCCCTCTTTCTCTATCTCGGTCTCGGTTTAGCATCATCATATATCGATCGATCCGTATAAAATTTTGATTGGTTGTAGCGCGGGAGCAGCTACTCCATGCTGTGGCTGTGGGGGTGGGGGCAGCCTAAGCCTGATAGAGGCAGAAGCCGGGGCCACCGGAGCTATCTGCGTCGAGTGTGTCGATTGAAAGTTTTGGGGAGACAACTCAAATGCCAGCGCAAAAATCTAAAGAGTCGTGCCGTTCAAAGTGGAATTCTTCTAAGATCCATCTATTGCTCGATTTTGCATGCTCTGCTCCCCCCAAGAGAGACTTGTTCTAAAAATGAAGGAAAAGGGAAATCGACGGTTGGTTGTTGACCAACGGAAAGGCATGGGAGTTGGAATGTAAAAAAATAAGAATAAATGGGATTTGATCATTCAGCGCGGTGCAGCCCATATAAGGTAAGGAGCTTTAGCTGTTCACGTTACAGCTACTTTGTTGGCTCTTACTATACTACGATATTTTCATTGATCGTAGCTAATTCTGATTCCATTGCGAAACGAAAACTGCTCCTTCTGTAACAACTGATTCTACACAAGAACAAAAGAGCCTTTTTCTTCCTAAGGATCTATTCATTTTTCCATTAACAGTCGAACCGACCGGAGAGAGATTGCTTTTATCACAGACCTTCTCTGGTCACCAGCCTCTTCGCCTCTTTTGCATTAACATATTCCCTCGTACTCGTACCTGACTTCGTTAGACGATCCTACTTAGGGGCTTGAAAGCAGAAAACAGAGTAAGGAATAGATGCTGCTAGGGCTCATACGAAGAAGCCAACTCGGTAAAGCTAGTTTACGGTTCCTTTTCTTGCTTGACGGTACGCTTTTAACCAAGCCTAATCCATATAAGAAAAGCAAACAACTATGAAAACAGGGCAAGAAGATGCAGACGGACGGTACGCAATGAGACTGGAGTACCTGGCAGGGGGCCTAAACAGACAGTAAGGGGGTGGGTCTAGGAGAAGAGAGAAGAACGAGGGTGAAACGCACTTTAGTGACTAGAGAAAGAAGTTCTCTAGGAGAAGCAGTCATTGAAAAAAATAAGAAAAGAAGGAGCTGATCCGATGGATGAAGATAACGATCAACGGAAACTATCGGCTATGAAGCTAGATGGCATAGAAGAAGGTTATGCCAATATGGATGGCTTGCCTGGAAACTAGCCATGTATGTACTGGCTTCCGCACTACTACTTGGTCGGATCAATCTCACTCTCGAAATGGGGAAGAATCAACTCAAAATGTGAGGGAAGCACGAAGCATAACATTTGAATGAGGGGCCCTCATCAATGAATTAATGAGTTTCTTCGCCCTCCGAAGGACTCGTTTTCAGCTCCTGGAGGAACCCCTTGCGAGCTACCAAGCTGCTCTACTCTACTCGCACTGCTTCTTTCCTCTACAATATCTGATTTTCTTAGTCTCGTTCTCGTCTCTATCTCTTAGGTCAAGCATCTTCGGGAATACCCGTCCCCGTCTTAGTCGAATACCTTTTCATTCCTTCCGCAAGTTCGTATCTTAGAAGAATAATCCCTTGTCTTTCGCCCGGGCGAGCTTCTGCTTTCTATTCTTACTCTCTCTCAGCAGCAAGACCATAGAATAGGAGAACCACTAGATCCGCTGCAATCCCAGTTGCCAGTTGACTCAACAAAGAATCAACTTTGTTTGCTTTGGTGCTTTCTTTTATGCCGGATATTACCACCAAAGCGGATATCGTGATCTTGGATCTAGGTACTTGACTTCCCCCTCTTCCTATGTATGGGGAGAGTAACCTAGCCCATCCCCTCAGACCAGACTGAGCTTCATTGCCAATCCTTTGAGCCGCTTCGCTCCTTGGGATGCCTTACCGCTCCGTGGGGGAATCTCGAAGATCGAAGATTAGTATGAAACTAGAGCCATCTCCTTTTTGCAGGGGAATCTCCTTCGGTTGATTATCTGGTTTCGGAAGATGCATTTCAAAACCTTTTTCTCTCGTACCCATTTGCCTAAACTCCGGTGATCTAGCTTTGGCTTATGCCATTACCGCTAAACCCAATTCTTCTCTTCATGTATGTGGGCTGCCTTGATATTAAGTAAGGTGTCAAGGCGGTCGAAGAAGGCCACAAGTGGAAGCAACCGATGCTTTGGTCATTCAGTTTCATCCTTGCTGCCAGTCCGTGCTTGCTGTCATGCTGGAAAAAGCAGGGGTTTCGGCCGGTTTTACCTACTTTGTCCATTCTTCTTTACTACTTTGCCAAAGTTTCTAGCAAGCAGTGTGCTGCCGATTGAATCTTCAATATCTCTCTTGTTGTCTTAGTGTGTGCTGCAGCAATGCTTTTTCTCGGACTTCTCAGTCTCCATTTTATACGCTTGTAGGTGACCTACAACAACAACAACTGCCCGCAAGATGTTTCTCTCTACGTTGGATGATCGAACTTCTTAGTGTTATATGTGTTAAGCAAAGCACTAGGAAGAACAGAAGGTTCCAATTCCAATAGTTAGGTACAATCTTTGGAGGCACCATTTACCGGCTTCGCGGGATCGCCTTACGTATAAGGACCTGTGATCCACTCTAGGCTAAGCTACTATGGGCGGTCCTCTCTCGATTGCTTTCTAACTGGAATTAGATGAATCTTATATACTGAATTATCGATCAATAGGGAAGTGAGGAGTCGAAGCCCGTTGATCGTCTCTGTCATGTAGAAAAGTCAAAATGCTGAATTGGAGAAAACCAGTGTTATAGAAGTCCCTCGAATTGCTGTTTCTGTTTTCATGAGAAAAATAGTGTTCTAGAAGTAGCCCGAATATGTCCACCATACCGCTAATGGGTGATGTGTTGTGGCGTGTATGGGCCAACCAAGATACCGGGGAGTGTTCCATGTGGTGTAGCTCAGTGAGGTCCTGGAGTTTGGTCTTCAGGACCGCTGAGCGATGCCCGGCTACTGTGGTGTCTATGGGGTTCCCCCATGCCGTCAATGGGCCACCGAAATCCCGCTGTTGGTCTTGTGGAGCCATGGGTCAAGGGAGCGTGCAGTTGCGAAGGGAGCGTAGGGTGCGTGATGGAGCGAAGGGAGCCAAGTCGGTGGGTTTGGTTAATAAATAAGTATTAAAGGCACGACGAGCGCAGGCATGTGATTGTAAGGGATTCCCAGTCCCTGGCTAGCGATGATAGCGATGTAAGCCCGGCAAGCAAGGAAGGTTGTAAGGGGTTTCAAGCCCCTGGCTAGCGGTCAAGTAAGTAAAGAGATGTCGGTTGCTTGAGGTAGGATTTTTAAGTCCTACCGAGACCGGTTCCCTGTCCTATAAATGTAATAAGTAAGTCGGCTCTGTTGTGTGAAAATGGTACCGGTGGTTGCTTAGAAAGCGTAGATCAATAGGGCGGTGTAGCGGAATACATGGCTAAAACCTATTATTATTTGGTTGTGTATGTCGGTTGAATGTCCCACCAAGGCCAAGTCCCCACGTGATGTGGGCTTTCTAGATGTCTTTGTTCCTGCTTTGAGCCGAGTTTGGTTGGTTCTGCCGGTATTGGTTTATACGGCTACTCTCGAATTTCGGGGTGAAAAAGGACCGGACTGTTTTCCTTCCCTGGAACCTATGCCATCGAGAAATAAGGAAATCATGGTTTTGATAATATCGGGGTTATTAAATAAAGGACCAATGTTTATTCTCCTTAAAGATGATCTCTGTCATCGAGAAATGTATAAATAATGGTTTCGAGACTCATATATAGGGGTTCTAAAGTCTCCCTCGAACCCCGGGATTGATGAATCCCCGTCCCTGGGTCGCCAAAGAGATATGTCTATAGTTGAATTCGCGCGTAAATCCTTTTGAAGTGGAATCCGGACCTTTATGCCGATGCGATTGAGATCATCTCTGTACTGTGGGCGAAACCCGTTGTTGTTGATATGATATAAAAGTCCGCTGATCGTCTAGTTCAATAAAATAAATAGTAGGTATCCGGTTCAAGATTGTATCCCGCTAGTGAGTGAAGACTACTTACCGATTGATATAAGAAGAAGATAGCCCGACCCAATGGCATCATATACCGGGGCGGATAAGAACTCGAGGGATAGAGCACAAGATCATAACAACAGCGACGTACCGTAGCACATTCCATCAGGGAACCCAACTCAGAAGGAGATATAGAGAGGGATAACAAGAGATAGCACTCAGCTAGCAACACCTGGGAAAGACCGCTTCGCTTCACAACAGCAGTTAGAACAGCTACAACAGAAAGCTTCAATAGGCGAAAGAAAGATAACAAGGAAAAGCAAGAGTTTCAATAAGATTAGGTTGGGTTGTAGGTGAACGGTAGAACTCTTTCAAAAGGAGGAGTTTGATTCTGGCTCAGAAGGCTTGTTACAACGCGAAAGCCTTATTTGATTATATTATTCTGAAATAAAATTGACAGGGCCAGGAACCCCAAAATTCTGCATATACCACTCATTAACTCGAGTATATAAATTGAGGGATTCCCGAAAATAAAGAAAGTCGAGCTTCTCGCTGAGGAGTTCTGCAGGAGTCTGGTCCAATTCTCGCTGCAGGTCTCGAATATACGGGGACTGTATGATCCCACCATAAAAGTCATACCGCTGATTCACTAAGAAGTGATTCAAGCGTGTAATATTGGAAATGATGAGTGGATCTACGATGTCTCCCGGTAGACTCACTGTCCCTGAGCAATATAAAGGATCCGATATTACGTCTCCTTCAGATTTATTCGGTAATATATCCCGAAGTGGGACTCCTGGAAGAATTTCCGGAGTTTCAGAATTAGTGGAACTGCAAAAAAGGAGATTTATCTTTCTTCGCATAAGGTTATTTCCATTTTTGAATTAAGAGGCAAGGAGGAATACCGCTTTAGAAAAAAAAAAAAGTCAACCTTATGAACTGAACGAAAGCACTCACTCCTGAGCTTGGGCAAAGTAGCGACTATTCGTGCCGGTTTTACCTACTATTGGATTTGAACCAATGACTCTCGCCGTATGAAAGCGATACTCTAACCGCTGAGTCAAGTAGGTCAAGCTGAGTCAAGTCAGAGAAAATAGACCCCTATAAGAGAAAGCCGCGCAACCAGAGTTCCCCTTACTATACAAGGGGGGCGGAGCGCTAAGAAAGAGAAAGCGTTCTCACTATACGAAAACGAAATGAAGCAGCGGCTAGCACGCTAAGATTAAGCACTTGGAGAACGTGGAGCCTTTCTTTTCTTTCTCGGTCGTCTGTCTTAATATAAGTGGATTCCGATTCATACGGTCGTTCTCTGCTGCATTGGTGTTTTCACTCCCCACCATAACAAAATGTTTCTGAAATTGGTTTAGGACAAATTTCAGTGCTTAGCCCTAATTAGGGCATCAGATGTCTATTTATATAGATGATCTCTTCAAGTAAAATTACAATTAAGCCCTTGGGCTAATACATACGACACAATTAACAGTATAACCTAGATACACTAAGACTCCCCCTCAATCGGAGCAAGGTGGAAGGATGCGAAGATTGGAGCGAAGGTAGTGAAATTGGGCAGAGGGGAGGCCCTTCGTGAAGATATCAGCAAGTTGCTCGGATGTGGGAATATATTGCACAATAATGTCACCTTTGACAACCTTTTCCCGTACAAAATGGTAGTCAATTTCAATATGTTTCGAGCGAGCATGATGAACAGGATTGGCAGTCATATAAGTTTTCTGATGTTATCACAATAGATCTGAACAGGGTGAGGAAGAAAGAGACAAAGCTCGCGAAGTAGCTGAGTAATCCAGTGAGACTCAGCAACAGCAAAGGCAAGCGAGCGGTATTCAGACTCAGCACTAGAACGAGAGACTGTAGGTTCTTTCTTGGCGCGCCATGAAATAAGATTGGGACCAAGAAAAATAGCATAGCCAGAGGTAGAGCGCCGAGTGTCAGGACAACCTGCCCAATCTGCGTCAACAAAAGAAAGTAGACCCCGCTAAGGCGTTCCTCGGGGTAGTCCCGTTACCACCAGGCGGATAAGCATCAGTCTTAATGGAGCCGGGGTATTAACTCATAGAAGTTCGATACAGTAGTCCGTAGCAAACAAAAAAAGACTCTCCATAGGGTATGGCTCCCACTGAGGGACCGACCCTAAAAATCGAAAGCTCCCCTCTTTTTCTCCATCCATAACCACCAGTTGTAGCGGAGGAAGTAGCAGTCAGTGGCTTCTCCCGGGGCCCTACCCTTGCTCTTTTCTTTCTCGGGCGCAGTCAAAAGATATACGAGGTTATAGAGAAATAGACAAAGAAGTTCAGCTGCCAGAGTGGATCCTATCCCGTATTTACCAGCGGGATTCATCCGTCTAAGGCGTTCCTCGGAGGAACTCGTCCAAGCACATGTCTCCTTTATCTGTTTTCAGCCAGCCTAAGCGCCCTACTTTACCTACTTTAAATGTAAATCTTCCTTTCATCAAAGCCTTCGTGTTCATCGAATACTCGCTTCACTATGTGTAGCTCGCTCCCCTCTCTTGAAAGCCGAACTGGCGCCTTCTTTTGATAACTGGGTTAGGGTTACCGAAGGCAATCTGGCAGGCAAAGTTTGCCCTTTTATTCGGCAGCCACCTTTGATGTAACTAAACTAGATAGAGTTTGGGTCACGAATTCGGATTTACCGATCCGAGGGAAGCAAATGAAGCATCTTTTTCTCCTTCCGAAAGAAAAGAGGAAGACTTATTCCCACCGAAGTGCACTAATAGAAAACCCCTACCAGTCGAAGTGGAATGATGAGCTAAAAGTCCCTTGTACGATGAAGCTGAGTCACAGAAGCGGGAAAGGTGTCTTCTTTGAAGATCGTTTCCTATCGAGTGGATCAAATCCCAAGCCTTAAGAGCCCATTAACCCATCTTCTGTTCCGCTAGCCAGCTAAGCTAAAGCTTGCCATCGACCGGTTCGTTCGGAAGTAACCGCATGCGCTCACCCATCCATCAACCAAGACAGAAGGGAATGACCAACCAAGCGAGCAGAGCCCAACTACCAATCCTATGTTCTCCCAATCCTGGAACTGGTGGCAATCTAACGAATTCGGGAAAGCAAGATGATCGACACTGGAAAAGACGTCTTGGCGAGAGGTGCTTTAGCAACTCGACTGAAAAGGAGAGGGCGAAGTCATGACTCAAGCACTTGTCTAGAGAGGAGAGGGAGCTTACAGCATTCTCAGGCGCGGATGCCCTAGACGAGGGAGTTATTGAGAGAGGGAAGTTAGGTAGGTCGTCAGTAAGTTAGCGAGATAGAGCGAGACTGTTTGTTAGGTAGCTTAGCGAGATAGGGAGCAGCTATGGAACAAGGGTCTGTTAAAACAGAACTAATTACCCTTTTTTTGTTTGTTCAAGGGGTTCCTCCCGCTTGACCAACGGGATCAGCCACCAGGAAGTTAATAAGATCTTATTTTTGGCATCCTTTGATCCTGGAGGAACTTGTGCTGAAAAGTGAGTTCGTCAAAGAGCTCTGGCGAGGCATTAGAGCTGTGAAGGGAAAGAAGGTTAAGAAGAGGAAGAAACGGGAAACTAGCCTGCCAGCTTTGGAACCCCCAGAATTTTCCCCGTGTTGGGGTTGGAGGTATGATTAGTAGGCTGAATTATCAAGTTCTCGTTCAACCAGAACTAGATAAAGCTACAAGGGCAGTCTCTAGAATTACTTACGGATTGGTTGCTGTTGGTAAAGCTGATGGGTATAGTTTTGAGGTTGTGATTGATCAAGTTAACTCCACTGACGAAGATAAGCTTGTGAGTTTCATTGGATCTGGTGGGTGTCAAACACACTTTAAGAAGCAGCTAGTAGCAAGGGAGTTAGCATTGTTGAATCCCGAAAAATTCATGAACCTAAGACTACCTCATGACAAGGGAATTCTAGTCTTTGCTGGTCATAGAATTGCTCAAACCACATTGTGAGATTGATGCCATTTTGATAGAAATCCTCGGTATATAAAGAGCAAGTTTTGGATTCCTACTGTCCTCTTACGAAGGAAAATAGGATTGCTCACTTTTCCTGATATATAAAGAGAAAGTTTGAATTCTAGGAAAGGGCTCGTAATGATCTTCTCAAAGATCACAAGGTGCTGAAGTGGCAGGCGTTCCTCGGGGGATCCGTAGGTTTTTGTGAAAGGGATGCTCTTACTTATCATGTCTGAAAAGAAAAACCGAATTCCTCGATTTCATTCGATTCATCCACATTTCCATTTCTTGTAGAGGAAGGCTAACTGCTTGCTGGCTGGGAGCTGTATGAGCGGTAACGTCCACGTACGGTTCCGTGAGAAGGGCGGTGGACAGAAATGGCCTTGGAGGAACCCCTTACTCTCGTCTTCAATGGGGTCTGCTCTTTTTTTTTTGGGAGAGTATGCCAATATG